>OY728148.1:316933678-319433678 GCA_963277665.1 Viscum album
TTGAAATATTATAAATATTATTTTTCAAAATAGAATTCATTTTTGGATTCGTAATATCATAATTATCTTAGGGTTAATTTTTTGTATTTTTCTGAAAAAATTCAATTTTTGATGAATAGTGAAAAACCCTACATTATTGTTTCAAACGAAAATTTTATTTAAATAATTAGTTATTTTATTTAAATTTATATTAGTTAATAATAAATACAAAATATCAATATATTTTCAATGTAATTAATTGGACTCATTTTATAATGATTATATATATATATATATATATATGTAATTTTATTGAACTTTTTATCATCTTTTACCCACCTTATAGTCGCATTTTAAAATTTTCATAACATGAAATTTTAGAACTTCTATAAATTGAATTTCAAAATTTTAAGGGACACGATTGTCATTAGTATGTAATATGTGGTTTAATAAGATGAAATTAATATTTGGTGAATAGTAACTTTTGACTTTTATTTACCAATGATAAAAATAAATAGTGTAATTAATGTGTAACGTCCTGGTACTGGAAGCCACCCAGAGGCACACAATACCGGGTTGGTCACATGCCCTCAAGAACATTTCCCCTAATTATAGAGGCTACTGACTAGTACCATGGGCCTTGGGTGTGATAGTGTCAAAAATATGCCCTCATTGGCAGAGTAACAGAGAAGAAGAGAAACAGATATGAAATATCAGAAACATTATAAATTCCAAACAAAAATACAATAGAAGACTGATGAAGAAACTAATGGATCACAAATATATAAATGATTAATGATACATATGTCTAGGAAAGCATCCAATGAAGTCATAATGCTGAATAACAGAACTAAACCAAAGTACAAGATGATCAAATAAATAGCTTCTCTACATAGAAAGCCTCATCTGGGTCCCATGTTCTCCAGCTCCAATAAAGTCAAATACTGGAAGTAGAAGAGCACATGCTGTTATCTATACCTACAATAATATAATCTGTTTGTTCCCAAAATCATGACACAAACAGGGTGTGAGACAAAATCCCAGTAGGCAACCACCAAGAGATATGTTCCTAACAGTTGGTGAATATATATGGTAGGAAATAAGAAAAAGCAGAAGTAAACAAGAAAATAATCAATAGTAAACATTCCTATAGTTACAAATCATTCAAGCACCACATATCATGTATGAAGATGATCACAAATATGTAACCATCTTGAATGTTCTCAAAGCCTAATAACACCTGGTCCTACCTAGAAAACACAAACAACCCTCTGGGAAGTATACACTGTTTAACCCCTATAGTTCAGCATTTTCAGAGACTCTCTGAGGTATAACTCACTGTCAATTCCCCCTATAGACTCATATTAGTCACTAAAAGGTGCTCTTGAGAAGAAATTATGTCACATTCCCCCTGTATCCCATGTCGAGGAACTACAGACACTCTGAGGAAGTACTTATGTCAATCCCCCCTATGGTCTCACATCGTAACAATAATAAGGGACACTATAGAGAATCGCATACATCTATTCTCCATATGGTTCATTAAACCATGTTCTCACAGCCCTGTGTATGTCAAAAAAGTAGATCAATAAAAAGTTTCCAAAGTAAACCTCAAAAACTACTTGGGTAACCAGTCTACATCATAATAGAAAGAATGAAAATAAAATCTCTATCCTAACAATACTAGGAATGGAATGTAAATTGTACCCTAACAGTAAAACTAGATGAAACGGTCCAAACAAGAAAACGTGCATGTGAAAACACATCCCTATTCACCTTTAATTAACCTCTACTGAAGCATAACATCATAACAGAAAATTATTAGTGCAAAAACTTTAACCCCACAATACCCCTATCAAAGGTATTGGGCACATTTTCACATTAAATTCAATGACTATGTACGGAAAGGAAAAAAACTACCTTGCTTTTTCATGATCGTTGTACTTGAACCTCAATCCTTGAATCTCCCAAGAACACTGTAGATCTAAAAAACATCTAAAATGTTTTACTATTGATAACTTTAGATAGATGAGGATCCCTGAAATGAAGTTATAGAAGAAGGAAGAGCTTGAGGTGATACCAATGAAATTGGTGGCGGCCGAATCAGAGAACGGATGCACGGTCGGGGGGCTTGGGGAATGATCGTAGTCGTACGAATGATCTCGGACGAACTAGGTCGAGATGGAGATGATTCTGTCCATCAGACGTGATAGTGGTACATTTAATAAAATAAAATAAAGTACAAGGCATGTAATTTATATGTACACGACATGTTCTTGCCTTCACCAGCCCCTACATTAGGCGGTCTCCAGGTCACCACAGAAGGGCGTGTTCATGGCTATTACGCGGCCGGCACCCGACTACACACGGTAACCGAGTACACGATGTGTAATCATAAAGTACACGGAGTGTACTTGAGAAATTTCTAGATAATCCACTTTTCCAGAAAATCACCCGAAAAATTAAAACATACCTAAAAAAAGATATATGTTTTTACAAACATCCCCCCTTAAAGAAGTTCATCCTCAAATTCACCTAGCATGGTGGCGTTGATGGAGAATCCTCAAACAGATCCAGTCACTATGAACATTCATCTGCCTCCCTCTTCCAAGTCTTTCCATGTACTCGTCCATGCTTCCATACCACTCGAACTAGAAGAACAGTTCAGCCACAGAGATCCTTCATACTACGATCAACAATCCGGATAGGATGCTCCTCAAACTAGGAATCAAACTATAACTCAACCTACTCGAGTTGAAAAACATGAGGCATGTATGAGAAGTAATATCGATGCTGAGAAACATGGAAGACATCATGCAGGTCCCGCTACCTCTAAAGTAACTGAAAATGATATGCCACTAGCCCAACACTCTTGAACACCTCAAATGGCTCGACGTACCTTGGAAAAATATTCCCTTGTCTCCAAATCCTTCGGTTTCACAACCTCTGTGTGACACACTGGAAAACCCGATCTCCGAACTCAAACTCCAGAGGTCGTCTCCAATGATCATCATAAGTCCTTTGGCAAGACCGTGCTGTAGCCATCCTCTTTTGAATCAAATTTATCTTCTTTTTAGTCTCTTGGACAAGATAAGCTCCTAGCATAGCTACCTCTCTTACCTCCAGACAACATAAGGGTGATCGGAATGGTCTACACTAAAAAGCCACATAAGGTTCCATCTAAATAGTTTTTTGAAAACAATTGTTATAGGAAAGCTCTACAAGTGGTACGTGCATCTCCCAAGAAACACCAAAATCAAGGATGCATGATTGAATCCTATCTTGAAGAAAATTAATCATAAAATTTGATTATCCATCATTCTGGGGGTGGTAAGATGGACTCAGATGTACCTGTGTACCCAAGGCCTTCTGCAATCCCTGCAAGACCCAAGAAGTAAAATCGACATCCCTTTCTAACACAATGGATTGTGGAACCCCTTGAAGACGCACGATCTTTTGGTTGTAAAACCATCCCAGCTCAATAACACTAAAAGTCTCCTTGATTGACAAAAAGTGATTAACCTTCATAATTTTTCAATGAAAACCCAAACAACATCATTCCCTCAAGGCGACATCGGCAGACTAGTCACAAAATCCATCGCGACATCATTCCACTTCCAATCGGGAATGGGTGACTGCTGAAAACCCCTAGTTGGACTTTTTTGATCCACCTTCACCTAGTGACAGGAGGAACACCTCATGAAAAAACCATAATCATCTTTCTTTATACCTAGCCACCAATACTGATGGTGTAGAATATAATACATTTTGGTGACAACAGGATGAGCATCCCATACTTAGGAATGAAATCCCCACATCAAATACTCTCATATGTCTACTGACACCCATATGCACCCATGAAAGCATAAGATCTCATCCTCTCCTACGGTCCGACTAGGAATAGGGTCCTCTCCTGACACGATTTCTTATAGGACTATGCCTTCAGAATCAGATAATTGCCTCATTCGAAATCTATCAAGAAGAGTAGAGGTAACATCTACATAAGAAAATAATGTATGCCCATCCCTATCGTGCACCTCCAAATTCATCTCATAGAATAGATCCATAAGATTACACTCACTACGAGCCTCCTAAACTACCTATGTCTATGTCCCCATTCTCAACGCATCGATGACTCCATTTCCATTCCCAGGCGTATAGGTAAGAAAAAAGTCTAAGGACTGAATGTACTCAACCCACCTTCATTGTCTCAAATTCTAGTCACAATGAGTTAAGATATACTTGAGACTATTGTGGTTGGTGAAAACCAAAAAAAATTCTCCTAACAATAAGTGTCTACAATTGTTTAAAGCATGAACAACTCCAACCAACTAAATATCATTTGTCGGGTAATTCATCCCATGTGGACTCATCCACTGACACCCATATGCAATGATTCATTCCCCCTGCATAAGAACTGCTCCACGCCCAATACCTGATGCATCACAGTACACAGTATAGCTCTTGTCAGGCTCTAGAAATACTTGTATCGGTGATGAAGTAATCCTCTCTTTCAACTCCTAAATGGATGACTCAGAAGAATATGTTCACAAGAACTTTTCACCCTTCTTAGTTAGGCCTGTCAGTGGCGCTGATATGCATGAAAATACCTGTATTAACCATACATAGTATCCAGCCAGCCCTAGAAAACTCTGTTCCTCAAAGACATTCTTCATATGCTTTGAGGAAACTACAAATCTCACTTTCTCTAGGTCAACTGATACTCTTGTCTCTGAGATAAAATTACCAAACAAGTGAATATATTCCATCCAAAAATGGAATTTTGAGAAGATATCATTTATCTAATCCTCTCTCAGTGTCGTAAAAATGATCTCAATATGGGTACCATGGTCATTTCTAGTGTCAGAGTACATAATGATATCTTCCACAAAGACCACCACGAAGGAATCCATGTATGGATGGAACAATCAATTCATCAGTTCCCTGAATACTACAGGCGTGTTCATGAGACCGAAAAAAATAACCATAATCTCTTATGGACCATACCTTCCCTAGAAATATGTAAGATGTATATCAGATGGTCTAACATGAAGCTGATGATAATCAGATCTCATGTAAATCATTGAGAACACCTGATATCCTTGAAGCTGATCAAAGAGACCATCAATCTTTTGAATGGGATATTGGTTTTTGACCGTCAACTATTTTAGATTTAGATAATCCAAACACATTCGGAGAGTACCATTCACCTTCTTCCCAAACAGGTTAGGCAAACCCCAAGGAGAAGTACTGGGCCAGATAAAAACCTTTTCATGTAACTCCACTAACTGCTTCATGAGATCCTAAAACTCTGGTGTATCTATCATATAGAGAGAAATAGTCACTAGTGCCACCCCTGGAACAAGCTTAATAAAAATTTCACCTCTCGCATCAGAGGAAAACCTGAGATGTCCTCTAGAAAGATGTCCCTGAAATGATCCACCACTAGGGGAAAGTGGACTTGTGAAGTCCCCGGGTCATCTAGATGTAGACTAGAAATATGGGTTGTAACTCCTCCCATCCCATGATGCCTGGATCCCTCTCTTCTCGCTAGTACATCCCATTCACCCTTTTAAAGAAACGATTTTCCCACTGGTGATGTGAAACTCACCCTAGGGAGATTTCTATAGACAACATCCTAGAAGGGAAATAACAAATTCATTCCAAGAATAACATCATATCATGACATATCTAGGACGTAAAGGTCCCATAATAAGTAATACCCACCAAAATCAAGAGGTATCTCCTTACACTGACTTACAGTAGTCTTTATTATCCCCAATGATATATCCAACACAAAAAATAAGCATAAGTAATGATATAGACCCCAAGGCTCTCCAAAACAACAATATATATAAATCAATAGAAATCCCCTATATCTAAAATAGAAGAAGCTATAAATGAGGAAACTAGAATCTTATCTCAAACTGTAGAGGCTTCGGGATCATTCTCTTACTGGGTCTACTCCACTTCAAAAGTCTGACATACACCATGGCCCAGTGACCTTGCCTGACAACTATGTGCTTATCCACCCTCTTGTAGCTGAATATCTGGTGACTGACTACCAAGACCATGACCTCCAATTCAGCCTGAACGGCCTGAAGAACAGTAGTTCCCAAACTGATGAAAAAATGGTGGTGTTGTTCCTGTACACTGAGTAATGGAAGAACCCCTGTCCCCAACTACTACTGAGAAGATCTAACAGAAACACAGAATAAGACCCAAAATGCTGAAAGATCGACACTCTAATGGGTATCTCAAGAAATGTTTCCTCATATTCCCACTCTTTCCACATCATTAGCAGACTACCTAGATACTATAAGAATTGTCTCGCCTCCTTGGATCGTTGCGCAAAGACCCCTTGTGGTGCTTCCTATTGTCAGTAGGAGGGATACATACTCCAGCTATTGAGCCACCTTGGTTAACAAATTCAGAATCCCTCATATTTCACTCTGTGATAAGCACATAGATGACTATAGAAGTGATGTATGCCTACCTGAATATGTTCACCTATGATCAAATGTTGTGCCATAGACCATCCACAAAATTCCTTTCTAGGAATAACTCATAACCGCCAGGAATGGGAATAAAGTGCTACAACTATGTGAAACAGAAAGAGTACTCCATGACTGAGAGTGTACTGTGCTCGTGGATCATGAACTCTCATGTTCAATCGGCCCCCAAGGTCTCTGGATAGAAGTATTAATAAAAATCACGCTGTAATTCATCCCAAGACATATCCTGGTGGCGTCTCACCTATGATATAAGAATCCCCTTTCACTTGGCAGAATCCCAAAGAATGTACATAGAGAGCTTGGACCTCTTCTCTAGAGGCATCTATATATGTTCGAAGATGGAAATAAATGCTTATAACCATGACTATGAAGAATCAGGTCCTCCTTTTCTGTGACGGTGGGAGAATGATGCTGCTGGAAAACCCGTGTCAACTCTGCCATCGAAGAGGAAGGATTCGGTACTCCTCGGAAGGTATTAATGATCCTCATGAAGCCCTCTCTAAACTATGCATCATCACCTATGTCTGAAATGATGGATGGTGCCTTGACTGGCACAATTGGAGGATCTTCTTGTAGTCCTTGATCAGTCATGTCCGGTGTCTGATCATCGCCTTGAAACTTGCATACAACCGGAGGATGTCTTGTTGGCATGACTCTGCATTTTCCAACAGACACCTTAGATCAAAATTATCGTGGACTGAAAACAATAAGAGTAAGGAGGGAACATGATAATGAAATCATTGATGTATTTATAAACATGGATACTTGACATGTATATTTAACTATAAGGCTGGTTCCTATAATCCATTCACATGGTCATGTACTTTACCCAGAACTGGTCATGAAAAATCCCATACATGGAGTTTTGTACTTATACACTTTATATACTTGAATCCTCTTCCCATTCTAGAGTTCCCTTACATGGCTAGGCCACACGGTTATCTTAGAACAAGACTACAAGACGTGTTAGTTCCAGACACAGTTTGTACTAGATTAGCTTCACTGACCCGTTTTGTTAGTGACATGACCAGATACATAGATCACACAACACTATGTGTAATATGAAGATTTATCTGACCCGTGATGTTAGTTACATGACTAGATTCTTGGGATTACACTAAATGACATGTTCATGACTAACAATTCATGTTTTGCTTATGATTTTATCAACTCGTGTCGTTAGTCACACAGACAAACACTCGATCTAATCACATGGCGTGTACATCTGGTACAATGCATGTCCCACCAAAATTTTTCCAACTGCATGTCTCTACCCCCACAGCGAGCAACACAGTTAGGGTCTACACAACTTTTACATATTGTACAAGGCGTGTACTTAAGAAAAACAGTTTCATCCTAAACAGAATAAAACATGGCGTGTATTCATCACTACACGACGTTTATTCTAGGGTTTTCCGGACAATAAGCCTAAAAAATTACTGTGAAACCCATAAAAACACTGAAATGGACATTAATGTTCCAAATTCTGATCCGTGAGGGCACATACTCACAGCAAATCAAAGCACGACATCTTATACATTTCATAAAAAAGCATAATAGATCAATGATCCACGAAATTCTGATCCATGAGGTCATGTGACACCTCAGGAACAAATGTTTGGTGTTGATTCCTCCATAACCTTAGAAAAAAAATAACCAATCAAATTGCAGGATTTTTTTTATCAAGGAATCTATCAGCAAAACATGCATATCTTGCACCACACCTATCACAGAAACATGAATTCACTAATGCACCCTAAATGGAATGGAAAGAATGCAAGACATGTCATCCATAACAAGTGCCTATATGATGTATGATATTGAATACCCTCATCTCATCGGGTTGAAATTGAAATAGAACCTCAATACCATCAACAATAATATCACAAACCACATGAATCACCCAACGATCAAAATCAAATCAACTGTAAAATTGAAAAACCATAAAAATTTCAAGAAAAGACGTAGATTAGCATTTTCTTGTACCCAGGTTAGATACCCTCAAGTAGAAATTACTACCAAGTACCTATTTTTCCAATACCTTGCTATTTTCTCCAAACAATAAGTTAAAAAGAAATCAATTCCATTGATTCCACTTTGTAACGTCCCGGTTCCGGAAGTGGCCCAGAGGCTCCATGTAACCAATTGGTCACAAGGCCTCATGTACATTTCCCCTAATTCCAGAGGCTGCTGACTAGCAGCGAGGGAATTAGGTGTGATAGTGGGGAATGTATTCACTTATTGGCAGTGGAACATAGCGGAAGATAAACATATATATTATAGCGGAAGCAGTAATAATGCCAAACAACTGGAAACATCGGAAGACTGATGAATAAACTACTAAAGAACATATATATACATGATACATGATACATATGTCTAGGAAATCAGCCAAAATAGTCATAATTATGAAATATAGAACTAAAACAAAGTACAAGAAGAACAAGTAAACAACTGCTTATCATCAGTAGCCTCAGCATGGTCCCATGCTCTCCACCTCCAAAGTAGTCATGTACCTGAAGTAGAAGGGAACTTTCCCTTATATATACCTGCAACAATATAATCTTTTTGGGCC
This sequence comes from Viscum album, assembly GCA_963277665.1. NCBI lineage: Eukaryota > Viridiplantae > Streptophyta > Magnoliopsida > Santalales > Viscaceae > Viscum > Viscum album. The sequence continues at coordinate 316,942,748 of OY728148.1, forward strand.
CAAAAGAATGTCCCAAATAGTTTGTGATACTAAATAGACAAAGGAAACCACCCGAATATCTGTTCCTAAAATTTAGTGAATATATATGACAGGAAATAAGAAAAAGAATCAAAAAACAAGGAATTACTCATCAATAAACATTCATATTGTTTTAATAAATTCAAACAGCACATATCAAGTAAGTAGATAATCACAAAAAGGTTACCCTATTGGATATTCTCATAGCCTAATCCCATTAGGTGTTACCAATAAAACACAAACAACCATTTGGGAAGTACACACCGTCTAACCCATATGTTTCATCTTTAGCACAGACTCTTTGGGGAATAACTCACCATTAATTCCCCCTATAATCTCCTATCGGTGACTACAATTCACTCTGGGGACCAAAATACATCAAATTCTCCATGTGGCCCACATTGAAGAACTACAGTCACTATGAGGATGCCCTTACGTTAATACCATTTATGTTCTCGCATCGTAATAATAATAACAGACACTCTAGAGAAGCCCTTATGTCAATTCTCCCTATGGTCAAATAGACCATGTTCACAAGGCCCTATGTATATCAAAAAATCATAGCAATGAATAGAGGCCCAATTAAACCTCAAGAAATACTTGGCTAACCAGTCTATAGCATAATATTAAGACAGATAATAAACACTCCATCCAAACAATACTAGGCATGGAATGTAAATAGCTGCTTAATAGGAAATTTAGAAAAAAATGGTCAAAACAGGAAAAAATGCATGGGAAAAAACATCCCTATTCACATTCAATTAAACTCTACTCATTCCTACAATCATATCACACAATTAAAAGTGATAAAACTATAAACATGCAGTACCCCGATCATGGGTACTCGGCACTTTTTCACATAAAATTCAAATTATATCTACAGAAAGGCACAAACCACCTACCTCGGTGTTTTAGGATAGTTATACATGAACCTAAAGCCTTGAATCACCCATGAACACAGTATATCTACCAAAATGTATAGAACATTTATCCTAAGAAAACATGAGAAAGTTGAGGAATCGGGAAACGAATCTCTAGATGAAGGAAGAGCATACTGAGGCGATCCCAATGCATCCAACATTGATCAAATCAAAGAACTTATGATTGGTCAGGGGATTGAGAAAAGATCATGGTCATAAGGACTGTCTCAGATGAACTAGGTCAAGGAGACTGCTTTGTCCATCAAATGTGAACCCTATAAATTTAATGAAAAAAAGAAAGTACACGACGTGTACTTGCCTTCATTGGCTCTAGCATTAGGCTATCTCCAGGTCACCACACACAGTCGTTTTCATGGACTTTACACGGCCAGCACCAGGCTACCTATGAAATCCGAGTACATGGTTTGTACTCATAATGTACATGCCATGTACTTGAGAAAATTTCAGAAACATAACTTTTTTCTAAAAAACCAGAAAAAGGAAAACAAACCTAAAAACTAGATATGTGTTCTTATATAAAGGTAAAAATTGATATTATATTTACCCTAACACATGTCCTAATTCTATTGGAAAATTTTTTATAAACCAAAATCATCCTTAGGAATAATATATGATCATTTCGTTCCACATGGATTAGAGTAGCACATTTGTTATTATTTTCTTTAAAGAAGAGCTGAAAGTGTTAAATTAAATGTATAATAACTAAACTGTTTTTAATACAGGGTTATACAAAGATAAATTTGACTATAAATATTCATTATAAACCTAAAAATATTTAAAACATAATGGTATTTTATTTATAATTTTTAGATATTAAATAATTAAATTTATTTTTGACTCAATGATGATGCAGTAATTACCATATAAATGAATAACTAAGATAATTGATATTATAAATATCCAAATAAATGTAAATTGAGGCTTATGATCAATTTTAATAATGTTTTAGGTTATTATGACGTGTTAGGGTTGATTAAATAAATTTTTATAAGTAATAAACTAGTTATGACATTCATAAAAAGAAAATACTGAATAGTGTCAAAATTTACAAAAATGGTTTTTAAAAAATCAAATACTACATTATTGATTGATATAAAATTCTTAAAAATATGAGGATCATCCAAAGGACATTAATAAGTATCGATATATCAATAATGAACCACTTGGTGTTTTCATGGCTTTTTAGGTATGTTTATTAACCATTTATTAAAATAATATAAAAATATATAGTAAAAGATAAACTAATTAACTAAGCGTAAAATCTAAAAGATAAGGTTAATATGGTGACCCAAACCTTTCTAAAACCTATTGGTTGAGAGTCTTTAAACCCATCCCTACCTTAAACTTGAATTTAATAATTTTGGATCCATTATTATCTGAATATTATTGTATAATAAATAATATTTCAAGATTTTCCTAAAGAGACCCTCATCTCTCATTTAAAAATGTACTTAACTATCTCTCAAAATCACTTCCCCAAAGCTATATGGATATTCCAACCCTTCTCAAATATACTCCCAAATACCCTCAATTTGATCTGGCTGCCATACCTTGATCATAAAGACATTTTATGGAGCCGTTTTGATCAATTCAAAAGGAAACCCACACGAAGAAGAGGTAATAATTTCCCCACCACTTTCAATGTTCCTTTCCACTTCCACATAATATTTATCTTTTGTTTCCATGACATAATAATAACTCTATTAAATTATATATCATGAGATGTTATTATTAATATGTTACAACCATATTAATTATTCTATTCGTCCTATGAATGAAAATTCACTATATGTGCGTACGTACGACCTACCATCTCCACAGCGTGGTGTAGTTTGTAATTCAAACACTTCATTATTTGGATGGATATAATAATTAGTATATCTGATTTAAATAATAAATATAAAATTTTTAAGGATTCATTATATATGATATATCATCTAATTATATATTATTTCACCCTCAATATAATGATATTGTCGCTCATGCGTACGTACGGATTACCATCTCCACGAACGAAATGAAATTCAATCTCTATCATAAACATTTAGGAAAAATATTCATTTTATGATTATAAATAACGTTTAATAACATAGTATCATTCTATATATGTATAAAATTCATCCTATCCATAAAAAACCTAGATTACATAACCAATCAAATAAAGGAAAATGAATTAGTTAACACCTGAAACGGTGATACTACTGAAATATTATTAAAAATGAAATATTAAAAGATCATATATGATATCATATTAATGTATATGGTTCGTGAAAAATATAATAAAAAGGGTTTAGATAATATACATAAGGTTAATGTACCTTTTATCGAGGAAAAGTACAAGGTAAGAGTTAATTTTATAATCTCTTCGTTATCTGATGTTCTTAATACGTGAGTATCTACTGAGACCTCTTTATCATCCACATCCGTGTTTCTTAAAAATGTATTTCAAAGGATATTTAAAATTTCATAGAATATGGTTTAAAGTAATTTATTCCCTTGTTTTACTTTTTATAAGGTTATTATAAATGAATCATTCTATCGTTTTCGAAACAAGGTCTTTTATGACCATTTCATACAAAATTAATGAATGACTGTTTTTATTAAATTATACGGCGAGTGAGGCTATTTTCCACCAATATAACATCTTTGAAGCTTAACATACAATATTAAATGAATATTTTCAAAATAAATTATTTAACTTATAATTAAGTTACTTTTAAATGATTTCAAAATAGAAATAGATATTTCTCTCAAATAGTTTTTATTCCATCTATTTCAACATCCTTTAATGGGATTTACACTAGTTTGAAATTTATATATCATTATACAATCTTCCATATTATATTTAATGTTTTGGTATGTGTTTGATTGTGGATGTGTTATTTTTATACCATTAATGGTTTATGGTTATAGTATTAACCTTTCATATTCTAGTTTTAATATGAATGTTTATGTTTTCTTTCAACCTTTTCATAAGAGGAATGAATTGGTCTTAGGATGTGATAGGTGGAGCCTGATATAGATCCTAGATTCATTATTAGGTCAAATGAGACAAAATACTATCTTGGCACATGACCTTGACAAATCGTATTTTCAGTCTTGGAATGGGGCCTTGATATTTTTTTATGTAGTCCGACATTATGAATTCAATAATTAGAAATTGTCTATTAATATTACAGGTGATTATTAGACAAGTATAATATCCATGTAAATAATTAAATAACATTATTTGATAAATCTTTCACATATTATTCATATGTTTTTGTTTAAAAGGATTTTGTTTTATTCTTCTACATTGACTTAAATGTCTATTCTTTTTTGTGAAAGTTTCTTCTATATTTTCTTCCTTACTGAGCACATATGCTCACCATTTTCTATGTTTTATATTTCCTAGGATGAAAAAAAGTATATTATGACCTACCTATGGGAATATTCTAAAAAAAGGAGACAATGTTGTTGTTTTTTTTCAAATTATAATGTAATGTAAAACAAATGTATGTATCTAGTCCTTCAAAGGCTACTCAAATGATCAGTCATTCGATATTTTATCCCTTGTGATCATGCCAATGTTATGTAATAATGCACCGACTCAGGGTAATTGGGGTCAGGGTATTATTGAAGGTGCCACTATGTACGGTCCCAACCATAGATTCCTAGAGCCGGTGCCTTATTTTATTACATTAGAATATAAACAAATAATATTATTCCGAATGGATCAAGTAGTTTAGTATATTTGGAAACAAGGTACATACACAAGTTCGACTTTTCAACTTGAAATCTACATATAATTTCTTTGGGAACATCAAAAACTAGAAGTTTATCCTTACAGGACAATCATAATTAACTTGGTAAAGTCCTCAGAAAATGAAACATAATAAGGGGTGAGCTCAAATTCCTAGTATGGTTTAGTAGTAAGGTGGAAGATATCATAAACATAAACACTTGGCATGGTGAATAACTAAAACCACTAGCCTTAAAAAATAAATGTGATCACATTAAAGATGGATTAAGTGATGAATAACTAATGCCATAATAAAACCTTATCATGTTTATTCAACTAGTTGAATAACCACATGAACCATACAATCTATTTTCATAATTATGGAATTCCTAACACGAGACATCATAACTATACTGCCAAGGCCTCGTGCCAAAAAATTAAATATCAATTTTGTCAAGGCCTTGTACATAGACAATAGTTTGTCTTATTATACCTACCAATGAACTTATGGGATATAGAGTGGCCCACATGACACATAATATGTCCAATTCAGTCATAATTTTAATTTTCTTAAACATAAACAACATATACATTCATATTTAAACTAATAAATAAAATTTAAATATCATTCCCCCAACATTATGCATAAACATAAACCATTCTGAGTAAATTGATGAATAGTTTTAAGATAGAATATACATAGTCATATAAATTATTAACCATTCAATTATATACGGTAGATTATATAATAAAATATTGATCCCAACAAAACATAATGATCAAAAGGTATTTCTATATAGATTAAGATACTCCAATAAAACCATCAAGTAATCCTTGAGATAAAGAATCTTTTACTTAAAAAAGAATGGTTCTTTTGAAAAAATATTTGTATAAAACCATAAGTGAAGAAAGTTAGTGATTTATTAATAATATTATTGGTTTTATGAAGATAATGGTTTCCAAAAACATATTGTAGATTTCCCTTGAAAATTGGTAAGAATTTGAGAAATTCCATTGAAAGATTATTGTTTATTAGGAAGGATGATTGAAAGATACTTTCAAAACATAATTCACATCCTAAATTAAGGAATTATTCCGGTTGGATCACATATATAAGACATTGACACAGAAATTTATATGTGTGTATATGAATGAATAAGATTTTAACTTAGGTATGTATCTAGAAAAAGTAATTTGAATGAAAATGGATGTTCTGGGTAAAAAACCTTACCATATGTCAAAAGGTGGTACTTAAATGATCTGAATGAATTGAATAATATAATTTAGGTTCATAAATTAATAATTCTAGAACATATTTTACATTTAATAGATTTATTATTACGTTATTAGTGTCATTCATGTCCTTTTTATTGGTAAATAAATTCAATTTCATTATTTGGGAGTGTTTTCTTCATGGGGTTTCATGATTGGTTTACTAATATTCATTTATTGATAAAAATGTATAATGGGAATGATTTTACAAAAAATAAGTTGTACGTTAATGGTGAGAAACTAGAAGATTAAATGGTTATAATTTTTTTTTGATTATTGGGAATGAAGATAATTCATTATATTAAATCTTTAATGATAATTGTTTCTATTAATTAGCGGTTTTTGATTAGAACAAACTAATATTGATTTATAAATTAATATCATGTGTAAAAAATGGATTCATGTGAATTTTATATGATATAATGAATATATTATAGTCTGGATCAACCTTGAAAATGGTTTAACAATCCGAATTGTGGATGGTAGTAGATATTGAAAACATGTCGTATGTGAATGTGATAAATTAAAACAACTTGGATGATGTTTTCTTCTCTAGTATAAAAGTCGGGGAAAAGGGATGTTATGGAAATTTATTCCTTTATCATAACAAAATTCTAGTATATATATGGTAATGGAGTACTGACTACATTTTTATGAATGTAGGTGAGTAAAGAAAATGAAAATAAATAAACTTGAAATAAAATAAATTAAAAGTGGAATTTACATCTTGAAGTAATCTTCCTTGGGAGCCTCCTTAATTAAGATGTTTTGGACAATTTATGAGACTAATGGATTTTCAATGTGGGATAGGAGATTGGTATGATATTTGAGAATAATTTATCGATGAAAAAATGATTAAGATAAGTGATGTAAAGAGGGAGTGAGAGGGTTTTTTATTATAGGAGAAACATGATTTCCCATTATTTTACTTATTATTTTGTTATTTTTCAAAGGAAACCAATAGTAATGATTATTGTAACCAATGACAGTAATATGTGAATGTGATTATGGAACATGTGTGTTTTCATCATCCATGATTTTAGGAATAGTGAATTTAACTGATAGTGTGTGTATACTGTAGATTATTGTATTTTACTCTTTATAAATTTTAGGAGTATTTTTTAAAAAAATCACACTAACCATTTTTAGATGTGTATAATTCATAAATGTACTCTATTTTTTAAAAATAATTTTCTAAATATTATAATGTTAATTTTTAAGTAAAATTATACTTTATTCAAAAAATAAAATTTTTAAATCTGTATTTCAATTTATATCATTTTGTAAAAGTAGTCATGATCTCATTATATTGCATCCATAAGACACTAAAGTAATATTTTATATACTACTCATAAGGGTCTTATTAATATTTATATAACAATTCATAAGGGTATGTTAGTATTAACTAAAAATTATGTTTGTCTTCTTCGAGTCTAAATATCTTTCTGAACGCAATCATATATGTCAGTTTTTCAAACTTCAAATCACATAGGTTGGAAAATTATGATTATTGGATATGTTATAACAAAATAGTGTTTTTTAGAGACTTATTTTATCATGCATTCAATATTTATTTTAAAAATCATTAGGTGTCACATTATTCCATCCATACAGAAATTTCGTCCTCAAAATTACACGTATGCTACCTCACAAAAAGATATGGGTAGTTCATCATCATATTCACCTCAGGCTCCCATGTTACCTCTCAAATTTGATGATTTTTTAATATATCTTTACTAGTCTAGTGGTATGATTCCTCAAAAAAATAGTGTCCCAAATTTGTATGGGATCTTCACAATAATATATGACATATTCTATTTCTATACCATCAGAAGATAAGAGATGTGTTTGGTCTGGCATGTACTCCCTCAGCTATGAGACATAGAACACATTTTCTACTTTATACTTGCTATGTGATAGAGCCAAATGATATGAAACAACTCCAATTCTCCCTAGAATTTCAAAACCACCTATGTACCAGGGGCTCAGTTCCCTTTCTTCCCAAATCATATAACTCCCATCCATAAAGATAATTTACTGAAAAGATGAACTCCCACCTAAAATTTCAAGTACTTCACTCGATTATGATCATTGATTTTTTCCTTCTTTGAGATTCTTTTATATGGACTTAAATAGTTTTTACCATAGATTTTATTTCTTCCACAATCTCCGGGCCCAAAAGATTCATTTCTCTGACTTCATCCCAACAAGTTAGTGTACTACATCTTTCTATGTAAAATGCTTCATAATGTTCTATTAGAATACATGGATGAAAATATTATTGTATAAAAAATACACTAAAGGTAAATATTTATCCTATATACCATGAAGGCCAAGTTAACATGATATCAACATGTCCTTTAAGGTCTGGATCGTCATTTCTGGTTTCCCATCAGTTTGTGGGACGAAAGCATTACTCAAAAACAGCTTTGTATACCAATCCTTCTGAAGAATTTTCAAGAAATTCGATGTAATCGTGCGTAATAATCATACACAATTGAAATATGTTATCCATGAACTATCAAAACATTATTGATATAGTGTCATCCAAGCTTCTCTTGTGGAAAATCATCTCATATAGTGAGGAAATGTAATGATTTTGTATGTCGATTCACAATTACCCATATTGCATCATTATATCTTGGAATTTGGGGTAATCCCCTGAAACAATACATGGGTAGGTCCTCACATTTCAATTTAAACAAAGGTATAGGTTTCATGAATCTCCTAAGATGTTGTAAACAATCCACCACTTATTGTAAAACTATGAATCTTGATACATAATCAAAAATTTCCCACATTATGTTGTCCAACCATAAATTTTCATTCAAATATTTATAAATTTTAGTTCTATTCGAGTTTATAGAGAAATTCAAGCTATGGTCCTTACCAATAACATACTTTTTAACTCCGGTCTAGATGGAACACATAGCCTTTTCAAAAAATTTACAATTCTATCATCACAAATGAAATCAGAAAACTTTCCATCTTTCAAAGCATTAATTTTTTCTTAAGATTCACATCATCATAATATAAGCTTTAATCCATTCCAATAATGATGGTTTGGAAAGCATTTTAAAAGTAGAGATGTTTCACCGTCATTGATAATTCTCGTATCCATCCCCACTATATCCATGTTCAAAGGATCCTTGTCAATCCTCATTTTGTTTATTACTCAATGATTTTCCTGCTCCATGCATCATCTACCATATTTTCCTTTCCTGGGTATTACTGAATGAATAATCATAATCCTTGATTAGTTTGATCCATCACATTATCGTCATGTTGAGTTATTTATATGAGAAGATATATTTTATTGTTTTATGATTGGTATATATCTCATATCATTCACCATAGAGATAATGTCTCCATATCTTTAGAGAAATGATTACACCTCCTAACTCAATATCATGAGAAGGATAGTTTTGTTCATTAATTTTTATCTACCTTGATGAATATTAAATAACTCTATAATTATACATAAGGATATAACCAAGTCCATTCTTTGATGCTACACTATAGATCCCAACCCCATCATTCTCCAGTGGTAGAGTGAAGATTATTGAATTCACTTATATCCTCATCAATTCCTCAAAACATTCCTCGCATTCTTTTTTCCATATGAACTTATCTACTTTATGTTTAATCTGGGTCAATGGGTTGGCTAAACGGGCCATAATATGAATGAAACCCCAATAATAACCTACAAAACCAATAAAACTACGTACCTAGGATATGTTCGTTGGAGCAGGACATTCATTCATAGCCATTTTCATTGTATGATTAAAATATTTTCCATCCTTTGAGACAATGTTTCCATGAACGGAAACCAATTGAATCCAAAATTCAAAATTTATAATATTCCAATATATTTCATTTATTTAAGAGCCTTAAGAATAGTGGCCTAGAAATTTTCCTGATCTTTGTAACCTTCGGTGTATACCATGATATAATCAATAAATTCTACCACAAATTCATCAAGATAATCCTTGAAAACTCTTTTCATTATATCCATGAATACCAAGGGTTCATTATTCAACCCAAAAGGCATTAATTTTCATGATCTTCGTAACTTTTGGAGTATACCTAGATATCAACAACATATAATTTCACAATTTCATCAAGATAATACTTGAAAACTCAATTCATTATATCCATGAAAACCAAGTGTGCCTTATTCAATCCTAAAGGGATTACTATAAACTCGTAATTCCCACACCTAGTTCAAAATTTTGTCTTTGGAATTTCCTCCTTTTGTACTAGTAGATGATGATATCCAGACCAAAGGTTAATCTTCTAAAAATATTAAGCTCCATTAATTTGATAAAATTAATCATAAATGTGAGGTATGGGATACATGTTCATTATTGTTATGACATTGATCTCCCTATAGTCAATTCACAAACTCATAGATCCATCATTCTTCATGATGAAACGAATAGGGGATCACCATGAGGATACACATGGGAGAATAAATCCTTTACCACTCAATTCCTATAGTAGTTTCGTCAGTTAAACTAATTCCACAGTGTCAATTCAATAAGGATTATGTGATATAGGTATTGAACTAAGAAATAATTCATTAGAGAACTCAACATCTCATTCTTGTGGATTTATAGTTAAATTCTCTAGATTCCCATCAATATATTATTTCACAATAGGCAATTCTTCTATTTGAACATTAATTTCCTCACCCATAGATATTTTGTTTATTTCCTTCCCAATAATTAAAATTGGTATAGCTACTGGGGGAGGATCTAGTTGAGATTTGGGTGGTAATGTTCTTACCCTAAAAATAATGGATTCCATGTCATCCTAAAAAATTGTAACCTCCTTATTTTTCCAATAAATTATTGCATCATGGTTCGAAATCCACTCCATACTAACAATTATATCAATTTCAATCATGGGTATTACAAAAAAATTCGTAGATAAATCATGTTTATATCTAATAATGGGAACTACCTGGCCAATCCTTGTGGAAATGATACTTCCCTTAAGAGTTTTGACAGATAACTCCATTGTTAAATGATATATGAAATATATAATTTTCATAGAATAATAGGAAGATATGAATTAATGTGGTGATATAGAATAAATTTAATCATTTGCATTGTTTGAGGAAATTATTAATATACTTAACACCACATCATTAAAATGTTCAACCTCCATAGTTGTGACTGCATAAGCTTAACCATGCTCCCTAAACTTTATATGGGGAATTTTTCCCAAAGATTTTGACATTTTTGTGATAAATGTCCCATCCCCCTAAAATTATAGCATTAAACATTGGTAGGTTCCTTATTTCCCAAACAATACTTTGATAGGTGTCCTTTTTCACCACAGATGTAATAGACATTCATTCCCTTCAGGCTAGTTACAGGGTGTTTCATCCCATAATTGTTGTAGGATGGAATGTCACCTATTGCATTCTTCTCTATTTCATTATTTCTTTTTCTAGTGTTTTTAGTAGCCCTCTTCTTCTCTTATTTTCCTTTAATTTCATAAGGCATAAAAAAATATTTTTCTTATTTATAGAATTTTATATTATATCATCATAGGATGAGAAACTTTTGGTGACTAGCTCCCATCAATGGAATGGTTTTTAACCATAAATGAATTGATCAATCACGATCCTTCAATTATGCAGGTAGTCCACAACATGCATCTCCTTCCTTGAAAAGTTGGATTTATACTTGGAAACATTTTCATCCACCTTTTTCATCATATTCAAGACTTTATATTCCATATCCTCTCATTGCTCAGAAGGTAAATATTTTTCTAGTAATATTTCCTAAAAATACCAACATTACATATCTTCTATTTCTTATTCATCCGTTGTGTTTTGGATTAAATCCCACTACTGATCCACTTCTTTTGATAGAATATAAATTTCTATGACAACTTTATCTCTTTCGTTACATCATAAAGAACGAAAAAAAATTCTTAGGAACATATCCACTACTCATCTACAAAATGGGGTTTGAAGTGACATTTAATTATGGAGGCTTTTTTCACACAAATAGTTCATACATAGCACCTAAACATTGTCGATTAGGATGATCTATACAGGTAATGTTATTTTTAATAACCTGAGTTAGTTTTCAAATTTTTGTTATATGTAATGAAACACCAGTCAAAGCTCCAAATCCAACAATATTATCTTATAAAATAGGGAAATACCTTCATGGGATATCTATGCTTATACAGGTTCCCTTTCACCCACTAGTTACCATTTCAGAATATTGTGATACACTATATTATGTTATGAGTCATAATGTATAATCTCCCAATAGAAAAATAATTAGAGTAAATTGAAATACTATACATGACTAATCTCATAATAACAATCATGGTTTCTTTGAGAAAAAGTTTACCCGTAAATGCTTAATAATGGATTCTAATGAAAAAAAGAATAATCATAAGAATATCCCCCATGAGTGTGAAACCAGTTGCAGTGAAAGGCCAGTTTTCGTGTACCAGGATACCCTAGTTGATGATCGAAACTTCTTCTTGGTGTTTTTTTCTCCTAGGTACATCATTTCCAGAACCACATCCACTTGTAGTATCCATATAATGATTTATATTATAGTAAAATCCATATAATCTATTCCTTACCAATATTACAAGATGTTATTGTTTTTTTATCCTCAAAGACTATCTTGGGGTTTTGTTCACTAATGAATGTTTTGTAAATATAGTTTCTATGTATCCTACTAAACCTCCATATGATACCAACTATAAGGTATGAACTTTAGTTTCCTAGAGTCAGTGCCTTGTTTTATTACATTTTTATATAAACACGGAATACAAATCCCTAAGTACCATGTAGTTTTGTTGATTTTTAAACAAGAAACACACATAAGATCAACATTACAACATCAAATTATAAAAAAAAATAATTTTTATTGGGAACATCCACAATTTTATGTTTATCATTTCATTTCAATCATATAAAACATCGTCATGTACTTAAAAAATGGAACATAAGATGGGGTGACCTCAAATACTCAGTACTAGTAAGAAATATTGTGGAAGATCTCGTAAACATAAATATTAGGCTTGATGAATTTCTAAAACTACATGCCATTGTAAATAAACTTGAAGAAATTATGCCAGGAATAAGAGCTAATACATAATTCCATAATAAAACATAACCATGGGAATTCTAATATTCAATTAATCACATGAACCATTAAAAATATTTTCATAATGATGGAATTCAAAATGTGTGGAATCAAAACCATATAGTTAAGGCCTCATGACAATACTATAAAAATCCATTTTGTCAAGGCCTCATGCCAACACCATAGTTTGTCTTATGAGACCTACTGATGCACAAAGGGGAAATTGTTCCCCGCAATACTTACTAAGTCTACTTCATTCCTCATACCAAAGGGGTTAATCAAAAACAACATATACATTAATATTGAATCAAATAAATGAAATTTAAATAACTTTCCACAGCATTAAGCATAAACACTAGCACATCCACAGTCAAAAAAAATAAAAAAATCATTCAATTAGATATTGTAGATGATATCATAAAATCATGATCACAATAATACATATGTATATATAATATTGTTTACATAAATGAAGATACTCTTATAAAAGCATCATGTAATTCTTGCAATAAATATTCATATACTTTGAAAAGATGAGTTGTTTTGGAAAAAAATGTATAAGATCTTAAATTATGTAAGGTATTATTTTCCTATTAAAATTAATTATTTTATAAAGATAATTGTTTCCCAAAATAGATTATAGATTGCCCTTAAAATATGTAATAATTTTATAATTACACTTGAAATGAGATTTTTTGTCGGGAAGGATTTTTGAACGATTATTTTATAACATATAACTCCCCATAAATGAATGTATAATTATATTTTGAAAAAATATTTAGAACATTAAAATAGAAATTATGAGGAGTACATATGAATAAATAATAGCTTATTTTTTTATGTAGATACTAAAAGTAACCTGAATTAAAATGGTGGTTCATGTTGAAAAACTTAGCTTATGTACGAAGGTTTTAGTCTATTGATCTTAATGACCGGAATAATAAAATGTAGGCTCATAAATTAATAATTAATGAACCTAATTTTTATGTAAGTAGATTTATTATAACCGCATTTGTTTCATTAATGTACTTTTGATGGGTTAAGAGATTCAATTCATTGTTTATGAGTGTTTTCGTTCCTGGTTTTCATGACTGGTTTACATATATTCATGTATCGATAAACATGTATAATGGGAATTGTTTTATATAATATAATTTTTTATTAGTTAACAACCAGAATATTATATTGTTATAAAATTAATTTTGATAGTGGGATAGAAGATTAATCATTATATAAAACATTAATGACAATTGTTTGGGTCAATTGGCAGTTTTTTATCACAATGAGCTCATTTCAATTTATAAATTAATGTCATGTGTACAAAAAGGATTCCAAAACCTTTAGTAAGTTATAATGAATATATTATAGTATAGTTAGACCATAAAAGTGGTTTCATGACCATAATTAAATATGCTAATTTAAATTGAAAACCCGTCGTCCATGAATGTGATAAAATAACACATCTCATATGGTGTTTTAATTTCTAGTATAAAAGATGTGGGAAATAGATATGATAAAGAAATGTTCTCTTATAATAAAAAACATCTAATACATGTTAGGTTCTAGAGTTATCTCTTTAATTTGAAATATAAAGGTGATGAAATAAAAATATAAGAAAGGAAATAAAAATTAATGAAATGAAATGAGGAATTAATCTCTTGAAGTAATCATCATTGTGAGCCCCTTTAAGAGTGAGGTTTTGGAACATTTATGATAATAATGGATTCAGGACGTGGGGGAGGAGACTGGGAAGATATTTTAGTAGAATTTTGACAAGTCATGAGACATGAATGGAGTGAGGAGAAGTGGGAGTAAGGGGGGTTTTATAGTGGATGAGATGAGGGTTTTCTAATTATTTTACTCATTATATTATTATTTTTCCAAATAAATCCAATATTATTGATTCTTGTTACCAAGAATAGAAATATGTTAATGTTATTTCGAATAAATTATACTTACATCATACATGATACCAATAATAGTGAATTTAATTGACAATATATATATACGGTAGATTGCTGTATTTTACTATTCATAAACAATTCGAGTATTTCATAAAAATCCCAAAAATTCATCCTATCCATTTTATGACATGTATAATTAAAAATTTAATTCATTTTATGAAAGTAATTCTCAAAATATTATTAATTTTACTTTTAAATAAAATCATAATTTATTCGAAGAATAAAAATTTTAAAACCAAAATTGGTTTTATTTCAATTTGAAAAATAATCAATATCTCATTATGTTATGACTCTAAGACAATAAAATTATAATTTATTTACTATTAATAAGGTTCATATTATTAGTCATATTACTATTCATTAGGGTATGTAACTATTCACCAAAAATTATGTTCATCTTAGCAGACTCTAAATATTTTTCTGAATGCAACCATATATGTCAGTTTTTCAAAATTAAAATCACAGAGGTGCAAAGATCTTGTTTAATCGCTTGGTTTTAACAAATTGGTGTTTTGTAGAGACTCATTGTTTCATTTATTCGATATTTTTTTTCAAAATTCTGGTGTGTTTCACACCCAAATTTAAGCATATGAGTATGTATATTTGGGAGACAAGGGTTATATTCAAATATCAATTTTATTTTTTCCTAGATCTCTTTCTAGATGAGTAGTCTCGAGTTAAAAATTTTAGGGTGACACTCCATACTTTAATCAAGTATTTGTTTACTAATTTGATGATTACATGGTAATTGGATGTTCCGATGATGTTAGAGGTTATTGAGAGGATAAATTCATTGGAAGTTTTATCATGAGAGGGGATCAAAAAGGGTTACATGAGGATAATATTTGTTAGTAGTTGGTTTTCGTTGTTGAGTCCCACTAGGTTTCATCGAGTGGGGAGTCAACTATAGTAGCATCCCTTATATACTTTTGGGGATTGTGGGTTTCCATTAATTCATAGTATATTTTGGAAAAAAAATATGATGGTTTTGTTTTGGCCATCATAATCATTACCTAGTTTTTATTCAAGATTATTAAGGTGGAACATGACAGGTTCAACAAAATTATTTTTATAATTAACTAGTGATACTTGTTCACTAGAGGGAATACTTGGATTAAGATCCTCTAATAGGAGATGAGGAAATAATTGGATGACCTTGGGATATTACTCATATTTACGGACCCAATTTGAGTGTTACAATTGAGGTGGCTTTAAAAAGGATGAAGAGGATCTCAACAAGGTTAGTTTCATGCATTGGATGTGGAAACACCATTTGGTCTAGATATAATTACACGTATAATTATTTTTTCATCTACCCTTATTTATTATTTGATTGATTTGGTTTACTAAAAATAATTTCTTTCTCCCACTAGAGTCTATTCCAGGGGTCTCAACATAGAGAGTCTTCTTGTTCTGCTTGTGTTGAATAAGCTAGAAATATGTTTGACCATATTTTTTAAAGTTGGTTAGTGGTTTTGGCTGATTAAGGTGTCACATTATTCCTTCATGTTTAAATTTATGCTTCAAGTATAACAATGTTATATCATTATCACCATAATTTAGTTTTATTCTACACATTCTATAATAGAATTCCTATGAGGGAGAGTCTTGTTCTCAGATTTCGATGTTCTAGGATTTGTTTTAAATAATATGTAAAGCGATTAGGTGGGAAGTATACATTTAGATGCAATTTATTATTTGATCATTGAATATTCAATGGAATTAGTCGATGCTATGATGGAGAAGGATCCTATGTAATTTATGGGGTTTATTGATGTCCTCCATGTGGAGGTTGTGATGACACCACTTCAATCTGATGTTGAGTTTAGTTTTGATCTTCATCACTTTTCTTATATTATTTTGATGTATACTTTTCATATGAATCCATCTATGTTGAAGGATTTTAGGATTATAGTATATTATATAATGCATAAGGGACTCATCCAACCTAGTGTATCCCCTTGGTATTCCATAGTGTTATTCTATATGAATGTAGATGGTTGTATGAGGTTTTTTGTAGTCGATCAAAGGATGAAACCAGTGATGATCAATAAACATTACCCTCTTCAATTGATATAAAATCCATATAACATGATTAGGGGAGATATTTGGTTTTCTATGATTGATTTGTAGTTTGGTATCACCAATTGAGGGTTAAGGAGGGTGATATCTTTAAGACATAAGTCATAATTAGGTATGACTACATTGATTTAATGGTATATATATAAGGAGTAAAAAAGGTATATATTTTCATGGGTCTCATAAACTCCATGTTTCCTGATTTCCTCAACCAATTTTAGTCATTCTCATTGAATACATACTGATATACATGAAGTCAGTGGTAGAGAATTCCAATCCTCTTAGAGTTGTCTTGCATTTTTCATGATGCCACCAGGTCTATTGGATGCTGTGAATGTGTAATTTTTGGACATAATAAATTCATTCTCATATGCATGTGGTGTCTTAGTAGGGTTTGTCCCTTGAATTGTGAACGATTCAGGCAGTTGTTTCTTTTGGGCACCTAATAATCTTACCTCAGTTCATAGCATTCATGGTCTTTCCCGAAATTACTACTGGTTTGTGTCTAGATTCACATATACTGTTGAGGTAATTATAGATTTGAATAGGAAGGAATGGTAATTAATATATACTGATTGTTGTTAAGAAACAATTGACCACATTAAAAGGATGTTGGTTAGTTTTCTAGTGATTCTGTTTTCAGAGGAATAGGTGATGTTTGAGATTTTTGACACTTATCATCTAGGATTGGAATATTTTTGATTTAGAAGTCGTTTTTTATATCATATGGGTACATGCAGTTACATTCCAATGAGTGTAACTATTCCATCAATGATCTAGAGTTTTTATCACTTGTGTTTTGATGAAGATGTGGTAAAATAACCTCATTGGGGACTTTTATTTTTCGTAACCAAGCTTAATATTTTGAGTTATGTCTCTTGGTAGGATGATCTATATCTATGAAAATAGTGGAGGGTGAAATCACACTAGGATTATGAAATTTTAATCTCTTATACCTCTTATAAAAAGAATTTATGGCATATTCCTTGAGAAAGATTTCATAGAAGGATATTATTAAAGGATTTGGAGATACTTGGTGGGTGTTGGAGGGTGTTGGACGATTTGGATGGCATGCAACCTGATTTGAAGGTGGATGATAGTATATATTTCTTGATTTATATGAGAGAGAAATAATATATAATGTATAAAGTGTAGTAGTATCAATGGGGATAATCAAAGGTAGAAGTGATATGTGATTGTGTTGTTCATCATGATGCATTGTAGGTATGTTAGGAGGATGGTTACAATCAGATGTTATTTTAATGTGGTTGTTTGGTCTGATAAATGTTCATATGGGATTCTTCATGGGTTTTATAGCTCACATTTTCCTTTCACCCATGGTGACAAATTGTTTACCATGGCTTGAGGACACAGATTTTGTTTCCATGGATTAATTATGTTGTGGTGGAGTTTATGGAGTGATGCTTGATTTCCCAGTAGGTAATGGTTTCACAGCATTTTCATTAAAGTTTGGAAAAACCCTTAGATATTCCTATGTGGAAATTTTATGAAATATCAATGTAAATCATCGTAGTGTTTCCCCGAGATCTAGGAGGTTGTTACATTATCTGGGTAATCATGTCTTAGTTAAAGAAATTTTCTCACATCCAAGCAATCCAGGATTCTAATTCAATTGATATTTTATTCAAAAAATATTAGATGATGTGGTGTCATACGGTAGAAATATGATGTTCATTTTCTGTAATTAGGATACTCATTTTACCTTTTTATTCTATATGTAATTGGATTATTATTTTGGCACTCATCCATCACTCAACACTACATTTCACTCTCAGATAAATAGGGAGATATATCATTCCATCGAAAAGCTTGAAGATATATTTCAGACATGAATCTTGTACTTTGTAGGATGATAGAAAAAAATTGAATTTTTGGGTTTTATTATATAATATCAATCACTTATCTATCATTATTGATCCATTTTAGGTTTTTTATGTGAAATTATGTAATTCTCAATTATGATGGGCCAATTTTGGGGAGTTATCAGTTCTTGTTCATGATGTGGTATTGATAAAAGAAATGGAGGTTCATGTTTTTCATTAGAAGATGAGGAATATTCATGACCCAAAAACGTTTGCTACCAACTGTAATAGGATTCCCATATATTTCATTTTGAGAGACATTTTTATCATAATGGTTTCCCATTGATGTGGGTGTCGCGTGTCTTGAATGGGGAGTAAGATATCACCACAATTTTTTGGGTATTTTTAGGTGTTGGTATGTATTGGTGAGGTAGATTATTAGATAGATCTTCCACCATAGTTATACTAGATTAAAAATGTCATTAACATCTAATATCTCTATTAATTTCATCACGACGACTCCCATTCCATTTATTGGGGTGGTTTAGATAATGAAGATGTTATTTTATCCATGGAGTGGCTAGTGGTGATCTAGGATCATCAATAGATAATTTTATAAGGATGGACCATTTCTTTGGTTCATCAGTTATTAAGGATTTGTGATCATGGAGAGATTACTTGCGATCAAGAGATGAAAATGCGATCCAACTACCATATATTATTTTAATATTATCTTTTTTTCCTTGTTTCTATTTTGATGATGTGTCATTTTAAAATTTTATTTATTAGGTGCTTGGTTTCCTGGATGATTTGGTATGTGTAAATGTTTATACCATACAATGATGGGAAAACCATATTCCTAAAATAGAGAATTATAACCTAGATCTATTGAAATTGTGCTTGTGAGTCTATCCCCCCCGATTTGGAAAGTATCTCGATATGAGAGATATAATTTCTTGTTTTGTGGTCCTAGGATAATACTTTTGTTAGCTATGGTCATTGTCTTGGGATGTATGGAGGATGTGATGGTGGTGTGGATGGTTGTGTGAGAAGTTGGTTTCTTGTTGATGCTATGAAATGATGTGGTGTTGTGCCTATTTGGGTGGATAATAATGGATGAGATATTTCTAAATATTTGGACATTATGTTCATTTATATGGTGGTTGTGTTTAATTATTACAATGTCATTGAGAGGCATCTCATGGGATGGTACTTCCGAACTCATCCCATTTCTTCATTCCCATTTGTTCATGATTATCAGGGGTGAGAATATTTTTATAGGAATATAACATAGTTCCCTTGATATTTTTCCCATTTGGTCATTTCCAACATACCATTGTTCATATAGATCCAAGTTGAATATTCCATGAAGGAATACCAACACATTTTTAAAGACAACACATCTCCAAATTCATCCTCAACTTCTTTATCTCAATGAAATATAGTCGAGTGAATGATTAATTGAAGAACTCCAAAGTAATATCTATCTGGGACTTTCTCCAAGACAAGGACATCCACCTTTTCTAGGCATGACCTTCAACTATAAAGGTATAAATCATTAACTTTAATGTATCAGGAATCTTAGGGAAATTGAAGTCTCTCTTAATCCTACACATCAACTCTGTTGCCTCTATAGTCCAAATAAGCATAAAAATAGACATATTTTACTTCTAGAGGACCTGAACAGAGTTTATGTGTTGATTAACTTAATAGATCACTAGATATGTACCACTAGAATTTTGATATTGGGTATGCATCAAACCTTTGTGGGGGGAATTAAGAAACAAGGATAATAGGCAATTAAATTAAATCAAATCCAAATAACATCGACCCTTCACCTCAAAAAGGAAAAATGAAACATCAACATACAAAATACAAGGGACACAAAACACCACCACATGATATTAGAACATACAATTTTTACTTAACACACATTTCAAAAGAAATCATGATTGAATAAATTCTACACCCACTAATGGTGTCCCATGGGCCTCACTCATGAGCATTCTGGTGCCATACTAGGTAGCTATCCATTTCCCCATAAATATATATGCATGTGGTTTCTCATATAGAAATGAATGGTAAAACATTTATCAAATCCTTACTTTTCAAATTCAAGAATACTATTTTCAAAAAACATTATCCCAAATAATTTGAAATCTCATGCAAAAATCAATGAACCCATTCCAATGGAACAACATCTATTCAGACAAAAACAAATATTCCAATAATTCAACTCAAATCTATGTCATTTCATTTAATTAAAAAAATTTAGAATACTTCCAAAAAAATTTACCACCACGTAATCTAAACCACTTTTATTTTATATAAATAAGGCATATAAAAAAACCTAATTTTTCACTTACCAAAAAAAATTAATTTCTATTTGATATTTAGTTTTTCAAAATTCTAAAAAATATTTTTGGAAATTGTTTTCATATTTAATGAATACCCAAACGATTCACTATGTGGAAACTAGCGTCGATGGGTGACTCATTCATATGGTTAGAGGCCATAAGCCAATCATGCAACCCTCACGGAGAGCATTTTAGGATCATGTTCCATTCTCCCTATGGATTTCCAGGCACTAAGAGCATATAGAGGCCACTACCCAACTCCCTTTTCATTTCCCAAAACCAAAAAATCCACAAGAACAAAATACCCCGACAAACCCAGACATATAATGGTAACTCGATGTTCATAATGAGAAAGTGATCATGACGATCTTCCCACACCTACACTTCAATCACAAAAATATTAATCCTTTTACCTTGACATAAACAAGTAACAATGGGTTCCCATAAATCAAGGTCCTCTAAAGAGCTGACCTACTCTGATACCAATTTTTTCATAATCTAACATGGGTAATCCCTAAACTAATTACATGATTCAGCCCGAAACAAGGCCTGAGAGATGTTACTGATCCTCATGGAATAACGAGAGGCACCAAGGGAATCAATACAAGAAATGGGAATGGTTTTGACCAATAAAATAAACACGGACAACATTATAAACATATAAGTAAACCAAAATCAAATTGGGATCCAGATTTTATATTATTTACATTTATAACAAAAGGACCACTAAACTGAACAAAGAACAAAACCAAAACATCCAATATAAAACTGACACAAGAAAACATCCCTATATTCCCCAAAGGGCCACTCTCCAACCAAACACCAACAATGTCTCGAGGCGGTTGAACTAAATTTGTATCATTCATGAGAACTAAAAAAAGATAACACTATTTTAATGAGTATTAAAACCCCAGTAGGTAGGGAAATTTTATTCTATTCATAATTCATATCCTTAAAATAAATAATCATATATTTTTATGTTTGAAATAGAACCAATCAACATTAAATTTTTCATAAATAAATTTTTTGGATAAAACAAACATGAACCATTTCCCACACATTTAAAAACATGGATCATTCAAGTAGATATGTTTTGTTCATAAGGAGAAGGGAAAAACAGATCCAAGTAAGAAAACATCCATATTAATTATAAAGATAAATTAGGAAGACAGTAATTCATTAACAATGTTTTCCATGAATCCTTTTTGAAATATTACACATTCACAATTTTCCAGAAGAACACCATAAACCAAGAACAATGAAGTATATTCACACAACAAGATCTATATCTAATGATTATAGTATTGGAGAAATATAGGAACACCTAGGAACATAGAGGAGAACCATAACATACTATACATGTGACTCATCCTGAAGGCATGACCTACTTTATAACATCCGAACAACCTAATGCCCAACCATCTCCCTACATGGCCAGAATTAGGGGTCTGATACCATAGAAATAAACCCATGTATCCACCTATTTTCGGCTACTAACTAGTCAAATAACCTAGGCTAGTGCCACAACTGTTCTCAGAAATCCTATTTCATATGATAGTTCTCCATGCTATGCTCCAAAAGGGATGAGCCACACTATTTATGCAAAAATTCACACATATAGATATACTATCATACACTCCCAAAAAGGGAACCACCCCAACCACCTCATATAGTATCCCATTCCTTAAAGAGAGAATCACATGGGTGGATTCCACATCTGAGGACATTCAAATCCATTTATAAATAAACTAGGTAATGAATCCCTCATAAAGTGGTTTTTGAAAGGAATTATTTAAGATTCCAAATAGGCTTTATAACATTTTCACAAAAAAAAATTATTTCAAAAAAATCCATACATAACCTCTTTTGTAGTCCAAACCACAATTAAAAACAAAAAAATTATTTACCAAGGCCGGTGGAGCATATCAAAAGGAACATATTGTAAAAAAATCCTCTTAAAACTCCAATAACCATTTTAAACATCCCAATACAATTATAAAAAAACTAACCACATATTTAAAAAAAATAACCACTTAAAAGTGATAACCAATCCCTTTTAGAACCACTAGGGTGAAAAATCCTTTCAAACGATTCCAAAAAAAATCATCCAAAATGGACATCAAACTAATTCCACATGATAAAAGTATTCCAACATCAGAAGATGATTACTTATCAATTAATGGTTGTGAGAATGGTGAAGTCAATGTAAATCTATCATTAAAGGGATTATGCACTAGTTTATACCTCAAGAATAGAGAAAATTATTGAATATAATGTGAAACATAAAAAAACACCACCACAAAAAAAGAAAATTCGAACGAACATAAAACAAAAATATTGAACCCATAATTTAAAGATCAAAACCTTCAAATCAGATCATAATAGCCGGTGATAAGGAATCCCAATAATGGAGAAGAAAACATTAAAGGAAAGAGAGAAATCAATAGACGGTGATCTTACATGGAGATCAATGAATATAATGAGCCAAAAACACCGAATGAGTGGATTTACAAGGATCCAATAAATGGGTTAGGATGTACAAAGGTAATGAAAAACCAAATGGAAGATAAATAGGGGTTTTGGGGTTAATATTGGGGGGGGGGGATCGACAGACCATATTTAAAAAAAACTCTGCAGGTTTCATGGTTAGTCAGCATGGTTTATAAACCCTTGTGGTAACCGTTTGGCCACTATTGATGAGTAACTGAGGTTCCTCATGATTACCTAAAACCAACCGCATGGTCGTGTGGTAGCCATGTAGAAGGTTCTGTAACCTACCACAGAGTTTGATAGATAGTGTATTGATTATGTTAAAATCGTGATCATGGTACTATCCACCCTAAAAACACATAATTTGACCTAAAACACAACGACGAACCCAAGGGGGAATGGTAGTCCACAGAGAGAAGAAGAGAAAATTCAAAAAAATAAAACCCATAACACCTAGTTCCAGAGGAACTAACCAATAATCCAACCCAAACCAAGAATAAATATGAATTTAAAAACCTAGGTGTGATAATTGACTAAGTGTATTTGGGTGAGATATTATGTGATGTCCCAGGTATCTAAGAGTGGGATGTGATATGATTCTAGTAACATGTGATGTTTTTAGCATGATGTGATGTTTAAAAAATATGTGAGAACTATGTTTTATAATGATGTGTTGTGAAACTGGAAAATCAGATATAAATAGTTGCTAGGTACCCTTGTTTGATATTCTTCTTATAATGTTATTTTACATGGATGTATTATTGGGTGAGAATTCTATGAAAAAGGTGAAATCAGTTACTTGAACTACATTTGTGCTATTGTTTTTTCCCTCATGTGTAATGTAGTATTATATTTTAACAAGTTCATGGGAGACTACGTTTAACCTACTATGAATACATGTATTCCCTCCATACATATATATATACAAGAATTTTTTTCGGTTTTTCCAGTGGAATACATGGAAAAAGTTATAAATTTCTCACTCTGCCTTTAGAGATGTTACTATGCCTCTACATTACCCTTTATTTTTGGTATTTATTTAGATACATTTATCAATATCTATTTTATTTATCAATACATTATGGGATGGTTTTTTATTCTTTTTTATACTATATCATGGATTTCTTTTGGTTTATTTATCTTATAACCAGTCCATATTATTATACAGGTAGATACCACCCATTGGTGAGATTTATTCACCCTTGATGTTAGTCTTCATCCCAAGGCCTATTGTAAGTCGGACCAGATAGTCATTATATATTATCCCTAATTACTAGCTCATGATGGGTTCCATTGTATAGAGGGGGTCATTGAATTACAACTGGGAATTTTAAGTATATTTTTATAAATCACTAAAAACCCCATTGTAAACCATAATGTAGTTACACATTTTGAATTCCATTTCTCCCCCATTTAATTATACTCATATACATTTAGACACACATAGACACACAAACAAAAACACAAACAAACATGCAAACAAACACACAACCACACACACACACACACACACACAGAGATATATATTTCTCTATGTGTGTTTTTGTGGTTGAAAAATTTTAGACACTCCCATGAAAATTTATACTCAAACTTATATAGGATTATATATGCATGCTTGTATAACCATAGAGGATGAAAAATTAATTTTTTAAAACAATCCCATTTATTAATACCCAAAATTACATATTTATATTTTATTTGGAATTTCCATTTATTACATAAAAATCATATAAGTGTTATGGTTAGATAAGAGAGCGCACTATGTACTGAAACTTCTTTTAAAATATCAACACATTTATAAATTTCATTCAATATTTTATAATGTTTTAATTATGTAAAATAACTAAATAATATATTTTATGAAATGTATAATTGGAGGAAAACCCAATAGTATATGGGAAGATAAATTGAATTGTATTTCAATATCAGTTAATTCATAAATAATTGAATAATACAAGTTAATATTAAAACATGAATTTAAAATTATATGAAATAAATGGTTCCTAAATTTTAAATCCTAATCAGGGGGTACATAATGAAAATGAATTATAATTAATCACATTCACCTAAAATCTCTATTATTGATCTCATCATAGGTCTCACATTCTCCAACGACCCAGACTGAAGATAAAAAAATTCCTAAACTGGGTTTGGGTTTACCTAGGTCACATGCACTACAAGGGAGTGAATAACAACCAAAAATAAAAATTAAATACATGAGAGAAGGGAAGAGGGACCCTAACAAGTAAAGATCAAATGGAAATACTGTTGGAAAACTGGACAAATAAGAGGGAGTAGTAGGCGAGGAACATGGATGGAAGCCTGTATGGTCCTCTCGAGTGAGACAAGAGAGGTTGATGGATATGGTTACATTAGGTAAAAATAAGGGATGCCTAGATTTTTTTTTAAAATTAATACACTTGAGGGTACTCATTTTTTTTGCCTTTAGGTCAAACTATGAGAAAGATATGTGGGCTTTATAGGTGGGATATAACAAATCATTTGAATAGGGTGTATGGTTTTGTATATTGATCCATAACGATGAATTTTGAGTTAGATAAATATCAATCAGACATGCCTGTTCTGTGCATGGTTTCCCAACAACTTCTGTTAAACATGTGCTTCTGAAAAAATAATAATATATCATAATTGATTTAACCAAAATTTGAGAATGGAATTATGATGAATAATTTAATTCAAATAATAAACAAAAAGGGTCATGATGACATATTTTGAAATTAAACCTATGGTATAATAATTATTAATTTATCTTTTTAAATAATGTTTTCTATTTAAATATTTTTGGACTAATTATTTGATGAGCTGGTTAAGAATGATTTTTTGTAATGGTGTGATAAGTGACTTAAATTGTGCCTCGCCATATTCTAGAGGAATCCAATTTGTGGTGAGAAAAAATATATGTATTCGAGAGAGTATATATTCAAATAATCTTAGGAAAATCCTGATCAGAATAAAGCAATATACTTTGAAGTTATTAGGGTCAAAATAATAAAATTAAATTATATGTAAAAAATATACCTATAAAAAGAATAATAACTAATAGTCATTCCATATTATAAAAATTATCACACACTAGCCTATCACATAAAAACAGAAAACCAATAATTATAAAATCAACACCATCCTTACATATATCCTTGTGAATTAACACAACATGGTGTCAAAATACAATTGACCAACTCCAAATTGATTCAGAATACATCATATTCTACATGTGAAAGAAATAAAATGGTTTTTATGATCGTCATATATCCCATGCATGGTGTGGTAGATATAGATCAGTAGGGTATCAACACGTTCCCCTTGATAATAAATGATATAAATTTATTTATGTGGAAAATAAACATGTCCCAAAAGAATGTTTTAAATTATATGATAACTTTTCCGCCTCAAATACCTAAATTTATATTCTTTATGTGCCAACCATGCCACCATGGAAACCATACCCACTTTAGTGAAATGAAGTTTTCTACTCATAGCTAGATTATTTGGTCCATTTTTCATAACCCATTCCCTAGGACATAAATTCTTCAAAAACATATTTCATTATGGTGACATAAAGGGGAAAGGTAGGTTCTGGTGTTTGTGATCCATAGTTAACATAGTACTCATGGAATCCCCTCATCCATTACCCATCCTCTATAATATCACTCATGGTAGGGTCTATCTATATATTATATATTGAGTAAAAATCTTATCTCGCTTAGGGTGGTTCTAAAATCATTATTTTCATCCAATCATATCCTTCACTCCATATCACTCATGGAATCCCATCCATTAATCACATCACATCACATCCATAACCATACCACACTCATGGAGGTCAAATTTTCTGATCCTTAAGGCCAACCATATCTCTTATGAATGGTTGATCATCATTAAACAAACCATATCACACATATATAACCCCAAATTCACAGAATACTAGGACTCTATCTCATTGATTATCACTATTTCCATATCACTCATGGAGATGTAAGGCCTCCACACCATCTCCCCCATCATTATTTATCAGTTAACAGAGTGCAAACACACACAAGAAACTATTATCAAGGCCCACAACCCATCACACATCTCACTATATTTTCACATCATTATTATTGTAACAATCAACCTTTACATATCCCCCCACCACAAACACCTATCATACAGCATATTAGAGAAGACATTAGGGTCTTCATAACCCTTCATGGCCCCTACTGATTAGTAGAATCCCATTTCCATATCCCCTAAATGAAACCAAAACATTTATACTCTTTATAGAGAAGTCCTTAATGTCCATTTATACATAACTAAAAACCCTTAATTATCTTATTCCATCTATTTTGGGAGCATCTCATTCCAAATTACTCTCAATCCAATTAAAAATAGATTCCAATTCCAAATCAAATACCATAACCCACACTTAGTCTCGTATCACATGGTCAATGGGAGATCTCATAGATTGTCTCTTAATGGAAATCCATCTTTATCACACCATATCGTGTGTTGAATGACTTACCTCACTCATAATTCTATCCAATACATAACCACCCTCATGAGGGTGTTTCTCACAAAGGAATAAATGCATGAACTTCCCACCAATTATAACTAGGCCTCAGCCTCTCAAACATAAGCATATAACCCTATATAAACCATACATATATAAAAAAAATTTGTATTAAAATTAAAGAATAACCACATTCCTCATGAAAAATCATTCAACATCTTCACCCCCTGCATATGTTGTCCTTGGGAAATATAAATTTAATAAAACACCGACAATTACTCATCCATATCATAGGATACCCTATCTATTCCTATCTCAAAAACTTATCCTATCTTGGATCCTATCCAGTCTAACTAAACCCACACAACATGGGTATTTTCAAACACTTTTTCATAATCTTGTATATGTGTTTATGTTAAAGTGAACACCTACCTTAAAATATCTTATCTATCATCTCCAAAATCCATTGAAGCTCATCTATCATATACATGCCCAATCTAAGATATTTTCACCATACAATAATATATATTATGAAAAAATCATAAAAAAACAAATTATAAAATATATAATTAATTATTAAATTTAATTTTATGGGATCAATCAAAATATCACCATGAATTTCTACCACACTGAAAGTATATACAATGGCATGTGATCAAAATGCCATGCTCTACCATTTCCACTGAACATAAAAGACCCATCAAACTACAGTGATTTAATATTTATATTTTAAAATCATATAAAAAATTTACCCCAAAATAATATGAATCAAATAAAAATAAAAGTTAATGATTAATGAAGAAAAAAATAAAAGATATTACCTCTAATCACTATCAAAATGCTTCAGTAATCACCCCAAGATGTATGATATAAGAGAAGGGGGCTTGGAGGGGAGAATCATACATGAAATGGATTATACTGAGTTCACCTCTCCCATAAATCATGATGCACCGCCAACCAGAGAATAAAATATTTCAACAATTTAAAACCCCACTTACGAACCATTTATTAATTGACTGTTTGGGGTTCACTATGTCAATAGATTTTTGCCTGATCATTTCATAGACTAAACAATGGTTCATTACACTAAAAATACAAGGAAGGGAGACCCTTACAAAAAACAAACCACATTCATGGTGTGAACAAAATAACATGACATTAATGGATTCATAAAGGTATCTGAGCACATATACGTAAGTTAATATTCATAGTTTGGTTACCACATTACTAATGTGAATGCTCTATGTATGGGTCCCCATTACCCCCAAACAATCAAACCTAAATATTATTATTTTTTGATTTAATGTAACTTCATTGTAGGCATTCATGCGGTGGAACAGGTTTTATTGTGTGAATTATGGTAGGATACTTAATATCATGTTCTAGGTCACCGAAACCTTTCCTAACACTCATCAGCCACTTATAAAACCCAAATGGCCTCATTCCATGCCCAAAAAAATCACAATATGATGTTCTAATTTTTAGGATCCTAATTTGAATCTAAATTCATAGAAAAACCCTTATAAATATCAAAAAATAAAATTCCTTACGAAAACAATGACCTGAATATATATATATAAACACCCTATCATAGGGATTTTATTACTAATGAATCTGTAGTATTCTTCAATTCATTAATCCTTACCTATCATGGTAATCTATTCACTATTAACTCAACAAGTTTCATATCAAATTTCCAAATTATCTTTAACTACTCCACTATAAACATATCGTAAACTATTCCACAAAAATTCAATGTACTTTATAAACAATGACACCAATATAGAGATGTTTCTAACCTCATATGATTCTCAAAATACATAATGGTGTCTTCAATAAACCCACAAAAAATATTATCGTTCTTTGTACAACAATACTCCACTGAAAATGACCAATTACATTATATGGATCACCTAAATATATGAATGTCCTACCAAATTCCATTTTAAATGGTCTACCCACACCCTAACCACATTCTGAACAACACAACCATTGTGGTTTCCACCTTACATTATCAATGTCCTTACAAAATCATGCATGATACCTCCTCTTATTTAATTTCCCAAAACATTATCGACTAGAGAGACAAACTTTCTAATTCAAAACCACCTGACCTAATAAAAATTCATTAACACCTAAAGGAATAAAAAAATGGCCACTGAATTCTAGGCTCAATAAGAATCATAGTGAAAATTCAAATTGGAATGACAATCGACCAACCCATATATCATACTATACTCATGATCTCCAATGCAACTATGATTCGACTCACTCTTAGATCACAATAGAACCACCCGAATAATAATGAAAATTAACCAATCATTCCAAATACCCAACAAAATCATTTGATAATGTGTTACATATTGTGTTAAATGTTATCCAATCTGACCACACTGACATCTTGAGGTTACCTCATCCATCCATGACATAGTCTCACTTCTTCCACAATTATTATGGAATGAGGGTCATTAAACAATAACCAATAAAATTTCCCCACAATGGGAGGATCATTATCATCAACCATGAAACTAAAAACCTTAAATAAATGACCCACATTCCATTCATTATCAAAAAAATGACTAGATGTGACATTACCTATTATACTCCACAAAAAACACATAACAAAAATATTTCCCATCCCTGACCTTTCAATAATGACATCCTCCTACTTCAAATGGTTCACTCCATAACATATGAATTTACTTTTCTTGTTACTCAATAACCAACCGCAAGTCATGGACCCAAATTCCATTCCATCACACATGTGAGTGTCCCACATATTCTTATCCACCACCAAAGTATTTTAGTTTTCCATGTCGAATAAAATAATCAATGGACCCTCATGGAACCCATTAAAAATCCTGAAAACCAAGAATTAACATCACATACCATGTTCACAACTTTCCAAACATAGTGTGAAGTTTCCTATAAATGAACACTGACACTCACTCTCCTCATCAAATGGAAGAGTTCTCCACTGAGAACCATCTCACATGTTCTTTCTTAGGATCCCACATAGTCTCACCAAAACCAAATAATTACAATATCATATTCAACAAATTCATAAAACCCGAATCACAATACCAAGAATTATATCCCACCATACCTAGGCGCAATCACCTATCAAACGAATGACTTTTCTCCTGTTGGTTTATATAATCCAATATAAAAATCCATCCCACCCATGCTAAGTCTATCCATATGACCTCCCATTACTCGAAAATCATTCCAACCAATGATAATCTACCCAAAACACCACCACACCACAAAATGTTCTTACAAAACCAATAGGTCAATACAACCATCCGATCATATAATTCCAAACCAGCATCAATACCAAGATCATATCACACACTCCATTCCAAGACCCCAAGGAATGTATATTCCCCTACCCATATTCATGGATTAATTAATTATAGTGTTATAAAGAAACTATATGGGAAACACCATATAATATTCTTTAGATTCTATATGTAACTGAAAATGCATCATCAAATCATTGCATGGCCATCCATAGACCAACCATCAATACTTACATGAATATAACAACCCACTATGGGTTCCTACACTTTTTTCACTATGATAGAATATATCCACCACTGGAGAATTTTTAGACTATAATACTCATCACCAAAAGAAAAAATATGGTGGTTCCTATTACTAAAATTCCACCAACATGTTATATTGGAAGGCACCTTATAATTTTTTATTGAAAATTTAAAAAATAAGACCACAATAAAAATCCAATAACATTTCATAGTACATGTTTCAAATGAGTCATAAACATAAAATATAATTCATGAAAAAATACATCTTCCAGTGGGGCATGGTCCAAGACTATACACAACATCTTTGGTAAACCCATAATATTCAATAAATAACTCATCCATGGAAAAAACCCAAAACCACAATTTCTTACCCTAATTTACGAAAAAATTGCATTGAAAACGTTTTAATAACTCTCTAGTATCTAGTCCATTACAATATATTAAACATTCTAAGATCACCATTTTAACTATTACCGATATAAAATTGATACAATATCAGTAACACCTCATTATGATTCCCCGAACTAGAACACATGTTTGAACTAGAGTCTATTTGACCTCAAGTGCACTAAACAATACACCATAGGATTATAACCAGATATTGGGTCCTTATACATAATGTGGGGAGAATGTTACCTTGGATCATAGTAAAAAATAAAATAAAAAACAAAACAATACCCATAAAAAAAACATAGAGTAAACAATAAAATAAAACACAATGCAATATAAAATTGTAAAATGAAGAAACATATAAACTTATGATCATTCGTGTATATAAAACTAGTTTCCATTTAAGATGATGAAATATAAAAAATAAACTAATAAGAAAAATATGCATGCTAGACCAACTCCCATACTAGGACATAAAAAATGGTCTCCAATACCATCTAACTGCTCTATCATGATACACTGCACATCCTATTATCAATTTAAATGTAGATATATGGTTTTCATACTAACTAGTGTTCCTATTCTTGGTGTAATAAATATATATCCTTACCTTCTCATAAATTTACTCTATTATACACCATTTTATAAAAAATCATGAATAAAACAAACAATTTGCATTATAATGTTGGATTTCATGTGAAAACGAGGCGAACACATCTCCCTACACATCAGGTCATTGTGTTCTAACTAGGAAAATATGTCACCTCACTATAGAAGCTTCAACACCATAATGGTATCCATTAATCACCCCATGAATACATCCATGTAACCCTAACCCTTCAAGAAGGATTAGGGCAATATTTTTTCTATATCTTGTCTAATACACAAAGGGGAAGGATATGGTCTTTTTTCCAATATATAGACTCACAATATCAATCACAGTTCTCCCATATCCATTAAACAAAACTATTAAATAACTGAATATTGGGCCTGTTAAACCGATATTACTTCACATCCAGCCCCCATCTCACTGATGGAGTCCCAGTTTCAAATCCTATGACATAACACAACTCAGACTCGATATCACTCATAGAATTCCATCCACTGATCTAGTGACAACACATTCAATACCATATCTCACACATCAAGGTTCTATCAACCAATATATATGTCCCAATATCCAAAAAATGGATGTCCCATCACGCTTAATACAACCTTGTCATTTCATGAATACTCTAATATTCACACATATCTTGGACTCCATCTCAAAGCTGTCCCAGCACCATCATTTCACTATTGGATAGAAAAGGCATAATGACCCTCTTCCACAAAGAAATCAATCTCTTATAATTATTATATGAACTTTTATGAAACAATTATTATGGTACATTTTCTTTCACACACTACACTCTCTATTCACATCATTTGCAGGGTGTTAGTCACACAAGACCTAGCCCATTTATCGGAAAAAATGTCATTCTACCAATTGGGGAACCTATTACGGTATCCTTTAGCTATCATGATCAAATCCAATGTCCTGAATAGGGACTCATATCATATCTTCTATGGGAGATATCTAATCCTTTATAAAACCACTGATTATCAATCACCAAATTATCCTGAACAAATCACCCCATTTGTGGGGGTCACTATGCATGAACCAGCATATTTAAGGTATTTCTCACAATGACGGATATATATATATATATAAATACTACTTATTGTCATTAAGTTTAACCCTCTCCCACCATCCAAATATAGACCTTGTAAAAATATCCCAAGAGACTCAAATCACATCTCTTACCTTAAAAATCACACTAGCCTCACATAAACTCAGTCGATAACATGTATCAATCGGTTCATTGTATTTTTGATATAAAAATTCAATAATGTAGTAAAAATAAAACATATCTTTAATATGGGACCCAATAATGTCCCATACCTACCTTTTCACCACCCTCAGGACCTATCCTTTCATCCCAGACCGATGAAACATTCATTTAGACACAAAATGATGCACAAACAAGGGAATAATATTGTACTTATGGGACTACAAAATCTATAAAGAAGTAACAATCCACTACATGCCTATTCGATCCCCTTATAAGACATTATAGATTTTTCAAATCTCACATCACCACATGAGAAAATATATCATGTTAATATGTAAAAATATTTTTATCTCATTTTTAATTAATTTTCTAATTTAATAGTAAAAGAATATACTCCATTAAACTCGATGTTAATAACCATCACACCAGATCCACCACCAAAAACATATTAACAACCTTCAAGTGTCCCCTCTCCCAACTAAACAAAAAATACCCATAAAAACAGAAGAGATCACTAATATCCAATAATATAATCTCGAAAACCAAGACAAAAATCATCATAATCAAAGGTTAGTGTACAATACGAAGAACATTGAACAAAAAAAATATCCTACCTCTGAGAACCATTACTACACATCTTGAATCACCCATTTCCAAATGGGATTGAATAAGCTGTGTTTCATGGTAGAATTGAATAATAAGTTTCCACCACTAAGATACCTTCTCCCTTAAATTGAATATAAAATCATCAATAAAATTATTTGATTACCCCTTAATAAAAATACAACACTTAGAAATCATTAAGGGGATGAACCAGGTTGTTTATACAATGAATTTTCAGTCACCAGATAATTTTTTGTATTGAATAATTTTTCCTAGCCTGAAATTATTGATTCACATAGAACATAACCTTGGAAAACCCCATTCACAGTACAAACTAAGTTTCTTGAATGATGGTTTTTGTAAAATTCCTTAATAACTTATACAAAAGTGTAAAATTCTCAATTTTATTACCACCTTAATTGAACCCAGTTACACAGAGTCGGTGAAATATTACGTAACATTGGCATGATCACAAAGATCATGTCGCGAAAGATTTTTTAGTTTAGTAGCCTTGGAAACACTAGATACATTCATAAGTCTTACATTACATCATAAAGTAAAACAAAACTACAACAACATCTTGTCTTCATATCCCCTCATACTATCCCTACAAGTCATTCATAATATACTTCTTCACATCATGGAAAAATTAAAACATTGGAAGGGGTGAGATCAGATTCTCAGTAATGATAAAAATACAGCTGAAACATTCATAAATAAGCATAAACATTTAAGGCAATGTATAACTAAAACAAACGCCTTTTAAACTTGAACTTCAGCATAATATGGAAAAAATAAAATGAAATAATTCCATTTACTTATTCAGATGGATATTCTACTAGTCGAACAATCACATGAAATATCAATAACCACTTTTATAATGATGGAATGCATAATGCCATACTATCATAACCACGTAGCCAAGGCCTCATGCCAAGACTACAAATATGATTTTTTCAAGGCCTCGTGCAAGACACTAGTTTGTCTCATGAGACCTAGCGATGAATTTTTTTAGAAGATACCTACGTTTAAAATTTCACAAATATACTATAGTATTTTTCTGAGAACATTATGAAAGCTTTTGAAAACAAAATACCCAATTCTGAGACTGCTCGACTAATTACAGGCCATGATGGGTCCACACCCAATCCCTTCCTGTCTACCACACTCGAGAGTCAGGTTTTCTGAAAACATTTTTAAGCTTGCTTTAAATACATATACATTTGAACTGGGTTTTCATATATTAAGACTCGTAAACAACATTTGATACATACCATTTCAAAAACCATAATAAAATAAATGTAAAACATGGTATTTGTTTTTCATTTAAAAGAATTTATGACTTGTAGTAGAAGCCGAAACTCAAATAATGGTCACAACAGTGGAGAAGTCATTGTCGCCACATAATAAAAAACATTCCTTTTGCCGTTTAGTAAAACGCTTCTTATAAAAAGATTTATTTTGAGTAAAAGTCAAAGTCAAAGGGGTTTATACACCATATAAAAGAAATTTGTGTATAAAAAAAATATTTCTCAAGGAAAGGAGATTGAGACGAAGTCCCTTACAAAGATAATTTTGTAAATAAAATAGATCGCTCGTGTGTATTCACTATAAGCTCACATAAAGAAATTATAAATACATGATAAAATATAAAAATTCATTTCTCAAATAATCAATGAACTACATAAATAAGAATGATAATTTCAACCCAAAGAATGGGAATTGGGTTAAGAAGTTCCCTTACCTCGTGTCCGACTTGATTCGATCGTTCTTTAACCTCCTGAATAATACACTAGAGTTAATTTATACTTACTTAAGAACCTTTTTCATGTTCATTATCCATTTTCTATCACTTATTACCATGTTATGAACGTTATCTAATTATTTATGTTACTAACGGCCGTTCGGTCGATCTTTGGTACTTGAGTCAAAAATAAACTTCTTATAATTACAAGTTGTTCATGTGATAAAATATCCATTATATCAAGAATTATATTCATGATTTTGATATCATATATATCATATATATCCAGCATATACATTCATTTATAATATTACATAACATTTAGAGGTCATAAATGAAATGCACCGTTCATGGAGACGGTAAGTCGTACGTACGCATGAACGCTACTTTCATTTCTATTTCATATTTAAGAGAATGAAATCATAATGACATAAAGGTTTTTTATACATACAGTATAATATCATATATAATATCATTTACTCCGTCCTTTATACATCCCATATATGGCATTAACGATTCAAAGCACTTTGTGGGGGTGGTAGTCCGCACATCCTAAAATGAAAATATCGTGTTTAACCATAATGGAAATCATAAAGGTATGCCATAAATGAAAAATACTGAAGCACAAGGAAAACATAAACATAATATATATCATATATAAAAATAGTTTCATCATAATTTCCACCATGAGAGGTGTTAAAAGAATATTGAACATTCATCATTTCGTGACGCAGTAATTAGCCACCCACAGAAATAGTATGTTCTGTAACCATTAGACAATGGTGTGTGTAAGTGTAAATAAAATCCATATCATAAAAACATCCTAGTATATTTAAGATACTTATTTATTTACATAAGTAAGTAATAAAAAGAGTTTAAGGGGTTGGAGATGCAAAATAAAACAAAATAACATAAGAGAAGATATTACCTTAAAATTGGGTAACTCTTTTGGATTTGAGACAAAGGCTTCCTTGAAAAAATTTCTGCCCAATGACAGGCTTGTAGGAATAAGAGAGGGAAGATGAGAGAGTATTTGGGTAGCGGTTGGCCGAGCCAAATGGCTTTGAAGGTGTCAATGGCGTGGTAGAGGTGGGGGCCTTTTATAATTGGAGTAGAGGGGCACTCTTGGAATGTAATGAAATGTTACATTATTATGAAGTACTTCATAGATTTAAAAGGTCCCACAATTATATATTTAGAGTATAAGGTGATAAGGGTTCTAAATCTATCCATCCAATAGGTTTTTTACAAGTGTAATTTTTATATTTTACATTATCTTTTCATTTTATTAAGAAAGTTCATTAATGAGGTAATCGATGCATCATCATGGTGTGATAAATATATTTATTTATTTAATTCAAAAAAATTATAAAAAACTACCATGATGTAGGAAATATTTTTATACTTCCAATTAAAATTTAAAGTCGAAATGTTAACTTATATAACCCCATGTAATAATTGTTTTAGTAAAACAACATGTGTTTGTGTCGATTTTATGTTTACTTTAAATAAATAGTTATTAATGTCATTTTCTTTCCTAAGTGGCTCCATGGGTTCCCCAAGTTGACCCATGGATTGTCTTGGTCGTCCATGAGTCCCCCAATAAGGGTAGGAAAAATGTAAAGCAAATTTCATATTATTATAACATTATATTTACCTTAAGTTACACTAATTACCTTTAATCGCGATTAATAGAACTTAAAAGTTACTACTCACCAAGAATTATTTTAATCCCATTGAACCACATTTTACTTCCTAATGAAAATTATGTGTGTTGGATTATGGATATTCAAATCATAGATGTGGTAAAATTTCATTTAAACAAAAAATCAGTTTTTTTAACTACCACTTAGTGGTTTCACTATTCATCCAAAATTGACGTTTTTCATAAAAATAAAAAAAATTAACCGTAAGATATATATGTTATTCCTAATTCAAAAATGTTGTCTATTTTACAAAATTAAAAACATATAAGTTGAATTAATTAATTTAATAATTAAATCCCGATGTCACAACAAATAGCTTGTTTTTTAGAAAAAATATCAATCAAAAGATTGACAATTGTTTATGTCCAATTTTAAAGTAAAGTTAATTATAGTGACCAACATTGGATAGAATGGTAAAAAAAATATTAAAATTAAACTTTAGAACCATTCAATTGTATAATTTATCACTATAAATTATTTTTATTAAAAAACGTTGTTTTTATGTATTTTTCACTATTCATCAAAAATTGGATGTTCTTAGAAAAATACCAAAAATTCAACATAGGCCAATTTAGAAATTCAGAATCCAAAATTGAAGTCCATTATGAATTATATAATTAATTTAATTTCAAAAACTGGTCATTACTATTCATAACTACTACTTTTATTGCTCGCGGTGTGTTAGAACTCTAGGATGCGTACAACACATGCAGCTCTATTATTCAAAGAGGAGTGTACCATAAAAGCATGGGGTGTTACATTATCCCCTCCTTCAATAAATTGAGACCTCGCAATTTAAAATTTTTCTTTGAAAATAACAGGTTGAAAATAGAAAATAACGTTGTTGAAGACCCACATCAAAAATAGGGTTAATAAAAATATAACTTTAAAATAAATAAAGAGAAGTACAAAGGTCACCCGAGATAGCCCATACCAGGATTAAATGAAAATATGGATATGAAGGAAAAATAAACCATCATGGTCTGATGAAGAGTTGTATAAAATAGGATTAAGAGAAAGTTAACAACAAGAAAATCACAAACATGTGATTGGTTAAACAGTCATTGATTCCCCAATTGGAAAAGTTAACTGACAACATTTTTTTTAAGTTACCTTTCATAAAGTTTATGAATTTATTTAGGAGATTTACTATGAACGTAAGGAAATATACATACTTTTCATGTAGACTTTCATTCTTTAATAATTTTTTACCATAAACCCATCATTCACTCCAAAAGGTAATAAAACACAAAATATTCTATTTATCATAATTGTATAAGGTTTAAAATATTAACACATACCATTTAGATTAGGAAAACTATTTTGTAATAACCAAGGACTTCCTGTAGGCTAGTGGTAGGTAATAATGGCTAGTCACACTATGCTTGTGGGTTCGATTCCTTCAGCTTTGTCTGAAGTGATGGGTTATCCCCCAACCTACAGGTTTTCCTTTTCCTAAAACTATAGTATAATAATATTCCAAAAATAATCTTCGTAAATGTTATAACTTTAAAAAATACTATCCAAAGTTAAATTTAATCCATTCCAACCATTATAGTAATCCAAAATACCTCCATCCTGACTTTCTCTAATAGGTATCTAAATTCCAAAATCAATTGTATCATCACATTCCTCAAACAAAGTAATGTTTCTCTTATTATCACATACAAAAATATGATTACCTTCATCATATTAAAATGTTATTGAAAACAACAACTACTGCAGTACAATCCTTCTATATATCACATTATTCTTATAACCAGAATATAATCCTTGAGTCCAAAATCACCAATACATTAATTATTCCACTTCAACTGTAGTAACAACATAATATTGTCCTTGATACCTTGGCCTTTTCTGAGGTAAGTTTCCATGATTCTTAGGATATTAATTATCAAAATTCCCCATTGTAGAATTCAACATTGATAGTCTCTTTCATTCCCTTGCACTCACGAGCTTGGTGACCTTTTTCTCCACATTTATAACAAACTCTCATTCCTTTCGGGCAATTATCGGGATGATTCTTCCCACAATTATCACATAATGGAACAGCCTTATTTCCCCTTTTCCCTTTATCCGTCTCTTGATCCACCTTTCTCTTCTTCTCTTGCTTTACTTTATTGTCATAAGATTTAAAGAATTCCGTTTCTGTCTTGATAGAACACAAGACTATATCTTCGTATGTTCAGAAAGATTGTGATACTAAATCTTGATGGAGAAATGGTTTTAACCCATCAAAGAAATGATCAATCATACTTCTTGGGTTACGTATATAATCTACATCATGTCTTACTGACCTTGTAATTTTGTCCTCATACTTTGCGACATTCTCATCCCCCTTCTGCCTCAGACTCAGAAATTGCCTTTCCATATCTTCTCCA
The DNA here is from genome assembly GCA_963277665.1 of Viscum album. NCBI lineage: Eukaryota > Viridiplantae > Streptophyta > Magnoliopsida > Santalales > Viscaceae > Viscum > Viscum album. Next base: position 316,983,254 of record OY728148.1, read on the forward strand.
TGGTCATGTGGAATGTATTTTTATAACAAAATCTCTTTGTACTCTCTCTATTCCATACTTGATACTTCTTCATCTTCCTTTTTGTTTTGAATCGGCGACCACCATTGATCGACATCTCCAGTGAGGCAGTAAACTACCATGACCACCATCTCTCTTTGGCTACTCCCCATGTCATGGAATATTTTCTCTAAGGAGTTTATCAATTTCTCAGCTACTAATGGATTTTTACCCCCATTAAATATTGGAGGTTGTTGCTTTATGAGGTGATCTAACATTGATCCTCCACATTGCAGATCAGGGTGATCCATATGAGTAAGGTTATTATTCATAACCTAAGTGAGGTGTCCCAGTATTGTGAAAAGTTGATCAGCACCACTTGTATCACCAGCTCCATTATAATTATCTTGTGCAGGAGGGAAATCCCTATGTGGAGTGTGTGCATTGATACAGTTTCCATTCCTTCCACTAGGCGCCATTTCTAAAAAATGGCATAAACTATATTTGATTATGAATCAAAATAAATAATTACCTACTTGTAAAAAACTTTACAAAAATTGAACAATTTATGGATATAATCCATAATTATAAAAAAGTTTTCTTTGAGGAAGTATATACTCATATACCATTTATAATGGTTTGTAAATAAAATGAGGGTTATCCTAAGCATATCCCCTGGGAGTGTCGTAACCAAGAGTGCAGCAAGCCCCGTTGTCGTGCACCAGTTCCCATTTGATTCTAGCTCAAAGCGGTGTTTTCGGATTTTACCCCTAGATACATCTGTGACAGATCCACCACTACCTGCTCGTATCCAGACAGGTATGTATTGCTCGAATACTCACAAAATCTATATAATACCAAAATTCTAGGATGTTCTTCTAAACTAATTCTCAAAGTCTATCTTCGGGATATGTGCTCTAATCAGAGTTTATCTAAATCTAGAATCCAAGGTTAGTACTAAATTTCCTCTGATACCAACTGTAATGCCCCGACCCCAGTTACCCAGATTCTGTTCATTATTATATAACATTGGCCTGATCACAAAGATAAAGTCTCGAATGACCGATTAGTTTAGTATCCTTGCAAACACTAGATACATTCATAAGTCTTACAATACAACATAATGTAAAACAAAATTATAACAACATATTGTCTTCATAGCCCCTCATACTATCCCTGCAGGTCTTTCACAATATACTTCTTCACATCCTGGAAAAATTAAAACATTGGAAGGGGTGAGCTCAAATGCTCAGTAAGTATAAAAATACAGTGGAAACTTTCATAAATAAACATAAACATTTAAGGCAATGTATAACTAAAACAAAAGCCTTTTAAACTTGAACTTCAGAATAATATGGAAAAAATAAAATGAAATAATGTCATTTACTTATTCTCATGGATATCCTACAAGTCGAATAATCACATGCAATATCAATAACCACTTTCATAATGATGGAATGCATAAATCCAGACTATCATAACCACATAGCCAAGGCCTCGTGCCAAGACTACAAATAAGATTTTGTCAAGGCCTGGTGCCAATACTCTAGTTTGTCTCATGAGACCTACCGATGCAATTCTTTTAGAGGATACTTACGTTTAAAAATGCTCAAATATACTCCAGTGTTTTTCTAAAAACATTATGCAAGCTTCTGAAACCAAAATAACTAATTCTGAGACTGCTTGACTAATTGCAGTCCATGATGTGTCCACGCCCAATCCCTTCCTGTCTTCCACACTCGAGAGTGTGGTTTTCTGAAAACATTTTTAATCTTGTGTTAAATACATATACATTTGCACTGGGATTTCATATATTAAGACTCGTAAGCAACATTTTATAAATACCATTTTAAAAACCAGAATAAAAGAAAAGTAGAACATGGTATTTTTTTTTCATTTAATAAAATATGGCTTATATAGGAAGACGAAACTCAAATAATGGTCACAGCGGAGGAGAAGTCGTTGTAAACACGTAAAAAATATTTCCATTTGTCATTTAGTAAAATGATTCATATAAAAGGATTCCATTTGAGTAAAATTAAAAGACAAAGGGGTTTATACACCGTATAAAAGAATGTTGTGTATAAAACAAAATATTTCTCAATGAAAGGATATTGAGATGAAGTCCCTTACAAGGATCATTTTGTAAATAAAGTAGATCACTCGTGTGTATTCACTATAATATCACATAAAGAAAGTATAAATATATGATAAGATATAAAAATTCATTTCTCACATAATCAATGAACTACATAAATAATAAAGATAAGTTCAACCCAAAGAATGGGAATTGGGTTAAGAAGTTCCCATACCTCATGTCCAACTTGACTCGATTGTTCTTTAACCTCTTGAATAATACACTAGAGTTAATTTTTACTTTCTTAAGAACCTTTTTCAAGTTCATTATCCTTTCTATATCACTTATTACCATGTTATGAACATTATGTAATTATTTAAGTTAATAAGGGTCGTTATGTCGATCTTTGGTACTTGAGTCAAAAAATAAACTTCTTATAATTACAAGTTGTTCATGTGGTAAAATATCCATTATATCAAAAATTATATTCATGATGTATATGTCATATATATAATATATATACAGTGTATACATTCATTTATAATATTTCAAAACATTTAGAGGTAAGAAATGAAATGCACCGTTCATAGAGACGGTTAGCCGTACTTACGCATGCACGCTACTTTCATTTATATTTCTTATTTAATAGAATGAAATCATAATGATATAAAGGTGTATTATACTTCCAGTATAATATCATATGCAATATGATATACTCCATCCTTTATAAGTCCCACATATGCCATTAACGATTCAAATCAATTTGAGGGGGAGGTAGTCCACACTTCCAAAAATGAAATTATCGCGTTTACCCATAATGGAAATCATAAAGGTATTCCATAAATGAAAATTAAAAAAAGAATAAGGAAAACATAAACATAATATATATCATATATAAAAATAGTTTCATCATAAATTCCACCATGAGAGGTGTTAAAAGAATATTGAACAATCATCGTTTCGTGAGGCAGTAATTCGCCACACACAGAAACGGTATGTTCTTTAACCATTAATCAAAGGTGTGTGTAAGTGTAAATAAAATCCTTATCATAACAACATCCTAGTATATTGAAGATACTGATATTGTTACAAAAGAAAGGAATAATAATAGTTTAATGGGTTGGAGAACCAAAATAAAACAAAATAACATAAGAGAAGACATTACCTTAAAATCGGGTAACTCTTTTTGATTTGAGCCAAAGGCTACCTTGGGAAGAATTATGCCCAAAGTGAGGCTTCTAGGAGTAATAGAGGGAAGTTGAGAGAGTATTTTGGCAGAGGTTGCTTGAGCCAAATGGCTTTGATGGTGTGAATAATGTGTTATAGGTGGGGGCCTTTTATAAGAGGATAGGAGGGGCACTCTTGGAAAGTAATGAAATGTTACATTATTATGAAGTACTTTTCGGATTTCAAAGGTCCCAAAATTATATATTTAGAGTATAAGGTAATAAGGGTTCTAAATATCCCAATCAAAAAGGTTTTTGACTAGTTTATGTCTTATATTTTAGATTATCTTTTCATTTTATTTAAAAAGTTCATTAATGAGGTAATCGATGCATCATCATGGTGTGATAAATCAGTTTATATATTTAATTCCAGAAAATAATAAAAAAATTACCATGATGTAGGAAATCCTTTTACCTTTCCAATAAATATTTATAGTAGAAAAGTTAACTTATATAACCCCATGTAATAATTGTTTTAGTAAAACAACACATGTTTGTGTCGATTTTATTTTTACTTTAAATAAAAAGTTATTAATGTCATTTTCTTACCCAAGTGGCTCCATGGGGTCCCCAAGTTAACCCATGGATAGTATTGGTCGGACATGACTCACCCAATAAGGGTAGGACAAGTGTAAAGGTAATTCAATATTATTAAAACATTATATTTTCCTTAAGTTACACTAATTATCTTTAATCGCGATTAATAGAACTTAAAAGTAACTATTCACCAAAAATTATTTTAATTCCATTGAACCACATTTTACTTCCTATTGACAATTTTGTATGTCGGAATTTTTAAATTCAAATCACAAAGGTTGTAAAATTTTATTTAAATGACAAATATGTTTTCTTAACTATTACTTAGTGGTTTCACTATTTATCAAAAATTGACTTTTTTCAGAAAAATACAAAAAATTTAACCTAAGCTATATTTGTTATTCCTAATTCAAAAATTATTCATATTTTAAAAAATTCAAAACATATTTGTTGCATTAATTAATTTATTAATTAATTCCCTTTGTCCCAACCAATAGCGTGTTTTTAAGAAAGAATATCAATCAAAAGATTGACAATTGTTTATGTCCAATTTCAAAGTGAAATTATTTCTAATGACCACCATTGGATAAAATGGTAAAAATATATTCTAATTACACTTTAGAACCACTCAATTGTATAATTTATCAATATAAATTATTTTTATTAAAAAATTTGTTTTTAATTATTTTTTACTATTCATCAAAAGTTGGAAGTTCTCAGAAAAATACCAAAAATTCCACATAGGCCAATTTCGATATTCCGAATCCAAAAATGAAGTCCATTTTGAATTATAAAATTAATATAATATTAAAACTTTGTTATTACTATCCATAACTGCTACTTTTATTGGTTGCGGTGTGTTAGAACTCGAGGTTGCGTACAATACACGCTGCTCTATTATTTAGAGAGGAGTATACCATGGAAGCCTGAGGTGTTACTTTAATAGCCTGAATGCCCGATTTAAGGTTCCTCCACTTATTTCAAAACCTTTAAAGTTAGAGAGCCTCGTTCATTTTCCAATCATAACCTCATTAGAATCATTCATTGTTTAAAATAGGGTACACACCAAAAAATATTTCAAGAATCAAAATTTCAACATCTTATTCACCCTAATCCTTATCTAATTTTGTTGGGAGAAGTATAACAACATACCAATCCATGTTAAAATTCAAAAAAAATCAAGTTAACTTTCTATAATGCCCATATTTCTAATAAAAATTGAATTCATGAAATGAACATGGATGTATTAGAAAAAATCAAATTCCATCTCAATATAATGACCCTAAAATATATAGGTCATTATAAATTATGTCTGTCTTAAAAAAATATTACATAATAAAACATCATTATTTATAAAAATGGTATTTTGACAATCCAATACAAATGATAGGTTCTTATAAAATTATTGAAAATTAAATATAGGATAATGATGGTGTCCATAATCTAGAAATGAAATTCGTTATATAAAATTAAATATCTATAATAGGTATTTTTTAATTTTATTTTTAAAAGTATCGTTTTTAAAATATGTTAAAATATGCCATTTTGAAATTAGATTACAAAATCATTATGAATTTCTAAAATCAATATTTATCTTATATAATTATAACATTTTTTAAAAAAATTACAGGAATTAAATTTTATTTACAACTCATTTTTTCAATCCAAATATCATGTTCCTTTTATAGTGGACAAGTGACAATTTCTAATTGTTATATTGGTTTTATACCTCCCATAAGAACTAGTTATATCCTTTATTCACCATTGAAATGGATCAATCAAATTGTTCCTTATATCCTTTACAAAATTCTGCTAATATTCAAAATTATTGTGTAACCTTTCTTGTGTTGATAATGACTATGAATTTATTTGGGACTCTGAGGATCCTGAATTGAAAATTATAGTTTTTATATTAATAAATTAAAATTGATTTTATTATATGGATTATATTTATACACTATATGTATCCTTTTAATGGTATGAAATATTTTTTTTATTATCACATATTTCATGTGTTTTATAGAATATATTATTATTTAATATGGAATAAATATATATTTAAATAAAAAATTACATATATAAAATTGATGTACATTAAAATTAAATGGAAGGGAAAGTCACTAAATATAGTTGAAAATTCGTTGCATAAAGGGGGTTAAATTGTTTCTACAAATACATGATATGTAATCTTTTGAATAGGATATTTAAAAGTATGATATATTTTTAGCGGTTAAAGGTGATTGTGTTCTTATATATCAACAAAATGTTTTTAAATAATTCTATTCAGATGAAAAATGACATAATACATAATATTAGAATGAGTAAATTCTAAAAAATACATATTGAGGATGGAAATATAGTTTCCATGAATAAAAGTATCATAGATTATTTTTCTGGAAATAAAACATGAAATTTAAAATGATGAAATTTTCATTGAATAAGGGTAATTAATTCTAGATGAAGTATATGTATACATATAATTTCCTTGGAAAATACTGAGATAGAGATTAAAATTTAATGAATTAGGGGTGATTTAAATTCAATCCTCATTTTATGACACATGATTAATATTAACATATAAATAATTATTTCAATGAGTAATGAATTAATATCATTTAGAAAAAAACATCATTAATAAAAAAATCATTGGAAATATTTCAATATTTTCTAAAAAACTGATTCATTTATCTCAAAAATTGTTCTAATTTCAAAGATGATTTTTCTACATCCATGATGGTTCTTGAAGTTAATTTAGAGTAATACAAATAACTTATTATGAGGAATATAGAGTATAATAAAGCTTGTTATATCAACAACATGAATAGAGAGAAGGTAACTAATTTTCAATTAAGAATTATATAAACATTTCCACTTCATGTTCCAATGATAATTTTTTAAAAAATATATATATAAATGAATCATTTTGATATAAATAAGGGGAAATAATTTCTAATATAATTTTATTCTATGCCTATATAAATTATATAATACTAGTGTTGTAAAAATATTATTAAACAACATGTATATTTTTAGAATAAAAATATATCATTAATTAGAATTTTTCATTTAAGTGAATATATTTATGTTTTTTAGTGTAAATAGATAAATAATATGTGTATTTATAACTTATTTAGTTCCATAAATAAAATATACCCCTAAGATTTGATAAAAAACATTATTATTAAAAGATTGGAAAACATACAAAACATTTAAGAGAGTATTTGAAATCTTATTGCCTTTATACTATTATTTAAGAAGCCTTGGGTATATTATTCAAATAGAACATATCATAAATCAGTTCCTTACCTTAATATAAGATAAATATATTATAATAGAAATATCATTATCTTCTAAGAAGTTGAGTGATAATAAATAATATATTGTGGTTCAGTTAGACAAAAAAGAATTGAATGGAGAATAACCATAATTTAAAGGGGTTATTGAATATGAAGGACTAGTAAAATTATTTAAATTAATCAGTTAATATTAGAAGTGATTTATTACAATGGTAAATGATAGTTCCTTAAATTTTACAATTTTTTGTAGAACCAGAAATAGTGAAAAAAATATTATTTAAATTGACATTCTCTCAATTAATGGGTTAGGGTATTATCATTTCAGGTTTTTCACATTTGTGTTGAAAATAATTTTATGACCTTCAAGAATTATAGTAATATCATTAGAAGTATAATTTATGAAAAACATATGTTTTTTGATAACCAATTAAAAAAATATTCTATATTTTTAATGATTAGGACTCTTGATGCAAGAGTTTGATAAATGAAATTGTTATTTCTCATAGAGTACATCATCATTTATAAGAAATGAACATAGGAAAAACTATTATGTATGAGTATGTGAGAAATATACCTATAATAGATAATGGAATTTTTAATTCTTGTGATCTTCACAAAAAAGTCATGATGGTTAAAATGTGTCCCAACTAGTTAGAAATCAACCTAAAAGAACCACTTGGATCGATACACTCAATAGACTATCACCCTATATGATTCAATCAAACCAATTAGGAGATATAATTTATTAATTATATTAATTACAATGCACTTATATATTATTATAATATTATATCAATTTAATTATAAAATGTTAATAGCTTTAATAAATAATTAATAATTTGATAAAAAATTAAAGTGATGTGATATCAAATCATTCTAATCCAACAATTGATTTGTGTGTACCAAAAATTTTAGTGAATAATATATAAATACATATAGAATGAGATATGAATTTAGTACTCTATAAAATCCTCAAAAAATATAGATGTTTACTAGATGTGTTATAGTTTTATATACATGTAATAATCTATGTAATCCATGTTTGGAGGTTCAATTTTTTTTATAAACAAGATACAATAGTGACTCCCTATATACTAGTTTCTTTAAATAATATAATTTCTCTAAACACACAAAATGATATGTTGAATGTAATATAACATAGATTGATTTGGCTGAAGGTAAACGAACACCAGTACATTAAAAATAATAATTTTATATATTTTTGGAAAAATTTATTAATGTTTGTATAGAAAAATAATCTATGGTTATACACAAAATTAAATGAGTTATTGGAATTATAAAAAATAACTAAATATGATTATTGATATAGATTATTTTACTATGATAGAGGATCATGTAAAAAAAATGAGAATAATTTAATATTTCTGGTAATAATTAAGAGGATCACAAAAAAGGTTGAATAATAGTGTGATACCCCATAGGGTTCAATAGATATCAGAAAAAACGATAACAATTTTTATTTTTTTGTCATAAATATGCCTCAGGGAAAATTTGTTCGTCATTCATAGGAAATATAAATCCTGTAAATACTAAACAAATACCATTGAGTAAAATAGTTTTATTCAGATATTAATATTTCATTCAAATTACAATAATATATAAATTTTTTGTATTGATCGACATAGTGTGGATCATATAATGGCATAAAACTATGGATCACCTAATTTATTAAACGGAAAAAATGGTAAAAAAATAACTTTATCATAATTTTTCCTCAGTTAAAAGATTCATTAGGATTCATGATTAAATATTTCAGATTTACTATATTAAAAATCATTCAAAGCTTATCGAAAATTTTCATTGTATATTGAATATGGGAATCAATTTAAGAAATGTTATTATGGATGAGAATATCAATACTTTGGATAAGATATTGATTATTCTGGGTTATAAAAATCATATCTATTGGATACAATACATGATGAATGATTCTAATAATTTATTGTTTTATTTGATTAGTCAAGAATTTCTCATTTAATTATAATTTTTTTTCTTCTTTAGTGAGTTTTGAGTTCTAAACTCATGGATCTTGTGAAATTTACCTATTATTTAGACACTACATAAAAATAAAAATTAATGTGACCATACATAAACATAAATTATTATAATATCAATAATAAATTGTGAGTCACTTATATACCCATGATATTTCATGTTTATAGTTTCAAATGATTATGGGAAACCATTTCTTATAAAAATACATATTTATACATTAAAATAGGATTAATTTTCACTAATATTAACAAGTAAAATGATACCCATAAGTCACTCTAATATATATCATGAAAATTTAGACTATAACCTCTTAACCATGCATACTTTTTCTTAATGCCTTTTAAAACTAATTTTTAAATGATGGATGGTTATAACAGTCTATAAGCGGTATAAGAATAATAGTATCCATGTTATGTGATTTGAAAATATATAATTATTTAAAAATGTATTACCATGAAATATATTATTTTGATCCCATATACAATATCTTCCAATAACATAACAAATTTCATTACTCAAAATCATTAAAAAAATTCCATGGGATTTCATGACTGTTTTTAAGGTTAATTATAATTTTCATATTACTTTTAATAAAGTATTTACAAAGGAAATGAATTTAAAAACATCCATATTATCAAAACCAATATGGTTTTCATGAAATCCCATGTCATGAATTCTATGAATGTGTAGAAAAGTCTAAATGATGTATTGTGTAATTACATTATTCATACATTCAATTTATTGCGTAATGATTTCAACCATCATTCATAATATACTAACATACTGGGTTAATTATAACATCATGTATGTTTTAACCCCCTAACTGGATAATTATAACATGATATATTAATGGAAAAAATAAACATGATATTTCCAACTTCATGTCTTAATTGAATCATGAAACAATATAATTCTATCATTGTATCACAATAGACATGACCATTGCTAAATGTATTATAGAATAAAATCAGATCTATTCATCATCTATAAAATTCCCATATACCATAATTTTGAATATAAAATTTTATATTTATACAATTTTAATAAATATCATTTACTATTACTTTTTTATTATGAGGATATAAACATTTAAAATTATCCCATAAAATAATATTATTTCCATAGATTCATGGTACATTAATGAAAACATACATAAGGTATGTTATGAAAATCAAGTCATAGTTTTTTTTATTTAATATATGTAGTTCAAGGACTATAAATTCCATCATAAAAGTAAAGATCAAAACCAACCAATGATGACAACCACTCTTGAATGAAAATTTTTATAATTGAACAAAATAGTGATTATGTTCCTTTCATTGAGAAATTATTTTGAAAAATAGATTTTAATGTTCTATAGCCACATAGTAGATTTGGTTATTCCACTATTAGTGTCAATTGTTAATGAACTTTTTGGAAATCCTTATGTTGGAAAACCAATTTATAGATAATTAATATTTTTTAAGTGTACCCCAAGAATTCAAACCTTTGATATATCCCCCTCCTAAGTGTTGATAATTATTTTTTATATGAGTATATAAAATTATTATAAAAATTTATAATATTGATATTTAAATTTTAATTTAATATTGCTCTAAATTATTTTATATTATAAAAATATTTATAATTAATTTTATATTTTTTTATTTCCAACATCTAATAAATTTTTTATCTATTTATTTAATTTCTTTATTAATAATTTACTATTTTCAGATAAAATTTCAACCTTATTCATTTGATTTTTTATATATTAAAAATATTTTATTTTTATGTATCTCAAATATGATATATTTTAATTTTTTTATATTATTAATTATAGTGTAAATATATTCATTGGTATTTCCAATAAAATATAAATATTATACCACTATAGTAATATATTTCTATTATTTTCTTTTATTTACCAACTTATATCACACATTTACAAATCATATTTTATTAAACTATTACCTATAAGATCATTATCATTAATTTAAATAATATCCTTTTGGATATAATATAAATTTAAATATTTTTAAATAATGAATTGTTTTACTTAAACATATTTAATATAACATCACGTAAAATAAATATCTATATACATATTAAATTACTACTTTTATTACATGATCATTTTTAAATTTGTTTATTCGTTGTCTTTCCCCTTTTTGAAAAGGATTCTATAATGATTTCCCTAATAGATATTTTCTTGATAATACAAAAAAAAACAATTAACATATATATATTCATTCATTAAATACCCAAACATATTATCCAATCCCTCATTCAAAAAATGTTTCACATTTTACATTGTATCTATATTCTCTCTTGATTCATCTTTAGAGATATTTCTTCATGTCTAATTATGATGAAGAATTGTTTAATCATTCTATTTTGTATTGGTCTATTGGGCTGGTATTTATATTCATTACAATTTAATATACATTTATATAAAAAAGGAATAATTACTATTTCTCAATTAATTGTTACACAAAAATATATTAGGTGTTAATTACTTCCTCCTCCACTTACAAGAATCATGTCCTCGCAATTATTCTGACCACATCATAAACCATAAAGTCCTATAACACATAATATAAATTTTCACACAAAAATTATGTACAATTTAAATTAAAAAGATAGAAGTTGTGTTAAAGTTTATTCATAGTATTTATATAAATTTATTATTATAAAACATCATAATGAATATTATTTCCTAAAAATAATTAGAGAGAATTTATTTTCATATTTTTAAAATGAAATCTCCAAATATAATTGTAAATATTTAAAAAATTAAAAGTAAGAAATGTTATTAGATATTTGTAATAATGTGTTTTTCCTCTTCTAAATCATATTTAATTTCACTTTTCTCATAACAATTATATGATAACATAATAAATTTGAATATACCAAGATATTGCCTCCTTTTTTGGGTATGGTGAGAATTATAGGATTATAAAATTAGACTATAGAAAAACTAAAATGAATGAGAATTTGAGGGTACGAATGAGGTCTTACTTTTTTTATATAGTCTTTTAAATTTAATATTATTAATAAAAATTATTGAATGTCACATGATCATTTATTTTAAATTATATTATTATCTAATACATTAGTAAGGGATAATAAATTCATGTTGGATATTCATCCTCTATTTCGTTTAACTGATCTTGAATCTGTTGATAGGAATATTTGATTAAATTTTATCTACTATAGAATAAAATACCATATATCCATTAATAACAAAACAAGAAAACATACATATGAAATTTTATTAATTTAATCAGTTAAAAAAATGTGAATATTTAAAACCATAATGATAGATACCCAGCTTAGGTTTTTGTGAGATTTATATATTAACTTCTCGTTAATATATTTTTTTTGTTTTATAAAATCCACCTTATTTTATGCAAGATACATTCAAAAAAACTCCATATAGAGTTAATAATACCCTATAAAAAATTATTTCCAAAATCCAAATTGAAGCAGATTCATCGTTACTAACTTAAGTCAGCCGGCACCTCACATCATGCACAATGTCAAATAACATACCCATCACCCACACTAAAAAGTCCTCCCAAGACAACCATCCACTAATTTCCATCAACACCACTATAAAAAATAGAATTAGAATACTTAGGTCAATAAAAACAACCAATTCAATGCCAATAGACAACCACCATTGAGAAAAACACCATAGGGAACCCAAAGATAGGGATGAATCCATAGCGAGAGATGACTCTAGGAATTCCATCAACTGCTCTAACATAACATGATGGTTTACAACGTTCCATGGAAACAACCTCCATTTACACCAAAAACTACCTTTCAGCCATCACATGGAAAAGATTCTAGGAACCCATAATTTTCATCATAGTAGATAAAATGTAAAGATCCGTCAAACTAGTCAATTTGAAACATGAACTGAATAAACCAAAATAACTTCCATAATCCATCAAATAACAATGTCAATATTAGGATATAGATCATTGAAAAACATACAAGGATAAATAAAGAAGAATGAAAAAACCAAGATGAGTTGAATCCATATATAATAAATAATTTATGGGAAGAAGAAACCTAATAGAGAATCCCATAAATACTCTACTCCCACCACAAAAATAGCAAACGAACTTGAAAAACCAATATCACTAACAAATATCGATTCAATTATAAACCCATTACCTTTTATGGGTAGAGTTTTTAGGGTTATGATAAACCATTACCTATCCAAATCTATATTTTTGGTTTATAATATATAGTTTTCTCACTAATACACAATTATAAAATTATACTCCCTCTCCACTCTAGGCTAAAACCTCATAATTGGGACCACAGTCTCTTAATTTCTTTTACACATATGTATTACATACTAAATATCATTTGAAAAAATTTTATGAGCATAAAAATCAGCGATGATGTATAAAAATAAGACAAAACCAACTTAGTAATTGGAATATTTGAGAAACATTAAGAAATATTTACTTAGAAAAATATAAATTTAACTCATAATTTTTTTTCAACCACAAATCCAATTTCATTACACTAAATATTTTTTTAAAAATTAATTAAGGGAGGATGTAATTATAAATCCATAGATAACTCGATGCATTTCTTCACATGAACCTCTTATTAATAAAAATAATTATCAAACAACCCTTATTTAAAAAAATTTTATTTTAATGAAATCAAAAAATTTAAAATCATTATAATTAGAGAAACAATATAATGGAATATTTTGAAATTATATTCATCACTATTTAATTAAATTAACTACCTATTAAAAATATTATTCATAATGAAATAACCTAACATGATAATTCCAAAACCATATCTAAATTGAATCAATAAACCAGATAATATGAACATCATATATTAATGGTATGCCATAACTAGATAATTCCAACAAATTATCTTAATGGAATCAGCTAAATGAAAAATACCAATATAATTTCGATATAGATATAATTTTTATCAAATTAATTAAATATAATATATCTGAACCATCCCTCATCATTTAGAAAGACCTCATACCATAGATGTAATCCAAAATATATTAGATTCTTACAAATTTCATAAAAAACATATAATATTACTTCTTAATCCATAGAAAATATATTTTAATACCAATCTATGAAAAAAAATTATTACATTTGTTTCCAGTCATGTTGATGAAAACATAAATAAAAAATATTTCTGAAATAAATTTCCTAAGTCCAAAAATATTTGGTTTGAATAAATGTAGTCTAAATTCCATATGTACCACACTAATTTTTTTAACCAACCCATGAAGAAAAATCATGTTTCATAAAAATATGGCTTCCCAATAAAACTAAAGTTGATAAGTATCTTCATAATTAAATAATTTTAATACATTAGTGTAAAAATAAATTAACCCCTTTATATATTTTTTTCTGTAATAAAGATGTTTGCTTAATTACTGAACCATACAAAGTCCCCATATTCAAAAACTAATAGATAGATAATTTAGATTCTGTAATAGTAGCATTGAAATTTACAATATATATATATACCCCACTTCTCAATGAGGTAATTTAGGTATTCATTATATATAATTATCCCCCATTAATTGATATATTTATATTATTCAACAATAAATCTTAATTTCATCTAACAATCATCTATTTATAATATTAAAAAAATTATCCTAACTATTTTATTATTCATTTTAATTATCAAATAATATTAATAATATATCTATTTCATTTAATTTCATTATTAATTTATTATTTACAACTATAATTTATTTCTTATTTACCTGTTTTCTATGTTGAACATGTTTCATATCATTATATATGTCATTTATGATACCTATTAAATATAATATTATTATTATTGTTGTGTATATATTCATTAATATTATATATATATTACAAAAAATATACCACTACTAAAATTTAATTGAAAAAATAGATGTTATTTTTCAATTTATATCATGTTCTTACAAGTCATATTTTATTGAAATATTACCCATAACCTCAAAAATGTTCATCCCAATAATCACCATTTTGGTTAAAAATAAAATAATGTAGTTAATTTATATATTTGGTAATTCTAATATATTAAACATATCTTCTGGTATGATAAACTCTTATCTATATATTAAATTATTACTTTTTAAGATGAACATTTTAAAATATATTTTATTCCCCTTATGAACCCTTATTCAAAAAGATCTCATAATCATTTCACATGAATATATTTATTTGATAGTACTAGAAATGGAAACAACATTTTACATATTCATCCATTAAGTACCCATACATCTTATCCAATAATTCACATAGAAAATAGTTTTCATATTTCATGTTTTCTTTATTCTCAATATATAAATATTTATAGGAATTACCATCATTGAAAATCATGAATATTTGTTTCTTCAATCATTTTTTTTGTTTATATATAATTATTATCCATCATTTCCATTAGTTTTAGTCTATAATACTATATTTTCATTTATATAACAAATGATAAATTATGATATCATGAAAAATTTTCCAACATATATATAGGTTGTTAAATATATGTTACCACAAAAAATTAAAAGTTGTTTCATTGAGAATAAATAAAAATATAATTTTGAAGGGAGTGCGAAAAAATAAATCATCATGATTTTATTATAACAATTAAAGAATATCTTAATTAAATCATGTAGAATGTTATTTTGGAATTGTAATCATGTGACAATAATAATAATGTGATGGATAAAAAGTATGTTATTTCAAATAAACTAAATAAAAATGGTGAAGTATCATGGAAAAAATATTGTTTTTTTCAATATGAACTATTAATTTATGGGAATAGATAGTAATTTGACCATTTCTTTTTTTAGAGGATTAAAATTATTTTTTTATTTCATAAAACATGTTTCAAAATAACATAAAAGTGTTATAAATATAAATTAATTTACAGCTTTTAAATAGATATCATAAAAATAATATTTACACAAAATAACATTATTGATTTTTTCCTAATTTATATGTTTATCAACTTTAATGGTAAAATAATACACTATACGGAGGTATATAATTTCATTGGTCATGGTACTTCCAATTTAGAAATAACATATTGTGTACCAATTTCATAAAATTAAAATTGTGAAAAAAATATATATAAAGGGAGATAATAGAAACACAATTATTGTTATTATATATAAGTATGAAATTGTATTTTTTTTAAATGTATTGAATTTGAGTACTTTTATTTACAAATAATAATAAGGTTAAAACATTTATGATAAGTGAATTATCATTTTTTCAGGATTTCATGACATAAAGAGATCTAATTATGTATTTATATAAAAAAAGTGTATACCTAAGTGTTTATAATGATGTCTGGAATAGAATAATTGAGAGATAATTATTCTCCAATAAATATTTAGAATAATTTTTTAATTGAGTAATAACTGATCGATATTGATCAAAAAACACACCGGAATGATAATTGAGAGTTTAAATAATACACTTCGCCAGGAAGAGATAGTATTATTACAGTTAAAAAACATGATGAATTAAAAAAAGATAAATGTAATTCTACATTCCATTACAATTATGTTTTTCTTATTAATAATAGTTATGAAATTAATTTTTGAATTTATTTTTTAAATTGAATTATGTTTCAGAATTTTGGTGAGGGTGAAAGAAATAAGAATAAGGACGCAAGGTGGTAGACATAAACATGGACCAAATAGACTGGTTCAATGTAACCAATTACACATGATGTGATACTAGTATTATGTAATCTCCACCATCTTATCAGTGGACTAACATCGAGTCTCTATTATACCCTGTAAAGTACCTGATATACTCTTGATTTATTAATGGGGGAGGTTAGTTTGTCCATTTCAACTAAAATATAACCACTAATATTACCCTATCTAACGATTTCAGCTAATTTTATCCCTTTCTATCGTCTTACCAGTCTTATTATAAGGACCTGACCTTATAAAATTACTTAATCATGAATTAAATGAATAATACACATTGACTATCTTTTCAGGTTTATAGTTTTAGAGAATTAGGACAAAACTATTACATCTCAAAAGATTACAATGTAGACACTTCTACTCAGTATCTATTTTTTCATAAAACAAAAACTCATAAAATGAAACATGTCTAGTTCCATGTTTTAGATATAATGTCTTTCCATGATCCCATCCTTGACCCTACTCATCATTAAGTCATGTGGAAAACATTTCAAAAACATGGGAAGAGCATAAAAATCTCAATAAGGGATACAAAAATATGGGAAGAAAACATTAGTCCATGTATACATAAAAGTCAATGAAATTTTTCTTTACTCATAAAACATAATAACTTTAGCACACCTCCTATAATCATAATATTTATGAATAACTTATAGAAATCATAAGACAGAAAGGTAACATGAGGCATTAATAACATTATTATGTAGGGAGTAACCCTTATGGTTACGTTTGGAATACCCACCACAGTATATCCACTAAATCACTTCATAGAAAGCTTAGCGTTTAACTCCGTTGAATTACCCAATGCATTGGAGAGCTATCTCAGGCTCACTGACCCTTAGTTTATCACGGAACCACCCGATTTTATATATTTTCCCAAGAACCATAACATAATCATAACACTTAAAACATGCATAAAAAAACATAAAATTTCCACATTTTAATCACAATAGATCACATCATGATATTATCATAAATAAAAACATCTAATAAAATCATTAAAACTCTATGAGAGAAAAATCCCGTTATACTTTGAAATTATTAAAAGTAGATATTTAAAAGATATTTTAGAATCAAAGTGTCCCATACCACTTCGAAAATTTTGAAAGGGTTTTAGAAAATTTTGTCCCTATAAATAAATCCTTAAATCCATTTTTAAATCATTGACATGGATGATAATTGTTTAAAAGAATAAATCTTCAAAACCATTTAAAACAACGTTTTAATAAAAGAGTCATTTACCATTTTGAACAATTTAATTATAAGACACATGAAATTTGACCATTTTAAAAACATTATAATGACTTTATTATAGACATAATATGGATATGGAAAGTAAAATGGTCATTATAGACATTTTATAAAAGAATAAAAGTGCATATCAATAAGAAATGTCTCAATTAGAAGAAATTGAGATGTAATCCCAATCAAGGATCATTCAATTAGAGCAAAGATAAAGAAATGACATAATGATTTATGAAAAATATAAATACACCAAATATAATAGGATACTTAGTGTAAATCAATCAGATTTCACCCACACATATTCATAGCACGAAAAAATCAAGAAGTAGATGTCTAACCCAAAGAATTGAAATTGGGTTAAGAAGTCCCCTTACCAAAATTTGACAGCCTAATGACGTCACATTAAAAATCAGAAAATGATTTTATGAGAGAGAAAATGGTATCTCATAACGTGGACATAAAAATTACATCAATAAGGAAATATAAGAACATATCCCAAGATAATAAGATGTAAATTAAAAGGCATAACAAAAGAAGTCTATTAAGAAAAGAGGAGGGTGAAAGAATCCCTTACCGATTTGTGGAACTTTCAAAACGTACACCCCATGAAAGAAGGACCAAAAAATTATGATTTAAATACCCATAAATGAGATTATATTACACAAATATTATAATCGTGGTCATTACATACACTACTCAATAGAGATAGTGACAAATATATCATGAATCTCACGGGAATAAAAAGTGAGATAAAAACCTCATACCTCGTTGTAATCAATCGAGTTGTATGACCAAAAGATAATAAACACAATATGAATCACATAATACGATGAATATAAATACAATCATGATAATATATATCAAATTTAAGATCACAATACACCACATTCAATAAATAAGTGTCGGACAATGGAAATTTCACGGAATTAAAAGTGAGAAAAGATATCCCCATACGAAAATTCAGCAGCCTAACGACGCCACTTAAAACATCCAAAAATGGATTGAAGACATAAATTAGGGAATCTAATCTTGTGAACATAAAAATTATAGTAATAGGAATATATAATAACATCCTCTAACATAATTAAGAGGATATTAAAAGAAACGACATAAAAGAGAGTACTTAAAAAGAAAGAGAAAGGTAGGATCCCATACCTCAAATTCGACTTGTATTGTTCATTTCTTTATATTAGTGAATAATAAAGTTTGGTCAATTAATAATTACTTATGAAATTCCTTTAATTTTAATTATTAAATTCATATCAAATATTATTATTTTATAATAATTAGTTAATTATGTGAGTTCAAATCAGATGTTTTTGTCGATGTTCGGTACATGAGTCAAAAATGAACTTGTTTAAAAATAATTTTCCATGTATTTATAATTAACCCATATCCAGAATATTATTAATGATTTAAATATCATATATATCCATTATATATTAATTTTTTACTATACCATAACATTCTGAGATATGAAAATGAAATGCACTGTTCATGGAGACGGTAGGTCGTACGTACGCATGAACACTACATTCATTTCATTGTCACATCAATGGAATTAAAACAAAATGAAATATATATATATTATAATTAAATTATAATATATATGTTATATAATTCACATAATTTCATTAATTTCATTCTTTATACATTCCTTATATATAATGAACGAGTCACATCACTTGAGGGGCGGTAGCCCACATTTCCTCAAATGAAATTATCACATTTTCACAACATGGAAAGCATAAAGGTGTGTTTTAAATGAAACATTCAGAAGAATAGAGAGGAAATAAATATAATATATATCATAAATAAATATTTTTCCATCATAATTTCCAACATGATTGGTGGTAAGAGATGATAAAACAATCATCGTTTCATGGGGCAATAATTCGACCTCCACAGAAACAGTATGATATTTTACCAATAAACCTAGGTGTGTGGGAGTGTAGCTCAAATAAATCTCATAAAACATCCTATTATATTTAATATAATTGTTTTGATATATAATAGAGGAATAAAAATAGTTTAGGGGGTTGGAGAAGCAAAATAAAAAAAATAACATAAGAGAGGACATTACGTTTAAATCGGGTAACTCCCTCGGTTTTGAACCAAAAGGGTTTCTTGAAGAGATTTCGTCCTAATGTATGGCTTCTAGTATTAATAGAGGGAGGTGTACAGATAAAATTATCAGATTTTGGTTGACCCAAAGGCTTGAGAGGTGTGTGTAAGGGGGTAGAGGTGGGGGCCTTTTATAAGAGGGAGGAGGGGCACTCTTGGAAAGTCTTTTTAAAGTTACTTTATTATAAAATTATTTTCGGATATTAAATGTCCCACAATTATATAATTCGAGGATAAGGTGATAAGGGTAAGAACTTCACCCATAAAATAGGTTTTTACATGTTGAAGTCTTATATTTTACCTTATCTTATCATTTTATTTAAATCGTTCATCAATGAGGTAATCACTACATCATCATGGTATCATAAATAAGTGAATTTATTTAATATCTAAAAATTATGAAAAAAATATCATTATTTAGGAAATATTTTTATCTTTCTAATGAATATTTATAGTCAAGCATATGACTTGTATAACCCTATGTCAAAATTGTTTTAGTAAAACAACTCATTTTTTGACACTATTATTTTTACTTTAAATAAAAAGTTATTAATGTCATTTTCTTACCCTAGTGGCTTTAGGGGGTCCCAAAGTCGACCAATGGATTTTATTGGTTGGAAATGAATTATAAAATAAGTATAGGACAAGATTAAAGGTAACTTCATATTATTCTATCATTATATTTACCTTAAATTACACTAATTACCTTTAATCGCGATTAATAAAACATAAAAGTAACTATTCACGAAAAAATTATTTTAATCTCATTGAACCAAATTTTACATCCTAATGACAAAAATATATGTCGGATTTTTTTAAATTTAAATCACATAGGTTGTAAAATTTCATTTAAACGAAAAATCAGTTTTTTTAACTACCACTTAGTCGTTTCACTATTCATCAAACATTGATGTTTTCAGCAAGATACAAAAAATTCACCCTAAGAAATATTTGATATTCCAAACACAAAAATGATGTCCATTTTACCAAATTAAAAACATAAAAGTTGCAATAATTATTTTTATAATTAATTACCGCTGTCAAAACAAATAACAGATTTTTAAGAAACAATATTTATCAAAAGATTGACACTTGTTTATGTCCAATTTCAAAGTGAAATTGATTTGAATGACCAAAATTTAATTAAATGGTAAAAATATATTATAAATAAACTTTAAACCTGATTAAAAAGATAATAACTCCATATAAATATATTATATTAAAATGAGGTTTTGAATTTAAATACAACATTTTTGCTAAAAATGATCTTTATCAGAAAAATAACAAAAATTTACACAAAGTTAATTTTGAAATCCGGATTCTAAAGAAGGATTTTATTTTGTCAAATATAACATATAAAATTTTCAAAAATATATTTAAAATGGATTCTCCATTAAAAGGCAGTTAATCGACCTTTTAAATAATATTAGAAAATTTATGCTTAAAATTGGATTCATTTTCATTTTAAGCCTCTAAAATTTTTTTGAATAAATGAAAACATATTTTACAAGAATATATAATAATTTGGTAGTTATTTATATTAATTACCACCATTATAATGGATAGGCATTAACTACAATTTAAAATAATATTATTATATTATTATTGTGCAACGTAAGATTTAGAAGAAACTCGTTGTTGAGTATTGGGTACATCATCGAACATAGCATCCACTTTTAAGTAATATTAATATTTAATTCACAAATATGGAAATTTCATTTTCATTATTTACATGGGATGTTACATCTTTCCCCCCTTTTGGGATTTTCGTCCTCAAAATTTTAAAATTGTGCTTGGAAACTTTATTGAAAGCCCCACATTGAAAAAGGAGTAAATTAAACTGGAACTTTAAAAGAAAGAAAGGGAAGTATAAAGGTCACCCAAGATAACCCATAAAAGGATTCCATGTAGTAAAACATGGACATGGAAGAGAAAACAAAGGGTCATGTTCTGATGGAGAGTGATGGAAAACATGATTAGGAGAAATTTAACCACAATAAAATCACAAACTTGTGATGGGTTAATAGTTATTGGATTCCCTAGTAGGAAAAGTTAAAAGAACACATTTTTGTTTTAAGTTAAATTTCATTAAAGAACTTATTTATGAGCTTAACTAAATCATAAGGGAACATACTTACTTGTCTTGTAGACTTTCATCTCTTACTGGATTTGTTATACAAACTCATATTTTCTCCAAAAGACGAGTATTTAGGATGACTTGTTCACATTAAGAGCGCTATAATCAACTTCTAGAAAATCACCTAATCCAAGAATTTGAACTATATATTTCCCATGACTTTAGACCAAACCCAAAACAAAAATTTTTAGTATGAGATCAGATAATACCCAAAAAGTATAATCCTTTATAAAATGAAATACAACTCTTAATCTCCAAAATTTGTCAAACATTATCCAAAGTTCAACAAAGACAATTCAATAAACAGTTGTCCATAAAATTCTTCAAAGTAACCCAAACTAAGAATGAATCCCAAATCTCCTAAGGATTTAATCAAATTGTTTTCCAGGATAAATATTAACATTTATCATCAAATAACATCAGTTAATCTTAAAGTATAACACTGAAAAGTAATTAACCTAATCACATAACCTCCATGATAGGCTAATAATTTCCATAGATAACCCAAAATCAACTTATTACTGATTCATAAGATCATATAACTAAAAATAATTTTTCATACTAACCAGGGACTTCACGTAGTATAGTGGTAGGTGATAAATACAAGTCGTACTTTGGTTGTGGGTTTGATTCTGGAAGCTTCATCCGATGGGATGTGTTGTCACATGGTCTGTGTGTTGTCCTTTTTCCAAAACTATATAATTTTATAACATTCCTCAATAAGAGAAAATATATTCAACAATAACCATAACAAAATTTCACCACAATTTTACCTCATGTCTTTAATTTTCCATCATATAGTAACCCATAGTTACCTCAAAAGTAAGGATCATATAAAACCTAATGGTTACCATTATAATTATTACCTGAACATCCATATCGAGTTGGTTATCTCGTACATGATAAATCAGAGAACTCACCAAGGTTAATGTGGTTAATCATGACACATGATATTTGGTTGAGAAAAACCACAAGTGTTATCATTGCAACTCACATATCGTTCAGTTGTTCTTTCATAAAACTGTCACAGTTGTGTTCACATCCACCGTTACGTTGGTCCTTGCTATATCCAACCATTTACTAAAACCAAAAAGTTAATTGTGAGTATATCAGAAAAATCATCATGTACTAATGAGGAAGATAAACACTAAGATTTACTTATCCAAGTTATCTCAATTTATAACAACTTAAAAAAAAATAATGAATCCATCTAATATACTAAACATTGTGGTTATACACAACTTTCCACTTATTCTTAATGAATACCCTAACCTCTAATGTTATTTAAACCGACCATTCCTACCAACTATAAGGACCCGACCTTATAACATTACTCAATCTTGAATTAAATTAATAATTCGCATTGAGGATCTTTTCAGGTTTATTGTTTTAGAAATTAGGACATAACTATTACATCTCAAATGATTACAAAGTAGACACTTCTACTCAGTTTCCATTTTTTTCATAAAAGAAAAACCCATAAAAAGAAACATGTCTAGTTCTATGTTTTAGATAGCATGTCTTTCCTTGATCCCATCCTTGACCCTATTCATCTTTATGTCATGTGGAAAACATTTCAAAAACATGGGATGAGCATAAAAAGCTCAATAAGGGATATAAAATTACGGGAAGAAAACATTAGTCTGTGTATACATAAAAATCAACGAAATATTTCTTTATTCATAATACATAATCACTTTATCATACCTCATTAAATCATAAAATTTATGAATAACTCATAGAAACCATAATACATAAAGGTAACATGAGGAATTCATAACATTCTTATGTAGGGAGTAACCCTCATGGTTATGTTTGGAATACCCACCACAATATATTCCCGAAATCTATTTGGAGAAACCTTATCGTTTAACTCCATCGCGTTACCCAATTCTTTGGAGAGCTATCTCGTGCTCACCCACCCTTAGTTTATCACGGAACCACCCGATTCCATAAACATTGTCCAAGAACCCTAACATAACCATAACACTTAAAACATGCATAAAAGAAACATAAAATTTACACATTTCAATCACAAGAGATCGCATCATGATATTATCAAAAATAAAATTATCTAATAAAAACAATAAAACTCTAGGAGTGAGAAATCCCTTTATACTTTGAAAATACTAAAAGAATACATTTAAAAAAGATTTTAGAATCATAGTGTCCTGTACCAATTCG
The DNA here is from genome assembly GCA_963277665.1 of Viscum album. Classification (NCBI taxonomy): domain Eukaryota; kingdom Viridiplantae; phylum Streptophyta; class Magnoliopsida; order Santalales; family Viscaceae; genus Viscum; species Viscum album. Next base: position 317,007,798 of record OY728148.1, read on the forward strand.
AAACTTTTTAAAGGGTTTTAAAACATTCATGTACCTATAAATATATCCTTAAAACCATTTTAAAACATTGAAATGGATAATAAATGTTTAAAAGAATTAATCTTTAAAACCATTTAATGCAATGTTTTAATAAAAGAGTCTTTTTCCATTTTGAACATTTAAAATATAAGCCACAAGAAAGTAAACTATTTTAAAAACATTTAAATGAATTTAGTACAAATATAATATTGATACGGAAAGTCAAAGGGGCTGTATATACACTTTATAAAAGAATAAAAGTGAATATCATTAAGAAATGTCTCAATGAGTAGAAATTGAGATGTAATCCCAATCAAGGATCATGTCATTAGAGCAAGGATAAAGAAATGACATAATTATGTGTGAAAAATATAAATAAACGAAATATAAGTGGATACTCAGTGTAAATCAATCATATTTCATCCACACATATTCATATAATGACATAATCAAAAAGTATAGGTTTAACCCAAAGAATTGAAATTGGGTTAAAAAGTTCCCTTACAAAAATTGGACAGCCTAATTACGTCACTTTAAAATTCATAAAATGAGTTGATGAGAGAGAAAATGATATCTCATCACTTGGATATAAAATTCACATCAATAAGGAAATATAAGAACATATCCCAACATAATAAGATGTAAATTAAAAGGCATAACAAAAGAAGTCTTTTAAAAAAATAGGAGGGTGAATGAATCCCTTACCGATTTGTGTAACTTTCAAAACGTACACCGCATGAATGAAGCACCAAACAATGCTAATGTAAATAACCATAAATGAGATTATATTACACAATGTTTAGAATCATGTTCATTACATACACTAATCAACAGAGATAGTGACAAATATAGCATGAATCTCATGTGAATAAAAAGTGAGATAAAAATCCCATACCTCATTGTAATCAATCGAGTCGAATGACCAAAATATAATAAACACAATATGAATCACAGAATACCATGAATAAAAATATAATCAGGATAATATATATCAAATGGAAGAACACAATACACCAGATGCAATAAATAAGTGTCAAACAATGGAAATCTCACGGAATTAAAAGTGAGATAAGATATCCCCTTACGAAAATTCTGCAGCCTAACGACGCTACTTAAAACGTCCAAAAATGGATTGAATATATAAATTAGGGTCTCTCATCATGTGAACATAAAAATTCCAGAAATAGGAATATATAATAACATCCCCCAAAATAATAAATAGTATATTAAAAGAAACGACAGAAAAGAGAGTACTTAAAATGAATGAGATATGTAGGATCCCTTACCTCAAATTCGACTTGTTTTGTTCATTCATTTATATTAATGAATAATAAAAATTAGTAAATTAATAATTTCTTAAATAATTTCTTTAATGTTAATTATTCAATTCATATCACATATTATAATGTTATAATAATTAGTTAATTATGTGAGTTTATATCAGACGTTTTTGTCGATGTTCGGTACATGAGTAAAAAATGATCCTGTTTGAAAAGAATTTTCCATGTAGTTATAATTACCCCATCTCCAGAATATTATAAATGATTTAAATATCATATATTTCTACTATATATTAGTTTTATACTATTCCATAACATTCAGAGATAAGAAAATAAAATTCATCATTCATGGAGACGGTAGGCCGTACGAACGCATGAACGCTACATTCATTTCTTTGTCACATTAATGGAATTAAAAAAAATGAGATATATATATATATATTATAATTCCCATATAATATATATGTTATATAGGTCACATATGTTCAATAATTTCATTATTTATACATTCCATGTATTGTAGGAACAAGTCACATCAATTGAGGGGGCGGTAGTCCACACTTTCTCAAATGAAATTATAGCATTTTCCCAACATGAAAAGCATAAAGGTATGTTTTAACTGAAAAATACAGAATTATATAGTGGAAATAAATATAATATATATCCTAAAAAAATATAGTTCCATCATAATGGACACCATGAGAGGTGGTAGGAGAAGATAGAACAATTATAGTTTCGTGTGCTAGTAATTCACCATCCAGAGAAACAGTATGTTCTTTAACCATTAAATAGAGTTGTGTGTAAGTGTATCTCAAATACGTATCATAAAAACATCCTAGTATATATAATATACTTTTTATGTTACAAAAATAATGGAATAAAAAGAGTTTAGGGGGTTGGAGAAGTGAAATAAAACAAAAGAACATAATAGAAGACATTACTTTTAAATCGGGTAACTTCCTTTGGTTTGAACCAGTAGGGTTTCTTGAAAAGCATTCTACCTAAGGTAAGGCTTCTAGGATGAAGAGAGGTATGTGGAGAGATAACGTTCGCAGAGTTTGGTCGAGACAAAGGCTTTAGTGGTGTTGGTAAGGGGGTAGAGGTGGGGGCCTTTTATAAGAGGGAGGATTGGCACTCTTGGAATGTCTTGAAAAGTTACTTTATTAAAAAATGATTTTAGGATATTAAAGGTCCCAAAATTATATATTTCTAGGATAATGTGATAATGGTTCGAAATCCACCAATATAATAGGTTTTTGAACAGTTTAATTATTATATTTTACCTTATCTTCTCATTTTATTTAAATCGTTCATTAATGATGTTATCACTACATCATCATTGATTCCTTAATAAATTTATTTATTTAATGTATAAAAATTATTAAAAAATATCATGATTTAGGAAATATTTTTATATTTCTAATAAATATTTATAGTAAAAAATATGACTTGTATAACCGCATTGAATTTTTTTTGAGTAAAACAATACATGTTTGTGACACTTTTATTTTTACTTTAAATAAAAAGCTATTAATGTCATTTTCTTACCGATGTGGCTCCATGGGTTCTCCAAGTTGACCAATGGATTTTATTGGTCGGCCATGACTATCCAATAAGTTTAGGAAAAGTGTAAAGATAATTTCATATTATTATATCTTTATATTTACCTTAAATTACAATAATTACCTTTAATCGCGACTAATAAAACTTAAAAGTTACTATTCACCAAAAAATTATTTTCATCCCATTGATCCACATTTTACATCCTAATGACAACCAAATAGGTCGGATTTTTTGAAATTCAATTCACATTGGTGGTAAATTTTCATTTAATTGAAAAATCAGTTTTTTTAACTACCACTTAGTGGTTTCAGTATTCATCAAAAATTGATGTTTTTTAGAAAAATACCAAAATTTCACCATAAGATATATTTGATATTCCAAATTCAAAAATGATGTAAATTTTACCAAATTCAAAACATAGATGTTTCATTAATTATTTTTATAATTAATTCCCGCTGTCAAAACAAATAACGTGTTTTTAAGAAACAATATTTATCAAAAGATTGACACTTGTTTATGTCCAATTTCAAAATGAAATTAATCAAAATGACCAACATTGGATTGAATGGTAAAAATATATCTTTACTAAACTTTAAACCCAATTAAAAATTTAATCAATCCATATAAATAAATTAGATTAAAATAAGGTTTTGAATTAAAATACAACATTTTCAATAAAAATGATCATTATCGGAAAAAAAACAAAAAATTACACAAAGAAAATTTTGATGTCCAGATTCTAACAAAGGATTTTATTTTGTCAAAAATAACAAATAAAATTTTTAAATGTATATTAAAAAAGGGTTCACCATTAAAAGGTGGTTAATTTAACTTTTAAATAATATTAGAAGTTTTATGCTTAAAATTGGATTCATTTGCATTTTAAGCCTCAAACATTTATTTGAATAAATGCAAAAATATTTGACAAACATATTTAATCATTTGGTAGATAGTTCTATTCATTCATTCCATTACAATGGCTAGGCGTTAACTACCATTTAAAATAATATTATTATATTATTAGTGTGCAATGTAAGATTTCGAAGAAACTCGTTGTTGCGTATTGTGTACGCCATAGAACATAGAATCCCCTTTTAAGTAATATTAATATTTTATTTGAAAATATAAACATTTCATATTCATTATTTACCTGGGATGTAACACTTATAGTACACTATCATACATCATAAATGTTTACACCTATTGAAAATGGAACGATCAATTCCTTATTGTCATGCGACTACAACTTTGAAAACATGTCATTAATCCTTATGTTATATTATCCAATTGTTTATTTGTTAATAGTAGAAACTTTATTCCACTCATTTCTTTATTTATGTAATTTAAATTTTATAAATATTAATAGATTCAATGCTAATTATTTTTTATTTATGTTAACCTATGGAGAATTAATGTGATTTAAATGGTTTCCCTCCCTGGATTTTTAGTCTTTCCAGTATTGATTAAATACTTAACACTCCATTATGTTATTATTATTTAATTATTTTATCATGGAAATATCTGATACCTATAGAACATAGTGGTATAGTATACGTTTATGTTGAATTGTGACCCATTTATCCATGAATATAGTTAATGGGTTATATTATCCAGGGTATATGGATACAATAATTTTATTGAAATGAAACATAATTGGAAAATATTTTTTCAATGAATTTGTTTTTGAAATTTTTATTTTATTCAAATGCTAATTCTGATGAATTAATAATTTATTACGTATAAAGTGATATAATTATATTTTTCTTTTCTTGGTAGGCCACAATACATCCATGGACATTATATATGATTAAAATAAATTAGAATATGTGTAACTATTATATTTCACTAATAAAATTAATGTTCTAAATAGAGTCTAGCTAAAATTTAATTACCCTTTACATCATTCAATGAGAAATCATTCCATGATTTTGTTATGTAATGTTTTTGAATTGAACTGATAAAAGTTATACTTATGGGAATCATAGAATGGGTATATTGGGTATATTAAACATGGTTATGTACCACTTTTATTTTATGATTGCCAACTATTATAGAACGGGTTCGTAATTCACTATCATTCATTACTTTTCCCCTTTACCTTGATCTATGATAAAATATTTCAATCATATCTTATACATATTTCCAATCACCCAGGGTCTATTATAACATCGTTACAAGGAATATTTTTCCATTTCATACTTTAATATTATGTTTGAAGCAAGTAAATAAGTTCGAACCGTACGTATATATTTGTTGAATTATTATTATCAATATTTTGGTCGAATTCAACAAAGATTTAATTTGATTATTATTCTACCCATTTTATTGGATTTTGATTATTATTTTATACAAATTACTTTATTGGAGATAGTTTTAAAGAGGTGGTGACTAGGTACTGAATATGTTATGATGAAACCCTAAAAATGTACAATATTATATTTCTATGTGGAGTTTGTTGTATGTTATTCTAGAAAATGAATGGTCATTAAAAAAATTAACTAGTTGTATATAGTGTATGGTGTTTTTATTTTCTTCTTTTGAGGTTTTGATGGATATGGTGGGATATGATGTTGGTGATGTCCTTGGATGTCTCCATACGTTACCATATACATGGGAAATGCTTCTTTTTCTCAAAAGTCCATTTTTCACATTTTGAAAACTTTTAATTGGGTGTTTTGACGTTTTTTACTGGTTTTATGTAAAATAAATTTGTTTTCATGTTTAGTTAAAAGGATTTTTATATACATGTTTTTCTGTATTTAATATTGATCAAGTAAATTATGAAATATTTACCTTTTGGTGGTGATCTATATTATATTATAATATTACCGAACTATATAATGGTTGTTGTAGAATTATATCATGACTCCTATATATATTTATTATTAAATTAAATAGGGAACCCCAAATCATAAAATAAAAAATGCATCCCCTATCATTTCATCTAGTCCCTAGTGATATAGAGGTGAATTTTGAAATATATGATTTAATTTACATAGCTTTATAATCCTTGATCTATTTTTTTGGTTTTGGGATTGTTCAAGAACATATAGTGACACTAATTTTAGTATTCAGATATTTATAGCGAATCATAAGATAGAATATAACATGGAACAATAAACATTTTTTTACCAAATATCTCTTATATAAAACATGGTGATCAAGCTACCCTAGTAGGGAATAGATATGATTCTGGTGCCTGGGTATTATCCCTATGGAGTATAACCAATATTGCTTCAACATGTCATGGGGAAATGCATGGGTGGTCAAAAATGACAGAGGTTTATTTATCAATGTTGTGGTCAGTCAGCAATAATTTTCTATATGGTCTGGTTTAATTAATGAAACCATGATTATGGTGGATACCTCCACACTATGTTATTGATAGTATTGTTTTCTTAACAACTGAAATAGCATTTTGTTCTTCTAGTGGATTTATGTCCATTAATTAGAGAACATGAAAAATTCATGCGAATGTATTTAAATAATTATCAACTTCATTTACCCTCTACCTAAACCTTACTGTCCCTTACATTCCAAGGATTTCCAATCCATAAAATTATAGGATGAATATTTAAAGGATTTTTCACATTTTAATTTTTAATTATTTTGATCCAATCTGTCGAAAATTTACTATTATCTAATATTTATAAGAGATTATTTAAACGAATAGAGTGATTATTGATCCACTTTTTAAGTAATTAGTGATTAATTCATATTTAGAATTGTGGGAAGAATCATAAAAATTATTTTGTTTTATTAACAATTCTTACTTAATTAATTTAAATTATTTTTATAAATTTTTAATTTTTTTGATTTATGATTGATAAAAATTGATTGTTTTGGATTATCTGGTAAAATGGTTTGACCTTGAGGTATTTTTTGATGAAAATGGTTATCAAATCATGTTTTTTAAAACTTTGGGATCATTAACATTAACATGTGATATACTATTGAAATTATTTGAAATAATAATTTGAATCCTCTACATGAGGGATATGGAACAAGAGAGCCTATAGTACTTAGGAGGGGATAGGTTTCGGAATAGTAGGCTAGGATGGTTTACTCCTACCTAGAGTTGATTTATGTTATAACTCTAGTTATAATGTATTATGTTTTTTGATTCACATATTGGGTTAATCTCTAATCCATAGCCCCATAATTGTAGAAAATTAGGTTCACATATTCATCTATTCACTAAGGTGTGAGGATCTTAGCTAACCCACACCAAATGTTACATATGATTCATTTTCCATATATTATTGTTTTGAAATTGTTAATTACCAATCATATAAAAATTAATTTTATTTATTAATTTTTTGGGATATTATGAAATGGATAATTTACAATATTTTCACTAAACTATTCTTTTTTATCATAGACTCAGTTTTTAGAAATAATCATAATTGTTTTAGATTTTACTGACTTCTTATGAATTACTTTGTGGGGTTCACTAGGTTTTTTCACGCACCCTTCATATGCCTCAGGGTATATGTAGAACATGTTTTATTTTACATTGGATATATAAAGGATCTAAAGGAAAATAATGTATATTCAGGTCAGTTGGGTTTGGGATTTCATCAGAGAAATAATGGGACAATGAACTTCACATCACCTAATGATAGAGTATAATTTCTTTTTTACTTATTTAGACTCCATTTCCATTGGGAATGGTAAAATTATTTTAATTTACCTTTCATTTTCCCACATTTAACTGATTATTGATGATATACTTTTATTTATGTCATCTACGAGTTCATGTGATATTTTTTGGTGAATTTATCATAAAATGTTGTTTTTATTCCCATTGATGTTTTTCCATCACACGGGATCCGGAAATGTATTCACACCTTTCAATGATCTGGATTAGGTGGCTAGTAAAGGTTTTTCCTATTTTAGTTCATGAAAAAACAAAAAATAGGGATATGTGTTTTTCATACTATTTATGTTTTAGAATGATATCGTATACATGATATAGGATTTTTGGAACTTAAGGGTAAGGTTAAGAGTGTGTTCTTGAGTATCTCTCCTCATAACAAGTCTTAGGTCACCACATGATGTTGGGACATATTTGTTTCTTGTTATGTTTGGACTTATCCTCAATCGATTACATTTAATCTTAATTTATATTAAGATTGTTCACCTAACTCATAGTATCTTCATTTTTATTTATATAGATCCATGACACAATGATGTATTCCTTAAATTCCTTAAGGTGGAAATAGAGGTTATTTTCCATAGGAAAATCCTTTTGTATGTCATAATCTCATCTATGTGTTTGTGTGTGTGATCCAAGATGTTGTAAATAGAATATCTATATACTATATAAAACTAGGGAACTAAATTAGGAGCTAATTGGAATATAGGGTGAGCCTAATAATTTCTTCACAATAAGACATCATCCTTTTTTGGGATGGGTTATTCTTGGGAAAATGTGAGAAATAAGAAAAATGAATTTTTGAATTTTTGAAAAAACTGAATTATATCAATGTAAAATATTCCACTTTTATGATTAAATTACATAAAGGTGGATGGTTTTATATGATATATTTAGGAAAACATCAAGATTTTATAGAGTATAATGTAATTTGAACCTTCATATTTACAATACTTTCTACATGAATCATTAACAATGAGTAAATACATGTTGTTCAACACCATTCAATAAGGTGATAAATCAATAATTGATTATTCTAACGGATTCAACAAATTAGATCATTTATCACTTGAAATTATATCGAATGATAAGTTAAAGGGTCAAAGGATTCAGATGATCTTTAATCCAAATATTTGATCTTAGGTGTTCATGAAAAATATGTCCAAATAGTAATAAGATACAGTTAGATATATAATGGAATAATTTTAAATGAACATAATGTTTGTTCTGGATTAGATACCTCTTTTTCATTATAGTAGTCTTAGTAGCTCATATTAGAAGTAGAGGAATGTGAATGATACTTCTATATATGATGTTAGTGTCTCCTAATAGCTTACTTGAACCACAACATATAAAAAATTAATTATCATACCATTAGCTTGTTACCATTTTGGATGTGCATGTCACACAAGGAGTTCACACACCATACCTAAAAAATATTTTACATTTGTTAAAGGAAATGAAATTTATCGATGTTTGATAAATAGATTTTTACTATACGTTTGGTAAGAGGATTAAATATAACTAATGGTTCTATTGTACAATTACATACTTAAATTTATTCATTATTCAAGATATTTTCCTCTTGAAAAAATTAGTTACATGTAGTGGAAGAGTCTCTAGATGGATTTTATGTAGGATCTATGACTAAGTGATGTATTATTTTTATTTATTGATTTTTAGAGATTTACATATTTGATATTTTTCCCTCTAAATATATTATATAAATCATATTTTCATACATATTAACAATTCTAAATAAACTAATTCCATTTTATATTATGTTTATGATACATATTTTAAGGAAAAATATGTAGAATGTTTTCCGACTATAATGACATTTTGATATATAAAGTTGTGCTAGTTTTGGATTACTATTATTGTTCTTGGACATTATTGATTTTATCATCAAAGAGTTTTTTGTTAGTTTTCCATAAATTTTATAATGATTTATATCATCTATTGATTTCATTTATGTATTTTTATAGGTTTTTTTGATGTGTTTTAAGGAGTGTGGGATTTGAGGTCCAATCTAACAAGACTTCATCTACTTGAATGTGGAAAACCGACTTACACATTTTCTATTAAACCTTCTATTAAACATATGGTTTTTTATCTTCTATAAAAGGATAAATAATTTCATGATGTTTTTATAACAATTTTATGTGGTCTTCTTTAAGTGTGGGTAACGGTTTCTCGGTTTAATTAGTTCTTGGAACACATCTAAAATCCATTCAATTATAATTTATGTCTAAAAAATAATTGAAGAAATTAAACCGTTATTCAGATGACTGGGTAAATTAAAATTTCATTCCTTTATTTTATTTCTAAGGAGGACCCTATTAGTTTCCCTTAAAAAATCTATTTGACTCTCCTTTTTTGTTTTAATTAACATTAGAATAATTATTTGATAAATATGAATAAGTTTCATTTTCCAGATATTGATATACTTTTTGATCAATTAGTTGGAGAAAAGTAGTTATTGGTAATAAAACTATGGTATGGTAATCATCATATCCCACTTAATGAGACTCATATTTTAATAGAATCCATTAGTATAATGTGTGGGAATATTTAACATCTTGTGATTTTATTTTGATTGAATAGTTATCAAGAAGATTCTATGGAGCGGGAAAAATATATCTTCAAATATTACCTTGATTATTTCATTGGGATATTTATAGTTGATATTTTAGATTATTAATAATTTGAAGAGGAATTTATTATTAACCTAAAATGTGATTTTAAATATTCATGGTTGTCTATATTTATTCTAAATTATATAAATGTCATTTCTGGGTTTTAGAAGAAATGTTATTAGGGAACATGGTTTTAAAACATTGAGTCTTAATTTTTTTGGAAAATGATTAAGATATATTTTCATAGAAATTTCAATAATATATATATGTAATTGGATGATTCATTGGTTTATCGGAATATTATCGGTGGTTATTGATGGTTTTCATTAATTTAGAATCACTATTAGTGGATCTTATCAAAAAAGGGGTGATATTGTTATGTGAGATGAAGTGTAAGACATATTTCCATTAACTGAAATAGCATATGAAAATAAGACACATCATTTTTTTCTAAGAATAGATAGGGATATGTAGTATATTGTGTGTTCTTAAGCATAGGATTGGATCTGTTTTGTTATAGAGAGACCATATAGGGGTTTATAAATCTTGTTAAATTCATCAAAATGATAGTCATTAACCAAATCATGATTTATAACTCGCAACATTCATGAACCCTCTTAAATAACAGAGATATAAAATATATAGATAATGGTTTGGCCATTATTTTTCCAAGATATTATGAGTTATATATTATCTATAATGTATTGGAACCTTGGCCAAGGTAGAGTGTGGAGTACATTTAGAAATTTGAATTCAATGTCGTTTACACCCCATTAATGTTTTATGTAGTATATGATTCTCAATGTAGGAAATCACCCTCTCAATTTATTATTAAATCATAATATGAATACAACCTCCTGGAACTCTTCTTTCATATGTATTTGGAAGCATGGTAATAAGTGATTGGTATTATTCTTAATAGTGTAAATAATGAAATCATCTCCCTCCAATAGAATTTCCATGGTGTCATAATTGGATAATGAGTTCTGATGTATCTAGAACAATTTATATTAGAGGGTTCCATCAGTGATTGGTCCCTCTCTTTAGAGAGTGTGATTTTATTCAAGAGCTATATTCAAATTCCATTATTCAAAAGATAGTTGGTATGGAAAGAATATAATTTTTCTCTATGGTTTGTTCAACCAGGATCTAAAAATATTTATTATGGCATGAAAAATGGATTTTTCAAATAATTATTCATGAAATTGGTGATTTTGTATCTCATACCTCTACATCATATCCAATTTTGTCTGAATACCAAAATAATTCAGGTTTAGTCTGGGCACATCCCAAGCTTGTCTAGAAATAGGGAGATATGTCCATGAATTTCATTGTCAAACTACCATGTACTACCTGGGAAGTGAATAATATATGTATAAGGGTTGATCAACTGACCATGTTATTTCATTTCAACCCGATTTGGGACACCACTAAGGATAAAGTCTTGGAATATATTTATAAAATTATAATGTCTCCTGGAGTTTCATATACCATTATTTCAGATAACTAATCCTTATTTAACTCTCTATTTTTTGAAATCCTCTAGGAGGTGATAAGAAATAACATTATGATGAGAACTACATATCCCGTCATGATAGATGGCTAGATAGGGTGTGAAATTTTTATTTTGGATGATATTATATATTAGTGTCTTTTGGAAATTTGAATCTCTGGGGATTGTATTCTTTGGATATATTAGGTTTCTTATAATAATTTTGACACGTTTTCCTATAAATTTGGACCTCGTTGTATATTTTTATGGATGGACGTGAAATTAAAAAAAATTCTCAAAGGTGGGTAATAATTCTCTTGTTAGACCAAGCATTATACATGATACATCAATAAAGATTTAGTATTTTTATCAAGGGTTTGTGATTTCCAAAATATGATATAATTATTATTTTGATCATTGGTACGATCCATTAGAGTTTCCCATTATTAATCAATGGTTTTTGAATGTTTCACCCAATTGGTTTATCATCATATCAGAAAGCAAGTTATGTTATCTTCAAAATATGTTAGTCATTTTGAAATCACAGAGAGAGTTGAAATTGTGGAATATTTTTTAGGATTATCATATCATTAGATTAATTTCAAAATTCGTTTCATTTGTAATGGATTAATGAGGGTCATACCAACCACACATAGGTTTTTAAATAAGAGTATCTTGATTAGGAAATTTATATGTCAATGGTTGTGCAGCTGGTTAATATTGTTTGTTTCCATGTAATGATCGTGCATTGGAAATATATTTGTTTTTTCTATGTTTTTCTGTTGATTATAACACATTCTCATGAATCATGGGATATAGAATAATATATGAGGGATAAATAGAATCATATCATCCCATAACAACCACACTCAATGTGACTATCTAGGGAAAATAGTGATATGGTGTTGGTATTACCATATATTTGGTTTAGTTTATGCATGTTTCAAAGACTTCAATTGTTTTAATTTACATTTGGAGAGTGTTTGATGATTCACAATGACTATAAATTTGGTATTTGGAGTTTTAATGTGAATACTGGGATAGACCATGGTGTGTATGAATTTGTGTTTTCCTTATAGATCACCTTTGTAAAAATAAAAAATCATCACACCCTGGTTGGGTATGGTCATAAGCATAGAAAATTCTTGTCTCTAGGTATATCACAGCCATGAATAAATTGAATTTGTATAGTTAAATTAAAGGAAGCGGTAGAGTATTCATGGTTTATTTCCATAACGTGATCGGTCACCATGGTTTGTCTCCTAGGAATTATGTGATTTAAACCACGTTGGACATGGTGTAAACCACTATGAAATAGGGTCAATTGTTTTAGAATTCTTATGGAATGGATGAACCAATCACCAAGTTTTCTAGAGGTGTTACATCTATTCCTGTGGGAACTTTTAATCTTCATGGTGTGGTTTTCAAATCATTTTCCATATATTTTGTCTCTATTTAACATATCATTGTCCTTCCCTTTCAAAAATTTATATTCCATCCAATTCAAGGGTGAAAATTGTCTGAATAATTTTTAAATTAAATATTATGATAAGATATATTCCATCTCTCCTTTCCCTAGTCTTGTTTGATATTTATTGGAGATAATTAATAAGAGGAGAATAATATCAAATATCATTAGACCATTAAAGGTTTTATTGATAATAGTTATTGTGATAGTTGTGTGGTTTCATGAAAAATCTTTTTTCAGGATCCAATTATTCAATATAATTTTTAATTGATGTTTTAAATTGTATAATGGAATTATTTTTTAAAAAAATTTATAGTTTGTGATTTATTGATAAAATAGTTTTCTCTTTATGTATTTTGGATGAAAATGGATTTTAATTAATATTATTATTTTGGGAATTTGGGAATCGTGGTTATTGTTGCCTAATATTTTCTTGAAATGATTTGAACTAGGAATGTGAAGCCTACATGTGTGGGATATAGAACAAGGGAACACTAAGTACATATTTGGGAGATAGATTTTGGATATGAACTCTAGGTCCGTTTGTGGATACTTATAATGTATTTATGAATCATCTAAAACTAAACTATGTTATTAAAGGGGTTCAATAGATGGGGAGTTATATATTTCATATTTCTAATTTTATTAGGATTTGTGAACCTAAATTCACCTATAAACGAGGTGTGATGACCCTTGACAACATAGATATATATTATACTTGTATTCAATTTCCACGTTACTTCATTTTGAAATGGTTTATTTATTAAGTTTTTTAATTTTTTTTATTTGGTAGTGTTTCCAAATATATTTTGAATGGGTGAATTTCCATGTTTTGTTTTAAATTATGTGAATATATTATTCCTTTTGTTATTTTATATGAATGAATACTATTCATTTATTTATTATGGGGTTTTTTGTTAAGTACATAGTGGGTTCTACTGAGCTTTCTATCTCACACACTTCATTATCCTTTTAGTGTTTGTAGAACATGTTTTGTCTAATATAGTGAATTATTTGGTGCCAAATGGTAGCGTAATTTATAAATTCTAATCAATTATGTAGTTTTATTGGTGTCATGGATGGATCATGAACCTCATATCACTCAAAGATAGAGTGTATTTTTCGGTATTATTTGGTTTAGATTCCCATGGAGATTGGTACATGTTTTTTTGATTTTTTTTTTCATTTCCATCTATTTGATTAGAATTCATGATATTATTTGAAATATTCCATCTACTAGTAATTTTGATATTTGGTTAAAAAAAGAATAAAAAAGATATTTATGATTCCCAGAACATTTTCACCATCCCATTGGCATTAGTAATTTCTTTTTGTCCCAGCCATGGGATGGATTGGTTGTTCGGTTTAGGGATGATCATTTTTGGGTTTTCACTTGATGGAATGTTCTTTTAATAATGTTTTTCATCAAAAAAATTCTGTTTTTAGAGAAATTAAAATAATTTATTACACCCTAACCAAGGCTATTCTGTATGTTAATTAATATTTGGAAGGATATATGACGTTTTGGATTGAGAAAAGAACATATAAATATGTATTTATAGAGTAATAGTAGTGGAATATTGAGTTATATAATGTTCAATTGAATCAATATATATTCCTACCAAAAATATATCCTTTATTTTAAATGTCATGCATCATGTAAAGTTATCATTAGATATTAGAATTATAGTATCATTCTATATGATATATTTTCCTATTTTTTACATTATTTTTTATATCGTGTAATTATGAATCATAGAATGGGTAATTTAAATAATAATTAAACATTATTTTACAATATATATTTTAGGGGATAGATAATTAAATATAAAATATTAATTTTTTTCCCAGAGTGTTTAGCATTCTATTACATGTCTTATGAACTAGACTTTCTATGAATATGCTTAATGGTTTATATTAAATATTTGTAAATTATATCGAATAACATATTTTAAAAGGATCTAAATTAGTTCATGATTTCTATTATAAAATAAATTTTTCCTTGTTATTAAAAATATATTTAAATAGAATTTTAACTCTATATTTAATGTAAATTTTCCTTAAACATGGGATTTTATAAGAGAATGGAGAAGTTGTACAAAATTTTTTCCATATAATTTGAAAAATGATTTTACCATTTTGGAAATAAGTACATTATGATATTTTATATATCCATATATATTATTCATCTTGATGACCATCTCTAAAAATAATTAAGGATTATGTGAAAATTACCTTCCTACATTAACCTTTGTTACCTTTAAATATTTAAGAGCTCTCATCCAGATGAATGTTACATTGGTGTAAAATTTACCATAGTGATACCCCTAATAAACTGTTTTTAACCTTTTTGGATGTTAATTATAATAAGAAATTTAATATTATATTTCATGAACTATTTTCCATAATTAATAAGTTGAACTGTTATACAGATAGAAATAATTAGTTTCCATTTTTAAAATTTAATGCGTTTCTCATAACTACTAGTGTTTTATAATAGGAGAAATAAATTATTTATAGTTTTATTTATCAAATACATTTAGGGGTTTAATTGGGGTTAAATAAAAGTGGTAAATTTAAAATAAATTATATATTTCATCGATATTATCTCTATATGTTTTTCTCACCTATGAATATGACCACTATAATGTTAGCAATGTGGATATATTATATATATAAGTCTTAATGTTTATATTAATAGACATTGATGTAATCAATGTAGTTTGTTTTGAAACATATAATAGTTTTAAAAATTATTACATTAAATCTATGAATCCCCAAAAAGGATTCATGATGGTTTTGTAACGATTATGAATGTGTGAGGTCCTCATTATTAGTTAAATTATTATGGTATTTTCTTCTACATCATTTTCAAATATAATTATAGGTTATTTGAGTTCATTTATATCTAATAAAATGGAATCTATAAATGAAATAGTATTGATAAAAAGTGGAATATTCTATAATATTTTGAGTATGTGGTTTCTTATATGAAATTACAGGTTTGTATGGGTTTATAAGTAACATAATTATATTTGAATTTGGAATAGATATTTTAACCTATTTAAAATCCTATATTAAATACTATTTTAAAATATTAATATTATTATCACTATCATTTACATATTAATACCACTACAGATATTAGAAATATGATGCTAATTAAGATAGTCTTGATACATGTTATATGGAGAGGGTCATTGTAAAAATGTAAATTCATGTTCTTGATGTGGTTAAAAAGATATATTAAAATGTTTGACTATTATATTATATAATTATGTAGTTGGCTACCTAGTGGTTTTTAGGCCTTCCTCATAAGAATGAAAATTTTCTTATTATTTATCTATTTCTATGAGGGTACAAAATATCAATTATCTATTATGATATGGAACAAACTATGTCAGTGGATTGAAAATTATATTATGATGATCTTAAAAATGATTTTCATTAAAAAAACATTATTCTATGAGTAGCATCATTTTTTCCCATAAAATATATACTTTATGTTTTCTGACATATAAAAACTGTGGAAAATTAAACCCAGTAACATTGTTAAAAATTAGACATTTCTAAAAAATAATGATTTCATCAGCCAACTATATATAGAATAGTGAGCTTTTAAAAGTGACCCACACTCAGGTTATGAAAAAAAAATTGAAGGCTAGGTTGTGATACAAGAAATTAAATTTAATGAAGATTTCATCATTTAAAATATTTATTATTTCTTTTTGAATTGATCTAAGATGTATATGGAATTATAGAATTATGGAATACTTTCTTATCCACATTTATACTCTTTCATTGTATTCCTTAAGTATGATATCCTTTACTAATAAATATCTCCCATTGAAAATGGTATGAATCATTGGACTGACATTGGGATATCATGGGAACACTAACCTTAATCTAATCTATAATAATTATCTTTTTATATTACATAATTCATATTTCATATGCATGTTAATTCAAAATTTGGTCTATTTGTATATCCTTAAATGGTGGAGTAATTTATGTGTTGTAATGTCACATAGAATATGTTTTTAATTTGATACATTTGATAAGATCGTATACACTATAATAAATTTATTTAGAATTACTAAATGGTATTTTAACATATAGTATTTTTACAAATTAATAGAGATACGTTTTTATTTTGTAACTACCATTAATTATCTCCCTTAGGGATAATTAAAAGCCTAAATATTGATCAAATTTTAATATTACCTTTATAGAAGATCGTATCATGGTTTATTGTGATATATCATTAGATAGAATGTTCTTGTTATCATGTTTGATATAATGGTTTTGGAACTTCTTTATAAATCTATAAAAAATTTAATGGAACTACCATAATCATATAAGTATTACAAAATTATTATTCCACATTCATTATATTGAATAAACTATTCATTTTTGTGAGTACTAAATTGTATTCAATGGACCCCAAAACAATATATATATATATATATATATTATTTATGAAGTTGGATAAAAATATAATAATGTTTAATTAGGTATAATACCACTAATAATTTTATTTTAATTTATAATATACTATTGAGAAATGAAATGTAATTGTTAAATATATCAAGAGAAAAAACCACTATGAAAAGTTGGAAAATGATTAGGAATAATAATGGATGACATAATTAATATTTATAATCCTCATGGATGTGGTTGAGTATAAAATTGGTATTAGTTTATATAATATTTAAAATATATCATATATTTAATAAAATATCAATTACTCCATGATATCAAATCATTATTGTAACTTTATTTGGGAGACATTGATTGATTGGAAGAATCATGATAGTGTGATTTTGGATCTAATTAATCTTTATATATATTCAAGAAAAAATTTAATTCCTACACATATAAGAGTAGAATAAATATTCCTAAATATTTGTTAACACCACAAAATAATAAAATGTACCACAAAATTCAATAAAATATTAAGGGTCCTAGTATGAAATAGATGAATACAATTATCTCTATATGTGCTAAACTAGACAATAAGTTAAAGTAGATAAAAAAATATATAAATTATGCCACGTCAACATATTAATATATAAATTGTGTAACAAAATGTTAGATTTTGGGACATATCTATTAAGAAACTCAATATGTAAATGTGTAGTTTGGGTAGTCTTAGATCATTTGACAATGAAATCCTAATTTTTAGCTCCCTAAAAAGTGCTTTTATAGATCAGATAGTTTAGTTAAATAATAAATATACATTTAAGATTCATAGTTTTCTTGAAAATATCATCATTGATACTTTGGTGAGTTATATATGTGGGTCATATAAATTAGGGAAATTAGATTTGGTTCTTAGGGAAATCATAGTATTATTTTAAACCCTTAAACTAATAGTCTATTTTAGGAAAAAATTAATATTATTAAAGATATGTCATGATCATGTAATTTATATTTAAATGGCTCATGGGAAGGCCTTTATTTGTTTATTTAGTTTTAAAATATTAATAACTACTATTTATATATTCAATGCAACTCTTATATGAAATCTGTTGTAGGATATTTCTTTATCTTATATACTAAACTGAAATTGGTTAATATTCATTGATTGGACCAAATATTTTTCAAAATATAAAATAAAAATTGGAATTGAATTACAATGAACTATTTCTGAATCAATGTTATAAAATGTCTCTAGATGACTACAATAGGAGACCAATAAACATCAATGTTGGTAAACATTTCTTCGTTTGGGTTTTTTGAGGACTAGGTAACCGATGATTAGGTATAGTAGGTATGATAAATTATATGTTTGTTATAACTTTTTTAAATCGTGGAATTGGAAATGTAAATTCATATCAAATTAAATATCCTTTATATTTATTCTCATTTATAGTAAATTTTATTTTTTTTATATTGAAATATTTCTGTGGTATTACCCATGTTTTTTATGTGAAAATGTTGAACATGATGAATATGCATTCAATATCAATAAACTTATTTTTATCATCGGTAGGTGTGAAACAGTGTGGTAAGGTAATGTGAATCCCCTTTCTGGGGTTGGGTAAATTTTTGAAAAGACCTAGGAAAAATAATGGGAATGATATGTTGAAACAAATTAATGACGAATATTTTTATAAAGAAGTAAAATATTTCTTCTTAGGGATGGTATGTATTTTGATGAGAAGAATTTAGTTTCTTTCACCTTTACTAGTAAGTCCCCAACAGTTTAATTTTATTGATATTAATTCTTTTTTAGGTTTTCTATTTTAAAATGTGTTGATGAATTTTATATGATGATATATGGTATAAAAATATTGACTAAAAGTTATATAAACCACTGAGAAAAAAAGGATTGGTATTTTGTACGTAGTGGATCCTGGTGGACCACAACTAATTTTTCTTCTGCACTAGGATTTCTATTGAACTATAATACATTCCCCAGTATATTTTGTATTGTTTTTTTAAGGGTAAATTAATTTATTATTCTATCTATAGTTTTACCAATAAAATTATATCAACACTATGTTTTGGATCTCTTTAGCTATACAGATGATTTTATCAAGGTCTCATTTCCTTATCTACCTCATTAATCTAGTCTAGTATGAAAACATGGTTGGATAACATACTTAATATTATATGAGATCATATGTTTTCAATTAATTGTAATATTTATTCATTTTTATATTTGTTTGTAATTTTATTGTTATATTATATTCATCCCTTCATTCATTAATCAATGAATTCATAAACATTTCCAATCATATTTTTCCCATCTATTAATATATTATTTGATTTGATCCTTTGTAAAAAAATATTTCATTGGTGTGACATTTAAAGTCTCATCTTAGATGTTCAAAAGGTTATATATAAAATATACTATAATGTTTGATTCGATATAATTTTTTAAATGTACTCTTCCCTCTCCCTCTAAACTAGGAAAAAATATAAACTATATATTATATAGTGCTAAAATATATCAAAATCATGAAACATGGAGGCATAAAATTAGGAATCCCATGGGTGTACCCATGAAAAGACAATATTTTCTACAAATAGGAATAATGTGATAGTGAAAAGTCTAATAAATCAATTTTGATTTCTATTAAATGGTAATAGGACAACATCCACGACACCCCAAGTATAAGTGTGATGAATCACCAAAATGTGGGTGATAATCATTTCACAGAATATCATGAGGTATGTGATAGAACATTTATTATATAAGTGGTAAAATAAGATTTTTTTGACTAAATTGGAAAATTAATGAACTATAAATATGTACTCAATACTGAACATTCATATGTTGATCCACAATGTGTAGTATGGGATTCTTCTATGATAGAGTTACCATCCCACTAGACATATAATGATAGTTTTTCACTAGATTGGTTGATGAATCCATATTTTATCATAATATATATTTTTTGGAATACAGTTTTTTTTCCTAAGTGATTTTCTGTAATTTGAAAAAAATTCCATTGATAATATTTTCATAAATGTTATCATGTTGTTTGTAAATTTTTAGTAATATTGACATATATTATCATGTTGAAATAAATGGAATGTTATATTTTTTTTAATCAGTTTATTCAAACTATTGACTTTACACATTCTGAATTAAATTCCCAATAGTGTTAATTCATCTTCACTAATTTTCATTATTTAACATTGATATTATATATTATTAAAATGATAAATTTCAAAATTATGAGATTTATAGATGTTTAAATTTTAATTATTACATAAGACCAATACCATATGATTAATGAACAAATAGATGATTTAGGTTTTTCTAACACCATAAATTAGTATACCCTTTCCCATTTCCCTAAGGATAAATTTCTATATTTACATGATATTGTATAAATGAATCAAATTTCCCCTAGAATTCTTATTTACCATTTAAATGGTATATTATTGCATTTTAAAATTTAAAATTAGGCTCGATGGATGTAAACAAGTATGGAACCTCATATTTTTGGGGGTATGCTTTTTTTATTAATATTTATGTTTTTTATCAATGACACATCACATTATTTTGTATTATACATAAAAGAATGTACTTTAATTTCTTTTACACAAACTTTAGACTATGACAAGAAGTCATGGGTGATGTCTGGGCAATTAATATAGTTGGTGTAACCTCAACACTGATCATATCTCAATTTTTGTTTCTATGTTAATAATTTTAATTTTATATTGGAGGAAAATTTTCAAAGATCATTTGATCTTTTTGCATATGAAGTATAGTGTTTATGTAAAAAAACTTTTATCATTTTCTAGTTTGGTCATAAAATTATGAAAAGGTTTTCCATGTATTTATTAAACATAATTATAAAATATAGTACATTCCATTTATGTTTAGTATGCATTCTTTAAATATAATTATTATATTTTTCACTATTGTAAACATATTGTATATGATTTATTGATATTTCTATTATTTTATTGTGTTATATTTCATTTAATTTTACTTCAGTCTTAATTGATATATAAATAAATTGAATAATTTATACCTATAGTTGTAATTTATTTTAATATCTCACTTATCTTTCTTGTATAAATATCACCATTAGATTTATTTCATACTCTCAAATATTTAATTTGAATTTGGGGGGGGAAAATAATCTCCCATGCTAGAACTATTTAACCCTCTACATTTTGGACGGAATATGGATATTGGGAGTTTTGTGAAATGTTTTGTTATTATATCATCAGATATAGTTTTGATATTATGGTAATGATCATTACTATGATGGTGTCACGTGTTTTGGTAGTAATGGTAATTCTCAAATTAAATTAATTAACTCTTGACACTATCTTTAGGTATGATAAATAAAACATTTATAGATTCATGGAATTATTGGGATTGTGAACAAGAATGTTTATTATAACAAACAATAGATTCAATATTTATCATCATAATATGTGTTTATTTTAAAGAATTTTTAATAAAATCATTCACATAAAAATTATTTATTTTAGATTATAATACATTATAATATATAATCTTGATAGCGATGAAGTCACATCTAAAATAATAAATAACAGTTTTTTTACACTATTAGGATTAATTGTGATAATCAAATCATAATAAATTTTTCGAAGAATCTAATACAATATTATTTATTAAGTTATATTCATATCATGAAAATGTTTTTAATAGAGAATTTGGAACATGAATATCACATCATGGATCATGTATTAAAAATTTAATTTAGTAAACATATTTGTAAATTTATTGATAAAGGATTATATATAAGAAAAAACAGTTTTTTTAGAGATCCTTCCCTATGAAAATAAACTATTTTATTTTTGATAAATTACCTATTTAATTGTATCATTTATTTATAATGGGTGACATATTTATTTAATATAATCTATATAAGGTGTTGATGTAATTTTTTATTAATGGAGATAGAGATATAACTATTTTAGTGGTAGGATCCTTTAATAAGAGGATACAAACTTATGTTAAACTTAAGAATGATAGATTTTATCCATATTACAAAAATTACAAATGGGATAAGTAAGGATCTATTTGAGAATGAGGAAACTATTTTAATTAGATATAGTAGTAGGAAATTTTGAATACTTAAATTTATATTTTTAATATTTTTTTGAAAATCAAACAAATGGGTATTAATATAATAAAAAATTATATAATTCATTGGATTAGTAGTTAAAGAAATATTATATTTTGAGTTTGACATAACTAGTTTCTTGTTAATGTCACTATTATGTTTTATAGAAAATTTCAAATTGAATTTATTTTCTACATAATTATGGAATAATGAATGACTAATATATTTTTAATAATTTATATGGACGTGGTGAATTTCTATGGAGACATAAAAACATAATTTTACCCTCATACATGTCATAGTTATTCTACTAAAAAATAACCATAAAATAGTCGGGTTTCAATTTTTATTATACTATTTTGGTCTCATGGGAGGAAATGGGGACAAATAATATAGAATTGGTATTCACTAATATATCATGGAATACTTTAGAAAAGTTTCTAGTTACCATATCCTTGGTTCTTGATGGATGGATGGTGGATATGTTGATCCACATGAATAGTTTTAAATAATTATGGTTGTGTCCCAATATTATTCTCAAAGAAATCAGGTGAAGAAAATACCATTGTTTTTGTGGTTTTTTATAATTATCATAGATATCTATGTTCATAGATGAAATAGTCCTAGCTATTGATCATTTTTTCTCAAAATTAGGGAAAAATAATAGTATAAATGTATACATCATGGTGGATTATATATATATATATAAATGAAATAATAATATACTTTTATATTTTTTTAATTGATATTTATTTTTTACACATGGTTCTTAGATAATTGATCGATCAAAAAAACTATGCCACCTCATATCACCATTAATTCAAATACTTCTAAAATATATTTAAGAAAATGTTTTATCAATTTTTTATATAACACAACGGTGAATGGATAAAACATTATATGATAATTATACTAACATAATGGAATGGTTTTATAAATGAAACAATGGTGAAATATTTATCCAAACATGGATGCAATTACATATTCTCTTAGAAGATTGATTTAATTTCAAATGTATGTTTTTAATCATTCTTTTATTAAAGTTCTAGACTATATTATTACTCTATTACTATAGTATATATAAATATTAAAATAAGGACATGTGCTATGAAAAAAAGAAACACTAAACACAAAAAACTAATTTTAAAAAAAAATTAATGAGTATACCTTGTTAAAATATATCAATTATGAAGATTTCATAATGAAACATAGCCTCTCATCATCATTGGTAACATGGTTTAATTTTTAGTTCAACAAATTACTTATAAATAATGTGTATAAAATAATATTTATAATGTTCATGGATTCACCAAGTAATATGGTTTTTACTCATCCTTTAGGGCTTTATATGTTTAATAAAAAATTATATATATTCATGTGAATTAAAAACATATATAAATAGAAATTATTTATTTTATATAACACAAAATGTTTATAATGGTGTGAGAAACCAAAAATTGATAATAATGTGTATAAAAAAAATAATTTAATACTAAATTACTTAAATAATAGTTAATTTATAATTACACCTCAAAAATATAGATGAGAATAATGAATAAGTTTCATTCCCTTTAAAATACTCAAGATATTGTAATGAGAACCAATGATAGTGGTGTTTTAAAATAATCCATGGTCATTATTAATGATGTTAATAAGAATGTTTTAGTTATTGAAATGATGAATTATTTTGAAACCTTCAAAATAATAATTTCATTCAAAATTTATTACTAAAAGGAAAATTAAACATTTATTTTGTAGTTTGTCCAAATTGAGGTGAAAGTTTCATCAATCAATATTTTTTAGCCATCTTATTGAATATATAATTTTGTATAACTCACATGTCATCGTTCTTGGTAATATATTATTGTATATAAAATATATGGTAATTCGCTTTCTAGTTATATGCAGATGAATAATATGTTAATATAATATTTCTATAACATAAAATTTTCTTTATTTTGAAATATATACTTTCTCACCTAAATAAGTTCTTTATATTCGAGTTATAAATAAACTATATCAGATATGGATTGGGATAGGAATTAATTTTTCTAAAATGAATATTATCTATTGAAAATGTTAAATAATGTGCATTGTAACTCATATTATTGAAAATAAATCAAATGTGTTCATATTTTTCAGATATCCGATGTTATAAAATGGGGTTTCACTTTTATAAATTTTAACAACCCAATATTTTTTTGTTTCATAATATTTTTATAAAATTTTATTAACATATCATTTGAAATGGATTGTGTCATGATTAAAATTGTGTTACATATTAAAAATATTGATGTTCAAGGCCATAAATTATTAAAACTTAGTGAATAATAATATGAGATGTTATTGGAATTGGTTTTGGGGAATTAACCAATCTAGATATAACATGAACATATTAGTTATCATAAAATTAATCCAGAAGACAACTGATATATATTTCAAATAGTAAAAAATTATGATTCTGTTTTCAAAAATTAAAAACTAACTAGAAATTAATATTTAATCACGAGTATTAATATGGAGAAATATTGAATAGAAGTGAAATAAAAAAATAGAATCCATGTATATGAAAATTTTTTATAACAAGATTCACGACATGAAGGGTTTTTTGAAATAAAATGTGGGTGATTTATTTAAAAAACATAATTCATGGATGGAAGCGGTACAATAGATTAACAAATCTTGGTGGTGATTTTTCATAGAAAAAATCATTTGTTGAAATAAATATACTTCTTCATTAGACGATATAATAAAATAAAATGATATATTTCATTCTATAAAATATTATTATGATTATAAGATCTTCATTATAGATATCAAAACAAAATTTCTGGACGAAAATATATTAAAATATATATATTACAAAACATGGTAGTTATGATGATCCAAATTAATCTAAAATGGAATAAAATTTGAATTAACCCATTAATATATTTTTAGAATTTTCATTGATCTATAATATCTATTTGATGATTTAAATACTCATTTTAGTTTCATATATGATTATGATCATATTTATGTAAATAATTTGGGTATAGGGACAAAAATTATATTAATAGTGTTATATGATAATGATATCTTTATTATCTAAAATTATATCACTGTTTTTTATCTATAAAATTTTAGTTAGGAAATAAAATATTGGTAAAATACATGGGAATAAATTTCTTTTAAACTATGTAAAAACAAAGTTCCCTTAGATCCCTACTCATGAATCATGGATTATGAAAACATAGTTTTCATACTAACTCAGAATACCAATTATAATTAACCAAAAATACATACATAATTTTACAATATAATACATGTGGAATCAACATAAAAATAAATTACAAGGAGTTATATCATCAGTGTTTTTGGTGATTATAACCGTAACCACTTTATTATTTTTACAATATTTTCTTAATGATGTAAAATCATGAGTGTAAAAAAAATTCAATACATAATTCTATATAAATATTCTAATAAAAATAAATAAATATAAGAAAGAGGTGAGAACTGTCACAAAATAAGTTATTTCACATTATCAATGAGATATAGGGAAATAATAAATTTATAATCAATATGGGATAGAAATGATAATGAGGAAAATTTATTGACTAATTGAATATGGTCCTCATGTCAAAATAATTTATTATAAATAAGGTTTTAATGGTCATAAATAATATAATGTAATGATAATGTTATAAAAGGGTGATTATAAAATTTAACCTATTCGAAATAATTTGAATGTTTAATTATAAATAACTAACCATGGTGATATTAATATGAATTTTTTTTGAATAACCATTATAGAAAATCATAAAATACTGTATTGATCTATTATAAGTGCATCATATTTAAATTGAAAAATATATTCACATTGTATCCATCCATAATCTTGGAAACATAACTAATTATATCATGTGAATAGAAGTAATAATTTTCTAATGGGATATAAATAATCTCCCAATGTATTTCACTGTTATATATTTCTACATGAGAAAATTACATAGTGATGTAATATATATTTTAAATCCAAATTCAACTAATCCAATATCATATAAAATCATAGAATTATTAACAAATGAATATATAAAAACAAAATATAAACATTCACATGTGATAAAATAATGAATTGAATGATAGAGTATATTTTCGTATAAAAATATAAATTTAAATAATGATATCTAAGGAAATTAAAACATATGTCATTAATGGTTTTAGCATTACAATAGTAAATTTTCCTAGATAACCTATTGTTATTTTCTTCTAGGTGAACCCCCTTCAATCAATAGAAGGAAATTGAGAACATCAACTGTGGTAATAATTGAAAAGTAATTTCCCTTAATACTCATTGACTAATAGGTCTGAAATTTTATCTTGTTGATAAATAAAATGTAAATTATATAAATTGAAAAAATATCATAGATTTATTTTTCATTTATTGTTTGAAAATTTTATCATAATAAAGATCCAATCACATTATAAATCATTATCAAAATCACTATAATACCATTTCAAATATATTTTCATAATAAAATTCCATATAATTGAATCATTAAAATATATCAATTTAATTAATAAGAAACATGGATAGAAAATATTGTAATTGAATAAAAGTTGAAAATAATTATTCAATATTTAAAGGATTTGATGGAACACAAATGGATTACCAAGAATAAAATTTTATTTTACATAATGTAATGAATAAATATGATTATAAGAGATTACTAATTTTATTTTTAAAATTTGTGAAACTAATTGATTATTTTAGAAAAATACCTATTTAATGATGAGAAATAAATAAATTAGAGGGTGGAACTTTTCCATTATAATCATGTTTATTTATGTAGTAAGAATAAATAAAGAATTATATTTTTCTAATGAAATGAATATTATCTTAAAATAAATAAAAAATTACATATTATATTTATATGTTTTATAATATATGAAATATAGAAGATAAAATCCAAATTAAAGGCATGACTCAATATAAAAGTATTGAGTAATGAAAACACTTTATTTGGATTAATGCTTCCAAGAATATTATTCAACTCCATGAAAAATAATGATAGGATTTATATTCATTGATATAGAATAATAATTTATATTAATGATACCTTAGATCATTCATTAAATACATTTTTTCACATATTTATTAGAGATTAAAAGTTAATATAAATCATTTTCAATTTATAAAATCATTTATTTCATTCAGTCATTGGTATATAAAATGGACCATAGTTTTTAAACATAGATATTACTTCCATGTATAATAATATTCATTACACAACATAAAAAAAATACTAGGATCTTATAAGTCTAGTTTTATAAGAAGCTAGATATCATGAAAAATTTGTTCAGAAAAAATATAATCCATCTCCGACTTATTTCATCATAACTAAAAACCCTTTATGACACATCTTACATAATAAACTTCTTCATATCCTATATAAAAGTAACATAATAAAGGGTGGGATCAGATGCTCAATATTTCTATACAAGGGAGATATTAAACATATCAAATCAAGGAACATAAGAACATAAGAAAAACAATTTCAAATATTATCCTCGCAATGATAGGTCATGATTTTATATCATGGGAAAAATCATATAAGTTTATAATTATAATATTTCCTGAGATTAGAGAATATTAAAATACATTGTTCTATACACATAATCCTAGAATATAACTTCCATATTAGTCAAGGTTCAATTCCATGACCATCATATTGGAAAAATACATACAATATGTTGAGTTCACTCCATATTCCAACCTTGTATTACTAATCTTAGTTTTCTTCTCATTCCTTCCCTATATTACAAAACTGAGTTCATTTCATATTCTAGTCCAGTCAATCTATTGAGATTTTAGTCTTTAACCAATTCATTATAGGGGGATATAGGTTCAATACATAATATAACAAAAACCATAAATATGTGCTATATAGGAACAAAAATCATTCATCATATTAGAACCAATGGAATGAAATGGGTTTCATAAACATCATTCAGTCATAAAATTACACATGAATAAATGGTTTTCATATATATGATTCCATCATATATATATAATCACATTATAATTATGGGGGTAATATACTTGAAAAAATATCCACATTAAAGTATACGTTATATCAAAGAACATTATTGTAGATGGAAATGTATTTTTGATAGGGCACATGAAAATTATTCCTAAGGAAAATGTTCTTTATATTTTAAAACATTTCATTTTCTAAAAACCCCCGCCCAAGTAAATATTTATAGGATCTCAATTATAAAGAAATAAAATATTATCAATATATAATATTATATTGATACTATTATTTCTCAATTATATGATATGTTTTTCAAAAATATAGATCATTGGTCACATGTTTTTTCTGAAGTTTTAATTAATGGAAAAAATCATGTAATTATCACAATGATTTCATTCACTAAGAATTTTATAAATAATCTAATTATTCGTATAGGAAAAATGTATTTATTTGTAAAGGTATTCATTTTAATATAGATATAATGACACATAAATAGATGGATGATGATGTTTATAAAAATAAAATATATTGATCACTCTCATCACACTTTTTTCATAATTGTTTCATATAGTCACATCAATTTTACATGGATTTGATGACGATTACAAAAAATAAATTCATTCATACACGGGGTAGATACTGGTTCATCCTAGTCTATAATGATGTTTAAATAGGGTTTAATTATTTTTGTATATAAAAATATAAACCCGTATAAAAATTCTTTTTCAATATATTTATTATCACACACCATTATATTTATTTTTACATTGGAGAGGGAGTCATGTTTACCCAACCATTCAGGTTTCAAATTTTTATGATCACCTTAAAAACCCAAAAATCATCAACATTCCATTATGGTTTCTACAATTCATCTCATTACTTCTTAAATAATTAAATATCAAGTGAAATATCATCATATTAATTTTTATGTTATGAAATTAATTTAAATTAACATTTATTAAATCTAAATCTTTTTAAAATATCATATACTCAATATAGAGTATTTACAAGTACTTACAACACCTTTTTTCTCATGAGTCAATATTGATTTCTTAAAACCATAATCTTAGTGTTTTGTTTCAATATTTTGAGAATCTTATAAAAATGGTTATATTATATCTTATTGGTTATGGGATACAGATTAACTATCATTTACCCAACGAAATAGTCATCCCCATAATCTTTTCATAGTTGATTTATTAAAAATCCATCAAAAATATACCAAACAATATTCACTAAATTTGTTGTCATCCAAATCATAATTTGAAAAAAATAGTATATTTACAATTGACATGGGAAAATAATTCTCCCCATTTTAATTTTATTATAAAACTCAATTTTTCAATAATTAAATGTATTTTTCTCCCCCTTTTGACATGAAATACAATGTGGGAAAAATATTTGTCCTCTTTAATGTAAAGGAACATAAGAGGGAAAAATATCTCCTGTATGACTCGAATGTTCTTATCATTAATCATATTCCACAATTATTATAGAAGGAATAAAACGTATATTTATTAGTAATGAGGATTAAGTATGTTAGAAAAATATCTATGTAAACTATCCCATTGTATAAAAATGATTCCGTTTTGGAAGGCCTCAATGTTTCCCATTAATATTTTCCACTGTATTAAATACATATATTACTATTCATTTTAATTTGATTAGTCATATTTATTATATTTTTCAATAATCTTCACTTAATTATAAATAACATGGAAGACAATATTATTTTAGAGTTTCTATTTTCTTAATTTCTTGAGAGTCACTCGTATTTATTTATATAAAGAACATAAATTATAAAATATTTTGGAGAGTGAAAATAATATAATATTATTAGTCTTGTCTTGGGATTTATATATATTAAATTTATAGTTAGAAAAATAAAAATGTGGATTCTTTTTCTTGTCCTCCATAAAGGGATACTCTACATACATCTACACTGTGATAGTTTTATTATATAAACATGGTCCAATAATTCATGATTATAATTGGAATCATGACAAAAAGGGAAAATAAATTCCATCTAAAATTTATCTCACTATGATAGATTATTTTCTAAATCATAACCATTAATTTCATCATTTATGGACAAAAAATAGGTATAGAAATAATAAATTATTTCGATTATATCAATTTTTTGCACCAGAGATATTATATTTTTCTTGTCCTAAATTATTATACAATAAATTAAAAAAATAATTGTTCTTATTGATTATTTCATCCTCTAATATTTTCAGTATATGTTCCCCTCTAGGTATCAAGGACTTCTCTTTCATTCCAAGTAGCACCATTTCATAAAAAGGATTTTCACTTTGGAAATTTAAGAACATTTCCCCCTTTAATTATTCTATATTCTTTTAGCCTATTCTATCTTAGTTGGTCATGCAATAAAAAATATATTTTACAATTTCTTAGGTATCTTCTTTTGTGTGGATTATTTTTTAGTAAAAATGTATTTTGAATTTGAAACCACTAGTTATTCACATTCATCACTCTAAATATTATTATTAATATTAATTCATTTTATACATCGACTAGTGTTACCCACCTTTTGGAACATCCAAAAATCATCATTATCAGGTTTTGGATTAAACTTTTTGGAAACCTCTAAATATCATCACATGTAGTTTTATAATCCTTACGAAGTATACTATACATTTCATAATTTTTATTATATTTATCCTTGAAGATTTAACTTCCATTGATTTTTTTAAATATTAAATATGATGGCCTATCTTATATTAATAGATTGATATTATTCTATATAGTTTTAAACATTTTTCCTCATATATTAGCATTGAATTTGTAAGATTTTTTTCCTCATCTTTCTTCCCTTGTTCACTCATCAAGGTATACTAATCTTGTTTTTTATTTTATTTATCATTTGTTTTCATGGATTTATTATTTTAACTTAAATTTAATGATTTTAACTATTTGGAGCATTATAGAATTAATTATATTTGTGGTCATATATTCTATAATAATCATATAAAATTCCTTAATAATAAAATTT
The DNA here is from genome assembly GCA_963277665.1 of Viscum album. Lineage (NCBI taxonomy): Eukaryota > Viridiplantae > Streptophyta > Magnoliopsida > Santalales > Viscaceae > Viscum > Viscum album. The sequence goes on from OY728148.1 coordinate 317,039,517, forward strand.
TATTTTACAAGATTAAATTTTATTGGTTTACAATAAATAATTTTACATAGAAATTCGTCCGCTTGTTTATAAATTTATCACCCTTTAATTTGGTCCAATCATAATTTTTCATATTGAAATGTTTTGTAAATAGTGAATGTATTTAATTTTGAACCACATTTAAGAGCAACAGTTCACAAAAAAACATACTTTTATTTTTAATAGTTTTATAATCTATTTTTTGTATATGTTGTTTTTTTGGATGAATCACCTATATTTTGGGACCACAAGGAGAACATATTCTTTTAAACACTTTTCCATCTACTATTGGTCACATGGTTGGTTTTTCTTCATTCTTATCATTACACATATATTTATGTTTTCTCCCTTTTTTACGATTTATTTTAAAAAAATAGACCTAATGGATTTTTATGGGAAATAAGATACGCTTTTCCATGAGCATGAGATGGATTCCTCAACACATGTGCTCAAAATTATTTTAAAACTATAATGAATATTCTAAAATATATGTATATTCAATTATATACTTGTATGATTATTTCTTTTCTCATCATATTTGTATTTTCAAGGTTTTGACTTTTTTATATTTATTATTTTAGTCTTTAGATCATGTAATATAATATTGAGATTATTATTCTCTTCATAATATGACCCTAAACCTCTATCACATTTATTATGTCCCTTTTAAAACGCGTTATCATGAAATATTTTAAAATAATTTATATTTTTTTCCAATATCATTGATTCATTTTGATTTCACTTCCATATAAACTTCTATGATATCAAGGGTAGCCGTGTGAAATTATTTCAAATCATGGAATCTCTCTTCAATAATTTAAACAACCATTTATTCATTATAAATATATAATACCATCTTATATTCATCCATTATAAAATATTATATATTAACCAATCAGGATTGGTCCATAGAATTATTGTCCTTGAAAAGAAAGTTGAATATATGCATGTATCTAGCCAATGGTTTTTGTATTGCATTCGCATAATATATAAGCTATAATTTTGCACAATCAATCTCATGATGAAACCCAGATACATTGGAAATAAGTTTTGTAAAAAAAATCATCAAATAACATTTGACATCATTGTACAGGTTATCATAAACATCAACTCCACAAGTTGTATAACAATTTCATCTTTTCACATTACATTAAAATCCTTTAAAAGGTGATGGTTCATCCAAATGAATGATTTTTTAAAAAATCACAATAATTATTAACTAAAACTAATTTAGATTAAAGAACATGTTCATGTAAAAACATATCATACTATAGGGAATAATTCCATTAAATCACATGATTTTACTAATAAGATAGCTAAAGACACATGAGAGTGGTGTGGAGTGAATTTAGTGTTCCATTTTTTAATAAATTTCAAATAATATTAGAACCATTGACCCCAATTTGAATATATCTGACATTTCTTATTATTAAATATAAATCAATTTTATTTTAACCATGAATTCATTTACCATATCAGTGCAAGTAATGATGCTAAAAGGAACACCACATTTTAGAAGTTTATGTTTAATGATCAACTATTTTTGAAAATTTATTATTCATTCCAATCCTTGATTCTCATATATAATAAAATGATGAATAAAATTGTTGGTTAATCTGACACCTTCAAAATATCAGACCACATGTTCAATTTCGTATGACTATTAATAATTACACAACATTTTATTTAACCTAAATTCATATTTTCACATAGTTTTGTAAGTGTATAACATGAGTCATTCAATTTCATCAACATCCTAATGATTATACACTAGTTTATTATTTCAAATATTTCTTTGAAATAGATTAATAGGTTAATATAGGATGTTTCTGTATCATAGAATTATATCATTCCTCTAAAAGAAAGACTTTATATTTTATCTGATCATTTGAAGAAAAACCAATATTAGAGTATCTTATATTTCAGCTAAAAAAATCATGAATGAAAACAAATATCTAAGATTTTTCACATTAAATTATACTCATATGATATTCAAAAATAAAATAGCTCCTCAACTCTAAAAGTCCTGACATAATGAAAATATAATTAACAATAACATCATTCTCCCAATGTTTCACCCTCGAATTGAGCTATGTAACCTTTTTATGCCTTTTTATGTTTTTAAAATTCTTTAGAGGGGTTGGGATTATTTTGTGGGAGTTTGTAAGGGTATTGAATATGTTTGGAGGCATTTCTAGGGGCACACAGTTTGAGCTCAGTTAGAGGACACCATGTAGGTTCTCCAGGTTACTGTGTAGAGGGAGAAAGTGGGCTTCACATGGGTTGTGAATAGTTTTAAAAACTATTCGAGGAAATCATGCAGACCCCTTCTCTCAAGACAATGTCATGCGCACAGTTAGTGCACGATTTTCCAAACCGTGTGGAATAACCATGCAGTAACTTAAAAAGATGGTTTTTAAATATGGTTTCACAAGGTCTTGACCTATTTCACTCCAAAATTTCTCCCACCTGAGCGTCACTCGAGATTTTGGGTTTTCTATAGTTAGAGGATCTCTCTCATATGTTTTAGAATGAAATCAAAGGTATTTCAAGGTGGTATAAAGGTGGCTTCTCCCGTGTAAGTCTCTCCTCTTGGTTTATCTTTGGGTTTCTCTATGTATTATATTCTCCATATCTCTTAGTTATATATATATATATAAATATATTTCATGTAGATCTATTGTTGGGGTTTTTTTGGATGTGGATTTTACATATTGTAGATGTTAGCGAATGGGATTTAGAGAAACTTCAGTGGTGTGTTCTCCGTATTTTGGGTATGGTTTCTTGTTGATCAATTTCACTGGAACCCTAAAGGTTTGTGGCATATATATCAACTACAATTTTATAGATCATTAATCATGGTTACAATTATATTATTGTGATTTAAATTCATTGTGTTGTGATCTGTGAATTTGGATGGAATTACCTTTGGCAATGTTTTGTGGGTTTTTTTGGGAAAAAGGGGATTTTGGGGAGAAATGTTCTTATTATGGATTTTAAAATATTGATTTTTAAATGGGTTTTATTAATTTTTTTGTGAAATATTTTCATTAATGCATTTAAATAAATATATTTCCTCATTTAAATGTTGTTTTTCATGGGAAAATAATTTATGGGTGTTTTCAATAAATGTGTGATTTATTTATGTGAATAGAATGTGTAGGAAATGGTTGTCTCCTTATCATGCAGCCATGGCACTTTGTGCGTGTTTATTGGTTAAGGGTTATGAATTGTGTTTATTGTATATAATGGGATAGGACGACTCACTATAAAAGGTGATGGATAGTGGTTGGAAGAACAGCCATTATGGATAGTGGTTGGGAAGCACTGTAAGTTTGAAATGTAATTAATGGGTTGAACAAAATCTCTACTGTTTTGGTTGGATTGTGAGTGTTTGTCTTCACGATAGAATTTGTGGTGATTATGAGAAATAGTGAAGTAGTTTCTGGAATGGTGCGTTTTATTTACCTGGGGATTAATGGGTTGTGTAAAGGTGGATTCTTATAGGTGCGTTTGAATTATTGGCAATAGTTAAACTTTTCAATGTTTTATATAAACTATTTAATATAAAACTGCTAATGGTTTCATCTTGGTGGAGTGTGTAGGGAAGTAATTTTGGGAAAACATTATAAGTATTAGAACTCAATCCCTAATTTAGAACTTTTTGGATTTTCCAAATGACATATTCTGGGACATAGGTAAGAGTAAGGCATCACATTTTCTTAGTGGTTCAGAATGATGCTTTGGTGATGTTGTGGTGATTAGAGAATAGATCTTGGTGTAGATCAATGGATGTTGTCCTATTTATTTTGGGTCCCATTTTTATAGTCTTCTTCTTGGAACACTGTTATTGGGCTTGGTTTTATTTGGCCTGTGGGATTGAAATGAATAGTTTGGTAGCATTTTAGTAATGTATGGATTTGATTGTTTTGTGAACATATCTCATGTAGTTTTTTGATAGTGTATTGTTTGGTTGGTTTGTTTTACCATAAACAAAAATTATTCCTAAATTTATTCTCGAATCCCTCATCATTTTTCCATCCTTTGTCACCATGGGAAAATAACTTAAGTCCTAGTATCATTCCCCCACCATCTCAAGCCAATAAGATGGGGAAAGATGTTGCAAGTGGGATCAGTTTGTTCAGTCCACAACTTTGAAGTGCGAACAGTTGTTCAGTCCATTGGAAGTTATTTTTATTCTTGGTGTTGATATTTATTCCTAATCTATTCATTGAGTCAGAATGGTAGCATGGAATATGATTATCATTACATGGAATCCATATCATGAAAGGACCAACTAACCCTTTTATTCTGAACATCATGTTACCAGGGAGTTGGGTACAAAATTTTTTGGAGACATTTATAGTCATTGATTATCTCATTATCGTTTGTGTATCCAATGAGATGAGCATGTACTTCATCGTAGAAATGACCTCCCAATATGATGAATATTTCATTGGGGGTATAATATTCTTTGGTGTTGTCTGAATGTGTGTATTTTGGAAAATCTGATTTGGGATTCATAATTGAAGGGTTTGAAAAATGGAAACTAGTGGTCTTTTTAAAATTTGTTAATAATCCAAACATGGTAGATTTTTTAAAATAGAAGCGTAATATTGGAAATGAATACTTGTGCAAAGCCTATTTGTAATAGTTTTTATATAATTGAATTTGAAAATTGTATACCCTTTCCTGTTATGGGAGTTGGACATTTGGTTGTTTCGTATTAATTGAGATGAAACAAAGTAGGCTTTGTAGTGACTAAATAGAGTAATCTAACAAAAATGTGGTTGCACCTGAGGCCCAGTAGAACCAGTAGCTGGATAAAAGCATCATTCTTGATTTTCAAATAGTTCAGTCAAGATTGCTACCAGATACACCTATTATGATATTGATATTGTCATAAATAAATGTAATAGAATCATGATTGTCTTCATGAGATGAGGTGTGAACCCCCGAACTGAGAGAAAGATCAAGACAGAAAACATTTTTCAATGACAGAGGGAACATCAAAATCGGACCACTAGATTGTTCAAACATCATCTAAGGCCCAAAAATAATCTTGGATGATTTTATTGTGGTTATTTAGGCCACCTGAAATGTAGTTGTAAGGATCGGCCTCAAAAATTTCATTACTACAAGAAAATGATGAATCATTAGTGGTATTTACATAATGCTCTAATTTCAAGTGTTCCTGACAATCCTTATAAAGGTACATTTCATTTGGTTAGTAATGAAAATAACATAAAAAGTAAGTAGTTGTTTGGAGCTGATCAGGCTGTGATTGTGATTAGTCGGCCCCATCCACAAAGCTAGGTATGTTTCATTTAAATTCAATGTTGATGAAAAATTCAATTGACATGTGTTCATCATATTAATTTATTTCTTCTTACATCATAGATTTGTTGGGAATAATGGTGGAAACAATTCCTTCTGCTTTGAAACTACAATACTCTATACGTCAAAGAGAGTGTTGATCCTTCCTATGTAGAGAATGTTGTTTAGTTGTGTATGGAATTGAATTGATGATTTATTTTTTAGTGCTTTAGATGGATACATATGACATAATCCTTGGAATGGATTTCTTGGCGACATTTAAGGCCCACATCGATTGTATGCATGAATGGTGAGTTTTACTATAGAGGATGGAATTGAACCTCTTTTTAGAGGGTAGATGAATAAAAAGCTGGGTGCAATAGATTTCATGTCACTAGATGTTGGAAAGATTTCATATCAGTTAATGGATTTATCGTTGAAATTTTTGGAAGGTGTTGAGTAGAGTGTTCTTCTAGCAGTAGTGGATTAGTTTATGGATGTATTTCCTAATGAATTCTCATGGTTTCCACCTAATAGAGAAGTAGAGTTTACTATTTTTATCCGTCCAGGGAGAAGTCCTTTCTCACTTCTGTCTTACTGAATGGAAATAATAAAATTACAGGAATTTTCGGTGAATTTGGAAGATCTAGGGAACAAAGGGTTCATTCGGACTAATGTGTCTTCATGGAGAACAATAATTTTTTTTGATAAAAAGGGGGTTGGAACCTCATATATTTGTGTTGATTAACGTAGAATTAATTAGGATACGATAAATAATCGACATTCACTTCCATGCATTGAGTATTTTTACCTATTAAGTGGATATCTATGCTTTCCAAGATTGAATTGAGGTCATATAATAATCAATTGTGGGCGGGGATGGATTATATTCCAAAAATATCATTTTGAAGTAGATTTTATGATTACAAGTATATGGTTATGCCCTTTGGTCTATCAAATGAACCAGTGGTGTTGATAGAATTGAGGAATTGGATATTTCAAATATATCTCTATCTTTTAGGTTGTATTTGTGGATGATATACTGGTGTATTTGAGGACATAGTTAGAGAATGAGAATAACTTATTGATAGTGTTGGGGATCGTGAGGGACCATCCATTGTAAGATAAATTGTAAATGTGTGACTTTTGGATACATGAGATTTGTTCCTAGGCCTTGTTGGTTCTAAGAAATATTTTTTAGTTGATTCGGAAAAGATAGAGGTTGTTAACTCATGGAAGCCACCAAAGAATGTTTTTGATTTATGGAGCTCACTTGGTCTAGTTGTGTATTATCAACATTTATTTCATGATTTCTCATGAATTTCTTCGTTGATGATATCTTGGACCAGGAAGAACATCCAATTTCATGTGGATGAGGAGTGATAAAAATTCATTGAAGTTTTAAAGGGTATCCTTACATCAGAACCAATATTGGTTTTTATTTATCCTAAAAAAGTGTACATGGTGTATTTTGATGCATTAGGATCCGGTTTGGGGTGTCTTCTCATGTATGGTGTTCATGTGGTTGCATATGGCTCCAGACCGTTTAGGTTGCATGAGAAGAACTACCCAACATATGATTTGGAGTTCATGTTAGTGGTTCATTCTTTAATTATGTGGCATCATTATCTATTTTGTGAAAAATTCACGGTGTTTACTAATGATAAGTGATTAAAGAATATCTTATCTTAATGTGATTTGATCATGAGGCCAAAAATATGGATGAAATATCTCTAGATGTTTTATTTTGACATAATGCACACACTAGGTAAGAGATTTTTTTTGGTGTATGCATTAATTAGAAAATCATATTCTCATATAGTGAAACAATCATCAGATCAATGGTAGTATATATCTGTAATAGATGAAATGCAGTTGGAATCTGAGAAACTAGGTGATCGAGTGGTTTTATTTTCAGATTTGTTGGTTCCTAACATAGATGGTTTGATAATAAATGAACATTTATCTAATTCTTAATGTTTGTAAATGAGGTCAAATATATATTTTTAGGAGACCAATTAGGGTAGGGAACAGAATGGAAATTTAGTCTTGTGTATTCCGAATTAGACGGTGGTGGTTTTGTCTTATGAGGAAGAACTTTTTTGGGTGTATCCTCATTCCAGGTGGGCTATCCATCTAGGAATTAAGCCAATGTACAATGCATTGAATGTTCCACATTAGTGGGATGATATGAAAACAAATGTGGTCGGGTTTGTCTTGACATTCTTGACTAGTCACCAATTTAAGACAGAGCACTAACTTCCCGTAGGCATGTTGTAGTCATTACCGATCATAGTGTGAAAATGGGTGTAGATAATAATCGATATTATCACAGGTATTCTGAGAATAATCTGGAAACATGATTCCCTATGAGTGATTGTCAATCAGCTCACAAAGATGTCCCATTTCATCCCGATTCATGAATCACATAGGGTATAAGATCTATACAAAATCAATATATGTGAGATGGTAAAGAGAAATAGTGTTCCAATTTTGTTTGTTTTAGATAGTGATATGATTTTCAAATTTGTTTCTTGAAATCCTTGTAGCAATCCCTTGGATAGAATTTTACTATGATCATTGGGTATCATCCTCATATGGATAGTCATTAAAATAAGAAGATACAATAATTAGAGGATTTGTTAAGGGATAGTGTGATGGATTTTGCTGGTTTATGGGAGGAGCACTAACCATTGGTGTAGTTCTCCAATAATAATAGTTATCATGCTTCGATTCATATGGCTCTATTTGAGGATTTCTATTGGAATCTATGTCGTTTTCCAGTATGTTTGGTTGAAACAAGAAAGACATTGGTGAGTGGAACATGCCTTGTCCAAGAGGCAGTTAAAAAATAAATATGATCATGAAGAGGATGGGGATGACTAAAAGTTTTCATAAATCCTATGCAGATCATCGTCACAAATAGTTTTCATTCGAGGTGGGTGATCATGTGTTTTTGATAATCTCTCCAAGGATGGGACATCGACGGTTTGGGAAGTATAGATAGTTTTCTTTGAGGTATATTGGGTGTTATGAGACACTTGAGCATAATGGATAGGTGGATTATTGTTTTTATTTTCCCCCACAGTTTACTGTGGTGAAAAATGTGTTTCATGTTTCACAAATGAAAAATTTTGAACTAGTCGTGACCATGAGATTCGTTGGGATCATATTGAGCTAGTTCCAGATGCTTCGTCATTTGACATGCTAATGTGGATTGTGGATAGGAAAGAGAAATTATTGCATGGTGAAAGGGTTAGTTTAGTTTTTGTTTATTGGAAGCATGGTCATATTCAAAGGAGGCTTCAGAACAAGAAAAAGGGATTTCTAAGAAATGGCATGAGCTCTTTCAGTAAAGCTATAATTTCATACTTTTTGAGGAAGGAATGCCCAATGGTGGGGAAAATGTAGCATCCCTAGTTTTTGGTGTGTTTCATTTTAATATATTTTTTGTGTTTAAATGTATTCATATGATTTGAGAATATATTGGTAGAGTTAGTAATGGTTTTGAATAAGTTTGGAGTATTTTCTAGGGGAGAATGGTTTGATCATGGATGGGGGAAACCGTGTAAGTCTTCCATTTAGCCTTATGGGATGAGATAGTGCGAATTTATTGACATGTTCATGTTTTTCCAAAGAGTGTGAGAAAACTTTGTGGACCCCTTATTTCAATACAGTGGCATGTGCGTGGTTAGAACATGGTTTCCAAATAGTGTGGAATAACCATGCATCCACTTAACAAGATGGGTTTCAAATATGGGTTCACTTTGGCTTTTCCAATTTCATTACAAAATTTCTCCCACTCGATACTCAATTAGGAATTTGGGGTTTAAAATGTTTTAGGTGCTCTCCAACTTGTTTAGGAAGAAAATTTAAGTGGTTTGAAGGTGATTCGAAGGTGGTTTCTCCTGGGTAAGTCTCAACTCTTGGTTTCTCATTGGTTTTCTATAGGTGTTCTCTTCTCTCTCTCTTGGTTTTCTAGATCTATATATTTTTCATGTAGGGATACTATCAAGGTTACCGTGGGTGTTGATTTTAAGTCTTGTGGAGGTAAGGTAAGGGGATCTAGAGGAGTTTTAGTGGTGTGTTCGCCAGATTTTAGGTGCAGTTGCATTTTGGTTGATTCCGTTAGAAAATTAATGGCAGGTGTCTTATCTCTCGTCTCCAATTGGCTAGTTCTTGAAGCTTGTTTACAATTAATTTATTTTTCTAGAAATTAATTATTTTCTTATTTGTGAATTTGATTAGAAATTCCTTTTGTAATGTTTTCTAGATTTTCGGGAAAGAGGGAATATAGGGGAGATATGTTCTTATTGATTATTTTAAAATGTAAATTTTAAAACGGATTTTATAAAATGATTTGATAAAATGGTTGATGAATGGTTTACAATAATTATATTGTCTCATTGAAATTTATATTTTAATGGTAAAATAATTTAATGGTGTTTTCAATAAATGGGTTCTTTATTAATGTGAATCAACATTTGTTAGAAATACTTCTATGATTATAGTGAGACCATGGTACATTGTTCATGTTGGTTGATTAAGGGTTTTGGATTCTATTGATTGTGTCTATGTGGGTGTGATCTCTCACTATAATAGTTTATGGATAGTGGTCAGAAGAAAAAACATTATAGATAGTGGTCATGAAGCATCACTTGTTGTAAATGAAGTAAACGTGTAAGACATAAGCTCCAACATTTTGGTTGCATTGTGGGTGTTTCTTTGAAAGATGAAATTTTTGTTGCTTATGTGAAATGGTAACGAAATTTTGGGAATGGTTTTCTGGATTTCCCTTGGGATACATGGTTTGATAAAAGGTGGCTTAGTATGGGTGTGTTTTCCTTATTGGTAATTGATGAAATTTTAATGTTTTATGTAAACAGTTTGATATAATGGTTCTAATGTTTTTATCCTAGTGGAGTATGAGGGGAAGTCATTTGGGGAAAGCTGACTGAGTATTAGTACTCACATCCAACATTGGAACTTTTCTGCTTTTGTAGATATTATATTTCAGGAAACATGTAAGAGTATGCCATCTCATTTCACAAGCAGTTCGACATGATGCTTTGGTGATGTTGTGGTGTGTGGAGCTTGGATCTTGGTGTGGAGCTATTGATGGATTCCTAGTTCTTTTTGTCATTTTTTGTAGTCTTCTACATGGTACTCTAGAGTTCGACTAGTTTTTATTTGGCATGTGGAATTGTTATGAATATTTTGGTTTCCTTTTTATAACGTATGGATTTGGTTGTTTTGTTGAAATTACTCAGGTAGTTTGTTGATAGTAGATAGTTTGGTTGGTTGGTTTTATCTCAAGGTAAGATCTTTCCCCAATTTTTTATCAAATCCCTCATAATTTATTTCCAGCCATTGGTACTTTGGGAATGTTTCTTAAGGCCATGTAGCATTCCTTTTCCCTTTCAAGCTGATGAGAATAGGCGGGATGTTACACCCACTCTATTATCCATTATTTTGTTTCAATTTACTGATTAAAATACAAAATAATTTATGAATTATTTTTTTAAACACATAATTTTATACCCATATGGTCCCAATTTTATACCTTTGTCATCATTTTTATCATCACATTCATAGAGTCTCAGTTATTTTATTTAGCTCAAGCTCTCAGTTCCAAAATTATAGAATACTACACCCCTCTCTCATATTTAATTTAAAATAGGGTTCCAAGCATTTGAAATTATATATATAATATATAATATAAGTACAACCCCATTATTATATATGTATTTACGTTGAAATATACTCAAGGTATTTGAAAATTTTCATTACATGACACTCTAAGTTAAAAGAACCATGATATTGTGATCCATTATAAACTTGTTGTTAAATTGGTTGGTATCAATAGTATAAACCATATGATAAAAATTATTTATAAATTTAATAAATTATTTAAATTTATTGATTAATTTACAATAAATTACTTCTCAATTATTAGTTTCTTAATACTATTCACCAAAAATATATTTCCAAAAAAATGGATTTTATTCCATTTTGTGCATGGAAATTATAATTATATTATATACTTGTTAGAAATTTAATTTTAAATAATTAATAAAATATTTTATATTATAATATAAAAATTATTATATGCTAAATTTTTGGGATTTTCCTAAAAATATTTATTTAGCAGTGAAATGAATAAAATAAAGATTATTTTAAAACAAACATTTCTTTTCAATAACTAAACTAATGACAATGTCAACTAATTTTTTAAATTTCATATTCTGGTAAATTTATATTCATTTCATTATGAATAATTCGATTAATTTCCCATGTATCATCTTTATACATTATTTATTTAGACGTTCATTTTTCGAATCAAGAACACATTTTTTAAAATTGTTTTCATGTGCGTAATGAATTTTTGTCTTAATAAATAATATTAATAACCATAAATATTTATGGGTTTAATGTAATATAAATACAATATACTCCATAAAATATTTCAAAATTCCTTTTATTTATTTTAGAAGAATGTATTGTTTGTAAATTCAGTTTTACGTTGACAGATTCAATTTTCTTAAAATGGGTTTGCATTTCATTTTGGATTCTTACGTAAAATTAAATTCTATAAGTTATACAAATTTAATCTATTATAATGGATTAGATTTATTCAATCATCATAATTTAAATAATTTAACATGGAAAAATAATTTTTATGTAAAAAAATAATAGTTAAAATAGTAGAATTATGTTGTCGTAGTTAGGGTTATAACTGGTTTACCATGGGGTTAAACTAAGATATAGGAGTAAAAATGACACATAAAAAACTCTAATTATTATTATTTGATTTTATATTAACAATATCAAATCCTAAAATCAAATTATTTTTGATTTTTCTCTTTTAACATGGATGTGACTATATATTATTTAATGTTTTAATGTAATTACATGTAAATCCATCCACTCTCATATAAAAGGGAACCACTCTTACCCATTATTAACAATATTTGACACTTATATATTAAAAAAACTACCAATAATAATTTCTATATTTCATTCGTTCATCCTTTAGGTTATTGGTATACCCTACTATCATCATATTAAATCATAAACTGTATTCCAATAGAGATCTCTCAATGAAGAGTAATAAATCATAATTGATATCTATGAAGATTATATATTCATATTCATTTTATAATGGTATTTTATCCACCATAAAATGATTAAAATAATATCGTTAAAATTATTATATGTTATTATTATGATTTCATGAACATTTTCCACCTATTATCAATCTAATAATAAATGAAACCATCCCTTATACATATTTGTTGATTTCCACCTCCACGTAACGATATGATTCGTTTACCATCACCAAAAATAATGGTAGGTTATTATGGTGGATTTAATGTTAATTGGTGATATATATGAAATTATTATTGTTCTATAATAATATTATTTTATCTACCTTCTTACCCTCCCATCAATTTAAATATTATAATGTTTCCCTTGTGGAAATGTGGACCACCACATCCATGAAGTCATGTGATTCAATTTCCATTTCTAATTTACATATCTAGTAATTAGAAAATATTTAATGAAAATATCTGATATTAATTATATGATAATACTTTTTTGAAGATAAATTTATATTTATCATTATTTGTTTCCAAACAATGAGAAGTAAAAACATCATTCGAGTGTACATAAGAAAAAATTACTCCCTTAAGTGATATAATTAATTTTTGACCTCCACATTATATTAGTGGTTGTAAAATATCATATAATGATTAAATATTATAATTATGTAATTTTACATATTATTGATTTTATGTAATATTTATCATAGTCCATGGACTATAACTTTGAAACTGAAACATAACTGAAAAAACAAACAGTTAACACCCATAAATAATAATTTTAATAATGAATTATCAATAAACAGTTTTTTGAAATGTTATAAGTGGAAAATATATAATATTTTAAGTACATATATTATTTTATTATAAAATTATAATACATTTATTTTTTTTATTCATGAATATAGAGTACTCAAAAATAAATATTGACTTAGGGTAATGGTTTATCATTTTAAAATAGATTCTTCGGTACATTTTTACATGATAATCCTTTGTTATTTTGTGAGGTGTATTTTCTAAAACTTGTATGTAATATGTAATTAAAATAATTCGTAATTTTTAATTAAATGATTCATTTTATGATTTTTATTTCTTTCTTATTTATGGATATAAACCTACCCATGTTGCATGGGTTTTTTGTTACAATCTAATTTTAATCATGATGATTTGTGCTTACATTATTGGGGTCAAATTATATCATATATGACTCCAAAATATTATATATCTTATTATAATTATTCTATTTATGAATGTTAAATTATTTATATTCATTTTTAACTCTTTATTTACTCAAAATAACGAAATAAGATGATTATAAAAATAATATGTATTTTCCTTTTTGGAGAGAAATATTTTTATTCAATATTCATATTTTATTTAAAATGATTTTTTTTCTATTTTTAAAATTACTCATTGAATATATAATTTAATTTAAACACTTTTTTAATTTCAATAAATAATTTAATAGTAAATTTATTGTTATTTTTTGAATGAGGCACTTTTGACATTTACTAAAATTGTGAATAAAAAATCTGTTTCAATTTGCACAGCATGAACGAATTTTCTTACATTCAAGAATTAACTTTTTATGGATGTTTCTTTTGAGATAATCGTGGTTATTTTCAAAAATAAAATTTTTTAAATTATTTTTTTTATATATTTTAAAAATGTGATTTCAATATGAAATGGTTATTTTCCCCAGACATGATTTAGTGATATTATATTTGTATTTTCATGCATAAAAAATTGACATTATGTTTCATATGATTTTAAAATGATATGGTTCATGTTTCTCATCATTAATAACTATTTTGATAGCTTATTTTTTATAATAGATAAATAGTAATGAAAAATGTTTTATTTTATATCAGTTAATCATTGATGTAATGATAAATGTTATCATGATCTAGTTGAAAATATATGAATGAATTGTCATTATATGATGGGTTGTTCTTTTATATTCCTCATATTCATTTAGTAAATAGTTATGATTTACGAGCTCAAACGGTATATATAGAGTTATCCTGAACCCCAGTTAATGTTTTTATGTTGTCATCCCAATCACAAAAAAAGGGTACATGAGAGGTTATCCAATCCATAAAATATGTTTATATTTGGTTATCCTTAAATAAAATGTGATAAATTTCATTGTGGGTATAATTTACCTAATAATATATGAATATGAATATTAAACACATTATTCCACTTATAATATTATTTATTCTTACGAAAAAGATATATTCTTATGTATCATGATCATTAATTCTATTATGATTCATGTCTTATGAACTATAAAACCCTAATTCCAAGTTTTGTGCTTATAATATATTAACTATTTGGTATTATTTTAAATTGTTAATATTTTTTTCTAATTCCCTTATTATTACATTATGCTCACTTGTGATCATTTATTGATATTTCATATGTTTAACATTACTATAAACTTATACTCAGCCTTTATTATGTTTTATTTCATGTATGTTATGAAGAATTTCTATGTGATTGATATTTTTAATAAGGGTTCTAGTTGAGAAAAAATTTATTGTAAATGATGGAGATCTATTTTGTAAATTTTTCCAATGAATCCATGTTTCTACGGATAGAGAACATTAATTTTTTCTCATGGAACATAATGATATTTAATGAATTCTAATCTTTTAATATGAAATATCTATGTAAAAAATGTCCATGTCTCTATAGTTGCTGTTATACAATGTTTTATTTTTTCAAATAAATTATTATGAAAAAACATTAGGGAATACACTTATGATAAGAAAACCTATAGTAGATCATCCTATTTTATTGTAAGGAAATGATTGTGATTTTATAAGGAAACAAATACCAATAATGATACTTGAAATTTTATGTGTTTATGGTACAAATTCACTATAGTGTAACAACTATTAAGGGAGGTTTTGCTATTAACTCTGTTGTCATCAGTCCATGATGAGTGAGCCCAAGACATCAAATTAAACTAGACACTCTTAGGGGATATTCTTGGGTTAATATTAAATTTATTTGTTGAACCATTATGAATTATTTTAATAGATGATAACGACAAATGAAATAGGTTAACCATAATGTTTCTTAAGATTAAAATAAAGTGACATTATTTAGTAATCATATGATTAATTTTTCATTATTAGTCCCTAAGATTAATGATTTCTGATGTGCATGATGGCCATTTTGGTTTTAGTTTGTTATTAAATATAGAAAAATGAATTGGAGGTAGTGGTAGGTATTTTGAAATGTTGAAGAATTTTATTTTATATTATTAATATAATATCTTTTTATCATTAAATGTATATAGGAATGTTAATTCATATTAATAATAACTAAATATTTATTTATTTTTAAAAAATGAAAAATTCATTACTATAGAATCTCAATTCTATGATTCTCTTATAGTTATAGTTTTTATGAATATGCATCCAACAATTAATGTTATTGTTCATATAGTTGAATTTTATGTGATTCTGGACATCGATTAGATTTCATTATTTAACTCCCAATATTAATTTCCATGGAAGGTTTGTAACATTTGATATTTTGAACCAATATATTTATTTCTAGTGGTGCAGTAATAAAAATGAACATCTAATAGAATGTAGATATATTTTATGTCTTCCTTCAAGTGTTTCCCAATCTTCTTCAAAATTGTGATGTTTAGTTCTAAATAGAAATCATTACTGGTGTAACACATATCTCAAATATAAAGTGTATAATATATCTGATTGAGTATAAATAATTTAATAAAAACTCCCAGAGAATCTAGATAAGGGATTCCTTCAAAAATGGGAATCACCTCAGGGATCATCTATTCTTTTTAATTATAAAAAATATGGTTCAATTTTACTCTATATTGATTATCAAGAAAAGAACTTTATCTCGATCTAGAATTTGTATCCCCATTCCCATATTGATGAATTTTCTGTCTAATTATAGTGATTCATTAAGGACATGGGTGGGATGAGTTCTTATTCAGAATGATATAGTGATATCTTATGCATCATTCTAATTGATGGTTTATGATAAGAATAACCTATGTCATGATATAGAGTTAGATGTGTTAATTTTTATATTAATGACATCATGAAATTCTATTTAAGGAGAAATTAGTGAAATATACACTGATTATTGAATTTCAAAGTATATATTCACTCTCAAAAAAGTTTAATATTCAATTTAGAATATGTTAAACATTTATAAACTATTAATATATCCTAATAAATTACCACCACATTAAAACAAGAAATGTGGTCTATGATTTGGATGGAAATGGTCATGATGGTATACCTATAAATATGATAAAATAAGATATGATATTTATGTAATTGTTAAGGGGGACTAATAAATTTTAATGGATGGGGAGAAATATAATTTTTCTCAAATGAGTGTTCAACTATTTATCATGTGAATATTAAAGAGGTGTAAATGGAGGACGTAGAATTATAAATTAAAATGAGAAATGTTTCTTAGATCAACCGAGAATTTGATGTATTGAATAGGTTTTGAAACTATGTATATGTGCCATAAATACCATAAATGAATAAATAGATATTTGAACAATCTAAAAACTCATCATATTCTTAAATTTTAGAGGTTTTTTGATCAACAACTTCATCTAGTCCAATTTTCTTCTAGCAATAATATTTACTCATGTTTTTTGAAGGCACATCATGAAGGAATCTAGGGAAATATGTGAATAACTATAAATTGTTGAGATAATGTCAAAAAAATAAATCTAATGGGACCTAAGAAAGATAAAAATTGAATAGAAGGTTAGAGTCCTTCAATAACACATGATAGAACATCGGAGTCCATATAGGAGTTATACAATCAATCATCAGTGAGATCTAGATATCAAATATGGTGAGACGATATCCCAAAAAAATTATAAATAAATGTATGTTATGTAGTTTGGAAAGAAGGTAAAGCTTAAAATATTGTATATCCATCACTTTTTTAATATTTATTATTTATGTGTTATATAGTATCACATGTCTCTACCTTTGAAGCACTCTCAAGTTAACGATGTTTTCTACGTATAACTGTTTTTGAAGTACATAGAATATCCTTAATATTCTATTAACTCATAGGTTGTATGTCCATTTCATGTCCACTCATACAATGAAAAAATAGTATAAATCATGCACTATTTTTATTATTTTATATGGAAAAATACTACTAACCTATTTAATATTATTTTGTGGAATTAGAAATTAAAGGAACCAACATTAGAACCAAAGGATGAGATAAAGTAGAGACATCCTAAATTGATTGTATCTGAGTGATGAAATTTAATGGTAAATATTAATTTAAAATTTAGGTATAATTTAACACCCAATGATCTTATATTTATTTAATTTTAGAAAATAAATAAATATTTGATAACTTTCTTTACATGTATCTTTGATTCTGAATGAGTCATTGAATAATGATTCATTATTACATAGTTGTTATATTGGAAGGTATAAATATCAATAAATAAATGGGGGGAAATATTTATTAGGGTTTTAAATAATAATAAAAATTAATTAATTCATACTAAATAACTTCCAAAATTTAAATAAATTCACTCTGTAATTAAATAATATTTAATCTACATATATAGTTTTTATTAATTTTTTCGCAAAGACATTATAATTAATTTCTTATATTTCTAGTAATTTTATTCCATAGAATGAAGATATTGTTTGAAATTATCATTAATATTTTATCTCAGGGATAATTTTTTATATTTGTAGAAAAAATATATTTTTTCAGTGAATAGTGTAAAAAACGAATTTTTATAAAATTGTTATTTATTTAATTAAATTATATATCTAAACATTATGATTATTTATACCATTTTATATTATTTTAGAAAAATATTTTATTAGTTTTAATTAATCTAATTAATTATATATTAATGTTGTATTATACATTATTTGTGTATAAGTGCATTTTTGGACTTAGAAACACATTTTTCTAAAAATTATATTTTTGTGCCCAATGTATTTTTATAATAATAAAAAAATCAATATATATTGATTATTTATTTTAATTAAATTTATATATTATATATTTGGTAAAATATTTAACATTCATTTAATAATTTTAAAAGGGTAATGAATGAAAATTTAGTTTTACGTTTAAAAAATATTTATCACGAATTGAGCCTTTATTTTATTTTTCTTGATTATTTAGAATTACATTTTACCAGTCATGGAAATTGAATTAGTTAAAATAAATTCAATATGTATAATAATCATATTTAATATAATTTAATAGTATTAACATATTTTTTCTAAATGAATAGTAAATATAACAACATTTTATTACAATGGTTAAGGATAAAGAAATTGTGAGTGGTAAACAAATAGGTATGTGTAGGAATTCCTCATAAAATTTTCTAACTATTATTTGTTGTATATATTTCAAACATTCATATATTAAATTTAATTTATTAACCATTTTATAAAAATTATCAAGAAATTGACCATACATATATATATTAATATAAATTTATTAACCAGTTTCTAAACATTCTCAGGAAATTGAAAATATATTCTTGATAGATTGTATCTAATTGCACATGTTTCACTCACCTCACTTATAAAAAAACCAATTATCCCTCCTTTATAAAAAAATTATATCCTCCGAGATTATTCATGGTCTACTCCAAAACATTAATAATTACCTTTCATTCATCATAGATATTATGTTCATCCCCTATGACCATCCTCAGAATTCATAAGGTGTATTCAAATTGAGGTCACCTAAAGAAGTGGTCTAAATCATAACATATTTAATTAACTTTTTTTATTATAAATTCACAAAACAAATTTTATGCATAATTATACTATGAATTCAGTATCATAAATATATTTATTTATTATTATGGTACTATGTGGGGTTTATAGATTTTGGATGTTAAATTTTTTAAACATAATAGCTATTAAAACTACAACTTCTCAAAAACCGATGTGGATTTAAATAGTGAGTTATATTTTGTAAATTAAAAAGGGTATTCTCATAAAGGATTGAAAATTTTATTTTTATAACTTATTAGATTTTTTATTGATTAGGGTGTGTGGTTTTATAATTAATTTTTTTTTAAAAAATTATTGTTTGATTCAGGTGATACATTCCAAGAGTTTTTTATTTCACTTGGGGATTACCTGGATTGTGCATGATTTGAGAAATGATATGATTATGGGTCTTTCTATTTTGTTAGATGAACCATGACTCCAATTAAATTGTTTATAGGTCATAGATATTTTTTAATTTTGGAATTCATTTTTAATATTGTATTTGAGGATATGAGTGTATCTTTTATATTTATTAATCCTTAGCATACTTTGTTTACAATTGTAGATCAAACATATTGAATGTTTATATCTCTAGTGTCAGGGTTTTTAAAAATTTGTAACAAACCTTGTTCATATTCATGAGAATATGGGATTTTCTACATTTAAAAAATAACTATTTCATCTTTGGTGGATGAAATATCTCCTAATATAATTCATTGTATTGATACACAATATCCTAGATTTTGATGGGGTTATAAGAGAGGTAGATCAGGAAGTCCATTTGTTATTATATTTTTTACACAATCAATTTAATTATTTCATAATCACTGTGGAATTTTTTGATATACAATCCATAGTAATATTTTGGAGAAGAAATCTTGGTCTAATGAGATGATAAATACACTATTGGATAAAAAAATTTAAGCCACCTTGATTAGATGAAAATTTATTTCTCATAGATGTTAACTATATTTATTTTTAACATTCAACTTTCGGCCTCTACCTTCATGGATTAAGAATATATTTTTATGAAACTGGTGAAAATTAATTAATATGTATATGTAACTATATTGGACTTTTTTGTGTTCTAGTTATGAACCTTTTTTGGGGTTCTCCTCATGATCAAAGTGAATTATTTAGTTGTTGTCCCTTAGTTATAAAGGATGTATAAATATGTTCTTGTTAGTGAATTATGATTATTGATTCTTAATCATGTTATCATTGTTTGGGAAATTTCATTAGTATTGTGATGAACCAACTCTTAGTTGAGATTTCCGTATGGTTTGGGATAATATGGGTTATTCTTAGAGAAATTATATACTGGATAATTTAAAAATATTGTAGAAAATTAACAATGGTTAGACTCACACCTTCTATATCCTTATATTTGTATTTATTTCATCAACCTAATACAACCCTGAAATAGTTTTAATATTTCAATACTGTTAATCTTAGTTGGATTGATATGAACATATCAATATTCTATTTCATAATGTGGTTGGAAATTTTGAGTTGGGAGAACATTTTTGGTAATAGTATGATGTCGGATTCATATATGAAATGTATAGTGTTATTATGGAGAGAATTGTTTTTAAAAGTATGACTCATGTTGATCTGAATCATGGTATATGTCAATTCCATTATTGGGATGTTATAGGGTTTCAGGAATCAAGTTATTCCTAATAATGTTGAACATCACATTTTTCATTCATAGACATCTCTAACCAGGAAATTAGTTGGGAAGATTGTTTTATTGGGGGATAATTTTTGAAAAACCAATCATTATTAGATTAATTATTTTTATTAATTACAAATTTATTGTCTTATCATTATTTATATTTTCAAATAAATTTGAAATTCCAAAATTATAAACTGAAATGTAAAAAGTATGTTTAGTACACAGTTAGTACAAAAACAATGTAAAACTATCTATATGATTACAATTTTCTTCAAACCAGTTAATAATGATCAACATATTGTTTTTTCAACCATTACTTAAATTATTTTAATTCTTAGGTTTGTCCAATGTGAGGTGAATATATATCACACCATTTTCCCCATGGTGCAACAAAACCATGTTATGTACCTGGGTTATTGAATGTATTATTTTTATAAAATTACTAATTTATTTTTTTTCTACAAAATATTTCATCAATCCCCTTATAACACCCCTATGAATGAAACACCCAGGTATAATGATTGTCACACATCCTTCCTCTAACTCTTCTTCTCCTTTGATAATTTGTAGTAGGTTTCATCATTATTTGGGGTCATATTTTTGAGGTCGTGATTTATCTTTTCACTCTTTCTTTTGTCATAGTTTCTCTTATTCATTATAGAAATGGATCATGATTGGTCATACACTATGTTGTGGTATCAAATAATTTTTTTATTTTTATACAGCTAGTTGTGAAATCTATTATATGGGATGCCTTTCTCATGTCATTGAATCTTCAGTCTTTTTCCTTTGATTTACAAAAGATATTTTCCATGATTTACTGTTTACTTTTAAAAACATTTATTTTTTAGATTTCAAATATATGTATTTGGTATGTAATTATAGAGTTTTAATTATTTTCCAAGTTTTGAAATATTAAATTTTATTTCAACATGGATTCTATAGAATGAATTGTATTGAATCTGGTAGTGATGGACGATCCCTTCAAATTTTTTATTATATATCATAATTTATCCTCAGTATTGGGGAGGTGTTTGGTTTTCTTAGGACCCTTGAAATAATTTATTAAAAATATTATTATATTTTAAAGCACGTGTGATCATTAATATTATTTATTTGATTTCAATTGTTAGGACCCTATTTGGGAAATGTGATACCGCAATTGATTCAAGAATGTTTTTTTACCCAATGCATGACATAAGATTGGTCAGCGTTGAACATCCTATTGGACGATTCCATTGGAATGTGTTTTATATTAATTAAATAAATAATTTCATTATTTTAATTAAATGAACTAAATTATTTCGATGTCTATAAATATCCAGTTATTGTAGATCTATAGGGTTAGATTCATAACCCTAATATGTTTTGGAAGATGGGGTTTTTCATTATTGGAGTAGAAATAGAGAGAGATATTGATCTAATTGAGTTTGATTGAGAAGGATAAATAAAAAATGGTGGACTTTTCTAATTTTAGGAGAATGATATCTTCACCAATTATTGATATATAATAAAGGCATGAAACATTTTTTATAGTTTCCATCCCATTAATTAAATTTTGAAGAAATGGATTCCATCTTCCTTATTATATTAATGTTCTTAACATGCTCCCATTTAATTTTTTTCTATTTAAAACATTATTTTTTATTATATTGTGCACATTATTTACACCCTAGTTATATAAATTATACTTTGATTTATACTATGATCGTATAGTCTAGTTAAGGTATCACATTATTCAAGTACTTTGAACTCAATATTATCTATGTTATTCATTATTGGCCCATGAGGATTTGGTTCAACTTAATTAGTGTAAGTTCGAGTGTGATCTATGCCCCATAATCACGATGTTTTCCAAAATGATGGATTATTTTGATATTTTTTTCATTATCATAAACGAATCCCAGTTATAGGTTAATTTATATAGAATTTGCGATCTTAAATGGTGGTAGATATACAATGGACTCCCGTATGGGTGATAATATTAGAATGTGGGGACACTGGAGGGTTTGAATCAATGTTTAGAGATGTTTTCCATTGATTTTAGGAATTTAAATTTAATTATTTCTCCTATTTGTTTATATATTGAAATATCATGACAAATTTGATTTACTTCTTACAAAAAAAACCTGACCCCATAGCATGTAGTCCGGAAGAGAAAATTTCTTGCAGCCCCTACCTATAGAGGCTTGGATTTTGGCCAGGATAAATATAACATTCCATTTATATTGATTTTATTTCCATTTGACCCTATGCGGGTGGCTCGGTGAGTACATTAAGAGTACTGGGGAATTGACTTGGCTAGACACATGGGAATATCCCGAGTACATGGGAATGACCATGTACATATACAGGGATATAATACCTAGATACAACCCTATACATGTGTATGAGATGACATACATGGGAACATGTTTATAGAATATGGTATGTCTCTGGGTTTCTGAGAGACCATCTATAACCATTTCATGCATTTTATGGTGACATGTCTTTCTGAGCCAGGTTTATAAGAGAACATTTCCAATTGAAATGGTGAGTTCAAAAGCTATATGACCTAATTTGGTTTCTATTTACGCCTCCTAATAACATATTCCTTATGTATTTATTCTTAGGGACTCATAATATAGATTATGACAAACCAATACTATTTGTTTTTCTGTATAGAATGTGAAGGTATCCTTTACTATAAAATAAAATATATAATGTGTGGTGTTCTAAGGGGATGATTCTTTAGGTAATTGTATAAGATTTTAGTTGTTAGGGAAGGATGATAAATGTGTTTAGAGGTTTGAAATTCCCTTTTCCACATTAGGGAATGGGTCCCCCATTCTCTTTATATAGATAGTGTCAATACTCCATCATTTTATAGCTAGGTAGATATCGTCTATCTACACAGTGGTAATCCCTTGTCATTATGATCCAGTGAGGATAAATTCATCCACCCCGAGTGAGTCTCCTTATTTATTATAGTGTATTGAGGGAGGGAAATCCCATCTACATAGATTTTTCTAATGTTTTTTGTGATGATTGGATTCAAATATCATGTTTGGACAACCGAGTCAAATCATCTGACTAGGATACTATGTGGATCTATAAATATGATTTGTAATAAATCCCACCCGTGTGGCCTCGATTATATTAATACTTTATTAAATTGGTTCTAGATAAAAATGATCACATTCCAAAGGACCAAATAGTTTTGTAGTCTTGTAAAACTAGATACACACTTAAAATTCACAATAAATTTGAAAAAAATAAAATTCCGAATAAAATTTTCATTTAGAACATAATTATTTATTTTTTCATATCCATTTATATAAATCATAATACACTTACCAACATCATATAGAAAATAAAAAGGTGGAATATTTGATCTAAAATTCTTAGTAGTGGAACAAATAAAATATAATTTGTCATAATAAAATAATGAATAAACAATAAAGAAAGGAAAACAAATAAAACACGTACCATATAAAAAATTAATTTAACATAAAGAATAATTATATTTGAATAGATGATGATCAAATATTTCCATATAAAAAAACTCGTGGGATTTATACAAATCCATGAATATTTTAACTAATCATGTAATCACATGGAAATCAATAATTAATCTCATAATTATGGAATATATAATTATAGACACTATAAAAATAACATTAAGGACTCATTTAAGGATATATTACATAAATGGGTAAGTCCATGGCTATATACCCATGTTATTTTATCTCATTAGACTTACCGATGCATTTTGGTGTTATATTAGGCCCCTCCTATCCGTAAATTATTCCAATATATTCCTCAAAATGAATGTGATAAAAAAATAAATGAAATTTTTTTTACTCAAAATATAACCTATAATAGAATATCAATTTTCACAATAAAATATGATAATAAAAAATCAATATTGAAATTCTGGTATATGAATGTTAATAATTTTCCAAATCAATAAACACAATCTAAAACTATTCTGAGTAATATGCAGAATGATATTAAAATAATACATCCCTATGAAAGTGATCATAATCTATATGGAAAAATTATACTGATCATATAATTAAAACATATTGCCACTTAAGATTAATGTAAAATGAGAGTTATTGTAATTTAATAATATAAATACAATAAAAAATATATTAAAAACATTCATGTGGAAAATATATATTTCACTTTGAAAAAAATTCTAAAATAGTAAATTCCCAGAATATTAGTAAACAATTATCTGTACCAAAATGATTTTAAACTATTAAATGAATCGTAAAAACATTTAGTGGTCATGAAGGTGGGTAATTATATTCATGTAGTATAAGATAAACATAATACTCCTTTCACGCTATAATAAAATGTAAAAATAGTACCTTGTTTAGAAAATGATTTGACGATTCCATTTTATGTTTTCGGAATAGTAAAATATGAGTAATTGTTTTCCAAATAAATCATTTTGATACTGTTAAAAAATATTTTAAAAATATTTTTTGAAATCATGGATATGGATGTAAAAGTATTTTTGACTCAATAACGAAAAAAAGATATCTTTTCTTAAAAAAACTATAAATAATTTTTTTGTATCAAATGTAATAAAATGTTAACAATACATGAAAAGACCATTAATGTCTAGATTTGAATAAATTATATTGGTCTTAATATATAAATATTATATAACTTATTATGAGATATTTAAACAAAAACTATCTCAAATAATGATGATATTGTGAAATAAACCCTTAACATATTCGGAACATGTGAGTCGTAATAAAAATGATTAAAATAAAATCAAATGAACAATTTGAGGAAATGAAGATAAATTAATTCATGTTATAACATATAAAATGGTTATTATATATACCACATATAATAAATAATTTTTTTATATGGCATATGTCTCATGGATGTAAAAATGAGACAAGAAACTCTTACATCATATCTGATTTCCTTTATACACGATTGAACATAAAAAAATATTAATATAGATTTATTATAAATATGTAAAATAACAATAATTTTATATATAATACAACATATGTTTTTCATATAACTTTTTAGTAGCTATTTATTGATAATTCATTATTGAAAAACATTATTCTGAGTGGTAATAGATTCTGTTTCACATATGTTTTGGTTCTGTAGATTTGGTAAATATACTTTGATCATGGTTATAACATCTATATAATTTTACAATTTATATAAATTACATATATAGCATTATATAATTATTGATAACAGTCCTTAAATTTTATTGTTATAAAAATGAGTTACATCTTTCAGGTAGATGTTATGTCGTACGTAAAAATGAATATTTTTTTCATTTCTTTTGAAAAATAGAATAACATAAAGTTAAATAATATTTCACCATTATAAAATCATTATTATGTAATATAAGTATTATATATTATGATAATACATCATTATTACAATAAATTTTTAAATAAAATAAAAAATAATTTACAATTCTATGTGGAGGCGGTATTCGACACATACTCATAAGTGCTATTATCATTTTCCAATTGATTGGAATGAAAAAAGATATATGTGATATTATAATTACAAGTTTATAATAATTACATATATATAATTTATTTACATTACAGACATCATTATATCAATCTTTTATAAGTGTTGATGTAAAAACATTTATATTCCTTTGTAAGCTGGTAGTCCGCCCAACCAACGTACAACAGTTTCATTTCCCATTTCATTGAAGAGGATGTGAACATAACCTATTAAAATTAAATAATAACAAATCTGTATATATATTATTATATTATTATTATTTAATTATATTTTTATAATATTTATATTGGTTAGTGGAATAAATAAAATGTTGATACAAGGTTTATAATTATACCTTTTCCTTGAAGAACTAGTTGTGGTTTATACATAGAGACATCCATTATTTATTTTCTAATTAAACAATGTAATATTTTTCATATAGACTGATTCGTGGAATTTATTTGGGTATTTATTATTTAAAAAAAATGGATTTTGAATTGTGAACAGAATATGAGATGGGTTAACTTTTATTAGTTGGGAAGATGACACACAAGAATGTTTTGAAAAGAATAAATTATAACAAATTTTTATATATATAAAGAGGCTCCAAAATATATTTTTATAAACCATTAGGTGATATAAGATTCAAAATTTGGTATAAATAGTAATTAGAAATTTTTTAGGTCATTTTAACCACTATCATTTTAGTTTAAACGCTAATAAACCCATTTTTTCCTTAACAATATTATTTAATATTTACTATTTTTATTATTAATTATGGAAAATAAATAATTTTATATTATTATATAGTATTATTTATTGTAATTCCAACTATTAACTCTATTTATAAAAATTTAATTCATTTAATTTTAATAATTTATATTAATGTTAAACCCGCATATGAGATGAAAAAAACACTTCCCAAAAAATGTTGTAAAAACTATAAAACATTTTTATATTAAAAATGATCACATAATTGATTATAATGACCTAAATTTTCTTCCTTATAATATTTTTTATTTCATTTTACTAGTTATACAATTTTTTAAAAATATATTTATTAATAAGCATTAAATGAAAGTGTGCTTGTCAAAAAACTATTTGTTTTTTTAATATTTATTAAAAAATAGATGCTCTCAAAAAATTATCAAAAATTCACTGTAATGTAACATTAACAATATTATTTAATTTTTTTATTTGTTAAATTATGTATTCTAATTTTTTTTTATATTTTATGATTTCTATCTAAAACATTATGAAAAATCTTTTTAAAAGAATATAGTTTCTAAGAATAGAACAAGGATTATTATTATCAAATAGGCCAATAAATATTAGTAGAATGATAAATTTTGTATTGAATATATAATATATAAATTAAAATTAAAATCACTACCTAATAGTGATTAAATAAATTTATTAAAATAAAATCTTTCTGTTATTAGAAAATACTTTTTTTATAAATTAATATTTATTTTACTTTCAAATGATTTTTATATCTTATCAATTTATAACTAATGAATTTTTTTATACATGTGTAACCCATGTATTTATAATAATTTATTTATTCTCATTCATACCTACCATTTTAATAACTGTATTACAATAATAAAATTTACAAAATATATGTCATGGGTTATTTGAGATTGGTGTTTCACATCTTATTATTAATTGAACATAATTTTGTTCATTTAAAATCTCAGGTATTTGTTTGTTACTAGATATCAATGAGGAAATACTAATTTAAGATAAATATATTTTAATATACCAGTTTTTTATATACCTACCCTGTTAATAAATATAATCATTTCAATGGGAACATTCTCGTTGAAAATAATTTTTTGTTAATTGAAAATTACTTATGTGTAAAACTAACATTGTAAACGGGTTAATAAAAATTTATAAAAATATATGAAAATGAAAAACACATTGTTTATCTAGAATAAAAATTAGCTAGGTTTCTAAGAATCAGAAATATTTTGGTATGTTAAATTATAGAAATGTAGGAAAATAATAAATAATTAAGGGAATTGGTAGATATCATTGATCATAGGAGTGTGAATTATCTTGTGAAAGTTAACGTCGAAAAATATAAATGTTATTTATCAGTGAATTGAACTTTGTTTCATCAGTAATGAAGATAAATGTATAATTTTTTTGAAATCCTTTTCTTGATGTTGATTGATTCTATTAAAATAATGATAATGAAAACCAAAAATTATACTTAGTTGATAATGATTATTTAAAAAGTACAATATCATATATTTAGTGTTCTTTGATCAATTTATATATCATTTATTACTCTGATAAATGAGTATCAATATTTAGTTTTTTATTCATGATGTCAAAAATTAAAATTTAATAGATTATAATATAAATTAACTAATGGCTGCCCTTCTTTATCTATCTAAATATTACCAAAACAAGATGGACTTCACAAGATACAAATTAAATTAATCTCTAAAACCTCAATAGTACACACCACGTTATACTAAATCCATTACTCAAATAATTTAGCCTATTTCTCTTCCAAAATATAGTATATGGAATTCAAAATTACATAATTTCTAAATAAATTCCCTAAATAATTGTGGTCTACCTATCATTAATCCCCCAAAAATTATAAACTATATATTAATTTCAAAAACCAAGTTTTTAAATTGTTTGATAACAACAAATCATCAATAAATGGATAAATGCTTCAAAAATTAACTATATCCTGATAAAAAAGAATCAAATACATTCCTTAAAGATGAAAATTATATATAATCCATCATAAATTACTTATCACCATATCACTAATCATTGTCATATTCATTGATACTATATGATTTATGTAATCAATATAATTCATCTCTTTATCCCAACTAAACACTATTAATTTTACATCAAGAACTTATTATGGTTTATATTCTACCCAATCATTTGTTTCCCATGAAATTTTTAATTAACTTCAGATCAATTTTATAGGATATCAATAAAATTTAAAATATGATTTCATATAATTGATGAAAATGTATTGAATTCAATGATTATAAATTTAATAAAACTAATTACTATAATATCATTGATAGAATAATTATAAATAATTATTCTAGAATCCAAATAAACAATAAATTTAATAACACCTCTTTAGGTGTAGTTATAACATAAGCTTGACCATTATCCCTTAGATACTATATAGGTATATTCCCTTAAGGATTTTTCAATCTGTTTATGTACTTCCCTGCATACTTACATTTGAATCATTAAACAATAAATGTTTTTTTCCTACCCTTAAATACATGTTCCCTTGGACTTTCTCTATTCACAAGAAGAAAATTCTAAACACCTTCAAGAATGTAATAGGGGTTTTATGCCATTATAACATTATGGTTATTCATCATTTATCTTCTTTCCCTTATCTATTTTTTGTATTCCATATTCTTCTAATCTTATTTTTTAAAACCCATAGGATTTGGATAATTATGTATTTATATTGATGGAACATCATCATATATCTTAATATGATTTAAATTTATTGTATTCTAGATCAACTCGATGGATTGAATTAATCGCATAAAAGAAACGATGCTTATTTATATTTGGTTTTTAATCATATTCCACAAAATTCTTCAATAACCATGTAATGTTATCTTCAAACATAAAAACATTATACACTTCCTTTTTTCATGGACTCAAGAATTTTCTCTTCATACCCTTTTTTCGTGAGTAAGATATTTCTCAAATAAAATTTCTCTAAAATCCTCCCAATCCATTATTTATATTTCCTATTCATCCTTACTGTTTTTAACCAATGACGACTATTGATAAAAAATAATTATAAATTATAAATTACCATGATAACATTCTCCCTCTCATTATATAAGAACGTGAGAAATATATTATGTAGATAATCTATAAATTTCATAGTGAAAAATTAATTTGTAGCCTTATTGAATGATGGAGGATGCCGGTGCATGATGCATTCTACTGATTTTATACTAAATTTTGTATAATTATGGTTCTATACATGGGAAAGGTCCTTAGATATAAACTAATTCGACTACCCAAATATACTTATCATTTTTTAATCTCTTTCTATTGCTCCAATAGTAGTATCGATTTATTTCCTAGAGGGGAATTCATATATAGTCTACATGAACTGATATCGTTTCCATTATATCCACTAAGAACCATTTCTAAAAAGGTGATATATAGATTAGATTATAACATTATGAATGAAAATATATACTTTCAAAACTATTGATATATATATTATAAATTGGAACTTTTGGTGTATTTAATCTCAAAATCATAAACTAGGTTTCATTGAAAATATTCTCAATTCATACAAAATATTTTAGAATAATTCATAATGATTTGTAATGAATGTGTGATATGGCCTATTTATATCCCCCATGAGTGACAAACCATGTATAAAAACCCTCTTTTAGAAACTAGTTAATGATCGATACAATTCCTAATTGGCCCTTTTAATTATTATTAGCCCTAGGTACATATATTTCAGAACAAAATATACTGATATTCTTTAAATAGGGATGTATATAATGGAAATCTAAATTATCTCTATCACAAAAAAACATTAGAATGTTATCCAATACATAGACTTATCATGAAATCCATTCATAGAGTTATGTTCTGTTAATTATGTTTTACTAAATATAGTTCCCAAGGTTTCATGTAAAATTTCTCTAATATTGACTATAATGACGCTGGCTCTAGTAACCTATAGTTGGTGGTTACAATATAACATTTTTCTATATAAAAGTGATCAAATCCTTGTGGAAAAAATAGTATAGCAGTGATGGAGAACTAGATGTAAACATGAAATTCACCTTATATTTTAAAACAGATAATAAACATATAATTCTCCATTATAACATCATTATTCGATTTTCATATCCTATTATATTAATCAAAATATAGTTTTTTGAATCCTAGGGAAATAGAACATATGAAAGGCATAAAAACTAATGACCAGAATGTGTATGCATACAATGGAAAAAATCAAAAAAAAGAATAATAAATATATCATTATGAAAAGTAAAAACACATGATATTTATTCAATTACATTCACATGAAAAATAATATATAAGGATTAAATGATGATAAAATAATTCTATATAAATATACACAGGATCTTGAATCTAACCCATGGATATTTTAAATAATTGAATAATCACACGAAAATCAATAATGAATATAATAATAATATACTGTATAGTGTATGAAAAAAAATGATTTCATAGTTCTAATACGTAATATAAAATGGGTAATTTATCAACAAAATTCCCAAGTTAGTTATTGTCATGAAACATTTTGATTCATCGAGGGGTTGTAGTCAGAAAAATCCAACACATACTTAGTCCAATGAATTAATACTATTAATGGGAAGAAACCTAATGAACATAAAAATTAATTTTGAAAAAATTAGAAAACAAAATTTTAAGAATTACCCTAATCATAAAAAATATTGAACATTAAAATTTGTATCGAAAAACTATCATATGAATATCAATACATTACCCAATCAATAAAAAAAATCGTATACAATCCAAAGTACTATAGAGAATGGTATAAAAAATAGTAAAATATAGTGAACTGGTCATAAAACATTCATTAAAATAACAATCATTGTATCAGTACAATATATTCTCACAAGGTAATAAGAAAAAACGTCGATTTTTTTTTGATAAATTTAATTTCCTTAAAATACCATGAATAATATCCATAAAAAAAATATTTTTCCCATTGAAAATAACATTCAAAAAAATATTATGAAAAAACATTTATCTACAAATAAACCAATAAAATATTAATTTAATCCGTAAAACACGAGTTGTTATGATGATGTGTAATTGTGTACATATCATATATGTAAAAAATCATTATTTTTACACAATTTTAAAAATAATAAAAAGTACATCATTTGGAAAATGACATGACTATTCATATTAAAAAAAGTAAAAACTATACCATAGGTAAAAATGTATTTTACAAATCATTTTTATAGTTTACAAAAATATATAAAAATATTTTTAGAAAACATTATTATGTATGAAAAATGATTTTTGAATGAAGATAGAAATAAAGTAGAATATTTTTTAAACATATTTCTTTATTATATTACATGTTAACGTTTGCAAAATGGTACTATTTATAGAAATATTCATGAATAACTATAGGAAAAATAAATATATTATGTTTCTAATTTTAATGAAATATAATTCACCCAAGGTAGTTTTGAACATTTATATTAACGAATAATGATGAGATTGGGAAATAAAACACATACCACTTGGATAAAATTTGAATTGTATGAACCATGAATGAAATAAATTATAAAAACATTATATACAATAATGAAAATATATTCATGATATTACATATCAATGGTATATTATTTACAACTCTTAAATTTAATAAGTAATCAATATGACATATGCCTCACAGAAGTAAATGCACAATGAGAATATCGCACCTCATGTATGATTTCATCCATACTCATCCAAAACATATTAATGATAAATATATACTTTTTTAAAATCTAGTAATTAACCATAGTCATATATATCATAACTTATAGTAATTTCTTATAACTTTTTATTACTTGTTTATATACAATTATTTATTAAAAACAATATCCATGATGACAACAACTTTGATTTGTACATATTTTTTTATTTGATAGATTCTATCCAAGTAGGGTGATCATGGTTCCATAATATACAATATGTCACCCATTATATAGATATAATATATATTCATTATATAACTATTCGAAATATTACATAAATAGAAGATGTAATATAATTTTTAACATCATTCATAATGTTGGTAGGTCGGTGGAACGTATGAACGTTGTTTTCATTTTCTTGAGGGACATAATTAAGGAATGGTAAATAATAGTTAACCATTAATAAAAAATTATTATATCATATCAATTAGATATTTTTGTAAAATTCATCCTTATTAACATCCATATCAATATAAAATAAAAAATGAATCACATTACTTTGTGTTGCTGATATTCCACACTTGCACTTGAGAAAAATTATCATATTACAATAGATTGGAAGGTAATAAGTATAATTTATAATATAATCAAACAATTATAAAAGATTAATAAATATAAATAATATTCATTAAATTGATCATTAAATCAATATGTGAGATGAAGTTATGGGAAAAAATTACATATTTTTGTGGGGGGGGGGATAGTCTTCCACACACACGATCAACAAATTCATTTCCAATATTATGTATGATTAGATATATAGAGGTTATTTTTGGAAATAATCACTCAAGGAAGCATTCCATAATTCTTTTGGTTGATTGTCTATGTTTACAATGTAGTTTGTCATGGTGAATTGTGGGGTTCTAGAGATATTACTTCGATCCTATGTTAACAAAGAACCATGATTAAGGATTGGAAGATCTAGAGGTGGTACAAACCTAATAGTTACAAGGTGGCCTTGTTTTCTAGTGATTGCCAAATTTTGTGGCCTCAAAATAGGAAAACATAAAAAGGTGTTTTTGGAAATGTATGTTGTTCTGAAATATTGAAGGTGTTTTGGAAACTTTCATGCAAGGAATTTTTTGGGATCATAATGTCAATAAATGGAAAAGGAATTATTTTTGGGAATGATTTTGAAATGTCTGTGAAATATGAGGTTGTAAAAAATTAACTTGCCCTCATAATGAAATGTCAAATGACATTTTACTTGCTCAAGGAGGATTTTGCATGACAGATCAAATATTCCATGCATGGGTCAGAGATACCTATAGATATTAGGTGAGCCCATCATTGGAAAGAGATCAACACATAGTGTGAATTTGAGCTTCGCATCTTGTATGAATTTTAATAAAAGGGAGTTTCACTAATGATTTTTAATTGCACACAATATAAGGACATTGCATTTAATATTTGAATAGCACGTACGATTGAAGTTTCTTACACTCGGTGTTTCATGAAAAAAGTTGAATATTATGCATAATGAATTAACGATGTGTGCAAGACGCAATAAGGGTTTAACAAATGATTTTCAGTTTCCCAGTACATATGTTGTAAAGTGGTATTCATCAGTGGATGAAAATGGGAAATCAATAGAACATATACATATAGTGGAGGATATATTCATTATAGTTAATGAAGGGACCTTGAAATCTATAAATTGTGAGTGAATATTCTGAAGGTGTAGTGATCACACTTCAGTTGAGAGAGCGGTGAGCTTTCAAATTGTGATTTTTTTTGTAAACTAGGAGAGACAGTGATACCACATTGAACAAGAAAATAGCAGTGTGCTTATAGTGGATTTGGTAAATGGATTCATTGTCGGTCATTTAACCATTGATGTTTCCCAGATATGGTGAAACAATTAAAATTGTTGTGTCCATTTCTTGACTTAATATTTGTTCGTATTATGCTATGAGAGGAGAGATAAGAGATTTTTTCTAACAACAAAACACAATAAAAATGGGAAATGATATTAATCGATCATACCATGATTCACCAACTCTCAGAGTATCTAGACTTGTGGAACTAACTGTTATAACAATAACATATTAACATATATTAATATTATATATTATATATTTAATTTATCATATTTCAATATGATTTAAATGGGTAATATAAAGAAATAAAATGAAGACACATGGTTAGGTACTATATATTTTCCAGGTAGAACCGCTTTAGGATTATAACTAATGCCATCATAGATTTCATTTATAATCCTCCCAATGAATCTAGGTAATGTATACCTATGATTTTGAAGAATGGATTCATGTATTAGATGAACCTAAATGTATTTTTATTTTTGAAGAGTTGAGGTGAAGGGTTTTATTTTATATGTAGGTATAATGATACACATGGAATTTTGGAAAATATTAAATTGTAACGACATTTTTCACTCTAAAAAATGATCCATGATGGTTGATTATATAAATATTGATTTTATAGGTCCAAATGTGTCAATAAAATATGAAAGAGAAACATTTTTACTTCATTTTAACTATTATCATTTTAGTCTAAATCTCCAGGTAAACCCATTTTAACCATAACCCTGGTTAAAAAAATTTACTCTTCTTATTTTTCATTATGAATAATAATTAAGCTCAAATTATAAAATAATTTTAATTATATTTATTCAAAATATGAAATTCTTTTTTCAGAAAGAAATTCATCTAATTTGAAGCATTTATAATAAAGATAAACACCGAGTTTAATAGAATGTACATTTTTCAAATGAAAAACCCATCAAAAGTATTGAAATATTTTATATGAAAATTGATAATATAACTAGTCATAATACAATATTATGAATAAATAATAAAATAATTTTAATAATTACACTTCTAAAAATGATATAAAAAATAAAATATCAAAAAATTAAAATGAAAATTCAATTTTGAAATGAAATTAGTATTTTTATCACTATTTATTAAAAAAATATTTTTAGTAGCTTTTAAGAAAATTAAAATAAGTTTTCTTTCATTTTTTTATTTGAAAAATGATTTAAATTTATTTTAAATAATTTTTTTTATTTGAAATTTTTATTTCCAAATAAGTGAACACAAAATAATGAAAATCACTTTTTACAAAAAAAAACCCTAGTGTTCTATAATAAATCTAGTATTATAATCATATAATGATTATAAAACAATATTATATAGATTCTATTTTTACTATATAATATATGAATTTCATTAAAATGATTCACCCATAGTGAAAAAGTAAAATTATTATGATATTAGTAATATGTTTGTATAAAAAAATTCTAAGATAAATTTTTATTTTACTTTTATATAGTTTTTAATTCTAATCGATTGGTAACAACTGAATTTATTTTATAAATGCGTAAATTATATAATAATTATTATTCAGTTAGTCCAATTCAAACCCAGGATTTAAAATTCTATGTTACAATGCTCATATTGAAATGATATATTTCAAAATCCATTTAATATTTGTGTTGTGTACCATATAAAAAATAAAATAAAATGTTCTTATATTAAAATCTCTAGGTCACATGTACTACAAGTTATCAAATAAGGTAAATTTATAAAAAGTAATTATATCATAGATTCTTATTTTTTTATCCACATTATCTCTCATCTTGGTTTCTATTTGACTATATATATATATATAAGTTGTGGAGTTGTTTCCCTCTTTCTATGGATTGAGTAGACTTTTATTATATACTTATATTACTCCATTTCTTGTCTTAAAGGATTCTTACTAGGTCTGAATATATTCACCCATGTTTGATATTATCCCCACACATGTCTTGTCTTATATTGATGATAATTATATCACCAATAATTTTGGTGGATCATAGTGACAAATGTGGTCATTAACCATATATGATTGTCAGATTGGGATATTAAGAGACATACTCTCATAATTTTCCTTCCATATATTTGTTTTATGGTTAGGAATTCATATATTTTTAGTAATACATTTTCTACTCTTATTTTTAATATTGTTTTACTTATATGCATCCCATATATTTTATTTCATGAATTTTCATACTCAATTAGTGTAGGCCTTTTATTATTCTTCATTACATCATCATGGATAAAGTTTGGTGTGGGAATAAAAATACATTAGTTGAAAGACTATCATTTTAGTAATTCCATCAAGGGGATTGTCTCCAGCCCCTTGAAAATGAGAAGCATGCTCATGTTTTTCAAACTCAATCTTCCTCGATCTAGAACTGCCTTTATGGGTCGGGTTATAAAAAAATATTAATTCCATTTTTAGAAATGTT
The DNA here is from genome assembly GCA_963277665.1 of Viscum album. Classification (NCBI taxonomy): domain Eukaryota; kingdom Viridiplantae; phylum Streptophyta; class Magnoliopsida; order Santalales; family Viscaceae; genus Viscum; species Viscum album. Next base: position 317,076,689 of record OY728148.1, read on the forward strand.
TAAATATTTTTTATATATTTTAATAAACCAATAATGTATCATGTTCTCCAAATTGTTCTTTCTAAGGTATTTTAAAAAAATATTAAGGTTTCCTTAGCATCCCATGGAATTTTGATGCATTTTCATATACATTAATGCTTTGTTTTTTGTAAAGTGGGATTCCATGATATTAAATGTTTTACTATGTTTTTCATATATAAATGTTTTCACCTAACCCATGTTATAGATATTTAATTTTATCCTTATTATGTATTCAAATATAAATATAAATATATATGTATACATTTATTTTATTTATTAACACAAATAGGTTTGGTTAAATTAATTTTGGTAGAAGTATATATTTTTTTAACAAGAATATGTGTGGGGAAAATTTAATAATTATAATCATAAATTTTATATCCTATGATTAGTATTACATGATATTAAAAAAATGAATTCTCTAAGTGGTATTGGTAATGATAAATACTATATTAAATTTACATGCCCTAGATGGAAATTTGGAAATATATTTTTCATTATAAAATTGAAAACAATCACTTATCCCCTTGTTTTTCCTTATATTTTTAAATCGGAAGGGGTGTCTATATAGTAAGATGCTATTATTATATATCTATCCTTGGAATTTAAAGGTTTTATTTTCCATGAGGGTTGTCTGAATGTGTTACATGGTAGTGTCTTTAATTAAAATAGTTATAATGTACTTTGAACACATATACACTAATATTTTTTTTATTCATGAATTACTATGTGAGAATACTTAGTATATATATTTCACTAATTTATAATGATTATATTACTAGTGTATATGAGATATATTTTTAGTTTTATTATTGGAGTATCACCTTAGTTTGTCTAGTGAGTGGAATACTAGCTGGTAGGGTAGGTTTTTTCTATGTCAAACATGTCACATATCTACTATTTGTTTATTACATCCCTATATTTTCCCTTGATCCCCTAGGTTCCCATGATATAATGTTTTAGAAATATGTATATTAAAATGTATCAACTTTGAAATGGATATATTATTTTAAAATAATAACTCCTTGTAACATTATATTTATTATATAATGATATATTTTCTTATTTAACACTCTTTATTTAATAAGATACTGCTTTTAAAATGAATATCAATACTTGTGTTCACTGTAAAATAAAAATATAATTTAGTAATATTTTTGTTTTGAAAAAATTGTTAGATTTTATTACTCTTAAACACAATGCATATGGAAAGGTGGGTGTTGGCCTACTGAACATCCTCACGGTCAAACATATACTATGTATTTTTAATTCCATTCTCAATATGAACTTATAATCACTCTAAGGTAATAAATTTTATCAATACTGGATGGTAAACTATATTTAAATATAGGTTTACTGTTTTTCATTTGTCTCAATGTTTCATAATCTAAATTGATCGCCAAAATTTTTATTCTTTTCTTTGATGGGTGGTAATTATGAATGAGAAATTATGGATTCTAAAAATTAAAGACCATTTCTTATTATTGTTTTAGATATAAGGATGATTTTTAATTGTTTTTAATTTCTATTTTATTATTTTTTATGGTAATCCAATATTTGGACACATCATACCATTAATTTAATAAAACTCAAAACCAATTGTTTTATTTATTGTATGGGAGAAATCATTCCCATTTGAGTTTTTTCAATTTCCTTAGAACATGTATCCATCGTGGGGGAATCAAAAAGGCTCCATGGGACTTTTCAAATGATTAATCTGGTGTCCAATGGATGGATGGCTATGTTTGGGTCATGAAATCACTAGATATTACAATTGATTTATTTTAAATAAATTTCCAATTTTATAAATGTAAAAAAAATATAATTAACAACGATGAGGATGTAATTTAGGAAAATTAAACGCGTTCACAAATTTATGACATCACATTTACCTTTAATTAAATAAAAAATTTTCTCATAAATATATCATTTATTAATGACATCAATATTTTTTATTCGTGGTACAATAACTGTGATAATCAAGTACTACAAATATATTTTATAATGGTTGAAAACTAAAATATTTTCCCCTAACCTTTATAACACTATATTATCCTTATATTCTTCCTTATTACTAACATAGATTTATGGTTGAAAAAAAAATTGGGTAAGGTAAGTTATATTTTTAATATTAGGTTTTTTATGTCTATGAATTGCCTAAAATTCTATAAAAGTATAAAAATAAGATATTTCTAAATAGATCTTCCAATTAATAGAAACTAGAAAACAAATATATAGTTTGGATCCACTTATTTCACCACTAATGTTTTCAAAGTTAAAGAAATACCCAATATTTATTTTCTAGATAATTTTACAAAACTGATCCACCCATAATTTCAAATGGTAAATGTCTATGATGGCATTTTGATGACTTAACAATGAAAAATTATTTGCTTCTCATTTTGTTCAATTTTGATAAAATTATTAGACATGAATATCAAATAAAGGATAGATGTCATTGTTATATATGGATATTAACAATATCTTTCTCCAGCCTTTGTGTATTTGGGAGTTCAATATGAAATATAATATCATTCAAAACCAGAATTATGTTAGTAAAACATTATTTGAAACTTTTCCAGAAACATCCATGACCTTGAAGTTACTATAACTTGTTCCTTTATCTAGGTCATCACATGACATCAAATATGATTCTTCTTATGATATAGGATACCAACTAGCAGTATAGGTCTGAAGAAAATCATAGGGATCCTATATAATACTATCAGAGTGAATCCAAAATAGATGTAACATAAAAAGATAAAATAAATAACAGGAATAATAAATTGAAACCATTAATAAAAAACAATTAATAACCTATGAAACATGGTAAATATATATATAGAATAAACTATATGGCAAGAAGTCATAAAATATATACAAATACCAAAAATATCAATAGACTCAGAACTCTAACCCAATTCCAAATCTGTTCTTATCCACTAATTCCTCAACCCATCATCCCATGAACTACCAAACACCATTTCCTTGTCTTCAATATGTACAAAAAATTACATCTTCTCGGTTACCCATGTGCCATTGAGAACTGGGCAGTGTGTCAGTACAACTCAGTAGGCCACCACCAACTATGTCTAATAGAATACAAAATTAGTATTTTGGTGTATGTACGCAAAAATTTTAATAAATAAGTAATAAAAAAAAGTAAACAATTTAAGTAATTATTTAATACCCATTTTCTTAAATAATTTTTCTCGTGGAAAATAATCATCATGTCTAACTCAAGGAACACTAGGAATCTATTTCCTAAAATGAAGCGTGACAAAAACATTTAACCACAAGGGGGTGATTACTAAACTTAACTATATAATACCATTTAGTTAACAATATTAAATTGACATTTTTCATCAATCATCACATACATTATGAATTTACATCATCTAAATTATGCTATAGTTAGATCAATTTCCATGAATAATGAATTAGATCAAGCTCTGTATCTCACTAGGGATAAAAATGTCATTAAAAAATAAAACGCACTTAACTTTGAGAAATATTCAAACTATTATTTCATAGGTACCTTGGATCCCCAATCACCATAGTCTCAAACAATGCATCTGTTAGGAGAATAATGCCTCAATCCGGCTCCCTAAACTATGCATTATAGTAGTGGGGCTTCATGCCTTAGTACATCCCAACTCATGGTTAAGGAACCTCATGTCAATACCCCACCTACCAATAATCATTGTTCACATGAATATTTAACCATTTACCACAAATATAATTTCAAATCCATAATCAAACAACAAAATAACATTCTAAATTCATATTTCATCAATTCGTAAATCATTCCCAAGTGTTAACCAATGAGCACTTTACCATTTGAAAATATTTTCTAAATAACTCATTAACATCATACCAAACACTCCCTTATTCCATGTTGTCAAATAAACAAATTTATCACTAATCCCACATAGAAACCATATAAAATTTAACAATAAAAACCAAAACATTTTAACACGTATTTCATTAATCCTAAAGGTCGATTATGTAATGTCATAAACAATGAACATTCATCATTTTATTTCATTTCAAAACCATGTTAACATTCCAATATACTTTTCATTGGTCTTATCTCACTAACCCATAGATCAATTCAATGACTATAGTCCCAAAAACCCATTAAAACCACATAATGGTATAAAATTCAATAAAAATATTTTTTTGCAATCATATTGAAGACACCATTTTAAAATATGGGCCTTCATTTTTCAAAACAACAAAAAATACCAAATTTCATTCTTTTCAATTTCAACAATCTATATGACATTAAAACATTTTTCATAGAAAGGTAACCTTTTCTCTATTGAAAATGCCATTTTCATTCCCATAAAATAACTTTTTAAAATCAATTTCAGATCAATATATCCATTATTAATAATTCACACTTCCCAACATCATTTTAAATAAGAAAATATTAAATTATTTCAAAGAGAAAAACATACCATAAAAACTATTTCAATAACATTTAATCATTCAAAAAATGCTACTTATAACTTGTATCAATCAACCAGTTTACCATACCCTCATTCCAATTACATTTTTACTACACATTCTCACTCATGGAACCTCTATTAATATTTTTAGCCATATTATTCACCATTTAGAGAAAACTAGCTTACTCCATGGGTATCACTAGGTTCAGTCTCACACACCTATGCACCCAACAGGGTTCGTAAAGGGTTTCACTACTCAATCTAAGGCCCAAATTAAATTTTGAAATAATATACAAAAAACAAAAATAGAAACCATTTTCATAACAACATAATCATATATAACATTCATACTATGGGAAAATTATTAAAGACCACCTAAATCATGCTTGAAGATGATTACATTCCCAAACACAACCATTTATTTGAACTAAACACAATTTACATACCCAAAATTGAATCATATGGAAAAGAAACTATTTTAAGGATTCATTAGGTGAGAAGAGATTCTAAAAAACCTAATTGATAAAATATAGAAAATATATGTGGTGGACAATCCTCGATTGTAGATTCTCATGTAAACAAACTCCAAATTATTATGCATCAAATTATAATCACCCATGAAGGGGTAGAAGGATTGTATATAATAACATTTTCTGGAGAGGGATAAATGGGGTGAGTAATTGAGGAAGGGGGAAATAATATTAGGAATTTTTTTTTTAAATTTCCACCTTTTAAGGGCCACATGGTTTTTCCTCTATTCTCCACCATTCATATTTAGCACCCCATGAAAAGTCCCCAAACTCCTCATTCATTCAAAAACCAATCCATTTGAGAAAAAATGACGATTAATTAAAATTTTTAAAAAATATTTGAATTCTTGAGTGGTTGGGATCTTATAACCTCCAGACCTTATAATGGATCATCTCAGAGCTTTACCTCTATAAAATCATAAGTCTTCAAGACCAAAAGGCTATACTACGTCCCCACTAATCAATATTCACATCCAATGTTTTTCTATGAACATGGACATGTTGTAAGAGTTCTTAGACTATGGATAAAATCCTACCCTAAATTAAATTCCTCGAACATGTTCCTAAATATCAATCTCGGTTCTCCTCCGAAATGTGTCTACCACAAATTAATGACCATTTCAGAAAACACATGAGAAAGTCTTATGTTACATCACTAATCCACTACATATCAGGATACCAATAAGGAACTAAATTACTCTACGATATCAAACTAGAACAATATAATTCCAATCCCTTTTATAATTTAGGGTCCAAATTTCTAGTTACCATCTCACCCATATTCATTGAAAGCTATAACAGTTACCAAATCCTGACATCACTAGAGGAAATGTCTTAATTTTAACAACATTTCCCAAACTAATATAGTACAAAACTGAAGGATCAATAAACAAATTTAATTTTAAAACATATGAAATACACAACCCAAAAATAATCTACATCTTAAGTGATCCAACCATTCATCATTTGAGCTAGAGCCCACAACCCAAACTGATACACCATAATGGATCTCACCTGATTCCATCGAACCAGAACCACCAGTTACATCATTAACCATCTATCGTCCCTATATATTTCTTACCACCACAAGATTTAGCCAATAACCTACCTATTTCTTAGTATAGATCAATTCCATAATTGAAGAAAATTAATCCAACAAAACCTCAACTCAACTTCTACAACTTACCCAATGCATTTGTCTAAAACACTGCACCCAAGCATCAAAATTAATGTCATCCAACACTGGAATATTATCCGTCCATTGAAACTAGTTTCCTTGAAAAACTAAAATGTCCATACTCATTTATGGATAGATTTTATATTCCTAAGATAACATTTCAATTTCCGAAACTCACTTAACAATCCAATGTTAACCAGTGGTGGCTTATATTCCACCACAACCATTCCTTTTTTCCAAACAGATTTAGGTCATTGCTATTCGAACCACTATTTATATTCCCAACATCAACTATCTATATGTTTCCAACAAACCAAGCCATGATGTCATTTCACTTATGGTATACCACCATCATTAGAAGAAACTGAAAAAATTCATCCTCGACGTTCTTCACAACTCCACCATCATTGAATTATCTAGTGTCAAAAAAATTTCATGATCTTAATCCCCCTGAACATATCTCTATCATGGATTCCATGATTACCATTAGAATTATCCTGAAAACAAAACCATCAATAGGCTCGATTGACCGAAATATCCAAGGATATTTAAATATTCTCCCAAATAACCTTGACATGAAATTCATAATATTTTCATTGGAATCCAAATACCATCACATCCACTTCATATCTTTCTCCACACACCCATGACATAATATAATAATCCCCACCTTAAGACTATCATTTCTAAAACTTTACTCAAGCAATTTTTACCTTTACTATTCATGCTCAATCAAATGTTAAACCATAAAACATTGAAATAGATATCCAAATCCAATTATAACAACAAAATGAACAACACCAATGGAACTATTCAATATCCTTTAAATCCTATAGGATTTTTTCATAACCGGTTGATGGTATACTCCCGCACTGCACAACTCCCACAGAAATACCACTCCTTCAGAATATCCACCAAGAGGCTCCATTCTTTTAAAAAAATATTTAGTTTACTAGGAGTAATTCTTGTTCTAACTTAACATACATTATATGATTCCATGTTGTTGTTCATGTTTTTTAGTGGATGAAAATACAATATGAAGTCCCTGAAAAAAACCGCTACAATCTATCCACCACAACCATCACCTCTTAACAAGGGGACACCTCAATCTATTGATGGTCACAGTCTCCATTCTCACTAATATTTCACAAACACTAAAACACCACAACATGAAAGAATTTTCCAATCAAATTTAGTACCACATCATGAAACTCTACCATGTAGTCATGACAAAACAGTCGTTATGTTACTATTACCATCACTTCCCTCATATTCTTCTTGCATGGTACCACCGATCACACCAAATACAAAATGAGTCATTCCCCCATTGATTACCCATACAGTTTCATTCACTACTTGGGCCTCTCTAATTTTATTCCACTGACTGAATACTCACTTATATCCATCCAACTTCGATACATATACCCATGGAATAATGCGTCTCAAACACGTTCCCATCCCCAAGAACTATTTGCAACCCTCTAACTCTGAAATTATCCATCAACCATACAAGAAACCCACCTCTTGCTCAAATGAGAAATACCTCACCCAATATAGGATCAAACCACTGCCCACAAAACTGATCATGCAACCTAATCCACCATCTTCATCATACAAAATATTTATCTACATATAACCCAATAAACAACTCATACATATAGCCTAACTACCCAATATCATTCACCCATGGTGTCCTCAAAAACCAAAGTTTTCATCTATTATTTCATCACCCATTCCACATCCACGCTAAACCCATGCTATTTTTTCACATCTAAATCCATAAAATCTACAACTATATCTATATGAATATTCTTTCCCTTTTTAGCCACCCTTATAAGAAAACATAATCACCAAAGTATATAATCGAGGTGTTAACAATGCATAATTGTGTACTTTTATCCAAACTAAATGGCATACATCAAGAATCAGTGTCACCTCTAATGAATCAACCTATTCTTTACATTCAAAGGAACCTTCAACACTAGTTCATCTACTTTCAAAGATACACACTATTTCTCAATATTTTCAACTCATATACACAACTTATGCCACATCTCCAAAAACCATTAACATTTCCACATAGACTTATAGGTTAAGCCTATTCTAGGAAACACTCCCTATATTCCAATACCATGTTCCAAAACTTCTACCTGTGCAATATACACCCAAAAGTACTGACACCCCACCCATCCTCTCTCATAGGTCATCCAAAAAAGAAATTCGGTTCAATCTCCTCAATATAGGACCACGCCATTCAAGGTTCACTATCTCTCTTAAAGTAATAAACATCAACCCACAAAAAAATCATCTCATGGTGGCCATATTACCCATCATCCAAATATAATGTGTCTAATATCCCAAACAACCATTTACTCTTGGTTACATAGGAAATATAATTTCACATGTACCATAGCACTACTAGTTAAACACCAACTATAGGGTCCAGAACTCGTATCATAAGGTCTCATTCCACATGTTTCACCCAATTAAACATTATAGAAATTATTTCACAAAATCACCGTCACATCCTAACTAAGGACACATTAAGAAACATCACATTCAAAGGTACACATAACTCATCTAGGTCTCACATATCGTAAGGTATGACCATAAAAAAATAGCATACACACTACCAAATCAAACTATATACAGGGTCAAAACCAACATAATGGATTACCACCAATAGATTACATTAATTTTACGTTATTTTACAATTCCCATTATTTATTAGACATTACCATTAAAATCCATTATTTCACATTTCAAAACTCTTCATTTTCAAATCCCAAGTATTAACAAGTCCATAAAACATTTTTCGTCCCTCATTTCAAAAATATAAATATTATTAAAAAATCAAAACATTTCCCTTTAAAAAAACAAATTGTTCACACTACTCAGAACCCATTTTAACAAACATCTCAACACCCTTTTTTAATTCAATTTCACTTTTTATATAAATTTGGTTTATCATCATTCCATTATAAAGTCTATCAGGAGAAACATACATATGCCCTATCTATCTTATGTTCCAAGCATGATGAATTAACTCATACACCCTCTCTATCCTCAATGGTCCAAGAGATAATTCTTCATAATTCAGTAATATCATATATCATAACACCACCCAATGTGGAAATATCAGCAAAGTATTAAGGCACAAATTAGAACAACATTTTCCAAGACTATAAACATGGGTTTTGGCTCATACATGGCTTTTCCATCACCCATGCAGGAGCTCATCACCACGTCTTGAAAGTATCCTAGTATCCAATATAAAATTACCAAATAGTAATAAAAAAACAATATATGATGTGACACTGGTATGTAAAATCCCAAACAAAGAAGCCACTAAAATCGGTTCCAAGAGCCAAGTCCTCACACTACTTGAGTGATGTATCCCCCTACACTAGAGGCAAAAAACTAGCACCATGAGTCTAAAGTGAGTCATGGGATGATATAATCTCTTATCAGAGTGAATTAACAAGAGAATCAATGTCAATAGATAAAATATTAAACAATAATAATAAATGGAAAATATAAAACATAAAAACAATGAGTAAAAAAGTATACAAGATATAAAACAATCTACCAAATACAATATAAAAAAGACATTAATACAATATAAACCAAGAAAATAACTATCAAAAGACTTTGAACGTAGACCCGAGTACCAATACTTGCTTGGGCAATGGGATAGTTGTTGTGTTGCTGTTTAGAAATGTTTTTGGTACTCTACATTGAATTTTTTGTTGTAAAACGTGGAAATTTTGATTAAACATGTTTAGGGTTGTTTTTGGTTTCGTGTTTATATAAATGTTTTTGAGTTTTTTTGGATTTACTATATTATCTCCATATATTATATGAATTAAAAACGTAAATTCCTCCTATAGTGTGTCAATTTTTAACATCCCTTAGTGCTAGTCACCACCCAAGGGCATACTGGAGGTGGGACTCAGGGGGTCATTATATCCCCTTCATCTTGATGAAGGAAGGCCACAACACCTTTATGTCCCTTCCCGCATAGTGAATAATGAGGGTCAAGATAGAATTGTATCAGACACATGTTGAGATATAAGATGAATTTCAGGGTTAGGCTCATTGAGGAATAAATGTGATGTTAGGGAAACAATGTTAGTTGATCTTGTGGAATGGAATGGGCTAGGTAAAATGGCTAGGAAATGGGATTTAAGGCCCATTGCGATCTAAATAATGAACTCTAGGCCTACCGAATGACCAAGTAGTGCTACATTGATTACAGAGTAAAGACCCTATAAAAGGTAAGAGCTTAATAATGACTTGTGTTCCTATAATTCATGGTTATTTTTTTGAATTTAAAATGATTGATAAGTTAAAATGAATCATATATGAAAATTTCCATAAAACTTAGGCTTAGAAGTATCATGTTTTCCTTTACACATATGACTCATGAATGTCGTTCGCATGTCTTACGAGCAATCAGGAACCAGAAAGATGACATGATTGATCGATTGCTGGTTTATTGAGTATAGGAGGATGACCAATAATAGAATATCCATCGTAATTTCTAGAAAATGATTATAGGGATGTATGAAGACAATGTTTCAGACGTAGAGGTAGTGAGTTCTATTTAGGAGTTGCAATCCCCATAAACTTAATGTAGGCTCTGACAGAGTACTGGGTTCTTCTAGTGGGGATCAAGATGTGGGGAAACAATTTTAGTGGTGGATTCTTTTACTTAGGGAGAGTTAAGAGACTGATATATTTTAGGAAGAATTTGTAATGGAGTTCCTAGTGGAATTCCATTCTCCCACATTGAAGACTAAGAAGAGGTAGGAGATACTCTCCCTCCAGAGGGGCAGTATGTCGGTTAGGGAACTACAGATCAAGTTTAATGATCTACTTGGTTATTCTATGGATATTTTTCTAGATGAGGAGTCTCACGATAGATGCTTAAAGAAGGCCCTTTGTCCTGATCTTCAGTATGTAGTTACTCCCTTCACACTACTAACATACATAGAGGATCAGAAGAATGATGTGGTACTGGAATGGATGCACTCATGAGAAGGATTATGGTGAGAGAGGAGACACCTATGTTATTTAAAGGTGATGTCTATTAGTAGTATGTCTCTATCATTAGGCCCTTATCGGTTTCATCTGGTGGGGATACGACCCTAGTAGTTTCAGTTTCAACCTTATGGTCATATTTCTTTTCTCGTGGTCTTGTGGATAAGGTGTTTTTCTTATGGAGTTTGTTGGAACCTTTATAGTATTCTCCTAGTTTGAGATCAGTGTGGTGGTGTTTGGAACATTCAATGTGGGCCTCAGTAGTAATTTTCATCAATCCCTTCGAATAGTAGGGACTAGAGGATCCTGCTTTACCGGGGGAGACGGGGTAGGTGGAGGGCGACCTCATGTTCATTCTCAGAGACCTCTATAAGGGTTTGGTTGAGGAGGCGACCGATTGCTAAGGGGTATATAAGATGGGCATAGATAGTTTAACTCTATAGATGTCAATACTTCTATCTGGGCTAGTGATCTTCCAATGCATGATCTGTTTTTTAGTACTGTTTTTTGTTCCTTGTTTAATTCCTGAGCTTATCACTCTTTAGTTGTGCCATCTTAATTCCATGAATTGGGAGAAGACATAGTGAGACATTTCATGGCCCTAGTATTGACTCCAACAGTCCAGGGCCATACCATATTTCATGACATTTTTCTGGGATGTAGACTTCTGTTAGTGCCACATCAGTTGAAAGGCGATCTCATTCTGATGATGAATAAACCATATGATGTAATTCATTGAATCGATTATTTATTTTCATTTCATGCTGTTATTGGAAGCTTCTAGAGTAGTGATGTGTCTTTAGATATAGATGTCCATCGTGTAGTCTTCATTGGTGAGCAGAGTTATTAGGTGGTTAGCAGATGTGTGGAGCCTCTATATTCCTTGTTAGCTTATTTTTTTTTGGGATCTATGTATGCCAATATGGTGGATGTTTCAGGAGTTTTAGGAGAGTTTTTGTATGTTTCCTGCAATGAGATTGTATATCTACCCACTCTACATGATTTTGAGTTCATGATATAATTAAGACATCGTTCTCATCCTTTTTTTGATGTCCCCTTATTGGAAGGATCCTTCTAAGTTGTAAGAGCTACAAATTCATAATGACGATCTGATGAATAATTGATTTAACTATCCTAGTGTGTCATTGTGGGGTGCTTCAGTCCTATATGAGAAGAAGGAAGACGATGGTTTGAGGCTATTCATAGACAGCAGGAGGCTGAATCTGCTAATGATCAAGAATAATTACCCTCTCTTGAGGATATGAAATCATTTTGACCAACTGAGGGGAGAAGGTCAGTTCTCTATGATTGATAAATGGTATAGGAATAAACCATTAAAGGTGATGGAGTTTGATATACCGAAGAATTATTTCATGTGAAGGTATCAATAATTTGATTTTATGGTCATGCCATTCGGTGTTTCCAATGCACCATCCAGGTTCATGGGGCATTTGAACTCTGTATTCCATGTTTTCCAAGACCGGTTCACTGTTGTATTCATCTACGAAATCATGATCTACATGAATATTGAGAAGAGACTGCTGAGCATATCATGAGTAACATTGAAGTCCATTGATTCCAGTAGATCTATCTGATGTTTCTTGAGTGTTTTTTGACATGAGAGATTCACTTCCTGGATCATGTGGTGCCTTCTATTAGGGTATATAATTTGATCTGTCAAAGGTTTAAGTGGTTTTTTCATGAGAAGAACACAAGAATGTAACATGAGGTTTGATAGGTGGATAAAGAACTATCATAGGTTCATCATTCCATTTTTGGTGTTTGGACTAGTTGGTGAGGTGGAATACTAGTTGGAACTACCATATTATATGTAGAAGATCCATGACGTCTTCTAGAACTCTCAGATTCATTGGTATCTCTTTGAGGACTCCCACGTCATTGACTAGGGATGGTTGGATATTGAGGACGATGTGACATTCCCGAAACGACCAGTAGAGGTCAAGGATTGTCAGTATATAGTGCTTCATGGATAGAACATGCGCTAGTCCTATTTTTTGTGGAGGGATATTGGCCTCGACTGGAGTAAATTGTAGTGATAAGAGTATATGTGTGCCAGTACCTGATGTTATTTGTAGTTCTTCATTCTTGGTTTTCTTTATGAAGCATTGCATGAACGTTGTTTTCGATAAGATTTTTTTTTTCAATTCTCTAATGTGTGATAAAATAATGACATGTGGGAAGGGGGGCCAAATGCCTAATCGGTACGTATTATTTTGTATGTGATAACATCCATGTAGGCGAGTTAGTTCCGCCCAAAGAAGATAATATGTTGACATGGACGAAAGAATTTTCTAATCCATGTGTCTTGAAAGTGTGATATTTGTTGTTTATGTAGTTTTTCGGGGCCATTGATGTTATGGTATGTGTTCCTGGATGTTGATGATTCACTTCAACATCAAAAACATATGGTGTTTTATCCAAGAGAGGTATCTTTTGTGGTGTTTTTGGAAACCAATATTGCATCTAGAATTGGTTTTAAATTATAGTGGGTGATAATTGTTTAATAGGTATATGATGTAATAGACAGAATCACTCTAGACCATCCCATTTTGAAAATACAATGTTAGATGCCTTCTTAGAGGTCATTGTGTCTTATTTCAAAATTTTACCATAAATCTAATTTTCTAATGGTAGCTCATCTAATGATAGGTTGCCAAACGATGACTCATCGAATGGTAGGTTGTCGTATGGTGACTCCCAATATTGTGACTTTAAAAATGGTGACTCACCGAATGGGGACTCACCGAATGGGGACTCACCGAATGGTAGGTCACCAAATGGTGACTCATTGAATGGTGAATCACCAAACGATGACTCGATGAACAGTAGATGACCGAATGGTGGATCATCGAACGGTTCCTCGCCGAATGGTGGCATGCTAAATATTTGATGACCAATTAGTGTCTCACCGAACAGGGGATCACTGAATGGTGACTCGGTAAATAGTTACTCGCCACTAGTAGCTCACACCTCCGGATTTTTCTACTAGTTTCTACCTTATTACGTATTTTAATCATTTTATACCTAATTGTGGAATCTATAAATGATTTACCATTTATACCACTATATTTGATTGAATTGTTATATCATAAATATAAATAAATGACCAAGTTCTGTGGTCAATCATCAATCAAAAATTTATGTACTTTGAAACCATCTCCAAATTTTATGATCTCTCATTTTCTTAATCCATGATGCTCACTTCTTTTAACCATTCGATTTTCTCTTCTGTTCCTAGAAACATTCTTCCTAAGGAATCGTGCTGTTTTGTTGTACCTTCATGTTTGGTTTTTCCATGGAGTCTCCTAGTAATATGACCCTATATATTAGTGAATTAATAGATCATCAGTCAACTATTGTTCTGGGTACGTATTACATAGTGTCTCTTTTATTTGTGTATCGTTCATGGTGGTTATACTTGTTCTACCTATTTATAATAGTTTAAAATAGTTATTAAGTGTGTTATGATATAATATTCTTGTTACCATAGTCAAAAATGGGAGTTGAGAAGATAATTATGTTGATCTCTTGTTTTATGTGTAATCCTTGATTTTCTTATTAGTTTTAGTTTTTTATGTTTTCCTTATAAAAATAATTGTCATTGGTAGTCTTTATTTGATCACCCACAATATCCTATGAATGATTAATTTAAATATTAACTGGATTAATGACATATATCTAGTGGAATGAAAAGGATGATCTATGATCAAACTTGTATTGTCATCACCCGTGTTTATCAATGTGAAATTAATGAACCCTTGTGGGATAAACTTGAATACATTTGGCTTGTTAGTGTGGTCTTATGCTATGTTTTGTGGTGATTTGTTCCTTGTATGTATGGTATGGTGATATTGTTGGAAGAATGGTTGTGTGTACAGTTTTGGGAATTTGGGTTGGTTTGGGAATTTGGTGTGGTATTTTTGTGGAGTGCCGATATGGTTTTGGTGGTGGTTGCTTTGGGATTTGTGTACAAGGTTGTTAAGGAGGTGTGATGGAATCTTAAAATGATATATTGATTAATTGTGGGATATATGAACCTGTATAGTAATGGTACTTTATCATGGTTGTGTTACCTTTTTCGGGAATGGTGTTTGCATATAAGGACTATAACATGGTTCCTCTTTTTTATGTTGCTGGTATGGTGTGGATATGAATCAGGGCTGCCAAAGTTTGTTTGGAAGTTAGTATGGATTTTTTTTTCATGGTAATTCACAATGGTGTATTTTATTTTGTGTATCCATTTCTGGTGGTGTGTTGTAGTCGTTAGTTTCTTTGGTTGGTATTAAACGAATAACTATTTTACTAATAAGGAATTATTTTTAATGAAATGAACTGGATGAGGGCTATGCTTTATATTGTGGTTGGTAGGGTGGTTGTGCATGTAGGGGAAGCTGCAAAGGCGTTTTTGTGTAGTCTGGTTGTTCTTATTGGAATCCCATAGGATGGGCTATGTATTTGTTAATCTATATGTATAAAAATATAGTTCCTTGTGTTTTCAATAAGCACTCCACCCATGTTGAGCACTACATTATGAACACTCCAATTGTTATGGATGATGGTGTGTTTTCAAATATCTCGATTTGGATATGGAAGGCTGGTTGTTGCCCCCCATTACACACTTCAAGGAATTTATCATCCAAGACACTTTAGGCTGATTGTAATGGCTTGAGGACTGTTACAAGATCTATTGTACGAGTTGTGTAAGAGGTGGTTGGGTTCCCATCTATCATTAGGATGAGGCACACGTGTTTTCGGGTGAGCCTAGTTTTGGTTGTTGACCAGGTGTCTATGGACTAGATGGAATGTGGTTTGTGGTCTAGGTTTGTGTGGTTAGGTTGTGACAGTGGAGCTTGTGGAAGATTTTTTGTGCCATGGTGTTCACCATTATGGACTAGAAATTAACTAGTGATAAGTGGTGTGGGGTACCCTATATTCTATGTTCTTATATTATTACTTTTCATAACATTCATTATTTGGTGAGTGTGCCTTGTTGAGTCTAGGGTGATTAATATTTCTTGTTTGGTGCTTTTGATGTTCGACAATTTTTTCGCAGGGGAATTTGAATATTCTACTGCTTGTGCATGAGTGACTTATTTTTTTCTTACTGAGTATACTTGTATTCTCACCTTACATAAATAAAAATATTTTTATTTTTCAATAAGGAATTTGAGGACCATGCAGGACCATACTAGCTCCTGTTTCAAGATAATTTTTGTGTCAATTCATAGAATTTTTTTGTACTATACTTTAATGTTTATTTACACTATGGTTGTTTGGTTTAAACATGGATGGGGTGGTTTTCAATTTCATCATAGATTAAAAAGTTTTGAGTTGTTTTGGCAATACAATCTTATCTCCTAATAATGTTTTAATTAAAAAGGATAATTCCATCCATATTGTGTGAATGTTTATCTACCCTTGGTTTTAGTCATCAACTCGATGCCTACAAGGGGAGGGACTCCGGGGTGGGGGTCATTATCTATCTTTTATCATGAAGAATGAAGGCCATTGAACCTTTTTGTCTCATCACTAATCTAGAAGAATGTGGTTCATGACAAAAGTGATACATGTTTTTTAAAAACATATATATATACATATATATATATATATGTATATTCACATGTCGAAACACACACACACACACATATATTAAACACCTTACACCTTTTTCATACAAATGTATATATATAAAGAACATTCATGTTTTTAAAATGTTTATATATGTCTATTCCAAAGGTATTATATATATATATATATATTACAGAATTCTATAATTAATTAATAAAAATAAAATATATTTAGTCATTTTTTAATCCAATATACATATAAATTTTATAGATATATAGATAGCACATATGTCATGACAAATACATATATCAAAAATATTACATGTTTCATTAAAACACTTAAATATGTATATATTAAAATGTCAATATATATATATAAACATATATATATATATAAATTAAAAAAAGATAAAAATACATAATAAATAATAGAAATATCTCATTTGGACCCAAATAAAAACAAAATAGAGAATATTGAATGAAATGAAATCCAAAATTAAAAAAGGTTTATAAACTAGATAAATTTTTTATTGTTGATTTTTCCTAAGCTAAATGATGTAATATAAAATGAATAAAACAAACAAATAATGAAAAATGAGACTATAAGAATCTATAAGAATCTGATTCTACCGCAAATCTATAAAAAACTAGTTGCAATGGAGTATGTCAAAGTATGGTCAGGTATGGGGGATTTTGGTCATATATTTGCAGCGGCCATGTGGGAGAAAGAGTGGATGAGGGAGAGGAATGGAGGGTGGATGTTGTGTTATAATTTAATGTTAATTGTAATTGACTCTTTTAGACGTAACTGACTTTGTGAAAATGAATTTTTCCCAATAAATTTGTTGGGGTTGGAAATTAATTCCCATCGTATATACTTCTAACATGAAAATTATTTATGAATAACATATTTATCCACTGTAAATGAACATAGATAAAATATTTTGTGTTGAGTGGTGGAAGTAATGCAATAATTATTTTTTACGGATGATTTATTCCATCATGATTTATGACTATTTGCAAAGGAATAAATCATTCATCATAACTATTTTATTTTTGAAATTTATTTTGGATAAGATAACTCCCCATCACACATACCCAATTTAAAATATAATATTTTATAGTATAGATTGAATGATTTAATGGAAATAATATTTTACGGTTTCATGGTTTCTTATCCCCTTTAAATAAATTATTTCCTTACAATTTGACTCATAATAATAGAGTATTGTTTGTAGAGATTTTATAATTAAAAATACAAATCTATAAGATAATTAATTTATTTTCGATTTGGAATGATATATATATGTATAATTAAATTTTTTTAGATATATATATATGGATCTAGAATGTTAATAATTTCAGATAATTTTTTTAAAGGATGTAGATCGAAATAAATAGTGATATTATCTGGAAACCCCAAAAAATGATTAATATGTTAGTCATTCGAGTAAGGGTTATTATTTACACCACAATACCTATTAGCTGTTGAAAACATTCATGGAATAGGATAATAGAATGTCATTATAGAAAATAGACTGTCTTATTCATTTGTAGTATTTGTATAAGTCTTTTCTTCTTTTCATTGTTTTTAGTTACTATATCCTTTATTTTTCCTTTGACTAGGACGTTGAGTAACATATTGCATTATTATATTATAATTTATGTTAGGAAAATTTGTAGCTTTTGTATTTCACTTAAATTTTTTGTGGTGATAATCATTATCTTCCCCATTATGAAAATTACTTATATCATTAAGGCAATATCCCCCATCCATCTACTATCATTTTTTAAATATAAGAATTTGAACTTTTTTCCTTCATCATATTTGTCACACTATTTTTTTCAAGAGACTCCAAATGTCTCTTACTTGTTTAATTGATACATTAACCATGTTAACATTATTAATCACCTCTTCTGATATTGTTTTTTGGCATAATTACAAGGTTCCTCACTCTATATCACATTATTAAGTGTTGTTCATCATGGTAATATCTTCATTTTCCTCCACACCCATGGTTAAACTACTTCCATCAATTATTAAATCCATGAATGATAACATCCATTTTCCTTATTATATGTGAATTCTCATAATGAAACATAGAAAAATGAAACCTCAATACAGATCACAAAACAAAAAAATTATTGTAGCCTATAGTTTTTGTATCTCTATAGGTATCATACTCGGTTTAACCTATATCAATTTTAGTTTAACATTTATCATTATTTATTCATCCTATGTCACATTGAGCTGGGTTATCTTTAAATTTTCAACCTGATTCCTGAAATGGAGAGCCCAAATAACTAAAAACATTAAATTAATCTAAAAACAAAAATAATTAATATTTATTCTATCAATACCAATCTAATAATTCCTTAAAATGCATTAGTCAATACAAATATAATATAACCATGTATGTATATACCACTATCATGTATTCTGAACAACAATACTTTCCAAAAACCGAATTTAATCCTTATCACATTAATTAAAATAGCTCTCAGTTATTCCTATAAAAAATAATTCTATACTTTCTCATAAATGGTATTTACAAATAGTTTATATAGTCACACAATTGTACCTATATATCATAATTAAAAAACGATATGAAATTATCAAAAACAATCATGAATAAATTAAAAATCCAAAATTTAACAATTATTTTCTAACATACATCTTAAAACCCATTCTACTCAATTTTTTATAAACATAAAAATTATTTTAATCATAAGATTTTTCCATACCTCTCTCATGTGTTCCCCAATTGTTATCTTCTAAAAACTAACCATAGAAGAAAATTTATTTTAATGGTTATTAATTCAATTTATTATATGTTTACACATCTTTAAAGTAAAAAATACTTAATAATAATCCTTACGTGTTTTACATAATCCTAAACACCATTAGAATATAAAATAATATCCTTTACAAACATCACTCAATAAATAAAACAAATATGTATACAAAGAAATAATTTTCATTTTCATTATATCATAACATACATAACGATGATTAAAAAATTACATTTTCTATCCTAATATGTGTATAATAAAATTATCAACAATTTATATAAGTTCAATTTTCCATTATGAGACATTGTTGTATTTAGATGCATACTATTCTATAATTCAGTTCCATGATCATGATTCAAGAAAATAATAAACCCAAAAATTTTATGATAGTATCCAAAATATATATATTATGTAATCAATCTAAATATGACTTCCTTTATGAAAACATTTTTCTAACATATGATATTTCTATATCATGCAATTAATACCTTTGTTCAATCCTTGGTTTTCCATGTCCAATTTTCAATTTGGTTCTCTATCCTAATTCAATATCATCATACTGAAATCATTTGTAATGATTCATAAATTGAATTTTATTAACCAATGAATATCCCCAGAGAGTGTCTCTATAGGTTTTTAATCTCAGACCCACTAATTTTGAATTAGAGTGATGATTGAGTCAATTATCATCCTAACATTTTAGGGTGTTTTCTCCAAGGTTCTCCTTTACTAAATAGTCATTCATTTTACAATATCAACATAGTGTATTTTTTATCATTAATAATATATAATATTTATTTTATAGAATCAACATGATGTTATCAAATACATAAACTTACTAATAGGAATTTCAATATAGCAGTCTTATCTTAATAATCAAATAAAATTTATATTTTTTATTTAATTTTAAATAATATAATTATCCAAAAATGTTATTTATTGCCTTGAAATTATAATAAAATATAACATATAAAATTTTATATTATCCTAAATAATTATCTTATTCTCTAAGGTCATTTAATCTATTTCATTGATACTAACTACGACTCAGTGGTCCCTCACTCTCAGAATATAGGGCTTATAAAAATATACCTTACATAATATCTAGATAGAAATTATAAATTCATATACATATACATCTATAAATACAAACTGATTAATTATTTTTGGATTTATAACATACAAAAGATCTTTTTAGTTTTATATATTTAAAGAATATTAAAATATCATAAACCAGTAAAACCCTTGTGGTTTTCAACCAACGTATATTTTTTCCATTATGTATAATATTCTATTTAATTCATTACAGCTCAATTGCATCTCTGAAAAATTATTCCATGCATGATATCCTTTTAGAAATTTCTAATGTACTAGATTCTTTCATAATATGGGGAAATGGAATCATAATCAGGGGATACCTGAAGAACTAATTAAGAGAATAATATAATTAATAAAATCATGAAATAAAAATGACATAGATATTATGGTAGTAATAGGTAAACACCATAAATCCATATTCATTATTATACTGAGAGTCTAATATATCCATAAAAATAAATTACATAATGGATACCAAGATTACTAATCTAATATTTATAAAATAAATAATCCCAGAAAACAAATATAAAATTTTCAAGGCCTTATCCAAATACACATTAGTTATTTTTTAGACCATGGTAAATACATCCTACTGAATTAGAATTACTTAGAACTAATAATTAATCATTTATTGTCTCATGAAAAATGTCAATATATCAATGAGGTATATAATTTTTGGTCTCACTAGTCCCCTTATAATATCTGATTCATCGAACTTATGAATCATTGAGAACATTTCCACCAATCCTCGAGGAACCTAAATCTCAATAAAAATTCTCTATCTTTATAATTTTTAATATAGAAATGAAATAAAAAAATCGAATACATTAGCAGTCCTTAATTATCAAAAATAATGAAACTCTTACCCTGTTCAATAAAATAGAATGAATGATCTTAACCCATAAAGAAATAAGGAGGATTTTTAAACAATAAATAGTAAAAATTCTATTAACATTTCAACATAAAATAACTACATAATGAACAACAATAATTTTGTCATTTTAAATATAATAATAATATTTCCAGTGTAACATAATCCTCTCTGAATTATATAAAATTTGATTTTCACACAATATAGTGTAATGAGTATACAATTAGGTAATAATAGAATAACATTATTATATAAAATATATTGTATTGAGTAAATGGTTTCAAATAATTAATACCTAGTGTTATAATTGAACACAATAATGATGTTCACATAGATGAAAACACCCTTTTAAACTATTGTATAAATTATATCACTCAATAAGGGGTCATTAAATATATTTTTTTGGTATTTTTGGTTCAATACCCAAAAATACACACACACACACACATTAATATATATGTGTGTATAAATAGTGAATCAAAATAATGTTACGATAAATCATTTTTAAATTAAAATAAAAATTGACGATAAAACATAAATGAAATTTATGAAAACATCTATATTATTTATATAAATGTTAATGAAACATGTCACTTCCTAAAGTGTTTTTAAATAGGTGGAGTGGAAGATAACTAACCAAATTAATTTAAAAAAATCTCTAATAACTAATCCATGAAGTTGAAGTAATATACTCTATAGGTAATGTGGATCAAAAAATTGTTTTAAAAATTACATTTTCCGCACATGCAATTTCCTTTTATGTAAACCAACATTGTAAAATGGTGGATAAAACCATATTTTTATTAAAACATCATTTTCCCATATAGGATCATAAAATAACATAATATAAATTATTAAAGTGGTAGAACCCAATAAGGTAATAATAACGCCCTTGATAAAATATTATATTTCAATAAGAGGATTTGAGTCCCAAAAATACTAAATATTGTGGAATTAATGTTATAAATATCCACTTATATAATAAAACATTAATGGGATTGTTTATACCATTAAATCAATAGAGTATTATGAAGAAATAAATTTGTTTGAGTATATGCCATAAAATGGAAACGAGGTTCTTAATTAAATTAGGTGAATAATTCTAAATAAGTCAAAAAGTAAAAGACTTTCATATGAAAAAGCTTTCCTTTCATTCATCAATTTAGGGGACATAAATTAACCTCATTTACCAAAAAAATGAAGTTATCATAATAACATAATTTATAAAATTAGTCATATTAATTTTAATTTATACTTTTTATATATTTTCATTCATTACATGAGTTCTTTTGATTTTCTAAATTGAGTGTTTATGGTCATGATCATTTATACTTGATTCCTAGTAGAAGTTTATATATTTATTCTTATTACAATGTTAATCATTGTTATATAATTAAATTTACTACCTGTTATGTTTTATAAACATTTAAGATGTTTTAATATCATTTAATGATTGTTTTAATCAAAATCCATAAAGAGGTAATTACGAAGAATCATGTTTATGTGATTCATAAAAATAAAAGTATGTTTTTAAATTAATGAATTAAATATTGATATAAAATCTCAAAAACCTATAAAAAAATTATTTACTCATTTATATCATATTATACTGTTAATTATTTTCCCAACATTAATTAATGGTATAAATTCATAGTATTATTCATGTATGTTTTAAAGCATGCCCAAACATAAACAGACGCTCATATAATGAATGATCAAGGGGTTTTTTTATTATATTATTTAAAAAATCATATT
The DNA here is from genome assembly GCA_963277665.1 of Viscum album. Lineage (NCBI taxonomy): Eukaryota > Viridiplantae > Streptophyta > Magnoliopsida > Santalales > Viscaceae > Viscum > Viscum album. The sequence continues at coordinate 317,100,019 of OY728148.1, forward strand.
CATCTTACATGGTTCTTATTAGTATTATTTTTTTAATTTAAAGTATTATAATGAGAATATAATTGATATGAATAATTTTTTATAAATAATATTTCAATGTCCACATAGTAGTATTATTTTAAATGAATAAATTAATGTTGATCATTCATTGATCATATCATCAATAGATTATATATTTTGACAACAAAATACATAATGATACTATAATAATATTATTTAAACTCTAATTCTATCCTATTATCCATACTTTAGGGTAAGAGGCGGAAAATGAAGCATGTTATGTCTTAGGGGTGGTATTTTACACAACAAATGAACGATGATTTTGTTTTTAATGGATGTCATATATGAATATATTATGATAATACATATAATATATTAAAATTATCTATTCAAATGATAATAATAAAGGTATATAAGTTTTTCTATAATACATTTTAATAAAGGATATTAAGAAGAATATTAATTAGTTTCTAATACTAAGGTGAGAGACTTGAATTTTCCTTGGATGTGACCTTTGAAATAAATGATGTATGCTAATTAATTGTGGGTATAATATTTTGAACATGTAAGAGGTTTCTAGAAGGATAATAATTTCATGTAATCAAGTATAAAGTCTAAAAATGTTTCAGTTATCAAGTGGCGAGGATGTTACCATTTTATAATTGCATCAAATGTTAGTTTTGGAAGTACGTATGAATTTCATCAATTAAGTATCCCTATTAAAGGGTAAAGAGATTAAAAATGGAACAAAACAAGAAGGGGGGGGTGATATTTGGGATATCCAAACCTCATAAATCCATTTGGAAACATGTTTTTAATAGTTCCTTACTATAACTTTTCAATATAACTAATCTAATTTAATATAAGATAACAACTAAATTGGTTTTAAAGAAATTTCAATATAAAATATAATTTATCATCATTAGTCATATGTTTAATGAAAAAAAATTATATCACATATAAAATAAATTTTTAGGGAAATAACTTCCTATATAATAAATGATCTTCTTGTACATTTTTTCTAAACTAATTTAATTTCATTCATATTAAAAGTATCTTTTATTACAAGTATAGGTTTAATTCAAAAAGAGGTTACTCCTATTCATTCATGCTAATTTTATGACTAGTTTTTTCAAGAGAATACAAAAATATTTATATTTAGTCTAAATATATCTTGTTTTTTATGTCCAGTGTTATGTGTTGAATATGTTAACAGACACATTGTCTTATTCCAAGGTAATAATATATATTACAATTTTGCTGTGTTAACATTTATGTAAATCTTATCAATAAAAAACATATATATTCATATTACAAAGGGTTACGAATATGTATTATAATTAAAAAAATATTGCACATATTTTAAATTAGAAATAATGATAATAAATATTTGTTTCATGGGAACAATGCGTATAGAGAGGGGAAATAACGTAAATATATTGGTGTAGTTATACTCTATAATGGTATATTTTTCATTAAAATTAATAATATAAATATTATGATTTTATAAAGAAATGTAAATTTAAATAAATTAATGTGAAACTAAAATAATATATTGATAATGGATTTAATATATAAAACATAAGAAAAATATTCAATGGGAAATATTATGAATTAATAAAATGGATTGAGTTATAAATAACCTTACCATGGATTCCATCTTTCTAAAATGAACTCTTAAATAATTTATAATCAATTTAGGTTGGATATTATTATATATCATAGCCCCATTTATATTAATTGTACATAACATTTTTCATTTTAATTTATCTACGATATAAAAATTAATAATTCATAGTTATTATTAATTATTCGTTGTTAATTGTTTCATTTGTTCTGCACATTCTTCGGTATGATGTTTTACATTGAATCTATTAGATCATGTGATGATAAAATATATAATATTCATGGATATAATAATGATTGATATTATACAGTTATATATTCCAGTAATTATTTTATAAGTGTTACAATATCAGTTAATATAGTACATTTACAAAATTCACATTTTTTGGAATAATTAATTAATTTAAAAAATTCAATATATTATTAAATATTGTCATATTTACTACCAAAATATAATAGTTAACTCAAAATATATTAATAATAATTATTTTATTTTATTTTATTTTTTGTTTTCTTAGTCATTTATCTAGATGATGACATAACATCATTCTTGTAGGTCCATCAACCGATCATAACAAGCTTGTGTATAAGTGACTGAATTACTAATAAAATGTTTTTGTATTCTAACAATATGTAATTTTAATGTTATTTAATATTTTAATTACATGTTACTAATGTGTTAAATAAAATTATGGGATATATGTATGAATAAGACGATGTAAATAAAGATGGACAATATAAAACATACATTGAGTTGTGGAATTGTCTTATTAGGACCTTTAGCAAGATGATAGGATTGGGAAACTTTATAGATCCCACATGATTCTAAAAAAAGAGAGGGATTTATGGATAATTTATTTTATATTATTTGTGGCATAGAACATAACCTTGGATGTGTTATGTTAGTGGTGATAGATGGTTCCTTCATCAAGTGCTAATTGGTGATATTGTTTCAAATAACCATTTCTTATTATTAATGTAATGTATTATTAAAAGAATACTATATCAATATTTTAATGATAATTGTTATATTTTATGGATTATGACATTTTATATATTATATTGGGTGTGTTTTATTGGCATTTTATTACATAGAATTACTAATTTAACGCTTTACCTCTATTTTTCCCTTATGGGTTCATGTTTTATGACGAAAATAATTTAAAGTAAATGACTATTAAACCCTTTTAATGATAGAATACATAATAGTGGTAAATTCAATGATAAAAAGGTTTATTATTTTTGGAAAATTAGGATAATTAATCCATTGTACATAATAAAAGACAAACATTTTTTTAATCCTTATTATTTATCATTATAAAAGATCACGTAATACTTAGTACATATATTCACTTGATTATATACATAAATAAAATCAGTTATCTAAATGGACAATAAATGTGGAATAATGTTCATGGATTAATAATACTCGGGTGATACTAATAATAATCATTATATCATGTGAACTGGATCATCATGGACAACATGAGTGAAAATTTTTATAAAGGAATTGAATTTGGTAGTGCATAAAAGTTAAACATCATGTCATAGTTGTTAAATACCACTCATATTTTTTACAATACTAGAATCATGTTAACACATAACATATGATCCTAATTCATAACATCAACATTGAGGAAAAATAAATAATCATGTTAAAGCATAATAAAGATTGTCTAATGAGATAAATCATATTACCCAGAGCATTGGTGGTCTATATAATTTTGTCCCCACATGTTATGTCGCAATATTTATACAATCATATATAACATATAACATTTATAAAAATTATAGTAATGAAATAACCCATGTAATGTAATGGGTATCAAAGAATTAAATAAATAATGATTTCAAGAACTAACTTTTGGTTCCAAAATATTCATAGGAAAATATATTTTGAATAAAAATCATTACTATTGAGTGAAAAATAAATAACTCAAGATGATTAAAAGATGTTTTTCAGAATGAAAAGTATTTTAATAATATATTTTTATTTGGATTGTAAATCATAGTGGAAACATTTATATACCCAAAATAATAGTTTAGAACAACGAAAAAATATTTATAGAACATTGGGTGGATATCCATAAGAAAAATGATATGAAATCGGGATTATCCAATATAGGGGCATTAGGTTCGAGAATCCCCTTACCTTAAATCCCCTGTTATTTCCTCTCTTTCATGCCTCCATAATAATAAAAATATATATATTAAAAAAAGAAATATAATATAATTATTTATATTTTTTAACTATTTATCAAATATAAAATTTGGATTGTATTAGATAATTTCAATTGTTGATGTTGAAGAATGTTGATTTCATGATTACTTTAAAAAATTACCATTTTTTTTAATTTTACCATTTATTAAAATTTAAATTATACATTAGTAGATTTATTTAAATAATATTAGAATAAATTTATTCAAAATGTAGTATTTCATGAATAATTTATAATATATAAATGTAGGTTTGGTGATAATATTATAGCTAGCAACGCCCTTTTTGGAAGTTATCTAACTATTATCTGGAATGTAGTCCAAAAATGAAGAGAAATTGGTATAACATATAAATAAATAAAAAATTAAATATATAGTAGGTTAAAATCACTACTATAATGATAAATTTCATCAATATAAAATATTGGAAGATTGTATTTTGAAATAAATTGGTAAAAGAGGGGAGAATAAGAATAAAATGAAAGAAGAGTTAAATAAATATAATCTTTTCATTGTGTAGATTCTCTTGTATAATAGTAATCTTTATTGATTTTTGGATATATATTATCCATGAATGATCCTACTGATTCTAAGAGGATTAAGATAATATAATTGGGTAGATATTTTATATTTAAAAGTGTGTGGGAGTGGTTTTCCAAGGGGATGTTGAGTGTTTTTTTATACGTGAGAATAGGGGTGTTTTTTAGAATTAAATTTTTAATAGAATACTATATGAAAGTTAAACCATGTAATTGTGAATTTTTTAAAATATAAATCCTATATAAATATTATATAACTATTTTATGACTTTAAATCCCTTAATAATTTGAATACCACTAGTTTATTAAAAAGTAAACTTAAAAAATGAAAGATTATTATTTTATGAGAAGAATTTTGTATTTAGGATTTGAAAAACGTTTTTTTCGAATAGAAGTTATGTTTATTATGTAACACCTTAAATTATAGAGTATGAATATTATAATCCATAGTGTGTATGACACATGACTCCATGTGCGTAATGAAATATAATACCCCAATACCATATAATAGATTTAATATTTTAAATAGAGTTGATATAATATATATATATTTTTTAATGCATGCCACAACGATTTAGGTTACGTTACATGCAAAAGAGACCATCCTCAATATCTTTTTTTACAGGCAAGTCAGAAAATCCTCGATAGCTTATGTTACATACAGGACCATGTTTCACCAAATAATAATGTATTATTAAAATATTATTATTTAATATAATAAGATATTACCTCTCCATTATGATTGAAGTTACAAATATTATTAACAAACATACAAAAATATTTGGAATATATAAATATAATATTAATTCAATGGTTATCAATTTATTAGAAACTAAAATAATAACTAATTGTATATGAAAAGAAATATTATTATATTTTTTATTTCAACGGGGTTTCATCATAATAAACATTATTATTTAAAATTAGTTAATATATTGAATGGAATAAATATATTTTATATTAAATAATATGTCTTTTATATTCATATGATATATTTTATAGTTCTATGATAAAAATAAACCAAATTTTACAAAAAAAATACTATATTTTATTTATTGTATTTTTATCACCATTTAATTGTCACATATTTTAAATCTGAATTTTGAAAATTTTATGAATTTAATTTTATAAATTAAAATTATTTTTAGAATTCATTATCTCATAATTAGCTTATGGTGAATTTTTTTGGATTTTTCTGAGAAACTAAATTTTTTTATGAATACTGAAAAATTGGGAAAATTCTGTAAAAACTGTACTTTCATTTAAATAATTATAATTTATATTCTATATTTTAAATTTTTTTAAAGTAATATTATATATATTAAAATTATATTAATACAATTTAATTAATTATAATCAGTTTCACATTGAAATTGAATTTAAAACATAACAAACTTTTGAGCATTTTTCTACTGAAGCCAATTAATTTGTGCTTCAACGAGATTAGTATAAATCATAATTCTACCAATTTTGTGAATTTAATTTAGAAAAAAGGAAATATTTAATTTTAACTAATATTATATTTATATTCTAATAATATTAAATTAATTTATCACAAAAATTATAAATGAAATTGATTAATATTAATAATGGTGATTAAGGAAAATTAAGCTTCATAATGGACTATGAATTTAACATTAGGGACCAAATGAACTGTGATCATTTAAAACACCCATTGTATAGACATATCTTATCCAAACACCTCTCAATATTCAATTTGGAAGGATTTTTATGACTTTTTATTATGTATGAACCAGTTTATACTTAACTAGTTTTGAAAAATTCCATTCACGCCTATTTATTTTCCAATAAACGTCCACCATGTCTCCAACATCTATAAACCTCTAAAAACTAATAGGATTCTCCATGACCTGACCCAATAGTCTCCCAACATCCACCCCCTCAACATAAAATCCTCCCTTTTAGAAAAAACATATTTTACAAGAAGCCTTTTGGATTTTATTAAAAAAAATTACAAATCAAGAGGAGGCTAAAGACCACACAATGAAATGAAAGGATAAGGTATGGGAATTTCATCTCAATTTACATTTTATTAAGAATTTACTGTTATTATGGGCCAATTCACTTTTATTTTGTTTATATAAATCATTTTCATGTTTTATCATGAATCCAATTATTATAATGATATTCCATGATTAATTTAATGTCAATCCTTTTTTTGGTAATATGATTTAAAAGTTTCAATGTTGTATGGGAAACTTCATAATGTTTAAAGATTATTATACTCAAGAATTTTCATAATGATTACCATTACAATCTCACATCATTTTATGATTATTATATTTCTTGGAAAATAATAACATTTTTATAATCATTATGAATTGGAAATTTAGTTGAATTTACATATTATCAAAATATGTATATTTTTAGTGACTAAACCATATACAATTTTTAATATACATATTATATTGACATTTATATAAATAATTGAGAAATTATTATTAATAGTCATGTTTCTTATTCAGTATGATTTTTTGAGAATGAATACTATTCAATTGGATTTGTTAAATATGCAGACTGTTTTGGACAGGTAATAACAGGCGGAGACAAGAAATTATATACATCCTTTATGTATCAACAAATTCTAACGATACAAACTAGTAGTTAAAATTAAATGGGTTTATATCTATAGTTTTAAATCGTCCTACGAAATGTCTTGATGGAAATATGTTTGCTTGTGCCTCATACATGATGTCTATAATGAAATAATTTCCCTCATTTAGATTTAGTTATGAATCATCCATAAGATTTTATGTCATCAAATATATGGAGACATATCTATCTCATTTTATTTATATAGATGGAATGACATTCAGTTTCTTAACATTGCATTGGTATATTGCCTAATCGAGTTATTTTAATGGAATGTGTTGTTAGTTATTTACCTTCTATGGTAATTTTTTCCTCTTGTTTCATTATTAATTCTTCATTACATAACCTTACTGAGAATTTAAACTCACCCTTATTATATTTCTTTTCCACTAGTAAGGAAGAATAAATATTTTAATAATCATTAATGGATGTTTTTTATTTTATTTCATTATGTGTCATGTTTGTTTTTTATATTTCCCAATGTATTATGGGAATCATGTATGTAATTTGGCTTTCCAAGACTACTGAACTGATCGTTCCTTTGGAATTTAATTCTTTGTAATCAGTCCGATTTAATTTAATAATGCACCAGATCCAGGATATCTGTTGTCGGGATGTTATAGTTGTTATCGAAGAGAGATTAGTAGCATCAATGATGAATATATTTTGAAAACATTTAGTCTGGATCATAACCCTAAGATATATTTTTTGGATTTGTATGTAATAACAGTCATCAATTTTGGGTAAGTTAGATATTATGTGGTTATTCCATTAAATACATCACTATTTCGATACTGGAAGTGGACATAGTTCTTGTATAGATTTAAATAAGAGTAATAACTTCGACAAGGTGTTCTAGGCCTGGCTCGGGGAAACCTGTTACAAGACAATGGTCTTTATGGATCACCTAGTTTCACACTCCCATGAGATATTCTTATGATTAATCAAATTATAATTACCTACTATTATGTAGGATTTATAAGTATATATATCTCCTTACAATCCATGTATATGATTCTGATATTATCTATGCATACATATCAAAATTTATGTTACACCATAGTTTATGTCATTGAAATTCCATAATTTTATGAGCTCATATAGTATATTTAAGTATCAATAAATGAATCTTGGAAGGAAGAAGTGTTTCAACACTTGTGGAAACTATAGATATTGTCCTATTGAAGAAGTTAATGTAGATGGTTTTAGAATGGATCAATTTATGGATATATTAGGGTATCATAGTTAGTTCATAACAAATAACCATTCCCAATTTGAAAAACCTATTCCACATCGAAAATATCATATGCATGATAACATTAAATGGTAGAATACACCATCGTTTAGTGAGATACTGATCCATTTTTAGCTGAGAAAAAGATTTAGCCTCTTGAAAAGATATTTACGGCCTTAAAATTCAGCGAAAAAGTAAAGGATATACTTGTAGACAATTGTCTCTATGGTGATGATGATCAATAGCAGTCCTTGATCTAAAATACAATAGAGGATGAATTAATATAACTAATGGAATGGAGAGAATTTAAGGTTACATTTTTCGATAAATACATACATCATGAGCAGAAAATTGCAAACAATATAAGGTTTTTTAGATTAATGAAAAATGAATAAAAGTGTATTGTATATTATGAAGCTGCCTTTACAAGGATAGAGAGGTATGCTATATATTAGATATGAAACACAAAGTACATTTTATACCACTTCTATGAAGGGGTGATGCTAAATATTTGAGTGGTACATGTTTCTCCAATTTTTTTTTCCAATGAATGTACTTTTTATGTTCCATCAAAATTGAAAGGAATTCTCTAGATCCTATGTATTCAAGGGAAACTGAGAGAATAAATTGTATTTTAAACACTATGAAAAAGGTAACAATTCAAATAAGGTGAATGGAAATAATGATTTTCCAACTTGTGATAAATATGGAATGAATCCCCAAGGTAAATGCTTGAATGGATTGGGATTTTATCATAACTGTGGAGAAATGTGTAACTAAGAAAAAAATGATAGGGGAACAATCTGATAAATGATGTTTAGTGATACAACTACAAAGATATAGGGTATTATTCAAATGAATTTCCTAATAATAATGGTAGTATACCTTGAATGATTCTAAGGGATCAAATTCCATAATATTTTATTAACACAACCGAAGGGGAATGATTAATGTAAATTTGTTTTTTAATATAATAAATATGTTGTAAAAGTATTTTATTTATTATGTTTTCATCGCTGGATTTATGAAATATTTTAGGATTATACTATTTTACTTTTTGTTAAGGATGTGAGATCTTAATTAGAATATTACCAAGAAATCTTATCTATTAAAAATTCATACTTTTTGGAAAACACATAATTCAGGGAAATGAAACCCTTAGTATGTTCCCAATGTTTAGATGATGATAAAGAAATTATTGATTTAGTTTTGTGATGACTTCCATAGAAATACTAAAAATCTTGTTGAAATGTTTTCTACGCAATTATTGGTAGAATTTACATTAATTTTCAATTTAAATAATTTATCCAATAACATGTGTCTTACATAAGGAATGTGAAATTATGATTGCTTCTATTGGGGTTGTATAGTGATTCATGCTTTTATCACATTTCAAGAGGACACGTGATAAAGATATTCACATGATAGGAATGTGAAAATTTAGAGCAGCATCAAAATGATTTAAGTCTAGTGATAATCCCATATTGTAATATCAGTGACAAAATTTTCAATAGATTGGATCATACCAATTTTTAAAAGTTAACCATTTATAAAATGATTAATCATTGTATTAGATTTTTAGAGGTAAATGTATTACATCACTACATGATTCATCATGTGCTAAGAGATGATGTAGAAATGGTTCAAGGCATAACAAAAGGAAATGATTATGTTTATAGAAAGTTATGTTTACTTATATTTTAATAGTGTTAAATAATTCCTTAATTATAGGAAAATGGATTGTGAAACAAAAATATTGTCATATTATCATCAATTTTTATGATAACAATGTCTTTTATTTTCACCTCTGGATTTTGATCTTCTGTTATAGAAATTTTAGATAAACATGTTCTATAGTACTCTCCATCATAACTTTATTGTTATATTTTTTTTGTATCCATGTTTCTATTTACCACTTATGTTCTTCCACTGGGTAACCTAGTTATGTGACTAATGTACTTTCGATTTTCTCTTATTAAGAATATGTGATATTAAATATTTTCCTAATTTGTGTCTTTCAAAAAAGGTTTATTTTCAATTCATAGATTATTGAGATCATGTTTAAATTGGGGGGACACAATTTAATTAATGTCGGAATAATATAACAGCCAAAATATAGAGTATGAATATTGTATTCAATTGTGTGTATGAAATGGTGCACTATGCATGTAAGGAAACATAATATCATAATAACATAAAATATATTTAATATTTTTGATTTATATGATATAATATTTAATTTTTAATGCATGTCACACTGAGTTAGCTTGTGTTACACATAAGAGATACATTCCTCAATATCTTTTTTTACACAGAACAGAGACCTTCCTCTATAGATTGCGTTACACGCTGGACCGAGTTTCACTAGATAAAAATGTATTATTAAAATAGTATTATTTAATATAATATTATATAACCTACCTACTATGTTTTAAATTATGAATAATATTAAAAATCAAAGGAAAATCTATGGTTTTATTAGTATAATTTTAATTCATGGGTTATTAATTAATGAGAAACGAAAATAATAACTAATTTGATATGAAAAAAGAAATATTATTATTTTTATACATCCAAATGGGTTTTATCAAAATAACAATTATTAATTAAAATTAGTAAATGATTAAAATTGAATATATATATAGTATGTAAGAATCTGGATCTTCATTTTAGGTATGGTTTTTGATTTTGGGTGATTTTTAGGAAAAAGGATGAAATGGAATTTTTCTACGTATAGACCATGTACTTTTGTGTACACATTGCACACTTGGATTCCATGTATTGTTGTGTACTGGTCGTGTAATGGCCATGTACATGGGCATGTGGGTGACATAAGATATGGCCTAAACTAGGGGCTATTTTAGGATAGTACAAGGCATGTACATTAAATTATCATGCCATAAACATTTCCTTTTAATTGATGAATCATATTGGGGTCACGTCTTATGTCCAGAAACTGCTTCTTCTGACCGTGGTTCGTACAGGAGAGCAATGAACTAATGAAGAACTTAATTCTCCTCTTGTTTATTCGTCTATTCTCGGATTGATATGCCAATGAGTGTTTTAGATTACCAATTGTGATTTATATCTTCCCATAGGGACTTTCTTCCAAATTCCTCCTCTCTAATGAGTATTTCAAGGTTGATCTTTTTTACTCATTTTTTATATCATCATCTTTCTCAGCTAATTCAAGGTCCTATGTTCAAGATAGTTGATTGTATGACATCAAAGTAGGTTGTTTGTGCAATTCATTGATTTTATTTGGATTATATATGCCTCAAGTGTCGAAAACCCATGTTTTGTGTATTGTGTGTTAGGAATTTAACTCATTTTAGTACTTTCTTTTCTTTCTTGAATGAGAAAGTGGTTATTGCCTATTCATAAGGTAAGATACCTTGTTGTGGGTCACCCCATTGGTGTGTTTCCTTGATTATTTGATTATGGTCATTTAGTCAGTATTGTATGTTAGGAATTCTTTGTTTTCCATGCATGTGATTCACATTATGATTGTAAGACCAGGGGGTTGACTGTGAGCGATTATCAAGGTTGGGACATCTATGTATGGATTTTTTTTTGATGACCCAGAGGTATTGATTGTGAGAGATGTTGGGTGTTTATATACTAGAGGGTTTAGTCCATGAGAGCTACCTAGAAGGTCGTTATTAATTGATTGTTGGACCCTAGAGAATTGACTATGAGTTATTCCAAGTGTTCATTACATTTTATAGTTTCTATGCAGAATAAGGGTGTATTGATTGTGAGAGATTACCACTTGGTCATTTGTAACTATTTAGTGTTATATCAGTCCAAAGGGTTTAGACTATGAGAGACATCCCAGAGGGTCATTATTTTACTAAATTGATGATATGTTAAACTAGATGGGTTATACTGTGTGAACTTTCCCATAGTGTTTCTTATGAATGATTTAAAGTTTGTGAAAAGTCTTCCAAGACAACACTTAAGCGTGGACTCGTTGTTACTAAAATTTGTTAGATGGTCTTTGAGACGTCTATTTTCACTATTATGAAGGGGGATACAGAGCTTAGGATAGATCATAAGCTTGCATTATTCATTTCATTGAATAATTAATAAATGTAAATAAATATAAATAGAAACTACATGATTGTTTAATTTTGAGTACTTCTTAATTTATTACTTCCACTACTATAAATATAAGGTATAACAATGGTTTAAAACCATTGGTATAAATTATACCAGTGGTTTTAGAAACAATATCCTAGTATGCCGTGACAATAGACATATACCAATGGTTTGAGATAAACTGTTGGTATATGTGAAGAAATCTACTCTATACCAACGGTTTTATAAAACTGTTGGCATAGAGTTATTATAAAACACATATTCCAACAGTTTCAAAACCATTAGAATATCTTTTTTAGTCTTCCATTCACCCCTATATCAACAGTTTAAACCCTTAGTAAATTTATTATACCAATGTTTCAAAACCATTGGAAAAAAACATACAGAACCTATACAAATGGTTTAAAAATGTTGGTATAGGCTTGGTTGTACAATTCACACAGGAGCCAGTTATGTGTGCTGCTGTGTGATTTGTATAGAATACATATAATGAAATACATAATAAGGATAAAAATTTAAAAACTGATAATTAGAAGGATACATAATTTAATAATAAATTATGAATAAAATACATTGAAAATTGAATACGTAATTATATGAGATACATAATTAAGAATACATACAAAATTGAACTTTTTATAACACATACACAATTGAATTCAAATATTAGAAGATGATAACCCAAAATAAGGAAATGAATAAATTAAATCAACAAAAAAATTATAATGTCATGGTTACAGGCGGGTGTCGTTGAACATAGTGATGATGATAATGAGTGTGTATCAATGATCTTGTGTGACTTTGGGAATATAGTTGTCATTGGCATATTAAATTCCATGTGTTTTATAATAGGTGTAGGAGTTCCTAAGATGAGAAGTGGATTGCGTGAGGCTGGAACTTGGATCGTTGTGCTAAAGTATCAACACGATCTGAATAGGTCTGGTCGGTTTCCCGTATACCAGTTGTTTTTACATTAAATGATGTTCATTTTAAACAAAAGGGAGATAGTTAGAGTGATACCGGCCACACCATCCCTCAGATGGAGGTGGTGTTGACTCGGGCACATCACATATGACCCATGGAGCATTGTCCTAAAGGATCAATACAATATGAATGCATTTTATTAGATTTCTGTATTCCATTTATTTCATTCACTTAAAATAATGTCCATTTCAAATAAATGTGAGACACTTTGAGTGGTATCGGCCACACCGGGCATTGGATTGAGGCTTGGTTGACTCGTACACATCATAAATGAGACATGGATTTTTGTGTTAATGTATCAACACAATCCAAATACGTTTGGTTGGTTTTTTTATGTAAGTTATTTTTACTTTAAACAGTGTCCATTTTAAACAAAAGAGAGACACCTAGAGTCCGACCTGCCACACCGTTCCTCAGATTGAGGCAGGGTTGACTCGTACACATCACAAATGACCAATGGATTATTTTCCTAATGTATCATCATAATATGAATACATTTGGATGGTTTTATGTATACTAGTTGTTGTTTTCATTTAAAACATTGATCATTTCAAATAAAGGTTCAACACTTTGAGTGGTACCAGCCACACCACGCATCAGATTGAGTAGGGGATGACTCGTACACATCAAAAATGACTCATGGATCTTTTTTCTAAAGTATAAAAAGAATCTGAATACGTTTGGTCCATTTTCTATATGCCAGCTATTGTTTTCACTTAAAATGTTGTCCATTTTAAACAAAAGAGAGACATTTAGAGTTGTATCGGCAACATCATGACTTAGATTGAGGAGGGTTTGACTCATACATGACAAAAATGTCCCATGGATCGTTTTCCTCATGTATCAACCCAATCCTAATGCGTTTGGTTGGTTTTCCATATGCCAGTTGTTGTTTTCACTAAAAATGTTTTCCATTTCAAATAAAAGTGAGGCCCTTTGAGTGGTACCGATCACACCGTGCCTCAGATTGATGTGGGGTTGAATTTTACATGTCACATACACCAATGGATCGTTTTCCAAATGTATCAACATAATCTGAATATGTTTGGTTTCTGTATGCCAATTGTTTTTACCTAAAATATTGTCCATTTTAAACATAAGAGCGACACATTGTGTGATATCGGCCACATCGTGCCTCGGATTGAGACATGGTTGACTCTTACACGTCACAAATGACTTATGGATTGTTTTCCAAAAGTATCAATATAATCCAAATGCATTTGTTCAATCTTCTATATGACAATTGTTGTTTTCACTTAAAATGATATCCATTTTAAATAAAAGAGAGACATTTAGGGTGGTACCAGCCACACCATGCCTTAGATTGATGCGGGGTTGACGCTTACAAGTCACAAATATCCCATGTATCATTTTTCGAATGTATCAACACAATCCGAATGTGTTTGGTTGGTTTTATGTATTCCAGTTGTTTTTTTCAATTAAAATGATATCCATTTTGAACAAAAGAGATACATTTTGAGTGGAATCCGCCTCACCGCACCTCATATTGATGCAAGGTTGACTCCTACATGTCAAAAATGAACCATCTATTGTTTCCCTAAAGTATCGACACAATCTGAATGGGTTTGGTCGGTATTCCATGTGCTAGTTGTTTTTACTTAAAATATTTTCCATTTTAAACAGAAGAGAGACACAAAGAATGGTACCGGCCACACTGTGCCATGGATTGATGTGGGTTTGATTCGTACTCGTTCAAGTATCCCATGGATCATTTTAATGAAGTATAAATACAATCTAAATGTGTTTGGATGGTTTTCAGTATGCTAGTTGTTGTTTTCACTTAAAATGTTTACCATTTCAAATAATCGTGAGACACTTTGAGTGGTATCGACCACATCGTGCCTATGATTGATGCAGGATTGACACCTACACGTCATAAATGTCCCATGGATAATTGTTCTAAAGTATCAATAAAATCTGAATACGTTTGGTCCATTTTTTGTATGTTAGTTGTTGTTTTCACATAAAATGTTTTCCATTTCAAATAATAGTGAGACACTTAGAGTGGTACTGGCCACACCATGCCTCAGATTGAGGTGGGGTTGAGTCATAAAAGTCACATATAACCCATGGATCATTTTCCTATTGTATGAACATAATCAAAATACGTTTGGACGGTTTTACGTATGCCAATTGTTTTTACTTTATAGGGTGTCCATTTTAAATAAAAGATAGACACTTTGAGTGATACTGGCAACACAGTGCCTCAGATTGAGGTGGGGTTGACTTGTACACATCTCATATGACTCATGGATTGTTTTGCTAAATATTCATCACAATACAAATGTGTTTGGTCGGATCTCCCTATGCCAGTTGTAGTTTTCACTTAAAATTATGTCCATTTTAAACAAAAGAGAGACATTTACAGTGGTACTGGCCACACCATTCCTCGGATTGATGCGGGGTTGACTCCTACACATAAAAAATGTCCCATGGATCGTTTTCATGAAGTATGAACACAATCCGAATGCATTTGGTTAGTTTTTTTATGCTAGTTGTTTTTTTCACTTAAAATGATGTCCATTTTAAACATAAGAAAGATATTTAGTGTGGTTCAGGCCACATCGTGCCTCAGATTGATGCAAGGTTTACATATACATGTCATGAATGTCCTATGTATTGTTTTCCTAATGTATCAACACAATCCGAATAAGTTTGTTCAGTTTTCTGTATGCCAGTTGTATTTATATATTACATTGTCCATTTTTAACAAAAGATAGACACATAGAGTGGCACCGGCCACACTGTGCCTTGGATTGATGCGGGGTTGACTCGTACATGTCACATATGTCCCATGTATTGTTTTGCTAAATTATCAACACAATCCAAATGTGTTTGGTTGGTTATCTAAATTCCATTTGATGCTTTCACTTAAAATTTTGATCATTTCAAATAATGGTGAGACACTTTTAGTTGAACATGCCACACCATGCCTCAGATTGATGCAGGGTTAACTCATACATGTCACAAATGTCCCATGGATCGTTGTGCTAAAGTATCAACAGAATCCAAAAATATTTGGTCCATTTTCCGTATGTCAGTTGTTGTTTTCACTTAAAATGTTATCCATTTCAAATAAAAGTGACACACTTTGATTGGTACCGGCCACATCGTGCCTCAGATTGAGGCGAGGTTGAATCGTACACATCACATATGACCCATGGATCGATTTCCAGATGTATCAACCCAATACAAATAAAATTGGTATTTTTTCCATATGCCATTTGTTTTTACTTAAAAGAGTGTCCATTTTAAGAAAAAGAGAGGCACATTGAGTGATTCTAGACACATCATGCCTCGAATTGAGGCGGGGTTGAATCATACATGTCACATATTACTCATGGATCGTTTTCCTAAAGTATCAACAAAATCAGAATGAATTTGGTCAGTTTTCCATATGCCAATTAGGAAAATCATTCAATAACACTGATAATATCTTATACTAAAACAATAGACATTGTGCATGATGGTAATCCACTGGTGCATGGTTAGGGAAAATCTTTCACATTGATTTTAATATATAGCCCTATATGGTTGGTAGATACATTATGGGATGGATTTAAATTTTTTACTAACCATGAGGCATAGTGTTTTTTTATGCTGACCAGGGTTCTGAGCTCCGAACAAGCCCTAGAATCCCCATAAACCATTATATCATCACTAGGCATCCATATTTGTTCAAAAATGAAGACTTATATTAAATTCAAAAATATCCATACCAGAGTGAAAAACCAGGTTCAAAAATAAAGAGTTATACAAAATTCAAAAATGTAATGGATCAATTTGCCCCTGATCAAAATCATCTTCACCACTTTAATCATCATCCTCATATTCACCGCCTTCTCTATCCTCATCGTCTTCCTCGTCATCTTCCCTATGCTAATCCTCGACCCCATCCTCTTCCTCAGCCCCATTCACTCCCTTGTCCACATCCCCATCCTCGCCTTCATCCTCTTCAGCATCCTGGTCATCAACAGAAACGTCATCATCTCGAAATCCACTAGAATTTCCACCTGGTGCATTGGATAATGCACCCATCAATGACATATATGTCTACTAATACATGTTGGCCTCTGGTTGAAGTGATGAAGATAAAGCTTTGATCGGTTTCATAAATTATTTCTCCCTCATTTGAACCTGTTCTTCCAACTCTGTGAACATTTTATCAGACTGTCTTGCATGATCCTGTACCTATTCCAACTCAGTGGTACTAGAATGGATACCTTGATGGGACTAATACCTTATCAGGACTGTATTCTTACCAGGTCGGTAGTGTACTTGACCAGAGTGATCATCTCCCAAAAAATGGATATAAATGATCATGTGGCCCAAAATTGTGTGGCTCATGAGCATCAAGGGCCTCTAAAGCAGCCTGTTAAAAATATTAATATATTATTAAATTTAAAAATAGTTATTAAACATTTAAATAAAGAAATTAAAACATACAATCATTTATAGTTTAGTTCCTTAACCGTAGTTCAATCTTTTTTCCTTCTACTCGAGGAAAAAAAATTCTTGAGGGGGATGTCCTTCAATATTTAATTTGTGCTTCTGTAATGACATCGAAAAAATATAATGTTCATGTATAATCATATATTGAATACTAAATAAATCACATTATTTATGTAGGAAACAATAAAAAGGGAAAGTCCTAAAGAAAAATTATAAACAACTATATCGTACCATCTCCCTCTTATGATCTGACATAGTAGTGTGCCCCAAAGTGTGCAGGTATTTCTTTGAATAATTTTTTTTTAAGATTTATAAATAATGTTTAGTTATAAATAAGATAATATTAATTCAAAATATGAAAACTGTCATTTAAATAACTCAAATGGGATTAATACCTTAAATTTTGCAGTCGCCCAATGGGTAATCATTTGGTGAAATTGCTCTATCGGGCAGTCATCCACGATAAGTACTATCTCTAACTCGGTGCCAACTCTATAACATCAGCCAACATATAGCTCATTCTTATAAGCTACCTAAATCACTCCTAGCACCTTTAAATGTTATGGTCATGCTCCATTACCATCAGGGAAGTTAATCCGAAGGTGACACCCAATAGATTAATTCATATAAATACAAATAAATAAAACATTAAATACAATAGATTTTTTACCCATATTTCTGCCTATGCATTATCCTTGACATCGTGTGGCTGATGTCTCCAAGAGAGAGGGCTGACCGGAATGATGTTGGAGTATTTGGCTAGCATCGCCAAAAAACCCCGACTCTCCTGCCCAAGTTTATCAATTATTTTTCCAACATCATTGTATTGAACCATCAACTATGTCTGGAGGTTCCATACAGCACACAAGCGAGTATGCCCCACCCCCCACCTCCTATCAGTAGATTAATCTGTCATTAATGAAAAAAATATCAGTAAAAGTTATAATAAAAATAAATTTTGGTGTAAAAATTTGTTAGAGTTATATAAATATTCATGTGGTAGTCTGATCAATGTGTGTCAATGGATGTGCAGAATTTGATGGAATATCCTATAGAGGTAGACTTTCCCTCAGTGTATGCTCCTTAGCCACATACTATGACAGAGCAGGTGTAAAAAATGTTGGAATATAATAGCTCATAGATAATGAACCAGAAGAGGATGATAGCACAGACATATGGCCAACTCATAGTGTAAACATCAGAGGCCATAATATCCCATGTGTCCCTAAAGACACACTAGGATCAAAATGGGGGGTAGAAGATACGTATGTGGTAGGGGCATTGTCTAATCGGGTACAACAAATAGATCATCTAACTCTCACACCTTGAGCCCTAGTACCACCGGCCTCAGTACCAAGACCACCAGATGATCGTCTAACTCTGACAGCACCACCCTCCTACCACCAGCCTCTATACTGGGAGAAATATCAGGCACCACGTCGGTTATCTCTCGTCTAGGGGTTCAATCCTAAAAAAAATTTAACAATAAGGTATACACATGATATTACAAGTTATTGAAATATGTATATTTGAAATAAAATACTCACAACAGGTATGATGGGAGTAACACACATCTGTGTCATGAGATGATTATTTTCTCTCATCTTTTTCCACCACATCTCTTCAATGGGTGTCATTTCCTTTAATGAAAGAAAATATGAATGTAATAAGAAATAGATAACTAATGTGTAACCCAAAAAAAAAAAATATAGAAAAACCATTCTGATAAAAAATAATAAAGAAACCAATGGTTTACTATGGTTTGAAGGTAAGAACTAGGATACACACTCTAAATGATGTAGGTGAAACATGTAGGTGAGAACACGACAATTTGATTCTATATATTTCCCACCACAACTTCGAGTTCACAATCAACTCTGACAATTGAGCTATTGGAGTCATCATAAGTAATAAACAGATTACTTCCGATTGTGGTAGAGATAGTGTCAACATAATCATCCCCATCATCAAACACATTTCTGGGATTTACTTCAATAATTACACTAAATTTAGGATGACGATGATCTTTGACATAAAAAACTTGTTTCACCATTGATTCCAATACATATGATTCATCGATGGCAAGATTCTGAGTCATTTCAATAAATCAAAATCCATAATAATCAATAAATGTTCCTTGCCTCATCATTGAATCAAACCATTGACATTTCATCTTCGTGACTCGGCCATGTGAGTAATAATCCAAAATTATTATTTTCTCCATGACTCCATAATATGATACATTTTCAGAACGAGGTCTATTATCCGATGAACTACTATAACAGTATGTTTTGGCAGTTATCATAACACCATCATGTTGTGTTCTCTTGTTTCTTGCTCATTCAGAGATAATAAATTAGTATCCTTTGATCACAAGTGATTTTCAAGCACGAACCATGGTATAAGGACCAAAATCCAAAGCTCTTATTTCCTCAAAAACAGATTATGCATGAAAACTCTATACCTGAAATATAAACAAATAGTATACTTAATTAAATATTATTTTTATTTAGTTATTAGAGAAATATTTTTACCTTCAATTTCAACCAAGCAGAAAACCTTTTTCTATGAAAAGTCTCTTTCCGTCTCAAAGATAAAGAACAATTCCTTCTATATATCAATTCTTTATGTTCCCTATATATAAAAATAATAATAGTTTAACAAATATTAAAAATTACAAGAGATAAGATAATAGATACATGTATAGTTTAATTACTGGATATACTCATCGAACAAATCACAATTGAAAAACCCTGTGTGATGTGCCTTCTCTCGCTCTTCAAGGCATAATGTCGTCAATGTATATGATCCCGGAATTCCTCCGGCCTGAGGAATGATGGAAAACTGGATTCAATTTTCTCATATTGATTTTCTTCATTGCTCATTGGTATGTTTATTCTCATAGTAATATCAGCAAAATACATTGAGAAGAAATATATACATTATTGATCCAAGTAATCATTCACAATAGAAACTTCGGGATAATTCTTATTATGAACATATGATTGCAATGTGTACATGTTTCTTTTAGTTGGATACATCCAACAGAATGAAAGGAGTCCTCCATGAACTATTTCGGTCGGAAGATGAACATTCAGATGCAACAAGCATGTAAAAAATGATGGAGGGAATATTTTTCTCTAACTCACACAAATTTAATGGTGTCTCTGCCAACAGTTTTTGCAAGAAGGATTTGGACAACCTCTTCACACAAAATTATATAAACAAATAGAACAATCCAATACCAGATAAAATTACATTATTGGATAAGAGATGATGGATTGGTATTGGAATAAACTCATGAAAAAGGACGTGATAATCATGAGTCTTCAAAGATTTCATCTACAACACATTTCTGTTGACTTGTTTTGATATGTTGCATAAATATCCATCAGGAACATTAATAGTCTCTATAACTTAAAAAAATTGATTTTTTTCAGCAGGTGTCATCACATAAGAAGCACATGAACATTAATTTTATTTTCACTGAAACAGACAGGATGCAATTCTGGTCTGGTCTCCCAATCTACCAAGTCACGCCGATATTGAAAATCATCTATTGTCTTTACCTTGACATTTAAAATAATCAAAAGAAACATTTCACATATATTGTTTTCAATGGGAATTATGTCTAAACAATGACATAACAAGTTGGTGGACCAATATGACAACTCAATGAATATACTCTTCTTCATCCAATTGTAACCGGAATCATTGGAAACAATTTTCCTCATTATATATGTCATTAAACCCTTCCTAGATGAATAACTGAAATCATTCAATTCATTAAGCACATCAGTTCTAGACATACGCTGAGGTGGATCATTAGTCTCCATGATATTTTCAAAACTCTGACGATTTTTTCTATATGTATATTTCATTGGAAATAATCTTCGATGTCCCATTAAACTAAAACTTCAGTGATATTTTAGTCTTCTCGAGTGAGTATTTTTCATACAAACATGACACCATAATTTTCTTTTTTTCTCTATCTAAAAATAATTTCATAAGAAACAAAATCATTGATCGTCCACAAAATAACATCACCCATCTGAAATATGTCTTTCAAACATGAATCATATGTGGGAACACCCACATCCAAAATAAGTTTCACCTATTTTATTAAAGGTTTCATGTATACATCTATATCATTGATGGGATAAGAAGGGTCAGATATCAGTATACTCATGAAAGTGTTAGGCTTTTTCATACACAACCATAGGGGAAGGTTATAAATGTGTATCAAAAATGGCCATGTGATGTGCGAAGTAAGCATTAGCCCAAATAGATTAATACCATCACATGAAAGACCCAGTCTCACATTAAGCATGTCGAATACAAATTCAGGATATCGAGCATCAAATCTCTACCATAAAAATCCATCTTCAAGGTGAAACAAATCTTCATTATTATTATTTTTCTCTGTGTCATGCCATTGCATTATTTCTGATATTTCATCGGACATGAAACGGTTTTGTAATCTAGGAATCAATGAAAAGTGCCACATTAATTTTTGTGGAACACGATATGGTGTTCTATCATATTTTGGATTCCATCAAGAGGTTCCACATTTGATAGACTAATTTCATTCAGTAGTTTCCTCCCAAAATAAGTTGCAACCATTCGGGCCACCATGATTTTTTTAGATTCCATGTTCATCAGCAAACTTCAATGCCATATAGTGGGTTGAGGGAATATCTGCATCATCTGGAAGTAAGTCCTTCAATAAGGTAAGAATGAAATCTATTGTAGTATTTGAAATCACATACATAGTTTTCCAAAGAAAAAATCAGATTAAAAATTCCTACCTTTTCATTTTACCTCTTTGTTGATATACTGGAGTCGTTGCAGCATCATTTAATTTTTTCACCCTATCAACATCATCATTTTCATTGGACGCATCATGTGTCGTTGTATCAAAATCTAGTTCGCTGGACATCCTTTCCGTCTTATGATGACGAATAAATGGATAATGATCATATTTAAACTCTCCAATTCAGTCCTATATTTTGGATCATCAACATTTTGAGATTACATTTTCTCTCCATTGTGACACCACACATAATAGTTTATTTGGAAACCATATTTGGTTATATGATAGATAACTAATTCACGAATCAACCTACGTCTTCCAACAAAATTAGAACATTTGAAGGGTATGCAACCACTATCTGAAGCCTTGTCAAATTAAAAATCTAAAAAGCTGTTCAAATTATTTTGGGAATTAGTTGAAATCCAATTAGTTTCGTACATCCTACATCTATCCGTTATGTAAAAAAAATCAATAAGTGATTTCAAATAAATTCAGTAATATTGAAGTTCAATTAAAAAAAATATTGAGGTAAATGACAATTGTTTACTTTATATAAAATCATAACATAAACATTACTCCATATGATAATCATATTAAGAAACAAAAAAATATAGTGAATATAAGAAAATAAGATACAAAATTTCTAATGCCTATATTCAAGGATTGCCCAGTATGATATTGGAAGTGGATCAATGAATACATAATCCTTAAGGGTCTTGTTGGGAGTAAATGAGTTTTATACTTTTCCTTCTTCAGGGAGATCATGATGAGGATTAGTATGAGGATCACATCAATAGTAGTTATGCCCTCATAATGTTTCACCTTAACCATGGATTAATGGATCCTAGGATTGGGGCCATAGATCATAGGTTGGTAGGGTGTATTCATTGAATCATGTCCCAATTGATTTTTGAGAGGGACATTCAATATTTATCGGTATGGATTTGATTAGAAACACTAATAAAAAGGATATCCATGAATTGTGACATCCAAAACTAGGATGCCACTCATTAGTGATCTGAACCAAGAGGCCCACATGGTCTGAAGCACATCTATCAAAATCCAAAATGTTATTGACTAATATTGAGAGCCTTTGGTGTGTCTGGGGGACACTATTCCTTCATTACCTAACTTGAACAATTTTAATATTATCATTTAAAACGGAAAAGAAAGATAACAATGGGAAAATATTAGAAATGGGTGAAAATTACCAAATTAGTAATACTAACTAATAAAAGAATCATAAACCGAATTTTACTAATGTATGTCATTTATCAAGAATAAAAACATAGTTACAACTTTTAGGAATGAGTACTATGAAAGAGGATCAATAAATTATAAAATTTGACCAAGCTTCTTGAGCTACAACCCAATCATCTGGTTCATCTTTGGAAAGGGTGTGATTCATTTCAATAACTCGAAATCCACAATCATCAAAAAAGGTTCCTTTCCTCATCATTTAATCAAACCAATTGTAAACGTAATATTTTTAATAACGGTTGAAAAATTCCATTGGAAAAAGAGAACTTCATGGCCCATTTATAGGCATCCCAAATAGAGGCACATGCCTTAGGTCCCATTATATGTTATTGGCATCCTGAATCACTCACTCAAGTTCAATAAATCATTCATGGCACCACTATGGTCATACCATTCATTACCCAATTAGTTCCCCAAGTAAATCGCACCCCATGGGTGGATAAAGTTTAGGATTATACTATAATAGGAGGTTTATGGCTTGTAAAAAGGTTAAATTTGATAATGTATAGACAAAAACATTTAATTTTAAATTTTATATTAATAATAAAGTATGTCACTGATAACAAGATTGCTGAATTAATGTTTTGAATTATCTAAAATTGTTATGGATGTATATACATGCCAACATGGCTACAGGAAAGAACCCCACCATCATAGAAGTGAGTATTGGCCAATAAAGAGTTATAATATACAACAAACAGTGAGAACCATATTTAATAGACACTAAAGTTATATTAGTGCAGTCATATTAGGAAGCTAATTATCCCTGATGACTAACCATGCCCCTATTAACAACCTAGAGTGTATGACATCTCTCTCTGATCTCAAAAACATCATCACACATTCATACTTTGATATTAATCATGTGGAATATGGATTATATTAACACAAAATTCCTAGAAATACCAAGACTTCTAAGAATAGAAATTTTTTGGATGATATTAGCACATAATTCATTTTGAATAAAATTTGATTAAATGTCAATACCCAACACACACAACCTAATCTAATAGAAAAAAAGTAATGCACTCCCAAATCAAAATAGAAAACCAAAACAACAGATACAGAACATTAAAATGAAATTATCACTTACGGATTAAAAGTGTAAATATGTGAAATTTTGAAGATGGATCAGAAAGAAGGATTTCAGAAGTAGGGTATAAAGAACCCCGCTTATCCACTTCACCCAAATGAAAACATAAAACCAAAATAGTAGATGAACTATCACTTACAGATTACAAGTGATGAACTAATAAATTTTAAAGATGGAATGATTTCAACCGTATGGGAATGAAAATACCAATTCTCTCTTCTGTTTAGTTCTGCAGTTGCGCAGAATGGGGGAGGGCGAGATTATTTGAATTTGGGGAAACAATTTCCAAACGGTTTTTAAAAAATGTTTTGAAATAAATCCTTTTCCAACAGTTTGTAATAATCATTTGAATATGATGATTTAAACCTCACTATACAAAATTTTTAAAAAAACTGTTGTTATATAGTATACTTTTCCCAACAGTTTTTCAAAACCGTTGTGAAAAGATGATTTTACCCAGCTTTTACCAACAGTTTCCTAAAATCGATAGACAAAGTACTCGTCAACAATGGTTAAGAAAACCATTATTATGTAGTCATTATGAAAACCTCCCTTTCTAGTAGTGTTTATTTCTGGATCTTACATGTTATATGTAACATGATAAAATTTTATGAGAAGTATTCTTTTTAATTTCATTGATGTTTTGTGTTGTACGCTACACAAGATTAGATTGCACTATATGCAACAATGTATTTGCTTGTAGTATATGCAGACACTATTCATGGATTGTGTTGCACGCAAGAGGGGCCTTCCTCGATAGCTTGTGTTGTATGCAATACTGACATTCAGTAAACAATGAAATATTGTAATTTACTAGAAATTATGAATAATTTTAACTACATTATGAATTTTTTTACTTAATAATTCATCTTACACATAATCTAGAACATGGTATGAGAAAAAAATAATTTTTCAGATAAAATAACTATTTCTCAAAAAATACAGTTTTTCCACCTTTTGATGGTGCACCCACTTTAAATCTAGTTTCTGACACTTTAATAATTTCAATTATAAAAAATAAACTTATTCATTTTAATAAGGATATAAAAATTTACTCTGGAAAAATTTATTATATTTTTGTCTTAACTTTCATATTTTTATGAATAGTAAAAATATGATAATTGTTTCTTTAAAACAATTTTTTATTCATAATAATTTATATGTTTAAATTATAAAATTTATTGGTTTTAATGTATAAATAGAATATATTTTTACACGTTAATATAATTTATGTCATTATAATTAATTTCACTTTGAATTCATATGTAAAATCATTTCAATCTTTATTAATGTTTTAACTTTTAAAACTCGTTTTCTTAACAACAAGATTAATTTTAAATAAATTAATGATACTTCTATGTTTTGAATTTTGAAAAATGGATTTCATATTTGAATTTAGTGGGTCCAAATTATTTTAATAGATAACTTTTTTTGATATTATGAATAGTAACTATAGTAATTTTTATTTACTACAGTTAAAGGTAAATCAGGTAATTAAGGGTAATAATGAGATTATTAATTTACCATAACACCTGACAAAATTCTATTGGATGAATAAATGTCGACCAATATCACCTAATGGTATAAATAGATTCATTTCATGGACTTTTGATCATAAAAATGATGTAATTATTATAAAAAACAATGAAAGTGACAACATGGCACTCTCTTATATCTTATAAGTGTTATAATTTTAGTTTAGTGATAAAATTCATAAATCATCGAACATAAATAGTCACCTATAAGGTAATAAAATTATCTACATCAAGTAAATTTATTTATAATTTTTAATAATTAAATAATTATCATTAATGGTGACAAAATAGTGATGTAGATATTATTTTATTGATTAAAATATCAAAAAAATGGATTTAAAAATATTAAAATAAATAACATATTAACTATTTAATGTTCTTGATGAATTTTTCATATTAATAATAAATGATAGGGATCTATTAAATACTTTGGTTTGAATAAATATTCTGTTTTTATTTTATTTAAATTCAAATAATTGAATAGTGTCATAATTGACACTATTGATATTTTATAAAAATAACATATTATTAAATTGTTTAAAAATCACAAAAATACTTAACAATTTTAAATTTAACTTTATATAGTCTAAAATTTCATAAAGTATCCAATTATGGGAAATTCACGACACATAAGTCATTATTGAAATAAATTTGGAATTTAGAATCTTATTACCATAAATAAAATTAAATAGATTAAATAAGGATAAATCAAAATGATACTGTTTAAAATAAAATAAAAACAAGTCCTCAATTTGATTGGTTGATGACATTACAACTCTATATCATCTCATATTTGAATTGAGTCATTCTTGGATGTTTTTATTTGGGGTATTAATTAATTATAAATTAATATTTTTGAGGTTTCCAAAAGTGCCCCTCTCCTCTCTTATAAAAGAGAACCTCCTCCCTCTCCTCTTCATGACATTTTGAGATTTCATGGTCGGGTAAACCATATAAATTTATTTTCTACACTTACCATGAAACATACTAGTGGTCCTGATCATCATCAAATACCATCTTTAGTGCCCTAAGAGGAGGTTTAGAAGAGGCGCGTCGAAGAAGAGGTAATATCCTTTACCAATTCATTCAAATTTATTTCGCCTTCTACTTTATCTAGTTTATTTGTTCCATTATAAATTAATAACATCACTATCACTCGTATTCTGATATGTTATTATAAATATGAAACAACCCTATTTCACCTTCTATCCATCCTTCGATAAATAAAATCACCACGCGTGCGTGCATATGGAATTCCGTCTCCACGCCGTGGTGTAATCTATTTCCCACGACCACCTTACTTGGATGGGTATACTGGTGAAAAGAATAACTATATATGATTTTTGTTACATGATACTAATTCTGAGATATTCTATCGTCCACTCCAATACCATTCAATAATTATGTGAAGGATATCACTGCCCGTGCGTATGTATGGATTACCGTCTCCACGACGTGATTTTATTCATTTTCCATGTTAACCATTCAAGAATTATTATAATGTATATATATTGAATAATAATGAAATATATGACATAATAATGATAATGGATTTATGTTTGTATATATATATATATATATATTTCATTTATGTACATCCATTCAAGTCAATAAGGAAAGGAAGACAGCATTCACACAAACATACGGCCTACTGTCTCCATGGACGGTGTATATAATTCCATTTATCGATAATTTAAATTATAAATATATATAAATTAAGGTTTTCATTCTGGAAGTAAGTAATCACGATCTATGTAATCATATTAATTTTTACAAGTCAAAACACAAACGATAAAGGGAACGATTTTACAAAAAATGCTGCTTTAATATGGAATTGACAAATGAATGGGTAATATAAAGTTGTAAGTGAATCATATATTATATCTGTCACAATCCGACCCGTACTGGGTGTCATTCCACAACTACCCCAAGACCGTCTCCTTAGGCCATGGGCTGGCGGCAAGAGAAAAAGGCACAACAAACTTGGGGAGGCCTAAGCCTAAGAAATTGTACACACGTACGCAGCTAACACAAAGAAGTGATGAGT
Organism: Viscum album; assembly: GCA_963277665.1. Lineage (NCBI taxonomy): Eukaryota > Viridiplantae > Streptophyta > Magnoliopsida > Santalales > Viscaceae > Viscum > Viscum album. Next base: position 317,128,554 of record OY728148.1, read on the forward strand.
AAAGAGAAAACCAAAGGACAAAAATCTATAACCCATCCACAGTTATGCATCAACTTCTAAATAGAACATGTATTGTGATGAAAAGTACTGACAAGTAAACTGAATAGTAAAAGGGAAAAACACAGGCCCAACTAGAATGGTGTCACAAGCCAGAAACATGCAAATGAAAGTAAACAGCTGGTGAGTCTCACTCCAAGAAATCCTCCTACAACAACTAAACACTACCCAATCTCTGGTGTCCTCTACGCTCCACTGTTGTCTCGATCAAACTACTTGTCATCTGCAAGGGCACACCAAGTGCGGGAAAAGCCCAAGCAGGGGTAGTATAAAGATACTCAGTAGGATGCCCTGAAAGCTCGAGGGATCATAAAAGAAGATACTATAATGTTGATTAGTAGACATATCAAGAACAATGCAAGATTACAATAGAGAGAGTGCAGCTAAACCCAAAAAAGGAATGAAGTAAACTTGTCCAATCCTAGAGGAGCTAGACACAGAAAGCATGTGGAATACCCTACCTGTCTTCGGCCATCCTGGATGGAGAGTAACCGAACCCAATGAGTGGGAACAAAATTAGGATGTATATATATATGCTCAACAAGAAACACGAAAAAGTGTGTATGCGGATCCATATATCTTAGCTCGGCCCATGAAAAGTTCCTAACATTTATAACGGTATCCATCACTGATGCCCAACAATACGGCATGTCAAGAGGCCTCATTGCTAAACCGTACAACCAGGGGTCTCGCTCTGGTAATCACGGGGTAAATTCGCTGACTAGCCTCATAGAAATGGCTGAGTCTGAAAGAAGTCTTCGGGTAACCCACTACCCAGCCCCGCTGGATGGTAAACTCTAAGGTTTACGGGTAACCCACTACGAAGCCTCGCTTGAGGGTAAACCGTAAGGTCAACGGATAACCCACTGCGTAGCCTCACAAGAGGTTAAACCCTAAGGTCAAGGGGTAACCCACTACCCAGCCTCAGTGGAGGGTAGCCCCAAAGTTCAATGGGTAACCCATTGCCCAGTCTCGTTGGAGGGTAAACCCTATGATCAATGGGTAACCCACTACCCAGCCTCGCTGGAGGGTAAACCCAGAACTCTTTCGATATATCCGCACTACCTGTCCCATCCTTGAGTTTCACTAACATCGCTACCGTGTGTTGGTTCAGAGTGCGTCAAAGAACCTTTGACCAACGCCATTTAATGTTTCCACATCTAATGAGATCCCTAAAGAGGCTCTGCTCTCCCAAACATATTATACCATTGTAATCCTCATGAAAAAACACGTGAGATCGACTATTTACTCGATAGAAACAGTCTCCTGATGTAAAAGTTATTCAACACCACTTTACACCCATACGACGTCTAATGTGGTCCACACCTCGGTCCCGAAAACGTTCGAGCAAACTACGCCTTCACGATGCTCCCATAAAAACATGCCAAATCGACCATTCATATGCCCCAAATGGACACCTGATGAAAAAGTCATACTACACTGCACATAGATTAAAAGATGACCTGTGGGGCCCAAACCCCAACTCCGGCTTCAACACCTATAACCACACAGGTCCACTTCGTCTGGATTCCTGGGTCACAACACTGTTGACGGCGCCTAAAACAGACATTGGATGCAGAAGCTGCAACTCCCCACGTTATATGCAAACAGGGCCCTGTGGGGCCCACACCTCGACCCCGAAACATGTCACGCTAATCGTACCATTGCTTTCTTTGCAGATAACCATGTTTCATAGGCTAATAATTTTCCCTAAATGTACATAAGAATCATAAGTGGTAAAAAAGAAGCCTACGTCTGAAAGACACCTTTTGGGGACCACGCCTCGGGCCCGAATTTCCGCGGGAGGAATGCGCCATCGCAATTCCCTCAGAAGAATAATCAGAAATGAGTGATCAAGAACCCCAAACGGATGTCAGGTGAAAAAGTGGTGTTTCACCATAAAATGTGTGATCTGGGACCTGTGGGGCCCATACCTTGTCTCCAAACTGAACACTTCTGAAAATGTCTCAAAAAGTCCGCATGAGGACTGGGGTCATGCTTCCGCTGAAGGCGTGTCAATCTTACATCCCAATCTGGGGTTATGTCCGACACAAGAATAATTAAATAAATAAATAATTAAAACATTAAAAAATTATTCTCATTAAGCGTTTCATGCCACCAAGCAACGAAAGCAAACCGCAAGGGTTCTGATCCAACCTTGGAAGGACCGTCTCAACTCCGGAGCCACATCGCCTCTTACGGTTTGTTAAAAGGAAGTCTGTCTCATGAAGCACGTCTGTCGCAAACATTAATAATAATTTTATATTAATAAATTAAAACGTTTTGGGTCACCCGTCTTCTAGTACAGAAACCAAATACCCCAAAAACCAACATAAAAAGATCATCTCAATGAGACAGACCCACAATTGTAGATGGTGCGTCAAACGAATGCGCCTTTTAAGAGATACGACACCTTGATCGCAAGGGACCCAACCAGGCCGGTTCACCCAGGCCGGCCCAGTCCGAACCGCTGGCCCGCTGGTCTGGCCCGACTCACCAGGGTCTGCTGGCCGCGGTCTGCTCTAGCATCATTGGATCCGCCTCGGGTCTTGTTCTCCAAATCAGACTGGCCTGTGGCCGGTCTACACCACGTCGCGCTAGCAGGACCCACTAAATGAGGGTCCTTTTTCACACCCCCCCCCCCCCCCCGAGGCACTGACCTTAGGGCTCTTCCGCTGACCGTGGGGGGTCTGACGCCATTGTCGCCGTCCTGCGGAGCACACCGCCAACGCACCTCCACCCGCCACCGCCGCCGCCTCAGCTCCCCGCCTCTCCACGACTGCTGCTGCCTCAGCTCCCCGCTTCGCCGCTCCAGCCACTCCTTGGCTCAGCACCTCCCAGAGCTACACCTTCTATGTCGGCCCCACCGGACGTCGGCACCGCATCCGAACCCCCGGACGCACCGACTGCCTGATGCCCCACCTTCAACCAACACCCTTACTGGAGACGGGGCTTCCGACGGCCACCATCACTGCTCCAGTGGACCGATTTCAAAACCGAACGCGTATTCAGGATCCTCAGGACGATTCCTTTGAAGCGACTACCCCCGATAATCGATCCGACAAGGATTGCACGTCGGAAAATTGGGGTGAAGAACGCCCAAGAATGGGATTTATAATGGGGATCGAATGATTGTCGTGTTCGTTCGGCCATCTTCCCGGTTCCAAAATTATAGAATTTTAATGAAAAAAATTGACTAAAACTCTAGAAATTGATGAAGGGGCGGATAACCAAAAAAAAGCATACCTGATATCGGTCATGCATCGTTGGTGGCATGTCCACGATGACCTTGCTTTGATCCGCCAATGTTTCGGAGGGGTCGCTCCTCGATTCGGCGAAGAATGGTGAAGAACGCCGAAGAACAATAGAGGGAGAGAGAGGAAGAAAGAGAGAGAGAAGAAGAAGAAGAAGAATGGTTTCTCCCCCTTATATCAAGCTAATTTATAAAAACTCGCTGAAACACCACCCACGGTCGCAGATTCCAAAACCTTTGCACCTGCTTATTTTATATCGTTCCTAGGAAAATCACCCCATCTCAAACACAATGGAAGTATCAAGTTTCCATTCCGATAAATCGTTTGAAAGTAATTTGAAAAGAAATTCAGTGTTGAAAATCACTAAGTCATTATTTCAAAATGATGATTTTTCCCCTAGGTGACATCTGACATAGCAGGCCCATGCCTGCAACTTTTACACACCTTCTTGGGTAAACGGCATGCTTCAGACGCAATCGTGCCCTCGGATTTCCGATCCAAAAAACCATTTAGGAGAATACACAACACCACCTCGTGCATTGTATAATAACACATAATATTTTTATAAAATTTAATCCGGGAACACCGGGATTCGGAATAGCATGTCGTCTCAGCTTCTAGCCCTGGAAATATATGTATAAATATTCCAATGGCTTTCGGGGAAAAAACAGGGTCTCTAAATTATTCCCTCCTTCAATTTTTTCTTCCCAAAAAAGAAATACTTGGAAAATCAACTCGGGATACAGATCTCACACCTAGCTCTCCCACTCCCAAGAAAACTTTCCCAACACCATGGTGGCACAACACGCGAACCAAAGGGCTAGTTCGTACTCATAAGGTCTGCAACATTCGATGACGTGCATAGGAACACACAAACACATCGTTGGCTGTGACACGCGGAAGACATCGTGTGCCCAGTCCTACTATTTGGAGGGTATGGAAGATGGTAGGAAACCACGCCATCTCTTGCACGATTCCCGAACGGCTCAAAGAAACTTGGGGGACTTCCTCCATCAAACCTCTACTTTCCATTCCGTGACCGAAATCAAGATTTTTTCCTGGAACATGGTCTCGTGATTCCTTCTTTTAGAATACCCATCAGGTGCAACATCCAAGGATATCTGGTCACACAACAGTCAGTGCATCACCACCAATACTCTCTAACACACTCAAAAAGTGGATGACTCAACACCATAGACTATAGAAAAGTTTCATCCTCCGGGTCTTATAGGGTCAAAGGCAAGGAAGCTGACTACTACAGAACTTCCTTCTCCTTACGAGTCTGGGACTTTCTACTATGAGAACCCGCTACAACACTGCTATTTTTTCCGCAACATAGACTAACACAACATCATAGTCCTAAATAATTTCAACCAGCACCGTCATCTCAGGTTCAAGTCTCTCTGGGTGAGGGTGCACCTGAGACACTAGTGGTCTGAGCAAACCACAAAGCACTCTGCTAGAAGGTAACGTCTCAACATTATCAGGTTAATAACTACCACTACCTGTACCACATAGTGAATCACATAGTTCTGTTTATGGGTTGTCCATCACCTTGACCTGTACTTGATAAAAGTATCAAGATTGACATTGAGAACGCAAGGTACCAATGAACATGGAAGGTGAGAAACTCAACCAAAAGCCAAGGATAGACATGGAGAGTACGTGGCATACCCCATGTGTCTTTTCCCCTCTTGGAAAGAGAGTAATCCCCAAAACATGAACTCTACCAAACCCACTAGTGGCACCTCAACAAACAAAGGGGGTTGAGCAGAAAATACCCACTGGAAAATCCCGAACCCACTCTGATACTCCACCGCACAACCCCTCCATGACTGCACATGTTAGAGGGACTCATCCACCACACCTCAGTACTATCCACATTGGGCGGTACTGACTCTCCCTCGCAGTTTTTATCACATCAAAAAAATGTCTCTCAGTCGAGTATGAACCCCTCTTTTACTTGCATTCAATTCCATGTCGAACAACACCAACACTAGGTTACACCGACGCCCTGTGTCACCCTCGGTAACCCCTCTAACAAAATGTTATACAAAAGAGTACCTCATGAAGAATCGGACAAGTTATACTAAGAAAAGTGGAAAAAGACACATAGCATACCTCTTATCTTCTCATGTGTTGTAGGATTGTAGACATCCATTGCACTCAGCCACCCACAACCCTATCGGTCATCTCCCTAAGCCTAACATGGGCCTCATAGTGGTGTTGGAAGGACCTCAAAATGTCCTCTACCAACCATAGTTCTTCCTACTCTTCTGCCAACACCACCTCCCTGGGGACCACCCTATCCTCCCCTGGGAGTTTTCTGATCACGATAATCCCTCTATCATGGCAGTGCATCTACCAACTATCTTGAAAACTCAGCATATTTTGTCAAGGATTCTCATGACACGTGATCTCACACATCATAATCATAGAACTATTACTCAGTGGGTTATCTCGGTGCTCTATTCTTCCCCCGATCATATTCCATAGCCTCATCAAGGGGAGACCTCCAGCGATGTGGCCTTGCCAATTGAAGTCCCTCTAACAGAAATTTCTCTTCCACCCGTGCTCGCTCCAGCACCCCGAGATGGGTTAGTATTCACAAGGGCACTATGCTGCCATGAATCTCCTCTACATATACCTCACTCAAACATTTGTGCTCAGAATTTTCCATCATGGACCATGCCCACAAAGTACCAAGAAAGGTCTGCGAACCCAGTCGCGTACTCAGCCACTGCCATCACTCCCCGCTGAAGCTCCAACAGCTCCTGAAACCTATAAAGAATAAGTAGGATGGGTATTACTCCTCATGAAAGAGAATTTAGAAGCCATCCCATGAGAGTACCAATTTATCGTTCATATGAGTAACCTTGGCTCTATTAACGCCAAACTACTTGGTTGAAAGACTAGATGTGAAAGCCACCATCAACCTGTCAGTGTCCAAATAAGCCTAAATAGACGATCCACCGACTCTAGCCAACCCTTCACTGTTTGATGGTATGGATCACCATGGTACTTCAATAGTCTCTGATGTTGGAACTCAAGTAACGCGCCTATCATGCACTCGTCATCGGCCTTCGCTACCGATACTATCTGCTACTCCACTGGTGGAGGTGCTACTACATATCCTCCTGGAGAATGGGTAACCATATGATGGATCTTGAACTAAGGCCTCGTCACTCACTGTGTCTTCATCACGAACCAGAGCTAGTATCCTGGCTGGCTATCATCGCGGAGACATCCTAAATCCGATCAAGAAGTATCGCGGTCAAATGAGCACATATATTTATATCAACAATGATGGTGAGCCGACTCAAGAAGGACTGTCAAAGACTCAATCCTACATGATGCATTAACAAAATTCCCTACAATAAGTGTCTCAGTGTGCCGAGTCGATAGTTAGGTTATCAGGATCCCAGTGAATGGATATGTCAGCCGCCGCACCATCACTGTACTCCCTAGCCTCAGAGCCTCTCTTGAGACACGTCAACACAATTTCCCTAAATCCCAACCAATTACTTTTTAAGGATGTCCAAAAAATTCCCTAATTAATGAACCACCTTTGATACCACTTTGTCACAACCCGATTCATACTAGGGATCAACCAACAACTACACCTTTCATGAATCCATAGGGCAGGGGCTGGTGACTAACCCAGAAGGCACAAAAAACAAGGGGAGGCCTTTTCCTATGAAAAAATACACACACACACAACTTACTCAATGAAGAAGGTCAGAGTAAAGAGATAACCAAATGAAAAACAACTATAACCCAACCACAGTCATGCATCAACTTCTAAATAGAAAAATTAAAGTGTTGAAAAGTACAGACATGTAAACTGAAGCGTAAAAGGGAAAAACACACTCCCAAATTTAAAAGTGGCACAACCCGGAAATAGGAAAACAAAAGTAAACAGCTGCTTAGTCTCACACCTAGAGATCCTCCTATGACAATTGAACACAACCCATGCTCCCGTGTCCTCTAATATAATCCGTAGTCTCGATCGGCTTGTCTGTCATCTGCAATGGCACACCAAGTGAGGGAAAATCCCAAGCAGGGGTAAATATAATGATACTTAGTAGGATTCCCTGAATGCTAGAGGAAGCAAAAAAAGAGATACTAAAACTATGAGTAGTAGACTGATCAAGAACAATGTAAGAGTAAAATAAAGAGATTGCAGTTCAACTAACAGAAAGGAATGAAGTAGACTCGTCCAATTCAAGAGGATATAGACACGGAAAGAAAATGGTATACCCCACACGTCTTCGCCCCTCCAAGAAAAAGTTTAACTGAACCCATGGAGTGGGAACAAAAGTAGGGTGTATATATATATATATATATACTCAAAATGAAACCCAAACAGGCGTGTAAGGGGATCTCTATCTCCAAGCTCATCCTAGGAAAATTCACCACCAGTTCTAAGGGTATCCATTACTAATGGCCAACAATCCCGCACATCAAGCAGCCTCATTGCTAAACTGTACAACCAAGGGCCCCGCTTTGGTAATCACGGAGAAAAGTCAATGACTAGCATCATAGAAAGGAAGAGTCTGAACGAAGTCGTCGGGTAACCAACTGCCCAGCCTTGCTGGAGGGTAAACACTAAGTTTTACAGGTAACCCACTGTCGAGCCTTCCTGGAGGGTAATCCCTAAGGTCAACAGGTAACCCACTGCCCAGCCTCACTGGAGGGTAAACCCTATGGTCAATGGGTAACCCACTGCCCAGCCTCGTTGGAGGGTAAACCCTAAGTTCAATGGATAACACATTACCCAGCCTTTCTGGAGGTTAAACCTTAAGATCAACGGGTAAACCCCTGCCATGCCTCGCTGGAGTGTAAACCTGGAACTGATCCGATTTCTCCGAAATACCCATGCCATCACTTGGTGTCACTAACATCGCTACCATGCGCTGCTTTGGAGTGCGTCAAAGGAAACTCCAACCAATGACCTTTCGTGTTTCCATAATTAATGAGATCTCAAATGAGGCTCTGCTCTCCCATACAGATTACACAGTTGAAATCCTCGCAGAAAAAACAAACGAGATAGACCATTTACTCACTCGAAACAGGCTACCGATGGATAAGTTATTCAACACCACATTACGCCCACACGACGTCTCACGGGGCTCACACCTCAGCCCAGATGAAAGTTGGGCAAACTACACCATCATGATGCTCTCGTAAAAACACACCAAATCGACGATTCATACACCCCAAACAGACGCCTGATGAAAAAGGTGCAGTACGCTACACACAGCTTAAAAGACTGCATGTGGGGCCCACACCTCAATTCCAGCTTCAATGCCTGAAACCACCAAGGTCAACTTCATCTCGATGGTAGGGTCACAACGCCGCTAACAGTGCCTAAAACAGACATTGGATGCAAAAGCCGCATCTTTTCACGTTATATGAAAACGGGGCCCTGTGGGGCCCAAACCTCGACCTGAAACATGTCACACAGATCGTACCATTGTGTTTCTTGCAAATAACCACGCGGCGTACGCTATCCATTTTCCCTGAATGGACTTATGCAGCATACGTCTTAAAAACATAGCATACGTCTGAATGCCAACTCGTGGGGCCCACGCCTCGGGCCCAAATTTTGGTGGGCAGATTGCTTCATCGCAATTCCCTCGGAAGAATACTCTGAAACGTGTGCTCAAACACACCAAACTTATGTCGGGTGAAAATTTTTGTTTCACCGTAAAATGTGTGATCTGGGCCCTGTGGGGCCTGCTCCTTGTCTCCAACCCGAAAACTTTGTAAAATGTCTCAAAAAGACTGCATGAGGACTGGGGTCACACTGCTGCTAACGGCGCGTCAAACGAACATCCCAAGCAGGAGTTAGGTCCGACGAAAGAACAATTAATTAATTAATTAATTAATTAATTATTCGCATTAAGATTATCATGCCACCAAGCAATGAAACCAATCCACAAAGGTTCCAAAACAACATTGGATAGACCATCTCAACATCTGGGCCACAGTGCCTCTGACGGTGCGTCGAACGGACGTCCAGCTCATGAAGCGCGTCTCTCGCAAATATTAATAATAATTTAATATTATTAAATTAATTATTTTGGGTCACCCGTATTCAAGAGAAAAACCAAAAACCCAAAAACCCAACTTAAAATATCCGTCTCGAAGGGATGGACCCACATCCGCAGATGGAACGTCAAACAGACGCGCCATATAAGAGATACGGCCCCTTGATCGCAAGGGGACCAAGCGGGCCGGCTCACCCCGGCCGGCCCGGTCCGAACTGTCGGCCTGTGACCCAGTCGCGGGTCCTGCCCGACTCGCCACGGCTCGCTCTACCAAAAACGGACCTGCCTCTGGTCAGGTTCTGCAAATCAGACCAAACCATGGCCGGTCTTCTACATGTCGTTCCAGTAGGACCCGAAAACTGTGGATCCTTGTTTGCTGCACACCCCACCCAGGCGCTAACCTTGGGGATCCTCCCCTAACCGCAATGGGTCCTCCTCCGTCACTGTCTTCCTGTAGAGCGCACCACAACTGCCCATCCACCCGCCACCGCCGCCGCCATAGCCCACCGCATCGCCACGCCGGCCGCCGCCTCGGCTCCTTGCTTCGCCTCCCCAGCCGCCGCCTCGGCTCCCGTCATCGGAACACCGACCGTTGCCTCAGCTCCGCTCCTCCCACTGCTGCCCCATCCACGCGGGCCACACCCGACGCCGCCTCCTAATCCAAACCCCCGGCCGCCCCAGCTGTCTGATGCCCAACCTCCGGCCACCGCCCTTGCCGGAGCTACGGCTTCCGACCGCAGATGCCACCACTTCGGTGGCCCTATTTCAAAATCGAACGCGGGATCAGGGTCGTCAAGTGGAGGACTTCACAGCGCCTACCCCCAATCGTTGATCCGACAAGGTTAGTACGTCTAAAAATTGGTACGAAGAACACCCAAGAACGAGATTTAGAACGGGGCTCGGAAGATGGTCGTGTTCCTTTGGGCATTGTCCTAATTGAAAAATTATAGAATTAAAACAACAAATAACAGAAAAATAACTCCATAAATTGATGAAGGGGTGGATGACCAAAAAAACGTCTACCTCGAATCGATCATGCGCCATTTGTGGCATGTCCACGACGCTCCTGCTTCGATCCGCCAAGGTTCCGGTGGTGGTCACTCCTCGATTCCGTGTAGAACGGAAAAGAATTCCTAAGAAAAAGAGAGGGAGATATGGGAAGAGGGAGAGAGAGAGAAGAAGAATGGGGTCTACACCTTATCTCAATTGACTTTATAAAAACTCGCTGAAATGCTGCCCACTATCACAGATTCCAAAACCTCCGCGCTTTCTTATTTTATATTGCACCTAGGTAAAATGCCCCATCTCGAACTCATCAAAAGTCTCAGATTTCCATTCCAAGACATCGTTTGAATGTTATTTGAAAAGAAAATCAGTGTTAAAAATTATTAAGTCGTTATTTCAAAATGACGATTTTTCCCCTTGGTGACATCTCTAAGAGCAGGCCCGCTCCCGCAACTTTTACACCCCTCCTAGGGTAAATGGATCACTCTAAATGCAACCATGCCCTTGGATATCCGATCCGAGCTACCTTTTAGGATAAAACACAACCCTGCCACGTGCATAGTATAAAAACAATTAATATTTTTATAAAATTTATTCTGGGCACTACGGGCCTCTGAATCACACACCATCTCAGCTTCTAGCTCTGGAAATATATGTAGAAATATTCCAAAGTCTTTAAGGGTAGAAACTGGGTCTCTACATTATCATAAATATTATTATGGTTCTATTAAAAGTTAATAATATGTTTAAACCCACAATATAGGAGTCTCAAACACATACAAAAGTAATTGGACATAAGGTAAGAGATTATTATTCCAATCTCGTTCTTACCCGAGATTGTTTATATGTAAGTATTTACTAGAATTATTATTATCATCCTTGTCCATGTTTTCTAAAAAAATTTCATAAAATGTTTACTATTATTCCATATGTACTTAAAGTCATTTTTACCCAATGTTGACTTTTATAACATTGTATGGAATGAATCATTATTTTTTTTACAATACAAGGATCATTTTGAATTTTCCGACAAAAGTACGAGGGGAATATTTTTTTATCTTATATAGAATGAACATATTTTTTACAGTTTCATAAAATATTTTTTCCATGAAGCTTACTCAATAGGATTTAATGATTATTTTCAACCAAACTCTTTTCGTTTAAAATTGAATGGAATTTTTAGAAATGAAAATGATTTTGATGAAGAAAGTATATTTTCCTCAAGATTTTATTTCAAGTGTTTTATCAATACCATTTTCCATCTATAATGACATTCTTTAATAAGGTTATGATTCAAGCATAATGTATCTATTATTTAAATGGTTTCATTTTTCTTATGATTAAATTATATCCATTTTTTCTATATGGAATATGTTATGATGGGATTATGTTTATGAAACCCATTTTAGTCATTGGTTTATGATGAATGATTTATGTTTATTTTGTGGCACATGAAGGAATGATTTCATTATGAGATGGGTGGGACCTATATATCCCTCTATTTCATTGGGTAAAAATTTATATCTCATGAGATAAACATGGATGGAATGGAAAGTGATTCTGATACAGTAATACAGGGCTATAACGGCACGTAAATCCAGTTCAGTAATGGACTTTTTCCACTATGATGGTTTTGGAAGCAATGCATTGGCCACTATGGAAATAAAATCATGTGCTTAATGGTTTTCTATAATTACATGTTTTATTCCCATGATATTTTATTAGGATTAATGTTCCTTTATGATCTATACCTTACGTACTGCCATGATTTATTTCACAACACAATATTTTGATGTATAAACATTATGATCATGTTTTTAGGTACAAATGTATATGGTTTGTTTTATTTTCTCCATGATTACCCTTACTGAGAATTTGAGATCAACCTTTTTATGTTTTATTTTCCCCAGGATATAAAGAAAGGCATTAGGTAAAAAAAGGGGAATATATTTATAGGAGGTGTTGAAGATCATTCACCATGATTATAATATTATGTTCCAAGTTTCCAAAGACACTAAACTATTACTGTCCTTAGATGTTTTTGTTCTTTATGTATTATGTATTCTGCAAAAGTAATGTAATGGCTATCTACGTCAATCATGGGTTGTTATAGTTGGTATCCGAGGAAAGGTTTAGTCAACCGTTGGAAAATAGAATGCGAAAAATTTAGTGAGATCCCTAGAGATATTTCTAAGGAATGTCTTGGGATATCCCTAAGGTCAAGTATAAGTATAGTTTACAATCCTAGAATTAAGATGACGATCATGAAAACCCTAGGATAAAACCTAATTTTTTAGATATTGAATGTACTCCCCCTTTGTTATACTATTTTTTGGATATAAATTTTCCCAATCACACTATTCTATTAGCATTTTAGATAATGGCTAGAACCCAAAGGAACCATGTAGGTCAATGTAATGGAAAATGCAATGATTTTCCTTTTAAAAAACCATTCTTATGGGAGATGGAGTGAAAAATCCTATTACTATACATACACAGGCTATAAATAATTATAGACTTCCAACTGAGCATAGAAGGGAATAATATTCTGTTGAGTCCTTCATGAGGTAAAATCCACCTTATTTCAATGGGTCTTATGATCCACTTATTGTTAAATAATTGATCAGTTCCATTGAAAAGATATTTTCCATATTTTTCTGTTCAGAACATGAAAAACTCATTTCGGATGATTACAGTTTAAAAGGTGAAGCATACTAGTGGTGGACTCTAATTAAGAATACAAGGCCCCTGGATGAAATTGATTCCATGGAATGGGACGAGTTTGAGAAGTTTTTTTTCTATATGTACTTTCCTCATATTCTTCGAAAAAAGTTGGAAAAGGAGTTCATTGAGTTTAAGAAAAAGGATGATGAATCTTTAGGTATATACGAGGAGAATTTTAAAAGGCTTGCAAGGTATGCATCTGGCTTTATCATCCAACCTGAAAGAAAAGTTGATCGATTTTTCAGTGAATTAAAACCAAGTCTTTGAAGGGAATTAGTGGTAAGAGACATCAGTAGCAATGATGAAATTATGTGATGTGCTATCAAGATATAACGGGAAGTCACTGTTACCTATCCATCTCATGGTTTTGACAAGAAACGAAAGATGGAGTTCAAGGAAAAATCTAAAAACAATGGTGAAAAGAAGACGAATGTTTTGTTATACTCAATGTGTGGAAGGAAGCATGGTGGAGATTGTCTTAAGGGGACTAGAAAATGTTTTATGTGTGGAAAAGAAGATCATCAACTAGCTGAGTGTTGAATTAATGTGAAAAAGGTAGCTAATGATGTGAATAGAGAAAAGACTATAGAGAACGCACCACCAACACTTGAATTCTACAAGTGCAATGAAATGGGGCATTATGCTAACCAATTTCCTAATCCATGGTTTAATGATGATCAACATCAATAACCTATTTAGGCAAAATACCAAGGTAAGTCATATGAAATAACTATTGGTGATTTCTAATATGCCAACAATGTGGTGGAATTATTAAGTGTTTATGTAACGGGATTCCAAAATAGTGTAGTGGAATCGCATTTATAGTATTATGGAATATTGGAATATATATTTATTGGTTTTCAATAATTGTATGGTCCTAGTAACCGTGAGAAGTGATTAAAACATTTTTGGAAAGCGGATGATATGTGCATAATGAAGGGATAAAGAGAAAATAATATGTTCGATTGTATTAATGTGCTCATGACTGATATAAGGACAAAATGACATCATAGTTTGAGTATACAGAAATTATTGGAATTTGGTATGTGGAAAGAATTAACATTTGATAGAATTAATGTTTTCACTAAGGTTATATGGTAATTCATGTTTCAAGAGAATACATGATTAAGGTATTCACAAGTTTTCAATGTGACCAACAAGATATATCTTATGATATACGGGGGATAAATTATTGTATTCACATGCTCGGTAGATGACCATTCTTGTAATTGTTTTCTTTATACTATGAGATTGGGAATAAGTATTTTGGATAAGCATAAAGATTATAATGGATTAAGTTATACATCCGATTGTATTTTTTATTGATTGTACTTTTTCTAAAATTTTATAATAGTATAGTTTTAGAAAAAGGACAACTCGTTGGACGGGCGACAACCCATCGCATCCGACAAATGTGCGGGAATCGAACCCACAACTAAAGTGTAACAGGTCTTTATTACCTACTGGTGACCTACAAGAAGTCCCTGGGTTGAAGAAATCAGTTTTATTTTATTATTTGGTATGATATATGAAGTATAAGTACATTTTTAGAACCATATACAATTAACCTCACCATAGATGGACTTATTTATATTTAATATCGTGTGCTATCCTTTTTTGTGATAGAAACTGATGAAATGAACTATCATTATATTGCATGATCTGCTAATACTTCAATAATGAAAAATTAAACTACATTTCATTAAATAAAAGAATAATTGCAAATTGTTCATGGAATGACAAACGATGATATTACATGGAAATCATGAAAATATTTATCCTTGTTAAAAAATTCATCAACATTAGAGAAATGATCATGAAAACCAAAAAAATTGTCCTAGTACCCTCATATCCAATGAATTAGATGATACCTTAGATCATCAAAAATTTATGGCTTTGTGATTTTTTGATTTTTCATATACATGTTCTCTACCACTCTCAATTAGAACATGATGGTTAAATTTCTCCTCCATATCCATGTTTTCACCATTATTCTCCGATGTGGAAACCCAGTGATGAGTTAATTTGGGTAACCATTACGTTTCTTACATTATTTTTTAAAAATATGATTTTGTATTCCTTTTTAAAATGTGGGATTATACGAAAGAATCTTACAAGTAGTAAACGATTTATAACCCCGGTGAATTTAGAGGGCGAAATTCATTTTAAGGGCGGTAAAATGAAACACCCTGAGATTTTATGAGAAATATTCTTTTTAATTTCTTTATTATCTTGTTTTTTACACTACACCAACATTATAGTGCGCTATACACAACATCATATTAACTTTTAATATATGAAAACACTATTCTTGGATTGTGTTTCACGCAAGAGAGACCTTCCTCGATAACGTGTGTTGTACGCAATACTGAGTTTCACTAAACAACGATATATTGTTATGAACTAGCCGTTATGAATAGTATTAACTAAAATTGGAATTTTATTACACAATAATTCATCTTACATATATTCTTGTACATAGTATGAGTACAAAATAAAATTTTCTGGTAAAATAAGTATTTTTTAAAAAAATTCAATTTTCCCTCCTTTGGATGGCGCACCCACTTTGAATTTAGTTTTTGACACATTTATAATCTATATTAGACAAAATAAAATTATTCACTTCAATAAGGATATAATAATTTACATTGGATAATTTTTTATATTTTTATGCTAACATTCATCTTTTGATGAATAGTAAAAATATGCTAAATTTTTCTTCAAACCAACCTTTTTCATCAAGATAATTTATATGGTTAAACAATAAAATTTAATGGTTTTAAAGTATAAATAGAATATATTTTCACCCTTTAATATAATTTAAGTCATTGTCTTTAATTTAAAATTGAATTCATAGGTAAAAACAATTCAATCTTTGGTAATGTTTTGACTTTTAAAACCCGTTTTCTTGACAATGAGATTGATTTTAAATTAATTACTGCAACTTCTGTGTTTGGAATTTTGAAAAATGGATTTCGTATTTCCATTCATTGGTTCCAAATTATGTTAATAGGTTGCTAGTATTATTTTTATATTATGAATAGTAACTACGATAATATTTATTGACTATAATTAAAGGTAAATCGAGTATTTAAGGGTAAGAAAAAGATCATAAAATTACCATAACACCTTCCAAAGTTATATAGGAAGAATACAAGTCGACACATATCACCTATGGGTTATAATTTATTCATTTTATGGACTTTTTACCATCAAAATGATGTAATTATTATTAAAAACAAACAATGTGA
Organism: Viscum album; assembly: GCA_963277665.1. Classification (NCBI taxonomy): domain Eukaryota; kingdom Viridiplantae; phylum Streptophyta; class Magnoliopsida; order Santalales; family Viscaceae; genus Viscum; species Viscum album. Next base: position 317,144,898 of record OY728148.1, read on the forward strand.
CAACTTGTCACTCTCGTATAACTTATAAGTGTAATAATTGTAATTTAGTGATAAACTTCATAAAACATCAAACATAAATAGTCATAATAAATTTAATAAATGTATCTAAATCATGTGAATTTATTTATAATTTTTAGGGATTTTATAATTATCAATAATGGTGACACAATATTGATGTACATATTATTTTATTCATTGAAATATCAAATAAATGGTTTTAAAAATATTAAAGTAAATATTATATGAACTATTTAATGTGTTTCAAGAATATTTAAAATGAATATTACATTTTATGGGTCTATTAAATATGTTGGTTCTAATATATCTTCTATTTGGATTTTATTTAAATTCAAATAAATGAATAGTGTAAAATTTGACACTATTGATATTTTATAAAAATAACATATTATTAAATTGTTTAAAAATCTCAAAATATTTAAAAATTATAAATTGAAATTTATATGGTCTAAAATTTCATAAATTATCCAATTATAGACAAATTACAATATATATGTATGTATTTATGACAATTTATAATTTATAATCTTATTACCACAAATAAAATTAAATAGATTAAATAAGGATAAATCAAAATGATTAGGAATAAAATAAAATAAAAACAATACTAAATATTATTGGTTGATGAGATTAAAAACCTATCTCATCTAATATTCTAATTGAGTCATTTTTAAGGTTTTTAAGTGGGGTATGAATTTATTATAAATTAATATTTTCTAGGTATCCAAAACTGCCCCTCACCTCTCTTATAAAAGGGAACATCCTCCCTTTCCGCTTCACAAAATTTTGAGCCTTCATGCTCGGACAAACCCTATGAATTTAATTTATACACTTCCCTAGAAACATACTATAGGTCCAGATCTTCTTCAATGACAAACTTTAGCACCCTAAGTGGAGGTTTAGAAGAGGCTTGTCGAAGAAGAGGTAATATCCTTTACTGATTCATTCAAATTTATTTCTCATTATACATAATAATTTTTATATTTTTCATTATAAAGTATTAAAATCTGTATAAATCATATAATTATATGTTATTATAAATTGAAACAACCATATTTCTCCTTTTATGCATCCTATGGAAAATGAAATCATTGCGCGTGTGTGCGTACAGAATACCGTCTCCAGGCCATGGTGTAATCTGTTTTCCACCACCACCTTACATGTATGGGTATAATGGTGTAAAGAATAAATATATATGATTATTATAACATGATAATAATTCTTAGTTATTATATCATACACTCCAAAACCATTCAATAATTATTTGAATGATATCATCGCTTGTGGTTACGTACGGGTTACAGTCTCCATGATGTGATGAGATTCATTCTTCATGTTAACCATTAACGAATGATTATAAGGAATATATATTTAATAATAATGAAATATATGAAATAATAATTCTACTGGATATATATCTATATATTTCATCTATTTACTTCCATTCAATTCATTAAGGAAAGGAAAACTGCTTTCATGCATACGTACGGACTACCGTCTCCTTGAATGGTGTATTTCATTCCATTTATCGATATATTATATTATGAATATATATAAATCATTTTTTAAATTTTGTAAGTAATTAATCATGATCTAATTAATCATATGAATAATTACATGTCAAAACACAGATGATAATTGAAACTATTTTACCCAAAATGCTGCTTTAACTTGGAATTGACAAATAAACGTGTAAAATTAAGTAATAACTGAATCATATATGATATCGTAAATATTATTATAGGTCTGTTACAAGTTAATAATATGTTTAAACCCGCTATATAATATTCTTGGACACATACAGAAGAAATTGGATATAAGGTATGGGATAATTATTCCAATCCCTTTCTTAACAGAGATTGTTTATACGTTAGTATTTACTGGGGTTATGATTATCATCCATGTCCATGATTTCTAAAAATGTTTTCATAATTTTTTTAAAATTATTCCATGAATGTTTAAAGTCATTTTTACCCTTTTTGAATTTTACCACATTGTATGGAATGAGTCATTCTTTTTTTTACCATAAAAGGTAATTTTTGAATTTTCCAGCAAAAGTATGAGGAGAATGTTTTTTTATGTTATACGGCATGAACTGATTTTTTACAGTTTCATAACTAATTATTTCCATGAAGCTTCCTCTACAATATTTCATGATTATTTTAAACAAAATACTTTTCATTTAAAATTTGCATTTCATTTAGAGAAAATAAACTGATTTTGAAGAAGAAATGATATTTTCTTAAAGATTTCATTTCAAGTGTTTTATCAAAACTATTTCTCTTCTATAATGTCATTATTTAATATGGTTATGTTTCAAGAATGATGTCTCTGTTATTTACATGGATTAACTTTTTGTTATGATGAAATGATATCCAATTTTTCTATATGGATTATGTTATGATGGGATGATGTTTATGAAACCAATTTTAGTCATTGGGTTATGGTGATTGATTTATGTTTATTTTGTGGAACAAGAAATAATGATTTCATTATGATATGGGTGGGACCTATATCTCCCTCCATTGAATTGGGTAAAGATTTATATGTCGTGATATAGAGATTTCTGGAATGACAAGTGAATCTGGTTCAGTAATATAGGGCTGGAATGACAAGTAAATTTAGTTCAGTAAAGGACTTTGTCCACTATGATGGTCATGGCAGCAATTCCTTGACTACTATAGAAATCACATCATGTGCTTAATGGTTTTCCACAATTGCATGTTTTTTCCCATGCTATTTTATCAGGATTAATGTTCCTTTATGATATATGCCTTACATATGACCCATATTTATTTCACAACTCAATATTTTGATGTTTAAACATTATGTTCATGTTATTAAGTTCAAATGTATATGTTGTGTTTTATTTTATCTATTGTTTCCCTTGCTGAGCATTTGAGCTCACCGTTTTTATGTTTTCATTTCCCCAGGATATAAAGAATGGTTTAGGAAAAAAATGGAATATATTTATGGGAGATGTTTAAGATCTTTCACCATAATTATAATATTATAATCCAGGTTTCCAATGTCACTAAACTATTACATTCCTTGGTAGTTTGTTTTTGTTATGTATAATTATTATGCAAAAGTAATGTAATGACTATGTATATAATACTTGGGTTGTTACATTATATATATTAACTAACAGTTATGAATAGTTATTTTTGGGGTTTCATACTATGATTTGTCACCCAACATTTTTGGGTCATGCTTTTGGACGAAAAAAAATTATATGGTTGGAGGTATAGATAATGGAAAGCACGCTTCTTCATTAGGTACTAGATTGATATGGAAGATTGAGATAAGGGGACCATGAAAAGTCTTGTGATTCGATTTTAGTTTAGTTCCTTTCTATACTATTGGTTCAGTATTGTATTTTTTTCATTGTGATTTCTTGGATTCATTTCTAGACATATGTGACATGAATCATTTATATATATATATATATACTCCATTTGTTATATTACTATCAGTCTTCCGGTGTTTACTTTTGTTGTATGATATTACTGCTTCTGCTACTGTTACTGGTTGTTTTCTCTATGTTACTCTTCCAAAGAGAGAAATGTTTCCCCATTATCATACCTTTCCCTCTCTTCAATTCCACAGCCTCTGGAGTTTTGGGAATTACTCTTTTGGTAGTGTGACATAAAAGGTTTAAGGATCCTTTGGGTGGCACCTAGAACCAGGATGTTACAATGTTCTATCAGAGGTATTTTTTTTATTTTCCTTTCTATTTAGATCCTATAGATAGTAATATTAAGGAATATATAGTTGGTATTATGTTGCGACCATGAGTAGCTAACTAGTGTATAGGTAAAAGCCAATTTACATCGAATATTGCAATATTTTTTGGTTTGGAATTTTTAACAATTTATTTGATTTCACCATTGGGTGATTCAGTTATTTTGTGTTGTTATTATTTAAATCATTATGGTCCTATTTCTATTGCAACCTAGTGATAAGAGGGTATTCCATCTCATGCATCATATGGGAACTTGCTATATATCTCATGTCATTTATTATTTTCATGTCGTTTATGATGAATCACTGATTTCCGGTTGCTGTGATAGATGTTGTGCAAGATATTAGTGTTATTGTGATAGATTTCATTATAGAATACCTACTATTTTGATAGAGTATTGTATAAGTAATGATTCATTTGGATGGACACCAAACATTAGCCCTTGAGGTGTTATGAGCCCTCATGGATTTTAATTTTGAGGATCATGTTTGAACTTTATTTGAATTTGTTCAAATTATGATGTGAAGATGGATACCCAAAGTGGATTCTTGGGGAATATGGGATCCCAAAGATCAGAATTTGTCTTGAATTGGGAAAATATTTTTGTTTTTAAGGGTTTTGGAGGAGTCTCAAAGTCTTGTTATCTGGATGCCCAAACAACACGGTGTGTGATGTTACGAACACATGCCTTGTGTTATTCTTTTCTAGAAGAAAAAAAATTTCTTAAGTACATGCCATATACCATATGTACAGATTGTGTAGTATTTAACCTTGTGACTGACTATGTCAGTATAGACATGAGGTTGATAAACATTTGGTAGAAAATTCCATGTACTTGGAGTACTCGTCGTGTTGAAAAGATCGTGTGTCTTGTTGTTTAAAAAACGAAACGTGTAGATGAAATATAGGTTTTACATGCCATATCTTGAGTATGCATGTCTTTTAGTATTCAACCATGTGTCTAACCATGTGAATAATGACATGGTAAATTTGAACATATGTAGTGCACACCATGTCTAAGGTGAACACATCATGTAGTGTTACCTAGGAGTGAACTCTGTACTTCTAGCCATGTAGAAGTACATAGGTAGGAGGAAAAATTCATGTACACTTAATGTATCATGAGGAACACACCATGTGTAAGGGTGTTTCATGACCCCGATTGGTAGAGGAAGACACCATGTTAAATGATTAAGGGAACATTCCATGTAAGGTTTATACACTCTGTGTAACCATATTTTATAAAAATTGAATGCTTTATTTATCTTGTGCCACTAATTCACAATTAAGTTATTGTCCTTGATAATCTTGAACTGAGGTATATGATTGAAGATTTAATGTCATGATACCAAGATGTCCTCTAGTTGTATGCTAGGTGCAGGGTGATGAACAGACATAGGAAATGGTAGATTAGGGACTACCAGTAGATCCTCCTATCTTGCATGTCATGGAACCAACTATTATACTTAACGCTGATGCTAATGCACACTCCCGTGAAGGATTTTTGATGATATTGAAGTACTTTTAGAGAGCACCACATCCCACACCATATATGGATGAGTTGAAGAGGGTGTTTTAGTAGTTTCATCCTCCCACTTTTTCGGGGGATGGAGGACCAATGGTTGCAGAGTCATTCTTGGAGTCCATACTTTCTATCATTTTGAATATATATATATATTACTCCTTAAAAGTGGGTGAATATTGCGAAGTGCATGCTACATGATTCCACCAAATGATAGTGGGATGTTATCTCATAGGTGGGATGTCATCAGGATATATATTTGGCAGTGTACCAGAGGACCTTCTATGATTATTTCCACCCTGAGATGTTAAGGGACGATCTAGACTGAGTGTTCATGATTTTGGAGCTGGGAACTCTTTCAGTGATCGATTACTAATCTCATTTTAAATATTTTCAGTACATTGCCCCTGTTTTGAGAGGTAACGATTTATCATTTTCTAGGATATTTGAGGATGGTCTCAGGTATGACATTCAATTGCAGGAGAATGTTTTCAGGTTGATATTGATGACAGTTATTGTAAAAAGGGCACGGATTACCAAGTGAAATCTAAAGGAGTTGGGAGCTGTGAGATAAGGAGGTTTGGCCACCATGGTTGTTACTCCTTCTAAAGATAGTATGATGCACCGTAGTTAGATTTAATGCTATTATTGTTTTGGTATCCATGTGGTATTCTACATGTGTGGTAAGAGTGGGCATACATGACCGCATTACCCAAAGCACCTAGTCAAGTTCTAATATTGCAGAACGATGGGTATTCATTAGAATCTTTCTATTTTTTATCACAATAAAATAATGAGAGGTGACTTGTTATGACTCCACATTCAAGAGAAAGACCACAAGTTTCTCAACAGCCAGAGAACTATAGATCGTGAGATAGCTCAAGTCGAGGAGGAGTTTGTAGCTATGGTAGCCAGATTGAAGGATTAAAGTGACAACAGGGTGGATCAGTTTAGGGTAGTATGGTAGGGTTGCAAGGCACGGTACATGTTATACCTTTTAGGTGGAACAAACTCATAAAGAGTAGGATCCATGATCCTCTACAGTTAGAGGTACAATTATTGTATCCTCTGTTTTAGATTCTTCACTTTTGGATATAGGGTATTCCCATAGTTTTATTAACATACAAAGTGTGGATATCCTTGGGCTCTGTATCTTTACCTTTGAGCATATTATGATGCTAGACACTCCGTTGGCGCATAGAAAGGATAGTGTATTTAATTTCACGAAGATCCCTCATGAGGATGGTGGGTGTCACTTGTTCTGGGACAACTATGTTTCAGAGATAGTAGGATTCAATTTCATTCTTAGAATATACTGGTTGGTCTATTTCCAGCCCTTTTTCGACCGCTATCACCGTAGAGTGAGTTTCAAATCACTATATGGTGGGTATTTTTTACACTAGGGTGAATGGTATGTTCAGGCCAACCGAGATAGACCTGAGGATCATGTTTTGGGAGGCATTTCAGCTGATATTTCTAGTTTATATAGTAATGTCCTGGGGAATTCACATAAGGAGTTTAATATAGTAGTGGATCATTTATGAGATGTCTTTCCAAATGAATATTCATGCTTACCTCTGTAGTATGAGGTTAATTTCTTTATTGAGATTTTCCCAGGAGTGGAACCAGTTTCCATTCCTCCAATTAGTATGGCTACACCAGAGTTACAGGAGCTCAAGAAGTAGTAATAGGAGTTTCATGCAAAGGGTTTAACCGAATTCACTACTTCTCCTTGGGTTTTACTTATCCTTTTTGGTAAGAAGGAGGACGTTACGGTCATAATTTCCGTGGATTATTGGAAGTTGAACCAGTTGACGGTCAAGAACCAATATCCCATTCTGAGGATTGATGATCTCATTTTTAGCATTGAGGTGATCGGGTGTTCTCAAATATTGAATTCATATCCAGCTGTCATCAGTGGTGCATTAGACCATCATACATAAAACTTTCATTCTTTCTAAGTAGGTATAGTCAATACATGTATTTTATTAAGTTGTTTGGTATCACAAATGGGCATGAAGTTTTCATCGCACTAATGAACTGAGTCATCCATCTTTAATAGGATTATTTTATGGTAGCCTTCATGGGTGATATCTTAGACTACTCTCACACTCGACATGACTATTACAACCTACATGATATGATGTTGAGTACACTAAGAGTGAATCAGTTATATGCAACAATCATAAAATGCCACTTTTGGATAGACCAGATTCACTTCATGGGTTATGATATCTCAGAGACATAATTATCAGTAGACTGAGAGAATGTGAAATTAGTAGTTTTTTAGGAGTATCTGAATAACGTATTTGAGGTACATAGTTTCATGGGGCATCGTGGTTACTAAATGTACTTTATACAGGACATTTCAAGCTTAGCAATGCTAAAGACATGCCTAACTAAGAAGGGTGAAAATTACTTGTGCACATATTCATGTTTTTCATCCTTTAAGGAGCTGAATGGGATATTTACTTCATCACTAATAATTGTTTTTTTAGATTTGGGAAATATTTACACATTTTTCTATGATTTATCAGGTATCAGGCAAGAATTAGTGATTTTGGAGGGGGAATGAGTCATTATTTATGAGTTCTGCAGTTGAGAGGCCACATGAGAGGAATTACTTGACACAAGATATCGAGTTAGATGTAGTTGTGCATTATTTAAGAAATTAAATATATTATCTTTCAGGAGATAATTTTGTGGTATACACTGAATAGAAAAGGCTCAAGTATATCATTACTCAATGACCTATGAATTTGAGATAGTGAAGGATGGTTGAGTATCTTTAGTCTGTTGACATTGATCTTGCCTACATGACTAGTAAAGCCAACACAGTGGTTGAAGCATTGAGAAGGTGGAGTTTGACACATTCAATTTAAGAGTCCAATGATGAGTAGAATCATATTTCTATGTTCTCTAAGATGTACTTGGAGTAGCATGATTGGTAGGGGAAGGCGTTTCATTTTAATGTTATTGTGACGTATATTCTAATGGATTGATTACGAATGAGGTATCTATAAGAGTTTGAAATCCTAGTTATATGAGAGAGTGTGTTATGATAGGACCAAAATCCTTTGTGGACCACAGACAAAAATGTGATCTTGTATATTCATGGATGTGTATGGGTGTCAGCTGACATTCTTTTGGAGTTGATGCATGATTTTCGGGCCTCATCATGGGAAGATCATCCTGGTGTCACCAAGATGTATTGAGATCTATGATATCAGTATTGGTTGCCATGTATGAAGAGATATGTAAATTTTTTTTGTTATTAGTTCTTCTACCTATCATCAGGTGAATGTAGAGAATCAATAAACAACATGGATGTTGCAGCTATTTCCCATTCCCATGTCGTAGTAAAATGGCGTCGCAATGGATTTCATGACGGGTTTACTAAGGACACCTTGAGATAATGAAGAGGTTTGGGTTGTTATTGGCAGGCTCAAGATGTTTTCAAAATTCCTACTGATTAAGTAGACCTTCAGTTTTGATGCACTAGGATTATTGTACTTACATGAGATTGTATGTTTATAGGGGTTCCACACTCGATTGTTTAATATAGGGGTTTTCGGTTTACTACTCTTGTTTGGAAGGGACTATAGAGAGCTTTTGGTATACAAGTACATCTGAGTATACCTTTCCATAACCAAATTGATGGCATGTACATGGGAATTACATAGGTTTTGTAGGACATGATTCAAGAATGCGTCTTTGATTTCATGGGTTTATGGGTGAGACACATACCAGTAGTGGAGTTTTCCTACAACAATTGATTTCAAGCTATGACTCAGATCACACCTTATGAGTCTTTGTATGGTAGGCCATCCTAATCACACCTATGTTGTATAGAGTTTGGAGAGGAAACTATGTTGGGACCTCATCTTGTCCAGGACACCACAGAGTAGGTGGAGATGATTTGGAAGAGGATGGCTACTAGACAATCTTGTCGGAAATCTTATGTTGATCGACAAAGATGACCTATAGAGTTCGAGGATGGAGAACAGGTTTTCTTATAGGTCAATTGGTCAAATGATGATTACAATAATTGGGATGTTTTAACTGAGATATTTCAGGGAATTTGATGTGTTGTCTTGAGTTGGGATGGTTTCCTATCGGTTGTAGTAACCTTAGAGGTTTCAGATTATACACAACGTCTTCCATGTATCTTAGATACGATGTTAATTTTCAGTCCAATATCACATTTTTGAACCCAATGAGGTTGATTTGGGGTGGATGTATGCTACAAAGAGCACCCTATTCGGATTGTGAATCTTAAAATAAAGGTTCTCCATGGTTATTATATTCCTTTGGTAAAAGTTCTATGGTATCAAGGGTGAGTACAAGAAATGAAATTGGAGTGGGAGTCTGACGTACAATCATAGTGACCCGAGTTGTGTGTTGTATCTTTTTCAGCACCCATGGAAGGGAAATTCAGGGATTAGTTGTTTTAAGGGTGATGTTTGTAAGAACCAGAATCTTTATTCTAGTTAATAATATTGATTTCTGGTGTTTTTGAGAAAAAAAAATAAAAATAATTCTATTTACACAACATGTATTTTTGAGTACACATCGTGTACCCGGTTGTCGCGTATATCCATGTACATGACATATAACAGATGAGAACATTGCCATGTTGGTGACCTAGAACCCCGCCTAATGTGGGGTCCAATTGAGGCTAGTACACAACATGTACATTAAATGACCTTGCAGTTTACTTTTCTTTTTAATTGACCAATCAGAGTAGGGTCACGTCTTATTCCCAGAAACAACTTCTCATTTCCTCGGTTAAAATAGGAGAGTGAAAAATGGACAAAGATCATTGAGATCATCTCATTTCATCATCAGAGATTTGATTGAGACATCTTTAGGTGCATTTAATTCCCACCGGTGAGTTCTACCTTCCCCTAGGTAATTTCTTCATGATTCCTACTCTCTCATGAGTATTTCAAGGTTGACCATTTTTACTTTTTTTGAATATATATACCTCATTCTAGGATGATTAACAGGCCTATTTTTAATATTTTTTTATCATACGACATCAATGTTGGTTTGTTTCTTTAAGCAATTGTACTTGGATTAAATATTATTTTAGTTCATAATACTCATGTTTAGGGTATTGTGTGTTTTAGAATTTAGATTTGTTAAAAAAACTTCTTTGGTTTATTGGTTGTGGAAGAGGTTATTGATTATCCTTATGGTTAAATACCTTGTTGTGGGATACCCCATGGGTTTGTTCCCTATATTGATTGATAATGTTCGTTTTTTCAAGAATGTGAGTAAGAATTTATTTATTTTCCAGGCATGTGATTCGCATTATGAACATATGACTAGGGGGTATTGACTATGAGAGCATCCAGAGGTAGGGTCATCTATGTATGTATTGTTTTTATGTTGACTGTGAGGTATTGACTATGAGATCTACCGAGAGGTCATATACCAGAGGGGTTAGACCGTGAGAAATACCCATAGGTTCATTATTAAATGAATGTTGAACTCCAAGGCATTGAATATGAGAACATCTAGGTTGTAATTATATTATATTGTTTCTATGCTGGCCAATGGGGTATTTACTATGAGAGAAACCCAGGTGGTCATTTGTAAATTTTTATCGATGTGTGGGGCCAAAGGGGAATGACTGTGAGAGATTTCCAAGAGGGTAATTATTTTACTGAATTGATTATATGTAAAAATAGATGGTTTGGACTGTTAGAAATTTTGTAGAGGGTTTCTTATGAATGATTGAATGTTCGCGATGAGTTTGTCAGGACCAAGAAAAATCTTAGAGTAAGTCTTAATAAGATTATTTAGGTATCCTTTGAGATGTTTGTTGTTGTTATTATATAGGGGGATACCTAGAATAGGATAGATCCCAAGGTTATATTATTCAATGTATTGAATAATTAATAAATGTAAATGACTGTAATTGGAAACTAAAGGAATTTTTTACTTTTGAGTACATCCTATTTTATTGCTCTATTTCATCACATTACCTTCTATATATATTCACTGACATTTAGGTACAAATCATTGGGTTGTTTCCTACTAGGATTCACCTCACACCCTATTTGGTTTATGCTATTAGTATTAAACAGGTCATATGGTTGCGTGTATAGATAAGGGAAAGAACCCTTATTCATCAGGTATATAATTGTTGTGGAAGTTGGAGAGAAGGGGACTATGCTAAGGCTTGTGATGCTCTTGGAATTTACTTATTTTCTATACATTTGGTTTATTTTTTTTCGAGCATTGTAACATGATTGGCAGTTTTTCTTAACACATGTGACACGAATCATTTATATATATTCTCAATTTGTTAAATATTACTATCAGTCATCTAATGTTTTCTTTTTTGTTTGGTATTACTAATTTTTCTATTGTTTATTGGTTATTTCTGCGGTGTTACTCTACCAATGAGAGCACAATTTCTCCATTATTAGACCATGTCCCTTGGTGCTTGTTGACATCCTCTGGATTTGGGGGAAATGTGCTTCAGGTGATGTGACATACAATTTTTGGCACACCTTTGGTCAGAACCCAAAACTAGGATGTTACATATTAAATAAGAAATAAAACATTTTTAATATTCATCCAATAGACATGATAGTCTTAAAATAAAAGCAAACCCAGTTTTATATATAAAAAATATATTTTAATTAAAGAGTTGTTACCGTGTTTTATTGGAAACAAATATCAAATATAAATTTTAAAAATATTATGAATTAAATTTGATAATATAAACATTACTTATTAATTTAGAATTTAAATATTATTTTAGGGATATTTTTTGTTATTTTTAAGAGAAACATCATTTTTTAAGTATAGTTTAAAAAAATTCATTTTAATTAAAAAATTTTTTTTGATTGAATAATAATTAATGATAAATTATATTTTCAATCATTATGAAGTCATATTAGATCAATAATATATCTATTAATATAATTTGGTTCATTATAATTAATTTCACTTTGAAATGGAATATAAAAAAAATAAAATTTTGAATGTTTTTCTACTAAAACAAGTTAATTCCTTTTTCTGTGAGATTCACATTAATCATAAATTTCCCACATCTATGAATTGAGTTACAAAAAATGGACATACACCATTGTATTAAAGATGTAATTTATATTCAAATATGATAAACATAATTTTGAGCCACATGATTAGTGGAGGTGATTAATATTAATTATAGTGATCAAGGAAAAATTAATATTGATAAATTACTGAACCATTATCTTAAGAGTCCAAATAACCAAGACACCATTCCAACACCCGTTGGATGAACATATATCAGCCATAGATCTTCCATTATTTGTTTTTATGGTTTGGTAGGTCTTTTGATCGGGTAAGAGCATGTCGATAACTAACTTTGTTTTCAAAAAATACAAGAGGGAAATTATCCTTCCCTATAAAATGACATTACCATATAAAAAAACACAGGTTTAGCCTAGAATTGACCAAATAGTTTCACAACATCCCTAAACTCAAACTAGAAGCATTATTTTGGGAAAAATATTTTTCAAGTAATCTCTTTCCAATAAACAAAAATTAGTTACTCGATTAAGAAGAGTCCACAGACCACACAACAAAAAGGATGGATACAGTAAGAGAATTTTGTGTCAATTTACATTTCCATGAAACTTAATTGATATTATGCACTAATTAAATTTTTGGTTTTTATAATGAATTTTTTTTGGTTATATCTTGAATCCACTTATTATTATGATATTCCATGTTTAATTTATTGTCAAATCATTCTATGACTTATGATATAAATTAATCTAAGTGGTATGCCACAATATGAAATGATTTAATATTATTACCCTAAATAATTGTCAAACTATTATCTTTTTAATCTCTACTCCTTTTTAAATTTTTAACAGTCTTTATAAGTAATAACTTTATTTTAATAATTATTCTTTATAAATATATGTGAATTTCCATATTCTCATACAATTTATTTTAGTATTCCCTTAAATGTATACCATTTTTTATATAGTATTTAAATTTATAGTTATTTAATTAATTGTAATTTTATTTATAAAATCCATATTTCTCATTATATATAGATATTTGATAAGAGAATAATAGTCATTTTGAGTATTAAATTTGAGTAATGGTTTGGGGTAGCAATGATGGGTGGATCCCAGACTATATATATCTCCTTGATGAATAGAGAGGTTCTCATGAGACAAATTAGCTGTCCATATTAAATGGGTTTATATATATAGTTTTAAATCAAAATTTTAAAGGACATGATGTTAATATGTTTTCAAGTGCCTCAAACATGACATCCATAAAAAAATCATTTTCATCATTTGGATTCAGTTATTATTAATCTATGAGATATTACATTGATATATCTATGGAAACATTTAAATCACAGTTTTTTTATTTTGATGGCATGAGTTTTAGTTTAATACATTTTCATATGGTTATTACATCATCTAGTTTTATTAATGGATTGCGTTGACAGTTATTTACCATAAAATGTTAATATATTCCAATTGATTCATTACGTTTTATTCTTTATATACCCTTATTGATCATTTCATCACACCGTTATTATGTTTCTTTCCCTAGATAATGTAGATGAAATATTTGAATAGTGTTCAAGGATGCAGTTTATTTCATTTTATTGTGTATTATTGTTTTCTTTTATATAACCCAATGTATTATGTGTATTGATATCAATAATATTTTCATAATTTTTTATATTTAGTTCAATTATCTAATCCAAAAATGTATCAATTTGTGTCATTTACACTAATTTTGGATTAGTAGGGTGTTCTGAGTGTGAATTTGAAAACTACATAATTTTTAAATAATGACATATTTTAATATATATGGTGATTTGATCATTTAATTTACAATATAAATCTAGTTGATGTTATTCCTTTTTTATTGGATTAATATATTCATTTTCTTCATCTTTTTCATCTACACCATGATTTAATTCAGCCATCCATGTGTCTGAAAAATCAAATCAATATGTAAAATTAATTTGGAAAACCAGGTGAACCTAACCTCAATGAATTGGTCATATATCAGTCAGAACACATTCAATTGGGGTGATTAAAATTTTCATGGATCTAATATTTAATGGGGAATTCTTCAGTAGAATATTATGAAGATTTTCTTTCATTAAGGAAACCCATTGATGCTCATATTTTGAGGGAAAAAGGAAACATTCATCCAAAATTAAGTCTCATATTTAATTGGTCATATCTCATACTATATACAGAGTGTCATTCTGAAATATAGGGATGAAACATAAAAGATCCAAGAGAATATCATTTAAGAATAAAATATTCCAAAATTATTTTATTGAATTGGACTTCTATGATCTATCATTCTGTGGATAGAATCTACAGGAAACACTGAAGAGATATATTGAATATATTAAATTTGAAGTCCGAAGGATGGAACCCCATTGGTCAATATATATAGGATTATACCAATTATGAAAAATGAGGAGAGTAGACCAAACATAGAGATGGGAGGAAGCCAATGGACACTCGGGGACCATCTCCTTCATCATCATTCTATTTTATTTTATTCGCTTTTATTTCAAATGTTTTTCTTTTACTGTATCATCATTCTTACCCCATCCATGGAGGGGTAGTTTCTTTTTAGTGATCATGAATGGTGGAGTCAAGAACTATTTGTGTGCCTGATTTTTTGTTATTTAAATGAATCAAATTCTTTATTATTTCTTATTTTGGTTTCAATTCATAATCCAGTTATAAATTCTGAAAGTCGTTGTGTTAGGTTTTGATTCTGTTATTATAAATCTCTTTAGTAGATGATCAAATATCGCTACACCTAATTCAAAACTGTATATGGTGGGATAATATTCAGGTCAGTGGTGAGTTCTCGGAGGATCTCAATCATATTTGTAGCATTGTATGTCAGAATATTGGTTTATTACGGAACACCAACTTTGATTCCCGATTTTCTATAATTAATCAAGAAAAAATATACAACCCAAAACATAATGGAAGGAGGATATACCAATTTATGTATTTTTATAGGAAAATTTTCATCACATTTATCTGACTAGGGGAGAGAGAGGACTCAGTATATGAATCTCTCTCTTACAAGTTAAAGGAGAAGAAGAGACAAAATTTGGTAACTATGATGGAACAAAACTATGTTTATCCAAACCCAATCCGATAACTATATTTATTATTTCTTAACACCATTAAATTCAAGCAATTTTTTTCTCTAAAATAAATTCAAATTAATTAAAAACAATACACTTCAAAAAACCTACAAAAAGTGACAACCTTTGTTTTTTGTGCACTACTCTTTAGGAGACCACCCAAGATCATATGTAATATTACACTTAGGTAAATAAAATAATGTTTTTCAACACCCCACAATAGGCATGAGTCAAACATGGAACCATTTTCAAGGATGTAATTATACAATATTATTTTTAATATTTGACTTTTTTAAAATTAAAAAGAAATTAAAATATTATTTCCATGTTCTTTTCAACTGATTATTTCATTAATTCATGGAAAAGTAACCCAACTGTGAATGATCCAATTATTGACTCACCCTTTTACATGGAGGATGGTGTTTATTTTCATGTGAGACATGTGATGTTATTTTTGCAGTCAAATAATGTGGAAGATACATTCAATGAATTAATAGCTGGCCGGAGGGAGCACGTAAAAAAATAATGTTTTGAAGCAATGGACCGATAGTTAACTGAGTTCTCAAATTAGTTTCCAAAATTTTAGCAATTTACCAAGGTCTATGACGATTCAAACTTAGACACACCTGATTTTTATATGGAGATCCATGAAATTGGGGACACCAACTACTTGCCTCTAACTACTACTACTCAACTCCAAGTGGTATTTTCCAATGAATAGGAGATTGAAGATGAACAGAATTAGGAAGACAATTTTTTATTTAAATTTTTATCTTCAAATTTTAATACAAGTTAATTTTGTATCACCTCCCCTTACATGAAAATTTTAAATTGAGCCAACATATATTTTTTCATATAGGTTTATTTTGAAAAAGATGATAAACCTAAGGAGGAACAACTAGAGCTCCTCAACCATGTTGATCATTTAATTGAGGGAGCTCAAGAGGATATCAAAGTGGATTTTCATGAGAAAATAGAAACACAAGATGCATATATAGAAAGGAAATAATTTGTTATTTATTATTCAAGAATTATTATTTTTAAAACAGAATTAAACTATATCAATACCTTGGATTATTCCAATGATGCATCTTACCTTGAGAATGAACTTGTGAATGAAAATAAAATTAGGAAAATGAAACCCAATAAAGAGTAGTTATCATTCATTATCCTATATCCACATAGAATGTTTTATCTCATTCTCATCTTGTTGTATTTGGTATGATATATTCTTATATTCCATAACAAAAAGTAACAAGTGCATCTTGAAAATGGGAATTTTTGTTTGTTCATGAGAAAGAAAATTCACCCACTATCAAATTGGTGATAACCAATTAGAACATCCCATCTGGAGTCAGTCAACACCGAGGACCCATTTAGGGGATTAAAAAATGATTTAACCTTATATTTTCATTTATATTCTATTTTCAATTCATTTAATAAATTCATTATGCTATAATTTTACCTTTTTAGGTTTTAAAAGAGAATCACTTTGGATCCGAACTAAATGTTTCATTTCCAATAAGTCAAGTACTACCAATCATTTACATTTTTTTGGCTATATTTGATTCATTTTCAAGTATTGAAACATGTTAATCCATTTGAATTCATTGAGGAAACTACATAAATTAAGAACAGGGGAGGTAATGATTTAGTCTAGGATGTTTTAATTTTTATAGTCGAGGCAATGACATTAAAAAAAAGTAGTACTAGGAGGAAACCAACATTTTTTCCATTTTCAACTTGTCCACATCCCCTTATACTAGAATGATAGAATTTCGATGCACTATCAATGGTTCTTATTCTTATATAATAGTTTTATTAATCAATATGTTGTATGGCTAAATAAATTCCAACAAATGGATGAACCTCAAGTTAGGTGAAAAGTATGAAAAGAATCAGTAGTGGGATTACATGATATGAAGATAAGCATCCATTTAAAATAGGATTAAGAGTTTCAATTCTATATTGTAAAACTATTTTTTAATTTTAAATAGTTAATTAGGGAATTCATTTCCATTCTTGAATTCATGTTTTAAATGACTTATTATAGAGATATGTGTTACTTAGGAATATACTGATACCATCTTTTATATTTCCATGTTAATAATATTGATTGATTAAAATTTATAATTGGATGATTAAAGTGAATAATTAATATTTAAGTGAGGTCTCGTGATTGCGGGATTTTATTAATTCATGTAAATGAAATTCCTCGACCATTTTTCCTACATTACTTTTCAAAAATTCATGTGAATTAATTTGTCTTTATTAATCATGCCATGAGTGATTATCCAATACCAAATTGCCATTCCTAATAGGATTTCTAGGACAAATATTGAATATTTTATCTTGAGAATATTTATTGAGTGATCATGGGACATGCCACCTTCTTGAACATGTATTAAAACATTTCAAAACAATGATTTTTCAAAAACACATTTAAACTGATTGATGCACTGTATTGGCTAGCTACATATATACATGAGACCCACCCTTACATTTATCCTTTATTATACCATAAAATCCATGAATTTCCTTATAGTTTTATGCCACATTACAAGCCGACTTTTTTTTACCTAACCTCACTTTTAGTTTTTTTTATTGATATTTCAAGTTTGAATGTGGGGGAAGGGTCTATCATGTTTGTTCATTGGGTGGGGTATAATTTTCTTGCGGTGTTAGTTTTACATCATCATTTTTGGATATTTATTATTAGAAAATTGGGCTTGAGTCATCATTTCATTATGATTATTTCATTACATATGGTTCTACTAATAAATAGAAGATAAAAAATTTACCATAATGTTCTTCCTGTCTGTAACTTAAAAAATGGAAAAAAATATATTTATTCCTTTCTGGAGTTTTACAAAAAAATATAAAAAAGGGTGAGAACATGGTTTATATCATTCATTATAATAATTTATTGACTCGTGTTCCATTTCATAAAAAGGGTTTGGTGTTGTGTTTTACATTCTTAAGGGGATTTGAGTGAGGTTTATCTTGTGTTTTCACATGATTAATCAAGCATTGTACTTAACACTAAAACCTCATACTTTTGTCCTTTAATTATTTTAGGCATTTACCCACCAAACCTAAGCAGCCGAGTCAATTGAACCTTTATTGAAAGTCTTAATAATTTTATATGCCTTTTGTCTTTATAGAGTATATAAGGTACTTCATTTACTAGCCTATGTATAAGTAACATGTTCTCGTGATATGAGCATAAATCCACTTTAATTTTATCCTACGTGATGAGAGAAAAGATACCAAAGATATGTAGATAATGATTTGTTGTGATTAATAATAATAAATTAAGATGCATGAATGAATGAAAGGAGAATCCCCATCATTTTTCAAAGGGGCAATGTAGAATGCATGATTTTATTTTTTTCATTTAATAATGGGAAATTAAATTGATATTTTGTGTGAAACATGAAAAATTTATTGTAGATTGATAGTTTTTTTATTTTATTTATTTAAAATTTTAATATTGGTAACATTAGTCACCATTGAATTCCATGTTCAAAATGTATGCATAAGGGCAAGAATATTTACGTGTTGGGGAAATGATAGAGATAATATTTTCGTCATTTTCTTTATATAATTCAAAAATTTAATCAAGAAAATATTTTCAATTTGACTACTTTACATCAATTAAGAATTTATAGGCTATTTTTAGCTTAAATGTTAAAACTTCTTAACTTTTAAATATATACAGATTTTATTATTTTTGGTAATTTGAAAATATATTTTAAAATATAAATCCAATTGTTTTTATTCCATTTTTATTAAATTCTAATATTCAATTTATTTATTTTTTTTCTTCCGAACAAGGATTTAATTTAGCCGTCCACGGGTCCGAAAATTTCAATCAAGTTGAGAAATTATTCTTGATGACCATGTGGACCCCACCTCAATGAATTTTTCATAAATTGGTCAAAAGACATAAAATTATGGTGATTCAAATTTATAAGGAAATATATTTCAATTGGGAATTCTTTTTTTGATGATTAGGATGATTTAACGTCATTAGGGCGGCCAAGGGAAGCTCAAAATTTGGAGCAAAAAAAAAGAGAAACGTTCATCCAGAATTAAATCTCATATTTACTGAGCCA
This sequence comes from Viscum album, assembly GCA_963277665.1. Lineage (NCBI taxonomy): Eukaryota > Viridiplantae > Streptophyta > Magnoliopsida > Santalales > Viscaceae > Viscum > Viscum album. Next base: position 317,164,466 of record OY728148.1, read on the forward strand.
TATCTCATATACACAAACTGGATCAATTTGAAATTTGGGGATAAAATAAAAAGGATATTTTGGATGATCATATAAGAAGACAACATACCAAAAATATACTTTCATATTGGCCTACCATGATCAAACATTTGGTGGAAAGAATCCACCGAAAATCTTAAAGATAGATTTTGAAGATCATACATTTGAATACTGAAGGATGGAACCCCATTTTCCTATATAAAGAGAAGATCAACCATTATGAAAAGGGAGGATAGATGACCACACTCAGACAAATTAGGAAGCCAAGGGACCCTCATAGCCCATCTCTTTTAATGTGATTATAATTTTTTCATTTATTTTATTTACATTAAAAATTTTCTCCTCCCCTGTATCATCTCAATTACCCCCCTCCAGGATGAGTAGATTCATTTGAGATATCGAGAATAGGGGAAGCTGGACCTATGTGTGTGCTTGAGTTCTTGTGCTTTAAATCAATCAAATTTATTCTTCTTTCTTTTTCCAGTTTTAATTATTAATTCAGTGTTAATTTTCAAACGAGGTTGTGATAGGATTTGATTATGTTATTATAAATTTCTTTGGTCGATGATCACATCTCCCTCCACCCAAATCTATTTTTATATGGTTGAACAAGATTAAGGTTGGGTGGTTAGTGACCTATGGTTGTTAAGCATGTGTGTAGGATAGTATGTCAAAATATTGGTCTATTAGGGAACAAAATTTGTGTCATAGATTGATCTAATTAATAACGAAACCTTATACAACCCTAAACACATTGGAATGAGGATAGAACAATCTATGTATATGGATTGGAAATTTCTCAGCACATGTATATGATCAAGGTAGGGAGAGGACTCAGTTAATAAATCACTATCTTACCGAATAAAGGATGAAGAAGAGACAAAATTTAGAAAACATGATGGAAAAACACTAGGTCTAGCTGAACCCAATCTGATCACCATATTTATAATTTGTTAACTCTAATCAATTCAAGATGTTTGCTTCTGTAACATTCATTCAAATTAATTAAAACCAATCCTTTTCAGAATACCTTCAAAAGTTTCAAACCATGTTTTGTGTCACTCTTCTTTGGGATACGACCTAGGATAAAATGCTACACTATTCAAAGGTAATTAAAATATTTTTTTACACACCCCATGAAGGAGAACACATCAATCTTGGCACCATTATTAGGGAGGTACTTCAAAAAATTAATTATAAATATTTTACTTTTTTTAATTTTTTTAAAAAATTATTCCATGTTTTTTTCAAATGATTATTTCATTAATTCAAGGAATAATTACCCTCTAGTGAAATAATGAATTATTGACTCACCCTTGTCCATATAGGATGGTGTTTTATTTCATTTTATACATGTGAGGTTATATTGGTGGTCAAATTATGGGGAATAAAAATTCAATGAATTTCTAACTGGCCTGAGGGAGGACTTGAAAAATGAAATTCTTGAAAAAATGGCCTGAGAGCTAACTGAGTTCTCCCATTAGGTTCTATAATTTTATGATGTTTCCAAGGTCTATGAAGATCCACCCTTACACTTCCATGATTTTGTATGGATATCCAAGAAATAGAGGATACTAACTACCTGGATTTAACTACAACTACATAACTCCATGAGATTATTTCAAATGAAGAGTATATAGAAGACGAAAAATGTAACACCCCAAGATTTAATAGTATGTTATCTCTTCAAATAAATTCAATAACTTCTTCTTTACACAAAAACAAGTTCGAGCGCACCACAACTTACAAGACAAGCCATCCAAAAAGAATTTATAAATTTTATTAACATAATTTTGAATTTTATATACTCCATCTAATTTTCGAATCCATATTATGTGTTTCTTGTATATAATATAAGATGGAATTATTTATTTTCAGATAAAAGAAGTATTTTTTTTAAAAAAAATTTACCACCTTTTAATGGTGAACCAATTTTTAAAACCTATATTTGAAACTTTTATATATTAAATTTAATGATATTAAATAATTGTTTAGAAACTATGAATTGAAATATAGTTTGGATAACTTTTTTGTACTTTTCTAATAACATTAAATTTTTATCAATATTGAAAAATACTAAATTTTAATTGTAAAGACATTTTTTAATCGAAAAAATTTTAAGTGTTAATAATAAACTTGAGTGGTTTAAAAGTATAATTATTTCATATTTATATCATTTAATATAATTAAGGTTATTGGATGTAATTTCACGTTTAAACTGGACATAAACAAGTGTCAATCTTTTGATAGTTTTTATTACTTAAGAACTCAATTTTTTTTAAAACGGGAATTAAATTTAAATTAATATCTACCACTTCTATTTTTTGAATTATGAAAAATGGATTCCATATTTTTAATATGGATGTACAAATTATTTAAATATGTTAATTTCATTTAGAGACATTAGGAATATTTACTTCAGTAAATATTTTATTTATCATGGTTAAAGGGTAAATATGGTAAATAAGGGTACAAAATATTATTATTATAATATTAAATTACCCTAACATGAGTCATATATCTATTGGGTGATAAATTTCCTACCATGGTCATTCTTGGGTCGTATTTGGGGCCACATAGAGACACATGAGAGTGATAATGACACTTTATAATAATTAATTTAATGTAAAGACAAAAATGACATATTCATATAACTTTTTATAAAATTAATTTTAAATGGGGTTATATATGTTTTATTTTCATCTATAAAAAATCATTTCAATTCTAAATTGATTTACTACAACATGGTGTTCTATTAATAATTTTTAGACACCATGAAAATAAAATTAGTAATGACAAAATAATGATTCAGTTTTTACCCCATTAATGAATGATTTAAATAAATGAGATTATAAAAATTAAAACAATATACAAAACCCGTAAAATTAATATTGAATGATATTATTTCAAAATGAGACATCTTATATGCCTATTTAATATGTTTTTGACCTTTTTAATCAGAAATTTATTATATAATAAACTAATATTTTTAAACCTTCTTAAAGAGCCCCTCCCCTCCTTAAAAATAGCCAACACCTATAACACATTTATCACACCTCACATTCCCCATGTATCAACCAAACTCTGAAAAATTAAGTTCCCTACATCCCTATATTCTTCATAGAATCCTTACCATTGGCATAAGTCACTTCAACTATGCATTTTGGTTCAAATCCAAGGGAGTTACCCGATATAATGGTAACATCTCCTCTTAAGTTATTTTCTTTTATATGACATTCCAACCACCAAAACTCAAATTATTCTAGGATTTTATAACAAAAAATGTGTCATAAATATACTAGGTTTTTTTATGATATGTATTTCAATACCACTTACACCCACCTCCATCTAATGGGTATAGAACATAATGTTTTTGTGGACGGCGAACTACTGCCTCACAAAACGATGATTGGTCAATCTTATACAACCACATTTTATGGTGGACATTATGATAGCACTGTAATTATATTTGATATTTATGATATTTATTTTTATCTTTAATAATCTGAAATTTGATTTTATATAATTCTTTAATTCTATTCGTGTTGTATATATACAATAATTTCATTTTAGGAAGTGCAGACTACTGCCCCCTCGAAGTGATAGGACTCATTAATACCGTACATGGAACGTATAAATAATTGTGCTAATGAACATAAATAACGTATATAAAATATTATTTTATACTGGAGTCATAATATACCTATGTATCATTTGGTTTTCTTTCCATTTAAAATAAAAAAAATGTTATTGAAGTAGCATTTTTGCGTTCGTACGGATTACTATCTCCATTTATGCAGTGAGATTCATTACCCATCATAACCATTCTAGAATAATTTTTATTTTATTATTAAATATAATGATTAAGAACATAATATCATTATTGATAAGAATTAATATATCCTATCCAAAACAAAAATTTAATACGTAACAAAACATATAAAGTAATAATGAATCAGTTAACACCCAAAACAATGATAGTACTAAAATATTATTAACAATGAAATATGAAAAGATTATACATGATATTATATTTATGTATGTAGTTATTGAATAATTTACAAACAATTATTAACTATTATACAAGTGGTTAACATACCCTCTACCTTGGAAAAGAGCAAGGTATGGGTTAATTTCACAATCTCTTTTTTATCCAAGGATGTTTTAACGTAAGTGTCTACTGGGGTTTCTTTATCATCCACAACTGTGTCTCATAAAAATGTATTTCAGTTTTTTTTTTCAATTTACTAGAATATGGTTTAAATTCATTTATACCCTTGTTTTAATTTTTATAAAATTGTTTGAAATGAATCTTTCTATCGTTTTCCAAACAAGGTACTTTTTTACCTTTTCGACAAACTATTGTATAAATTATTTTTTAACTTTTATGGAAGATGTGGTTATCCTCCACAATTGTAACACCATTAAATATTCTCTTATAATATTATAAAAATATTTTCAAAATAAATTTTTTCATTTAGAATTAAATGACTTTTAAATTATTTCAAAATAGAAAGATATATTTCTCTCAAATAGTTTTGATTTCATCTAAGTCAAAATCCTTTAATTAATTTTATACTTGTTTGAATTTGATTTATTATGATACCAATCATCCATATTTTGTTTTTTTTTGAGATATGTTTGACTGTGGATGAGTTATTTTATACCATTCATGGTTTATGGTTAATGGTTTAACATTTTGTATGCTCGTTTTTATATTAATGATTAAGTTTTGTGTCAGCCTTTTCATACGAGGAATGCATTGGACTTAGTAAGTTATGGGTAAATATTGTTATAGCTCCTCAATGCATTAGTAAGTCTCATGAAACAAACTATTGTCTTGGTACAAGGCCTTAACAAAGAATTTTTTTTGTCTTGACATGAGGCCTTGACTATGTGTTTATGATGTCTGGCATTATGCATTCCATCATTATGCCAGTCAGCTATTGATATTACAAGTGATTATTAGACTAGTATAATATCCATGTGAATATGGAAATGGTATTATTTCATTTGCCTTTTCCATATCATGCTAATGTTTATGTTTAAAAGGATTTTGTTTTATTTTTATACATTGCCTTAAATGATAATGCTTATTTATGAATGTTTCTGCTATATTGCTATCCTTACTAAGCATCTGGTCTCACCCCTTTCTATGTTTTATTTTTCCAATGATGTGATGATGTTTATTATGACTAACATATAGGTATAGTCTTAGGGATATGAATTTGGTCAATGGGGACAATTTTGTTGTTGTTTTCCATTTTTTTATGTAACGTTATTGAATGTGATCTATATTTCATGAGTAATAAACCGATCGGTCCTTCAGAAATTGATTCCTTGAAATCATTCCAATGTATTAAAATAATACACCGACTCTAGGTAACTTGGGACAAGGTGTAAGAGTTGGTATTGTAGGAAGCTTAATACAGAATTGGAAACTAGATATAGATAAACTCAGATTAGGTCACATTACCCTATGATAGACGTCGAATATTATTGTAGAATAATGACCTATAATATTGGTAATGTAGTTATTTTGTGTATTTTTTAAGCAATAAATTCTTTTCTGGATGCGAGAAGGATGAGGAAACTCTGGCTCAAATGTACATTGGTGTGAAAACTCCGACAAGGAGTTTCAGAATAGACCTGAGGTATCCTAGTACATGACAATGGGCCTTACTACACTCTTTGTTATGACACTTCTGGGGGATATTTTTACAATAATACACATTTTTTATAAAATTTATTATGAAATATTTAAGATTAAATATTTCCTCAAAGAGATTTTTTTTATGATAATTGATTATATTCATAATCTTTTCAATTTACATTAGTTATTTTAAATGTTTGGAATTATGAATTGTGATTCATAAACTAACATAGTATATGTCATTTTTTAGAAATGGCGCCCAATAGATAGAATGAAAACTCATACAATAAACATCGTCTAAAGATTAAGAAGGGTCATATATTTAAGGGTATTGGGACAACATTTAGAAAGGTAGTATCCTCCCATGTATTATCATCATATGAATAAATGGTATAATGGGTTAATAAGATAAGTAACAAATTCTCTGAGTCCTATGACTTTGAAGGGAAACCTGAGAAGAAAATGATGATAGAGAAAAATACAGATAAAGGTGATAAGGGAATGAATAATTTTCCTATATTTGATAAATGTTGAAATAATAACCTTGGTAAATTATTGATGGGAATAATATTTTGTTATAAGTGTGAAGAAAAATTAAACCAAGTACATGATTGAAAGGGTAAGAAAAAGGTTTCAAATATACAATGATTCATCTTCAATGAGTTGGGACACTATGCAAATATACTTCCCAGTCATTAGAGTACACCGAAATGTATGATATTGGATAATAATCAAGTTATGATATTACCACATATAAAGAGTAATGAGTTATTTTCATATGTTTATATAAAAAAATTATTTCATTTTGTGTGTTATACCAATGATGTACTGGTAATTATATTTATGGAGTTTATAATGATTGTACTGCAGGACTATTTCATTAAGGATTTCAGATTGTGTGGTACCAAGAAAAGTGACTCCATAGCAAGTTAAACCTTTTGCAAAATACATTGATGAAGGAAAGAAAAACATTAATATTGCCCTGATATTGTTGTATTGATTTTGGAATAAGAGATTATTGATTTGGATAAATTATATTAGATATTCTTGACTACCTTGGAATTAAATAATGGTTTTTTTGTATTCCATCATGGTTGGTGATTAAATTTTTTTTATTTAAGAAGTATATCCAGTATTATATGATTAACAGAATGAATATGAAATAACATACCTATGAAAATATAGCTTTCTTGAAATTTATTTTATTACCACATTTTATGAGAATACATGATGAAAGTATTCACATGTATTCTATGTGACCTTCCTTATAAATTTTGGACTATGAGTTCAGGAAGAAGTATTTTGGATAATTCTAAAGGTTGGAATAGATTAATTTTGAAATTGGATATTATTGTTAAGGTTATATAATTTCTTAATATAAGGTTTGGATTGTCATGAAAAGGACAACCCGGAGGTCGGGTGACCACCAGTTGTGTCCAACAAGACATCGAAACTTGAACATGCAACTGAAGGGTGACAAGGGTGTATCACCTACCAATGGACTACCTGATGTCCTAGTTTGAATAATGTGGTTTTTTTAAATAGTCTGACAAATTAATTATAAATTCATGATTTTTTGGACCTATATTATTAGGATAAATTGAATATCATTTAAATAAATTATCATTTGGAGTGAAAGATGATTTTGTGTTATGAATTAGTTCAACGGTGAAACTCTACATGTTATGTATATTTTTTCCTCTACTTCTATGAATAAATTAATTCTTAAACTTTAGGAATGGGATCTTAAAACCCCAAATGTGTTATCCAAATAACTTGTATTTTTTGAACCGATTATATTTTAAATCATCATAGATTAATATATTTGAGGCCCTAAATTATAAATTTGTTTGTGATCGATGACCTCAATCAATCCCAATAAATATTTACATTTTCCCTCTAGTTCTATGTCCCTAATTTCCACCAATTCTCTCTTAATTGAGATCACAATTTTTTGGTGACTTTATCATTTCTCATTCCCTCTAATTATGAATAAATTTCATTAACCCAATTTCTTATGTGGGTTTTTGATAGAGGTATTTTTCTATTTTTAACATTTTATTTTCAAAGAAAAACATTCAAATTGCGATGATTCAATTTATTTAATGATTGGAGAATGTAACACCCCAAAATTTCATACTACGTTATCTCTTCAATGAAATTTAATAACTTACGCTACACGCAGCACCGAGTTCGAGCGAACCACGACATACCAAACTAGCCATTCAAAAAGTATTTATGGATAATATTAACCTAATTAAGAATTATATAAACTCTATAAAATATCTGAATCCATATTATGTTCTTCTTGGTCATAATAAAAGAGAAAATTCATTATTTTCAGAAAAATAACTATTTTTCAAAAAATGAAATTTTACCGCCTTTTAATGGGGAACCTTTTTTTAAAATCCAATATTTGAAAATTTTATATATTCAATTTAATGAATAGTGAAAAATACTAAATTGTAATTGAAAACATCTATTTTAATAGAAATAATTTATAGTGTTAAATTATAAATTTGGGTTTTTTTAAAGTGTCTTTAGATTATATTTTTATAATTTAATATAATTTTCTTCATTGTATGTAATTTCACATTTAAACTTGACCTAAACAAGTGTTAATCTTTTGATAGTTATTATTTCTGAAAAACACGTTTTTTGTTTTGACGACAGGAATTAATTTTAAATAAAATTAATCCACTTATGTGATTTAAATTTGGGAATATGGATTCCATATTTGTAATTAGAAGGTTTAGATTGTGTTAAAATGAATTTTTTTTAGACATTATGAAAATTTACTTCAGTAAATTTTTTATTTACCATGGTTAAAGGGTAAATCTGGTAAATAAGGGTATAAAAATAATATAATAAAAATATTTAATTACCCTAACATGTTTCCTATTCATATTGGTTGATACATGTCAGACTATCTTCATCCTTGGGTATATTTTGGGACCTCATTTATCCACTTGACTTTGATAATGACACGTTATATTAATTAATTTAATGTAATGACAAAAATGACATAAACATATAACTTTTAGTAAAAACATTTTACAAATAGTAATATAAGTTATTGTTTCAATTATAAATATTCAATTTAAATATAAAAAAAATTCTACATCATGGTGTTTTTTTATAATTTTTACACATCAAATAAATAAAATAATCATTAATACAATAATGATGCAATGTTTACCTCATTAATGAATTATTTTAATAAATTTGATTATAAAAATTAAAAAAATATCCAGAACCTGTCCAATTCTTATTGGATGATTTTATTTCGAACACAAGTCATCTTAACTTCGTCTTTAATGTGTTTTGGAATTTTTATAACCAAAAATCATTATATAATAATATAACATTTTCAAATATTCCGAAAGAGTCTATCCTGCCTTTATAAAAAGCCCTTACCTCTATCCCATTTCTATCTACTATCAAGACACTTGACTCATCAAAAATCATCCCAATTAAGCTTCCTACATCCCTCAAGTCCTCTTATAATCTTTACCTTAGGCATAAGTCACTTTAAGGTATCCATTTGTTCAATCCAAATAGATTTACCCAATTTATATGTAACATCTCTTCTTATATTAATTTCTATTAATTAACATCTCGATCCCCCTAAACTCCCTTTATTACTTTATTTTATAAGAAATAAAGTACCCAAATAATACTAGATTTTTTTATGATAAATATATTAACACCACTTACACACACCACCATCTAATGGATAAAGAACATAATGTTTCTGCGGATGGCGAACTACTGCCTCACGAAACAATGATTGTTCAATATTATACTACCACCTCTTATGGTGGCCATTTTGATGGAAGTGTAATTATATATAATATTTAAGATATTTTTTATCTATAATCTTATTTAATTCTCTTTTATATCATACCTTTATTCTTTTTCATGTTGTATATAAACAATAATTTCATTTGAGGAAATTCGGACAACCGCCCCCTCAAATTGATATAACTCATTCAAACCAAGAAAGGGAATATATAAAGGATGGTGGTAATAATATTAATTAACATATATAAAATATTACATTAGACTGGAATAATAATATACCATTTTATCATTTTGTTTTATTTTCTTTTAAAATTTAAAAAAGAAAAATAATTAGCATTTGTGCCTATGTACAGATTTTTGTCATCATGAACGCGATGAGATTCATTACCCATCGTAACCATTGAAGAATAAATTTCAACTGATTATTAAAAAAAATGTTTAAAAACATAATATAATTCTGGATATGAATCAAATGAATCTTATCCATAACAAACATGTCTTACATTACAAAACATATAAAAGAAAAATGAATCAGTTAACACCCAAAACAATGATACTACAAAAATATTATTAACAATGAAATATTAGATGATCATATATGAAATCATATTTATGAAAGTGGTACTTTTATAATTTAACTCCAATGATTTAACTAATATACAAGAGGTTAACATACCCATATATGTGCAAGGAAAAGTTCATCGAAAGGGTTAATTTCACAATCTCTTTATTATCCGAGTTTGTTTTTATATAAGTTTCTACTGGGACCACTTAATCATCAACATCTACGTTTCTTAAAAATATATTTCAAATTTTTTTACTAAATACTAGACTATGGGTTAAATTCATTTATACAATTATTTTAATATTTATTAAAAAATTCAAAATAATCTTTCTGTCATGTTCCAAAAAAGATACATTAAGAACCTTTAGAAAAATTAATGTAATAATGTTTTTTTATCTTATACGGCGAGTGTGGTTATTATCCACATTTATTAAACTTTTGATGATTCCGTTAAAATATTATAATAATATTTTCAAAATAAATGTTTTATTTTAAAATTACATGACTCTCAAATTATTTCAAAATAAAAAGATATATTTCTCCCAAATAGGTTTGACTTCATCTACATAAACATCCTTTAATTGATTTTATAATAGTTTTAAGTTGATTTATTATGATACAAATCTTCTCTATTATATTGAAGGATTTTTGATGTGTTTGACTATGGATGAGTTATTTTTATACCATTAGTGTTTTATGGTTAACATATTAACATTTTATTGCTATTTTTAATACAAATGTTTATGTTATGTTTCAACCTTTTCATTTGAGGAATGCATTGGACTTATTAAGAGATGGGTGGGGCCCGCTATACTGCCTCGATGCATCAGTAAGTCACTTGAGGCAAAATATTGAATTGGAGTAATTCCTTGACAAATTTATATTTTTAGTCTTGGAACGAGGCCTTGACTATGTGTTTATGATGTCCGACATTTTTCATTCCAACATTATGAAATTAATTATTGATATTACATGTTATTATTCAACTAGTAGAATTTCTATGTGAATAAGTAAATGGAATTATTTGACTTATATTTTCCTTATAATGCTTAATTTTATGTTAAAAATGATTGTGTTTTAGTTTTATACATTTCCTTAAATTTTTATGCTTATTTATGAAAGTCTCCACTATATTGTTATCCTTACTAAGCTTCTGAGCTCACCAATTTTTCTGTTTTATTTTTTCTACAATGCAAAGAATTATATTATGACATACCTAATGGGATAGTCTAAGGGATATGAATGTGGTAAATGGGGACAATGTTTTTCTTCATTTTCATTTTGTAATGTTACTTTCATGTATCAAATCTATTTTCCTAAACTGCTAAACAGATCGGTCCTTCGGTTCATGATTTCTTGTAATCATGCCAATGTATTAAAATAATGCACCAACTATGGGTAACTGGGGTCATGCCATTACAAATAGAATCACAGAGATGATCTTTTATTGAACTTATTTTATTCTCATTCTACTAATAATTTATTATTTATCACCTCTCCTTACATGAAAATTTCAAATTGAGCCAACTTATGTTTTTTCATGGAGGATGATTATGAAAATGAATATTAACCTAAAAATGAACAACTAGATTTCCCCAAACGTGTTCATAATATATTGGAGGGATCTCGAGAGGTGATCAATTTGGATTTTCATGTGGAAATAGAGACAAAATATGAATACATTTAAATGGAAGAATTTGATACTTATTCTTCAGAAATTAAATTTTTCTAAATAGAATTAATCTCTAACATTCCATATGATTGTTCTACTGATTCATCTTACCTTGAGATCACACTCGTGAATGACATAGAAATTGGTAAATGAAAACCAAGAAAAAGAGAAAGAATTCATTATAATACCTCCATCATGCATGTTTTGTCTAATTCTCATATAGGTGGATTTGATATGACATATAGAAAGAGTCCTCAACAAAAGGGAACAAGTGAATACATGAAAGTATAATATTTGTTGGTTAATGAGAAAGAAACATCACCCACCATCTAATTGAGGATAACCAATTAGAACTACCCATCTGGAGGCAATAAAAACCTAGGTTTTCTCTATGAGGAGCCCATGTCCTCTTTGTCAAAAATAAAGATAGATCCATGAGGTTGTGCGATGATTATATGGAAATAAATGCTATTAAAATAATTAATAAGTATCCTCTTCCTCGAATTGATGACTTCTTTGATCAACTTTATAGATCCCAATATTTTTTGAAGATTGACCTTCGATATGGATATCATATGTTTCTTGTGTGGAAGGAAGACATTCCAAAAACAACATTTCAAACTAAGTACAATCATTATGAGTTTACAGTAAAGCCTTTTGGATAAACTAATACATCATCTATTTTCATGGATGTTAAGAATAGAGTCTTCAGGTAGTATCTTGATGGCATTGTAGTAGAGTTTATTGATGTTATCCTAGTATAATCTAAAATCCATGAAGATCATGAAAATCACTTTTGCACTATTCTAAAGTAACTTAGATGAAATAAATTATATGGTATGTTTATCATGTGTGATTTTTATCTCCAATAAATTTCATTTCTGAGCTACATTATCTCGAAAGATGAAATATTGGTATATCCTAACAAGAAAATGGTTGTGCAAGAATAGACTACTCCAAAAAATGCAACTAAATTGCATAGTTTTATCAGATTAGCAGGTTATTATCAATGTTTCGTTCAGAACATCAGCCATTTTTCCAACTCAATGACCATGCTCAAACAAAAAGCGGTTAGGTTTGTATGTACCATGTAATGTGAAGAATTTTTTAAATAATTGAATATGAGGTTAGTGAATTATCTGATCTTAACCCTACCAACGGGGAATTATGTGTTTGTTATATATAGGGATGCATCAAATAATGGACTTGGTAGCATCCATATGGAGAATGATTTAGTGATTTCCTATGCATCTAGTAAGCTAATAATTATTAAAAAAAACTATCCAACTAACAATTTTCAGTTAGCAGCGGTAATATTTCAGCTATAGATTTAGAGACATTACATATGTGGAGGCAAATGTGAGATATATGCATATCATAATAGTTTGAAATATATATTCTCATAGAAAGAACTCAACATGTAACAAATTATATGGATTGAGAAACTCAATATTTATGATTGCGCAATACACTACCACCAGGGGAAGGAAAATATGGTAGGAGATGCTTTGAGCAGAAAGGATTATGGAGTTGTGAATAATATGAGAGTTGAAAAGCATCCTTTGTTCATAGATCTAGTAAAGATGAGTATGGGAATTATCAAGGAAGGTAACACATCACTACTTTTAAAAATGGATGCCAGCCATTCTTTAAAATAAATGATAAAAAGTTATCAGGATGGGGATGTTGATTTTTATAAGAAAATTAAAGCTATAAATGATTGGAAGTTGATGGACTTCACATATGAAGGTGGAATTTCGAATTCAGAAAGAGGCTCTATTTTTGTTCTATTCATGAGTTAAAAGAAGCATTTTTGGTGGGAAAACAAGAAGAGGGATATTTTTCATTATGTATCGAGATGTTTGGTGTGAAAAATGTGAAGGATGGAAGACAAAATCTTAGAGGAGTCATGAAAACCCTTCCTATTTATATGTGTAAATGGAATGATATTAAAATGTAATTTTTCATGGGGCTACCAAAGACTCCAAAAATGAATGATGCGATATGGGTCATTGTTGACCGTCTAAAAAAATCAGCATATTTTCATGCTATAGGAGAATTTTTACCATTTTAACATTTAACAAGACTATATATAAATGAATTTGTTAGACTTCATGGTGTGCCATTATTAATTGATTCTAACTGTGATCAACATTTTATATCACTATTCTGGAAAAGTATTCAGTAGGCCCTAGATACTGATCTTTGTTTGAGCACTACTGACCACTACCAAACTGATGGATAATCAGAATGGATTGTTCAATCATTGGAAGACATGTTGAGGTATAATTCACATGACATTAAAGGCATGTGAGATCAGTATTTTCCACTCGATGAATACTCTTATAACAATAACTTCCATTCATGTAATCTTATGGAACCATATGAAGCATTATATGGAAAGAGATTTCATACATCAACTTGTTGGGATGATGTTGGTGAAACAAAGCTTGTGGGCCTAGAACTTGTTGAAGAAACAACAGAAATAGTGAATATTATCCAAAACTTATCAAAACATCTCAAAGTATGGAAAAGAGATATGATGATAACCGAGGGATGGATTTGGAATGTCATGTAGGGGATCAAATTTTCTTAAAGTTATCTCTATGGAAAAGTATTATATGATTCGGTAATAAGGGTAAATTAAGTCCCAGGTACATCAGAGCTTTTGAAATTCTGGATCGAATTGGTGTCGTAGCATACCATTTGGAAAAAGTTCCATGTCTCTCCAATGTGCACAATGTGTTCCACATATAAATGTTAATGAAATACATGCCAGACCCTTAAAATGTACACACCTATGAAGAAAGAGAACTTGATCCCAACCTGTCTTATTGCGAAGAGCCCATCAGAATTCTTGATAAAAGAGAACAAGTACTGAGATATCAAATGAATCACCTGTTAAAGGTTCTTTGGAGTAACCATAAGATACAAGAGGCTACATGGGATCCTGACGAGCTTATGTTGAAGAAATAATCCAATCTTTTTTGGTATCATTTTTAGTTTTTCGAGGATGAAATTTTTGTGAGGGGAGAATATAATGGCCCAATATTTTCAATTGAAATCCCTTTTTTATAAACATGTAATAATACCATGAAATCACAACATAATGAACTACTATGTTCTATGCGACCTTTAAACATAATTTTGTCACTTTTGTGATATGCATTTCAAAAATATGACTTACACTTCTACGGTTAGTGAGTTATTTGGAGCTCGATAAAAATACATAATTTTTTTTAGTAACCTACCCTTATGAATAGTAACTGACCCTTATCAATATTTATATACCCTAATATATAGTAAACCTAACTATGATAGTAAATAAGTAATATTCATGTTTATATATGATATACCTATGTTTTAGAATAAGTAAATAAATGTTTTAAAACAATTTTTTACAATAAATTATGATTTTAAATAAATATTAAATTAATCATATATAGAAAATTATTTTCAAAAAATTGAATCCATTTTTGGATTCTACACATTGAAAAATGGTTAGGGTGATTATTTGGTATTTTTTTGAAATACATCAATTTTTTATGAATAGTGAAATACAATAATTTACAGAATAAGCTAAATACTATAATTATAGAGTCATGCATGATGTTATGAAGATGTAAGCCCAATTGATTCGAACTCAAATTCATTTATTACTATTCTTGGTAATGGAACTGTCACTATTTCTGGTCTTCAGGGAAATTAATAATCTAATGATTAAATTTTTTTGAAATCTCTCCTCTCCTACAATATAAAACACCCATATCACTCACCCCTTAACTTCAATACTATAAAGCCTTGTACCTTATCTAAATTCTGTAAAAATATCCTTCCTACCTCCTCTCGCATTTCCATCATGTCTTGGTCTGATAAAAATACCAAAAACTCTCCCCTAAGGAGGCTCTCACGGAAGTTTGGTTAAAGGTGTAAATTCCTCATTTCAATTCCTTGTATTTCCTTTCTATTTCATTTGTTTTATTGTTCTATTACTACCTATTTTTATCCAAATGTTGTGATGACTCCATTACCTTTCATGTAATGGAATTTTTTCATGATAGTGGAATAATATATCATTATCTATTACTTTTACATTCTTTTATACAAGTAGCAAGAACACCATCAGTGATGTGTCACTTTACCACATTCAAGGACTATGGGCCTATGATTTCTATTATCATTCTCAATTGTGGTCATGAAACCAATGTAGTTATGGTTGAAACAGATTATTATATATGTAATATGCCCTATTTATGGTTATGTAATCCCATTTTACCAATGGTATTATGTTATAATGAAGAATGAATTCGTTGTAATCAAAACCCACAAATTAACTTAAATAGTTATCATTAAAGATATATATAATAATTCATCCTCATTCCATATAACCAAGTGAATGAAATGACCACTAACAAAAATAGTTGACAATAAATAATATCCTAACTCAATTCTAGAGATTTACATTCATTCCGCATTAACTCTGTTACTTAAGAACAAGAGAACCAATTATAAAAATAATGAAAATGAACACTAGAGAATGAAGAAATTCAATATAATAAATTATCAATAAGTTAATAAATGAACTAATGACAATTATAATAAACTAAATAAATTTCTAATATATTTGTATATAGGTTAATAATAAGTATAATTTCATATTCTATGAGCTTAAGTTCATGAGAGGAACACGTTTGGATTTAAGGTAAGGGTTTTTTCACCCGAACATCCATTTTCATTCCATATAATTTTATTGTATAATCACCTCAATGAAATTATGGTATATTATTATGCAATCCATTTAAAATATTTTTAGTGTTCTATATATTATTACCAACTAGAAACGTTCCTTTTTTAGAAAGTTACTTGTTTTAAAAAGGAACATTCAAAATTTTTTCTGAAATACAAGCTCGATCCAATGGAATTTCTTTAATTATTGCCTATTTTAAGGGGACCTATATTATCTGTTTTTGGATACCATTATATTTATAAAATAAATCATTTTATTATAAAAGTACTACATTACTTCACTTTTGGATTTATACAAATATTTTTCCAAAAGAACTCATTATTTCAATGAAAATATTTATTTATCTCAAAATATAATCAAACATTTTATAAGAGTATCTTCATATATTTCAGAACATTTGTTGATTCTTATGTATTATTGGGATTATTATTCATTTTTATCATCAAAAATATATAATTTAATGTTTTATTATTATTTTGGCCTTTTATGTACTATCATAAATCCATTCATTAGTTTACTACGAATGGTTAATGTTTTTCTTAATGTTCAGGGATAACTACATTTCATATATTAATTTAAATATGAATGTATATATTATTGATGATTATCCCCATTCATATGAAGAATTTATTGGATAGAGTATGTGTCATGTGGGGCCCTCTATATCCCCTCAGTGCATCGGTAGGTCTCATGAGACAAGCTACGGTCTTGGCACATAGCCTTGAAAAAAAATTATTTATAGTCTTGGAACGAGGCCTTGACGGTATGGTTATGGTGTCCCGCATTATTCATTCCCTCATTATGAAAATTTTATTGATGGTTAAGGTGGTTATTTTACTCATATAATACCCATGATTATTTTAGGTTATGGAAATATTTACATAATTCATTTTCTACACTATTATGTTCATGTTTATTTTTAGAGGCATGTATTTTCGATTATTCGCCATGTATAATGTTTAGATTATTTTCTATTGTATTTCTTACCCTTATTGAGCATTTGATCTCACACATTTATGATTATTCATTATCTCGAGACGTGAAGATGTTTATTATGAATGACATTATGAAGCAACCTTTTATTTATGGATTTCGTATAAGGAGTTTCTAGGTTTTATTTCTTTTCATGTTGTATTGTTTAACTTATTTATGAGTCTTGTTTCCAATAATACTAAACAACATAGTACTTCAAGATTATTATTCCATGTTTGTATGCCAATGTAATCCTATAAGTAACTAGCTCTGGGAAACATGGGTCAGGTCATTATAGTGGATAAGACCACATTTTTTTGATTAGTATAGAATACAGTGCTCCAAACAATGCATTTTTTGAAATTAAATAGTTTACTGTCTTTGCGTCTCGTACATATAAGTATCTTACCATTTTTTATTCCCCATTCCACCACTAGCAATCTTTTTTTAAAACTAGGTACTCTCAGTCCATTAGAGGATCAATCTCTTTGGATCTTTATTCATTTGAAACATCGTCTAGTGGGAATATAATCGCTGAGTTTGTTTGTAAGTCCCTTTTTTCTTCTTTCTAGAAGAATCATTATTCAGTGTTTTCTATTATTAGAAGGATTTTGAATCCGATTGGCAGGCATTTCAACACATTGGTGGTTGAGACAATTTTAAAAAAAAATTGGGTCAACGTGTGTTAAGTGTTCATCAATGATATTAGGGTAGATATTTTATAATTTATCTCCCATAGTATTGATTTTATCGTTTTTTATGTAGTTGTGTCCACAATATTTCTTATTTTGTTTTTTCATATTTGAAAATTGAACATAAATTCGGTCTTTAAATTGATATGTGTGACTCTTAATTGACCATATCAGGTTTATTAATGAACTTATTACCAACCCTAGGGCCAACCATGTTGGTTTCCAATCCTTTGAATGTGGTGAAATAGGAAATAAATGGAGGGGTAACTGGTTTTTATTTTAAAACAATTATAATTGGATCATTTTGTGTTATCATGGTATTAATAGTTGTTTTTTAAAATTTAGGAATTAAATGGATCATGATATAATAAAGGGATGAATGGTTGGGGAATCATAAAAGGTGAATATTAAAAAAAAATTGGTATTAAAAACCCTCAATGAATGTGTTATTTGAATAAATAGTCAAACAATTTGATTAATATATTTATATAAACTCTATTTAAGAAATATATCTAAATAATAACGGTGATTGATATAGGTGAACATTGAATTCCATAATAATGTTGAATATTTGAAAATAGGTACACCCTTATTGTTCTTGGGTGATACAATGGTAATGTATTTGACATTTCAGAATGGTTTTTTATTGAAATGTGTATTGTTTTTGGTCAAGGAGGACCACACAATAGTAATGATTTTGGTCATGGAAGTACACATATTGTAATGTGTGTTTTTCATGGTGGTCCACAACATGTTAATGATATTTTTCATAGTGGTACACATTAGGTAATGGGTGTTTGTCATGGTGTCCCAAACCATGGTTAGGATACATGGTCTAATTCTACTTATATAATATTATGTAACCCATATAGTTTATGGTTTATAATATCATGATTCGAAAAAAATTTGTTTTATTGGAATGGATGTCACGTGGAATGCAAGGGACAATGTTGGGAGGTAAAATAATATTTCATTAGGGAAATTTTTGAGATAAGTGACTTTCTTTTATTTATTACACATCAGCATACATTGTTTTTAGAATGAATATTGTTTAGGACACCATTTGTGGGGGCATATTCAATTATACTCACACCATTATCGTGCAACTAATGTTTCCCTAGTTAACTTTATTGTTGAAGGTCAATATAAAGGTAGGGGACCTATATTAGATGGTTCTCATAAGATGATTCATTGATGGAAGAATAGGTAATCTTTTGGGTCTAGATTATGATATTACTTTTGTGTCATATTTTTTGTTCCTTTTCTCTATTTAGATAGTTCTGATATGACATATTTGTTTTCTTGGTTTTTTGAAATTCTATATTTTGGTATTATAGTATGATATGTATGGATATAAGATACTATTTTATGATATTTTTTTATTATATTATAATTTTTGGTTTACTATTGTAATGAGGGTCTAGTATCCTTATGTATTATTATCAATCCTCATTGCAATTTTGTAGCATTTTGATTTGAGGAGGTTTCCTTGAGGTTTTGTGATGAACATGTTTAGGGAACCAACTTACTTGAACTCGAGCTTGGTTGTTAGAATTGTTATTCTTGATATAATCCAATGAAATTTTCAATAGATTATTGGATGATATTTTAATACCATAGAGGATCCATATGAAAATATTGATGGAAGTAAATTTGTTAATTGGTCCAAAAATAACATCACTGATATTATTTCATCATTTCAACTCATAAACAAGGGTTTCAACATCGATAAATTCACCAAGTAATATAATTTGAATGTTAAAAAGCATGTATTGGTTCATTTGTATTATTTTATCACTTATATTCTTGTTCATGTTTCTATTTTTAAAATATAAGTTGTTCACCACCATCACTCCATTTTCTATAATTCAATCATTTTTCATATGATGAGGGTTTCTAAAAAAGATACTTATTGATTTTGTTTCTCTATTATTTGAACCCTCCTCCATGATTTCCATAACCAACGGGCCCAATTTTTTAACTCTAAGAAGAGAAAATTGACCATGGTATATTATTCAAGTGAACATTAAATGAAATTTTTCTCTTCTTATATGAATGGTAAATTAATCTCATAATCCCAAGAAATCATATTTTTAAGCTACAATAATGTATTCATGATAAAAAATCACATACTCATCTTAAGGGAAGAAAATATTTTCAAGAGACTATATTCCAATCATTATGGGCTAGATAATATCCTTATCCATGAAGATTTAAAATCTACAGACCATCCTAATGTTTGATATATTAATGAGGGTGATTTAAAATCTATATATATCCATGATTGTATCAAAATAAAATTGAGGTTTTTTTCAATTAATCTATAGAAAGTGGGTGGGTAAATCATGAATGATATACCCTAGATATGTATGTTAGAAGGAGATCATTTTTCATATAAACTAGATTCTATTATTTTTAAACATATTCATTATAAATCATGTTTATGGGAGAATAAATTTACATGCTTCTTTGAATATAATTCATTTCAATTATATATTCATTGAAACAAAATCTTTTTTAATTTTCTATATGAAGTAGAGATATTTAAAGACATCATGAATATGAGTATTGAAAGTTCCCTGATGCCAGATAGGTTTCCATGGTTTTTCTCATCAACAGTAGATATTTTAAAATGGGATACAGTTAATGATGATCAAGAAATATTCAGGGGGGAAAACCCCAAAGTGATGGTTTCTTCCACTATTTTGATCAATATAAGAGACCTTAATACAACAAAATTTTGGAATTCTGGGATGATATAATAGGGTAACATTGAAAATATTTTTTTTCAAAGGATCATAATCATAGTCTTGTAGGTTTAAAAAAACATTTTTCCACTCCATGAAATATATTTTCTTTGGTAAAAAAATATGCCATAGCAAGGTACTATTCTAGATCTAAGTGGGAATATGAACACAACTTTGTGGTGCATGAAACTCTCCCTCGGGGAAAAAACACATTTAATGTGAATGTTGAAAATGAAGAGACTATATTTGGTAGGCACCATATAATTTTCCTAATATCAAATATGTAAGTCAAATATGATAATACAAAAACACATGCAACACTAGATATCATCAAAAAACATATTTGTGTTGGAAATTCACCAATGAACCACTTATTAATTAATCCCAGCCTCAATGTAAAATACACAGAGAGCGAAAAAAAATATTTTGTGATAAAAGTTGAGATTCACATAGAAATCTTCCATTTAATGCTATAAATAGATCACCACCCACCATCAATGGTTAGACCTTTAGATGATAATATATCATATTTAAAATTTGGAACTCCATATTTGATTACATTATCTAACTCCAGACATAAATATATTAAAATGTAGAGAGCATTCTCTAATGGAATCACAAGGACTATAATTTTGTTTATATCATGTATGATATTTCCTCACAAAATCCCCAAAAATCCAAGGTGGTTAATGTATGAGAAGCTGATATGTGAAATCCTTTGTTTAATGAAATCCTATAATTTGTGTGATCATGTTAATCATTTCACCAAAAAAAAATTAGGACATTTTAGAGATACGTGACCCCCACCAACTCCAACATGGACCTCTACTTTCTTTTATCCTTCACATGACTCATATTATCAAACTTTATTCCTTTCCACATGGCACAACCTAGAAAGTATCATCTACTCGTTATGATAATATTTGATACCCTACTTTATCTTCATCAGACGAATATGTACCCTTATGTCGAGAATCATATTATCCAGTTCACTGTGGATTTGATTACACCATATGCCACCCAGATAAACTGGTGAATTTTAAATGTATCTCCAATTTGGGAATCATAAAGGGAATAATTCGAACATTCCTTATAAGGGGGAATAGTATCATATCATCCTCTCCCACATTAGAATGTTCACCCTTAGAATAGAGATCACCAACATTCGAATTTCAAGATGTTAAAATATATTGACCATTTTCCTAGTCATATTTCATTTTAAATTATGACAATTATCTTTTCACATGTTGTTAAATTATTTTTTTACATTGTTTAGTGAACACATCATTCCCTATGTATGACTGGAATGGGATGAATTCCCTACACAATGTATTAAATCGGCACAACTATGATGTGACCCAAAACCTATGATGAAACCCACACACCTGGGTTGAAACCCGAAAACACCAAGGAAGCCTTCATGAACTATCCCCACACTATTCATTATTATTTCCCTATATTGGATGTGATCATTCGCACCTCATGATCTAACACTGCATGGACCAGTCTCATCACATGACCTTAAATTAGGGATTTGAACTATATTTTTTTTATCTCTGTATCGTAATAGGGAATGTCAGTCACTTTAATGTGGTCCAATTCCCAAATTCTGAAACTCATTGGATATCACCCCGAATGATTATTTCCAATCCTCTAACCTTCACAAATCATTATGTCTTTCCATTTAATGGTGAAATTTTAAAGTTTCTCCCCCATTAGAAAAAACTGAAATGCCATCATCCTATCTAAAAATTACATTGAACATAAGACTAACCGACTCCCAAGATGTTAAACTGGTAACACACCTATCTGCAAAAAAGTTGTTAACACTCCAATGAACCTATCACAACAATACATTAAACATGTGACCAAAACTATCCCCAAAATAATTTAAGACTATAACCGGCATAATCAGATATTAAATTAAACATTTCATCAAGATATCACTAATGTTTTTGAACATAAGAAACAAAATGTTCTTATAATAATTTAATCATATGGACATCCTTCCCCCAAAAAAAGATAAACTTCTGTCCATCCTCTACCTACTAGATGTAAAAGCTGGGATGAACCTCTCCTAATGTTGTGTTTAAACATTGACCAACATTAACAAATAAATAGGAATTCTTACTCGAGGTGGTTTACATGGGTTTCCCACGGTGTTTAGTGTTGAATTGCATGCATTCATGACATAATTTACCTATATCAGATATGGGATGCCTCAGTATCTCCTCCCAATTTATCTCACAAAATATATTACCTCCAATTTAAAAGAGGATGTCTAATACAGATGTTCGAAATGGATAAAATATGAAATCCTCGTTATCCCCAAACTAAATGTATCTTTTTTTATGATATGAAACATCATAAATCAGTTGTTCCCACCGAGATATGGTTCCATGAATTAGATTCATGAACATGTCTTATAACAATAAGGAAGACTCAGAATATTATATGAGTTATAGGAAAGTGTCCATGGAAGTAGGTTCCAATGTCCCTTCATCATATTCCAATAAATTAACTGAATTTATCATCTGTTGTTATGGTTATTTACCACTAATATAAAATGGTAATATGGGGTTAAACACCGAGGAGGGTTCCACAACACATATAAGGACACATGTCAGGTCATGGATCTGAATAATAGTGTGTCACCAAACCCAATAAAAAACATCAATGAAAATTGGTGAATAAATAGTGAAACTGAGGGGAATATACTCTCTAGAAACTAGAGGCATTTGATGAACTTTGGGAAACATTTACTTTAATATATTATTTTCATGGATTCTATTTATCATCAACTAGAAAGAATTATAATTGTTGGGAATGTTGGGAATCACCTTCCCTAGAAATGTACTCATGGTTTTCCTCATATATTTATTTGAATAATGTTTTGTTAAATACGTAATGATCGATCACAGCTAATTGGATAGGGGTATAGGAACTAATGGTGTGGAAATACCCCATGTATAATCTTCTTCCATGGAATCTGTCACTCCCACAACTCCAAGGAACCCTCACCTCATTTCTCTTACTGATCCCATCGAATGAAGGAAAATAAACACCCTCACTCATAAATATAAGGGAGAAGGGGTCATAAATACTAGGTATTTTTCTTTCCATGATAACGATGTCATGGGACTATGAAGTCACCACTACCCTTAGTGGCCACACATGGGAGAACCTCATCCCATCCCTATTGAGATCTATTTTGGTAGACTTTCCATAGAACACTCTCATAGATCCATCCGTCATGATAATGAATTAGGGGATACACTGAACACATATTTTGAAACCTCGACATAGGGGACACCTAAGAGGGTCCCACCACTCTAGACCATTTGGAACATCGAGCCCCGCTCCGCCCCACCCGTGGTGATAAACATGATGATAAAATCCTGACTTAGTTGGAAGCAGTCCTGAATTAAAAACACTTTCACTGGGTGTAGGTCAGTAATTCAAGCCTCCACGTGGTCTCTATGAAAGATCCAATCTTTGTTCCACCACTATTCAACCTCCCACATTAACAATGAGTGTTTGGGGAATGATTGACACCATGTTATAATAAAAAACTCATCCATATAAATGGTAAATTATTGTAAACTATCCCCATAACGGGAGCTAATAACACCCATCGCCTGCCACCCCATGATAATGAATTACATGAAGGAAATTGTCCTCATTATATAATCTTCCATTAAAAGGTCCTAAAAGTCTCAATGATTTACCATACCCCAATGATATTACTTATCATAGGAGGATTTACAAAATATATAGAGGCCAAACCATAATAACCACAATAATATTAATGAGAGGGGCTCCCATTACCCTCTCGATCTCACACATGGGGAAGCTCTATATAGCTAGTTGTAGGGAAAGGGTGAATACTACAAGAAAAAAATACCTCTAGGAGTCTGAGAGTATAGAGAACACAACAGAAGTTCCTCCCAATCCACTATAACAGTTTTGTGAAAACATCAAGTACATGAGACTAGAAATCCCTCTGATAGAGATCAAAATGTCCCCAAAATTCCTCCATAAATACCTACTCCTGATTAAGGGATTGACACCATTTCATCGAATCACTGAACAACTATACTTTCTTCCACCATCCAACCTCGTATATACTCCAACATTAAATCAAAAAATTTTATGGGTCTTGATTGACACCCTCTAATGAATGTGATCACTCTTCTTAGCTATAGGGATACATACAAGATAACCTCCCAAAATAATCGAGGTTGGAAATTTTCTATATTATCTAGTGATTGGAATGAATCTAGCCTCACCTCAAATAATTATTCAATTATTACAGGGAAAAGTATAGCATGTGATGTTGTTTCTAAAAGAGTTTCCAAATAATAATATATCTATGTCACTTCCACTGAAAATTTGGATGCCAAATATACATGGATTATGGGGTGAATAATTTTAGTATGACCCTACAAAAGAAGAACACGAATAAGAATGTTTTTGGGATATTCTAGTTGAAGACCATTTAGTATTCCTATAATTGATTCACATCGTCCTGTAGGTCTCCATCCTAGAATCACTTATTATGGAATAAGTGGAATGTCTACAATAGAATATCTAGTAAATAACCAACATCCCGTAGGATCTCCAGCTGAAAAATCCTAGGTGTGAAAAGAAAATAAATACCATTCATTAACAATGTTGGGGGAGGTAATAAAAATGGGACTCCTAATTGAAAAAATGTAATGATATGTATGGATACCACTAGACTATAAAATAATCATACATAATGTGCATCAAAATTCTCAATAATATCATGCATGAGGTATCTACCCATCTTCATATGAGAGTATGGTGGTTGTATGGGGAATTTGAATTCCCCCCCTTTCATGGTGATAATGACACCATCAGGATAGACCACATGTAGTTGGTAAAGGTTCATCCTCCATATCTACCATGAATGTAATCAGAATCAATAATCATGGGGATTAGAGTAATTGAGTTAGCTATACAAGTAATGGATAAGATCCTCCTCAAGGTGTAAATTTTCATCATGAGAAGACTAGTTTCCTCTAGATCCAATTAGTGGAGTCAAAAATCAGTTCTCATGAATGCCCATTAAGACCCAAAATCTCCCACTCATTTGAATATCAATATGTGTATGGATAATTAAGTCCCAATCATGCCCTCTAATTCTACATGTTACATAGATTAAGATGTAAAAAATTGATTCTTTTCTATAAAATCATGTGGGTCATTATTGGATTACAAAAAATTTCACCATCGAGAAACACAATGATCGAGGAGATGCATGAGGGGAAACATCACCCAAATGGTCGAGAAGTCAATTCACTTATTCCATGCACCAAGGTTTAATAAAGGTGTCTCTAAACATCCTTTAAGGGTGGAGTTTGTTGTTTATTTTAAAATACTAATGTACAATTCATCTATCCCATTTTAATAGTGTGACATCTAGTCTATTGATTATGATCATTTTACATCATGAGCCAATAAGCCTATGAATGCACTGGTGACCACAATTAGTCACTGTGATAATGTTATATCTGAAATCACCACCCACTTTGAGGAATTGGGGAAACAACTTGATACAATTCCCTAAAACTTGAATGGATATCTTGAATGGGTGGACCCAATGAAACCATCTCTTGAATTCGATAATCAATTTTTTATATTGTTTAATGGGAGTGGAAAACGTTTTTATATATGGATCAATTTCCCTTCTGGTTAGATCTATTATTGGGATCCTCTGAGAAATTTGAAGTGTCCCAAATTCTTTTCATTGTTCAATCAGTGGAGGGACCATCATTTAAGTAGTATATTAATCTTCCCTCGGGATGTATAACCATATAGGAAGACCTCAACATATAATTTCTCTACTAGTTCATTTCCTCCATTAATATAACTAGCATCATTATACTGTTAAAATTAAAGAAGAGGTGTGAGGATTAAGTCATTGATTTCATTTCCCAGTGGAATTTACCCACATGGTCCATCGATATGAAACTTTCCCAAGAGAATATTTTTTGATGTACATAGAGAATGTACAGGTCGAGTTGGTTCCCACCCATATCATCTTGAGGGGCCTAGGGGGATTCCAAGAAATCACCAAAAGGGATTAGAATATGATGAATCCTTGATGTTTTTCAGGTAATTTTCACATCAAATATCTATTAAATCCCTAGAATAGTATTCTACTAAGGAAGAGGTATCCTCTATAATAAATAAATAGGACCCAAAGCAAATCCACCTTCCAAAACCTATGCTAGAAATACCTCACCAAGTGCAGCCTCACAAAGGGAATGCTACTCACCCCCACCCCACCCCCCATCAAGTATGAGATACTATGGGTCCTTTACGAGAGTATATTATAATTGTATACTCTTTCGGGTGATATATTTCAAGGGTATCTCATTTCATCCTTGGATAATATCATCTTCCTATTTCATAAATACTTCAGGGCTCGGGAGCTCAACCTAACTGACCGTGGAAACTATATTCACTACCACATGATCCCTGAAAACTCCAGCAATGAGTATTTTTTCCTTAATGTTTTGATTCATGACCATTTATATTATTTCCTAATCAAATTAAATTATTTTCCAACAGAAGTAGTACTTGTATTTTTCAATCTTGATAGTGGCTATGAGGAAACCATTGAATTGATGAAGGTGTATAGACATGTTACAATGAAATACAATGATAGACGATCCTATAGGATTTTCTCTCATTAACATTGCATTATCTATGCCTATGTGAAAAAACCGGCACCTAAAATGGTTCGTTCAACTACTTCAGCAACCTCATAGATGAAACAACCATCCATTCCTATATGGTATTGGATTTTGAATCATTTATGATACCATAGGTCACTACTGATTCCAATGTTAGTTTTCAAGATCATCAATTTCCATCCCTTGAACAAGTGGGATTACTAGGAATCCGTACAATCCCAAAATATTCCACTATTATAGAACATGTATATTAATCCATCTATGTATCCATAAAAATAAATCATTTCATGATATCCAATGATGAAGGGTACCCCACATCCCCTTTAGGTAGAATTGTAGTCATCAATGGGTGAGGGATAAGAATATATTTTTAAAATGGAGTTCCTAATAAGATACCCCATGAAGAATAGTATTGGCTTATGAAACAAAGAAATAGGACCCGTAGAGGGTTCAATAATCAGATCTCCTACTAACCACACCATTGGGAACACCAAAAAAATAACTATATTTGTTGACTATTCTGCTAAACAATAGAAAACTAGATAATTTTTGTAGAAAACTAAACATCAACCTTAGTGTTCTAGTGCTCATCCTATGTTATCTAACCAATATTGGAACCTTATAAGCACTATTTAGGCTCTAGCCCCTTAACTAAAAAAACAAAAACCCTATTATCCAAAGAGCATATTCCATTGACTGTAAATTTTCCACAATACTAATCATATTATGTGTTTTAATATTTCAATATAATATTAGTGAGAATATCTATTCATGGTGTATTCTTTCTATTAATGAAAATGTGATAGCATGTGATCATATCCCAAAAAATACATGTCATATTCAAGAGTAAGGTAGCCACTTCTAAGGCCTATTGACAATATGATGCTAAATAAGAAGAGTTCTAATATATCATTTTCTTAAGATATGAGGATGAGGGTGAAATAATCTCAAAGAACAATGGATGGTCAACTTCATAGGTTAGTTCAATAGAATGGAGATATATTTCTTCCTCGTAGATACTTACTTTAAGATCGACCTCTTCCAAACCCACACACACTATAAAATGGGGCTCATAGAAGTGGATGTGACTCCCTCTAACATGATAAAATTTTCCATGAAAAGAAGGTATAGAATCCTTGTAGAAATATTTCAATATATACCTATTTTTTCATCCAATTAGTTTTCATCAGATGCATGGTTGTTTTTCAAGACACCATGTACAACACCCCATTGGGAATTACATAGATTCATCTATAAATAGAGATCTAAATTCATATCAATTGTGTTAAAATTTACGCCTCAATGGTTGAGTAGGGGTTCTCTATAGAAAACTAGATTACCTTAACACATGTGAATCCTTCTACCTATACACCTACTTTTACAAGAGTGAGGGAAATCATATTTAGACTAACAGACCAAATTCATCATATACTAAAGCGATCGAACAAATACATTAGTAGTTCAATAGGATGACATGAAAGGTATCTTTTCCTTATCTATCCACTATTTGGACATGACAACCATGAATATCAAGAACCGCATCATATTACTCATGAAAAAGGAATTATTTCCAATAACATTGTATTCCTACCCTGAATAGACAAGGTTGATGCCAGAAAAGACAAATCATGTCACATACATAGAGATATGCCCCTTGGAAACAAACCCAAAACAATGACATATGTCCTAGAAAGTAGTTTTGACATGATGAAATTATTATCATCCTCATTTTTTGACAATATATAGATACCCAATATAAAAAACCACTTGGAATTTTCCCAGAAGCTTTAATTTACATGGTCTAAATAGATTAGGAATCCATTTCTAAGGATCCTACAACATCCTGGGAAGAACAAATCACATCTCCATTGTCCCTAAATAATGATTCTTCATCCATTTCCATGGATTCCAGTTTCTTAAATAAGGAATAGGTTATATAAGACACACCATACCCTTGTGAGGAAGATATCTCCACCACTATTAGTATTATAAAATAGGAATGTATTGGCATAATGAAATACATGGGGATGATGATGATTAGAATGGTGATGACCCTAGAGGATTAGTAATTATAAATTGATTTATTGATTTTGAACAGTGATATGATATATTTATTCTATAATGAAATTGTGAACCTCAATACCTAGGTAGTTGTCCATAACCTTATTCTGTCATTATATCCCCATGGGTACAATCAACCTCCTATAAAGATGAACCATTCCCAGGGTTCCATGTTTGTGGAATTTTATGAAAATGTAATCATAACTAGATTCTCCATGGAATTACAATACCATATTTGGATAAATAAAAATGTTTTAGATATTAATATGAAAGATAATAAAAAATTATATATCGATTTCAGGGACCTCAACTACCACTATATAAAGGATGATTTATATTTACCGACTATAGATCTATATGTTGGTGCTCCAATTGGATTCCATAATTTTTTATATCATAGAAAATTACTCTCAGTACAATAAAATATTAATCTCCCATGAAGATATCGAGACACTGTCTTTAAGGAACCACACATAGAAACGTTATTTCCAAGATATTCTATTTGTATAAAAAAACTAGGTATATTTTTCATCACACCATTGACCATGTCATCAAGCCAATCCTTAAGAAATTAGTGGAGTATTTTGTGGTTGATTTTTGGCCAAATACATCACATGTTTGGACCATATTAGGTATCATCAAAATGTGTATGAATTCCTCCACACCCATCCCCTAAAAATGAACCCCTTGAAGTGTGTGTTCAAGCTCACCTCTTGAATGTTTTCTAATAATACGTTTTAAATATATAGGAATCAAGATCAACCGAGAAAAGATAAAATTGATTATCCATATGCACCATTCATGAAATTTTGTGACTTTTGAGGAATCTATTATAATGTGAAAAATATTGATTGATTCATAACTATTATGGATAGAAATTGTAAAACCTTATCCAAGCTCTTAATGAAAGTAAAAAATATACCAGTGAATTGATGAGTTACATGTCCACATTTGAGGACATCAATTAGTACACTCATAGTCTATTTATATTAATTCGAACCTCTCTCGGTATTCATATGATCATCTATGTGAACTTCCTGGAGCAGTCTCATGACACTCTTCTAGCTTAGAAAAATGAATAAGGTGGATAAAAACCATTATTTTCATAGCCACATGTATCTAAATATTGAGACCTTGTATTATCCCACTGATAAAAACATCCTATCATTGGAGTTTTTGATTCAAAAAATTTAGAATTACCTCCATTACCATGTAGTTTATTTTGTGTAATGCATTGATCTGATGATGTATATCCTTACTCATCACATGATGATTAGGTAGTTGGCAATACGAGAATTTATCATACATTAATTTGATATTAAATTTCTTCTCTAGAATGATTTCAATGTATGAAATTTGTGGATTTATGTACTGAACACCTAAATCATGGGGAATCCACCATGTACATAATTTTCCTAAATGATTCCATCATCTCCATTGATTAAGACTCACTATGTAGGATGATTTACTATGATGGTTCCTCCCAGAGCCAGACCAAAATAATTGCCAATAACACCAAACTAAATTGGGTGGGCCTAGGGATTATATTCATCACCCTACACACTCCATATTTCCTTACTCATTTTAGTTTTCATAACAACGTACAAGAGATAAGAATTAATATAAAACTCTTATCAATGGACCCAAATTGGACCTTCATATTGATGTCCCCTTTCTACACTGAAGCGATGATTCAATAATAGTCATCATACTGATCTATAATGACTACCCCGTCAGAATGTAGATACATATACATATACATGAGGAGACCCATGATTTTATCAATCAGTTTTATAATGTCCCAGACAATGATTCATTAATAAGTTTTCCAAAAAAACGTGTTTCCATCAAACGGTTCCACCGAAATGGTGGCACATATCATGCTCTCACACCGAAATGGTGGCACTGCATACGATGGAACCATGTGGGTGGAACCGTAAAAGTTGCACTGTAATGGTCACACACTATAGTGATGGAACCACTGACGGTGGCACCATGACAGTTGAACCGTGATGGTGGCACCATGACGGTGGAACCGTGAGGTTGGCACCATGGCGGTGGCACCGTAACGGTTGCACCGTCACGGTCGCACACTGAAGTGGTGGAACCGTTGACGGTGGCACCTTGACTGTGGCACTGTAAGGGTGGAACCAAGAGGGAGGAACCATAATGGATGGCACCGTGAGGGTGGAACCATGATGGTGGCACTGTGATAGTGGAACTGTGACCTTGGTACCGCTTATGGTGTGTCACCCAATGATGTCCCACTGTTGCTTTTTTTTCTAGTTCCTCTCCCACAATGTATCTTTTGAAATTAAGGCATTTTAATAACCCTTTATATTCCATTTAATTGACCATAAATGATTTCTAAAATCTCCCTTGATTCAGGTGACCCTTGACTTTCAAATATATGTGACTATTCTTCAGTGTCAATCCATATGCTAGTACATTTCAATTCCACCATATTATGTGTTTTCCTTGTTTTTCTCTATTTAATGTGTAACACCTCATCCCCAGTTACCGAGAGTCGGTGCATTATTACATAACATTGGCATGATCACAAGAACGATCAAATCTCGAAACACCGATTGGTTTAGTTTCCTTGGAAACACAAGATATATTCATAAGTCTTACATTACATCATAAAAATGAAAACTTACACAACATCTTTTCTTCATATTCCACACTCATATCCCCACATAATATCCCTGGAGGTCATTCATAAATTACATCTTCACATCCTGGGTAAAATAAAATATTGAAAGGGGTGATCTCAAATGCCCAGTAAGGATACCAATATAGCGGAATCTTCCATAAATAAGAATAAACATTTAAGGAAATGTATAACTATAAAAAAAGAATTTTAAACATGAACTTCAACATAGTATGGAAAAAATAAAATGAAATAATTCCATTTACTTATTCACATGGATATTCTACTAATCAAATAATCACATGCAATATCAATAACCACTTTCATAATGATGGAATGCATAATGCCAGACTATCATAACCACATAGCCAAGGCATCATGCCAAGACTACAAATAAGATTTTTCCAAGGCATGTGCCAAGACAGTAGTATTTCTCATGATACCTAATGATGAATTGAGAAGCTATATCGGGATCCACCCATCACATATTAAGTCCAACGCATTTCTCATATGAATAGGTTTAAACATAACATAAACATTCATATTAAAACAAGAATACGAAATGAAAATACATCATCCATAAACCATGAATGGTATAAAAAAAACACATCCATAGTCAAACATATCACAAAACCATCTATACAATATATAAGTTTTGTATAATAACAAATCAACTTCAAATAAGCGTAAAATCCATCAAAGGATGTTGACATAGATGAAATCAAAAATCTTTTTAGAGTAATATCTCTCTTTTTTTAAATCATTTAAGAGTCCTATATTTATAAAATATAACATTTTATTTGAAAATAATCTTATATGCATGTAAGGGAAGCTTCAAAGATTTTATAACGACGGAAAATAGCCACACCCGCCGTATAAGTTAAAAAAAATTCTTTCCTTAATTCCGTCGAAAAGGTTAAAAATCACCTTGTTTGGAAAAATACGAAATGATTCCTTTATAAACCTCTTATAAAAAGTCAAAAAATGGAATAAATGACTTTAACCCATATTCTATAAAATATTAATAATGTTTTGAAAAACATTTTTAAGAAACATGGATGTGGATGATAATGAGATCCCAGTAGATTATTACGTATAAACAACCTCAGATAATGATGAGATTGCGATATAAACCCTTAACTTGTATTTTTCCTTGGTTGAGGGTAGGTTAATATCCTTTATAATGGTTAAATAATTGTTATTAAATTATAAAATAATCATATACATTAATATGATATCATATATGATCTTTTAACATTGATTTGTTAATAATATCTTAGTATTATCGTTGTTTCGGGTGTTAACTTACTCATTTTCTTTTATATGTTTTGTTACGTAAGACGTGTTTTTCATGGATAGTTTGTATTTTATTCATATCCAAAATGATATCAAGTCCTAAGATGATATTATTAATCATCAAATGATAATTATACAGGGATGGATACGATGGAGAATGAATCTTATCGCGTTCGTGGAGACGGTAGTCCGTACGTACGCACGAGGGACAATATCACTCTTTTGATATTAAATTAATATTTAATTTGATGGTATATAATATATAAAGAATCATTATCATGTAATATTTATTATTTACATGAATTACACATCATTATTATACCCATCCAAATAATAATTTATTGAATAACAATTACACCACGACGTGGAGACGATAAGTTGTACGTACGCACATATGGTGACATGTTATTCAAAGTATGGATAGAATAATGAAATATGGTTTTAAAATGTTTATAATAACATAAAATTATATATAATATACTGGATTTATTATTTTATAATGGTAATAACAATGAAAGAAGTAGTGGAAGAAGAAAGGAACTTGAAAAAGAGTGGTGAAATCATTACCTCTTCTTCGTGTTATTCCTTTTGATTTGATCAAAAGGGCTACTTAAGATGGTTTTCTGACTAAATGATGCCCTCTATAATTATGTGAGGTATGTTGAGAGAGTATTTGGGAAGAGGTTGGCCGAAATAAAAAGGCTTTGAAGGTGTGAGTTATTGATAAGGGGGAGTGCCCTTTTATAAGAGGGGTGAGGGGCACCTTTGGAAAAGCTAGAAATATTATTTTCTATTAAATCCATATTTGGTTTATAATGGATCCAATGTGGATTATTTAAAGGTTAAGGGTGGGATGGGTCTAAAACCACTCAAACAATAGATTTTAGACAGGTTTGGGTTACTATATTAACCTTATCATTAAGTATTAACTATTAGTTAATTAGTTTCACTTTTACAATGTCTCTTTGTATTTTTATGTTATATGGTTAATAAACTTACTATATACATCCAAGAGACCCCAAGTGGCCCATTAATGTTACACCTATCATTATATAAGTCTCTTGGCCGAAAATTAGATTTTTAGTAATTTAATATCAATTAATAATATAATATTTGTTTTAAAACGCTTTTATGTCAATTTTGACACTATTCAATAATTGATTTTTGTAAAAATCATAACAGAATTATTACTTCGAACAGAGTTAATTTATTAAATTCCAGAATTTCATATTAACCTATAAAATTAGTTTAATTCATAAAAAGTCTCAAATTATATTTATTTGTGTATTTATAATATCAATTATTTTAACTTTTTCACTATTATGGTAATTATTGCATCATCATTGTGTTATAAATAAATTAAATTATTTATTGTCAAAAAATTATAAATAAAATATCATTATGTAGGAAATAATTATAGCTTTCTAATGAATATTTTCAATCGAATATATCTTATGTAAAACCCTATATTAAAAATATTTTAGTAAATAAATTTTGATTTTAACTCTTTTAACTCTTCTTTGAATTAAATAATAATAAATGTCCAAATCTAATCCAAGTGGACCTAAATTATAAAATGTTATTCCTAAGTTTGTCATTGGTCGAGATAAACATGTACAATAGAATTAGGACATGTGTTAGGGTAATATTAATATCATTTTTACCCTTAATGACCCTATTTACTTTTAATCGTGGTAAATAAAAATAAAAGTTACTATTCACCAAAATTTATTTTCATCTCATTGAACCAAATTTTACTACATGATATTAACCGTGTCTCTTATATTTTATAAATTCCACTCACATAAGCGGTAAAATTATGTTTTATGAAAAATTCAGTTTTTTAACTACCACTTAGTGGTTTCACGATTAATCAAAAATTGAAGTTTTTCAGAACAATGCCAAAATTTCACCCTAAGATATAATTGATATTCCGAATTCAAAAATGATGTATATTTTAAAAAATTCCATAAATATAAGTTGCATTAATTAATTTTATAATTAATTCCCGCTGTCACAACAAATAGCGTGTTTTTAAAAAACTATATATATCAAAAGATTGACAATTGTTTATGTCCAATTTCAAAGTGAAATTAATTCTAATTAACACCATTGGATAAAATGGTAAAAATATATTCTCATTATAATTTAAAATCACTCAATAATATAATTTATCACTATAAATTATTTTTATTAAAACAGTTGTTTTTAAGTATTTTTCAATATTCCTAAAAATTGGAAGTTCTCAAAAAAATACCAAAAATTCAACTTAGGATAATTTCGATATTCCGATTCCAAAAATGAAGTCCATTTTGAAATATAAAATATATATAATTTCAAGAAGTAGGTATTACTATTCATAACGGCTAGTTTGATTAGTTGTGGTGTGTTAGAACTTGATGTTGCATACAATACACGCTATCACATTATTCAAAGAGAAGCATACCGTAGAAGCATGGGGTGTTACATTTTCCCCACCTTCAAATAATTTCGTCCTCGAAATTTCTATAATACTACCGCATGAAAAGACTCGGGTGGTTCTTCATCATAAGTTCCTCAGGTTCCCACGTTGCCTCTTCCAATTTATGGTTTCTCCACAAAACTTTTAACAGACATCTCATTCGGTTTCTTAGTACTTGTTCTCTCGTATCAAGAATCCTGACGGGCTCTTCGCAATAAGACATATCGGGTTCCAGTTCTACTACCACATAGGGTAGTACATGTGTTGGGTTAGGCATGTGTTTCCTCAATAGAGATACGTGAACACATCGTGGTCTTTGGAGAGAGTTGGCGGCATTGCCAATCGGTAAGCTACAGCCCCAATTCATTCTAGAATTTCGAAAGGTCTGATGTACCTTGGACTCAATTTACCTTTCTTACCAAAATGTATGACTCCCTTCCATGGAGATACCTTCAGGAAAACATGATCACCGACTTGAAATTCCAAATCCTTCCTTTGATTATATTCATAGCTCTTTTTGCCTACATTGAGCTGCTTTGATGTGATTTTGGATTACCATCACATTTTCCATTGTTTCCTCCACCAGTTCTGGGCCTACAAGTTTTCTTTCACCAACGTCATCCCAATAGGTTAGTGTACGATATCTATTTCCTTATAATGCTTCATATGTTTCCATATGAATACTCGAATGGATGCTATTGTTATAGGAAAATTCTACTATAGGTAAATATTGATCCCACATACCCTGAAAGTCAAGTGAGTAGGATATCATCATGTCTTCTAATGTTTGAATAGTTCATTCTGATTGTCCATCTGTTTGAAGGTGGTAGGCAGTGCTCAAATGAAGTTCAGTATCCATGGATTTATGAAGAATTTTCCATAATCTTGAAGTAAAACGGGGATCATGATCAGAAAAAATCGATAGGGGTACTCCATGAAGTCTCACAACTTCATCAATATGTAGTCTTGCTAGACGTTACAGTGGTAGATCTTCTCTTATAGCAAGAAAATGTGCTGAATTGGTAAGACGACCAACAATGACCCATATTGCATCGTTCCTTCTAGGAGTCTTTGGTAATCCCATGACAAAGTCCATCATAATACTGTCCCATTTTCACTCCGGTATGGGAAGAGGTTGCATGACTCCTCCAGGATGTTGCCTTCCAGCTTTCACTTGTTGAAAAACCATACATCTTGACACAAAATCAGAAATTTCCCTCTTCATGTTGTCCCAACAAAAATGTTCCTTCAAATCTCTATACATTTTAGTACTCACAGGGTGTATAAGGAAATTGGAAATATGAGAATCATCTAACAATTCCCTTTTTAGATCTGGTATATCGGGAACATAATGTCTCTTCCTGAATTTCAATATTCCATCTTCGTACACAAAGTCTCTCAAACTCCCATTATTCACAGCATTAATATTTTTTGAAATTCTTCATCATCGGTCTGAGAACTCTTAATTCTTTATAGTAAATATGGTTTGGCAACCATTTGAAAAAGAATTGATGTTTCACCTTCCATGGTTATTCCAATGTCCATCTTCACTAGATCCATGAAGATTTGATCCCTTTCAATTCTCATATTGTTCTAAACTCCATGATCTTTTCTGCTCAAAGCATCTTCCTCCTTGTTTGCTTTCCCCTCTTGGTAGTGTATCGTACAATCATAATCCTTGAGTAATTAAAGCCATCTCCTTTGCCTCATGTTGAGTTATTTTTGTGAGAAAATATACTTCAAACTCTTTTGATCGGTATAAATCTCACATTTTTCACCATAGAGGTAGTGCCTCCATATATTCAGTGCAAAGATCACAACTGCTAACTCGATATCATGAGTAGGATAGTTTTGCTCATGAATTTTCAACTGTCGTGATGCATATGCAATAACCCTATCATTCTTCATAAGGACACAACCAAGTCCTTTCTTCGATGCATCACTATAAATAACGAACTCATCATTCCCCGATGGTAGAGTCAATATAAGAGCATTGATTAATCTTCTCTTCAGTTCTTAGAAACATTCTTCACACTCTTTTGTCCAAACAAATTTAACCCCTTTACGTGAGAGCTTCGTTAATGGGTTAGCCAATCGGGCGAAATTCTGGACGAAACGTCGATAATGACCTGCCAAACCAATAAAAATGCGTACCTCAGTTATACTCATAGGTGCTGGCCATTCATGGATTTCCTTGGTCTTAGAAGTATCAATAGAGATTCCATCATTAGAGATAATATGTCCAAGAAAAGAAATCTCCTGAATCCAGAATTCACACTTGCTAAACTTCCCATATAATTCATATCTTCTCAAAGTTTTCAGCATAATGCACAAGTGATTTTCATTATCATCGTAGCTTTTGGATTATACCAAGATATCATCAATAAATACCACCAAAAATTCATTGAGATATTCCATGAAAACCCTATTCATCAGATCCATGAATACAGAGGGTGCATTAATCAATCCAAAAGGCATTACTGTAAAATCATAATGCCCATACCTCGTTCGAAATGATGTCTTTAGAATGTCTTCCTTATTCACACACAACTGATGGTATCCAGATCGAAGTTCAATCTTTGAAAATTATTGAGCTCCATGCAGTTGGTCAAATAAATCATCAATGCGAGGTAGGGGATACTTGTTCTTTATTTTTATAGCATTGATCTCCCTGTAGTCGATAAATAACCTCATAGATCCATCTTTATTTTTAACAAAAAGAACACGGTATCCCCATGGGGACACACTAGGGTTAATAAATCCCATATTAGTAAATTCCTCTAGTTTTTTCTTTAGTTCAACTAATTATACAGTGGCCATTCTATAAGGGTTCTTCTATATAGGCCTTGATCCAGGAATTAAATCAATGGAAAACTCAACTTCTCGTTCTGGAGGATGTCCAGGTAAATTTTCAGGAAACACATCTACATATTCCTTCACAATAGGTACATCCTCTATTTGAACATTCCTTTCCTCACTCACAGTCATTTCATCCCATTCCTCCCCAATAATTGAATTTAGTTGAGCTACTGGGGGTGGATCTTGATAAGATTTAGGTGGTGACGATTATGCTCTAAAGATAAGGAATTCATTATCATCATCATCAAAAATTGTAACCTCCTTCTTCTTACAATAAATCTTCGCATCATAGTCTGAAAGCCAATCCATACAAAGGATTATAACAAACTCAATCATTGGTACGACAATGAGAGATAAAAAACATTTATGTGCTCTAATGGGGACTGATTCACAAAACATTTTTGCAATGATTCTTCCCTTAAGAGTTTTAACTAACAACTCCCTTGTTAAATCAAATTTGAAATATCTAATTTTTTTTGGCAAACTGGGAAGATATAAAACAATGCGATGATCCAGAATCAAATAATGTATTTGCTAAACTTGAGGAAACCATTAAATTACCTGCCACCACATCTTTAGGAGGTTCTACCTCAGCAGTAGTGATAGCATAAGCTTGGCCTTGATCCCTTGGCCTTTTCTGAGGTAAGTTCCCCTGACACTTAGGACATTAATTTTCATAATGTCCCATATCCCTGTAATTGTAGCATTGAACATTGGTATCTTCCTTCTTCCTTTGTAATCACGAGCTTGGTGGCCTTTTTCACCACACTTGTAATAGACACCCATTCTCTTCGAGCAAGTACCAGGGTGTTTCTTCCCACATTTACCACATGATGGATATTCAACCTTTCCCTTCTTCCCCTTATTTTCCCTCCCAGATTGATCAGCAAATCTCTTCTTCTCTTGCATTGATTTAATGTCATAAGACATAAGTAATTCCTTTTCTGTCTTGATTGCACATGAGAGAATTTCTTCGTACGATATAAAGGATTGTGATACTAATGCTCGAAGGAGAAATAGTTTAACCCATCAAAGAAACAATCAATCTTACTTCTTGGGTTACATATATAATCTCTAGCATACCTTGCTAAACTTGTAATGTTAGCCTCATTCTTTGCGACATTCTCATCCTCCTTTTGTCTCAAACTCAAAAATTTCCTTTCCATATCTGCTCGATGGTCACAAGGAAAGTATTTTTCTAAAAAACAGATCTTTGAACTCTCTCCAATCGATATTTGATACTACATCATCTTCCTTCATGTTTTGAATCAATGACCACCATTGATCAACATCTCAAGTGAGGTGGTAAAAAACCCTGATAACTTATTCCCTTTCACCACTCCCCAAAGCCTGAAATATTTTCCCTAGGGAACTTATCCATTGCTCAGATACTAATGGATTTGTACTCCCATTGAATGTTGGTGGTTGCTTCCTCATGAAGCTATCTAACATTGATCCTCCACACTGCAGATCAGGGTGCTCCATACGGGTAAGGTTATTATTCATAACCTGAGTGAGTTGTCCTAGTATGGTGATTAGCTGATTGGCACCAGTTGCATCACCATCTCCACTATAATTATCTTGAACAGGAGGGAAATACCTACATGGAGTATGTGCATTGATACAGTTTCCATTTCTTCCACTAGGCCCCATTTCTAAACAACGGCATAAGCTAGATCAGTTTATGAATCAAAATACATAATTCAATACTTATAAAACACTTAACATAAATTGAAATATTTATGGATATAATCCATAATCATAAAAATGTTTTCATTGAGAATTATATACTCATAAAACCTTCATAATGATTTGTAATGAAAATGAGAGTTATCCTAAGCATATCCCCGGGGTGTTTCCTAACCAAGAGTGCAGCAAGGCCCGTTGTCGTGCACCAGTTCCCGTTTGAGTCTAGCTAAAAGCGGTTTTTTCGGGTATTACCCCTAGGTACATCAGTGCCAGAGCCGCCTCTATCTGCTCGTATCCAGACATGGATTTATTGCTCGAAAACCTCACAAAATCTCTACAATACCAAAATTCTAGGAAGTTCATCTATACTAATCCTAAAATTCCATCTTAAATATATGTGCTCTAATCAGAGTTTATCTAAATCTAGCTTCCAAGGTTTGTATTAAACTTCCTCCGATACCAACTGTAACGCCCCAGAACCAGTTATCCAGAGTCGATGCATTATTACATAACATTGGCATGATCACCAGAAAGATCAAATCTCGAAAGACCGATTGGTTTAGTAGCCTTGAAAACACTAGATATATTCATTAGTCTTACATTACATAATAAAAATGAAAACTACAACAACATCATTTCTTCATAGTCCACACTCATATCCCCACATACTATCCCTGGAGGTCATTCATAAATTACTTCTTCACATCCTGGGAAAAATAACACATTGAAAGGGGTGAGCTCAAATGCCCAGTAAGGATAACAATATAGAGGGAACATTCATAAATAAGAATAAGCATTTAATGCAGTGATTAACTAAAAAAAGCCTTTTAAACATGAACTTAAACATAGTATGGAAAAATTAAAATGAAATAATTCCATTTACTTATTCACATGGATATTTTACTAATCAAATAATTACGTGAAATATCAATAACCACATTCATAATGATGGAATGCATAATGCCAGACTATCATAACCACATAGCCAAGGCCTCTTGCCAAGACTAGAAATAATATTTTTCCAAGGCCTTGTGCCAAGACAGTAGTTTGTCTCCTAAGACCTACCGATGCATCGAGGAGGTATAGCGGGCTCCACCCGTCACATATTAAGTCCAATGCATTCCTCATATGAACAGGTTTAAACATAACATAAACATTCGTATTAAAACTATCATATTAAATGAAAATACATCATCCATAAACCATGAATGGTATAAAAATAACAAATCCATAGTCAAACATATCACAAAACTTTCAATACAATATATAAGTTTTGTATCATAATAATTCAACTTCAAATAAGCGTAAAATCCATCAAAGGATGTTGACATAGATGATATCAGAAATCTTTTTAGAGTAATATCTCTTTTTTTGAAATCATTTAAGAGTCATATATTTATAAAATATAACATTTTTTTGAAAATATTCTTATAAGCTTGTAAGGGAAGCTTCAACGATTTTATAACGTCGGAAAATAGCCACACCTGCCATATAATTTCGAAAAACATTCTTTCCTTAATTCTGTCAAAAAGGTGAAAAAGCACCTTATTTGGAAAATGACGGAAATATTCCTTTATAAACCTCTTATAAAAAGTAAAATAAGTGTATAAATGAAATCAACCCATATTCTGTAAAATAGTAATAATGTTTTGATTTTTTTAAGAAACATGGATGTGGATGATAAAGAGATCCCAGTAGATTATTATGTATAAACAACCTCGGATAATGAAGAGATTGCGAAATAAACCCTTACCTAGTTCTTTTTCTTGGTTGATGGTTGGTTAACCTCTAGTATAATGGTGAAATAATTGTTATTAAATTATACAAGAATCATATACATTAATATGATATCATATATGATCTTTTAACACTGATTTGTTAATAATATCTTAGTATTATCTTTGTTTCGGGTGTTAACTTACTCATTTTCATTTATATGTTTTGTTACGTAAGCTGTGTTTTTCATGGATAGGTTGTATCTTATTCATATCCAGAATGATATAAAGTCATTAGATACTATTATTTATCATTAAATGATATTTATACATGGATGGATATGATGGAGAAGGAATCTCATCACGTTCGTGGAGACGGTTGTCCGTACGTACATACGAGCGACAATATCAATCTTTTGATATTAAAATAATAATTAATTCGATGGTATATCATATATAAAGAATAATTATCATTTTATATTTATTATTTACATGAATTTCACATCATTATTATACCCATCCAAATAATAATTTATTAAATAACAATTACACCACGACGTGGAGACGGTAAGCCGTACGTACGCACATATGGTGACATGTTATTCAAAGGATGGATAGAATACTGAAATATGGTTGTAAAATGTTTATAATAAAATCAAAGTATATATAATATATTAGAGTTATTATTTTATAATGGTAATAACAAAGATAGAAGAAGTGGAAGAAGAAAGGAACTTGAAAAAGGGTGGTGAAATCATTACCTCTTCTTTGGGTTCTTCCTTTTGATTTGATCAAAAGGGCTCTTTAAGATTGCTTTATGACTAAAGTAATGCTTCTAGGATTAAGTGAGGAATGCTGAGAGGGTATTTGGGCAGAGGATGGACGAACCAAAAAGGCTTTGAAGGTGTGAGTTAGTGAGAAGGGGCAGTGCCC
Organism: Viscum album; assembly: GCA_963277665.1. Taxonomy (NCBI): domain Eukaryota; kingdom Viridiplantae; phylum Streptophyta; class Magnoliopsida; order Santalales; family Viscaceae; genus Viscum; species Viscum album. The sequence continues at coordinate 317,207,728 of OY728148.1, forward strand.
TTTTATAAGAGGGGTGAGGGGCACCTTTGGAAAAGCTAGAAATATTATTTTCTATTAAATTCATATTCTGTTTCTAATGGCTATAAAGTATATTATTTATATTTTAATATGGGTATGGGTCGAAAAAAACTCAACAAATAAAATTTAGACAGGTTAGGGTTACTATATTAACCTTATCATTAAGTATTAACTCTTAGTTAATTAGTTTCACTTTTACAATGTCTCATTGTATTTTTATATTATATGGTTAATAAACTTACTATATACATTCAAGAGACCCCCATTTGGTCCATTAATTATACACCTATCATGGTATATGTATCTTGGACGAACCTTAGATTTTTATGAATTTAATATAAATTAATAATATAATATTTGTTTTAAAAACTCTTTTATGTCAATTTTTATACAATTCGATATTTGATTTTTGTAAAAATTATAACAGAATAATTACTTCGAAAAAGATAATTATGTCAATCCTAGAATGTCATATTAACCTTTAAAATTATTTTAATTCATAAAAAGTCTCAAATTATATTTATTTGGGTATTTATAATATCAATTATTTTAATGATTTTACTATTATGGTAATTACTACATCATCATTGTGTCATAAATAAATTATATTATTTAATGTATAAAAATTATAAATAAAATATAATTATGTAGGAAATAATTTTATATTTCTAATTAATATTTATAATCGAATTTATCTTATTTATAACCCTATATTAAAAATATTTTAGTAAATAAACTTTGATTTTAACTCTTTTAACTCTTCTTTGAATTAAATAATAATAAAAGTCCTAATCTAATCCAAGTGGACCTAAATGATAATATTTTATTCCTAAGGTTGATTTTGGTCGATATAAACTTGTCCAATTGAATTAGGACATATGTTTGGGTAATATTAATATAATTTTTACCCTTAATTACCCTATTTACTTTTAACCGTGGTAAATAAAAGTAAAAATGTACAATTCACAAAAAATTATTTTCATCTCATTGAACCAAATTTTACTAATTGATATTTACCGTGTTCCTCAGATTTTTTAAATTCCATTCATAGAAGTGTTAAAATTATGTTTTATGAAAAATTCAGTTTTTTAACTACCACTTAGTGGTTTCACTATTCATCAAAAATTGATGTTTTTCAGAACAATGCCAAAATTTCACCCAACGCTATAATTGATATTCTGAATTCAAAAATGATGTCAATTTTACAAAATTCCAAACATATATGTTTCATTAATTAATTTTATAATTAATTCCTGCTGTCACAACAAATATCATGTTTTAAGGAAACTATATATATCAAAAGATTGACAATTGTTTTTGTCCAATTTCTAAGTGAAATTTATTCAAATGAACACCATTGGATAAAATGGTAAAAATATATTCTAATTATAATTTAAAACCACTTAATAATATAATTTATCACTATATATTATTTTGATTAAAAATTTTCTTTTTAAGTATTTTTCAATATTCATAAAAATTGGATGTTCTCAGAAAAATACCAGAAATTCACCTTAGGATAATTTCAATATTCAGAATCCAAAATTTAAGACCATTTTAAAATATAAAATATATAATTTCAAAAACTAGGTATAACTATTCATAATATCTAGTTTGATTGGTTGTGGTGTGTTAGAACTTGATGATGTCTACAACACACGTTATCACATTATTAAAAAAGAAGCGTACCGTAGAAGATTGGGGTGTTACATAATGGAAACCCTTTAACTCAAACCTGTTATGTCCACCTCTTCGATGATAATTATTAAATAACAATTATTTCTATTGTGTATAACTAGCCAACCGTGTGGTGAAACCACGATCATCCATTTCAGTCGTTCAAAATTCATATCTCGTAATCTCAATGTTATCACATTTTTTTCACATGGGAATTTCTTCTTCTTTATAATCTTCTTCTGGGACGGTCTCTTTTAACCTTTTGGGTGCATTTAGAGCCCCACTTCTCGAGGCATGTGGTGTGCCTGTGATAGAGCCTTTCTTCTCACTCTTGGATTACCCAAAGGTCCTACCCTACATGTCATGCATCCCCGGTTCTCTGGGCGTATAGAAATCCTTGATAATTGATCATCCAGGTAGGGTTCTTTCTTCATCTCTCTTTACTATGTATCATGCGGGGGAAGGTATGCTAAATTATATATGGGGATGGATGAAACCAATCCTTAATGAAGATAATAAATAGACTTTTAATGAATTAAGGGGTGTGTCTGATGATGTTGTTGTACTCTTTTACCATTTCATATATGTTGTAAATTGTATGGTCTTGTGTCCACTGAAACTAATTTCCATTGGTGGCCTTTCCATGAACACTAATAGACCTCTGTCATCTGTGATGATTGAATGGTTGTAACATGGTAATTGGTTAATCACGTAAACAAGGTTGATAAAATGAATGTCCAGTGAACAATAATCATTCTGTAAACACCCTGATTAGCCAAACAAAAAGAAGAAAGTCAATGAACGGTGTGATATAATCAGGAAACTCCCTTGATATGTCTTGGTAAATTTTAAGATTTTTCTTCTTGATTCTTTTGGGGTGACATGGATGGGGTCGGGATTCCCTATTGTGGTGCAGTTGTTGTTTTGTGGATCTAAGGCCGTGTGGGGCCATATGGTGGGTCATTGATTGGTTTAAGTACTCTGAGGGATCTCACGGATCCCTTTGGTTGTTGGGAATTTATATGAGAACCAGGTGTGAATTATTAATCTACTGCATGGTTTTTTTATATCCTTGCCTTGTGGCTATGATTGTTAGTTGTCCAGTAGTGAAGAATTATTGAAAATAGAACCACTCGAATGTGATAACAAGAACAGGTTCGATGGGGAATATTTTTCTAGGAATGAGTTGTGACTTGGCTATGGGTGGTGTGTTTTTTTATGAATGAATAGTAATGAGGGTGTTTGTGTATAGGCAGGTTTTAGAACCCCTTTTTTGGGATGAGTTCTTGTTTATCTTTATGTATAATTTTGTGCTTGGGTTTCTTATTTTCGCCCCAAACATGTTGAGAACTTCGTGAGAAACACCACCATTTCAATGGGGGAGGTTGTTTTTTCCAACAGTCCTTTGAGTGGCTAGTAATTAGCTTCTTTTCTGTTACATTTCCCAAGTATACTTTGACTCTTCAGACAGGATGCGAAGGCCTGAGGTCTATCATATCTCATGATTATTTGGGCAGTGTAGTTGTGGTGGTTGGCCCAGGTGTTTGTGTGGGTAGGTAGTTTCCCAAGTGTCTTTGGTATGAGGCTCAGTTGTCTTCGGGTGTGGTAGTAGATTTTCTGGCCCAGGTGTCTGCAGGATTGGTTACATTTTGTGGTTTTGGCCTAGGTGTTTGCGGATGGGATGTGTGGATATGGTATCTCGGGTGTGTTCAGGAGTGGTATGGTAGTGGGACTGCAGTGAGAATGGATGTAGAGGTCAAATGTGAAGGATGACATCAATAACTAGTGGTAAAGTGGTGCGGGGTATCCAAATATCAATGTGATATTACTATTAGTTTACTTGACATGAATAATTTGGGGATTGTGCCTTGGTGAGGATGTCTGGACAGTTTCCTTGCAATGTTCTTTAGTTATCTCTTTTTTCACACAGGGAATTTTAATTCCTCCCAACTTGTGAATGACAGCTTTTAGTTTTCCCTAATAGGTATACCTATATACTCACCCAACATATATAAAACTTCTTTTGGTTTTCCCTGAGAACATCATAAACTATGTGGAACCATACTAATTTAGATGTTGGGACTGTTGTTTTTTCTGTTTTCCCAGTCATTGGTATTTTCCCTTGGAGTTTTTTTGAATTATAAAAAATATTATTGAAACTTGCCAATGGGACTTGTTTGATTGGGATTTGCTTTTACTTTCTGTTTTGGTGTTTTTTGGGACTTACTATCTTATCTCTCAATCCTACTAAATAAAAATGTTAATTAATTTTATTTTGTGAGTATTTTCATACCCATGGTGCTAGTCGCCACTCCGGGACCTATTGAATGTGGGTCTTGGGGGTCATTATCCCTCATTCAAATTAAAGAAGGAATAGTGTGGAAATATGATTTCCCTTTCCTCATCTGCATAAAGGCAGGTCGTGACAGAATAGAATCAGAAGAAGGTTGAGAGATAGGACGGTGCTCGAGGTTAGGCACAGTGTGGATTGTGTTGCATGGTAAGAAAACTATTTTAGGAATTCTTTGTGTGTGAAATAGGCCATTGAAGACTGGCTAGGACATAGAATTTTAAGGCCCCCGTGATCTGATGCAAGGACTCTAGGCCTACTGAACGACAAAGTGATGCTACACCGATTATAGGGTAGAGACCCTAGGAAATCTACATACATCATAATGACATGGGTTTTTGTGTGTCTGGGGTATTTTGGCTATTTAAATTAAAAAACAATTATAAGAAAAATTAAAAGAATTCTTCTACACTACTCAAGCTTAGGAATTTCTCGTTTACCTTGCAGTTATGGTACCTTGACGATGACCATGAGTAGTGTCAGCGATCGAGGTCCAGAAGGGTGATCTGGCTGATTACCGGGGGCTGACTGAGAGGAGGAGAATGATCAGTTATATAAGAAGATTCTTTCTATTAAAGGGAAGACCATGGGGAAGTATGAAGGAAACATCTCAGATATAGAGATATAGATCAAGCTTGAGGAGTTGGTGATAGTTTCCAGCTTGATCGGGGCTCCGATAGTGTATTGGGTTCCTCTGGCTTTAATCCAGATGCGGGGAGTAGTGCGTTAGTGATATAAGCTCTATCTTGGGGAGAAGAGGGAGGCTGAGGTGACGTGAACTAACTTCGAGAGGGAGTTCCTGGAATAATTCCTCTCTTCCATGATGAAAGATCAAAAGAGTTAGGATCTACTCTCCCTTTAGCAGGGGGTATGTTAGTGATAGAGTTGGAGATCAAGTTCATGTATGTCATTCGCTTTTCTCCAGAGCTATGTCTGGAAGAGTCGTCTCAGGCGAGATGTTTAGAGGATGAACTCTGACCTTCACTCAGGTATGTTGTTACTCCCATCACCGTACCGACAGAATTGGACATCCAGAAAAAGTTTGAAGTGGTATAGAGGATTCACACATTGGGAGGTGTGTCACAAGTGGGGATCCAGTTGTGCTTGTCAAAGTGGAAGGTTGTTAGTAGTAGGCCTCATGCATCTGGGCCTTATAGGTATCAAACAATGAATAGTAGGCCATAGTATTTTGAGTTTTGATATCCATGTCCTCGCCCTTTCCTTTTGGGCCCAGGACCATGATGCTTAATCTTTGGCATTTGTGGGAACCTTTGGAATCAGTTCCCAGATAATGTGAAGTACAGTGGGGGTGGGCCAGTTCAACACCCACCTCAGAAAAGTAGTTTCCAGCTGGGCCCATTCAACAGCAGCAGCAGAGACTACAAGCTCCTTCACTTCATAGAGAAGACATTGCAGAAGGAGGCCAAACTCAGGGAGCTCCTCAAAAAACTTGAACATGGCATTGTTGGGGAAGTGGTCGACATCCTAGGGTCATGGGAATATGGGGTTAGCCGTTTCACACCATAGATGTAGACAATCCAACGTGGCTAGAAGTTATCTAAGGTATGATCAGATTGTTTTTTACTGTTTCATTCTCCTTGTTAGATTCAAGAGATTCACACACTTCTGATACACACATTCTATCCCATTCTTTGGGTATACACATAAAGACACTTTCTGTATCCCTGGATTTGTGTATTCAAGTCAGAGGCTATACTAGCTTGTCTCGTGTTTTCCGAGAATATAGACTGATGTAGGGACCACATCAGTCCAGTGGGGACCTTCTTTTGCAGTAGATGCACTCATAGGATGTATTTCTAATCACCAACTGGTTTTTATATGTATTTGTTGTTATCTACTACTTCTGAAGAAGGATCATATTTTAAGATGTGGCAGACAATGTGTGACCTTCGTCATTAAGTAGGATTTCCAAGAGGGAATTTTTCCAGTAGATCCCCTTCTTTCCTTGTCACCTAAGCTTTCAGTAGTGTTGGTGGATACATATATTGTGGATTTCTCTGGGATTGTCAATGAGTTCATGGACGCCCTCCATGAGGTGGTGGTGAATCTACCCCCTCAACGTAATGTTGAGTTCAAGATAGAATTGCAACCTGTTGCCCATCCGTTTATGATTTCTCCATATTGAATGGCACCTTCTAATCTGTGGGAGTTATAGATTCATACTGATGATCTGATGAAGAAGGGTTTTGTTCTCCGTGTGTGGAGAAAAAAAATTTTCATTGATCATCTACGTAAATTTCTTCCATCATCTCTCTTTATTATGTATCATGCCGGGAAGGACAGTATTCTAATGTTTATATAGAGATAGATTAAACCAATCCGTAGTGAAGATAACAAATGTAACTTTAATGAAATAAGGGTCGTATTTGATGATGTTGTTGTACTGTTTTACCTGTTATAATATGTTGTGAAATGTATGGGATTGTGTCCACTATAAATCATGATCATTTTTGTTCTTTCCTAGTCCACTAATGGACCCTCATCTATTGTGATGATTGAATTGTTGTAACATGGAAATTGGTTAATCACGTAAAATAGGATGATTAAATGATTGTCTAGTGAACAATAATCCTTGTGTTAACACCCCAGTTCACCAAAAGAAAAGAAAAAACTCAATTAATAGTGTGATATAATCTGGAGACCCCCTTTCATTCCCTTGATAATATGCAGGTTTGTTCTAAATTATTCTGTTTGGGTGACATGGATAGAGATGAGATCCCCTATTGTGGTTCCATTTTTTTGTGGATATAAAGATGTGTGGGGCTTTATGGTGGGGCTTGGTTTGGTTCTATTACTTTGAGGGATCTCACATATCCCTTTTGTAATTGTCACATTACAATAGAACCAGGTTCGAATGCTTAATCTGCAACATGGTTATTTTCCCTGACTTGGCTTCTAGCTATACCTATTAGTTTCCCAATAGTGAAGAATTGTTTTAAATTGAACCACTCTAATGTGATAATAAGAATGGATTAAATGGGGAATTGTTTTCTAGTAATGAGTTGTGACATGGATGTAGGTGGTGTGTTTTTTATGAATGACTAGTAATAAGGGTTTTTGTTTATAGGCAGGTTTTGGAACCCCTAGGTTGGGATGCATGCCTATTTAACTATATGTATTATTTAGTTCGTATTCTTCTTTATTCGAAGCCCACCCAAGTTGATCACTTCTTGTTAAACATCCCCATTTCAACGGGGGATGGTGTTTTTCCCAACACTCCAATGAGTGGGTTATTATTAACTCATTTTCTACTCCCTTTCTTGAGTTTCCTAGGATTATTCAGGCAGGATGTGATGTCTTGAGGTCCATTATAGCCTAATATTATTCAGAAAGTTTAGTTGTGGTGGATGCCCAAGGTGTGTCTGTGGGAAGGTTGTTTCCCAAGTGTCATCGGGTTGTGTCCTAGGTGTCTTCGGGTGTGCAGTAGTTGTTTAGGCCCAGGGTTTCTCAGTCGTGGTAGTAGTTGTTCTGGCCCAGGTGTCTGCAGGTGTGGTGTCATTGAGTGATTGTGGCCCAGGTGTTTTGGAGAAGGTTGTGTGTTTATGGTATCCCATGTGATTGTGGGGGTGGGGGGGGGGGGTGGTATGATACTGGGAATGCGGTGAGAATGGTGGGAGAGGTCTGATGGGTAGGATGACTTAAATAACTTGTAAGAAAGTGGTTTGGGGTGCCCAAATATTAATGTTCTATTATTATTACATTACTTGACTTGCGTTATTTGGGGAGTGTTCCTCGGTGAGTTTGGGTGGATAGTTTCCTTGCTATGTGCTTCAATTATCTCTTTTTTTCTTAGAGGGCATTAGAATGCTTCGCCACTTGTGCATGAGTGATTTTTGGTTTTTCCTACTTAGTATACTAGTATACTAACCCTACATATATAAAATATCATTGAGGTTTCTTGGAGAACTTCAAACACCATGCAGGACCGTACTAGTTTGGATGTTGGGAAAATTAATGTTACTATTTTTCCATTCAATGGTATTTACCATTGTAGATTTCTATTATTGTAAAAATTATTATTAAAACATGCATAAGGGAATGGATAGTTTGCGATTTAAGTTTACTTCCAATTTTGGTGTTGTTTGAGACTTACTATATTATATCATGATCCTACTAAATAAAAAGGGTAATGCCTCCAATTTTTCATGTAATTCTATTCATTTTGTGCTATTCGCCACTCCAGGACCTATTGAAGGTTGGTCTCAGGGTTCACTATCCATTATTCAACTTGAAGAAGAAAGGGTTAGGCAATCTGATGTCCCTTCTCTCATCTGTGTGATGGAATGTCGTGAAACATTCCCAGCCCAATGTCCCCTAGTCTCAAAATGACTCAGTCAGTGACATAAAAATCCTTGATACATTCCTCACAGATCTTAAAAATTATGATTTGGTCATTCATGTGCCCAAAGTATAGTAATTTTCCACATCAATCATTAAAAATCAGACCAAAATGTGAATAATACAGAAAAAATCTATTTTTTAATCATTTCCATAAAATACACCTGTATTCAAAAATTCATGTGACCGAGGGACTATAATAGCTCATTATCACTATCATGGGACCATGTTTTTAGATCAAGAAGAGTGAGAGTGAATTCATTAGCGTTTGTTCAAATGCACACATAGGTATGACCACTATTTAAATATAAAACTCTATATAGGATATAATTAAATAATATTATACTATATTGAATCTTTGAATATTAGATTCTGTAGGTCTTATTGAAAGTCCACACTGAGTAATGTGGGTCCCCTCAACTGATATTGAAGCTCTCCCATGACATCTAATGATCAGATTGATTTCATCCCACCATGGTCTATGAAATCATTGAGTTCCATTTTTTTCATACAAGCCAAATACTTACCATCATTGCGCATAAGATTCTAGAGTTTCTTCATACCACTATGTACTCTTGTGCTTTCATTGTATGAGTACATGATTTTTTTTGTATCAACCCATCAAAAACATCTCAACAATGTGGGTTCATTCAAACTAACAGCCAAATATTACAAATATTACAAAAATTTTTTCAAAATATTACAAATATAACGAAGGAAAATATGCTAAAAGCCAATATGTGAGTGTGATTATAAGGCCCAACAACGTCTATAGATTCCAGATTAAGCTCACAATTCCCACAAATAACTACATGGATTTTCAAACTTCTGAAGTATCGATGTTGTCTTATATGAAGACATCTAGTCTAAAAAAACAATAGGCTATCATGCACTGAAAAATCGGTATATTGTGAATTGAAATGACACACTCTCAAATATCTAGTAGATTATGGTAGGTTAGTAATAGAAGAGATAGCTGGAGAATATCCCTGATTCTCTTTTGGATGGACAGATGACAACATGGAATTCAAACCATGAGAACAAATATGACTTGGTTTATGGAAATGGAAAGGTTTTAGCTATAAAATTTTATATACCATCACCTATCATGTAATCATATTATAAAAATAGTTTGGAAAATAGATCCATATTCTATTTGGATGATATGGAAGTCCTAAATGAAAGAAGTCTTCAAGAGTTTCATAATATTGAATGACAAGAAAATTGTTGTGTGTGGGTGTTCAACAAAAATCTTATCCAATGTTATTTCCTATAGGATGATTTGGTACTTTCCAACATTAAACTAATGACAAAGATGAATAATTCTTTGAAACTGGAACCCATGTGGGATAGAACATACCTTATTCATGAGGTCTACTATATTGGTTCATACTCGTTGGTCCCCATGAATAGGAAACATATTGAATCACCCAACAATGTAATGTTCCTAAAATTGTACAATAAATGAAACCCATAGAACATTTTTTAGGAATTTAAAATTAAAATACCCATGTCCAAATCATGAAATGTTAATCAACACTAAACCATCCTCATCTCATGATGTTTAACTATAGTCTTACCCAGTTTGATAAACAAGTGATGTATCATATGAAACATATGATATGATACTAAATAATGTATTTATTACATGATTTTAAACAATATCTGGATCCCCTGAGGTATAAAAGGATCATATATATGAAAAATGTTATATGATCTATGTTAAAACTAAATGTGACATGATTTTTGACCTCATGGAATACATAGTAATGGCCAGTCTCCCAATATTTGGTATCATACATGAATTTTCTACACATATGTGATGAGAATAATATGTATCCTGTGAATATACAATATTTATTATGCATCAATCATAATATGAACCATTAAATTATTATGGGAAATCAACGAGTCACCCCTTTTGTATTCATCAATATGTGGAAGCCCTAGTCCTATCTATCGACCACCAACATGATGAAAATAAGAATTGTTTTCCTTACCAATCTTAAACACTCCTTGGGGGGGTGAAAATACCAATATCGTTCACCTAAATCATTAGTATACTAACATGCTTCAATGTTCCAGCATGGGGAATGATGAAAGGGAATCTCAAATCATAATTTATATTCCCCACATCCTCACCACATGAACATAAACATTGGTCATACCCATTGTATTATATATTAGATTAATTATATGATAAATATTATATGACCATTATTTTATGATGTGTTAATTTATGCTAAAAATCCCCACATCACTATTTCATGGCATACAACCACATGATATTTTTATTGACGTTACATGACTATAAACATCAAAAGCCCAATCCTTTCCATATGAAATCAAACTGCATGTGCAATATCCTCTCTCTATGACATAAAACTACATGTTACACATAACCATTTCATGATGAATATCTAAGTAATACCATTTTCCCTCACATGAGAGAGTACCCCACCTGAGGTTGTATTTCTACAACATTTCCTCCTAGAAATATGTATGATTTAATTTTGAGTCTCATGGGATATATATGGATTCTTGGACATCTTGTCTCATGTCTATCCTGACCATCGGTCTATTTGAGCGAAATTAATCATTAGGATACGATCTAGTTTTCGAGTTTATATGCCTATTCATTATGTTCGATCATACGGTGAGATAGATTACAGAGTGATTAACACCCCACCCCCAAATAACTTGTCATCATTATCTTTAAAATACATGTCATACTAGATATGGAGTTATCAGAATCCCATACATCTGAATAGGCTCAAAACGGAGAGGAAATGTAAGAAATATTGGCTCACATCCCTCAAGGGATCACACCCCTAAGGCCCCATTGATGTCATATGTGGGTTCCCATGTTTCAAACCTAGTAAAAAAGTCAATCCCATATTTGTATTCCTCATTCAAAATTGAAAATGTTGTGAGACATATGTTTTAAAGATGGAAATAAATTATCCAATGACTATTGTCCCTGAACAATTGATGACTAGATACATGAGTTCTCGATTTACCTTTCCTTATATCATCCAATAAAATAGTATGGTTTCAAGACAATAGGTTTTACAACTTTACACATTCATTCATGAAAACCAAGTGAGTCAGCATCATTGGAGCATTCCAATTTCAGAGTCTTGTGACCTGTCTCACACACTCCCCTATAGTAACATGGACTCTCTTCTACACATATTTTCTTACACCAAAAATGTCTCATGTTGTTTTTATAATAATGTTGAAATGTTCCACCAAGAATAGTTGATATAAAAAATGCATTATCTGAATCTGTTATCACCACCTATTTGGTCGAAGAGTCTTGAAAAAAATATTTTTTATACATGTCCCATATGTTTTACTTTTTTTCTTCCATGACTCACTTTCACATCAGGTCAATACTCATTCATTCTATTTTATAAATTTTATGAAATATTCTACAAGTTCCATGAATCAATGCAATAAAATATATGAATTTTTTTATAAGGGTGTCACATGTAATGTCCAATAACTAGATTCCACTAAATGGAACCAAACACCCTATTGATCACATGGCCATAGGAGCATCTCCACAAACTGTAGAGGGTATAACCTAGTAGAGAGGGTCTATGATATGACTTTTGTGAGACAAGTTGCTGAAATAGGGAATTTGTTGAGGATTTTCTGTTACATGTGTGTTTGGTTCTTTAGTAATTTGTTACATTGATGTGATGATATTGGATGGCATTGAGGACGGTGTTGTTTTCCACTAATATGGAATTAAAGGAATGGAGGAATGGTTTTGGCCTTTAGGGTTTGTGGCTCAAGGGATTCTGCAACTATTTTCCTATAAGAAGCTTCTCTAGATGAGTTTTAGGTACATGATTTCTCAATGTTTTTTGGATTTTCAGAATCAGAATTTATTAGAGTGTATATATTTTTCCATTAGAACTAGGCCCATGCTCTTTTTCACGGGATAGCTAGTTGTACTACAATGAGAAAATAAAATCTAGTTTTAGTGTCTTATATTATTGGGAGGAGATGATATCTTATACTAAGGGTTGTTTTTATCTTGATTTTTTGGTCTGTTGGGGCTGGGTTTGTTGTTTTAATCTTGATGTTAATGGTTTCCCCCTTCTACCCTTAAAATGGGTCTTTATTAAAAAAAATATGAAGGTCGTTGGTCCGTGGATAAAAGAATCAGAAAATAAGAAAGTTATTTGAACATATAACAATTCAAAATGTATTCTTATACAAAATCATTCCCATGTCATGTGTCTACAATGAAAAAAACATATGTATACATGGAATTAGTACGATGCATGTAGAAAATTATCAAAATTTCAAAAATAATTATCTCCATTTTATTCATGAGCCTCATCTTGGTTTGATGCTCAACTACAACTATGTGTGGAACAAAGTCACACATCAAACAATGTTCACTTTCCCTGGTCCCTACCTGCATCCATAAAGTATATCATGGTAAACAACGATGGTCTAAATAGTGTGTGAGATACAATCCTTGAATATGAGTACCCAAGCGTCAATAGAAAATCCCTATAGAGAAATATTATCTATGTAGTGTGAAAAATATTTAACATTTATTAAGTAAATAAATGAAAAGTTCTAATATAATATATATTCTAAAAACAAGTGATAATTTATAGCCATACAAGGCTCCCTAAAAATAATGGGTTAAGTACATATTAAATTGTAGTTATAACGTAAACTGATGTAAGCCCCGTGACCTCATTATATACATAATATCTCTATCAGCACATGACCTTTCCATAAAACCATGAATACCACATCAACAATGACCAAGTCACATAATTAGAAAATTAATATCATCCACGACCACATTTTAAAATCAGGAATCTAAAATTTATCATATCCTTGAAATATAATCATGTTTTGGACACCTCGATGTCTGATCCAGGTTATACAGGACCATTGAATCCTTATTCAGTCTTACGGGCATTGAGATGGGAATTCAGTTAGGACTGATTCGTGTTCTACGTTGAATTTCAACCGACCATGTCCACTAAGATTGAAACTAAAGTAGTTCTAAGGGGTAGCAAGGCCCATGGAATCTCAAAGAATCAGGATCCAAGGAGAATATTAGTACAATTATTTCCCTAATGTTTCCATTACCCATGGTGAAATACACTCATGTTATCCATTGAAATTATTGAACATTTAATTCATTTGTCAATTCAATAATCCATATTCATGTTCCATGAGAATACCAACTCATATCACAATTCACATTTAATTCCATCCCATGAGTTTACCCACTCATGTGAAAATTACATATAAACCATTTAATCAAAATAATTTACATGTAATGATGTAAAACCATATCTTAATCATGAAATTAAATTAATTTAATTTATAAACATTCTTCCTCCAACTGGGAAAGCACTATCCCTCACCCCATGGGTTGTTTAATGATAGAAAAGTTAAAGTCACACCCCATGGGTGACCATGGTTAGGGGAAAACCTCCAAAACTACTTAAATAAACTAAAATAAATCCCTAAAAGTTTTTATTTCATTTAATTCAATTATTCAATTCAATGTTAGGTTCAAGCTTGAATTTCTAGTTGGATTCAAAAAAGATACATCCTCTATAAATCGTCAACCCAAATGGGAAATTAACATACCCCCTACCAAAGGTCCATTTTATTGTGTTAATCCGGTATCATCTTACAATTTGACTTATATTAGAAGAAAAATGAAAAAATCATGAAGAAAATAGAAGTAAAAAACATTATTTTCACATAATTGACTATATTAAAACCAATAGGAACGTCGAATGAAAAAAAAGAATCTTTTTATTCACCTATGAATTTCTAACAAGGCCGACATCACTTGATACGCAGATAAGAGGAATGAACATGAAAAAAGGCTATGGAATAGTTTCAAATAGCTCTCAAATAGGCTATTTTCCAAAATAATATGAGGAGTGAATAGTAGGTTTAAATTCATAAAAACATAAAGTTTATTTTTTTTATTTTACCCAAATTTCTGAGTCACATGTTTTGGTTGAAAATTTGGCCAAACCATCCTTAAACCATGCGCACACTTTTGTAAGGATGGGAACCTCACATTATCTGCATTAACAATTTGAGTAACCGGGAAAAATACAGCTCTCTTACCACTAAAAATATATATGTGCTCTCATTGGGTCATGTGCCTTCATCCAAATGATTTGCAAAATAGTGTGGGATCCCCGTTCCATCAAACATGACCTCACATGATTAGTTCAACTGTGTGACCTAGACCAAATGGTTTCTACTAACCATGTGTCCAAACATGATTTCCCAGAAACATAGGATTCAATATCTGAATAAGTCCCTAAAACCCCAGATACACCCTTGACCTCAAAGGGTACAGACATTAGGCCTTCAAAAATAAATTAAACATAAATTAATGATATCTATATCTCCTATGAATTCCCCATATATTACAATATTCCCCATCAAGATAATTTGTCCTAAAATTTTCCAATCATGTGTGGTAAAAAATTATCTAATGACAACTCCAACCATAGATCATGTAATCCAACCCCGCTCTTCAATGTTTCATCATGTAAATAGTCCTGATTCCATATCACTCATACTAGAGGGACTAACCATCCTTGGAGAACATGTATTATCCTATCAATGATATGAATAGGATTATCATCAATGGAATCATAAACCTATAATTCCACCTCCTATGGATGAAAAATGTGATATGGGTCTGAATGATAGTGACATAGCTTAGATATATGGATGATGTCATGCATGGCCTAGTACCTATTTAGAAAATACAACCAAGACATTACTAGCCAGAAATTATCTAGAATCTCAAATGGCATGACATTTCATAGGGAGAACATACCCTATCTAATGACCTATATGTGTCCCATCCTTGAGGGGATACGTAAAAGACCCAATCCCATACATCAAAGACTAATTGTTATCTTCGGTGATCAATTTCAGATATTTTTTGAGACTATGAATTATCTATATGATTTCTGATCAATTAGACCTACTCAAAAGTAATAAACATAAGGATTAATCTATGTAATGTTACCTCACCTTACTCAAACTAGGTTAGGGGTGATTGTCATGGACTTAGAAACAAATCCTCAAAAGGATTCATCTGTATCTTCACATGATATCTACGATTATAGGAGAACTCATATTAAGGAATATACCTCCCCCAAGAGGCCCCAAAATTCAAGATGCAAGAGGAAAACATGTCCTCATGTACATTTATTGTACACTCTAATTGACCATAATTCCGATTGTGGTATGTAATCCTTAAAAAACTGGTGTAACCAATTCCAACTATAAGCTCTTTCTGAAATGAGGCATAAACTATGATTCCATATATAAAATGGTAGTATGTGGTACCCCATGAAGTCGTATTGTGTCAAAGATATAACAACTTATAATATCAACCAAACTAATGGTCTCCTTGATAGGTAGGAAATGGGAAACATTCATAATCCTATCAACAAAAAAACACAACATTGCTAAATCGAGGTGACCTCTACAAAATTTTCAGGAAAACAATCATGACATTTTCCCATTGTTTTTCTTAGGAATAGCTTGCTTCTATAATATTCAATGTAATTGAAAATGATATTACATCACCTACTGATAGGTGGAACACCACATGAAAAAACCAGCTACCTCACACATCATACATGGTCACTAGTACTGATGGATCAAGCCATGGTGCATCATTGATACGCCGGAGATTACTGCGGAAAAAGTGGATTGCTACTCCAACATCATCTCCTTGAATATGTCCATAGGAACCCACACATTATAATGTATATAACAGAATTTATTCTCACCTACTATCTAACCTAGAGCATTTTCCTCTCTTATCAAACTACCTCTTAGGCATATTCCATATGAATATAAAATCTGTATCATACTCACTCTATCCAGTAGGGTATAGGTCACAAATGAGGATAAAATTAAGGATTTCTATTGATCATCCTACACCACCACAAGCAATTCAACGATTAAATATATATACTACCACTTTCTCCTGGCCTGATAAACATCATATATCTGATCCCTCCTACTCAATGAAATGAAAACAACGTTTTTCTTCCCTTGTTTACAAGCATGATCAATGTCGATAGACTTTAACTATTTATCCCACCTTAACTGCTTCAAATTACGATCAGACTATGTATGTATATACTCTTGTATTCTTTAGTCCGTGCACACCACAAAATTATTTCCTATTATGTGATGTCTCAAATAGTGCAAATCATGAAAAAATACATCTAACTCTATATCATGAAATGAGTCAATACTCTTGTATGGCCTCCACATTCATGACCCATAGGCCAATCCTCTATCCCCATACATATAAACATCTCATATCATGGTACCTAATGTATCACATTAAAAATTTTAGCTCCTTCTCTACTATGGAAGAATTTGGATTGGTTTTAAATTCAATCTTTATTTTATCTCTTGAAACTATATATCACAGGTATTTTACCATACAACCACACAACCTTCTTATTAAAACACATTATCCAGTCATATTTTTGTGATACATATTGTATGAAACACCTGTAATATCTAGAGGTTTCCAGGATACATTATATGTCCAGGAAACTATTGAGATGTTCTCAGGTAACAACATCTATCACATTTTTTGGGTCTACAAATACCTCGTATCTTTGAAATTATAAGATCTATAATATGAATTTTATTCATATAGAAGTGGAACATGGTGAGAATTACATTTGAATTATTATATTCTATTTCACCAAATATTATCTCAATATTTTTTACATTTTCATGGTGATTATAAGAATAGACCAAGATACCATCCTTGAGAACCACGAACGACGAATCAATATAATGATGGAAATTTTGAGTCATCTGTTCCATGAAAACTAATGGAATGTTCATGAGACTGAAAAACATAAAAAACTACTTCTATAGACTATATATTCGATGAAAATACATACGATTTATGTCTGCAGGTCGAACAAGAATCTGTTGATATTCGACTCCCAAAAAAATTTGAGTACACCTGGCCTTTTCAAATATGGTCGAAATGATTATCTATGAATTGAAAGGGATACATGTTCTTTACTATCAATTGGTTAAATTTTCATAAATCCAGGCATATCCTAAGGGCACAGTCCACCTTTTTCAAAAAAAAATATCGGTTAGACATTGAAATATTTACCCAGTGGAATAAAGCCCATTACCAACAAATTCATGTAGATGACTCTTGAGCTCCTACAACTCCAACATACGCATCCTGAAATGAAGAATAGATACCAGTGAATCTCCTTGAAGTAGATTGGTGGATAACTCTACCTTTATATAAGAAGTATAAAAAGGAAAATTATCATGGGAAAAGTCTGTAAAATGATCAACCACTGGTGGGATGTCCTCTTGATATGGTCCATTATCATCGAGAAACAAACTAGTGATTTGGGATTACTTCCCACCCCACCTATGATTCCCTTGTCCAGATCAACTTCTCTAGAGAACACATTCACATATGTGAATATAAACTACAATTTATGTTGAGGTGAATGTCACCCTCTCATGATAACAATGAATATAAGTGTGATAATCCACTAGCCAGTGCATCCCAATTATGAAATCAAAGCCAATCATGTCGAAGAAAAAATATAACCCCTAATGTGAAACCTAATAACATAAAATGTGTACTACCTAAACTGACATATATCATCTTTTTTGATCCCTAATAATGTTTCTAGTGTCATAACACCCTCAAAATAACTAAATCAAAAGCTTGAGTATTAATAAAATATGTATAGAGATGAAAATATGATATGCACCAATATCCAAGAGATCATACATAAGAATATAGCCTATTAATATCATACCTCTCACCATAGATGGTGCGACAACATATTCCTCAGGGGTTGGTTCTATAGAATAGATCTTCCATGAACCCATGAATATATAATAAAACCTTACTACTTAGAGTAGGATAACTCTTCTATCTCAACAAAACTGGTTCATGGATACCTTGAAACAGCTACCACTACCTCATCCTAACTTACTAGTGATTGTCCCTATCCCTTCTTGATACAAATATGTGAATCCCACTCTCCAAACATGGTGTCAGAGCTAACCCCTACCCCTCACACATAGTGGGATGGTGTCATAGAAATGTTTCATGTGGCCAATCATGCAGCAAACTCAATACATGAATAGTTCATGATCTCAATTATTCATTATGTGTCCTCGTATTACACAATGATGAAAAGAACAACACTACTATCACAAGATGATATTCAAATAATAAATTTATGGGAAGCCACAAAATGTTTATTCCACCAACTAGAAATCAAACTACTAAGTTGAGAGATTATAATCCTTTGTTGTCATCCCTAAACATCACTTATATTTCTCACTACAATTAGCACAAGACGTGAAATTTTCATAATAGAGCAAAAACTAAACTCGTTGACAATGTATCAAAAGGAATTATATAGACCTTAGTTGAATAATATTTCCCTCTATAACAATTCATCAAGGTATGATGGTGATAAATTATTCAAATATATATGGTATATTGAGTATTCCATACATTTCACAGTTCTCTACACTATATGAATCAACTCAGTAGACTGTTATTCCACTAAATTTTAATGGTAAGGTAGTCCAAGAAACTAGTTTTGAAATCAACCCAAAAAATATTTTACAAATTTAAATCATATTTTAGAACATCCCACCAATGCTTTACTGCACCTCAAATAAAATAATTCTCATGATACGCTATATTCTAGGGACATGTCTTTAGATTACCGATGTTCAACATCGTAGTCTCAATCAAAATCTCAGAATCCTATGGACTAACATACCCAAATATTATGGTGGGTTCTTACTACTAGGTCATATATGTCAAGTCAATCATGGAAAAAGAATATTGCATTTCTCCCTAAAAATTAGTCATAAAGTGTGTAAATATCTCATGAAACTATGACTCACCACCTTTTTTGGAACAAAATCTATTTCCACATATGCCACTATAGGAGGATATACTTGTATTTCATGGACCACCACATAAGATGAATGTTTTTCATCACCCTCTAGATGTATGACTTAAATTCATCATGGTGTCATGACTCTATAATGACAAACACATGCCTCATGAAAGAAAAACTCCAAAGGTCATTGTTAACAACGTTATATAGGTAATGACCTTCATATAACCTAGTCATAACACACAACCAACTCCAAAATTAATGACTATAAATAGATTAAACATTAAAAGTCACAAGAGACGTTATCTCTTAATCAATCAAGAGTAGGGTCTTGACCAAGTTCATTATTTATCATTTAAAAATTCAATTTCATTTTTATAACATTTTCACATTCAATTTTAAATTGATGAACCAAATTTTGTGTCACATTACAATAGAAAAGGTACCATACACATTATGATCCACAATTTGGAATCCACCTAATCCACAACATGACATGTCCTGATCCATGCAACTCCTGGTCCAAGACTCAAAGTGGAATAATTGGGTTCTTAGGATGTGTATTGTAGCCTAATTAAAAAAACATTGAATAGGTTATGGATGAAAATAGAATTAATAACCATGTTTTCCAATCCAGTGTGAAAAATTTGTTAACAACTACATGTACATCTATCAAGACACTTATCACAACAATATGAAAATAAGAAGTGCACCCTATGTGGTAAAGAATAATGCATGGTATGTGAATCATATAATGTTTTTAAATTGATATATGGGATAAAATACCATCATATCAATGATTTTACACCAAATATAACCCTCAATCATATTAATACTCACTTCACAATTAAAGAACATCACCCAAATATTGAACCAAATCAACTTTAATAGTTAAGATCCAATAAAAAAAATTTCCATTCGAGGTAAATTGGATTTTTTCTTGTACGTGGGTTAGCTATACCAATGATAATATCATTACCAAATTCCAATCCTT
Source organism: Viscum album (assembly GCA_963277665.1). NCBI lineage: Eukaryota > Viridiplantae > Streptophyta > Magnoliopsida > Santalales > Viscaceae > Viscum > Viscum album. The sequence goes on from OY728148.1 coordinate 317,228,102, forward strand.
CCTATCCCATAAAATTATCTTCAAATAGTTAGCTAAACCATAAAATGTATATGATTCTAATTTGTAATGCCCTATATCTAGATTCCACTAAAAGGTGCCCTCAACCCACCTGTCCATATAGCATGAAGCACATATCCCCAAACACCAAAGGCTGTCAACTAGTAGTGGGTGAATATGATGTGTATATGGTAGGACTATACCCTCTAATTAGAGTGTAATATAATAGTATAAATCACATATATAAAATAATTGAAGTATTAAATCAGTCAGACACAAGGTAAATAAAAAAAATTTATAATAATTAGAAATTTAATATCATATTCCAAGATGAACATGTCAGGTCATTAAATAATCCAAATTATGTTTACATTGAATCAGTAAAATACATGTATCAAACAACAACAAAAAACGTATCACCCGATTGGATCATGTTCCTCAACTCGGTCATATTCTTCCCCTCTCCAATGCATGGCACAGATTCAGGTATATAATTGTCGGTTCTTTCCTCGGTCCCTACCTATAGTTATTATGTCTATTTGGGTACCCAATTGAGGCCCAAAAAGGTCTATGATACAATCCTTATATATAATCATCCAAATGACTATAAAAAATCCTAGAAGTTGATTATATGATAATAAGTGTTCAATATATATCAAAGTTTAATAGTTAATAATAGTATACTTCCCATTAAATATATACTATAAAATAAGTGATAATATATACTCAAAAAATGATCCCTATAGAACCTTAGCATGGATCATAAAATAAGGTAGTAGTAATGTAAATTGAAGTAAGCACCACACCCCTCCTTATATAAAATATATCATTTATCCCACCAAAATTCAGTGTGTCCTATAATACAACATCATCCATATCCTATCCATATAATTAGAACTTTAAAATCTACCACACTCATGTATTACAACCAACCATATCACATTTACCTTTTGGTTCCATTTAATCATGTTTCATACCCCTCAGGGCTACATCCAAGGTATAGGGAACTAATTAAACCTCATTGACTCCCATGAAAAACTCATTGAAAACTCAGTTTGGAATGAATTGGGGTCCATGGAGAATGTATACTAACTATGTCCACTAATAGACAAACCAATATAGATCTAATTATAAGATAGTCTTAAGGAATAACATGTAATCATAATACAAGGAGAATATAATTATAAGGCATTCACAAACATTTCTATGACCCATAGTGTACCAAAAATATTTATTTATTTTTAACCATTCTACATTCCTTTCAATAGTTGATTTAATAATTCACTTTATTGTTCCATGAGTATACCCACTCATATCACAATTAACATTCAATTTCTTCCCATGTATTTACCCAATCATTTAAAAATTATCTATAAACAACTTAATGTAATTAATTATCATGAATAAGAGGTAAATAATATCCTAATTACTAAATTATATTCATTTCATTTATAATACGGATTCTTATAACTATTATGGAACTATATATTTCCCCATGGGTGGTTTAATAATTGAAAACTCAATGGGAACTCACATGAGTGACGTTAGGTTATGATACAACCTCCAACAGAACAGAAAACAAATAAAAGGAATCCATAACTAGTTTCATTTTTTAATTCAATTATTCAATTAAATTTAGGGGCCACACCAAAATGTATGGATGAAATAACAATGGAAAATAGGACCATAATCATCCATACCAATCCATAGAGGTATAAAACTCCTACCTTAGGGTCATAGTATAATTATCATCACGTTTTTGTTTCTCATACTATTTAGAGTAGAAGGAAAATGATGTCCTTATAAAGATCTTGAAAATAGGTTATATTATATTGTACCTTATAAACTACATCAATTCCATGAAGAACAAATAATGACACAAAAGGAATTGAGTACTCACCAACATGTATCTAACGAGATCGATGACAATTGATTTCGAGATCATACAACATATCATTATCAAATGCAATCAAATAACTTCAAGGGGATCTCAAATCTGACACAGTCCAACGTTGAAGGATAAGTGAAAATTGCGTTTAAATTTCTAAAAATATTTTGTGAATTATTTACATTTTATTGGAATTACTGGGTGCCACTATTTGAAATCATTTTTTTTCTAAACTATTCCCCCAACTTCAACCCACTACTGTAGGGAGGGGAAGCTCACATAGTTTGTATGCATGGTTTTTTAAACCACACTAAAACTATGTTTTATCCCACTATAAGAAACGGTATGTTCTCTTACACAGTTTTTCACCTTCATCCACATAGGTGGAAAAAATTTGTGATCCTCTTAACCACTACCCAAGCCTCTCATGGTTATTTTGATCATGCATCCTACCCAACATGGGTTGGACTAGTCATGTGTCCTTCCATTATGTTCTGAAACCTCATGCTCCAGGCACTAAAAAATCCCTGATCACGCTTGATACACACTGAATTCAAAGGGTACCCACATTATTCCATCAGAAAAAATTTAAATAGAATGTAAATATATTCATACAATGTAAGAAAACACGAGATCTTACAAATCACAAGGCATTGGGACTCACTGAACCTTTTCTTCATGTAAGTTTTCTATCATCCTTTAATCACATGAAATCCCCTAAAATAAATTCTCCCCATTATTGAATATGAAATAAATCATTATACAAGCATTAGTCGGGGTCTATGCATTATTAATTTGATCTATATTTAGCCTAAAAACACCCCATAAAATTTTCCAAAAAATAAGCACATGTATATTATTTTGAAAAACTGCAAGGGCAATTTGATAAATAATTAAAAATTTTGTTTCTAGGTCACCATTGATACTTGAAAGAAAGGATAATGAGGTAATGAAGGGAAATTGTAAAAATCCATGAATACTCATTACTAAGCCCTTATAGAAGAAGATCCATATTCTCTAGGGTTAATAGAATATGAAAATTAATATTATCATTGTATTTCATAAGTAACCACACATTGTGTTCCTTGGTAATATTCCACACTTCCATTGAATAGTGGGTTACAAATTATTATCGAGGAACATGCATTTTATATAAGTTGAAAAAATGTACCACACACATCCATCCAAATATGATAATACAATTCTCCTAAAAATATGACGATAAACTATAAAATTTAATGGTAGAATTTATGAATCCTTAAACATCATAAATCATATTTATTCATAGTATGATAGAAAACTTCGTGTCCAAAATCCATATAAAATGAGGGAAAAACTACCCATCTTCCATATACATTGTATGATGAAAAATAATAAATTAATTCCCCCCCCATAGAGATACTTTTCCCCCATGGTGTTGGTAACCTACCAAACCACTAGATTTGCCTGACCATTAATATGTATTCAAGGAAACACTCCCCGTTTTATGTGGATTCTTTAATTTTCTTATAGAAATATGTATACCCATTTTGCTCAGAACCATTGTTGCGTAATCCCGCGAGTGTCAAACTCCATATGAGCATTACCTAAATTCATTTACCCCATCAAGACTTCCTTGAATTGTATCATCATCACCAACCATGTCATAAAAAACCCCTCCCACAAATGGTTATGATGTTAGGACAGAATAGATCACCTCTTTTGATGGGAACTCAACTTTATGGACTTTTGAATAAAATCATAGAGTTCTCATCGATAAAACATTATAAATGAAGATTCGTTATTTTTTTGTCCCAACGCATGGATGTATCATTGTATAATATAGGTTAAGAATAAAATTAGTCATCATATATTATCATCTTTTCACACTCCTTGTGTCCCATTTCATGGACATCTCACTTCATGTCTTCTGTCTTCCCATTTTTTTTGGTGGAATCCAATGACCCTATTGTTACCTCACTTGTGAACCTACAGTCATTAGAAAATAAATTTTGATATTTTGGTTTCCACTCTCTTACCCTGGATTTCTTTGTGAGGAATTTTTTATGTTTAGTGAATTATTATAATCTAACACCAATTATTCATGCTCTAGAACTGTTATGTAAATGACCTATCATTAGTTTTCCTATTTTTTCATACACCGCTAAAGACTCATTTCAGCTTACAGGGTAATATCCTATTTTATTCTTAATATGACATATGTTCATATGGAAAACACTGGAGGTGTTGATTTTATTATAGGATTTATTGGTGTAAATTTTCATCCATGGACAAGAGACTCTCCATTTTCATGGATTGAAAAAATGTGATAAGAAGTGTTAAATAAGGATGTTTCAAACAAATCAAGTGCTCATTATTGGGAAAATATATGTTAAGTAGTCTCTATGACCTAAAGCCTCTTGGAAATATCTACCACATTATCTTCATCAACTAGGAGGGCCTTCTCTGGTTGGAACTGTACTCCTCCATAATGAATTGGGCATTCTGTCACCAATGTTTCCACCCCTATATAATTGGACTCACCTTATGTAGACCTCCATGTATTTGAAAAATTGTCTTCTACTGATTAGTAATAATTAAATCATTATTTCATGAATACACCATTATTTGAACGAGTTCCTATTTATATACCTTGAGTTCATTGTTACTTTAGGATTTCATTTTTCAGCATGAAGCCTCAAAATCTTAATGCTACATGTACAACAACTAGATGAAATAGTTTTGGGCTAGTACATTAAGATAATCAGTAGAGTCCCCTACATTGACTACAGTTAGAAACCAGTAGTAGAGGGACCCCATATTTCTAAAAAATTATACCTATAATGTAAGGGTGATGAATGTATACTTACATATCTATTCCCTTCCTAGGATAACACAGTTCTCCTCATAAATATCTGACACAAAATCTTTTTTATTTTATGTGGGAGATAGTCATACTTAGGGAATTCCATAAGAACTATGGATTTATTGTACCATTTTTGTACCCACTCAGACAGACTTCACTCTAAAGAGAGATAAGTGTTATATCGGGATAAATCATCATCATAAGTATCATTACCATCATCATCAAGATCTAACACCTTTGCCACAACATCCCCATCCACAACTTGATTCTCTTTGTGGACAAGTGTCGACTCATCCTGAATGAATGGAACCTTGAGGTCTAGAAGGACTACTGAAGAATAATATCCAATCCCTCAACTATAACCATTTATATAGAATTTACTTCCCCAAGAAAAGATGGATATAATTTTTTTTTAAAAAGTCATACATGATGTAAGGGAGTGAGTTATATTGACATCCTAAGGCTGGAAAGGGTTTTCCACTTATAGAGACCCTTTTACATAAATATAATCCTGATACCATCCCCATCATCCATCAATGTCATATTTTTGGGTGATGAGGGAAGAAAACAAAAGGGTTAGTAGGGTATGTTTGAGTTGTTAGAAAATTCTCAAGAGAACCGGGGTGGATGATAATCAAATGAACACCTTATAAAGTTTCAAGGATCCTGATCATTAAACTTCATATGAGGTATCCCCCGCTAGTAGGTGGATTACCTATATAATGGTTGTGTGATCCCCCCATAGATGATGATGACTAATGGGGAGTCTGAGGCCTTTTATCCAGTTCCCTCTACAGATGCTTCTCATGTTAGGGAATTGGGATAAAATCATGAGATTGGATCCCTCGTGCTCATATGGGGGAATTATTATCCCTAAAATAGGTCCCTTAACTCCCCTCATATATTTCCTACGTGGATAAAAATTATTGGATAGACATTCTCAAGAAAAATAAATCTGTAGGGGTTAGATACAGAGAATTACATTTCCAAAAAAAAGATGGTAAGTTAATCTTTTTCAAGATTATAATGCCCACTCTCATACTAACATTACCCATTATCATTGAAGATCTATGAATCCTAATAAACAAATAATTTCATGTATGTGGAAGGGGATGTAACATCATGGGTAGGGAAATAAATATAAATCATCTCCTTAAGCTCTATATCAAACATCACCCACACTCTGAGGGTAGTGGTTTCACCATTTCTAAAAAAACATTTTAAGGATCTGATATAATCCAGAAAGTATAACCATTACATGAATCTAATTCCAATATTGATCTTCACTTTTTCAACCTACAGAAGCAGGATAACCTCCCAGTTATGTTTCTTTTATATATGGTACATCATTTATAACTACCACAACAACCCCTCTCTGTTGTTTGAGGAAAGAAGAATCCTTGGTTGGATGTACGAGATAACATATAAACTTTTATTGGTATTTTATATACTATATTTCCCGAGTTTGAGATCGCTCCAACAGTTCTTGTTTAGCTTAATAGTGAGCATCACCCCTCTATGAGGTGGAGGTGAATCCAATACGTGAGCTACCATCATTGTAACAAAACACTGATTTGTCAACTCCTACTGTGTCATTAAATTTTAAGGCCGCAAACAAAACTAATTCTTCCATTGGTCATTTAATTATGTAGCCTTCTATAACTTCTAGTTCATGATCCCAACCAAGTACGATACCACTAAAGGGACAATGTAATTCGGTAAGAGAATGAAATCAATGTTGGATGGAGGAATTGAGATTAGCTCACTAGCACTATCAGCATTGAACATACACTATATATAATGAAGGTTATGTGGGTCCATATCCTGACATATCCCCATTTTCACTCAGTTCTCTATATATTGAATTCACTAAATTTTTTTACCAAACTGGGAAAGGGAGTGGGTTTATAGTCGGGGTTTCTATCAATATGTGCGACTAGAATCCTACACTAAAAATTTTATAGAAACCTATTCTATAATAAATCCTCCCCAAATACCATCAACCATTTTACTACATGGGTTTTTAAAAGTATTTCTGTTAAGGATCATGGTGTTATTGATGATGGCTTCCCTTTAGCTTCTCTAAGAGTTAGTGGTTGAAACCCTAATAAATTGAAGAGGTATGGTTGAATACATACATTCAATGGTAATTTAGTTTTCGAATTAATAACCCCAAAAAATGTGATGCAACCCATCCATGTATAAATTGTATTGAGAATCCTATGTACATGAGAATTCTCCCGCATGATGGGCCTTAAGAAGTTGCAAATCATGCCTATCATGGAGACTTTCATGTTTAAAATTCTCCGAGCTGCTAAGAACATATCCATCACAATAAAACCATGTCATAATACCATATGTGTTTCCATGGCTGGTAGTATCAAACCACAGAAGAATGTGTCTCAAAAAATTGATAATCAATCCTTTAGGATCTAATCCATAATAATATATCTGCACACCGGGTAGTACACTTCCTCCAATATTTGCAAATAAAATTTTACCCTCCCCTTTTTTCATCATCACAAAAATAACATTTGTATACACATAATTCTTTCTAATGGAAAATTAAATAAAATTCCCAACCAATTGTTGAATGGGTTATCATTGTGGAAAGGGGGATGATAAAGCAATAATGAAATTTTGTGATTATGGAGGATCGACAATGAAACTAGACATCGTTCTCTAATCCACTATTGTTGGGAAATAAGATGAATTTGTCATATTAAAATCTAATTATAGATTTCATTCCAATGTATTATCATTCAATAAACAATATTCCTACATCTCTACAATTAATTTGGATATTTTTCGTAATAGGAGATCCACATCTGAGGATCTCTGGAAACAACTACTATTGATGGTAAACACTAAACTGCAAAGTCCAAACTGATTAATATAAACAAATGTGTCATAGATCAACACCAATTATTTTTCATGCGAGGAATACCATGTATGAACATTCCAATTCATTGAGGACATTTCACCCAACTCACAGTTCCCAGTCTTCATACCGTCCCATTTGGTTGTTTCGAATGATGGCTTGAACTTTGCTCATTTAATGCGTGGGGAAAGCTTCATTCACTTCCTACTCCCCCATAATTATTTTTTTACTCATGATCAGGGTATACATAGAATTTTTACCATGAACTTGGAATGGGTAACTAGGCATTGTGACGTTCGAATGCTTATGTTCATCATGAAATGTGAACCATAACCTTTTCTTGTTCATCTATAGGGATGGAATAACAATGTAATAGAATCAAATGGTATTGTACAATGATAGTAATAATATTCATAGAAATTCCTATTGGGTATCTATAAGAGAAATCCATACCTCACATTCCTCAAATATTTCCTTTCTTGTCTGATACATTTTAGTTTTTTTATTGATTTCTACCCTCCTAGAAGATGCAATGGCAATACTAGCAGAAACCAAATTAGAAAAGATAAAAATTTCAGAGTTTTTTTGAGTATATACTAATGTTAAATTATGAAAAATTATTTTTTCACAACCAAAATCTAGTTTCCAGAAACTCGGGTTTTTTTATCAAATAGACAGATTTTACATATAAATTAGGTTGTGTAAAGAGGAAATTAATGAATATCATTAGTAATTATTGGATGTTAACACAATCCGTTCTAGTTATTTATATCAGGTAAAAAAACCACTCCATAAATTCAAGTTACCATAGAGGACCCCTATTTAACAATTTATAGGAATTGGTCTCATAAGTTGTGTGCACACATATTGGTTCACACGACTTGGATATAATGTAACATGCTGTTATGGGAAACATACCAAACATTCATTGTTCAAATAATATGTCCACCTTCTAGTTCCTTCCTACTATAATTATTATAGGAATTTTTTGGTCAAAAAATTTATATAATATCTTGGAATATTTTTTTACTTTGAAAAAATTCATTACACATTTGCAGGGTCTATTTTGAAGAGAATGGTCCAAGGGTATGAATCATCAGGGTACTACATGAAAATCTTTGTATGGAGTGAAATTACATTGCAGAAAAAAGTAAAAATAAAAGTTTATATTTTTTATGGTACCTCTATAATAGACCCAATTAAAAAATATTTTGGGGGGGAAATAATTTTTACGTATGTGTGAAACACGTAACATTAGTGAGTAAAATATATTCATAAGAAAGCTGATCTTGAATCGTAGCCTTATGTGACCACACCTAACGGAAAATGTTATGGAGAGGAAAGAAAACAAATTCTAGAAATGAAGATATTTTCAGGCAAACAACTTCCCTTTTAATCTATAACTATACCATCAACCCATTTGTATATGAACATCCATAATATGAAGCATTATATCTTTCTATTGAAATTCATACATCCCCAATGTTGTTGAGATTTAGTCTCCAATTGATTCACAATGGTAGAGGACTTTCATGACTTACTTCATATGGGCCGCAATTCATAATTTCTTATCTCAATTACTTTCTTTCATAAATTCCATATAAATAATTTTGGGGGGTTCACATAAGGGATGATTCTTTTACACAACCTATGTTTCATGTGATCATATATTTTACACAATCATATTCAACTAAAATTCATGTGGTGTTGTTATAGAGATTAGTTTTTATGAAACCACACTTGGATAATCTAATGATTTTTACACAAAACCCATTGGGTACTTAACTTATTACCTAATACCACAAAACACATTTTCATGCAAGTAGAGTTATTAGGTGACCCTCGCCTACTCCAACTTGTATCTGTAGTTTCTTAATAACCCAAGATACCCATATCATCAAACCTTCTTCCAGAGCTCTTTTCATGGATAGGAATATTGCATCGCCTATTTTTCCAAAAAAATAGGCACACTAACACCACTTTCTCTTATGAAGGGACACCCAAATGTAGGAAAAACGGAATTCCATTTCATAAATACATATCATTTTTCCTGATACACCCATAAAAACTTCTTTATTAGATACATTATATCCAATGGTTCCATTATTAAGAGAAGGTTCCCACCAGTCATGCAATGGAGTTTTAGTGTGAATCTTCCTATCTTACATTGAAATAGTCTCCATGGGCGTTGGATAGGAAAAAAGTTGAGCTATATGACATTAAATTTCTCATTCCAACATCCTAGTAATATAATTTCAAACTTCTCACTAGATAACTCAATACAAAAAAATAAATTATAGTCTTATCATGTGAAGTTAACACATGATTCCCCATGTATTACTAGAATGGGATGAAACCGTAATGAATTATATGAAACCCACACACCTAGGATGAAACCCCTATATATGGGTAGAATCAACCAAACTGTATGGAAATATTCATGTTAAACACTGACATTTTTTGAAATTTATATTTTAAAAATAATTTTAAATAATTTCACAGCTTGTGTTACATGCAACACAGAGTTTAAATGCACCACAATATGTTATTAATATATAATTACATAAACATTGTAACCTATTAATTAAATAATTAAGTATAAATATATATAACTAATATATTATATATATAAAATATCATTTTAAAAATAAATGTATTTCTAAATTATTATTAAATAATTATCATTTTCATGAAAGTGTCTTTATTTTTTAAAAATTAATTTTATTAAGAAAAATTATAATATTTCGTGAGAAAATATTATGATTAATTTATAAATCATTTAGAAAAATTATTTTATTAAATGGACATAATTTTTTAAATTTTCATGAAATGTTTTTTATTGGATGATTTTTTTTAGAATGTTAAGAGAATTTTGATTTTTATAAGAATAGTGATAAATACTTATTCTTATTGATAATTGAATTTTTATATGAGTTATGAATATTATACAATTTTTATTTAAAATGGTATTAATGTAAAATTTTGTATATAGAATTGTAATTAATTGAAATATGTTCATTAGTATAAAGATAATATTTTAATTTAGGATAAAAATAATTATTTTGTAAATTGTTATTTTTATAAAATACTATTTTTATACTCGAAATATATTTTTATATTAAGAAATCAAATTGATCACTACTGTTTAATGATTTTAAATAAACTTATATATTATATATTCAATTAAATTTCTTTACGATTCATCAAATATTTTTACAATGCATGAGATAAATATAAGACCATATTTTTTCTTTAAAATGTATTTTTATAAAAGTGGTCTTCATATCATTTGGAATGCATATTTTGAATTTAATTTATACCATTAATATAAATATAATTTGATAAAATTGATTCCATATTTAAAATCAAGAGGATAAATTTTAGTAAATAGGACCCTTTTATTTTTTGTCAATATGAATAGTAAATGGGGAAATATTTATCACTATAGTAAAGTGTAATTTGGGATAATATGGCTTGAGACTAAGTGATATATCTGTATTTTTATTCCAACTCCTATTAGATAATATATATTATAACCTTATCACCTTATTCTCAATAGATTTTTTAAATGGAAATCGTTCCATGAAAACAACTAGTATCACCCAAAATCTCTAAAGAACAACATTATATTAAATATCTTATAAGACAAGAAACGCAAAAAAACATAGTGGAATATAATATAATGATACTATACTGCATATTTACTATTTTAAATAAATTCAACCGATGATGTTTCATGTAATTCACGCAACCCCACGAAATCTTGTGTTAGATGTAAGAGAGAATTTTTCGAGATATTGTGTTACACGCAAGACTGTGTTTTACTAAAAAAGAATGTATTATTAAAATATTATTATTTGATATGATATGATATAAACATTCCATTAAATTATTTTATAGAAATATTAAAATTGGATTATAAAAATTATTGTTTTATTCTAATATGAAATGAATTCATTAGTCACAAATTAATTAGAATGGAAAATATAAATCAGTTGGATATAAAAAATAAATATATATATTTTTATCCTTCCAAAAAGGGATTTACCTTAATAAAAATAAATGATATCAATTAGTGAATGAATAAAATTAAACCTATATGTTATATATTCAACATGATATTTTTTTCTATTTATCCACAAGGATTTATATGCATAAGGTAAGAACAAACCCTATTATACACATAAAATCCTTTATTTTTATAACAACAATTTTACCGCATTTTAATGAAGAACCTATTTTAAATAATCATTTTTTCACACATATAAAATGAATTATATAAAATAAACATTATTATTTAATTCTTAATATAAAAATTATACTAGCGTGATGATTTGGAATTTTTATGAGAAACATTATTTTTTTATGAATAGTTATTATACTGCATTTTAGTTAAAAACAACGTTTTTGTAAAAAAAATTATTATTTTTAAATTGTATTTTAATTTTTTTAAAGTAAAATTAGATAATATATACATATATTAATGAAATTATGTTATTTAGAATAAATTTTGTTTTCAAATTTTATATAAAAACTAAAAAGTATTTTGAAAAAATTTCTACTAAAACAAGTTAATTTGTCGATAAGTGAGAATATAATTAATCATACATTTTACACTATTATGAATTGAATTTCAATAAATTTATATAAATATTTTTAATTATAATTAAAATTTTGTTATAATATTATCAAATTATTTTTTACCAAAATTATTCGTGAATGTGATTAAAATTAATTACAGTGATTAAGGTGTAATTAAGAATAAAATGGACTACAAATTATACTCAATGGTGAAAATGGCCGAGAAACATGTAAAAACCCATTATATAGACATATAATGGCCATAAAACAATAATTATGTTTCTTATTTTGGGATTTTAATTACATTATTTTAGTAAATAACATGTGTACACCTAACTTGCTTCCAAATAATCCTAATGTGTTCTTTTCCTTCCCATTAAAAGGCCACCACCTCTCCCTCTTCCTCAAATGTCTCAAGCCACATTGACTCATATAACCTCTTCTCAATTAGTTTTCCATCATCCCTCCCCTGATTATAGATGCCCACATGGTAAGAAATAAATTCAATTATGCTTTTGGTTCAAACCAAAATAAGTTACACGATTTAGAAGTAAAGTCTTTCCTTAATATTTTTAGTTTCATTTCCTTTATTGGACCCCTATATTCTTATTATTCAATTATTACATTAAAAAAAGTATTATAAATTTAGTATTATTTTTTTATATTTTGAATTATAACTACACATACACACAACTCCATCAAATGGGCAATGGATATAGAGATGATGTGTATAAAGAACTACCACCTAATGAAATAATGATTGTTCATTTTTCCATTTTCCACTATAATGGTAGGACGTAATGATTGAAAATGTGTCTATATGTCTTATATATTTTATTTATAATGTATTTATGATTCTTTAATTTTTATTTATAACATACCTTTATGATTTCCATGTTGTGTAAATAGGATAATTTTGTTTGAGAAAGTGTGGACTACCACCATCTCAATGTGATATATCACATTCATTACATAAGTGAAACATATAAATGTCAGTTTTACTAAAAATATGTACTAAATATATAATATATATGATAATTTCTTTATAATATAAATATTTATCATTTTACATTCAATATTTTAATAAGAAAAAGAAATAAAAGTACTATTTATGCATGCATACGACCTATCACCTCCACAAATGGTTCACTTCATTTATAATATCCATATATTGTAGTATAATATAAATACATATATACTAGATATATATGATATTATAATGATGTTTTAAATTCTGTAGATGATGAAAAATGATATATTTAACAATAACTACAAATAACATGCTAAACATACTCAACAGACTATACAATTAACACTCGAAATGAATAATATAATGAAAGGTTATTAACAAATGAAAAATAAGATATTATAAGAGAATAAAATATCATATCCTAAATATTAATATGGTCTTGGAATAAGTTAGTAACCTGTTTGAAATCCTTATACATGATGTTAATGTATGTCCACCCAATAGAAAACACAATGTAATTGACTCTTGTCTGGCTCCTCTTTCTGGGATGCGTACTTTCTTTTTGTGCACAATATTTCTTATATATGGTGTAATAATGACACAATTAAATTTAATATAATGAATTATTTTATCTTCATAATATTTATATTTTTTACATTATGATTAGTACTTTTGGGTCATTCAATTCATATGTATGGTACTCTTGTGTCACTTTTCATTATGTAAGGAAAATTTTTTGTTGTGCACATAATTTATTATATAAGTTGTATATATTATCAAATTGACATTAATTTAATTTATTAAGTTATTTTCATGGTATTTATATTTTTTAATAGGTGATTTTTACTTTTGGGAATTTGAATTCAAATGTAATGGACTAGAGTCTCACTTTTCATTTTGTGAAGAATTATTTTTTATTGTGCACAAAATTTATTATATATGGTGTACATACTACTATATTGTCATTTAATATACTTAATTATTTTATCGTAATAATTTTGAGATGTTTCAAATAATTATTATTAGTATTGGGTCTTTCAAATCATATATAAGGGACTCTTTTCTCACTTTTCATTCCACGAGGTATAAGTTATTATTGATCACCTAATTTATTATATATGATTTACATACTTCAAAATTGAAATTAATATCATGAATTATATTATCTTAATTCTATTTAGAAGTTTCAATTGTTTATTATAAATTTGGGGTCTTTAAATTCATGTGTCAGGGAATATTGTCTCACTTTTCTTTCCGTGAGGAAAAAGGTTATTATTATGCACCGAATTTATTATATAAGGTGTACATACAACTAGAATGACAGTAATATCATGAATTATATTATCTTTATATTTTTTAGTTTTTTTAAAATTATCATTATTAATTTTGGGTCTTTAAATTCATATGTAATGAAATTTTGCCTCACATTTCTTTCCATTAGTCATAAATTATTATTTCTACATAATTTTTTATATATGGTGTACATAATGACCAATATAAATTATCATAATTAATTCATTATCATTATAGTATTTATAATTTTCAATTTATTATCATTACTTTTTGGTCTTTCAATTCATATTTGTGGTATTATTTTATTACTATTTGTTTTGTAGGGAAAACACCAGATACACCACACACTTCTTTTGTATAGTGTTTCTACCACCCCTTTTGTAAATGATATCATGAATCCCTTTTCATCATGGTATTAAAAAATATCCTTCATGTGTATTTTGAATTAAAATATTAATTTTTTATGTGACACATTAGGATGTTTAATTATTAATTTCCTAAAACATATTCTTAAATATTATCTTTACAATTTCACTTAATTTTGTGATTGTTAACCTTATACTGAAAGAATCACTTTATTGTAATCATTTTTCATAAGAAATATTCTTGAATATCTATATTCCCATACAATGGATATTTGTGTTTCCTAAATAGAATATTATTTTAAATAAGGTTCTTACAATGAATGATAATTTATTAATTGGATAATTATTGATAAAATCCATATTTCTAAATAAATACAAAAATTGTAAAAGAAAATTAGTTATTTAGATTATTCAATGAGAGGTATGTTTTGAACTGGTAATGTTGGTTGTATTCATGAATTTATATAAGAAATTGATGCATCAATATGTTCTCATTGGAAAAATAATGGTGCAAATGGGTTTCTACATTTAGTTTTAAACCATATTGTGAAATGTCTTCACTATAATATGTTTTCATGTGCCTCGGACATGAAGCCCATAAATTAGGCATTTAGCTCATATTATTTTTAGTTAGTATTCATCCATGAGATTTTATTTTGACATATCTCTGTATATTGTTCATTTTTTTCATTGATTTAATTGAATTTGTTTCAGTTTTATTCCTCCCCATAGTGATTCTTCCATATCAATGCTTTTCAATGGTATGTATTTTGTGTTTTTATCATTACATATAGTTTACGTACTTCAATTCAATATATTTATTACAATTCATGTGGGTTTAGTTATTTATGTTTCTATTTTCACTATTATTATCGATTCATTATTTCTTCTACCATAGTTTTCCCTTAACGAGCATTTGAGATCACACTTATTTTGTTTCGTTCCCTAGGAATCAAGGATGAGTACTATGAAAGATATTTAGGTATTTATTACATATATTAGAGGTATCCTTGATGTTATTTATTTTTATTTTATAAATAAGGAATAAAATATGTTATAATTAGTTTATTCATTTGTAATAAACTTCTTATTTATGTATATATCTTAGAAATACTACAAATCTAACTGGTCCATAGAGGCATGATTCTTTATAGTCATCCCAATATAATTAATTGTTGAAATAGGATCTAATATATCTAGTGTTTTGTAACTATGGTTTGCGTAATATGATATTTAGTATAAAAATTTGGAATTTTATTTAGGGATAAATTGATTATAGAACATAAGCCTAAGGTATAATTTGAGGATAAATGTAAAAGAACGCCCTATAAATTTGAAAAAGTATATATTATGGGGGTCTTTCTGGAAATACATACCTCTCTTGATACTAAATGTGTACATTGTTATAGTAGTGATGTTCCTAAGAGTAACAACTCTAAAATGTTGTTTTGATCCTGACTCTGGGTGACATGATACATGACAACCGGTCTTGCTATGCACTTGGTTTGACACTCGTGGGGAATGTTTTCCAGATAATTCATGTTTTTTACAAAAAATTATAATGAAATTGAATAGATAATGAAAATAAATATCCTTAATTAGAAATATTGTTTTTTAGATTGGAAATAAAGAGTATGGATTTAGAAATTCTATAAATTATATTGTTGATAAAACCTAGACCTAGAGAGGACGAGTTTGGAAATAAAATGATGTGTATTTAAGTATTGGTGTTGTATTAAAAACCATATATAGTTGAGATATTTAAATATTAAACTTATTTAAAGCACATAAATCATATTTATTTTGTAAATTATATTAATTTGGTATTTGGAAAGGACAAACATTATACTAGGTGATGACCAATAAAATCTGGTAAGGCCAATGGTCTTG
This sequence comes from Viscum album, assembly GCA_963277665.1. NCBI lineage: Eukaryota > Viridiplantae > Streptophyta > Magnoliopsida > Santalales > Viscaceae > Viscum > Viscum album. The sequence goes on from OY728148.1 coordinate 317,244,812, forward strand.
AACCGATGATCGAAGGATGATAAGGGTTTCACACCTACCACTGACCTACACAATGTCATTGTTAATTTTTCATTATATTTAGTTAAAAAAATTTCAGAATAATAATAATGATTATAAATTAGTATAACTTTTGAGGATTATAGGTTAATCTATTAGACATGATAGTTTTTTATAATAGTTAATGACAAATAGAACGACATTTGAATCTTTTATTGGCCTTAATAATCTTTTGAAATGTATTTCAGTGATTCTAGCATCAAAATTGATTTTTGGATAAATTTGAATTTTATCATTGAACAGTTAAAATATAGGATTTTTTATATGATATTGAAACATATCAAGAGAAAATATTTCCTTATATTCTTGTTTAGTAAAAGAATTACACAACATTAGGAATATGACTTAGAAAAAATTATTGTCCTAACACCATAAATTTTTTCGAACTAATGGTCTTATAAATCACCTCAAATATATATTATAGGCCCTCTACTATCTATTGATCATTTTAAGGTTTTTTATTGATGAAATAATTCAATCCTTATAAATATTTAATCTTTTTCTATAATTACTTATATCTACATTCCACTAATGTTATTCGACATAGAGACCAAGTTTTACTATAGTTCATGTGACCTTGTATGTCCCATTCTTTCTTTCATAGAGGATGTTTACAAACACCTCCCATGATGTCGGATTTCAAATACCAGAAGTATCAAACAATCTATAACCATAATTGAGTTTTAATTTCAATAAAACAATTTAATTATGGTGGGGATAATGTAACACACAAAAATTTCAATGTAAAACTATAAATTCAATAGTGTGTATGGAATGAAATTCCAAATGCATAAGGGCGTATAATATCCTAAGAATATACTGTTTATATAATATGTTAAATAAATTAAACACATGATATTACATGTAATGCTTGTAACAATAAGATAACATGTGTTAAATTCAAGTGTGACCTTCCTCAAAAGCATCTGTAACACATAAGACCGAGTTTCACAAAATTACAATGTATTATTAAAATATTATTATTTAATATAATATGATACAAACTAGAAGTTTAATTAGTTATTATTAATATTAAAAACTAAATATTATAAATTTTCTATTACACCAACATAAAATTAATTCATTGGTTAATAATTTGTGATATATGAAAATTAGAACCAATTTTTTATAAAAAATAAATAATTTTACTTTTATGTATACAAAAGAGTTTTACCTTAATACACATAACAAATGACAACTAGATAATGATTCTAATTAAACATATAAGTTATATATTTGGAAAAATCTTTTTTTTTATTAATCCATTAGGATTGATATGCATAAGATATGAACAAATCCTATTTCACACATAATGTCATATATTTTTATAAATTCCATTTTATCGCCCTTTTAATTGATAACCTATTTTAAATCATAAATATGACACTAATATAAATTTTAATTGATAAAATAAACTTCAATATTTATTTAATAATGAAAAAATTCTCATTGGGTGAAATTTTGGGATTTTTCTATGAAACATCATTTTTTGATGAATAGTGAGAAATATTGCATTCTAGTTAGAAACTATATTTTGGAATAAATAATTGTTAATGGTAAATTTTATATTAATTTTTTTAAGTCAAATAAGATCAATTATACATATATTAATAAGATTTAGTTTATTACAATCAACATCATTTTCAAATTAAATATATAAATTTAAAAATATTTTGAACATTTTTCTAACAATCCCAGTTAATTTGTTCATCTACGAGATTTGAATTAATATTAATTTTACCAATTATTTGAAATAAATACCAAAAAATGGACATACACCAATTTAATCAGGATTATATTGTTATTATAATAAGATCAACTTAATTTTTTCAAAAAATTATTAGTGGAAGTGATTGAAATTAATTGTAGTGATTAAGATGTAATTCAGCTTCAAATGGACTACAACATATATTTAAGGACCTAAATTACCTATAAACTTGTAAAACACTGATTTTATGGACATATATCATCCATAAACAGTCAATTATTTTTTTTATTGGGTTTTTATTATTTTTATAGGTATGAACATGTGTACACCTAATTTTTTTCAAAAAATTCCATGTCAGTCATTTTCCTCCCCTATAAAGTCCCCCACCTCTCACCCTTCCCCACACCTATCAATCCATATTGGATCATCCAAAATCTACCCAATTAGTATTAAAAAATCATTCCTCACATCTTATAATGTTTGAATTTATAGAAAAATACATTTTCATATCAATTAATATTTATGAATATTATATTATGTTTATGTTGATGATGCCACTTTTTTCGATAACATACTCAATATGCAACAACGAGTTTCCTTGAAATCTTTCATTACACTGAAAATTGAGTTATACGGAAAATAATATAATATTATTATTTTTTAAATTCTAGTTAACAACTAACCATTGTGTTGGCAAGAATGAATATAACTAATTTCACTATTATTGAATATTTTTAATAAATATTTTTACTTTTATCCAATAAATTTTAGTGGCTTAAAATAAGAATTAATCTGTTTTTAAGCATGAAAGACTCTAATATTTTTAAAAGGTAGTTTCACCAAATTTTGATGGAGATCCCTTTTTAAGTATAGCTATTTTTTACTTATATATGTTCCATTTTACAATATAAACATCTTCATTAGAAAAAAGACATAAAAAATTTACCTTGTGTGAAATTTTTGTATTTTTCTAAAAAAGTTCATTTTTAATGAATTGTGAAAAATACTATATTTTAAGTAAAAAATTCCCTTTTAATCAAATTTATTTATATTTTTAGATAAAACTTTATATTGGTTTCGTAGTGTAATTATATTATATTATTATAATTTAATCAAATTTTGTTCATTGGATGAAATTTTACTTTGAAAATGGACATAAAGAGATGTGAATATTTTGATAGTTTTTACTATTAAAAACCCATCTTTTGTTTTTGACTATGGGAATTAATTTTAAATTAATTTATGACAAGTTTTTTTTTGAATTAAGAAAAACGGATACCATATTTGGAACTAAGATGTCCAAATTGTTAAAATTGGTAGCTTTTACTTTTTTTAAATTATGAATTATAACATTTGAAAATATTTTCTTTAACATGGTTAAATTGAAAATATCATAAATAAGGGTAAAAAATACTATTATAATAATATTATCCTACCCTAATAGATTTCCTAACCCTATTTTATGATACATGTACGACACTGGGCATCCATGGGTCTATTTTTCGACTACATGGAGCAACTTTCAATTGAAAATAACATTTTATAGAAATTTATTTAATGTAAAATAAAATGTAACATAAACATATATATTTTAGTAAAAAAAATTATATGATGTTATATATTTGGTATTTTCGACTATAAATAGTTATTAGAAAGATAAAACTATTTACTACATCATGGCAGTTCATTGAGAATTTTTATACATTAAATAACGAAATTTATTTAAGACACAATGATGATGTAGTGATTATCCTTTTATTTAATCTATTAAATAAATGAGATTGTAAATATTAAAATAAATTTATTTTTAAACATTTTATGCCCTCCAAGAAATTTAGGGAGAATAATGACTTGTTATCATAAAATTAAATACGGTTTTTTAATGAATAAATTTTTAATATATTTTTTAAAACTCCTGATATGAACAGTTTATAAATTAACATAAATGGCTTTTTAAAATAATCAATATTTTATTAAATGATGAAATAATCCTACAAATCTATTATTCATCCAACTAACATATATGATGTTATAAATATCAGAAATGATTTATTTTTGGTCACTTTTTATTTTATTGTAAATATATTAAACATATAGTGTGAATATACAAGGGGACATGGTATTTGTTATATTAGTTAACTAAGGGTTAAATCTAAAAGATAAGGAAATTTTTAGGATAAAAACTTGTCTAAACCACATTTAATGAGAGTAATTACAATAATACTAATGGTATATTTGAATTAAATGAGTTTGGGACCTTTTTAAATCGAAATTAATTTTATAATAGAATAACATTTTCAAACATTCTAAAAGAGGAACTCCTCCCTCTTATAAAAGGACACCACCTCTAACACATTACTCACAGATCTCCAGAAATTTTTCTCGTCCAAAATATTCCAAAAAAACACAAAGATCCATATATTCTTCCTAGAATCCTTAACATAAAAATACGGCAATTAAATAGATCCTTTTGGATCAAATCAATAGAAGTTACCCCATTTGAGGTAACATCTTCTCTCAAGTTTTATTCCATTATTTTTCATACTCCACTCCATATTATCTTCTTATTCTTTGTTTACATAACAAAAAAACAGTATCCTAAATAAAATAAGTTATATTTTTTTATAATAATTATAACTAATCTCACACACCCCTCTATCTAAAGGATTTACAACATACTGTTTTTGCGAATGATAAACTATTACCTCACAAAACAATGATTGTTCAATTATCTTCTACCGCCTCTCATGGTGCCCTTTATGATGAAAATATATTTATTTATTGGATATATAATATTTATATTTTCTCTATTTCTATTAATTTTTCATTTACATAATACCTTTATTCTTTCCATAACGTAAATATGATAATTTCATTTGAGGAATTGGGGACTACCACCCCTCACAGTGATGTGACTCATTCATGCATTACATGGAACATATAAAAAGATCAAATTATCAATCTTATGAAACATATATAACCTATATATTATAATTTAGATATATTATACATATGTATCATTTTTTTAATTCCATTAAAAAAGAAAAATAGAAATCAAAGTAGCGTTCATGCATACGTATGGCTAACCATCTCCAAGAATGGTGCATTTCATTTATGTATTTCCAAATGATAAGTAATATTATAAATATGTATAAAATGTTTATATATGATATATATGATATAAAAATAATTAAATAATTATTAATATAATAGATTTTTTACCACATGGACAATTTGTAATAATAACAAGTTCATTTTTTACTTCGGTTATGAACATTGACAAAATTTATGATATGATCTCAAATAATTAACTATTTATTATATATATGTAATAAATGATATAAAATAAAGAGTGAAATTGAAATTAATTCTAAATTTGGTAGAAATAAACTTATGTTTATTATTCATGAAATTAAAGAATGAATGAGTCAAGTCGGACACGAGGTAATGGATCCTTTCACCAACCATTTTTATCAAAGACTTTACTTATGTTATGAATTAAAATTTCAATTATAAAATGTTCAGTTATGTTATTATATAGAATTCTTGTTATAATTTTTTTTCCATGTGATGAGATCCCGTTTATCTATCTCATCATCCCGTTTTTGAAATTTTTATGTGACGTCAATACGGTGCCGAATTTTTTTAAGGAAACTTCTTAATGTAATTTCCATTATTTCTGTTAATCATATGCTTTTTTTATTAATTCATGATATGAATATGTGTGAATGAACTATTCTTTATTCACTTAATATCTACTTATATTAGGTGTATTTATATTTTCCAAAATTAATTATGTCAATGATTTATCCTTAATCTTATGTTATAATTTTTGTAAGGGACTACTTCACAATCTCCTTCCATTGGGGCATATCATGATATTGTTCACCTTTATTTTCTTATAAGGTGTATATACAACCCTTTTGATACATTATATCAGGAATTTATATATTCTCATGACATATATAGTTTTATTTTATTTTATTGTTTAATGATTTTAATTAAATATTTTCTCAATTGTTAAAGGATTCTTTTACTAAAACTCCATTTTAAATGATTTAAAGAATTAACATTCTAAATCCTTCTCTTTCATGTCCATGTATTATAAATGATTTTAAGTATATATTTATATGTAAATTAGTGTTTGATAGTGTAAAATCATTTAAAATGTTTCGAATTTTTATAAGGAACTTTGATTCAAAACACTACTTTTTGAATGTTTTAAATGAATTGATTATGTCTATATATTGAACTGATATATTGTCACTGCAATGTGGAAAATTTATCTCTCTTTTATGCTTCATTTATGTGTTATTAATATTTTATGGTTCTTGGGCATTATTTACATATGTTGGGGGTTTAGTGATAAACCTAGGGTGGCTGATCCTGAGATAGCTCTCTAATGCATTGGGTAAAATGACGTAGGTAAATGTTAATGTTTCTCTTATGTTATTTAGGGAATATAATGTGATGGGTATTATAAATGTAACTCCCTCTATATATTTGAAAGATAAAGTGTATGTTTGTAATGAATGCTACAGGTTACATTTATGATTTAGTATTTCAATATGTTATTCAAAAACATTATGATTTTGTGAGGTATGTTAAAGAGATTATGTTTTAAGATTGAAAAGTATGATTTCATTGATTTGTATGTATTCATGGACTAATTTTTTATTTCTTTATTTTTTATCCCTTACTAAAATTTATATGCTCATCCCATGTTTTTGAAATGTTTTCCATGGGATATAAATATGAATAGGGTCAAGGATGCGTTGAATGAAAATTCATGTTTTCTAAAACATGAAACTAGACATGTTTCTTTGTTAAAGTGTTTTTATTTTATGAACAAATGGATACTGAGTATAAGTGTCTGCATGTAATATTCATATTTTTATTTATAAGGTATGATCTAATTCTCAAAATCTATAAACCTGAAATGATATTTAATGTGAACTATTTACTAAATTCAAGATTACAAAATGGTTATGGTTGGGTCCTTATAGTTGGTATCAAAAGTCAGTTTAGATATCTTTAGAGGTTAGGGTTTTATTTAAGCTTCAGTTACATAACCATAATGTTAGAATATTGGAAAGAGTATTATTTATTTTATATAAATCAAATGCGTTTATAATAACATGAATAAGCATATCTTAGTGATTACCCTCGTCATAAGATAGTACATGATGATTCTACTGACACACTCACACTGACCATTTTGGTTTTAGTAAATAATTGGATCCAGCAGGAACCAAACTAACAATACATATAAAGGTAACTATGATAGTTTTTTTTGAATATGTAATCTAATGATGTGGGAGATTAAATGAGAAATATTTTGGTTATTCTCAACCAACTATCTGGAGTCATGATCAACCACCTAAACGTTGGTGATTTTTATAATGCATCATAAATGCAAGAAACAAATCCCAATTGGGTATTATGTAATAACCCTAAAAGAAAGTATATTAAAAAACCTATGTGTCAAGGATATAGAATTAAATACCTAGGAAAATTCTTGAAAGGGGCGGAAAGAAGTTTTAGGTGTGGAAATGATGGTTATAAAGAAATAACCTACCATGGAAAAAGGATGCACCCAATCACCTCTAGAAAAGAGAATGATGTTCTTTTTGAATGATATATTGAATGATTTAATTGTTGTTTTCATGGTCATTATACAAATATATTTCCTATGATGAAGTTTTAGGAATGGTATCAACATGACCATAAAAATATATGTTTTCCAATAACTAATTCCATTACAATTGAGGATGAGGAAACATTAATGAACAATAAAAGGTATGGATTATTCCTTAGATGCGGTTTTGAAATTATTGAATATTAAGTTATGATTCATTATTTTATTAGGAAATAAGTACTAAGTAATAATCTTGAAAATTATGGTGAAAAGAAAATGACAAACATTTAATGAGTTAGAAGTATACATATAATGGATTCAAGAGTTATAGTAGACTTTAGGATGATTAAATGGTTAAAAGTATTAAGGCTCTTTTGATAATTGGATAACATTGGAAAACTTTTTCTAGTATGTTTAACACTGATGATTGGTATGTGAAAATTTTATTCAAGGAATAATTATCTTATTTTTTGTGGATATAGTTATAGAGAACCATTTGGGTTTTAAATGATCCTCGAATGTGCAGAAATTACATGTTATTACTTTTTGGGAATAAAATTTTATGTATGAGATAATATTTGTAGTTAAAATATGATAAGGTTGTTTTTGAGTAATTTTAGTCATTTTTTGGAATTTTATGAAATTATATAATTTTTTAAAATATACAACACACAGACTGTGTGACAACCCTTCATGTCAGACAATGTTGTGGCAATTGAACCCACAACTAAAGTGTGATTAAGATTTATTGACTACCACTGAACTACGTGAAGTTCCTGGATTAGTATGACTTATAATTTTTAGATAAATGATTTTATTTATCAAAAATAAGTTAATTTTGTATCTTATTTTTTATCAAATGGATATCGTTTGAATATGAAAAATATTTGGTGATTATGTGATAATGGTTATTTTGGAAGAAGTTTTTTTTGGGAAAAATATATGATTATATAAAATAGAATACTACGTGATATAATTTGGGGAGAAAGGATTGAAATTTTATTTTGGAAAAAATATATGTTTTCAATTTGGATATATGGTTATTTGTTTCGTTTCATGAAATTATTATCCTATAATAGAGAAAATGAGTTAAGGTATATTACACTTCAGTATGAGACTTTAATATTAGTTGATGTTTTTGGAGATAAATGTTAATATTTACAGTGGAATACTTTGTGATTAAATACTTCTCAGTTTTGGGTTTCAAACATTGATTGTATTACTTTGAATAATTTTAAGGATAGTAGTTTTTTGAATGGTATTTGTTGAACTTTGTGTATTTTTTGTCAAATTTTGGTCCTTAAGAGTTGTATTTCTTTTTACAATGTATTATCTTTTTTGGGAGATTATCTGATTTTGTACTAACCTTATTGGTTTTGGGTAATCTCTAAAGACATGGGAAATATATGGTTCATCTTTTTTTGATCCGGTGATTCTCTAGAATTTGATTCTATCACTTCAAGTGTAACCAGGTCATCTTGAATACTCAACGTTTGGAGAAATGACAAGTTTGTGGTTGAAATTTCTTAATAGTTAAATCACTACTTAAAAAGTAAGTATATTCCATTATGTTCATTGTCAATCAGATAAAAGAATTCCCCAAATTTATGAAAGGTAACCTAAAAAAACATTGCCCATTTACTTTTCCTACTGGGAATCAAATACCGTTTAACCATTCACAACTTTGTGGTTTTCTTGTTGATATCCATCTCCTGATCATGTTTTCTATCACTCTCTATCATTACATGATGTTTAGTTTCTCCTCAATATCCATGTTTTTTTGGAATCCTAGAATATGTTATCTCAGGTGACCTTTATAATTCAATTTCATTCTTTTTAAGTGATAGTTTTATTGACTCTTGTTCCGATGTTGGACTTTTAATGAAGTATCCAAGCCATATTTTAAAAATGAGAGGATGCAATTTCCAAAAAGGTGGTAGGATGTAACGACCCATTAATTTATAGAATAATAATTTTTCATATCTATTAATATTTATGAATAAGATAGAAATTTTATGTTAAATAGGAAACTTTGTTCGATAGTTTACTAACCATGCAATAATAGGTTTCTTTGAAATCATATATTTCACACAACATTGGGTTATACCAAAAAATTATATAATATTATAATTATTATAAATTGTAGTTAATTTCTATCCACAGTATTAGCACAAATTTATAGAACTAACTACAATATGATTACACATATTTGTTAATTATTTTTTCTTTTATCCATTAAATTTTAGTGGCCTAAAATAAGAACGAATATGATTTTATGCATAAAAACTCTAATATTTTCAAAAGGTCATTTTACTTCATTTTGATGGAGAAGCCATTTTAAATGTTGTTTTTCAAATTTATATGTATAATATGACAAAATAAACTTCTTCTTTTGAAGTGGGACATAAAAATTTACTATGGGGGGAAATTTTGGTATTTTTCTAATTAATTTCATTTTTAATAATTAGTGAAAAATTCTAAATTTTAATAGAAAACAACCATTAAATATAATTTATATATATAGTTAGATTGTACAGTTTATTGGTTTTAAAGTGTAATTGTATTATATTTTTATTATTTAATCAAAATTTGGTCATTAGATGATATTTTACTTTGAAATTGGACAGAAACACATGTCAACCTTTTGTTAGTTTTAACTTCATAGAAACACGTTATTTGGTTTTTACAAATAGAAATAATATTAAATTTATATCTATGAACATATTTGTTTTAAATATGGAAAAATGTATTCCAAATTTTGAATCGAGATGTCCAAATTGTGTAAAAAGGTAATTTTTATTTTTAGACGTTATGAATAGTAATATTATTAAATATTTTTTACTATGGTTAAATGGTAAATCTGGTAAATAATAGTAAAAAAATAATCTTATTTTTATATGAAATTATCCTAACCCATTTACTATCCCAATTCGATGATTCATTTCTGACCACGGGCATCCTTGGGTAGATTTTGGGACCCTATGGACCTCTTCTTATTGAAAATAACCTTTTATAAAAATTATTTTAATGTTCAAGTAAATATAAAATAAAAAAATATGTTTTAGTAAAAAAACATTATATATTGGTTCATATAAGTGATATTGTAACAACCCGAAGTTTTGAATAATATTTTTTTTCATAAATTTGTGTATTATTATATTTTATAATCAACAAAACTATATCCTTTAATTAATGAGGTGAGTATAATTTAAATAATACCACTCGGTTTTGACAGTTATATGACTGTTGATCAATAAGTGTGTTGGAAACTAAATTCATAACGTTATAATTATTGTTTATAAATACAAGTGAACATGGTCAATTAATATAGAAAGAGGAGTCAATGTCCCCATCTAGTAGACTCAAGACATAAGAAGCCCATCTGTCAGAGCTTGGGAAGGAGTCAGCATCTCAGGTCATTGCTCTGAACGAATCCCAATGTGAGCATCAACATGTGAAGATTTAATAGAATCACATACATGAGAAGTTCAAACTAAAAAAAATCACCACTTAGGCAATGTTGTCCGAGCTACCCCAAGATTTTATCACTATTTCACACCTTACACTTTGGTCCTATGCATGTGTTATAAGGGGCTATGTAATACGTCCTTAGATAATTTTCATAATCCATTGGTGTAAATAAATTTTTTATTTCTTATTATTGTAAAATTGGTGATTTTCAAATGATCAGAAAAATATGTGAGGAATTTTTTGATGAATTTTGAAAAAATGGTGTTTCAAAATATTCATGTATTCATTAAATAATTTATTGTGTGAAATGATTTTTAAAAAATTTTCTTCAACAGTTGTGATCACTAACAAATTTAGAGTTTAATATTATGAAATTAATTTTTAGTGAATAGTAATGTACAAATATTAGTGTACCCTTATGAATATTAATGAATTTAAATGAATTTTAAATCATCCAAAAATATAATCTTCACCCATGCATGTATAAATACAATTTAGAAATCATAAACGTGAAGAAACGATCATAGAATAATTTTTTGAATTTTTGTATGACATAAATATTTTATTTAAAATTATATAATTAATTAAATAATTTAAAATATAAATTTATTTATATAAAAAGTAATCATAAATTTTAACTTTACTATAATATGGTTATATTAAAATTTTATGGGACATATATTACTTTTTTAAGGTGTTACAAAACAAGTTATAGTTTTAGAGTTGTTTTTTTAATACATAATAATTTTATTTAAAAATTATATTAAAAATATTTAGAAACATATATTCATAAAATAGAGTTCATTTCATAATTCATATCCTCGATATTAGGTTAGGGTGAATTTATGAGAGTTTTATAGAATGTTTTGTTTTTCAGTGAATATTAAAAATACAGTTTTGAGTTTCAGTGTGATTAATTTTATAATTAATGATGTAATAATGATGTAATAAATATGGTAGGCTTTTGAATTGTAAGATATGTTATGAGGTTTCCCAAGTGGCCAATACCAATGGAAAAAACCATGGTTAAACACACTGTTTTGCAAATACCACCGATGAGGTGTCCCTTGGAAAATAATTAAATATTCCCTCAATTTTGCTAAAAATACCAAGTCATTCCCTCATTACTTTCATTCCAAAATACTAATAAACTAAGATCATATCTCTTTACCTCCCATGGATTCCTCCCAATGTTCCCTCAATCCTCTAAGGTCCCAAACTACAAGTATTCAAATTCACTCTTCAAAGTGAGGGATCCTTTCACGCTACTCTTTTAGTCATGATTTCCTTTTTGTTGTGTCTTCTAGTTTCCATATTATTAGGTGGTGGTATGTTATTATATATATTTATTACTATAAATTTCATGAACTTTTTATGATAGACCATTTTCTCTCACATTTACTTATTTTTCAGAATTATAAGCGACGATGTTAGGCTTCCATATTTTGGTTAAAGTAATCACTTTTTCTCCTTTCTTTCAAGATTCCTTCTTCATGTGGTATGTCATTCAAATTTACCACCATAATATTATTTTCTTTTTTATAATTAACTTTACAGAAAAATGATTCTTTTATTGAGGGGATACTTTTTTCCTCTCTCATTTTATTATTTTCTAAAACCATGTTATATAGTTGTTATGTTACATAAATTTAGTCTCAATATATATCTCTCTTTATATCAGGAAATTATCTTGAATTGTTTATGTGAATAAAAATACCTATTTAGTTCATATTGGTGTTCATAAACACACAAAAATGATATATTTGATTCTGTAACTGTCATACATATATTTCTCACTCCCTTTTCATCGGTTATAAATTTCATAATAGTCTTATTTTTAAGAACTTTTAAAACGTTGCGATTTTGAAATGAAACCCATTTCTTTTATTCTCTTTGGGTTTTTTATGAAATTTTTGATTATTATCTATATAGATAACATGAATGAAAATAAATATTAAGGGTGTGCCCTGATAGTGCTCCAATGCATTGGGCGAAAAATTTATTCTCTAGAGATGACAAATTTCATGATACCTTGATGAATAACATTGGTAATTTTTATGTCACCTTAGGGATGAATGTTGGTGATATGTTCATTAATTTATAAATTTATTGTTGTAGCCAAATATTAAATTTAATGTTCATGTTCTTTTCATTATGGTACGACTCTACTTTCATTTCTCAAGTCTTTATGATTTTTATCAAGATATTATTGATATCACTAGTAAACTGAGTCCCTTACTTTCCATACTAAGCCTCCTACTCACCCTTTCCATTGATGTATGTCTCTAAGTTATGAGATGTTGCAGTTGTACATAGGAATAACATTTCAAGACACTTTTCATGGGTATTTAAAAGTGATTTTTATTTTAACATGTATTTTGTTCCTAATTTCAATGACACCAGACTTTAAAAGTCCTCTGTTTGTAAAATGTAATGAAAATGTATGTAAAAAATAGGATTCCATAGTTGGTATCAAATAATAGATTACTTATTTATGGAAAATAGGCTATGAATTCATTATAATGAACTCTATTGAAATGTTTAAATATAAGAAAACTTCCTTGAATTTGGTTAATATTAATTAAGTTGATTCTGAACAAATAAATCCTTGTTTGGATGCGAACTAGGGGATGTAGCACTGGCACAGATGTACCTAGGAGTGAAAAATCCAAAAAGGAGTTTACGGCTTGACCTGGGGTATTCTGGTAGATGAAAATGGGCCTTGATACACTTCTAGTTTAACACTTCTGGGGGATATGTTCTGTTAATCATAATCTCTTTATGAATAAATATTAAAGATTTATAGAGAAATGTAACTGTTTCAGCATGATGTTTTAAGATATAAAATCCATTACAGTTAAAATATTTGAAAATAAATTAAGTTTCTCACTATGGTTCTATTATTTTATAAAATGGTGGGAAATAGGAGGAAACATGAAAATAGTGACCGTAATGCCCCATGTGCAGAAAACCCTCCAATGTATGCTAGAATGAAATCATTCATTAGAATGGTGAACCAACTGACTCAAGTTATTGAAAATAACAATAATCAAGCTAAGATAATGATATCACCATGAAGGTATCAAAATTATGTTGAGTTCATAATGAGTCAACAACTTCCATCCGTAATTGGATCTGTTGACCCATTGATTTCCTAATAGTTGATCAGCTCTATAGAGAAGATCTTTTATGTTCAATGCTATTCAGAGTATGAGAAGTTCACCGTGGATGTTTACCACTTAAAGGTAGTATGTGATCAGTGTTGGGAACTGATTAAAAATATGAGGCAATGACTTGAGTTTTAAGATATAGAGTGGGAATAGTTTGAAGGGATATTCTTCAACCTATATGTCCCTTGTTCAATGAGAACAATAATAGAGTAGATGTTTCTCGAGAAAAATCTGAAGGAGAATGAATCTGTGAGAAGTTGTGAGATGAACTTCACAAGGATTTCATGTTAAACCTATTGCCTTTTCATGGATCCAATTTTAAGGATGATAGATTCTTTGATGGACTGAGACCTCATATGTGGAATAATCCAGCCAACCAAGACTATGATAACTATGAGGTGATCATGCAGAGTGCAAGGAAAGCCGAACTGGAGTTTGGGGAGACATAATGGTTTCATAGATCCAGTGATAAGAATAGATCGATGGATCCATGATTATGGATGAATTTTGATTACGGAAAAGGATGAAAAAAATTGAAACGTCCCATGTGTAATAAAAAGTGGGATTAGCATTTTGAGAACATCCTGCTCGAGAGGGGGATGTTCTAAAAGTGTAGAAAAGATGTCCATATCGCACGGAACTGTCATAGTCAGGTGAAGCCACTACTCCCAAAAATTATCGACAAAGGTAATATGGTGTAGGCCCTACCTAAATTACAATGATATAAGTGTGGACAACATGGGAACATTGCCCATGATTTTCCAAATATGTGGGAAATGGAGGGGAATCACCCTATGCCTTACCATCGGCCAAGGGGTCAAGGTCATACTTTTTCAATCACTATGGATGAAGTTGAATCACCAAATGATGTGGTTGAAGGTACTCCTTCTGTTATCTTAATTCTAGAAAGTACATTGTTTTATTCTGGTTCTACGCAATCCATTATTTCCTCCATGTTTGCAATGATTTTAGAATCATCCCCTAATTTTATAAAAGTAGAGATATCATTCAATACTCATGGTGGTATTATCCAAGCATCTTTAGTGTTTATAAAATCTAGAATTTACTTTAGTGAGAACAATCTTATCAGAAATCGAGTTGGCATTCCCATGCTGGAATTCAACATTATACAATAGATAGACTGGCTCTGAAAGTATAACTCTAAGATCAAATGCAGATGCAATGAAATATTAGTAGTCATGAATGGAATACCTCTTGTTAACTTCCAAGGAGAGATATCTCAACCTTGTCATTGATTAGAATAAACTATTATATCATACTTTATGGAGTTTATTGGTGAAGAAGAAGAAGGAAATGAGAGTTTAAGGATATAAACTGTCCCCATCACCCAGGAATATGTTGAGGTATTTCTTGAGGAGTTACACAGACCTCCCCCAGAAAGGGGGGTAGAGTTGTCCATTAAACTCATACCGGGATCTCATCCAATCTGAAAGACCATGTAAAGGATTTAAAATGAGTATATGGTGGAATTAAAGAAGCAAATCCATGATCTTATATATAAGGGTTTTATCCATCCATATGTGTCTCTTAGGGACCACTAGTTCTTTTTTGTGATGAAGAAGGATGGATCAATTCGGCTATGCATTGATTATATAGAACTGAATGTGATCATAGTGAAGAAAAAAATACCCTCTTCCAAGAGTTGGTGAATTATTTTTCCAAATTCATGGGGCTCAATTCTTCTATAATGCTGATATTTGATCTGTTTATCTTTAATTGATGGTGACGAAAGAAGATACTCAAAAAACTACTTTTTGATCAAGATATGGGCATTATGAGTTTGTTGTTATACCCTATGGACTGACTAATTCCCCTGCTATTTTTATATATTTAATGAATATAATCTTTATGGACTACCATTAAAACATTGTGGTAGTTTTTAATGATTATATTCTAATATATTTCAAAATATTCAAGGAGCATGAGAATCATATAAGGGTTATTTTGAAAACTCTACGAAAGGAGAGTATTTTGGGGATGTATAAAAAATTTGATTTGTGGTTGCAAAATGTTTCTTTCTTAGGGATCATTATAACCAGTGAAGGAATCTCATTTGAACCTATAAAGACCAAAGTTATAGAGGAGTGGCCTCATCCAATAATAATTACTGAGATTCATAGTTTCCATAGATTTGGAGGATTTTACAGGAAGTTTGTGGAAACCTTTTCAGGACTTTATAATCGAATAATAAAGTTAACTCGGAAGGGGGTCAAGTTTATATGGACAAAGAAGTGTGAGGAATGTTTCCAAGAGCTTAAGAAGAGATTCGTTACTACACCCGTATTATCCTTTCCCACAAGTGGATAAGGATTCTTTATTTTTAGTGATGTATCTATGAATGGGAATGGATGTGTCCACATGAAAAATGAGAAGGTTTTTGCTTATGCATCTTTAAAGTTGAAGGATCATGAGCAGAACAATGCTACACATCATCTGGAGATGGCTGCCGTCATTTTTTCTTTGAATATAGGAAGGCACTATCATTGTGCGGATAAATGTCATATATACAGAGACCATCACTGTCTGAAGTATATTTTCACACAAAAATAATTGAATATGAGACATAGTAGATGCTAGTAACTTCTTAAAGACTATGATTCTTAAATTAATTATCATCCCGGGATTGCAATTAAAGTCATCGATACATTATGCAGGAATGAACCAGTAGTTCTTAACATGATGAGGAATCAAATAGATCCTTTTATCAATAGCCTAGAAATTTTGTACGTGGAAATTATAAGGGAAGGGAAATCATCAACCCTAACCCAAATTACTTCTCAACTATCATTACCAGATAAGATCAAGAATGCTAAAAAATAATATCCTTTGTTATAGAATAAGTTTGAGGATGTGAAGGATGGGATGTTTCCTGAGTTCAACATTAATCAAGAAGGTGTACTAAAATTTCATACAAGACCTTGTGTTACATAAATTCTATAAATAATAAAGGTATGATGGATGAAGTTCATAACCCTACATTCTTAATACCTTAAAAATCACAAAAATGTATAGAGACCATCATTGTCATTATTTGTGAGATAAAATGAAAAGGGTGTTTTCTAACTACACTTTAAGGTGTCTAGTTTGAAATAAAGTAAAGGAAGAGAAACAACTTCTTAATGGATATTGCAACCACTAACCATAATGGCATGGAAGTGGGACAATATCACTATGGAAAATATCACGGGTCTCCTGAGAACATCAAAAGAAAACAACGTGATACGGGTTATTGTGGATCATCTCACCAATACTACCCATTTCAACTCAATTTGGGAAGATTTCTCTCTCGATCAACATACCATGATTTATCTAAAGAAATTTATAAGGATGCATATAGTTCCACTTTTTATCTTATCTGATCATGATCCAAGATTCAAAAAAAAATGATAGAGAAGTCATCAACATTATCTGAGCACTGAATTGAAATTCAGTACAACATATCAACCCCAAACTGATGTCCAATCTGAATGGTCTATTCAAACACTAATGGATATGCTAAGAACATTCTCAATAGAATTTAAAGGAGTATGGGATCAATATCTTCCTTTGGTTGAGTTCTCTTATAAAAACCGCTTCCACTCGAGAATTCAAATGGAACCCTATGAAGCTATGTATAGTATGTGATGTATAAAACCTACTTTTTGGCATGAATATGGTGAGAGAAATCTTATTGGGCCAGATAGTTTGCAAGAGATGACAGAAAAGGTCTATGCCATCCACCAACACATTAAGGATGATCAGAGTCGGCAAAAGAGCTATGTCGATAACTGTCGAAGGGACTTGGAGTTTTATGTTGGTGACAAATTCTTTCTTATAAATTCACCTTTGAAGAGAGTAATGTGGTTTGGGAATAATAGGAATCTCGATACTAAGTACATTGACCCCTAAAAAAGCATTGATCGTGTAGGAGTAGTGGCCTATCGGATTGCATTTCCCCAAAATCTTGCACAGGTTCATGATGTTTTCCATGTATCCCTCTTGAGGAAGTACATACATGACCCATCACATGTACTAAATCCAAAGGTGGTACAACTTGAACATGACCTCTCTTATATGGATTAGCCAGTGGAGATCATGGATCTAAGGGACAAGGTTATACACAACAAGACTACCAACCTTGTTAAGGTGTTGTGGAGAAACCGAAAATGTGAAGAAGCCATAGGGGAACCATAGGATTCTATGAAGAAGAAGAACTGACACCTTTTCTCTTCTGAGGGTACGAGTTAATGTTTTGGGGATAAAATTTCTTGGGGGGAAGAATGTAATGACCCAAACTTTTGAATAATATTTGTTTTATAATTTGGTGCATTATTTTGTTTTATACTCACCAAAACAATATACTCTAATTAATGAAGAGAATATAATTTAAATAATACCATTGGGTTTTGACATTTATAAGACCGTAGGTCAATATGTTCATTGGAAACAAAATTCTAAGCCATATGATTATTATTTATAAATACAACGGATCATGGTCAATTAATACAGAAAGATGAGTCGATGGCCTCATCTAATAGACTTGGGATATATGAAACCCATTTGTTAGAGCCTAGGATGGAGGAAGAATCATTGAGATTTGACCTACACCAAGCCCAGGATAAGCTTAAACATGTGAAGCTTGAAAATAATAGCTTACTAGAGAAGTTATAGGTGATAGAAATCACCACTCGAGAAATGTTGTCCGAGCTACCCAAGATTCTATCACCATAGAAAACCATACACTTATGTCCTATGTTGGTGTTATAAGGGGATATGTAACAGGGTCTTAGATACTTTTTGTAATCCCTTGGTATAAAAAAAATTTATTTCTTATTATGTTAACATTTGTTATTTTCAAATATCTAGATAAATATAAGATAAATATTATTGATTAATTTTGAAAATTGGTATTTTAAAATATTCATGTAAACATTAAATAATTAATAATAGGAAATGATGTTCATAAAATGGTCTTCTACAGTTGTGATATGAAAAAAATTTATAGCCTGATAAGTTCAACTTAATTATTACTGAATAGTAATTTATGAATAGTAATATAACCTTACGAATAGTAAGGAATTGTAATGAATTTTAAATCAGCCAAAAAAAATTAAGGATCATCCATGAATGTATAAATACAATTTAGACACCTAAAAAGTGAAAAAACAATCACAATATAAGTTTTGGTATTTTTATATGTCATAAATATTTTATTTAAAATTATATAATTAATTTAATAATTTAAAAAGGAAATGTATTTTCATTAAATGTAATAATAAATTTTCACTTATTTTCTTATAGTTTTACAATAATTTTATGGGACCTTTATTACTTTTTCAAGGTGTTACAAAACAAGTTATAGTTTTAGTGTAGTTTTTTTGAATAAATAATTATTTTATTTGAAAAATAAATTAAAAATATTTATAAAATTATTATCATAAAATGGAGTTCATTTTTGAATTTATAGCATAGATATTAGGTTATAGATAATTTATGATATTTAAAAAAAATGTTTTCTTTTTTGGTGAATAGTAAAAATACAGTTTTGAGTTTCAATGTGATTAATGACATTATTAATGATGTAATGATGATGAAATAAATATTTGAGTCTTTTTCATAGTAATATATGTTATGAGGTGTCCCAAGAGGCCAATACCGTGGTAAAATATCCTGGGAAAGCCCATTGTTGTGAAAATACCACTAATGAGGTGTCTCTTGGAAATCAATTAAATATTCTCTCAATTTTTCAATAAATACAAATCCCTTCCCTTTTTCCATTCATTCCAAAATCACCCTCAATGAAGATCTGGTCTTTTTACCTCCCATGTATTCCTCCCAAGGTTCCCTCAATCCCCCAAGGTCCCAACCATCGAGCTTTCGAAGACACTCTTCATGGTAAGGGAACCTTTCACCCTCCTCTTTTTGTCGGGATTTCCTTTATGTTATGTCTTCGAAATTTAATTTTAATTTGTGGGGGTATGTTCTCCAATATCATTATTACTATAAATTTCATGTCTAATTTATGGGAGACCCTTTTGTTGGATCTGAATCTACGGATTACACACAAGAGGGGGGGGGGTGAATTGTGTCTTTTCAAAATTATTACAATCTCTTCAATTTAGACAAATTCTGTCCACCATGCTTTAGCACGATTAAATATGCAGCGGAAAAAGTAAAATCATGAACACACGGATGTATAGTGGTTCGGGGAACAGAAGGCCCCTAGTCCACTCCACCAACGCTCAAATCCACGAGCTTGGCGATTTTCACTATCTGGTCCTTGTTTCCACAGACCTGCTCACAACTGAGTACAGGCAGTTGACACCTTTACAAGTTTCAGGCAAACACAGCCTTCCTGGTTCAAACACGAACCCACACAGCTTAGAACGAGAAGCTGATCACTCAAAAATAAAAAGGGTTTCGATAAAGAAAACACTTCTCCAGTTGTTCTTCACAATTGCAACAGAATGCAATTGACAGTAGATAGATCGTCGTCTTCAGAAAATAAAGATCTGTAATCAAAACAGTTCTGAGTCGATCCAGTTGCAATAGATATTACAAGAAACATCACAACTTCAGCAGCAGTAGATTCACAACAGATAGTCGATGTAGAACACATGAATCTGCTATCAAGATCTTCCTTCGGTAATAAAGGTTTTACACTTCTTCTTGATCACCAGAAAAGAACGCCTTCACACAGTCTCTGTTTCTTGCTCGTTAAAAGATCAATCTATATATTTCATACACTTTCCTGTGTATATATATATATCCGAAGTTTCCAAGATAGAACATATATATTCAAATCTGAGAAAATCTTCCGCATAAATAGATCCATGAAAATCTCCTTTAGATTCGCGATATTAAATAACAGAGCCGTTGTAACTCCCCTGAAGAATCGGCATAAAAAGCTCCGTTTTAAATCAATCATTAATCCGTTAAAAATCGTCTTTAATTCCATCAAAGTCGTACTTAAGAATCGGCTCGAAATCCGCTTAATAATCCGCCTGTTTGACCAATGCAAAAGGAAATATCGTTTGTCAAAAATATCCCAACGCCAAACGTAGGGTTGATGACGTGGCTCCAAACGTAGGGTTCACAAACGTATGGTTTACAAACGTAAGGTTCACAAACGTAAGGTTGAACATACATATTTTCTCTTCAGTATTCAAACGTAGGGTTGATCATCCATACTTTGTCTTGCTTCAACTCTCCAAAGAACGTACGGTTGATTATAAAAGTAAGGTTGATGATCCATACTTTTGAGAAACAAACTCAACACTGAAAACTAACGTACGATTTCTCTTCCATACTTGTTCAACAACAAAAACGTAAGGTTCCTTCCAAACGTAATGTTCTTCTTCCATACTTTTCAACAACGTAAGGTTCATTAACCATACGTTTCAAAATAACGTAAGGTTCCTTAACCATATGTTTCTTTTAACATAAAAAGTAAACTTTTCATCCATACATTATGTTCATCAACGTAGGGTATGAACAGTGATTCCAGTACGCGCTAAAACTGATCTCGCACTACAGTGATTCCAGAACGCGCTAAAATTGATCTCGCGCTACAGTGATTCCAGAACGCGCTAAAATTGATCTCGGAATAAATGAAGTATGAAATCTCGTTATATGAAATAAATAAATAAAATAAATTCCTGCAAAATACTCAACGAAATAATTAGTAAATAATTAAGGGTATTTGTGAGCATCAAAATTTTCATAAAGAGACAGAGTATTATTTAAAATAATCTCCCCCTTTAAAAAACATAATTTTGAATTGTTTGAAAACAATATATTGATCAACAATCTCCCCCTTTTTGATGATCACAAAACCCATAAAAAATAATAGAACTAATTTAATTGCAATCTTTATTGAAAAATTAGTTTTATAAAATTTTAGAATTTTGAAAGGATTAAAACAATATTTAACTATAATAAAATTTCTCCCCAATAAAAATAAATTTTCAGCTAAAAATAGATAAAAGATAAATATCGTATATATCCAAATTCTATCATATATCCAAATTTCATCATAGGAAACAAATGAATTTAAATGTTGTGTTTATCCAAATTCTCCCCCTTTTTGTGATATCAAAAGGAATGAAAAAAAAACAGATTTGAACACATTCAATATTGCACTGAACTATAAGTAAATGCTATAGTTAACTGTGTATGAATAAGTCAATTTGTTATACTGGCTAACTCAATCATAAATCAATAAACAACAAAACAAAACAAAAAAAAAATAAGAAAAGAATTTTCATTCACAAGGTGTTATATATAAACGATTGTGATATACAGAGGAATCAAGGTTCATAGATAAGACAGGGAAAAAGGTGTCTATTTCCTTTGAATCGCGGTCTTTATCTCTGTAAACTGTTCTCTGAGCCTCTTCATCATCCCATCTCCTAACTTGATGATAAGATCTCTGTTCTCTTAAGTCATATGAATATCTTCAATCAAATTAACTCTGAAAAAATCATGCATTCTTTCTTCTTTTTCAACAAAAAGAGCCAGTTTTTCTGATAATTGATTCAAAAGAATCCTAATCGGTTGCTCTCCAGATGTCAACTGATCCACTAAAAATCTCTGATTATCTAGAAAAACTGACAAAGGGGCACTATTACACTGAAGATCGTGCAATCTGTCACTCATATTGCTCATTGCTTTAGTAATTGCTTGAAATCTCCGAATCAAAT
Organism: Viscum album; assembly: GCA_963277665.1. Taxonomy (NCBI): domain Eukaryota; kingdom Viridiplantae; phylum Streptophyta; class Magnoliopsida; order Santalales; family Viscaceae; genus Viscum; species Viscum album. The sequence goes on from OY728148.1 coordinate 317,267,558, forward strand.
CAGGTGAAGAGCCTGATCCACTCATAGCACTGTTTGCAACAGACTCAAATTTATTCTCCATGTAAATCTTCAACTCAGACAAATCATCTTTCTTTACCATCTCTGATTTTAACTGATCAACAGCATGCAGCATATCAGTCTTAAACAAATCTACTTCCTATCTTGAAACAGTACATTCTTTCAGCTTCTGAAACTTCAACTGCTCTAAGTTCAGAGAATTTTTGAGACTAACATTCTCAGATTCTAACTGAGACATATGCTTGTACAACTCAACAACTTCTTCTTTTCTCGAATCAGGGGCACCCTGTGCTCGATTCTCATGTCCAGAATAAGGTTGATGAAGCAGGGCAAGTGGTAAGGAATCTGCATCCGACTGTTCTTTGTCCTTGTCCTGACAAGGTTGATCCACTGAACTATCTTTTGAAGCCTGTAACTCTTCCACTGAAAAATCTTCCTGAATTACCTCTGTATGAGCTTCAGAAGTATGTTCATCACGAACAGTAGTCTCTCTGACTTGTACTGATTGGTCAAGAACAATATTTTCATGTAAATCTTGAGGTCCGGCCACTTCTTCACCAGGCACTGCCTCCATAAGTTGTTCTTGTTGAATTAATTTTTCAACAGCCAAAGCAGCAGATTGAGGTTCTTCTTGAGTTTCTGTTTGAGCTGCTGGTTCCTCTATCGGTGCAGTCTGCTCCACAATAGCTTCTCTCACAAATGAATAAGAAATTACCGGTTCAGAGGATTTCAAGGCAGGAGAGATAACTTCTTCATCAATTGACCTCTTCCTTCTAGATTGAAGTCCTTCTTGACTTCTCTCTTCCTCAACTTCCTCCATCTCAAAACGAATTCTCCTTGCCACTGTACTAACTCTTGATTCTGCTTGTCCCTCCATGGACATAGCCGGTTGAGCCTGAGCACTCTCCGAGTTTTCCTCAGCTCCAACAGGTAAGAGTTTTCCTTTAATTGTGCTCCAGAAGTATCCTTCTTTCCTCAAAGTTCCAGCATTAAAAACATTACTGTGGTGAAATTTCACCCCAGCATCTACCAATCTGATCATTCCTCTTTTAAACAAAAACAAAGAAATGAACCTTCTATAAGGGAAAAAGGTCATTCTTGCTTCACTCTGACAGCAGTAACTCAGATATCTTATCATAAACCGAGGAAAATTAAACTTAATATCACACATCAGAAGATACATTATGTACATGCCCGGGTATAGGATTTTCTCCATCTCAGCCATTCTTGGTGCTAAACCAGTCTGAACAAATTTTACCAAAATTTTCTGATCGGGCTCCAAATCCTTAATAAACATCTTCTTTATCACTCTGGTTCCAAACAGAAAAGACATAATGTCTTCAGACTTATGTACAAAATCTCCAATATTCCGTAAATCGAAATGAAAAACTCCTTCATGAGGGCAGTTAAGAATTTGACTTATCTCTACAGATGATATTGAAAAGTCCTTATCCTCTATTTGAGCCAATAAACTATCCTCTGTATCTCCAAGGCTAAACTGAACAGTTCTAAAGAAATGTCTCATTTCTTCCTCATATAGAAACTCAGAATTTGCACTATTAAAAGCTTGCTCAAGGCTTTGAAACGACAACGCTTGCTTCAACAGTAAATTAGTTTCAAACAGCCACTCTAAATCTATGACTTTACCCTGCAGTATTTTCTGACCTACTACCTTAGGTTTCTTTGCAGCACTGCTCTCGGCTTCATCTGAACGCTTAGTCTTTTCCATTCCAACAACGATTTCTGAAGGTTCGTAAGTTTAGGGTTTGAAGATTCAGAAAAGGATTTTGGAGCAGATGTGTGGTTTTAGGTTTTCGAAAGGGTTTCCGAAAAAGGTGAAGCAGTTTAGAAGGTGAAACGGTTCTGAAAGCCTTGATTCCTGTGTAATCACTAATCATTACTTTTATTTAAAACAAAATAAAATTACATATAGCGAAAAACAGAAATTAAGCAGAATTCGAAAACAGAATAAGATTTAAAAAAAACTATTTAAAATTAAATAAACCTAACTCCCTCTTAATAAATTCAAACCTTGCCATGGGAAGTGGTTTAGTAAAAATATCTGCTAATTGATTTTCTGTATTTAAAAATTCTAAAAATATATCCTTTTTAAACACATGATCTCTTAAAAAGTGATGTCTTATATCAATGTGCTTAGTTCTAGAATGACTAATAGGATTTTTTGAAATATTAATTGCACTAGTATTATCACATAAAATAGGTGTATTATTGAAATTTAATCCAAAGTCCATAAGAGTGTTTTTCATCCACAACACCTGTGCACAGCAACTACCTGCAGACACATATTCTGCCTCGGCTGTTGAAAGGGAAACTGAGTGTTGTTTCTTACTAGACCATGATACTAAAGACTTCCCTACAAAGTGACATGTTCCTGAAGTACTCTTCCTATCTAATCTACAGCTTCCAAAGTCAGCATCTGAATATGAAATTAAATTAAAATCAGAGGTTTTTGGATAAAGCAGAGATTGATAAATAGTACCTTTTAAATATCTAAAAATTCTTTTAACAGCAGTTAAATGGGATTATTTGGGATTTGATTGAAATCGAGCACAAAGACATACTGAGTACATTATATCTGGTTTACTAGCAGTAAGATATAACAAACTACCAATCATACCTCTATATAACTTGTTGTCCACTGATTTTCCAGTTTCATCCAAATCAAGTTTTATATTATTACACATAGGAGTTGTAAATGGCTTGCTGTTTTCAAGTCCAAATTTCTTAAGTAAATCAGTAATGTATTTGCATAGATTTAAAACATTTCCAAAATCTTTTTGAAATATTTGAAGACCCAAAAAGAAATTTAATTCTCCCATCATACTCATTTCAAATTCTTTTTGCATTAATTCTGAAAATTCATGACAAAGAATTTTATTGGATGATCCAAAAATTACATCATCAACATAAATTTGTACCAACAAAACATTATTTTTCAGAGTTTTCTTAAAGAGTGTTGGATCTGCCAGTCCAACAGTAAAATCATTTTTCAAAAGAAAAGAACTTAGTCTTTCATACCAAGCTCTAGGTGCTTGTTTAAGGCCATAAAGAGCTTTAGTAAGTTTGAAAACAGAATCTGGTTTTTGAGAATTTTCAAAACCAGGAGGTTGCTCAACATAAACTTCCTCCATTAAATAACCATTTAAAAAGGCAGATTTAACATCCATCTGAAATAATTTAAAATTCATATAAGATGCATAGGCTAAAAGGATTTTAATGGCTTCTAACCTGGCTACAGGTGCAAAGGTCTCATCTTAATCTATTCATTCTTCTTGATTATATCCTTTAGCTACTAATCTTTCTTTATTTCTAGTTATTATCCCTTGATCATCCTGTTTATTCCTAAAGACCCATTTAGTTCCTATTACTGGATAATCATGTGGTCTTTCAACTAATTCCCAAACCTTATTTTTCTTGAACTGGTTCAATTCATCCTGCATTGCTATTACCCAGCTCTCATCATCTAAGGCTTCTTCTATGGTCTTAGGTTCTTGTTGGGATAGGAAAGCAGAGAATTCAACTATGTTTCCAAGGTTTCTTCTAGTTTGAATACCAGTCTCTAAGTCACCTATCACAGATTCTAAAGGGTGATTCTTTAAGGTTCTAGATTGTCTAGGCATTACATTCAAGGGTTCTTCAGTGTCATGTTCTTCTGAACTGGACTGAATTTCTTTTATATCATTTTCAAAATCATTCTTTAAATTCTCAAGTCTCATGTTTTCATTAGAATCAGGTTCATCTATTTGTTCTATCCTTTTCTCAAAAGGATCAGATTCATCAAATTTCACATGAACTGATTCTTCAACAATCCTTGACTTTTTATTATAGACTCTATAAGCTTTGGAGGTTGCAGAATATCCTAAGAAAATACCTTTATCAGATTTTGGATCAAATTTACCAAGATTATCTTTGGTATTCAAGATGTAAACCTTGCATCCAAAAACATTAAAGTAATTTACTTTAGGTTTTCTGTTATTCCATAGTTCATAGGGTGTCTTTTTCAAAATAGGTCTTATAAAAATTCTATTCATTATATAACAAGCTGTATTAACAGCTTCTGCCCAGAAATATATAGGTAGGCTATATTCATTTAACATAGTTCTGGCCATTTCTTGAATAGTTCTATTTCTTCTTTCTACAATCCCATTCTGTTGAGGTGGTCTTGGAGCAGAGAAGGTGTGTTTAATACCCATGTTTGAGCAAAAGGAATTAAATTCCTGGTTCTCAAATTCTCCACCATGATCACTTCTCAATGAGATTATATTAAAACCTTTTTCATTTTGAATAGATTTACAAAAACCGTCAAATAAACTAAAAGCTTCACTTTTAAATTTCAAAAAGAAAATCCAAGTAAATCTAGAATAATCATCAACTAATACATAAACATATAATTTACCAGCTAAACTTGCTACTCTTGAAGGTCCAAACAAATCCATATGGATAAGTTCTAGAGGTTTAGTTGTAGCAACTTTATTAACAGATTTGAATGATGATTTGTGTTGCTTGCCAAGCTGAAATGCATCACAGAATCTGTCATTTTCAAATTTGAGACTAGGCAAATCAGAAACTAGATGTTTCTTAGATAATTTATGTAAAGAATATATATTGTAATGACCAAGTCTTCTATGCCAGATCCAGGATTCACTTATATTAGCAGTTAAGCAGTTTACTTGTTGTTTACACAAGGAATACAAATCCAAAGTATAAACATTATCAGTTCTGGGTGCTCTAAACTTAAACAGTTTATCTTTAGAAACAGTACAACTATTGTTAGTAAAATCAACAGTGTATCCATCATCACAGAGTTGAGAGATACTTATCAGATTGTGTTTTAACCCTTGTACATAAAGTACTTTGTTGATTGAGACTGTCTCTGGATCTCCAACTGTTCCAATACCAATAATCTTTCCTTTGGCATTGTCACCAAAGGTGACAAGTCCTCCTTCCTTTCGAGTAAGAGAAGAGAAATTAGCTGAAGTTCCACTCATGTGTCTTGAGCAGCCACTGTCCATATAACATATTTCTTTCTTTATTTGATGACCTGTTACCTGCAAAGACATTCAAACAAATTGCTTTGGTACCCATATTTTGTTGGGTCTAGGAGTGTTAGCAAGCAGTGATCTGGGTATCCATATTTTCTTTGTTTTCTTAAAATTGATTGAATCATATAGATCATTGGAAATATAAGCTTTCTTAATTCCACATATTTGAGGTTGTCTTAGAAAACAGTTTTTAGCTATATGACCTTTTGTTCCAAAGAAGTTACAAATAACCTGTTTAGTGCTAGGAACAAAATAATTTTTGTATAACTTAGGATTTTCTCCTTTACTTCCAATTCCAAACCTTTCCTTTTTAATTACAGTTTTTCCAAGTATCTCATTTAAGGCGTTTTATCCTTTTGTAAAAACTAATGCAGCCTTTTTATAAGATTCTACTTCATCCTGTAGAGTTTTTATTTTTGATTCAAAATTAATTTTATTTGAGTCAGCAGAGTTGTATTTGTCAATTAATTCCTAATGTTGTTTTAGCAAAGTATTTCTCTCATATGAAATAGCTTTATGCAAGTTCTTTATAGATTTATATTTTTTAAATAATGAGTCATACCTTTCTTCAAGCATATTGCAGTAAGCTGCAAGTTTTTTATTTGAGAAACCGGTTTCAGAGTTTGATTCATTATTTGAGTCAGAGGAGTAGTATGAGTGTACCTCATCAGTTTCAGCCATGAAACACATATTTTCTTTTAAATTGACTTCCTCCTTCTATGAGCTTGATTCAGAAGAATTACTTGAGTCTTCAGAAACACTCCATGTAGCTTTCATAGCTTTCTTGTCTTTCTGCTCATAATCATCTCTTTTGAAGAATTTCTTCTTCTTTGCATCTTTCAATTTTGGGCAATCCGGTCTGATATGTCCCATCTTTTTGCATTCATAACATCTCACTTCCTTGCTATCCTTCTTGAAGGATTTCTTGAAGTCTTTCTTCTTATTGTATAACTTTCTGAATTTTCTGGCTAGCTGAGCCAGTTCTTCATCCGAATTTGAAGAATCAGAGCTTTCTGATTAAGCACTTACTTCTCTGTTCTTCATCGTTCTATCCTTTTGTTGAGAAGTCACTTTCAAAGCAGTATTTTCCCTTTTTATGTAGACTTTATGCTCATTTTCCTCATCTTGCATTTCAGCCTCGTACATCATCAATGTACCAATCAGCTCTCTCATAGTTAGATCGTTAACAGAAGTTGATTGTCTGATTGCTGCAGAGATTCCATTCCATCGAGTAGGAAGTACTCTCAGTACCTTTAACGTTTGATCAGCCTACTTGATTGGTTCTCCTAGAGCTGTTATATTATTGACAATTTCTGTCAATATTCCATTCATCTGAGTGATGCTCTCTCCTTCAATCATTCTGAAAGTATCGAATTTTAATTTAGCAGTTGCATATCTCATCTGTCTTACATTATCTGTTCCTTCATAAGCAACAGCTATTGTTTGCCACATTTCATATGCAGTCGGGCATTGAGATACTCTGTTAAATTCATCCGGTCCTAGACCAGAGATGATTGCATTCATAGCTTTTGAATTCATGTCATACTCAGCCTCGGTAGCAGCACTCCATGTATCAGGATTTTCAGGAATTTCATAGGGAGTCAGAATCTTTGAATAGACTTTATAACCAAGATTTTTTAGATAAATAATCATACGTGATTTCCAGCAGCCATAATTATCTCCATTAAAGTAAGGTGCTCTGACCATTGACATTCCCTCTCTCGTATCAGCCATGATACACTATGTATAATCTTTAAATACTTCTAGCTTGATTAGACTTTAAAAATAAGAAGCTCCTCCTCTGATACCAATTGTTGGATATGAATCTACGGATTACACACAAGAGGGGGGGTGAATTGTGTATTTTCAAAATTATTACAATCTCTTCAATTTAGACAAATTCTGTCCACCATGCTTTAGCACGATTAAATATGTAGCGGAAAAAGTAAAAGCATAAACACACGGATGTATAGTGGTTCGGGGAACAGAAGGCCCCTAGTCAACTCCACCAACGATCAAATCCACGAGCTTGGCGATTTTCACTATCTGGTCCTCGTTTCCACAGACCTGTTCACAACTGAGTACAGGCAGTTGATACCTTTACAAGTTTCCGGAAAACACAGCCTTCCTGGTTCAAACACGAACCCACACAGCTTAGAACGAGAAGCTGATCACTCAAAAATAAAAAGGGTTTCGATAAAGAAAACACTTCTCCAGTTGTTCTTCACAATTGCAACAGAATGCAATTGACAGTAGATAGATCGTCGTCTTCAGAAAATAAAGATCTGTAATCAAAACAGTTCTGAGTCGATCCAGTTGCAATAGATATAACAAGAAACTTCACAACTTCAGCAGCAGTAGATTCACAACAGATAGTCGATGTAGAACACGTGAATCTGCTATCAAGATCTTCCTTCGGTAATAAAGGTTTTACACTTCTTCTTGATCACCAGAAAAGAACGCCTTCACACAGTCTCTGTTTCTTGCTCGTTAAAAGATCAATCTATATATTTCATACACTTTCCTGTGTATATATATATATCCGAAGTTTCCAAGATAGAACATATATATTCAAATCTGAGAAAATCTTCCGCATAAATAGATCCATGAAAATCTCCTTTAGATTCGCGATATTAAATAACAGAGCCGTTGTAACTCCCCTGAAGAATCGGCATAAAAAGCTCCGTTTTAAATCAATCATTAATCCGTTAAAAATTGTCTTTAATTCCGTCAAAGTCGTACATAAGAATCGGCTCGAAATCCGCTTAATAATCCGCCTGTTTGACCAATGCAAAAGGAAATATCGTCTGCCAAAAATATCCCGATGCCAAACGTAGGGTTGATGACGTGGCTCCAAACGTAGGGTTCACAAACGTAAGGTTTACAAACGTAAGGTTCACAAACGTAAGGTTGAACATACATATTTTCTCTTCAGTATTCAAACGTAGGGTTGATCATCCATACTTTGTCTTGCTTCAACTCTCCAAAGAACGTACGGTTGATTATAAAAGTAAGGTTGATGATCCATACTTTTGAGAAACAAACTCAACACTGAAAACTAACGTACGATTTCTCTTCCATACTTGTCCAACAACAAAAACGTAAGGTTCCTTCCAAACGTAATGTTCTTCTTCCATACTTTTCAACAACGTAAGGTTCAATAACCATACGTTCCAAAATAACGTAAGGTTCCTTAACCATACATTTCTTTTAACATAAAAAGTAAACTTTTCATCCATACGTTATGTTCATCAACGTAGGGTATGAACAGTGATTCCAGTACGCACTAAAACTGATCTCGCACTACAGTGATTCCAGAACGCGCTAAAATTGATCTCGCGCTACAGTGATTCCAGAACGCGCTAAAATTGATCTCGGAATAAATGATGTATGAAATCTCATTATATGAAATAAATAAATAAAATAAATTCCTGCAAAATACTCAACTAAATAATTAGTAAATAATTAAGGGTATTTGTGAGCATCAAAATCATCATAAAGAGACAGAGTATTATTTAAAATAATCTCCCCCTTTAAAAAACATTATTTTGAATTGTTTGAAAACAATATATTGCTCAACACCTTTTTTTTCCATCAAAATATTTTTTTTGAATTATAATTGATGCTGCTAGACTGCCAAATTTTTGTAAAAGAAATCACATTTCCTCTTTCCTTTCATGTTTCCCTTCAATGTGGTAGGTCATTCAAATGTCCACACCATGATATTTTTTATTTTAATTAATTACCTATACTGAAAAATTATTCATTTAATAACACTAAACCCTTGTGCCCTCTCATTTTATTATTTTCAAATACCATGTTATATAGTCGTGATACTGTAGAATTTCGTCTCCAAATATCTCTCCCTCTCTATCATGAAATTTTCTTGTTTTAATGATCTGAAAAAAGACCTACTTCATTTATATGGGTGTATGTAAATACAAAAAATGATAAATTTTATTCTTTTATTGACATACATTTAACCCTCACTCCATTTCCAAGGGTTATAAATGACATAATAATATTATTTTTTAGCACTTTAAAACGTCACAATTTTAAAATGAAACCCATTTCTTTTTTTCTATTTGGGTTATTCATGAAATGTTTGATTAATATCTATTTGGATCACATTAATATAAATACATATAAATTTTGTTCCCTGATAGTGCTCCAATTCATTGGATATTGAATTTATCCTCTAGAGATGACAAATTTCACGATACCTTGGTGAATAACCTTGGTAATTTTTCATAATCCTTGGTGATGAACCTTGGTGATATGATCAAAAATATCTAAATTAAATGTTTTAGACACATATTCACGTTATTTTTAATGTTATTTTAATTATTTTATTCATCTACATCCATTTCTAATGTCTTTATGTTTTTCATCATGTTCTTATTGATATCACAAGTAAACCGATTCCCTTGCGTTCCTTACCGGGCCTCCTGATCAGCCTTTCCATTGATGTATATCTTTAGGTTTTGAGATGTAGTATGTGTACATAGTAATAAAATTTAAAGATTCTTTTAAATGTGAAATAAAAGAGTGTTTTTTGTTTACTAGTATTTTGTTCCAGATTTCCAAGACACTAGACATTAGTGGTTCTCTTTTTGTAAAATGAAATGAAATGTTATGTAATAAAAAGGTGGGATTCCATAGATATTTTCGACTATAAATATTCACTAGAAAGATAAAAAAATTTCCTAAATAATTTTAGTTTATTTATAATTTTTATACATCATATAAATAAATTTATTTATGACCCAATGATGATGTTGAGATTACCTTTTTAATAAATGTTTTAATTAAATGAGATTATAAATATTAAAATAAATTTATTTTGATACAATTTATGATATACATTAATTTTTAGGATAATAATGACATTTTATATTTTTATTAATGATGTTTTTTCTAAAAATAAAGTTATTATATATTTTTTTAATGTCTTGATATTTATAGTTTATAAATTGGAATAAATGCCTTTTTAAAACAACTAATATTTTTTAAAATGATTAAATAATATTAAAAATATAATATTTGTATAACTGACTTATATGTTGTTAAAAATATCATTAATGACCCATTTTCGATATCTTGGCTTTTTATTGGATATATATTAACCATATAGTATGAATATAAAACAGGACATGTTAAATGTTAAATTAGTTCACTAAGGGTTAAATCTAAATGAAATGTTTTATTTTATGATCCAAACTTGTTTAAAACCAATTTTCAGAGAGTATTTAGAAAAATAATGACCATATTATCGAATGAAATGAGTTTTATATCTTTTTAAATCTAAATTATTTTTATAATATAATTATATTTTCAAACATTCCTAAAGAGTCCCTCCACAATCTTATAAAAGGACACCACCTATAACACATTACTCACACCTCTAAAGAACTTTGGCTCGCCCAAAATCACACCAATTAAGATTAAAACATCCATATATTAATGTTAGAAGCTTTACCCTAGTCATAACGAAAACTCAAGAGATCCCATTGGATCAAATCCATAGAAGATACCCAATTTCGGGTAACGTCTTCTACCAAGTTTTATTCTATTTTTTTCATTCTACACTACATATACTCTTATTATTATATGTTTACATAAATAAAAGTATCCAATATAAACTAGGTTTTTTATGATATGTATTTGAACTACAATTACACACACCCCCATCTAGTGGTTCTGGAACATACTGATTCTGTGGATGGAGAATTACTACCTCACGAAATAATGATTGTTCAATTATCTCCTACTGCCTCTCATGGTGTCCATTATGATAGAACTATATTTATATATGTTATATAAAATATTTTAATTGTATCTAATTATTCGTATTTTTCATTTATATAATACCTTTATTATTTCTATAATGCGTAGATACACTGATTTCATTTGAGGAAGTGTGGACTACCGCCCTCTTAAAGATATATGACTAGTTCATGCGATAGTGGAACATATAATGGAACAAATTAATGAACCTATATATCATATATAACACATATATTATAATGGAGTTATAATATACCTTTTTATAATTTGGTTTTCATTCATTTAATAATAATAAAATAAATGAAAGTAGCGTTCATGCGTACGTACAACTCACCGTCACCATCAATGGTGCATTTCATTTTCATATTTCTAAGTGATATGGACTATTATAAATACATATTTACTGTATATATATGATATATAAGATATATAAATCATTAATATAATTCTGAATATAGTGTATATTTGACCACATGGACAATGGGAAATTATAATAGGTTTATTTTTTACTCAAATTCTGAACATCGACAAAATGTCTGATATGAACTCAAGAAATTAAATAATTGTTATAGAAAGGTAATAAATGATATAAAATTAATAATGAACTTGAAAAATGTTCTGATTCAAGTTTGAAGTAACTTAATTTTATTTTTCATGAAATTAAGGAACGAATGAGACAAATCGAACACGAGGTAAGGGAACCTTACACCATCCTCTTTTTGTCAAAGTCTTCATTTTTGTAATGTCTTTAAATATCAATTATAAAATGTTGGGATACTTTATTTTATATACTTATTTCTGTAAATGTTATTTCCATGTGATTAGGGACCCTTTTTCTCTCTCATCATCTCATTTTTTAAAATTTTTAGTGATGCCATTAGGCTCTAGAAATTTTGTAAGGAAACTTCTTAACCCAATTCCCATTTTTTCGGTTAATTGTAAACGTCTTGATTATGTCATGATATGAATATGTGTGAATGAACTGTGTTCGTTTTACACATAATATCTAATTATTTTGATGGTATTTATATTTTCCACAAATAATTATGTCATTTATTTAGCCATAATCTCATGATACAATCATTGTAAGGGAATAAATCTCAATCATCTTCCATTGAGGCATATCTTGATACTATTCTACATAATTATCTTATAAGGTGTATATATGAAACTTTTTAAATTTTAAATCATTAATTTATATATTCTCATGATACTTATAGTTTTCTTTGTTGTTATTCTTTAATTGTTTTTATTCAATATTTTCTAAAGTGGTAAAGGATTCTTTAACTGAAACAACATTTTAAATGTTCTGAAGAATTATTATTCTAAATAATTATCATTCATGTCCATGTTTTAGACATGATTTTAATGTTTCATTTATTTGTACATGTCCATTTTAAAGAATAAAACCCTTTCAAAAGATTCTGTTTTGTGTGGGACACTTTGATTCAAAACTCTTATTTTTGAATGTTTTAAATGAATTGATTGTGTAAATATCTAAAACAAATATCTTGTTAATGTAATTTATAAATGATATATTTTATTTTATGCTTGTTTAATGTGTTATGAATATGTTATGGTTATTGGGTGTTGTTTACATATAGGGGTGGTTCCATTATAATACTAGGGTGGGTGTTCTCGAGGTAGCTCTCTAATACATTGGTTAACACGACGAAGGAAAATGTTAATGATTATCCTAAGAGATTTATGGAATATACTCTGATAGGTATTCCAAATGTAACACCCTTTGTAGTTAGGAAAGATGAAATTTAATTATTTTATAGATGCCACAAGATACCTTTATGGTTTATGATTTCTATATGATATTCATAAATATTATGATTCTATTTGTTATGTTAACGAAAAAATGTTTTAAGATTTAAATGTATTATTACATTGATTTGTATGTATTCATGGACTAATGTTTTATTTTTTTCATTTTATATTCCACACAAAGATTTTTATTTTCATACCATGTTTTTGAAATATTTTCCATATGACATAAAGATGAATGTGGTTAAGTATGTGATCAATGAAAAATTCATTCTATCTAAAACATGGAACTAGTCATGTTTATTTTTTATGAGTTTTTATTTTATGAATAATGGATATTGAATAGAAGTGTCTACATGTAATATTCCAGTTTTTATGTATATATTATGACTTAAATACCTAAATATCTATACATAAAAAGATCCTCATTGTGAATTATTAACATAATTCAAGATTACATAATTTTAATGGTCGGGTACTAAAATATAATAACTCTTATTGGGAAGAAAGCAATCTAAGGAAGCTCTTGGTTCATACCAAGAGATGTTACCCTATTGAAAGTAACATCATTTCTAATGTTTTTAGTTTCATTTATATTTCTTAACTACAAAAGTCTTATTATTATATTCCTAAACAACTTAACAATAATTCTAAAAAAATACCATGAATTTGTATTAAGTTTTCTACCTATAATAACACACACCACCATCAAATGGGTAAATAACATGTTGTTTCTATATATGGTGAACTAGTGCCTCACGGAACAATGATTTTTCATTTTTTCATTTCTAAAAATCCTGGATGTAAATTATGATGGAAAAACAATATATATATTTTATTTAATATATTTATAATTTCTTCATACTTCATTAATACTTATTTGGAAAATACCTGTATCATTTCCATGTTGTGTAAATATGATAATTTTGTTTGATTACATGTGTGTTATTTCCCCTACAAGTGATATGAATCATTCAAGCCATACATGGATCATATAATGTATGGATTTAATAAACCTATTTAACATATATAACATATATATTATAGTTCAATTATAATATTGACATGTATCATTTATCTTTCATTATGTTAATATAAAATAAAAAAAAAGTAGTGTTCAAGTGTACGTTTACCTACCATCTCCTTGATTGGTGTACTTAATTTCTACTCTCCAAATATTATAGAATAAAATATATACTTATATACCAGATATATATTATATTAACATAAGTTTTTACATTCTAGAAATGATGAAACTGTGATATATTTAATAATAATGTCAAATAACATGTTAAAACATTCTTGACAATCTTGGAAATTAACACTCGAAATGGATAATGTAATGAAAAGATAATGGCAATAGCGATTTATGATATTACAAAAGAATAAAATAGTAAATAATAAATATTAATATGGTTCTCTAATAATTTAGTATCTTTTTTACATTCCTTATACATGAGGTTAATGGATGTTCTCCCAAAAGGAACCACAATGTAAGGGACTCTTGATCACTTTTCATTCCATTTGGTACACTTTATTATGGTGGAACTAATTTCTTATATATATTTTTCATAGTTCCACATTGAAATTTATTATCATGAAATATTTTATATTCATATAATTTAGATGGTTCATTATATGATTATTACTTTTTGGTCTTCAAATTCATATTCATGGGACTCTTGTCTCACTTTTCATTCAGTGAGGCATAATTTATTATTGCAAACCTAAATTATTTTATATTATTTAAATACTATAACATTGAAATTAATATAAAAAATTCAATTATAATCATGGTATTTAGATGATTCTATTGATGACAATTACTTTTTTGTGTTTCAATTCATATGTAGAGACTCTTGCCTAACTTTTCTTTCCATGAGGCATACCTTATTATTTCACCCCTAATTTCTTTTATATGTTGCTTCATACTTCCACATTTACATATAATATCATGAATTAATTTATCTTCATGTTATTTAGATGATTCAATTTATAACTATTAATTTTCTATCTTTCAATTCATTTGTAAGAGACTATTATCTCACTTTTCTTTTTGTGAGACAAAATTTATTATTGTGAACCTAATTTTTTATATATGATGTACATACTACCATATTTTCTTTAATATCATGAATTATATTATCTTAATGGTATGTAGATGTTTTAAATGATGATTATTAATTTTGTGTCTTTAAATTCATATGTAAGGACTCTTACTCACTTTTCTTTCAGTTGGAAATAATTTACTGTTGTTTACCTAATTTATTATATATGGTGTACATACTGCCATATTGACATTAATATCATGAATTATATTATCATTATCGTAATGTTATGTTGTAATTTATGATTATTAATTTTTTAACTTTCAATTAAAATATAAGGGAATATAACCACACTTTTTTTCTATGATTCAAAATTTTTTATTGTGAACCTAAATTATTATAAATGGAGTACATATAGACACACTGACATTAATATCATGATTTCAACAAAATTAATGGTTTTTATATGATTCAGTTGATGATTATTATTTTTGGGTCTCTCATTTCATATGTAAGTGATTCTTTTCTTACTTTTCTTTTCTTAAGGCATACACCATATACACCACACACTTATTCGGTATAGTGTATCTACTACCCCTTTTAGACATTATATAATGTATCCTTTTTATTCATGGTATAAAAATATACCCATAATGGGTATTATTAATTAATTATTTCAATTTTTACTTGACACATTGGGATTTATAATGAATAACTTACTAAAAAATATTAATCGTTATCTTTTCAATCTCACACACTTTTGTGATTATTAACCATATATTGAAACAATTAATGTATTGTAATGAATATTTTTGGAAATTTACAAGAATATCCATATTATCATTCATGGGGTATTAGTATTTTTTATACCATATACCATTTTTCATATGGTGTTTACGTAGGTTTGTATTTTTTTAATTGGGGAATTATTGATACAATCCACATTTTTCCTTCAATACGGTTATTTGATAAGGCATATTAGTTATTTTGATTGTCCAATATCTGAAATGTTTTGGACTGGACATGATTGGTGGAGCTCTAACTTTATATATATCTTTGGTGCATCGACACATTATCATGAGAAAAATATTTCAGAAAATGGGTTTCTTCCCTTAGTTTTAAATCACATTGTGATAGGTCTTTATGGTAATCAGTTTTCATGTGCCTTAGGGATGATGTCCAAAAATTATGAACATACATCATATTGGTTTCAGTTATTATAAATCCTTGTGATATGAATCTACTTATCTATAGATATAGTTAATTTCATTTCATTAGCTAAATGACATGTTTTTTAGTTTCATAAAATTCCATTGTGATTTTTACTTATCATATTATCTGAATGGGATGTAATTATTTTTATTACCATTCAATATAGTTTATGTAATTCCATTCAGTTTATTGATTACATGGATTTTTTGTTCAGTTATTTTCCTCTCCATTTTATTTTTCTTGTTGATTCAATATTTTTTATACACTATATTTTTCCATACTGAGAATTTGAGCTCACCCTTATAATGTTTATTGTCCCTTGAATTCAATATGGCCACCATGAATGATATAAACCGATTTACTATATGGATTATAGTTTTCATCGATGTAATTTATTTAGATTTTAGAAATAAGGGAAAAAATTACTGTTGTAATTAGTTTAGTAATTTTTAATAAAATTATTATTCATGTATATGTTTGATAAAGACTACTAATATGATCAATGCTTCAGGGCATAATTCATTATAATCATTCAAATAACATTTTTTGAAGACATTGACTGTGGGATATCTAGGGCTGGGTCTCTACATAACTATTATATTATTATATTCAAAAAGCTACAAAATGTCACTCTCTTAGTTTAATGTATCTATTATATTCCCACACAGGGAATCAATAATCATATGAAAGACTATAAGGGTATATTATGAGATTTATGTAATTATTTTCATAAAAGTTATTTATTTATAATTTTTTTTTAAATAATATAATGACATGAAATGGATGTTCAATGTTCATATTGTATTTCTTTAATTAGAATAAAATTAAAATGATAGATATGAATAATATAAATATTAATAAAATTTGAATGGGGTAAAGTGTCTGATGGATTTAAAAGATTTAGGTGACATAGTAGGGTGTTTTTGAAGAATTATATTCTAACTACCCCTTTGTCTTTATGTATTTAAATTCATATTAAACAAATAGTGTTAAAAATTCATTTAAAAATATTTGATAATAAATAATACTTTATTAAATGATTTAAAATTAAAAAATATTTAATATTCAGATAAATGTATGGAATATGGTTTTAGAAATATCCATTTTTTATTTGGACATATTTTTTCTTTCTATGTTATCTTTATTAACTGTTAATGGATAGAAAACCATAATATTGATTTAATTTTTAGAGGGGATAACAAAGGTTTAATACAAAATAATAATGGTAGAAAATTTGATCCAAACTCATCCAAAATTTATTCAATGTTTGAATTTAAATTTATCCCCAACTTAGATATCAATATTAATTTAATTTATTTCAATATTTTATAAAATTTGAAGTGTGTGTCACCCCTATTTTATTAACCTGATCCCCTATATTCCATTATTCAAAAAAACATTGATACATATAGAACAATCAATATTTGAGAATTTATCCTTAACTATCACTTAGAAATATTATTGAGTTTTTATAATTCCCAACAAACTGACAATGGATCCATTAAGAGTAGATTTAACAGAGTTACATTGTGGAAATGGTAACCACCTAAACTGATCACTTTAAATTTAATTACTCATTTTTTCATATCTAAATAGAATATATTTTTTTATTAAATATTAACTTATTATTCTTAAATATACTATTATCTTCTTTATGATTATAAACCCATCATTTTCACTAACATTATACCAAATAGGATGTGAAAATATCACTCGTGGGTACATAGGGTTTACTATCTCCATGTAGCGATAAAATTAATTTCTCATGACCATATTTAATTGAAGGGTATTATGATTTTATTATAATTTATTTAATATAATAGTGAAATAATTATTATATTTTTATTTTAACATCGTATCTACCTTCTTAGCTTCCAATCCGTTGTAAAATGATAACATTGATCATGTGCTAATGTGGACTACCACTTCCATGAAGATATGTGATTCATTTTTTATTTTTACTATTGGATTCAATAATGTGTGATTTAATGAATAAATATTATAAATATTATATAATAATTATTATTTATATATGATTTATTATTTATCTTTCTTTCATTTTATTGATCTATAAAAATGAAAACATTGTTCATGCATAGGTATTGCATGTGGTCTCTATTGATAGTGCGATTCATTTTTCTATTTCAATCCTTTAATAATGTATATAAATAGTTATATAGTGGACATATATAATAGTTTAATTATTATTAACGTTATATAGTTTATGGAATGTTGACAACATTACAAGTTCTAAACTATAGAACAAGAACATACATGAAAATAGATTTAGATATCATCAGGAATATGTATTTTAATAAAAAAAGTGTTAACAAATAGAAGATAAAATGTTATAATTAAATCAAATATTATATGATATTTATGAATTTTATTATTCAATAGAATTATAAGAAATCTTTATTTATTAATCATGTGTTTCCAATGTGAATTCAAACCAAAGCTAAATAATTTATATCTTACTTTTATTTCAATGGGACACATGCCATATTCCCTACTTATTGCTTTTGTTATGGGTATATATTATCCATAAATTAATTTTATAAATAGTATTATTCAAACAATTAGAAAATATTCATATATTGTTCATTCCTTAACATATAATATAAATATTAAGTTAACAATTTTTCAGGTTTTTGTGATACAATCTCATTGGTTTTGAAGAATTTTTTTTATTATTTAGATGATGATTAAATATAATTATATATATCTAATGAAAAACTTGTATTATCATATCTGATAGTTATTTTATGAAAATAATTATTAATTTTTTTTCATCAACTAATCAAAAAAATAGACTAATTTTATTTTTTATGGAAAACCAATATAAATTCTCTCTTCGGTTAATGGTATTTTATCATCCATGAACTTTTGTTACAAATATTGTTCAAAAATGTTTTTTAAATAAAACTATTATAATTATTTTTCATTTTAACCCCTGTTTAAAATTATAATTTATTTTAAGAAGTATTATTCTTTCCATTTTCCATTTGAGGTACTTTTAAAACTTTTACCAAAAAATGTGAAAAAGAATATTTTCAATTAATTTATAAAAATTGAATGGAATTTTCAACCATAATGAACAATAAAAGTATTTAATCTCAATTGTAATTATTTCAAGATTATTTTAGATGAAAACTTTCCCCTAACATTTTAGAAATATTTTTATTTTAATAGTAATTTTCTAAATGGAATGTCTATTTTCCTCAATCAATACATCAATGACCTTTTAATGAAATTTTCATATACGATATCATTGTTTTCTTTTAGTAATGTGTTACTAGGGATATGATCTATTGTTACTGTATTTATTATATTTATTCATATTTTGTGTTTATGATGTTTAGATGCTTTTGAGAACAATTAATTTTCCATGGGTTGTGATCTTATATGATTAAGAAATGTTTAGGAACCCTATATTCACTATAAGAATTTTGATGTGATGATATGATGAATGATTTATGATATTCTAGAACAAAATTATTTGGTTTTAATTTTGTGATTCTAGTTAAATAATATCAAAAAATAGTGGTCATATTATAAACACGGAATTTTGTCACAATATAACCAATGATGGGTGGCACTATTATCTCCCACAAATGAACTGTGAAAATATTAATATGCCTGGATATAAGAAGGTATAGAATGGGGAGTGATGTTAATTTAGTAAGAGATGATTCCCACTATAACATTCATTGGAGTGAACTAAGACTACTATGATGGTTTTAGGAATAAAAACATTCCATAATTATACTACATCCAACGATCCTTTACTACTAGGTCAAAAAATTAATATTATTATGTGTATGCTAAACAAATTATATCTTATTCTAATGTTATCCTTTCATGGATCATGTTATTTCATTCATTTATGAATCAAGTGTTATAAACTACCTTTCTAAATTGAGTTAATCAAGAATGTAATTAATCATATGTACGGTATGATTATCAAATACTATTATAATGTTATTGTTTCCTTATATGTATGGTATACTCATGTGATCATTAATATCATTCTAATTTAATAATACTAAGAATATGACTTAACACTTTAAAAATTATCCTTTCAACAGGTTTTGAAGAAAAATATCACATATGATACAGATGAGAAGTATGGTGGTTATGAAGAACCTAGTGAGAGATAGTGTAGAGCATTAATGAAAAAGTTGTCTATATGTCCATGTTTCAAGAGGAAAGAGACCTATACAATTTTGGAGTGGATAATTATGTTATATACGAAATATTATAATATTAATAAGTTTCATATATTTTTGATATGTTTGGTTGTCTATATTTTTTTCAGGTTGAGGTTTATATAATTATTGAAGACTAGGATGAGAAAAAAATATTGAGAACCAATTGTAAAGTTTAATGTATAGTATAACATTGTAATGTTTGGGTAATGATCATAAATGACATCTATTAAACTAAAGGAGTCATAGAAGAAGGTGTATTAACATAGAATTCAGATAAATTATTTTTCATGATTATATGGTTTTACATTGTGATTATAATTTATTATACTACTATTTTGGGTTTTTCTCCATGCGTACAACCTAAAGGAATCATGATAATTCTAAATTAAATAGGAAATTAAATTATGCTTTCACAAAAAATTAAATTTTATGTTATATTGATTGAAAAATATTACTACATGTAAAACAAAGCATTCCATTTATATGAATCATGATGAGATTATAAAGGAGGGAGTGAGGGAAAACATTTAGTTGAGTCCTTTTTTGGGATATTTCAACCATATTTTTAAAGACCTGTAAAATTCAAGGGAATTTTTTTTCTTAATACTCTTTGGAATTTTACAAGAACGCGATTTCTGACGGCACCTGATTCTGAGGCCCGGAGTGCCCGGAATTAATTTCCGAAGTTCAGCTCGGGTACGTTCAGTGAACGAACAAGCGGGAATTTCTAACTTTTGATCCGGTGCTCGGATTTGAAATCTGAGGACACCGATGAACTCGCAGCGCCGATATTCTCTTAAGGAGACCTTTTCCGAGGTTGCGTTTCCGAGGTTGCGTTTATTTCGGGTTGAGAGTTAGTTTTTGGGAGTTTAGAATAAGTTAAATAAAAATTGGGGAATACAGATTTTTATTTTAACTTATTGGTTAACTTCTCCCAAAGGGATTTAGTGGTGGGACCCACATCCACTTAACCTCCCTTGGGAGGATTAAGTGTGGTGGGGCCCACCCGTAGCATAACTCTTCTTCTTCACTTTTAAAACTCCCTTAACCTACTCTTTTAATTAACTTGACAAGTTGGGTTATTAAATGGGTTGAGTTGTCTTAATTCAAACCTTTGAATTTCAAATGGTTTGGTTGTGTAAATAAAATAAGCCCTTAGCTTATTTTATTTGGTTAGAATTCTCTAGCCTCCTTGTGAGTTTTTGAAGCCTTCTTCTTCTTCTTCTTCTTCAAGCTTTGATGAAGAACCCGAAGAACCTTCATGCTTCGACGAAGAACGCCACGTTCTCGGGAATCGTCTTCCGCGACGCCATAACCGCGACACCGACGACGTACTCCTTCCGCATCATTTCTCCCGCTATGATTTTTTCCACGACGAAATGGTCATCAAAGAACATTGAATCCTCGCTTCACGACATCGACGTCCTTCTTCCGTGACGCCGACCACCGCGACGCTCGTCTTCCGTGGGTCGTTGATGATCATCGTTCTTGAAACCAAGATAGGGGTTGTTGTTGATTATTTATTTACTCTCGTTCTTGGTTCTAGCATGATATTCTTGTGGATAAATATTTAAGGGTTATCATCTAACGAGAGGGGGGGGGGGGTCGGACCACACAAACACAGCCGAATTCCCCCTCCTTGTTCTTGATTATTATTATTTTTTCTTGAGGATGAACGAGATGGAGTGGTGCCGTCGCACCACGTGGGAATCACACGGCTATAGATGCGCGGCGTCGACGCGCCGTGCCGTGGAAATATTAACATGAACACGCCGCTGTCGCGCCGCGTCGAAGGAAACCAAAGGCGCCGCGGCCGGAGCGGGGCCGCGGCGGAGGGGCGTGATGCCGTCGCATCGCACCAGACGCCGAAGGCCGCGGCCGGTTCCGGGCCACGGCGGAACGGGAAGACCGGAGGCTAGCCGGTACGCCGGTGTCAGAAGCCGGAAGGGGGACCGGCCTTGCCGGTCCCGTTGAGGAAGAAACGGCCGGCCATGTTGGGCCGGCCGGAAGGGAGAAGTGCCGGGGGAATTAATTCCCCCGGCTGGCCACAAGCAGGCCCCCCACGTGAGGGGGGGACTGGTTACACAAAGGGGGGGGGGGGGGGGGCAGCGCCCCCCCCCCCTCCCGTTTTTCTCAAAGGCAGGCCCCCACGAGGGGGGCCGGTTTCTCCAAAGGCGCGGTTTTCAGCCGCGCCACCAGCTAAGAGGAGAGGGGGCCTTGCCCCCCGCACGTGGCAACCGAGCGGCGCCCAGGCCGCGCCACCTGCCGGGCCGGGTCAGACCCGGGTCGGGTCGACCCGGTCTGGGTCGACCTGGTTCGGGCCGACCCAGGGGGTGGTCGGGCCGGGTCAGTCCGGACCCGGACCACCTGTTTTCGAATCGACTTTGGTCTTTTTCCCATAACATGAGCTACAGACCTCCGATTGATGAACCGTCAGTAGAGATGAGATCCTTGGATCGAGATGGTCGATTCGGTATATCGCACTCAAGGTTTCGGAATACTTTGAGTTCGGTCGGGTTGGTTCGTACACGAAACCAACCGGGCCCTCGGAGCGGAAACACACATATCTTGAGCTACGGACATCCGATTGACGTGTCGTCAGCTTTGTTGTGTTCCTCTTAGTGAGACAGATCTTTTGGAATACTCCGCCCGAGGTTTGGACGCAGGTGGAGTACGGTCGGGTTGGTTTTGCCTTAAAAACCAACCGGGCCCCTGGGACGAAAAATCCAATAACTCTCAGACCGGGCGACCGATCGACGCGTCGTCTGTTGCGTTGAGTTCTTGTTGGCGATATGAAACTTTTGGATACATCAACTCTGGACTTAGTGATAGTTGATGTATCAGCCTCTCGGCTCGTGGAGCGGACCCTCCCGAACGAGCTTGCTGTGTGCGGGAACCCTAGTGTTGGTTTCAACTGTGACTGCTACTACTAATGTGACTGCGACGACAACAGTACAGAGATCCTGTGTGGATTCGACGACGACTACATCACTCAGTGATCCTACGTGGATCAGTGCTACAGGTCCTGTGTGGGCCCAATCCTGTGTGGGTCCGATCCTGTGTGGGTCTTTGCGCTCAGCGGTACTGTGTGAACCAGCGCCTACAGGTCCTATGTGGGCCCGATCCCGTGTGGGTCTTTGCGGGGGTTAGTTACCTATCGATCCTTTGTGGGTCTGACGACTTAGATGGATCAGAGATCATCTTTATCGTCCTTCGAAGAAGTATACCTGTGTGAGCTGAATCCTGTTTCTTTCCTGTGTGGATTGTGTTGTGCTATCCTGTGTGGATTTCGTTTTGCTTTCCTGTGTGGAATACGTATACTTTCCTGTGTGGACTGAGTTGTACTTGGGCTCGGAGGTTAGAGCGTATTGGAATTGATGACTTAGGTATATGTATGGGCATATACCTAAGCAGTGTCAGTTGTTACTTCGTGTTTTTATCTCAACTTTGTGGTTTATCCTTTGTGGATTTTGGGAGACCTTCAGGGGTCTCGAGGTCCCTACTGAGTAGCTTATACTCACCCCTGCATGGGTTATGCCCGCACTACGTTATGTTGGTTGCAGACGACGGACAACGTTGATCTTGGCTGAGGCTTGCAGAGCAGGACGGTTCCTGGAGGTGGACCACTGGGCGGGACGTGTTCGGAGCGGACGGCGGAACCCGAGGAGCAGTGGAGCTATCTGTACCCACCCTTCAGGTGGGATTTCCAGTGGACAACTCGGTGTAGAGGCTTTTACTTTACAGTTGCTATTTTCCCTTTAGAGTTGTACTTTACTTTCAGTTTGGGTTTGTATACTGGCCCATTTACTTTTCCACACTTTCAGTTGTACTCTGTTTTAACATAGTGTTTACTTTTCCACTTACTTACTCTGTGGTGTTTGTTTACTTTTCAAAGGAAATGCCTTCCCTTTTACTAGGAATTACGCCTTGGTGCTAGTCGCCAGCCCCTGACCTATGGAAGGTGGGCTTGGGGTAGTCACGACACGAGCCCCGAGGGCGGGTCGTGACAAATTGGTATCAGAGAAGTTCGGTTCTACCGCGAACTCTTGTCTTTACTATGTGAAGAAATAATGTTTAGCGTATTGAGTGTGGTTATCAGTCCAGGGAGTCCAGTTTTGGTGTGGCGGACAACGTATCCGTACACCAGGACCCTGACTTCTGATTTCCGACTTAATGCACGAAAAAATTGATTGCATGTGTGTTTCAAAGTTTTCTTTGTGATTACTTTATATCAGCTCACCAGGTATACTGTTCTGACCGTGGCGCACCTGTTTCCTTTTCAGGATGGCCCCACGACGGCAGCCAGCTAGGGTTTCGAGAGTCGAGTGTGACGACAGCCCACCGAGCGACGAGGCCTCGGTGCAGGGCCCTTTGTCAGCAGTGGCATCGGTGGTAGCTCTACCCCTCGAGCCACCAATGCTTCCAGCACCAGCCGCTGACGATGCACGTCGCCTCAGCGCACTGCATGAGTTTCAGCACCAGCGACCACCCAGGTTTTGTGGGGAGACGGACCCCCAGGCAGCAGAGGACTGGCTGGAGGCAGTGGTACGAGTTTTTAGGTTAGTGAGGACACCTGCAGACCTCATGATGATCCTCACTGCGAGCCTACTGCACGCAGCTGCGGGCCGATGGTGGAGCTTTATGCTTCAGGTGAACGATGAGGCATCTATTCTATGGACGGACTTTGAGAGCATCTTCCGCTCGGAGTTCGTCCCAGCCACCCTTCGTGCGGTGCGTATCTAGGAGCTTCTTCAGCTACGGCAGGGCAGCATGACGGTCGCTCAGTACTCGGCGAGATTTTCCGATCTCTCGCTCTACTCGACTGACATGGTACGGGACCCATTCTTCTGGGCCCGGACCTTCGAGAAGGGTTTGAGACACGAGATCAGGGCATCGCTGATCTCCCTCAGCATACCGACTCAGACAAGAGTACTGGAGTTGGCCCTTTTGATCGAGAGCTTCCTTGCTGAGTTTACACCAGCGCCGAGACCCACCGCAGGGTGGCACGTGGCAGAGTCATCTGCAGAAGGCAGTCGACGGATGACTCAGTGGTCCAGGAAGACCAGACCCTCTGGGAGACGACCTCAGGACACTGGCTCAGCAGTGCGGGGCACACAGTGTGGAGCCTGTCTTTCAAAAGGCAGACAGTGCTACTCGTGCGGCGGGCAGGGCCACATGGCTCGTGACTGCCTGACCCGTCGTGCCGAGGAGCAGCAGACGGTTGAGGGACCACCGAGGCAGAGGCAGAGGGTCGACCGTGGCGGTCCGTAGGGAGGAGGCGGACGAGGAAGAGGAGCTGGCCGAGCAGCAGGTGGTGGGCGACACTTTGAGACTCTGCCACCACCACCACCAGAAGGTCCACCCCAACCACAGGGAGCAGGCGGGCAGAGACAGGCACAACTCCAGGAAATAGAGGCCTACGACCACGGCGCACCCAAGATGATTTGAGGTACTATCTATGTCTATTCCACCCTTTCTGCAGTACTTATAGACACATGAGCGAGTCACTCTTTCATAGCCGCTGCCCTTGTTCGGAGCTCGGAGATTCCGACAGAGTCGTTGGCTCGATCCTTACGGCTAGAGACTCCTACGGGAGCGGACTCAGTGATTATGCACTGGTGCCGGCAGTGTGAGCTTACTCTAGGAGGCGAGAGCTTCGGCTGGGATCTTCTTGTAGCAGCGTCGAGGCCTTACGAAGTCATCTTGGGCATGGATTGGCTATCTACGGTCCATGCGCATATTGACTGTTTTAGGCGCAAGGTGCGATGTGTACGCACCGACGGGAGTAGGTTCACCTTCACCGGCGAGAAGGGAGCCTTTGCAGCACATGATGGACTTCTGCGGAGGAGAGGACAACCCATTACTAATCAGTTGGCTAGCCTCATCCTTGGAGTAGTTGACGTGCGGAGTCCTGGTTTTCCTGTAGTGGCGGATCAGTTTGCGGACGTTTTTCCCAACGACATTCCAGGGCTACCTCCTCGCAGAGATGTAGACTTTTATATTGACTTGTACCCCGGGACAGCCCCGATATCCACTCCAGCATATCGGATGGCCCCCGCCGAGCTTTGAGAGCTACGGGTACAGTTGGAGGACTTGTAGGGCAAGGGGTTCATCCGACCCATTGTTTCACCCTGGGATTCCCTGATATTGTTTGCCAAGAAGGCGGACGGGAGCTTGTGACTTTGTGTTGACTATCGTCGCCTGAACCAGGTGACAGTGAGGAACAAGTATCTGCTACCAAGGATTGATGACCTCTTTGATCAGCTCAAGGGAGCACGGTGGTTCTCGAAGATAGACCTCAGGTCAGACTATCATCAGCTCAGAGTCAGAGATGAGGACGTGCAGAAGACAGCCTTCAGATGTCGGTATGGCCACTATGAATTCTTGGTTATGCCTTTCGGCGTAACCAATGCTCCAGCAGTGTTCATGGCCCCCATGAACATGATCTTTCAGCCAAACCTTTATCGCTTTGTCGTGGTCTTCATCGACGACATTCTGATTTACTCTAAGACTGAGATGGAGCACGCCTATCACTTGCGAGTTGTACTAGACATACTCCGAGAGCACCAGCTTTATGGTAAGCTCTCGAAGTGCCCGTTCTGGATACGTGAGGTCCACTTCTTGGGACTCGTTATCTCTGAGGCGGGAGTTGCAGTGGATCCTGCGAAGATCGAGGCTGTGTTTGCATGGGAGCCACCCAGGAGCATGACTGAGGTTCAGAGTTTCTTGGGACTAGCTGGATACTATCAGAGATTCGTGCCAGACTTCTCTAGAGTTGCGGAACCACTCACAGCTTTGACGAAGAAGGGGAAACCCTTCGTGTGGTCATACAGATGTCAGCAGAGCTTCCAAGAGCTGAGACAGAGATTGACTAGCGCACTTATCTTGAGGTTGCCTGAGGAGGGAGTAGGGTACGTAGTCTACTGCGATGCATCAGGGACCGGACTCGGTTGCGTCCTGATGCTGGAGCGGGCAGTGATCGGCTATGGATCATGATAGTTGAGGCCGCATGAGCAGAACTACGCTACCCATGACCTGGAGTTGGCAGCAGTGGTCTTCGCTCTGAATACATGGTGACACTATTTTATGGGCGAGCGCTTTACAGTCTTTTCTGATCATCAGAGTCTCAGGTATATCTTCTCACAGAAGGACCTGAACCGGAGACAGCGGTGATGGATCGAGTTCCTCCAGGACTATGACATTGAGATAGTCTATACTCCTGGGAAGGGGAACGTGGTAGACGATGCCCTCAGCAGGAGGACGGGCATTCAGCTACTTGAGGAGGCGAAGGAGCAACTAGCCTTTTTGCAGATATCTTTAGTGGATAGAGAAGGAACAGCCTTCCTCCAGTCTCTCACAGTCACCCCTCCATTACTGCAGCGGGTCAGAGAGGCACAACGTGAGGACGCTGACTGTGAGACACGACGTGCACAGATATCCTCGGGACAGGCACCTGATGGTTTCTCCCTTGGAGCAGAGCACACCATCCTTTTCAGAGGACGTACCATGGTACCAGTTGCTCTGCGAGAGGAGGTGCTGAGAGAGTTTCACACTTCTCCTTTGGCGGTACATCCTGGAGTGGCGAAGATGTACTAGGATCTCAGACGACAGCACTGGTGGCCGTGCATGAAGATGGCTGTAGCAGAGTTCGTTTCTCGATGCCTCACCTTCCAGCATGTGAAGGCAGAGCATCAGGTACCAGCATGCTTGGTACAACCCTTGGAGGTCCCTGAGTGGAAGTGGGACGGCATATCTATTGACTTCGTGACTGGACTTCCACGCACTTCCAGAGGTCACGACTCCATTTGGGTGATTGTTGATCGACTCACCAAGTCGGCAGACTTCTTACCCATCAGAGAGCAGGGCTCAGTGGAGATCTGGGGACGTCTCTACGTTCAGGAGATTGTGCAGCTCCACGGTGTTCCATCATCTATCGTCTCCGATCGAGATGTTCGCTTTACTTCCCGGCTTTGGAAGGGGTTACAGAAGGCGTTCGGGACACAGCTACGTCTGAGCACAGCTTTTCACCCTCAGACGGATAGTCAGACGGAGAGGACCATTCAGCCTCTCGAGGACATGCTCCGCGCTTGTGTCCTCGACTTTAGTCGTATCTTGGAGGACCACCTACCCTTGGTTGAGTTTGAGTACAACAACAACTACCACTCCACCATCGGGATGGCACCGTACGAGGTGTTGTACGACCGACCTTGTGGATCTCCTTTGTGCTGGACAGACCCTGGGGAGTCAGCAGTTATGGGACCGAAGATGGTCCAGGCCACGACAGAGAAGGTCCAGGTCATCCAGGAGCGGATGAGGAAAGCTCAGAGCCGGCAGAAGTC
Organism: Viscum album; assembly: GCA_963277665.1. Taxonomy (NCBI): domain Eukaryota; kingdom Viridiplantae; phylum Streptophyta; class Magnoliopsida; order Santalales; family Viscaceae; genus Viscum; species Viscum album. The sequence continues at coordinate 317,296,009 of OY728148.1, forward strand.
ATACACTGACAGGAGGCGGAGGCCACTTGAGTTCGAGGATGGCGACCACGTCTTCTTGCGGGTCTCACCTTGACGTGGTATATGGAGATTTGGCTGAGGCGACAAGTTATCTCCGCGCTTCATCGGACCCTTCCAGGTCCTCAGCTGGATTGGCGAGGTGGCTTATCTCCTGGCTCTACCACCTCAGTTGCACCGGGTGCACGACATCTTCCACATATCTTAGCTGAGGAGATACGTGCACGACCCGACGCACATCATTGACCATGGGGAGCTTGACGTTGACGATGAGGCGACTTTTATGGAGGTCCCGGTGGAGATAGAGGATCGACAGGAGAGGGTCCTACGTGGGTGGTCGATTCCTCTTGTGTGCATCAGATGGCAGCACGGGAACCTCCAGGAGAGCACATGGGAGTGGGAGGCTCAGATGCGTGCTCAGTACCCTCATTTGTTTCCCTAGTTTTTGATGTATCTTTACGGGGACGTAAAGCCCTGAGGTGGGAGTAATGTAAAGACCCATAAAATTCAAGGGAATTTTTTTTCTTAATATTCTTTGGAATTTTACAAGAACGCGGTTTCTGACGGCACCTGATTAAGAGGCCCGGAGTGCCCGGAATTAATTTCTGAAGTTCGGCTCGGGTACGTTCAGTGAACGAACGAGCGGGAATTTCTAACTTTTGAACCGGTGCTCGGATTTGAAATCCGAGGACACCGATGAACTCGTAGCGCCGATATTTGCTTATGGAGACCTTTTCCGAGGTTGCGTTTATTTCAGGTTGAGAGTTAGTTTTTGGGAGTTTAGAATAAGTTAAATAAAAATTGTGGAATACAGATTTTTATTTTAACTTATTGGTTAACTTCTCCCAAAGGGAGTTAGTGGTGGGACCCACATCCACTTAACCTCCCTTGGGAGGATTAAGTGTGGTGGGGCCCACCCGAAGCATAACTCTTCTTCTTCACTTTTAAAACTCCCTTAACCTTCTCTTTTAATTAACTTGACAAGTTGGGTTATTAAATGGGTTGAGTTGTCTTAATTCAAACCTTTCAATTTCAAATGGTTTGGTTGAGTAAATAAAATAAGCCCTTAGCTTATTTTATTTGGTTAGAATTCTCTAGCCTCCTTGTGAGTTTTTTAAGCCTTCTTCTTCTTCTTCTTCTTCAAGCTTTGACGAAGAACGCGAAGAACCTTCGAGCTTCGACGAAGAATGCCACGTTCTCGGGAATCGTCTTCCGCGACGCCATAACCGCGAAACCGATGATGTACTCCTTCCGCGTCATTTCTCCCGTGACGATTTTTTCCGAGACGAAATCGTCATCAAAGAACTTTGAATCCTCGCTTCACGTCATCGACGTCCTTCTTCCGTGACGCCGACCACCGCGACGCTCAACTTCCGCTGGTCGTTGACGATAATCGTTCTTAAAACCGAGGTAGGGGTTGTTGTTGATTATTTATTTACTCTCGTTCTTGGTTCTAAAATGATAATCTTGTGGATAAATATTTATGGTTTATCATCTAACGAGAGGGGGGGTCGGACCGCACAAACACGGCTGAATTCCCCCTCCTTGTTCTTGATTATTATTATTTTTTATTGAGGATGAACGAGATGGCGTGGTGCCGTCGCACCACGCGGGAATCACACGGCTATAGATGCGCGGTTCCGTCGCACCGTGCCGTGGAATGATTAACATGAACATGACGCCGTCGCGCCAAGTCGAAGGAAACCAAATGTGCCGCGGCCGGAGCGGAGCCGCGGCGGAGGGGCGCGATGCCTTCGCATCGCGCCAGACGACGAAGGCCGCGGCGGAACGGGAAGACCGGCGGCCAGCCGGGCCGCCGGTGTCGGAAGCCGGAAGGGGGACCGGCCTTTCCGGTCCCGTTGAGGAAGAACCGGCCGGCCATGTTGGACCGACCAGAAGGGAGAAGTGCCGGGGGAATTAATTCCCCCGGCTGGCCACAAGCAGGCCCCCCCACATGAGCGGGGGACCGGTTACACAAAGGGGGGGGGGGGGGGGCAGCGCCCCCCGGTTTTTCTCAAAGGCAGGCCCCCACGAGGGGGGCTAGTTTCTCCAAAGGCGCGGCTTTCAGCCACGCCGCCAGCTAAGAGGGGAGGGGGCCTTTCCCCCTGAACGTGGCACCCGAGCGGCGCCCAGGACGTTCCGGGCCGCGCCACCGGCCGGGCCGAGTCGGGCCGAACCAGGGGGGTCGGGCCGGGTCGGCCCGGACCCGGACCCCCCGTTTTCGAATCGACTTCGCTCTTTTGCCCATAACATGAGCTACAGACCTCCGATTGACGAACCGTCAGCGGCGATGCGATCCTTGGATCGAGACAGTCGATTCGGTATATCGAACTCAAGGTTTAGTAATACTTTGAGTTTGGCCGGGTTTGTTCGTACACGAAACCAACCGGGCCCTCGGAGCGGAAACACTCATATCTTGAGCTACGGACGTCCGATTGACGTGCTGTCAGCTTTGTTGTGTTCCTCTTAGTGAGACAGATCTTTTGTCATACTCCGCCCGAAGATTGGACGCAGGTGGAGTACAGTCAGGTTGGTTTTGCATTAAAAACCAACCGGGCCCCTGGGACGGAAAAGCCACTAACTCTCAGACCGGGCGTCCGATTGACGCACCGTCTGTTGCGTTGAGATCCTGTTGGCGATACAGAACTTTTGGATACATCAACTCTGGACTTAGTGATAGTTGATGTATCAGCCTCTCGGCTCGTGGAGCGGACTCTCCCGCGCAAGCTTGCTGTGTGCGGAAACCCTAGTGCTGGCTGCGACTGTGACTGCTACTGCTACTGCTACTGCTACTGTGATTGCGACGACGATAGTACAGAGATCCTGTGTGGATTCGACAACGACTACAGCACTCAGCGATCCTACGTGGATCAGTGCTACAGGTCTTGTGTGGGCCCGATCCTATGTGGGTCTGATCCTGTGTGGGTCTTTGCGCTCAGCGGTCCTGTGTGAACTAGCGCCTACAGGTCCTATGTGGGCCCGATCCTGTGTGGGACTTTGTGGGGGTTAGTTACCTATCGATCCTTCGTGGGTCCGACCACTTAGATGGATCAGATATCATCTTTATCATCCTTCGAAGAAGTTTACCTGTGTGAGCTGAATCCTGTTGCTTTTCTGTGTGGATTGTGTTGTGCTATCCTGTGTGGATTTCGTTTTGCTTTCCTATGTGGAATACGTATACTTTCTTGTGTGTTCTGAGTTGTACTTGGGCTCGGAGGTTGGAGCGTATTGGAATTGATGACTTAGGTATATGTATGGGCATATACCTAAGCAGTGTCGGTTGTTACTTCATGTTTTTATCTCACCTTTGTGGTTTATCCTTTGTAGATTTTGGGAGACCTTATGTAACATCCCAAGTAAGTAATGAATAATAGATATTTTTATCTATGTATATTAATGATTAAGATAGTGTTATAGAGGCTTAAAATGAAAATAAATACAATCTTATGCATGGAATACACTAATATTCTTAAAAGATTGTTTTACTGCATTTTGATGGAAAACCATTTTTGAATCTATATTTTGACAATTTCATAAACTATGTTTGTCAAAATAAACTTATCCTTTATGATTGGGACATCAAAATTTACCTTGTGTGAATTTTTGGTATTTTTCTGACAATGTTCATTTTTTAATGAATAGTGAAAAATACTGCATTTTACATCAAAACTGCTTTTTAACCTAATTTATTTATTTGATTAGATTGTGTTTTGAATTGGTTTTGAAGTGAAATTAGAATATATTTTTACAATTTTATCCAATGGTGGTCATTGGAATCAATTTCACTTTGAAATTAGACTTAAACTGGTGTCAATCTTTTGATACTTATTGTTTTGTAAAAACACGCTTTTTGCTCTGGCAGCGGGAATTAATTATTGAATCAATTAATGTGACTTATATGATTTGAATTTTGTAAAATGGACTTCATTTTTGAATTCTGAATATCAAATATAGATTAGGGTGAATTTTTGGTAATTTTCTGAAAAACTTCAATTTTTGATGAATAGTGAAACCACTAAGTGGTAATCAAGCAAACTGATTTTTCAGTTAAATGAAAGATTACCACTAATGTGTCTTTAATTTTGAAAATCCGACATACATGGTTGTCATTAAGAAGTAAAATGTGGTTCAATGAGATTATAATAATTTTTTGGTGAATAGTAACTTATTAAGTTCTTAATCGCGATTAGTGGTAATTAGGGTAGTTTAAGGTATAAATAATGCTTTAATAATAGGAAATGACCTAGACACACATCCCAAACTTATTGTTTGTGTCATGGCCGACCAAGACAAGCCATGGGTCAACTTGGGGACCCCATTGAGACACATTGATTTGGAAATGACATAAATAGCTTTTTATTAAATGTTAAAGTAAAAAATGACACAAACAAGAGATGTTTTACGAAAACAATTTTTACATGGGGTTATAAAGATCAGATTTTTGATTATAAAAATTCATTGGAAAGATAAAAAGATTTCATATATCATAGTATTTTTTTTATGATTTGTAGACATTAAATAAATTAAATTATATATGACATAATAATGATGCAGCGATGACATCATTATTTGACGATTTAAATAAAATGTAAAGATAATTTAAAATCTATGAACTAAACATGTCCAAAAATTATTGGATGAGTGGATTTCGAAGCCTTATCACCTTATCCACGAATTATATCAATGTGGGACCTTTTGAAACCGAAACACATTTTCAAATAAAGTAATATTTCTTTACCTTCCAAAAGTGCCCCTCCTCTCCTCTTATAAAAGGCCCCCACCTCTACCTCATTTCACACACACCTCAAGCCTTTGGCTCGGCCAACCCCTGCCCATTTACTCTCTACACATCCCTCTCCTCATCCTAGATGATTCCCTTTGGGCAGAATCCTTTCAAAGGAAGCCTTTAGGCTCAAATCAAAAGGAGTTACACTTTTAAAGGTAATTCATTCTCTCATGTTCATTTGTTTTATTTTGCTTCTCCAACCACATAAACTCTTTTTATTTACATCTTTTGTAACAACACCAGTATCTTCAATATAATAGGATGTTGTTATAAGATTTATTTGAGCTACACTCTCACACAACTACATCAAATGGTTAAAGAACATACGGTTTCCGTGGATGGCGAAATTCTGCCTCCCGAAACGATGATTGTTCAACACTCATTTAACACCTTCAAAGGTGGCCATTATGATGTCACTATTTTTATATATGATATATAATATGTTTAGGTTTACCTTAAGCTTCTGTTTATTTCATTTTGGGCATTCCTTTATGGTTTCCATTATGGGTAAACACGATATCTTCATTTTAGGAAGTGCGGACTACTGCCCCCTCAAAGTGATTTGATTCATTAAATACCATATGTGGGACATATAAAGGATGTAACTATGATATTATATATGATATTATACTGGAATTATAATATACCTTTATATCATTATGATTCCATTCTATAAAATACGAAATAGAAATGAAAGTAGCGTTCATCCGTACGTACGGCTTACCGTCTCCGTGAACGGTGCATTTCATTTATTACCTCTAAATGATTATGTAATATTATAAATGCAAGTATGTACTGGATATATATGACATATATGATATCTACATCATGAATACCATTCTGGATATAATGAACCTTTGACCAAATTAACAACATGTAAGTGTAAGAAGTCTATTTTTGACTTAAGAACCAAATACCGACAAAATGAACATTATTAACTTAACTGATTAAATGATGTTCATAACATTGTATAAAAGGAATAATGAACTTGAAAAAGATTAATAATCCAGTAGATATTAACTCAAGTTTATTATTCAGGAGATTAAAGAACGGTCGGGTCAAGTCGGATACGAGGTATGGGACTTTGTCTCAATCTCCTTTCATTGAGGCATATTTTATTTTATACACAACTTTCTTTTATACGGTGTATAAACCCCATTTGACTTTTACGTTTATTCAAAAGGAATATTTTTTATACGAAGCATTTACTAAACGACAAAAGAGAATGTTTTTTTCGTACGTATGCGGCGACAACGACTTCTCCGCCGTCGTGACCGTTATTTGAGTTTCGGCTTCCTCTACAAGCCATACCTTTTTTTAAAAGAAAAATAAATACCATGTTTTACTTTTCTTTTATTTTGGTATTGAAAATGGTTTTCACAATGTTTTTGTGTTGTATTGATATCTTGTGATTGAAATGTGGAAATGTTATGTTTCCTTTATGCATGTTTTATGTGATACAATTATGTTATGGTTCTTGGGCATTGTTATGAAGACGGGTGGTTCCGTGATAAACTAAGGGCGGGTGAGCCCGTTATAGCTCTCCAATGCATTGGGTAACGCGAATGAGTGAAACGTTAAGGTTTCTCTGAAGATATTTTAGGGAATATACTGTGATGGGTATTCCAAACGTAACCAAGAGGGTTACTCCCTACGTAATAATGTTATGAATGCCTCAAGTTACCTTTATGTCCAATGATTTCTATGATTTAATCATGATTTTATGAGGTATGTTAAAGTGCCTATGTTTTATGGGTAAAGTATGATTTCATTCTTATGTATATATGAACTCATGTTTCCTTTCCATGTTTCTTTTATAACCTATACTGAGTTTTTATGCTCATCCCATGTTTTTGAAATGTTTTTCACATGTCAAGGGAAAGGTACATGATAAGATGATAGAGTCAAGGATGTGTCAAGAAATAATCCATGTTTTATTTGAAATGTGTTTCCATTGATGGGAATGAATAATACTATCATTATGTAACCACTTTGTTTATATGTGGAATGTAATGCAAGTTTTATGATCTAATTCTCTAAAACTCTAAACCCGAAAAGATCCTCAATGTGTAATCTTGTAATAACTCAAGATTAAGTAAGGTTTAAGGCTGGGGCCTTATAGTTGGTATCAGAGGTCGGTTTAGATAACTTTAGGAGTTAGAATTCTATTAAATTATTATCCAAAAATATTTTTTTTGAAATGATATAGCATTTAAAGATTACCATGTTGCTTCATCTAAGACATGTTTGTTCATAATGGTTTTCCGTAGAGAAAACATGGAAGTAGTGCTAGGAAGGAATACAGAAGGAAATAACCATCCGAATCATCATCCAAAAATGGTCGTAATTGGAACTGAACAGTTTGTTGCAGTAATGGCGCAGTTGACTCAAGCGATAAATGGCGGTGGTATCCATGCACGAGATCAGCCAGAACAACCGCAGAGGAACATGTCAGTGGTGGAACATTTCATGAGGCAACATCCACCATCATTCAGAGGATCATCTAACCCTGTGCTAGCTGAAGGGTGGATTAAAGCACTGGAGAAAATTTTTGATGTCATGGGGTGTTCAGACAATCAAAAGGTTAGTCTAGCTATTTACCGTTTGGAGGGTGAAGCAGATCAGTGGTGGTCTATGGTTAAAAATATCAGGGACACCGATGAGATTGATGCTCTTGACTGGGATGAATTCAAAGGTATGTTTCTTGAGAATTATTTTCCTAAGGCTGTTCGACTTAGGATGGAAAAGCAATTCTTTGAATTGAGGAAAGAGGAAGACTCAGTGGCTGCCTATGAAGAATGGTTCACTCGATTGGCAAGGTATGCTCCAAATTTTATCTGGGACCTTGATAGTAAAATAAATCGTTTTTACTCAGGATTAAAGCCAAAATACCGAAGGGCATTAGCTTCTCGTGAGTTTAAAAGTTATGAAAAGCTTGTTCGATGTGCTGAGAAGTTGGAAATGGAGTTTGCCGATGACCAAGTTTTCTATAACAACCAGCAGAAGAAGAGGCCGTGGTGGCAAGAGAAAGGTATGAATTCTTCAAAAAAGTCTGATGGTAAGAAAACTAAGTTTCCAGTTTGTGATAAATGTGGCAAAAGGCATGCTGGGGAATGTCTTCTGAATTCTGGGAAGTGCTACCGATGTCGTAAGATGGGACATAAGGCTCGTGGTTTCACTGAAAAGGATCAAGGTGAAGGTAAGAAAAAATTTGATTTACAGTTAGTGAAATGTTATAAGTGCAATGAGATGGGTCTATATGCAAACGAGTGTCCGACAAGGAGCTTGAGTGATGGGAAGCAGTTAGAGTACAAGCAGAAAGGGGTGGTGAAATCCTTTGCAACTACTTCAGAAGATTTCGGGCCATCAAATGAAGTTGTATCAGGTAATTTGTTTGTTTTTTCAGATTATGCCAGTGTGTTGTTTGATTCGGGGTCTACACATTCTTTCATCTCTGAAACCTTTTCTAGTAAAATGGGAATACCATCTCAAGAAATGACTCCTGAACTTTTGGTAAAAACACCTGGGGGAAGTGTCAAGGCAAAAAGAATTTATAAGAATCTTCCTATACTTATCTGTGGAAAGAACCTACTTGAAAACCTTATTGTTCTACCTCTAGTAGAGTTTGATGTTATCCTGGGTATGGATTGGCTCTCTATTTACCATGCTAAGATTGACTGTAGAGCTAAAGAAGTTTCTTTTCAGAAATACTTTTAGTTTGTTTACAGGAATGAACCCTTACTTTTGATAACATATCAAGAGGCCGAGAAACATGTGAAAGATGGAAATGAATGTTACCTTGCACACGTCGTTGAAAATAAAGGAACTGTTCAGATTAATGATGTGCCAGTGGTAAATGAGTATCCTGATGTTTTTCCTGATGAGTTGCCTGGAATAATACCAGATCGGGAAGTTGAGTTTACTGTTGACTTAGTTCCTGATTCTAAGCCAATTTCAAAACCCCCTTATCGAATGGCACAAATTGAACTTTTAGAGTTGAAGGAGAAATTGCAAGATTTATTAGAGAAAGGTTTCATTAGACCTAGCACATCATCATGGAGTGCTCCTGTTTTATTTGTTAAAAAGAAAGATGGTTCTATGAGACTTTGCATTGATTATAGAGCCTTGAATAATATAACTGTTATGAACAAATATCATTTGCCTCATATCGATGATTTGTTTGATCAGCTCCAGGGAGCTCAGTTTTTTTCAAAGATTGACTTGAGATCGGGGTACCATCAGCTGAAGGTAAAGGAGGCAAATATTCCGAAGACCGTGTTCCGTACGAGATATGGCCATTATGAATTTGTAGTAATGCCTTTTGGGCTAAGCAATGCACCTGCTGTATTCATGGACTTAATGAATAGAATTTTCCATGAGTTCTTGGATAAGTTTGTGGTTGTTTTCATTGATGATATTTTGGTGTTTTCTAAAAGTAAAGAGGAGCATGAAAAACATTTAAGGGTTATCTTGAAAACTTTAAAAGAAAAGAAACTGTATGGGAAATTCAGAAAGTGTGAGTTTTGGTTGCAACAAATTTCTTTCCTTGGTCACATTGTTTCTAAATATGGAATAACTGTTGATCCTGCAAAAACAAAAGTTGTGGAAGAATGGCCAAGACCCACAAATGTAACCGAGATTCGTAGCTTCCTTGGTTTGGCGGGCTATTACCGAAGGTTTGTTAGAAATTATTCACGGTTATCTTGTCCAATGACTAAGCTAACTCGGAAGGGTGTTATGTTTATCTGGACAAAAGAATGTGATGATTGTTTTCAGGAATTGAAAAGAAGATTGGTGAATGCTCCAGTTTTGGCACTACCTTCTGTTTTGTTTCAGGTATCAGTGAGATATTCTCTATCAGATAGAATCAAGCAAGCACAGAAGCAAGACAGTGAGTTGCAGGAAAAGGTAGAGCTGGTTCAGAAAGGTAAGTTGCCTGAATTCAACATTGATAATGATTATGTTTTGAGATTTGGGAAGAGATTGTGTGTGCCTTTTGATTCACAGTTGAAGAGAGAGTTGTTATGTGAAGCTCATAGTTCTCCGTTTTCAGTTCATCCGGGCAGTACTAAGATGTATAGAGATCTGCGGGAGTATTACTGGTGGGATGGAATGAAAAGAGATATTGCTGATTTTACTGTAAAGTGTTTGACATGTAAACAGGTTAAAGCAGAGAAGCAGTTACCGAAATGGATGCTTCAGCCTTTACCAGTGCCAGAGTGGAAATGGGAGAATATATCCATGGACTTTGTTGTTGGATTACCGAAGACATCTCGAGGTAATAATGCAATATGGGTTATTGTTGATCGCTTGACCAAATATGCTCATTTCCTTGCTATACGAGATACTTTCTCTCTTGATCAACTTTCCCGTTTGTATCTTAATGAGATAGTAAGGTTACATGGAGTTCCTCTCTCCATTGTATCAGATAGTGATCCCAGGTTTACTTCTAACTTTTGGAAAGGCCTTCAGAAGTCGTTGGGTACTGAATTAAATTTTAGTACAACTTTTCATCCTCAAACAGATGGGCAGTTAGAACGAACAATTCAGACATTGGAGGATATGCTACGAGCTTGTTCTATGGATTATCAGGAAAGTTGGGACCAACATCTTTCTTTGGTTGAGTTTTCATATAATAACAGTTTTCATTCCAGTATACATATGCCACCATTTCAGGCCATATATGGGAAGCGGTGTCGAACTCCAGCTTTCTGGGATGAAGTGGGTGAAAGAAAGTTGATGGGACCAGAATTGGTAGCAGAGATGGCAGAAAAAGTTCAGCTGATTCAGAAACACATGAGAACAGCTCAGAGCAGGCAGAAGAGTTATGCGGATAACCGGAGGAAGGTTCTATCTTTCGAGGTAGGTGATCATGTTTTTCTCAAGGTTTCTCCTTGGAAAAGTGTGATGAGATTTGGTAAGAAAGGAAAGTTGAGTCCAAGGGTCATTGGACCATACGAAATTCTAGAGAGAGTTGGATCAGTTGCATACCGAGTGGCTTTACCTCCGAGTTTATCTCAGGTACACAATGTTTTTCACATTTCGATGTTGAGAAAGTATATGACAGATCCATCTCATGTTTTGAGTCCTGAGGTAGTTCATCTGGAAGAGAACCTATCTTATGAGGAACAACCGGTCCAGATTCTTGACCACAGGGAGCAAGTGTTACCGAATAAGGTGATTAAGCAGGTAAAGGTTTTGTGGAAAAACCATATGATTGAAGAGGCAACATGGGAATCTGAAAATGCAATGAGGGATAAATACCCCCATTTATTCGATAAGTAAATAAATTGTGGGGACACAATTTTCTAAAGGGGGGAAGGATGTAACATCCCACGTAAGTAATGAATAGTAGATATTTTTATCTATGTCTATTAATGATTAAGATAGTGTTATAGAGGCTTAAAATGAAAATAAATACAATCTTATGCATGGAATACACTAATATTCTTAAAAGATTGTTTTACTGCCTTTTGATGGCTAACCATTTTTGAATCTATATTTTGACAATTTTATAAACTATGTTTGTCAAAATAAACTTATCCTTTATGATTGGGACATCAAAATTTACCTTGTGTGAATTTTTGGTATTTTTCTGACAATGTTCATTTTTTAATGAATAGTGAAAAATACTGCATTTTACATCAAAACTGATTTTTAACCTAATTTATTTATTTGATTAGATTATGTTTTGAATTGGTTTTGAAGTGAAATTAGAATATATTTTTACCATTTTATCCAATTGTGGTCATTGGAATCAATTTCACTTTGAAATTAGACTTAAACTGGTGTCAATCTTTTGATACTTATTGTTTTGTAAAAACACGCTATTTGCTCTGGCAGTGGGAATTAATTATTGAATTAATTAATGTGACTTATATGATTTGAATTTTTTAAAATGGACTTTATTTTTGAATTAGGAATATCAAATATAGCTTAGGGTGAATTTTTGGTAATTTTCTGAAAAACTTCAATTTTTGATGAATAGTGAAACCACTAAGTGGTAATCAAGCAAACTGATTTTTCAGTTAAATGAAAGTTTACCACTAATGTGTTTTGAATTTTGAAAATCCGACATACATGGTTGTCATTATGAAGTAAAATGTGGTTCAATGAGATTATAATAATTTTTTGGTGAATAGTAACTTATTAAGTTCTTAATCGCGATTAGTGGTAATTAGGGTAGTTTAAGGTATAAATAATGCTTTAATAATAGTAAATGACCTAGACACATGTCCCAACCTTATTGGTTGTGTCATGGCCGACCACGACAAGCCATGGGTCAACTTGGGTACCCCATGGAGACACTTTGGTTTGGAAATGACATAAATAGCTTTTTATTAAATGTTAAAGTAAAAATGACACAAACAAGAGATGTTTTACGAAAACACTTTTTACATGGGGTTATAAAGATAAGATTTTTGATTATAAATATTAATTGGAAAGATAAAAAGATTTCCTATATCATAGTATTTTTTTATGATTTTTAGACATTAAAGAAATTAAATTATTTATGACATAATAATGATGCAACGATGACATCATTATTTGACGATTTAAATAAAATGGAAAGATATTGTAAAATCTATGAACTACACATGTCCAAAATTATTGTATGAGTGTATTTCGAAGACTTATCACCTTATCCACGAATTACATCAATGTGGGACCTTTTGAAACCGAAAAATTTTTCAAATAATGTAATATTTCTTTACTTTCCAAAAGTGCCCCTCCTCTCCTCTTATAAAAGGCCCCCACCTCTACCTCATTTCACACACACCTCAAGCCTTTGGCTCGGCCAACCCCTGCCCATTTACTCTCTCCGCATCCCTCTCCTCATCCTAGAGGATTCCCTTTGGGCAGAATCCTTTCAAAGGAAGCCTTTAGGCTCAAATCAAAAGGAGTTACACTTTTAAAGATAATTCATTCTCTCATGTTCATTTGTTTTATTTTGCTTCTCTGACCCCCTAAACTCTTTTTATTTACTTATTTTCTAACAACACCAGTATCTCCAATATACTAGGATGTTGTTATAAGATTTATTTGAGCTACACTCTCACACAACTACATCAAATGGTTAAAGAACATACGGTTTCCGTGGATGGCGAAATTCTGCCTCTGGAAACAATGATTGTTCAACACTCATTTAACACCTTAAAATGTGGCCATTATGATGTCACTATTTTTATATATGATATATAATATGTTTATGTTTTCCTTAAGCTTCTGTTTTTTTCATTTTTGGCATACCTTTATGGTTTCCATTATGGGTAAACACGATATCTTCATTTTAGGAAGTGCGGACTACCGCCCCCTCAAAGTGATTTGATTCGTTAAATACCATATGTGGGACATATAAAAGATGGAACTATGATATTATATATGATATTATACTGGAATTATAATATACCTTTATATCATTATGATTCCATTCTATAAAATACGAAATAGAAATGAAATTAGCGTTCATGCGTATGTACGGCTTACCGTCTCCATGAACGATGCATTTCATTTCTTACCTCTAAATGATTATGTAATATTATAAATGCAAGTATGTACTGGATATATATTACATATATGATATCTACATCATGAATACCATTCTGGATATAATGAACCTTTGACCAAATTAACAACATGTAAGTGTAAGAAGTCTATTTTTGACTTAAGAACCAAATACCGACAAAATGAACATTATTAACTTAACTGATTACATGATGTTCATAACATGGTATAAAAGGAATAATGAACATGAAAAAGATACATAATAAAGTAGAGATTAACTCAAGTTTATTATTCATGAGATTAAAGAACGGTCGGGTCAAGTCGGATACGAGGTATGGGACTTTGTCTCAATCTCCTTTCATTGAGGCATATTTTATTTTATACAAAACTTTCTTTTATACGGTGTATAAACCCCCTTTGACTTTTACGTTTATTCAAAAGGAATCTTTTTTATACAAAGCGTTTACTAAATGACAAAAGAGAATGTTTTTTTCGTACGTATGCGGCGACAACGACTTCTCCGCCCTCGTGACCGTTATTTGAGTTTCGGCTTCCTCTACAAGCCATACCTTTTTTTAAAGAAAAATAAATACCATGATTTACTTTTCTTTTATTTTGGTATTGAAAATGGTTTTCACAATGTTTTTGTGTTGTATTGATATCTTGTGATTGAAATGTGGAAATGTTATGTTTCCTTTATGCATGTTTTATGTGATACGATTATGTTATGGTTCTTGGGGATTGTTATGAAGATGGGTGGTTCCGTGATAAACTAAGGGCGGGTGAGCCCGTTATAGCTCTCCAATGCATTGGGTAACGCGAAGGAGTGAAACATTAAGGTTTCTCTGAAGATATTTTAGGGAATATACTGTGATGGGTATTCCAAACGTAACCAAGAGGGTTACTCCCTACGTAAGAATGTTATGAATGCCTCAAGTTACCTTTATGTCCTATGATTTCTATGATTTATTCATGATTTTATGAGGTATGTTAAAGTGCCTATGTTTTATGGGTAAATTATGATTTCATTCTTATGTATATATGAACTCATGTTTCCTTTCAATGTTTTTTTATAACCCATACTGAGTTTTTATGCTCATCCCATGTTTTTGAAATGTTTTTCACAGGTCAAGGGAAAGGTACATGATAAGATTATAGAGTCAAGGATGTGTCAAGAAATAATCCATGTTTTATTTTAAATGTGTTTCCATTGATGGTAATGAAGAATACTATCTTTATGTAACCACTTTGTTTATATGTGGAATGTAATGAATGTTTTATGATCTAATTCTCTAAAACACTAAACCCGAAAAGATCCTCAATGTGTAATCTTGTAATAACTCAAGATTAAGTAAGGTTTAAGGCTAGGGACTTATACCTTCAGGGGTCTCGGGGTCCCTGCTAAGTAGCTTATACTCACCCCTGCATGGTCTATGCCTGCACTACGTTGTGTTGGTTGCAGACGACGGACAGCGTTGATCTTTGATGAGGCTTGCAGAGCAGGACGGTACCTGGAGGTGGACCACTGGGCGGGATGTGTTTGGAGCGGACGGCGGGACCTGAGGAGCAGTGGAGCTATCTGTACCCACCCTTCAGGTGGGATTTCTAGTGGACATCTCGGTGTAGCGGCTTTTACTTTACAGTTGTTGTTTTCCCTTTCGAGTTGTACTTTACTTTCAGTTTGGGTTTGTATACTGGCCCATTTACTTTTCCGCACTTTCAGTTGTACTCTGTTTTTAATTAGTGTTTACTTTTCTGCTTACTTACTCTGTGGTGTTTGTTTACTTTTCAAAGTCAATGCCTTCCCTTTTACTGGGAATTACGCCTTGGTGCTAGTCGTCAGCCCCTGGCCTATGGATGGCGGGCTTGGGGTAGTCATAGCACGGGCCCCGAGGGCGGGTCGTGACAATATTTTAGTGGTCCTACTAATAGAAAAGTTACTATACAATTGATATGTTTCACCAAAATTATATTTTCCATTTTCTTGTGTTTAGAACATGAGGAAATTAGTTTGGATGTTTTTAACATTAAATTTGAGGTTGATTAAGGGTGGAGTTTTATGAAGAACAGGAGGCAACATGAATAAATTTAATCCATAGAGTAGGATGAGTATAATATGTTTTATTTCATTATATACACCCCTCATATCAATTAAATGAAAATAGATAAGTAATTAATTGATCTAAATAGGATGAGTGACTAATACATTTTTACCGATGGGAAATATTGTACAAGAACTTCAAGGAACTCTTCTTGAATTATCTTGCATCCTAAATATATGGTTGACTAGTTATTTTTCATCTTAATAAAATTATCTATACTTCATTAGATAGAAGGATTTCTATAGCTATGATAAAACAATTAAATTATCCATTAATGTGGGGATGTATGTTGGAGATACCAATCAATCTATTAGTTTTTATTCAAAACAAAACATGGATTTCGAAGGTAAATATAAAAACCATGTAGACAAGAATATGTGCCTTCCTTGATGAATAAATTGTGGAATGAAACATAAAAAAAATCTTACGGGAATGAAGAAATGTTTCATGTGTGTTATAGAATTTCATCATGAAATTGAATATTAAAATGATGTAATGAAGTAAACTAATGATCAGAATAGAGAGAAACATCTACAGAATGAACCACCAATGATTATGGTAACTATATAAATCAATGAACTAATTTAAGGTACAATTGGTATAAAAGGCCACTAAATATTTTTAGGTCAATGTAATAAAATTAAATCTTATGAAACAAAAAAAAAGCTAATGCGAATCATGATAACTAGGAGACATTATCCTTTACTCAGCGTTGGGCATTTCATGTTGATTCCTATATGAATGTGGCCTATGAAAATCATATTGTTTATATTTTATTTAAATTTAATGATATTATGAGAGTTTATTAGTTTTCTATACATAAATACTACAATAATGATGTCACATTTGATATTTTACATCTACTTAAATGATTCTATTGGTTTAATGTTGAACGCAGACATCTAATGGAATTCTTTGGGGTTATCAATGGATATTAATTATGGAATAAAAGTTCTATTGTATTTTTGAAGCATAATTGATTCTATAAGGAATTAATATTAAGAAATTATTTTGGTATATAAATTTTGGAATCAGCCTTTATGAATGATTAATATTTTTTCAACATGATCATTATGTTGAACCATTACAGGAATGAGATAAAATCATTCCAATATTTTTGGTTCAATTTAATTATATAATATATGGATGGTTCCATAAGAATAACATTTTATGGGATAGATTATTTTGAACCATTAATTTTTTCAGATAAATTACAGTTATGATTTTGGATGTGGTAAATATTTTGAGTAATATGTAATGTCTTACGGATCATATGAATTTTTAAAAATAAATTTTAGTGATTTAGGGTATATAAAAATTAATACTGAATATTAATTTCCTTGAGTCATTGATGAATATAAAATTGATAAATGAAAAAAGTTTATTTTAGAAAAATAATGCTTTTATTATCTGATATAGATGAGTAAATGATAGAGAATGTCATATCAATTTCACATCACATCAATGATGATTAGAGTAGACATAAACGATATGATGAAATCTTCGATGTGGAATAGTTTTTAATGTTTATGGGAAGGTTTTTCTTCAAATTTATTCACAGAATACAGTTATTATATTTTAAATAAGATAAAATAATTACTTAATTACATATAAACATTGAATATTTTTGATCAAGTACGAAAGTGATCATATCAGATGGGGTATCCCATTAATCGTGGTCAATTTAATGATGTCTTTTTTGTATCTCTCCCAAGGAAGTAAATAACCGATCCATTACATGTACACAACTCAACGGCTGTGATATTGGAACTTTTAATTTTTTTATTAAAAACCAAGAAAATTTATTGATTGTTAAGATAATGTGATATAGAATAATACTTTTCACATGAAGAAAGTAGTTTAGAAAAATCACAAATTCTAAGAAGCTACATGGGAACCCATGGAAGAAATGAATCAAATATATCATCATTTTGAGTATCAGAGTGTAGAATTTATTGAATTAAATAAATTTTAATGATGGAATAATGTGACACCAAATGATTTTATAAATTTTATTTTGAAAAAGACATTTTTTCTTCGATGACATCAATTTCACGCAATACCAATTTTAGAAGAACCACTACATATTGTAAAAAAATTACATCTATCTGCTATAAAATTATTTTTAAATTGGAATGTATAAATAGGATTAACTAATTTATGATATATTTATAATTATCTTACTAAAAAATTTATTGATATTTATTACTAATTAGTCACTCAATATTTAAAATGATTTATCTCAAAAATTACATTTCATCAATACATATTTCTATTGATAATTAAGTGAAGATGTTGCGATTAACGTTAGGAAATTTAATAAATATTATTTTTAAAATTGAATAAAAATATTGAAATGATAATATTAAAATTATCTTAGGATGAAATTTTAATTTTTTTTAATACAATGATTTTCAAATAAATTTTGATAAATAATGTTTTTTACTGGAATTTTTTTTGTGTTTCAAGCATGTAGAAAAGTTCTTATATTTTTAATTTTTTTTAATAAAATATAGTTCTATTATATTCTTTACAAAAAATTTATTTTCATTGGATCAAATTTTATGTTTTAATATAGGGACCATAAAAATTGTATATAAAAATGTATTTTATAGAAATAAATTTTCTACACATGAAATGAGTTTTTATATTAATAAATAACATTATGCACTATTTTTGAATGATTTTAATTAAATCTAAACAACATAAATTCAATAAGTTTTATAAAAAGTCATATAATTATTGTTATTATTTCTAGGATAATAAGGAATCAATTTAATGCTAAAACCAATATTATTGTAGATATGTTTTGGTCATGTTTTTAAAAGTTACTTTAAAAATAATTTCACCCATATATAAGTATTAAAATTTTTTGTAATGAAATCCACATTTGAAATAATGTGTTCCAAATGTGTCTAATTTTCCACTTTATTGGTCTATATGAAATGTAATAGTGGTAAAACTTATCACTTCATAAATTCGTCAAACATGGTAGTCATGCATATGAATGAGTGATAAGCCCTTAAATTTCCACCCGAAGCCTTATTAGATGAATATAACTATACCCTTATTAAATTAGTCTTAATATAGATTTGTTTAATTGATTGTTTTCCATAACAATGACTTATATAATTTTTAAAAAGTAGAATGTTTCAAAATGTCACTCTGTTAGTTTTTTATGTCTATTTTGTTTCAATATAGGTAAAAATCATGTAATTAAAAAATAAAAGTGTACATATTGATACTAATTAAATCAATTTTATGAAATAATTTTATTTATAGTTTTTATAAATTATACAATGACTTTTTATTCATGCGGAATGCTAGTACACTATTTATTTAATTAGAAGAAATTTTAAATAAATTATAATAAAAATATTAATTGGTATATAATATGAATCATCTAATTAATTAAATTAAATTTATATAGATGTATAATATAACCAGGTGGTATAGAATCATTGTTTTTTCATTTTCAAATTTTATTAATCAATTTACATTCATATTTAATGTATAGTGGGAAAATATAAAATTAATTATTTTCAAAATAAATAATAATTTTTTAAGGATATAAAATTCATTAAAATATTAAATTCAACAAGATAAATGTTTAAAAAAATTAGAAATAATTTCTGGTTGATTTTTAGGTATTTTTTTATAGTAACATTATTGAAGGTTAATGGGTAGAAAACATTAATTTTGAAGTAATTTTCAAAAGGCTTAACGAAGGGTTAAATATCATATGGGTAAAAATGACATCAAAACCAATCCTTGTTTTATTTGAAGATATTATTTCAACTCATAATCATATTGTATTATTTTTATGTATTTTTGTAATAAATTTTTATTAAAATTAATTTATATTAATTTAATATTTTATGAAATTCCAAGAGTTCTCTACTTCTAAATTTTAAAACGGAAACCATTCTTTATCATCATAACACAACATTGATCATTATATATTGATAAAAATCTACCTATTTATCCTCTAAGCTATAATAGTAAAATTATAGTTTTTGTCTTATTTCAAAAAATACAAACACATGAATCCATCAGAAGGTATATAAATGAGTTGTTTCAATGGAGAGGTAATCACCTTAAACGGACATAGAATTTTTTATTATTCATTTTCCTATTATAAATAAATTATATTATTTATAAAAATAACAAATTCTATATCCATAAAATACTTAAATATTATTATGATTATTAAACAACATTTTCCCCCCTTTTTCCCATAAAATGGAAGTGAAAATATCTTGTTTGTGTATATACGACTTACCATTTCAATGTGGTTATGCAATTCTTTTATCAGCACCATATTTTATGCATGGGTATTCTTATTTGTTTAATTTATATTTATGATAATTATGAATTAATTATATTCTCCAATTATAATTTTATTTAACTTTTGACTTTCAAAATATTTGGAAAATGATAATGTAGATCATGTGTACATGTAGACAACCACCTCAATGAAGTGATGTGATTCATTTATCATTTATAGTTTATGTGGATGGTAATATAGTAGGAATTAATAAATATATATGACATAAATTATGTATTTATTTTTATTTAAAGGTTATTTATTATTTACCTTTCTTTCATTAAATCTCTAAAAATATTAAAATAATCATTATTTCATATATACATCATACCGTCACCAAGAACGATGTAATTAATTTATATATATATATATTATGAATGACTATAAACATATATATAATTATAATACAATATAAATAAATTATTATTAAAATTATGTTATATTATTGAACCATGAACCAAATATGATGACCAATCTATCAGACCATAATATACATGATAAACGATGAAAATATCGCATGGAACAGTGATACTAATAATTATGTGTTTACAAATGTGTGATATAATTTTATAAGATAATAATATATGGTATTACATTTTTTATTATGTTTATTTAATACATATTTAATATGTTAATATTTATTGTACATAAATGTTCCATCATATACAAAGGATTTCAAACCAAAGGTAAGAGATTTGCATCTCATTTTTATTTCTAAGGGACACATTCCATATCCACAACTTAGTTTATTTATTTGTGGTTTATATACTTACCATGAATGCATTTTATGATTTTTTATGGAAATTATGGAATTTCTATATCCCTATATATTTCATACTTTAATTGGAAATATGATACGATATTTACCAAAATGGTAAGGGTTTTATGACACAATCTTATTATTTATTGGGATTTTTGTGAATATTTTGATTATGGTGAAATATTATGATATACCAATATAGAGACTTATTTATTTTTTTATCCAATTTTTATTTCATAAAAATCCATTATTTCCTTCCATTTTATTCACCATAAATACTGAATGTATAAAAATATGTTTTATGGAAAATCTTCATCATTTCTCTCTATAATCAATGATCATTTGTCTTTAGTGTCCATGTTTTCACCAAATGGTTTCAATAATGTTTTTTCAATTACAAAATTATTATTTATAGTAATTTTTATAAACATTTTATGTGTAAAATAATTTATTATTAGGAATATTCTAATATTTTTTTGGAATTTTTTACTTGTTTACTTTTTAAAATAAATGAGAATGGATTGTTGTATTTTAACATATATTAAAAGAACAAAACACTCTAACATCCTAACTACTCACTTCATTAAAGAATCCATTACAAATTTCCAGTTCAATTTTTAAATAAAATTATTTTTTTGATATTTTGGATATATTTATATTTAATTTTTTTAATCATTCATGATAATTTTAATAAAGAAATATTTTTCTACTCTTTGAGTGGAATTTCAATATAAGACAATATCTCTTTGTGTCAATTAAGATTGACTATGTATTAGATCAAATTAGATCATAATTATTCTCTATATGGATGTTTTGTTATTTTTATGATGATATATTTATGAAACCCATTTATTTTCCAAGGGTTACACTTTTATATGAAGATGAAATCTTTAGGAATCTCATTTAGTTTTTATGGGTTATAATGTGATTTTATAATAAATGTTTTATGATTTTTTGGAACACATATATATGTTTTTCATTATTTTATGTTTATTACATTAAAACCAAGTATGGTGATTATGTTATATCTATGTACAGTGGTTATATTATTACCAAGGATCAGTGTGGCTTATATCCCGCCAATGAATTCAGTAAAAATTGATATATCATTAGATAAACAACACTCGAATGAGGAGTAATCCAATTTCAATAAGGCACTTCATCCACTATGATAGTCATTAGAGCGAATATTGACCACTATAATGGATTGGGGAGTAAACTCATTCCACTCTGATAGTCTTGAATACGCGACTTAACTACTCAAGATATTATTTCCAATACTTTTGTGTATTCCAAATAAAACTAATGTTATATTACTGTTTTAAGTTGTATTGGGTCATGTTATTTAGTTCTTTTATGATTCATGTTGATTATACTACTATGTTTTATGAAATGACTCATCATGTTTATCTATGACATTTAGTTTATGCTATTAAAATATTATAGTCATGTTCTCATACGATTATATTCATGTCATCCTCTTGTGATAATTGATATATCCCTCATTTACCATTAATGAGAATCTACATTCAACCTTTATTATGATTCCTATCATACTATTATGAAGAAAGGAAATATATATGATATTTATAATAGGGGTTCTAGTTATGAAGAACATTTTGAGAGATGGTGTAGATATTTTACTAAAAAAATATTCATATTTCCTTGATTCAAAAGATAATAGACCAATATGAATCTAGAATGGATTGTAATACTATGTAATAAATATTCATCAACTGGGTTGTGATAAATGTTGATGAAATATATTGGTTACTATTATTATTGTATAGTCCCACATTATCCCTTTTTTTACTCCTTCTATGATGCAAGAGTCCATACCAAATGATGAAAAACATTCATGGAATAATCCTCTTACATTCCCTTAAATTGTTGCATCAAAATAAAACAATTGTCACCCAGGTCTTACATAATTGTATGCTAGAATCTACTATGATGTTCAATCTTGACACTCTTGGGATACCTCCAATATGATCAATATTTATCCTCTCACAAATAAAAATTTATGTGACTTACACCTAGATTGTGGAAACATCAATGATTGATCATCTTTACCAAGAGAACAAAATGAAACCATACTAAAATATTCACACATGTAGTTAATCCTGTGACCTATATTTCATGAAAAGATGTTAAAAATGTGACCAACATATCTTCATGATCCATTAAACCTATGAGAAAAACCAATCCCTGGAAGATGTTAATCTTATGACGGAGTTTTCCAAATAACAGGTTAAAATTTTAAAGAACCTTTCACCACAAGACTTTATAACATTGAACTTCATATCGTCAAATGATATTATACATGAGACCAACATGTTCCCCCAAAATGGTAAACATGTAACTAACATATTCCCCCCAAAAAATTAAAATTGTTGAAATCCTATCCCCACAGTATGTTAAACCAATGAAAAATATAATTCAGAAAATTAATAAAACATTTGACCAACCAATCATCCCGGTACGTTAAAACTACGACCAACCACACCAACATAAAAAACCTCTACTCCTTATTGTGAAAATTGGATTCCTATGGAATCACATCTTGGATGCCTTGTGTTTATGACATAATTTATCCCTTTTGGGAGATGGGGTGCCTCTGAATCTATACAAATGATTGATATTATGTGATTCCATTAACATTTAATAATGAATACTATTATAGATGTCTAATAGTACTAATATTCCCA
The DNA here is from genome assembly GCA_963277665.1 of Viscum album. NCBI lineage: Eukaryota > Viridiplantae > Streptophyta > Magnoliopsida > Santalales > Viscaceae > Viscum > Viscum album. The sequence continues at coordinate 317,319,212 of OY728148.1, forward strand.
ATCATCATCAGATATAAACGAAATACATCTTCTGTATTACTACAACAGGTAGTTTAATTAAGAGGTTTCACCTCAAGATGGCACCAATAATGAGATTCCAATATATGTGTTTGATCTATGATGGATATCCATACTTATAAATTAGCTCCATGGAAGAATCCATTTATGAACATGTTAACATCCCATCATCTCATTCATATCAAGGTGTAGATTCTCTCTCCCTTGATTATGGAGGCCACCAACCATTGGAAAAATTGAATCCATTGTAGCACACATAGAAGGGAGAGGAATATTTTCCAAGGACAGAGTTAATTATGAGAGTTTTTGATAATTTTACATCACTACACCTGACATTTATTCTTAGTGTAAATCATTAGAAAACAAATATATGGAAGTTTATCTCTATTTACATATATTATGAAGTTATTGTTTTATTTATAGTATTAATATAGAATTTGTGGTGTACATTTACAAGGAAATGATTATTTAAATTAACAAAAAAATATTTTTGGAAATAATATCATCAAAAATGATATCTTAAAACACTCCCATGGATGGAAAGTGTTTTATTATTTGTGTGTTCAATTGTATTTATTTATATTATAGTTTAATTAGATATATCTTTAATCGGTTCTCCCTATTGTAATATATTGAATTTATAGGAATGGATTTTCTTTCATTAATTTATTTTATAATATGAGTCAATGACACCATCCCTATCCCAACAATTCTCTAATGAATAATGATTATTTTGGATGATATTTAAATTTTATTTTGTAATCTATTCTGGTGGGGGAATATTATGAAATCTATGTCCATCCCAATGAACCTAATAATAAATTTTAGATATTATTATCATATTCATAAAATTTTGGTTTTAATTATTATTTAATTTAAAATTGTTTTTATGAAAACTATAGTAGGAAAAGGTATCGTACCATAGTGATCAATGATTCCTTGACTAATTATTTAACAAACAGGACAATTGTAGCCAGGATGAGAACGCAAAAATTTCCAAAAGTAACATTTCAAATAAATTATTGGTGAAATCCAGTATCCTCTAATAAATTCAATATTATATATTTCTATTTCATTATCAATTAAATTGTTTCCTATATTTTTAATTTAAAATATAAGTTTTTTATAATGGGTGGGATAATGAAAATTATCAAATATATTCAATCATGAATTATAATCCATGAACACTACAAGGATTAATTTCTAAAGGGATATATAAACTATCATAATATTTTCATCATGTTTATCTATTATTTTCCCTAAAAAACACACATGAACTGGGTAGGGTGGAAGGAAATTAATTATCCTTATGAGTAGGGAGGTAGAAATATCAAATTCATAGTGGGAACTATCCATAATTCAAAAAAAGTGGAATATGTGTTAGGGGTTGTAATATCAAATTAGGATAGGTTAATGTATTTCATATATGACCATAAATATGATATTAGATGAGTGTAAGTTAGTCATAAGAACCCACATATTTTGAAGAATTTTTTTTTTGACCTCCTAATTATATTTAGTTATTCAATTTATTTCATTGAAGATGTTAAACACTAATTTGAAAAAAATTATCTGCATGAGACTAACTGTTCCACCCATTTTTTCCTACATTGGAATTTAACCGTATCATTTATTAGTGTTTCAATCCATTCAAGGATGTGTTCTTTAATATATATGTTAGAAGGGTTCTATAATATATTATCATTACCATGTTTTATTCCATCGTTTTCTCCTGGATTCTTTGATAAAACATTATATTAATCATTTTATCACAACATAATTCACAAATGTATCTTATATAGATGGTGGAATGAGTAAGGGAGATCATTAATTCAAAATAAGACGCGTTTCTGAGGATCTAGAATGAAAGGCATGTCATTATCACTACTTATTCGAGGAAAAAGGTTAACTCTATAGTTTCACGATATAGGTTCTCACAGTATCTTCTAATACAGTTACTATTTTATCTTTTTGGTATTTTATTCCTTAATGGAAAAATTGGATATGTTTAAGGGTGGTGGTGGATTATTAAAATTGTGTTTCTTCATTTGAGTTTCTTTTACTGATCTTATTAACTTATTTCAAGGAAATTACTCTATGTTTTAGTATTATTATACTCATTTTTATCATTAATTGGTTTATTTGTGTAGTCCACAATAAGATAAGATATAGGAATAATTTTACATATCATACTCCAATTTATGGAATACCTATATTATTTTGTAGGGATCTTTGTGTATCCAATTTGATTGAAGAATGATTTCCAATTTTGGACCATCATTGATATAATATTGTATATATCCCTTTATTCATTTGTATTATTGTGTAGATATTCTATATAAACTAAATTCCATTAATCCATGATTATAAACTACATATAGAAGGTTCTTGTAGTGCATGTTCGATTATTTATTTAGGCCTGACAAGATATCATGTTGGATAAATTATTTTTCGTTTACATCCCTTGTTTTGAATATCTCAGGATATTTTATCATTCCCATGAAGATAAATACATTTTTATGGGTATTCCTCTATAAATGATTAAAATAATTTTTTTAAAAAATATTGAGTTCAAGTCATCCATCATAAGGATGTTTCTCTCTTAACCTAAAATAAGTCATCAATCAATTACATACTCTATCAACCAATCTCTCAGTATATGTAGAGTTTGAATCAACATCCATTATACTTGTAGGGAGGGGAAAACAATTTTATTCTACTATGATGTATTTTTTAAATATGAGTAATTTATTATGGTGTTTTGTAACTTTAAACAACATTATTACAAATAATATTTATTTAGGATGGATGAAAGTTTAGGACTTCAATGTTTTATAACTTTTTTTGGAACAACCTACTCAATTCCTCCCTCATTATTTAAAGATTAATTTTTTTGTTAAAATAGGGATATTAATTTAATTTATTTTACTCTTTATCATAATAACTCATTATTTTACATTGTTTTTTTATTCCATTATGAAAAATAAAATTTATACCATATTGTAAAATCTATATAATAATTTAAAATATGATATAATTTTCATTACTTTTTTTCCAAAGAGAAATAATTATATTTTTAGTATAAACACATAATTTATAAACATGTTTCAAAATAACTATCATATAAAAACTAATTTATTTAATTCTAATTTATAACCCATTAGTAATTGTTTCATAAATGTCACCTCATTTATATCTGTGAATATATTTAAGTCATTTTATTAAAATATACCTTAAAATATGATACATTAAATCTTTAATGATTACAAACACATATAAAATACACATTTTATAATGTAAATGTCTGATTTACCAATGAATTGTTGTCAATTTATTATATTTTTCATTCTATGTTAGGTAAATATAATATATTTTATCATCATTAAATTATTAAATTGCATAGATAAATTATTAAATCTTTGTTACAAGAATTTAATTCATGGATACAATATAATGATATATCGAAAAACCATATATCCAATAACAACATGTTAGGTCACTATATTACTCTAGAATTTCTTTTTTTGTTCCTATATATAAGCATTATGTCTTATCTAAAATAATTAAGTCAATGACCTTTATGAACAAGTCTACTTTATTTATAATGTTGATGATTTTTTCTAATGATGTTATCCTTTTTATGATCATTATTGTTGATCTTGAGGATGATTATTTCGAGATTATAAAAATTTTATTTCGTTTTCATTTTACTCAAAATTAATTTTTTAAAATATTCATACATATATCAATATTATAATGTATAAATCTTAATTTTATTTATTATTATTATATTATTTCTTAATTAAATATATTATTTTTCATTATAAAATATTATTCTATATGATATATTTTATAGATGAGTGAAATCCTATATCAAAAAAATATACATATAATAAAGATAGAATTATATATTATTAATGGAATATATGTTATAAAACTATGGTGTTAGAACATATTTCTATTGAGACATGTCAAAGAGGTAATAATAACTATATTAGAACACATTTAATTGTAATATAATATGATGGTGTCCATCAAAGAACAAATTCCAGTGATACATGGATTGAACCATCATTTTTAAGAATACATCTATCATGATAGAAAATAAACTCTTGTATGATATTATTTATTCATTTATATAAGGAATAATCATTATTAGAATGGATTGTACTTATTTGTTTTATTATACACTAATTGTTTCTATTAAATACATAGAAAATAAAATTAAATGTTAGCAGGACAATAATTTTTTTTCTGTTCTTAGTAAATATAAATAAAAAATTATCAATCCTTATATGAAACGTAGAGGAAATTTTTGAGACATAAATATATAGTATCATACATTATTTATAGTCTGATTACATTTTTAGTTCATATATTGCTCATTTTTTAATGGGGGACTCACAAATTTATGTTATATATTGAGATGGTAAAAAATTGTGGAATTGATAAATATATTTTATAAAGGTAATGTAGAATTTTTTTTTCATGAAAATTATTGTCTCACTAATAGTAATAGAAAATATTTAAATTACAATCTTAATAGATAAATCACCGAGATAGTGATTTTGGTGATTTTAAATGAATGTGATGATGATATTGTATTGTATTCTGTAACAAAAATATTTGAATATAATTTTTTGTAAAATAATTTTATTTTTTTTATTTGTAAAGTTAGAAAATGGATCTAATTTATTTCATTCCATAATAACCCCAATGAGGTTTTTTTATTGTTAGATAAGGTAAAAAATATTTTCTGGTTTACTGTTATTTGGAATTTGTTTTTATCCATTTTTCATATTGATTTCATTTTTCATATACTAATATAGTGGTAAATTTACACTCCTGGGAAATAATTAAATTTTATTAAATCTTTGTTTCTAATGAAAATTCTTTGTTTATTATAGAAGGTAATGATTATCATAAGGTGGGGGCACAACAAGACTTATAAATTCTAATCATGATTCAAATGAAAAGTTTAATATCAAGACTAATGTACTACAATACATGCTTAAAAATTGTATTTATATTTTTTGGGGTATTCTTATAGGTATATATGAAAATTTATTTCACAATACATGAGGTTAAAAAAAGTACCCTACATTGGATATTTTATACGTTTGAATATTTCATTCATTTTTTTATGACTGAGATAATCTACGGTGGTTAGGGTTGTTGTTATTAATTTACATATTTTCTCTAAAAAACATAACATCACACCTATATTTTAAAATCTATGTCATTTGGTATGTAAATTTGAATAGACTGTAGAAACTCATGGAAAATTTTTTTAATAACAACTGATATGTTCATTTGTATAGATAAATAACATGGGATACATTTTTTGGATTATCCATTGTATTATAGGTGTATAAACATTTAATTTATTTAAAAAAATATGTTAAAAACATTCTTTATTTGTTAATAATTGGATAAATCGTATAAATTGATTATTTGAGTATTTATGTTATTTATGTAGTTATATCATGTTGAGAACATGAGCCTCATACCAGTTGGTGGGTTATTTTTAAGTGCATCCACAAGACCTAGGTTCAAAACCATGTACATGAATATTTTAGGGTACTATAGCAGTACTCTAGAAGTACTGTACACTTTGTGGGTACTGTAGTAGGCACTGTAGTAGTTACTGTAACAGGTACTACTCAGAATTGTAGCAGCTGTAACTATTCACCTTGGACCACCGGTTTGGGCTTTCAGTCCTTAAGGCATTCGGACCACCCAGGCATGCAGATCAGTAGGGATTTCGGGCCACTCAAGGCCTTCATGACACATGTAGTTACCCCAGACACACTACAAAAAATGAGAAGCCCAAGAAGAGGATTCAGAGTTGGTTCACTAACCAAAGGAGAGACAAATGGATTTTTCAGAATGATAGGGTATGGATATGCCATCGGAACCAGGCTGTACTTGCACAGGATTTCTAGCCAGGCGTCCATGCAAAGGTGGAGAGCTACTATCACGACACAGATACTGGGGAGGGGCAGTTCCATTTAGATAGTCTGATTGAATTCCCTAAGACCTTTGGGTCATGTAATCTCCTCAGCCTATGGGCCTTGAAATCTCTGACCCAACGGGCCTTGTAAGGGTTCCCCCTCATCCCTTGAAAGGGGGGTTATCAAAAATCAATAAAAATGAAGGCCTTCGGGCCATTTAGACGTTAGTTATATCATGTTGACAAGATAACAAATATATACCTGATAGTGATTAATGATTATCACAATTGGTTAATTTTTACCATGATTAATAAAGAAAATATTTTTTAGGCCACTCATTTTATATGGTTATTAATTAAAAATTTATTATCATCATAATTGATATATAGGTCCACAAGATTAGACAAAAGATTTTAGATAGAGGATTTAATTTTACTCAAAAAATTTATATATAAAAATCTTTCTTTATCTTATGAATATAGTTCGATTGTAAATAATGTTTTATACCTACAATAATTCTATTAAATTACTCTATTAATTCAAACAAGACATGATAGTTTTAATATATACACCAACACATTTATGTAAAAAAGAGAGGTAAATTTTTAAATATTTATAAATATTTTACACAATATATACATATGATAAATCTATTATGAATCTATGTTGAACATTAGTAAATCTATTAAATACAAGTAGACTTTTAGATGATTTTTTAACATCATAAAATTAAATCTTATCAAAGAATAACGGATCCCACAATAGATTAAACAATAATGTTTTAGAAAAAGAATGTGTTAATTTTCACAATGGATTAATATTACTGTAATTCAATGAGATTGGATCCTCACACACAATAATTATCATCACATAGATTCATTATAAAAGTGTCCCACTAGTCCAAGAGAGTGTAATTAATAGGTTTGGATTCAAAAAAGTATTTAATTACATAATTCAGTTTATTAGAAGGCACCAAACATGTTTTTTCTCAACAAAGGAATGGATAAACTCCCATGGATTTACTAATATTTTTTAAAAATATTCCACACTTTATATTTTAAATTTAATAAAACAACATATCAAAATTAATATATGAATTAGTAATAAGAAAAATATAAAATATCTAAAACCTATTCCAATTGAAAAACCTATATTATAGAAGTATTTATCTTTCATAAATAATATTATACATATCAACCATATTTTTTTATGAAACCTCACAAAAATGAATTCTAAAATTAATAAAAACAAGTAGTACAAATTCTTATTTAAAATGGATATATAATTGGAATGGAGGTAAATACTACACTAATTATATTTGAATGACATAGTGAGAAAATTCCTCAAAAGAGAATCCATATGTAGTCTATCAATATCTATAATCATTTCAATCAAGATATTATATGTATGTCTAAGACACATAACCTTGGTACACATCATGAATTAGGCATAAGAAATTTAAATTTACCCTAGGTATGTGGAGATAGATATACACAAATTCCTGAGGAACACAAGTAATGTGTAATACATCATAACATATATAGTTCATCCCATAAGGCACACTATTTATTACTAAAACTATGTGTAAAATGAAATAATAAAAAATAATCTTGATAAAGAAAAAATAATAAAATTTAAAAATTTATTCTGCTGTTATAACATATTATTAATCTACAGATATATTAATAATTTCATTTTAAAAATAAAAAACATTCCTCATTTTAGGCCAAGAATCTATTTGGATGTACCCTTCCACCATAACAAGATTATCTATTAGGGATACTTATCACACCACATCCTCTATAAAAGAGGATGTTTTTATATATGAATTAATATCTTTCTCTATATAATATTTCTTTCAAATGATGACACACAATACTCATAAATAAGAACAAAATAAATGTAACTATGTGAATCTATACTCATATACGACGGATCTTCTTCCACATATGGGGGAATAAATCCGTATTTATATCACTAACAAAATATTTACATATAGAAATCCATATATATGTTTCCCATTTCCTAATATTAAAGAACAATATATTAAATAGATATGTCTCATTATGTAATTTTAATACATGTATCAATTTCATATGATGATGTGACAACGATAAAAATACAAATATATGCAATAACTAGAAAAAAATGGTATACATATAAAATACTACTGAAGGAAAACCCAATGCATAATTATGATTAAATATTAAAATAGAAAAACATGATCAAATATGTTCCAAATTATAAATTTATATTATACACTACATATTATTTCCATTAATCGTTATACCAAAAGTATTAAAGATTATTCAATGATTATTCAATACATTACAAATTGATTGAACACATATATCATATAGTTTTAGTTCCATTGAAAAAATTGATACATAATCAACAGATTCATATGTGATATACATCACCACTCACTATGATATCTATAACTAGAACCCATCTTATAGATATCATAATAATATACCTTCTTCATAGAATACAGAAAAATAAGAAAAGAAAACAAATAAATTTAAATTTATCATAATTATATAGATAAATAATTTTAAAACATATAATATCATATATGACAAGCTTAAAACATTTTAACAAAATTTTATTAATAATTATGTGTTAAATTTGTTTTTTCATGTTGTTAACTATTCCATTGTTCAAGGAATATTTAGTTCCAAAATTCTAGTCTTTATACTTTAATCATGGTTAAAACATATCCAAAATAATAAAAATTAAATAAATACAATATATATTCATATATATATATATATATATATTTATAAAAAATATGTAGAGATAGAAAATTTTATTACACAGTTCATTGAGACCGTATGTTATTCATACACAAGGGAACTATTTCTATTTAATGAAGGATAAAATATAATAAATGAAAAAAATAATTCACCATTATAAAATAATTATTATTCATTAAATAGATTATATATCTATTAAATTTATCTTTATTTCCATTAATGTAATGTATAAATTTAAAACTAATTAGGATGCTTCATGGAGGTGGTTGTCTACACATATACACGATAAATATTTTCATTTCCCAATGGATTATAAGGATATATACAATTATTGTAACAACATAATAATAATAAAACATAATATTTATTATACATAATTTATTATCTTACATTTCTTACCATAGATTGGATAAGTTATAAAAAGAAATTAAAATTAAAATACTATGTAAAGAGTTAAATCTCTGCATTAAGAAACTTATTTTGGATGAAACCTTATGATTTGGAATAATTCACATTTCAAAATTATAGATGGTCTGTGATGAGTTTAATGCAGGAATTCGGAAACAAGGGTGTGTTATTTAAATTATATAGGTAAGATTAACTCTTAATAATGATGTATGTGACCTTCCCTTTTTTATGTGAGGGTATGTGACCTTAGGGAATTTATTAATGTTTTAAATTAAAATAAATTAGTTTTAATGACAAAATGAATCCACAATGACATAACTCAATAATTATATGATGAATTTTTTAAATTTTCTAATGAAATAAAAATTTCACATGCTTTTGTTATGATTTTCTGATTATATATTAAATTTAACCTTAGTTAATGCTTATTCACAATTATCACTCTAAAAAATGAATCTACTCTTTATAGGTAATGAATGAAACTATACATAGAAAAGTTACGCATAAATGATACATAGTTTGTGTTTGGATACATATCTCATTATTTTTCCCATATATAGGTTTTATATGAATTTGAAATCATTTAATAAAAAAAATTTATAATAAAAAAACATTAATATCATTTTTAGAAACATTGACTTACATTGACCTAGAAATAAACATTAAAAAAAATTAAAAAATCGATAAAATTTTACTTTTATATATAATATTCAAATAACCAAATAATTCTTCCAAATTTTATTACTTCCAATATTTCTACAATAGTTTATTTTATTATGATATTAATTTAATAAATATAAAGTTAGCATTTATTAACCATTTAATGTAATAATTATCTATCTAAAAAGGAAAATAAATTATTTATCTAAATAAATTAATTCATAATTAAATTATTCATTTATAACAGAAGAGAACTTGTTTTTTATCCTTACGTGAAAAATTTTGAGATAATAAACTCAAAAGTGTTACCTTTTCTATTTATTATTTTTGTAAAATAATATAATGGTCATAATCAATGCATTATTGAAAGATGTTTCTATATTTTGATTATGTGGATGAAAATCATAGAACTAAACTCATTCAATAGGATAATGTTATATTTTTGAAAAAAAATTAATGCATTATAAAACAATTTTTCCTCATTTTACCCATTTTTCTATTATCATGGTGATAAATATATTCCAAGGAAACCTTCCATAAAGAACAATAATAAAAGGTAACTATTTTTCAATGTTGATCCCCCTAACTCTAAATCTGTGTTAATTTTTTATGATTTATTTATCAGAGTACAAAAAATAAAAAATAAAATTACTATTTCGAATGTAATGAAACTAATTTTGAGAAAAATCTATTCCTAATAAGAAAAGTAGATTTTTTCTTAAATCATTAAAAGAAAATCCTCACATGAACATTATAACATCGGATTAAAAATACAAAATTTTAATTTCATTAAAATTATTCATCAATATAGATTAATACTATTTATTTAAATAAAATAACACTATGAACATATTAATTTTTTTTCATAAATACATATCTAATTATATTCAAATACTTTTATATTTATTTATAACAATTTAATAGCCATAGAATTAAATTTATTAATAGGAATAAAATTAGTTGGCTCAATTCATAGATTCAAATCAATGAGCTGTGTGATAAATGTGATATTAAATAATAATATTTCTATCATATAAAATGGTTTGATTAAACTAAACACTACATGAAAATCCATCTAACAGATAATTAATACATATTCAAAGTGAATTACCTTAAAATGATATGGTGTTACATTCTACCATCATTATGTTAAGTTTTCCTCTTGATATTTTATTTATCTAATAAAAATACAATATTTTATATTTGTTTCTTTATGTCCTCAGTTTCCCAAGTAGATTCTTGGAATTTATGATTCTTCTAATGAACATTAACTACATGAGTTATCGGGTTCCATTTAACATTATAAATATAATATAATATTAATATAATATATTAGTCATAATAATCATCATGATCCATTCATATAAATTTTCAGTACAATACCTATGATGGAACACATATAATCATTCTATGGAGAAATACATGGAATGCATAATAAACTTTAGAGATGTTTGGTAGAATCACTATGTGATATGATACTATCACTACTCAATCAATTATCTAAAAGGGTAAATATTCATACAACCCAACATTAAATTTACATATTCACATAGAAAAATTTAATGAAGAAATTGTTTTATAAGTACGTTCACACTAAATAAAAATTCCAAATTCCAGCAATTATTGTTGTCATAACTATTGTGTTAACAATTATTTTCATTGATGTGGTATAGAATGGATATTAATTTTATACCATTAACTCATATCTCATAGTTAAAAATACATTAATTATCAAAAATCATCCAACAATAATGAAGATGTACACTTCATTTGATATAGATCATCATAAATATCCATATTAATACATGAGTAATTGATATTTTAATAAGAAAACACGACTAAAGGATGGTGTTGATTCCATGATCATTTTAAATCTATTGAATAAACCTTAGTACAACCTCTACGGGTTTCATGGTTCTCTCAATGTAAATATTTTTTAGGAATAAAATTAGTAATCAAACAAAACTCTAAATCCAAAGAATATTGAAGGCTTCACTAGAGCCTCATAGTAAAACATAAATACGAACTATAAAAAAAATTCTAATCTAAATAACCTTAAAACTTAATTAATGTTTATTCTATTAACATTTTCAAGTTATAAATATTATATGATACCATTTATGAATGATAAATTTATAAAATGGTCAAATGCAACCAAAATATATGATGTATATATAGATTTTATGATCATTATCCTTAAATAAGACTAATAGTTTAACTTGGGAACATTTCTCACCATAATTTTTATTTCTATGTCTTCTTTCAACACCACTTTATTCCTACCATTTATAGGTGATTGAACATTAATTTTAGAAGGATAATATTTATCCACATCCTTCAATAATCCATTTACATGTTTTAATAAACTGTAAATAATTAATCTTATTTTATCCTCATCATAGATGAGATAGTACTATCCATTCGACTTAAAAATTAATTAACAATATCCAGCTTTCTATGGTGGTAACGAATGCATCGTACATCATTTATAATCTTAACCACCCATATTATTTTTTGTAAAATTTTACTATTTCTATATGAATTCATAAATCAAAATTTTATGATGTTAATATATATCACACCTTTCTATGAAAATATAATGTCTCGATATCTTTATTGCAAACAATAATGCAGCAAACTCCAAATCCATAATTGGGAAATTATGATAATGAGTAATCAATTATAGTAAAGAATAAGCTATCACAATAAAATTTTACTAGATAATTAATACCTATACCTTTTTCGATGAAATAATATACATCACAAAACCTTCTCCACTATAGGATAAGGGGAGAATAAGTGAATTTAATAACCTTATATTTTGTTCCATGAAATATTTTTCCTATTCATTTTTCTAAAGAATAATGGATAACTTATAATTAAAATTTAGGAGTGGATAATATATTCACAAGAAATTATCCATAAATAACAAATACTATATATCGAAACCATGGAAACATTATATCTCATTAAAAAATTCCTACTCACTTTTGTCATGGAATATAAATAGATGTCATATAGATAGACTACTAGAAACTGATCAATTTAATATATATGGACTCTATTCAATAAACCCTTGAATACAATATAGAATTAATAATACGAAATGGAAACCAAATAAATTAACAGAATCCATACCTCCTAATGATTTTTTTATTGTGTATGTCATCACATTTGAGTCTCTATTTATAGTATCAACCGAATATCATTCTTTAAAACGTAATAACTTCAAAACAACTGATCTGAAAAATAAGAAAAATGTAGAAGAGAAAATTATTCTAGATTTTTATCTTGATCAACTGTCAATAATCATTACAGAGTCAAATTGATCCTTTTTTCTTCTTAATAAAAGAGTAGTTGTTCCCAATTAGGATGTCGTTGACCAAACAGATACCCTATCAAAATTCTATTAGATTTATTTTTTTCAATTACTCATACTCAATAGGGTCCATTATATATGGGGTCATTGAAATATTTGTATCACCATGTATGTTTTTTATTCAAAAATTCAAATACATTTTTTTATTTGGACTAATAAAATCTTCTAGAAATACATCATGATACTCTGGTATAACTAGAATATCATTGATGTTTAAATTCTCTACAACCATTTGAGAAAAAACCCTTGTTTTTAATAGGAATGAAGACACATATAATGGATGAAATTACCATTCAAGTTTTATATTTTCATCACCTTCATGAATGTTTATGCTTGATTTAAAATAAAAATTGAAAATTACTTTAAATATATATTGGCATGGTATTTATGTAAATAAATATAATACATGCCTAATATTACATCAAGTTCAACTAGGGGAATAATAAAAATATTTTATATATTCATAGTATATTAAACTTTAATTAGAGAAGATTCATAGGCATGATATGTGATCATCATGAAACTAACATATTTCACTACAAAATGAAAATATAATCATTGGAGTGGAACTCTGATACACTTATAAAATGATTTAGATATAAAAAATTTGGTAGATCCAAAATCAAATATGAAATTCATAGTCTGAGAGTATATGGTAGGTTTATTTTTCACCACTTCATTTACACATTATTATTAACCAATGTATGAGTTTTTATCTTTTATCTTAGATTAAGAGGTCTATAACATCAATCATCTTTATTAAACATCAATATCAGAATTGGGTCTCATAATGACTATAATCCTATAATTTTCATCCCTATAATTTGTGTGGTCAATTTTATAGTGACTTATATCCATAATTATCCAACTTATTCTTCTCATCACTGTGATATTCATATTCCTGATGAACATCCTTTCAAAATATAAATCAATTTATAATCCCCTTAAACAAAATTTCACCTATGTTTCCTTCCACATTTATACTATAAATAAAACATCATCTTCTACTATCCATCATTTTTATAATTTAATCTGAATTATATTTTCATTTTATTATAAAAACCATAAGATTGATGGATGACACAAATGTCCATTTATAGCTTTATATATCATTGAATAATTTATTCATAAATAATTAATTTCATTATAGGTAACTCTATTTAGAGGTTAGTTTTAAAACCACAGAATAATAAATCATTCTTTCATGTTAGATGATACTATCAGAATCATTCGGTGATGACCTGGAATTTCTATGTAATTGTTTTTTGTTAAATGGTAATTTTACGAGTCTGAAAAAATTGACGGTGCATGATTCTGATGCCCGGATTGCCTGGAATTAATTTCTAAACTTTTTTTCGGGTATGGTTAGAATACGTGTGAGTGGGTTTTTGTAAATTTTAAACCACTGCATGGAATTGAAATATGAGGACACTGTTGAACTCGCAGGGATGGTATTCTCTTAAGGAGACCTTCACCATGATAATAGTTTGTCGAGGGTGAAAGTTAATTTTTGGTTTTTTTGTTAAAGAATAAAATAAAATAAATTTTTTTAATATTATATTTTATTTTATTTGGAACTCACATGGGGATTTTGAGTGGTGGGGACCACCATAACTAAACCTCCCATGTGAGGTTATGGAGGTGTGGACCACCAGGATTAACCTATCTTGTGGGTTATAGTGTTGGGGACCACCCAAGGCTAAAACCACCTTGAACTCCCCACTACATGGTATAAAAACTCTCTACTCCCTACTTTATTTATACAAAGTCTCCTTTAATTAATTATTCCTTCTCTCCTTTAATTAATTAAAGTTGTAACGCCCCGACCCCAGTTACCCAGAGTCGGTGCATTATTACATAACATTGGCATGATCACAAGAAAGATCAAATCTCGAAAGACCGATTGGTTTAGTAGACTTGGAAACACTAGATATATTCATAAGTTTTACATTACATCATAAAATGAAAAACTACTACTACAACATAATGTTTCCACAATCCACACTATTAACCCCTCATAAAATCCCTGCAGGTCATTCATAACTTACTTCTTCACATCCTAGGAAAAATAAAACATAGAAAAGGGGTGAGCTCAAATGCCCAGTAAGGATAACAATATAGCGGAAACTTTCATAAATAAGAATAAACATTTAAGGAAATGTATAACTAAAACAAAATCCTTTTTAATATGAACTTTCAACATGGTATGGCATAAATAAAATGAAATAATGCCATTTACTTATTCACATGGATATTCTACTAATCGAATAATCACATGCAAAAATCAATAACCACTTTCATAATGTTGGAATGCATAATGCCAGACTATGATAACCACATAGCCAAGGCCTCGTGCCAAGACTACAAATAATATTTTGTCAAGGCCTTGTTCCAAGACAGTAGTTTGTCTCATGAGACCTACCGATGCATCGAGGAGCTATAGCGGGCTCCACCCGTAACATATTAAGTCCAATGCATTCCCATATGAAAAGGTTTAAACATAACATAAACATTCATATTAAAACTAGCATATGAAATGTCAATACATTCACCATAAACTATGAATGGTATAAAAATAGCACATCCACAGTCAAACATATCACAAAACCTTCAAAACAATATAGAAGTTTTGTATCATAATAAATCAACTTCAAATAATCTTAAAATCCATCAAAGGATGTTGACATAGATGAAATCAAAATTCTTTTTAAAGAAATATCTCCTTTTATTTTGAAATCATTTAAGATCCATATAAAATAAAACATTTTCTTTGAAAATTTTCTTATAAGCTTGTAAGGGAAGCTTTGAAGATTTTATAACGGCGGAAAATAGCCGCACCCGCCGTATAAGTTAAAAAAACATTCTTACCTTAATTCTGTCGAAAAGGTTAAAAAGGGCCTTGTTTTGAAAACGATGGAAAGATTCCTTTATAACCCTCTTATAAAAAGTCAAACAAGGGTATAAATGACTTTAACCCATATTCTTGTAAATAATAAATATGTTTTGAAATACATTTCGAAGAAACGTAGATGTGGATGATAATGAAATCCCAGTAGATTATTACGTATAAAGAACCTCGGATAATGAAGAGATTGTGAAATAACCCTTACCTTGTACTTTTCCTTGGTTGGGGTAGGTTAACCTCCTGTATAATGGTGAAATAGTTGTTATTAAATTATACAAGAATCATATATAATAATATGATATCATATATGATCTTTTAACATTGATTTGTTAATAATATCTTAGAATTATCGTCGTTTCGGGAGTTAACTTACTCATTTTCTTTTATATGTTTTGTTACATAAGCCATGGTTGTTGTATCTTATTCATATCCAGAATGATATCTAGTCCTTAATCATCATTTTTAAATCATCAAATGATAATTATACTTGAATGGATATGATGGAGAATGAATCTCATCGCATTCGTGGAGACGGTAGTCCGTACGTACGCACGAGCGACAATATCATTCTTTTGATATTAAAATAATATATAAATGGATGGTATATCATATATACAGAATAATTAACATGTTATATTTGTTATTTACATGAGTTACACATCATTATTATACCCATCCAAATAATATTATATTGAATAACAATTACACCACGACGTGGAGACGGTAGTCCGTACGTACACACGTATGGTGACATGTTATTCAAAGGGTGGATAGAATACTGAATATGGTTGTACCATATTTATAATAACATCACAGTATATGTGAGATACTGGAGTTATTATTTTAGAATGGTAAGAACAAAGGAAGAAGAAGTGGAAAAAGAAATGAACTTGGAGAAGGGTGGTGAAATCATTACCTCTTCTTCGGGTTCTTCCTTTTGATTTGATCAAAAGGGCTCCTTAGGATGGCTTTATTATCACACTAAGGACTCTATGTTGTAGTGAGGGATGTTGGGAGAGTATTTGGGCAGAGTTTGGCTGAACAAAGAGGCTTTGAAGGTGTGAAGAAATGAGAAGGAGGAGTGCCCTTTTATAAGAGGGGTGAGGGGCACCTTTGGAAAAGCTAGAAATATTAATTTATAATAAATTCATATTCGGTTTATAATGGCTCTAAAGCTTATTATTCAAAGGTTAAGGTGGGAATAGGTCGAAAACCACTCAACCAATAGAATTTAGACAGGTTTGGGTACTTATATTAACCTTATCTTTAAGTACTAACTCTAAGTTAATTAGTTTCACTTTTACAATGTCTCTTTGTATTTTTATATAATATGGTTAATAAACTTACTATATACATCCAAGAGACCCCCAAGTGGTACATTAATGATGAACCTATCATGATATAAGTCTCTTGGACGATCCTTT
Organism: Viscum album; assembly: GCA_963277665.1. NCBI lineage: Eukaryota > Viridiplantae > Streptophyta > Magnoliopsida > Santalales > Viscaceae > Viscum > Viscum album. The sequence continues at coordinate 317,336,716 of OY728148.1, forward strand.
GATTTTTTGGAATTTAATATCAATTAATAATATAATATTTGTTTTAAGAACTCTTTTATGTCAATTTTGACACTATTCAATAGTTGATTTTTGTGAAACTCATAACACATTGATTACTTCGAACAAAGTCAATTCAATCAATCATAATATATCATATTATCCTATAAAATTAGTTTAATTCATTAAAAGTTTCATATTATATTTATTTGGGTATTTATAATATCAATTATTTTAATTTTTCACTATTATAGTAATTACTGCATCATCATTGTGTTATAAATAAAATAAATTATTTAATGTTTAAAAATTATAAATAAAATATCATTATGTAGGAAATCGTTTTATCTTTCTAATGAATATTTATAATCTAAAATCCAACATATATAACCCTATGTAACAATTGTTGTTCTAAAAGATATATGCTTGTGTCATTTTTGTATTCATTTTAACTAAATTAAAATAAAGTGTCATTATCACTTACAAGTGGATCCATGGGGTCCAAAAACAGACCCAAAGATGCTCATGGTCGACCATGTATCAAACAATAGGTTTAAGAAACGTTTTAAGGTAATTTAGTATTATTATAATATTATTTTTTAACCCTTATTTACCGGATTTACCCTTAACCATGGTAAATAAAATATTTACCGCAGTAATTATTCAAAATGTCTAAAAATAAAAGTTACCTATTTACACAATTTGAACATCCTGATTCCAAATATGGAATCCATTTTCCTAAATTCAAAACACAGAAGTGGCAGAAATTAATTTAAAATTAATTCCCGCTGTCAAAACAAAAAGCGTGTTTTTAAGAGATAATAACTATCAAAAGATTGACACTTGTTTATGTTCGGTTTAATTGTAAAATTATGTCCAATGACCAAAATTATATTAAATGGTAAAAATATATTCTAAATATACTTTAAAACTACTAAAATTCATAATTTATCACTATTAATTATTCTGATTAAAAAAGTTGTTTTTAATTAAAATTTAGTAATTTTCACTATTCATCAAAATATGAAAGTTATTCGAAAAGTACCAAAATTTCACCTTAGGCTAAATTAGATACTCCGAATCCAAAAATGAAGTCCATTTTGAAATATAAAATATATATAATTTAAAAAGTAGGTATTACTATTCACAACGGCTAGTTTAATTAGTTGTGGTGTGTGTTAGAACTCGAGGTTGCGTACAACACACGCTATCGCATTATTCGAAGGGAAACGTACCGTGGAAGCTTGGGGTGTTTCATTTTAAATTTTTGATGTCCCCATTTAGTCAAAAAGTTTAAAATATTGTATTTAAAAAGGTTTCACTATTAGAAGTTGATAAAAGTGAAATACTGAAAATGAATCTGTTCTTGCATTATGACTAAGAAACTCATAATAGGGATTCTAAAATTATAAGGATTATATAAAGTTCAAAATGTAGTTAATACTATTCATGACCTCTTTTAATGGTGTGATTGAACTCGGTGTTGCGTGTAGTGCAAGTTATTGAATTATTTTTAAGAAATAACACACTCTGAAATCCTGGAGTGTTACAAAAGTAATTTGAATTTATGCCAAAAAACTAAATATACATCACATTATATTATTTTGGCTATTTTCATTTTAGTTGGGAACTGGGGGAAAATAATTGTAAAAGGAGAAGAGTAGAACCTTGGAGGATTACTCTCACCAATAAAGAAATTTGTATCCAATGAATAATGTGCTTCCCAACGAAGAAATCTCACACCAACGAAGAAAGTATTCGTTGAAAAAAAAACCGAAGTTCAGGAAACGCCGACTTCACCCCTTCCAACGTCAACAAGAAATCAAGGTAGGGGATTTGTTTTGATTGATTATATATTCCTATTTTCTTCCCTTCTAAAACAAAAAACATGGATCAACTATCTAACTAGTTGATCCACAGATGTTTTCTTTTGTGGGATTGGGAATAATCATTATGGGAGGTTAGGGTTTGACGTTATTCATTCATGTTTTTGTTGAGAAGAATGCAACCACATTAACGCAGAGGGTTCGGGCCAATCCAACATGGATTAACCCCTCCACTGATCCTCTTTTTGGTGTGTTCATCGTGATGGAGTAGGACGGAATGTTATCCTCGGTGGGGCACGAGAACAGCGGCCTGCACCACCGCCGACCGCGACGAAGGTGACAGTGCCACCCCGCGGCCTCACCACCTGCAACCCCAGCTGCCATGTGGTCCCACATCTCTGTTGCGGCCTCCGCTGCACCGTGGCCTCCATGCCCCATGGCACCCCATCTCCCTTGGCTGACGCCGCCCTGCGGTTCTGCCATGCTGCCGCGACCCCCGCCGCACCGTAACCTGTGAACCCTGCGGCGCTCCGCCGCACCCCGACCTCCACACCATGCGGCACCCACAGCATCACACCACATCACAACCTCCGCTATCCTGCGACCACATGCGGTCCTTGCGGTCTCCATGGCAGCACCGCACCGCCCAAGATAGGCCTCTAGGTCGGGACACACAACGCAGGCTGGGCCGCCTAGCACGAGTTGGGCCGGACCCAACGGGCCGGGCCACCCACTGGGTCGGTCGACCCAAACTGGGTTGGCTCTAGCTGTGTCGGGCTGGGTTGGTCTTACCGGGTTGGACCGGAATGGGACCCACTACGACCCAGTAATGCTATTTTGGCCATAACATTGGCACCGAACGTCCGTTTGACGAACCTTCTATGGTGATAGAAACCATGGAGCTAAACGGTCCCTTAGGTATACCCTACTGTAGTTTTGGATAATATTGTGGAATGTTCAGGTTGGATTGAGCACGAATCCAATTGGGCCCTTGAGACTAAAAGGATAATAACTCACAGACCGAGTGTATGATTGACACAACGTCTGTTGTGTTGAGACCCCTATGTCGTGGGGGTCCTTAGAAAAACATCTTAGTGAGACATTGTGGTAGTTAGAGTATCGACCATAGGATTATGGAGTGGAACTTCCTGGACAAAAGCAAGCACAGTGAGGGAACATAGTAGCTGGCTGTGACATGAAGAATGAAGAGTGGTCCTATGTTGATCAACACCGAGTGATCATGTGTGGGCCAGCAACTAGCGATCTTGTGTGGGTCAAAACCAAGAGATCCTGTGTGGGTAATCACCTAGCGATATTGTGTGGGTTAGCACCAGGTGATCCTGTGTAAGAAATCACTGAGTTATCCTTTGTGGTTTTTCCACTTAATAGAGTTAAAAGATTCAGTATTTACATATAATCATCTCTTCTACTGTACTTAAGATTTAACTGGTGTTAGATGAGTTTGTACTTGTGTGGAAAATTCCTTCGGGGTAGTTCCTTGGTGGTATTCTTCTATGTGGAATACATTTGTGGTACTTACCTTCATGGTATTTATTCCACTGTGGAACTATTGAGCTTCAGTCTTTAGAGTTGGACTTTGTGTTCTCCTCATGATTGAGACAGGTTTACTTGGTAACATAGGTATATGTATGGGCATATAACTAAGATGGGTTACCAGTTGCTTCCATCCTTTTCGGTTATCAATTATGGATTTTGTGATACCTTCAGGGTCTCGGGGTCCCTACTGAGAATATTTATACTCACCCCTGCACGGGCTATGCCAGCACTTCACTGTGTTTGGTGCAGACGACAGGCAGTGCTGACCGAGGACGAGGGTACCTAGATTGGTGGTAGCTCGGAGGTGGATGTTAGATGAGGTGTACCGCTAAGATGTCCATTATTGAGATGTACCTACACTTCATATAGGATACATGGTGGATGATCCAATAGAATCTTTTCACCTATCATATGTCTTGTACTTTCCAGTTTTCCTTGTACTTTCTAGTTGATCTTGTATTTTGGACCCTTTTTACTTACTATACTCACTCTGTTTACTATTTAGTTTACTTGAATTCATATCTTTCTATGTGAATGGTAGTGTGTGTTATTTGTTATAAAGGAAAATCCTTCTTAGTTTTAGGGAATATTCCTTCAGTGCTAGTCTCCATCCCCTTTCCTATGAAAGGTGGCCTTGGGGTAGTTACTGCACGGGCCCCGGGGGACGGGTCGTGAAAAATTAGTGTCAGAGGAGTTGGTTATACCATAGAACATAGGACTCTGATCCTTCTTTTAACAACAATAGTGTTAAGGTTAGTGAGTGTGGGTATCATTTTAGGGAATCCAGTGTTGGCATGGTAGCTGACCAATCCAAACACCAAGACCCTGAAATCGGATATCTGACTCGGTGCACAAAAAAACTGATGGCATGTGTGTTTTCAAGGGTCATCATTGTGAACAATTTGCGTCAGCTCACCAAGTATAAAATATTTACCGCGGTGCACCTGTTTCATTTCTAGATGCCTCCATAAAGACAACCATCTAGGTTTCCTAGAGTTGTATTCACTGATAGACCACCGAGCGATGAGTCCTCGGTGCATGGCCATCATCCAGCAGAGGCACCAGCGAAGGCACCAATGATACCATTACCCATTGGGCCACTTATGCCACCAGAACTAGCAGCAGAGAGTGCATGTCGTTGGAGTGAATTGCGCAAGTTATAGCACCAAAGAAAACTCGGGTTCTGGGGTGAGACGGACCCATAGGCGGCTGAAATTTGGCTGGAGGCTGTGGCGAGACTCTTCTGACTAATTAGGACAACATCTGATCTCATGGTAATCCTTTCTACCAGTCTTATATAGGCAGTAGCAGGAAGATGGTGGATCATGATGCTCCAGGCTCACGATGAGGTGACTCTTCTCTAGGAAGACTTCAAGAGCCTCTTTCTGGCAGAGTATGCCCCTATGAATCTTTTTGCAGTGCACATATAAGAGTTACTTCATTTGCAGTAGGGTAGCATGACTGTGTCTCACTAGATAGTGAGGCTCACATACCCCTCATGATACTCCATTGATATGGTGGGGGACCCATTCTTATGAGCCCAGACCTTGGAGTAGGGACTCATAATGGAGATCAGGTCTACGATGATCTGACTCAGTATCCCGACGCAGGAGGGGCGTTTGAGAGATCACTCTAACTATAGAGTTTCCTTGCTGAGTAGTCACCAATAGTGAGACCCACCACCAGTTGTCATGTAGCAGAATATTCTGAAGCAGGGAACAACTAGATTTCACAGAGGTCGAGGAGGACTAGACCTATAGGTGGAAGACCGCATGATTCATTGTCGGTTGTGCAGGGTACATGAGGCAGATCCAGTCATTCCATGAGTGGGAACTATAACACATGCATCGGTCATGGTCATGTGCTTCGTGACTATATGACCTACCATACAGATGATCAACATATCATCGAAGGACCACCTATGTAGAGATATAGGTTCGATTGTGGAGGTCCGTAGGGAGCATGCAGACATGGTAGAGGAGATGGTCGTGCAGCTGGCGATGGGTGACGATTCGATATGTTACCACTACCATCACCAGGAGGTCCACCCCAACCGCATGGAGTAGGATTTAAGGGGAGAGCCTAGCTCTAGGAAGTTGGGTCCTATGATCACGGCACTCTGAAAATGATATACAATACGATCTTTGTTTACTTCACCTTATATGCAGTACTTATAGACACAGGTTCCAGTAATTTTTTTATTTCCACTTCCCTCATTTAGAGCTCGGAGATTCCGATGGTTTCATTGGCTCGATCCTTATGGATAGATACTTCTACGGGAGTATATTTGATGATTATGCACTGGTTACTGTAGTGTGAGCTTACTCTAGGAGGAGAGATCTTCGATTGGGATCTTCTAGTAGCATCATCGAGGCCTTATGATGTCATATTGGATATGGACTGGATATCTACACTCCATTCTCATATTTATTGTATTAGGTGAAATTTGTAGTTTGTCTTCCAGGATGGGACCCGGTTTACCTTCACAGATGAGAAGGAATCCTTTACAGCACAATATGGGATTACCTAGAGAAGAGTGAGGCTGATCACTCATCAGTTAGATAGCCTTACCCTCGGAGAAGTTGATGTGGATAGTCTGAGTTATACTATAGTGGTGGACCTGTATGTGGAAGTCTTCCATGATGATGTTTTGGGTATACCTCCTCATAGATAGATGGACTTTGACATTGACTTCTACACTTGGATGACACTGATATCTACACCAGTGTATCATATGGCTCTCACGGAGCTTCGTGAGATGCGAGTATTGATGGAGTAATTATAGGGGCAAGGGTTCATTCGGCCAAGTTTTTATCCTTCGGCATCCCTGATTTTGTTCACCAAGAAAGAAGATGGGAGTTTGAGGCTTTGTTTTGACTATCAGTTCCGGAACTCAGTGATCATGAAGAACAAGTACCCAGTTCTGAGGATTGACATCCTCTTTGATTAGCTAAAAAGGGCATACTGGTTCTCAAAGATAGACCTCAGATCAGGCTATCCGCAACTCAATGTACGAGATAAGGATGTGCCGAAGATGGATTTTTGATGTCGGTACAACCATTACATGTTCTTGGTTATGCCATTCGGTGTAACCAACACACTAGCAGTGTTCATGGGACTCATGAACATGATCTTTCATCCATACCATGTTTGCTTTGTAGTAGTTTTCCCCGATAACATTATGATCTACTCGGCTATTGGGGAGGAGCAATCCTATCATTTACAGATAGTACTGGTCACACTGTGAGAGCACCAACATTATGGTAAGATCTCAAAGTTCTAGTTCTAGATCTTAGAGTTTCTCATTCTCGGACACGTTATATTGGAGGCTGGAGTTTTAGTAGATCCTACGACGATAGAGGTGGTACATTCTTGGGAGCCACCCAGTAGTGTGTTGGAGATATGGAGTTTCCTAGATTTGTCTGGTTAATACTGGAGAATTTTTCCAGAATTATCCAGAGTTGCAACACCTTTATCAGCATTGACGTAGAAGGGGAAACCCTTCTTGTGTTCAAAGAGATGCCAACAGAGTTTCCAGGAGCTGATGTTTAGGCTGACTAGTGCCCCCATATTGAGGCTTCTAGAGGAGGGCCTAGGGTACACAATCTATAGTGATGCATCAGGGACCGGGCTTGGATGTGTTCTAATGTAGGAGAAACCATTTATTGCATATGTTTCTAGACAACTGAGACAACACGAGAATAACTATTCTACCCGTGAACTGGAGTTAGCAGCACTGGCCTTCGTCTTGAAGATTTGGTGACACTGTCTGATGGGAGAATGTTTTATAGTGTACTCTGATCACAAGAGTCTCAGGTATATATTCTCTCAGAAAGACCTGAACATGAGACAACGACGTTGTCTTGAGTTCCTCTGGGATGATGACTTCAAGATAGTCTATACTCTTGGGAAGGGGAATGTTGTAGTTGATGCACTAAGTATGAGGTCTGGTATACAACTTCTAGGAGAGGTGACAGAGCAACTAACCGCCTTGCAGATATCCTTTGTGGATAAAGATGGAGAATATTTTTTTCAGTCTCTTATAGTCACGCCCCCAAATTTTCAGAATGTTAGGGAGGTACAATGTGGTGACAATGACTGCGAGGCTCGATGTGCACAGATATCCACATGGCATGCACCTGATGGATTTTCTTAAGGTGGGGAGCACATCAATCTCTTTAATGGGCCTACCATGGTACCAGTGTTGCTTCAGGTGGATGTGTTGATGGAGTTCCACACATCCCCTCTAGAAGTATATACCAAAGTTGAGAATATGATTCAGGATCTTCAATGACATCATTGGTGGATGAGAATGAAGAAAGTAGTATAAGAGTTTATCTCTTGGCGCCTCACTTGTCATCAAGGGAAGGCGGAGCATTAGGTACCACCAATAATGGTTCATCATTTAGAGGTCCCAGAGGGAATGTGGGGGATGTTATATACGTGGACTTCATGACAAGACTTCCATGTACATATACAAGTCATGAATCTATCAAGGTGATCGTCAACTGACTCACCATGTCATCCCACTTCAATCCGATCAGATAGCAGGGTTCAGTAGAGAGAATGGGACACCTCTATGTGCAGGAGATTATGTGGCTACATGGAGTACCCTCAACGATTGTCTTGATCGTGATGTATGTTTTACTTCATAGAAATGGAAGGGGTTGTAGGTGTCTTTCAATACGCAGCTTCATTTACGCCCCGACTTCCATCCTCAGATGGATGACCCGACTGAGAAGACCATTCAGTCCCTTGAGGACATGTTGCGCGCCTGTGTCCTTGACTTCAGTCGCTGTTGGGAGGATCACTTTCCTTTGGTGTAGTTTTCATACAAAAACAGTTATCACTCAACCATTGGGATGGAACCTTTTGAGGTGTTGTATGGGTGACCTTTCAGATCACCTTTGTGCTGGACGGACCCCGAGGATTCACCATTAGTGGGACCAGAGATGGTACAAGCTACCACAGAGAAGGTGAAGATCATCCAGGAGCGGAATATGACTACATAGAGTATGCCGAAGTCGCATGCTGACAAGATACGGAGACCTTTGGAGTTCGAGGATGGAATCCCCGTCTTTCTATAGGTCTCACATCAACGAGGTTTGTAGAGATTTGGATGAGTTGGGAAGTTATCTCTATGATTTACCAGACCATGTCAGGTCTTTAGCAGAGATGGCGAGGTGGCATAGCAGTTAGCTCTACAACCTCAGTTTCACCAGGTGCACGATGCCTTCCATGTATCCTAGCTGTGGATATATGTGCATGATCCTTCTCACATCATCACCCACAACAAGCTGGAAATCGACGATGAGGCGACGTTTTTAGAAGTTCCAGTTTAGATTGAGGATCTATAATAGTGGGTCCATCGGGGTAGGTCGATACCTCTGGTGTGTGTTCTCTGGCAGCATGAGAACCTCTAAGAGAGCACATGGGAGTTGGAGGCTCATATATGTGCTCAGTACCCCCACTTTATTTCCTAGTTTTGTGATGTAGCTTATGGGGACACAAAGCCATGATGTGGGGAGAATGTAAAGATCCATAATTTCAATGAAATTTTTTTTCTAATTAAATGGAAATTTTATGAGTCTGCAAAAATTTATGAAGAATGATTCTAAGTCCTAGTGTGACCAGAATGAATTTCTGAACTTTTATTCGAGTACGTTCCGTAAACGTGCAAGTGGTTTTTTTATCTTTTGAATCAGTTATCGGAATTGAAATCTAAGGACATCATTGAATGCACAACGATGGTATTCTCCTAATGAGATCTTCACCTAGACAATAGTTAATTGAGGGTGAATATTAATTTTTGGGTTTTTCGTGAAGGTGTAAAACAAAATAGAATTGTGTAACATTTTATTTTATTTTATTTTGAACTCCCATGTGGATGTTGAGAGGTGGGGACCACCGAAACTAAACCTATCATGTGAGGTTATGGATGTGGGGACCACCAGGATAAACCTCCCATGTGGGTTATGGTGGTGGAGACCACTCGAGGCTAAAACCCCTTTGAACTCTCCTCTTTATGGAAGAAAAACCTCCAAACTCTGTAATTTAATTATTCCAACTCTCCTTTAATTGATTATGCCATCTCTCCTTTAATTAATTTAAAATTTTGAATTTATGCCAACAAAATAAATAGACAACATATTCTTTTCGGTCGGCTATTTTCATTTTTGGTGGTAATTGGGGGAAAATATTTGGCACATGAGGAGTGGAGAATCTTAGAGGATTACTCTCCCCAATGAAGAACGCGTTCTGCAATGAGGAATGCGATTCCCAATGAAGAATTCTCCCACCAATGAAGAATGTCTTCAACAGCAACAAACCGAAGATCGGGAAACACCAACATCCCTAACTTCACCCCTTCCAATGTCAATAAGCGATAGAGGTAGGGGTGTAGTGGTTTATGACTATATATTCCCATGTTCTTGCCTTCTAAAAAAATAATTCTAATCAACTCTCTATCTAGTTGATCCCAGATGTTTTTCTTTTTCAGATTTGGGAATAATCATTGCGGGAGGTTAGGTTTTAATATTCTTCATTAATGTTTTTGTTGAGCAGCTTGCTATCACTTTAAGATGAAGTGTGTGAGCCAAAAAAACATGGCTAAAACCCTCCTATGTTCTTATATTTGGTGTGTTCATTGCAATGGAGGAGGATGGCATGTTATCTTCGGTGGGGCACGAGAAGGGTGGCTGACACCACTACCGGCTGTGATGAAGGTGATGGCGCAACGGCTCCACCCTGAGGCCTCACAGCCAGTGGCCCCCAATGCCCCATGATCACACGGCACTATCGCCGCCTCCACTGCACCTCGGCCTGTGGGCCCCGCAGTGCTCCGCTACCCGCGGTCATAGCCTCCCTATCCTGTGGTGCCGCCACAGATTCCACCTCACTATGGCCTTCGTGCCCCATGGCACGCGCGGCCTCACGCCGCACTTCAGACTTTGCTATCCTGTGGCCACCCGCAGACCTCATGGCCTCTGCGACCCCATCGTGCCTCCAAGGATGACCGCTAGGTTGGGCCGCAGTGCGCGGGATGGGCCGCCCTGCGCAGGCGGTGCTGGACCCAACGGGCCGGACAACACCGCAGGCCGGGCAGGACCCAGCAGGTCGGGCCGGGTCAACCCAAGCCTAGTCGGGATGGGTCTACCAATCCCGAGATGGCGCCAGTTGGGTCGGACCGAACCTGGACCTACTACGACCCATTTACAGTCTTTTAGCCATAACATTGGCACTAGACGCTTGTTTGATGAACCGTCTACGGTGCTGGATACCTTGGAGAGAAACAGTCCATTTTGTATACCCCACTAGGGTTTTGGATAAATTTGGGGAAAGGTCGAGTTGGATAGTTCCCTAATCCAACTGGGCCCTTGGTACTAAAAGGATAATAACTCACAAACTAGTCATCCGATAGAGGCACCATCTGTTTCATTTAGACCCCCATGATGTGGCGGTCCTTTGAGATACTCCTTCACGAGACTGTGTGGTTGTTGGAGTATCGACCAGAGGCTTGTGGAGCGGACCCTCCCAGAGACAAGAAATCACAGTGCGGGAACCCAGTTACTAGTTGTGAGGTGACGAATGAAGAGTGATCCTATGTGGGTTACCACCGAGCGATCCTATGTGGGTCAGCATCTATCAATCATGTGTGGGTTTGCACCAAGCGATCATGTGTGGGTCAGCACCTAGCGATCCTATGTGGGTCAGCACTGAGCGATCCTGTGTGGGTCAGCACCAAGCGATCCTGTGTGGGTTAGCACCAAGCGATCATGTGTGAGTCTTCTACTTAAAAGAGAAAGATGATTTAGTAGTTACATCTAGTAATCTCTGCTACTGTACTTAAGTTATACCTGGTGTGAGTTGAGTCGGTACTTGTGTGATACTTTCCATCATGGTAATACCTTGGTGGTATTCTTCTATGTGGTGTACTTGTGTGGAACTTTCATTCATGGTATTTCTTCCTTTTTTTGAATAGTTGATCTTGGGGATTTGGTGTTAGACTCTCTGTTCTCGTCATCATTGAGATGTTTTTTCTTGATAACATTGGTATATGTATGGGCATATAACTAAGTGTGGTTACCAGTTGTTTTCTTAATTTATGGTTTTTTTCTTTTGTGGATTTTGTGAGACCTTGAGGGTCTCAGGGTCCCTATTGAGTATCGTTATACTCACACATACACATGTTATGCCCTCACTTCATTGTGTTTGGTGCAGATGACAGACAACGCTGACCAAGGACTAGGGTACCAGGATTGGAGGTAGCTTGTAAGTGGATGTTAGACGAGGCGAACCTCTGAGATGGTCGTTCGTGAGATGTACCTACACTTCCGGTAGGATCTCTGGTGGATGATATATGAGCTTCTTTTAATCTATCAATTTTCTTGTACTTTATAGTTCTCCTTGTACCTTCCAATTGGGATTGTATTCTGGCCCCTTTTTACTTACTGTAATCACTCTGTTTACTATTTAGTTTTCTTTGTTTCTTATCTTTCTGTGTTCTTGGTTGTGGGTGGTATAGGTTATAAAGGATACGCCTTCCCAGTTTTAGTGAATACGCCACCAGCGCTAGTCGCAAGCTCCTGGCCTATAGATGGTGGGCTTGGGGTAGTTACAGAAAGGGCCCCGGGGGATGGGTCGTGACACATTACTCATAAATGTAGTAACATTTTACACATAATTACTAATGGATTAATCATCATTATACATAATCTCAAGAAATTAATTATACATTTTAGTAAAAAAATATGATAGTTCTTATTGAAATTATAATCTCTTATACTCATCCTACACTATAGAGTGAATTTTATCATGTTTCATCATGTTATTTATATGATCTCATCATTGATATACATCTTATTGCATAATATATTCAACTAAATTTACCTTTTCAAGTTCCAAGCTCTCGTGAATGGAAAATATATTTTCATTAGCACTGATCCATTTCTAAGAAACTAGTGGATCAATGAACCAATTAAAAAATGTCGATGTTTCGTTATATAGGACTCAAGAAAACATTCATCCAAACATTGATCATTGGGACAATCAATATGATTCATAACCTCTAAATGTCATGGTATTATCCCAAAAATACCTCTCATTCCATATCTTATAACATTTTGTTTCTTCTGTGGACATCAATTCATTATAAATCACATTATACATTAAAATGGTTCATTTAAGATCCAAAAAATAACTAAAATAAAAAATCATTGCATATGCTTCAATTACCATTATGGAATACCACAAAATCTAAACCATACATGAATATTAGGATGTTATCATACTTATAAAATTATCCTTTATGTTCTTGATAATGTTATCTCAAAAATTTTCCAAAGGAAATTAAACCATTAATGTATAAAAACCATAGAAACCCATAAATTTCATAAACAAATAATGCATTTTACTAGATGAATATTCAATATATTATATAACAATATTTTAATGATTTATTTTGATTTATTTTCTATAAATTCATTTATAAAAAAATTTAGTTCTGAAGTGATATACATAATCTCTAATAGTTTTCATTATAATCGTAAGCAATATTGGATATATCAAACCAAAAAACCGTCAATATAACCTCTAGAAAGGTAACATAAAGAAAGGTTAGTTTCGATTAATATTAACAGTAATCATGGGTGATATCATTTTTAAAAAATCATAACATGATAATAATTTAATAAGGTCATGAGTTTAACATTTTAAATAGTACATCTCATATCATAGATGGAAGTCATGATTCATTGTATGTAGCTCAACGATTATTATGACATTAATAATAAATTAATAACAAAACAAGATCTAAGTGATCTTAACATTGAAATAAGACATCATTTTGTAGTCTAAAAAAGAATACAGAATATAGTTTCATTAGTCAAGGATCACATCCAATACTATTATATTATATTTAATTTACTCCTCATAATATCATATATGTAGTCATGGATCAACCCAAAGACTGTCTTAATGGAAAAAGTCCCATACCGATCTCTGTTTACACCCCATTCTATTCCTTAATATATCACGAGATATCTATCTTCAAATAATTTATTAGAGGATTGTGTAAATATAGTCCCACAAATCAAAAAAATTAAATAATAAATGTAGAGGAAAAAAGTTAAGACACATATATATCACAACTTATTATATGAATATTCGTTACAAAATTTATTAATCTATGGTATAATTTTTAGACATAGTTACTTTGAAATCATTAATACATAAAAAAACCTAATATGAGATGTACAAAAACTCAATCTTATTTATTTATAACTATAAACCCTATTATGAATATAATACATAATATCATTCTTCATTTCTTGGGTAAATGGAAAAAAATGAAAGGACGAGATCATATGCTCATTAATGGAAATAATGGGATATATCAACATAACATGAGAATAATTGTATGAAAACATGAGAATAAAATATTAAAACCAAACCCTAAACATCAAATATCATAGACATTAGTCATGGAATAAATATTTAATTCTTTTAAAACGTAAATCCTAAATTATTGAATTTAAATAATATTTAGGGAATAAAATTTTCATCATTAAATTATTTTTGGAATACAAATAATTATATAAATTAATTTCATTTGTTGATAATGATCACAACCAAGTTTGTTACAGTAGAATGTTTCACTACCTATACCATCTTAGCATCCATGGTTCACTCCCATGAATATAATGTTGATGTTTCACTATACTTAACTATCATCAATCTCCATTCTAGACGTATTTATCTCCTGAGTTATCAATATTTACCCCATGTATTGGAGGGAGATATTTGTCCCACTTGTCTGAGTTTACAATGTAACCTCCATCCATGATTATAACAAAACCACCCTCATTTGTATATAAAATAACTACCTATAACATGATTAAAATTGAATATATTTGATACACATGATCATAGAATAGAAATTATATCATAAAATATTATAATAAATGGAAATCATAAACATTTCATTCATGAATAATTTGTGGAAGTGAAAAAAGTTTCATAAATATGTAATCATTTCATAATATATTAAACACTGGAATTGGAATGGATTATATTAACATATTTTCATCACAAATATAAAAAATGTATTTAATGAATAATTCTGGTTTCATTAGATCATATACACATCAAATGTTACATTACATCATAGGATGGAATCATAGATGAAAATCAATTTTGAATGATCTCTTAGATAATTCCATGATGAAAATAAAATTTTCAATTTGAAATAATTTATTTAAAATATATAAAATTACGAATTGTTAAATAAAACATTATATTTTCAAATATTATAGAAAATGTAAACTAATACTCAATTAATTTAATTTTCATGATTCTGTAATAATATTTCCATGTTGTGTATTTTAAAACAAATACTTATGTCAGATTTTATATAAAATGTCTAAAGTACCTAATTTAGGAAAATTAAAAGTAGTTTAATTTTAAAATAAATTTTAATTATTCATACAAGGGTAAAACCATCATAATCAAATCTTAGGATAAAATAAAAATTATCAATAAAACATTTTGAGGAAATCATTTATATGGTAGAGAATGTATTTTCTATAAAAGTAATCCATAAACGTGATTTTTTTAAATGTAATTATAGAATCATGAGTAAATAAGGATAGAAATGTGTATTGAAAAAACTATATACCCAACAACTATCCATTGGAAAATAATTCATGATTTTATAAATAATTATATCATATTATATCAATATTTAAAAATTATTCATAAACAACCTCGATAAAAGATGGATTGGAATATAAAACTCTCAAAACATTGGTAAATATTATATCATAAAACCAATTAATGAATGAATAAAAATTTTTATCATAAAAATAATTTTATTCATGGTATAAAACATAAAATCCTATTTTTATACACAATAATATAAATTATTGTTGAATATTATTAAATTCTCCCAATAAATAAAATTGAGAGTAGAATCCCAAATATGTTTAGTATATTTTTAATCATAACACCTATAGAGGAATAAAATTAAATAAAACATTAAATATTATCATAATAAATAAATTAAAGTTAGTAAATGACAATTTAAATTTATACGCACTTAATAAAATAAGATAGTATCATAATATATCTTATTTCTGAAAAAAAAGATAACTTGAAACCAAAATTCGTCACCTTATGAATCGAAGTCCTTCATACACATTAAAGCCTGCAGTATAATAAATATAGGTTTCTTATAATTAATTTTTAAATACATAATCATATATATCATTCTATATATTATTTATTTATGAAATTTTTTTATCATTTAATTGGAAACTACTAATTTATGTCACACTTCAGGTAATAACTGCTTCATTTTTCATGTATGTTTTGATTTGGTATTTTTGGTACTTTTTTATTGATCACTGTTTAATATGTTCTATAATATATAAAATTATAGAAAAATCCTAATATATTATTATATATTTCTTTATCATAATCGATAAAATTCAATGATAGAAAATTAATTACACTATACATATAGATGATTGGACGTATGTAGGCATGAACACTATTTCCAAATTCTTGATGAATGCAATAATAGAAATGAAAATAATATATAAAAATTAAAATGTAAATCATATGTCATATATATCACATATATTCCTTATATCTATCCAAATTTATTTATATAAAATGTGTATGTGAAAATTGAATTTCACCACTTCGTGAGGCGGTAGACCATTGTACAAAAGAGTGACATTGTCATATTTCCACAAAATTGAATGTAAGAAGGTATATATGATATTATAATCAAATGAGTATAAATATTTAATTAATTACATTTATAAACATTAAATTCATCATTATCTCAAATTTATAAAGGAAATTATGGAAAAATTATTTCATATGATGGTGAGACGATAGTCTATTGTACACATGTTTCACAGTTTCAATTCACACTAGATGAATGACGAGTTAAATATATGTATTAAAATTTGTTGGTCGGAGTGGTTTACTCAAGAGGGGGGGTGAATTAAGTACCAATTAAAATTTCTGTATTTAAAAACATTGTCTTAAAGACCCCCAAATAAAATAATAAATTAAACTGTAGTGAATTTATATTAAAGTAGAGGTTCTGTTAGATTCTCAAGGGATTGATTAATTCCCAGTTAATCAATACATGAGTGTGTAATTATCTTTTGAAACTAACTTACTAATCTACACTTAACATAAACACTTGCTAATTTAATTATCAAAGTAACTTTAAAAACAATATTAGTTTTAAAGTGATTAGCAGCGGAATAAAACTCTGAAAGAGATGGCACAACAAATGTAACCAAGAGGTTCAGTCTCAAGCCGAGACTTAGTCCTCTCAAAATTGTATATAAAAATGATCCACACCCTGGATCGGGGTTCAACAGTTTACAACTGTCCAGGTCCAAGACCTCTACCACTGTTATTCGTGGGAAACAGTACAACAACAACCAGCTGTCCAGGTCACACACGACCTCTACCACTGTTATTCGTGGGAAAGAATAGAATGCAAGAATTTGGTAAGGATTTACAAATCCTCCAGTTTAAGTACAGGAGACAGTGTATGTGTTAGATACAGAAGATAACACACACTGCTCGAAAAGAATAATAATAAATCACAGAACAATAGATGTAGAGTTTAGAGATGGTTCTGGTGATTTCAGTGTAGCTCTGAACTCCTTTGGATTCGATCAGAAGTGAGTCTGAGTCCTCTTCTCATTTCTGTTTGAGAAACAAAGTGTCGTATGCTCCAGGTTCACAGACAGTGAAAATATAGTGGTTGAAGTTCTTCAGTGTTCTTCTTATATGCACAGAACACTTCTCGAGTATGCTTGATTGTCTATGAGCTTCTCTGTGTTCTTGATGGAACTGGTTTTGCTCTTGATTCTTCTTGTTCTTTTGTTTCTGGTATATTTCATCCACAACACTCTTCTCTGTTGGGCAGCGTAGTCTTCTCGTATTTATCTCACGGGCAATAGGGGACAGAAAAGATTTCCTTTCTACAGGTACGAGGTATGGGTTCCTGACATCCGACAACCTTTATCAGATATTTGACAAATCATTAAAATGTACATGATATGACTGTTGGATAGATTAAATAAAGATAGGAAATAATGAAATTCAAACAGTGAGTTGAGTGATCGGTAGGTAATCATCATCGGTAGCTTGGACATCGGTAACTCAATTTCATTAGTTGCTTTGACTCTATCGGTGGCTCTATGCGTCGGTTGGTATATGCTTGTATCGGTGACTTTGTTTATCGGTAGTTCCATGCGTCGGTAGCTTCATGCGTCGGTAGTTCCATGCGTCGGTAGCTCCATGCGTCAGTAGCTTCATGTGTCGGTAGCTCCATGCGTCGGTATCGGTAGCTGTGAGTCTATCAGTAGCTTCATCCATCGATGACTCTTTTTCCATCGGTAGCTATTTATACTTACACCGGTAGCTCTATGTTTGTATCGGTAGCTGTCTGTAAGTCAGTAGCTTACATTTATAAGCACATCGGTAGCTCTTTGTTAAGTATATCGGTGACTCTGTCTGTCGGTAGACTAAGTCTATCGGTAGACTGGGTACCGGTAGCTCTTTATCAGTAGCTATAGGCAGATTACTTATCTGTTTTATGCAGAACACATCCGATTGTGTCAGAATTAATTTATAACTTGTATGAACATGGATAAATGAGGATTAACATATTCCAAAGACTATATTAAAAATTATTATTGGTTTGATCACAGATTTGAAAGAATTAAAGTATAGATCAACGTTACATAAAAATATCATAGAGAATGAAAACATAACTGGGATTTTCAACACATATGAATACATGACTGAGATTATCAAAACAGGTGAGGTCAACAATCTCCCCCTTTTTGATAATCACAATTTATGATATGGGCATTTAACATAGTGAAAATATAATAGTAAAGAGTATAATATTGAATTCAATTTTCTCAGAGAAAACAGCATCAGATATAATAGAAATAGTATGATATAGACATAAGGTATCAGAGGTAACAATCATAAGGTACCGTAGGTAAAAAGAAACATAATAATATCAGAGAGAAAATTGAAAAGAATGTTATTTTTCTCCATTGAAAATATTTCTCATTCTCTCATTTTGTTCTCCCCCTTTGTGATAATCAAAAAGTGGGAAAGCATATATAGGAGACAAATAAAACATGAGAATTAAAAAAGAGTTCCTCTATATTAGAGCAGTCAGAAAGTATGGAAACAGAATACAAATGAATTCCTATCAAAAATCCTGGCCACTGGATCAATCCACATCTTCCACGTGAGATATTCTTTTGGGATCAGAAGAAGGTTCGGGTGGTGAGGATGCAGGTGAAGGTTTTGGAATGACAGAAATGATGAAAGGAGCCTGAGCTACTGACACAGAGTCAGGCCTGTAGGTTGAAGATCTTTGGGTGATCATTGGTGTGAGGCTTCGAATAGCTTGAGCAGGAGTCAGCTGGACGGTGGAAGCAGCTAAGGCAGAAGCAGGCAAAGCAGGAGGTATGATGACTGGTCTGGCATCAACATGCAAGAAGGGCAACAACAAATTTCTAAAATCCATAATAATTCCTCCTCCTCTTTCCATAGCAGTGATGAAATCATCTTTGTTCTCCATGAATTTATCCAAGGCAGGAGTCAATTGCCTTAGTTTGCTCACTTGTTCTCTAAAAGCTTGAGTTACTGGAGGTAGCTTCATGTTTTCCAACATCAGCTTGAAGTGGTGATCGAGTTGATGCTTGGTGAAAATTCTGGTGAAGTAGTAGTCCACTTTGCTCTTTATGGATTCCTGAGAGGTAGAGGCTTCTCTCATATAATCATGAAAAATATTCATTATTTCTCTAGGAGAATCTCTTGTAGAAATCACCACTTGGCTCAACTCTGATGAGTCCACAGAGCCACTGGTTGAAATAGAACCAATCTCCTCCTTCAACATTGCTCGAACTAGATTCAGGTCAACTAATAGTTTGGATGTGAGAGGGCCAAGAGAGAAGGAAACAGTTTCTTTGAAACTCTTAGACAAACCACTGATTAGGCTTTGAACTTGAGAGTCCTGTAATTGAACGTGATCCTTCACTGAGGTTTTGAAACTTTCAAACACCGAGACAAACTGGCTTGCTACACTCTTCACATAAGTTAGGTCCTTGTCAGCTTGAGACTTGGAGCTCATATAAGAATCCAAAGCAGAAACTGATGTCTTGAGAGCTTCAAGATCTGCTTCGATTCTAGAAGACTGAGTCTGGCACTCTTTCACTTCTTCCATAAGCTCAGACACAAAAGAAGATAAATTACAAGCAAGAGATAGCTCGAAGGATCTCTCTAACATTTTCATTTCTTCATTAATGCTTTGCTTCATATCAGCAACTAATACACTGAATGATTCTTTCAGCTCATTCTTCATGGATTCATGATCAGATTTAGAGACAAAATCATTAGGGACAACTGCAAAAGATCCCCTTGCTGAGGCCAAACTAACTACAGAATCCGTCATTATTGAATGAATTGAGGATGCAAGGGAGGTTTCCATTAACTTCACTTCTTCAACAAAACTGGTTTTGAGGTCCTCTTTCAGCATATTCAGATCATGAAATCTGACCACATTATCGGGCAACAACTCAGAAGAAAGATCATAATTGGTCTTCGGTCTATTCACAGATATCTCATTATCTGAATCCGGATAATCCAATCCACAAACGATAAACCCTGGGTCTTCTACCCAGTCTCCAAACTCAACAGCTACTGTAACATTTCCAAGAACATATTGATGCTACCCCTCAATGGGTGCATTCTAATGTATCACAACAGCATTCAGTGCTGGATTCTCTTCATCAGAATCTTCTACTACAAGTCCCATCGGTGCAGCATCTAGAAGATCTTCTGATACAGGTACAGCTTCTTCTGTATCTCTTTCTACTTCAGCAGTCGGCATAGCTGAGTTTCCAATCAAAGGACTCATAAGTAAACTACCAGAAGCAGACGATTCAGATTCATTCTCTTTTTCCTCTTCTTCTTGGTGAGGTACAGACTGGACTTCCTCATAAGTAGACAAAATTTCCCCTACCTTTCCTTTCCTAGAATAAACCAATTCTGCAACAGGACTTGGGGGTGAGTCTGGATCTCCTCCAACATCCATGGGAGTTTTTTCTTCTTCTGTTTCTTCTTATGATTCATTACTATAAACAGGTTCCTCTTCATCAGGTCTCAGACTCGGATCTCTCATATCCTTTGGTCTTGAGGGATGATCCACAGGATTAAACTTATCATGTATCTTTTGATCATCACTGACCCATTCTCCCTTCCATGGGTTCCAGTTAATTTTCATGTACGTACAAACAGTCGAGGTGATGCAGAAATTATTCCTGACTACAACTGTCTCATCCTGAGACTCAGCTATTCCTTTCACTTTTATCATTACTGAAATCAGCTTAGCAATGAATAAAGCATTAGTCTTTGACTTTGGTCTAATCATGTCTTCCATTTGAAGCAATAACAATCTGCACAGATTGATTTTCACACCATGTCTTAGCAGATGAAGAAGATAGATATCTTGATATCTCAGATTTGCAAAATCTCCTCGCCTCGGTATCAACACATGCTGAACAAACTTGAAGAGCAGTCGATTCTCTCCATCCATTTCAGCAGCAACCACTTGCCTTTGATTCCCATTACTGGTCAGCTCTTTTAAGGCGGTTTCATAATCAAAGATGTCACTTCTAGGTGGCATTGCACTTGATACATACCCAGAGACACCTTCATGTGGTACATTTAAACACTCATCCCACTCTATTGAAGAAAAAGACATCTCTTTTCCATTTAAAAAAGAGCTTACCCGATTCTCATTTTCAGACTTCTCGAAGGTTACAAACTCGTAGAACTGTTTTACCAACTTCGGGTAGTATGGGCCATTGTTATTTGAGAAACAATCCACCCATTTCTGGTCCTCCAAAATCTCGAGTACTAACGATTTTCTAGGCAGTAGCCATTCCACGCACAGTTCCTTCTCGATTACTATGTCTCTATTCTGCAAGTGAGGATTCACTGGTCGCCTTCCCGATCAAGTTCTGACTTCACTAACACTGGCATTATGATGTGTCTTCTGCTTCTTAGCTTTTGGTTCTACACTTTCATCTCTGATGGTAGGAAGCTTAGTTTTTTCCATCGCGGGTTTAGGGGTTTTGGCCTATTTGGGAGCTAAGGTTCGAAGGTGAGAGATTTTGAGCTCGGTGAGGTAAGAAGTGGCTTAGACATAGTTTTATCATTTAGGAATTCCAAATAAACGACTAAAATAGAGTAAGATAAAATAAAATAAAACAATTCATATTCTTGGAGGCCGACAGATGTTTTAGAAAACATTGCATAAGTGTGAGTTAATCATCGGTGAAAAAAAATCGGTGAGAATTGTACATCGGTGAGAATTTCACATCGGTAAGGACTTCACATCGGTGAGAATTTCACATCAGTGAGGATTTTCACATCGGTGATAATTTCACATCAGTGAGGATTTTCAAATTGGTGAGAATTTCACATCAGTGAGGATTTTCACATCGGTGAGAATTTCACATCAGTGAGGATTTTCACATCGGTTGTGATTAAACATTCCCAATTCGTGTCTTATGTAACTTAGCCTATCCGAACTTAAAGGTTTAGTGAAAATATCATCCAATTGATGTTCAGTGCCAATAAATTCAAGAGAAATATCACCTTTTTGATAGTGATCTCTTAGGAAATGGTGTCTTACATCTATGTGTTTGGTTCTAGAGTGAGATACAGGATTATTAGAGATGTTTATTGCACTGGTGTTATCACAGTTGATTGAAACATGTTTAAAAACATATCCATAGTCCAAAAGAGTATGTTTCATCCACAGAATTTGTGCACAGCAACTAGCAGCAGCTATATATTCTGCTTCGGCAGTAGATAATGAAACTGAGTTCTGTTTCTTACTACACCAAGAAACTAATGATTTTCCAAGAAAATGACATGTTCCAGATGTGCTTTTTCTGTCTAACTTACAACCAGCAAATTCAGCATCTGAATAACTCATTAACTCAAAGGATTGTCCTTTTGGGTAAGACAAACCTAATTTAACCGTGTGTTTGAGATATTTAAAAAATTCTTTTAACAGCAAGAAAATGAGATTCTTTTTGATTAGCTTGAAATCTAGCACACATACACACACTAAACATAATATCAGCTCGACTAGCAGTAAGATAAAGTAAAATACCATTCATACCTCTGTAATTTGTTTGATCAACTGGTTTCCCAGTTTCATCTGCATCCAATTTACAGGTAGTACTCATAGGAGTTTCACTTTACTTGATACTATCCAGACCAAAACATTTTAAAAGATCCTTTGTATATTTACTTTGATTCAAAATAATACCATTTTCATTTTGAAATACTTGAAATCCAAGAAAGTACTTAAGCTCTCCCATTAAGCTCATTTCAAATTCATTTTGCATACTTTTTGAAAAATCAGTACATAAAGAGTGTTTAGAAGATCCAAAAATAATATCATCAACATATATTTGTACAACTAAAACATCTTTAGAAATTCTTTTAATGAAAAGAGTTGGATCAGCAATCCCTTTAGTAAAACCTTTTGAAATAAGGAAATTGATAAGTCTATCATACCAAGCTCTTGGAGCTTGTTTTAAACCATACAAAGCTTTAGAAAGTTTAAAAACTTTATTTGGAAAATGGGGGTTAGTAAATCCAGGTGGTTGTTCTACAAAAACATCATCAATTATAAAACCATTTAGAAATGAACTTTTCACATCCATTTGATATAACTTGAAATCCAGATGTGCAGCATAAGCAAGTAAGATCCTAATGGATTCTAGTCTAGCTAAAGGTGAAAAAGTTTCCTCATAGTCTATACCTTCTTCTTGAATATCCTTGTGCAACTATTCTATCTTTGTTTCTAACTATATTTCCAGATTCATCTACTTTATTTCTAAAAACCCATTTTGTGTCTATTGTCAAGGTGTCCTTAGGTTTCTCAACTAATTCCCAGACTTTGTTTCTTTCAAACTGATTTAATTCTTCCTGCATAGCCATTACCCAGAATTCATCATTGATAGCATCATTGATATTTTTGGGTTCTAGCTATGAAAGAAAAGCTTGATGTTCAACCTGGTTTCTTAGAGAAGCTCTAGTTTGTGTTCCTCTATCAAGATTACCAACAAAAGCTTCTAAAGGATGATTCTTTAGAATCCTCGTTGATCTGGTAAAGGTTGGACTAGAAATTTCAGGTTCATCTCAAGCTTCGGGTTCAACAGAAGCAGACTCTGGAAAAAGTCCAGAACTGGATGTTTTGATAACAGGTTCTTTAGATTTATCATTAATGTCCAGAACAGATAAGTCTTCTTCAATATTTTCAAGAGAGGTTTTAGACGCATGTGGATCAGTTTCATCAAACTTGATGTGAACAGATTCTTCCACACATTTAGTTTTCTTATTGAATACTCTATAGGCTTTACTTGAAATAGAGTAACCCAGAAAAATTCCTTCATCACTTTTGGAAGAAAAATTATCCAGATTATCTTTAGTATTCAGAATAAATACTTTGCAACCAAAAACTTTAAAGTAATTAACCTTAGGCTTTCCATTGTTCCACAATTCATAAGGGGTTTTCTTAAGAACATGTCTAATTAAGAATCTATTAATGACATAACAAGCTATATTTACAGCTTCAGCCCAAAAATAAATAGGCATGTCATATTCATTGAGCATGGTTCTAGAAATTTCTTGAAGGGTTCAGTTTCTTCTTTCTACTACACCATTCTGTTGGGGTGTTCTAGGGGCAGAAAAGTTATGAGTATAGCCATTGTGTGAGCAATAAGATTCAAAATCTTGATTTTCAAACTCACGACCATGATCACTTCTCAATGTTTTAATCTTAAGTCCACTAAGGTTCTCTACAGATTTAGAGTATTTAACAAAAGAAGAACAAGCTTCACTTTTGTGAGCTAGAAAATATACCCAAGTATATCTAGAAAAATCATCTACAAGAACATAAACATAGTGCTTCCCATTTAAACTAGAAACTCTTGATGGTCCAAACAAATCCATGTGAACCAATTCAAGTTGTTGAGAAGTCGAAACTTCTTTCTTTGATTTAAAAGAAACTTTGTGTTGTTTTCCCTTTTGACAGGGGTTACACACTCTATCATTTGGGAATTCTAATTTAGGTAGGTCTCTAACTAGGTTTTTTCGAGAGATTTTTCTAAGTGAGTGAATGTTGCAATGTCCCAATCTTCTATGCCATAGCCAAGATTCTTTATGAAAATAATTCAATCATGTAATATTATGCATAGCTAAAGAATTCAGATTAACAGCACAAACATTTTCATTTCTTAAGGCAGAAAATACCAAAACATTCTTAGAATTAAAAACTTTTCAGGAATCATTTTCAAATTTAACATGAAAACCATCATCACATAACTGAGAAATACTTAATAAATTGTATTTATGGCCATCAACAAATAAAACTTTAGAAATAAAAATTGAATCAGTGTTACCAATCTGGCATAGGCCGATGATTTTTCCTCATGAATTATCACCAAAGGTGACAAAGCCTCTATGAACTTTTATTAAACTCTTAAAACAAGAGAAGTCTCCTGACATATGTCTTAAACATCCACTGTCCAAATACCAGGTCTCTTTACAGGAGCTCTTTAAGCAAGTTCCCTACAAAACAGATTCAGATGGGAGATGATTTTGGTACCCAGATTTTCTTTGGTCCAGATAGGTTAGCCAATAACACTTTAGGTACCCATATTTGTCTAATGGGTCTCATATAATTTGTAGAATTGACATGCTTTGAAAAATAAACTTTATTAGATCCATAGCTATGTATATAATTGGTTGAAGCATATGAAGTTCCAGAATTACCTTCATTCTGTCCAGATTTAGAAATGAATCTAGTTTTGGCAATTTTCCTTTGTCCAGGTTGGTATCCTATACCAGTAGTATATTTAGGTGCTATTTGCTTTCCTAGCATCTGTG
The DNA here is from genome assembly GCA_963277665.1 of Viscum album. Lineage (NCBI taxonomy): Eukaryota > Viridiplantae > Streptophyta > Magnoliopsida > Santalales > Viscaceae > Viscum > Viscum album. Next base: position 317,362,125 of record OY728148.1, read on the forward strand.
TTAGTGTATCTTTGCCATTGGTGAACTTATCTAAGTCTTTCTTGAGTTTCTCATTAGATAGTTTCAGTTCAGTGTTTTCTTTTAACAGTTGAGCATTTTTCTCTTTTTCAATAGTGAGTTCGGTTTTAACTGTAATGGTGAGAGCATGCTGTTTTTTTAATGACTTGTATTAATTCTTATGTTCATTACATGTCTCTTCCAGCATATCATAGTACTCAAACAATTCATTTTTAGACATTGTTCCAGAATCAGAATCAGATTCTGCATTATCTCCAGAGTAATAATTTAAAGCAGGAGTTTCAGCAGTTACCTGAGAAGTGTTTGTCATAAAGCACATATTTGCCTTATTTTTGTGTTTAGTTTCAGAGCTTTCAGATTCAGTAGAGCTATCCTCAGAAGAACTCCAAGTAGCCTTCATGGCTTTCTTAAACTTATTGTCCTTATATTCATATTTCTTTTTATACTTCAGCTTTGGACAGTCGGCTTTAATGTGTCCTTTTCTCTTGCACTCATAACAGACAACATCATCTGATTTGTCATTCTTCTTCCAATCCTTTTTCCATTTACCTTGGTGATTACCATTATAATTTGTTTTTCTGAAGAAATTATTTTTCCTATAAAATTTCTTAAATCTTCTAACAATGTGAGCCATCTCAGCATCACTGTCAGAATCACTTTCACTGTCTTCACAGCTTGAACTTTCAACTACATCTTGAAGCTTTTCTTTGTCCTTATTCATTGAAGTTGAGGATTTGAAAGCGACAGACTTTCTTAGAGGTTCATTTTCTTCCTCTTTATTCACTTTAAGCTCTTCTTCATACATCATCAGCTTTCCAATTTGTTCCTTTACAGGTAGAGAAGCCATGTCACATGATTCTCTGATTGAGATAGATGTGACCCTCCATCTATCAGGTAGACATCTCAAAATTCTCATAATTTTTTCCTTCGATGAGACATCCTTTCCCAGCGTGATCATTGTATTGACAATTTCATTGAACCTTAGATACATGTCAGAAATGGGTTCGTCAGGCTTCATTTTAAAATTATCATACTTGATAGTATAAGTGTTCAATCTCATTTCTTTAACATTTTTTGTTCCTTCATGAGAAACAGCTATGGTATCCCAAATTTCATATGCAGTTTTACAAGAAGAAATTCTATTAAACTCTTCATCTCCTAGAGCACAGTACAAGGAATTCATAGCTTTACAGTTGTTATTGTAAGCATTCTTTATAGGTTCATCCCAAGTAGATCTAGCAGTAGTGGGAATTTTGTATTCTGATTCAATAACAGTCCAAATATCAAAACCTATGCTTTCTAGATGAATTTTCATTTTCAGTTTCCACTGAGCATAATTAGTTCCATTTATGAAAGGTGGCCGGTTAGTAGCATCACCCTCAAGTCTATTGTCCATGATGAGAAAATTTTAAAGAGATAAAAATTTAGATATAACAGAAATTTTAAGACCTTTAAAATACAACTAAAATCACAGTTCAAAAGCAGAGTACCTTTAGAGAGTATTTTCAATCCTCTGATACCAAGTGTTGGTCGGAGTGGTTTACTCAAGAGGGGGGGTGAATTGAGTAAACCAATTAAAATTTCTGTATTTAAAAACACTGTCTTAAAGACCCCCAAATAAAATAATAAATTAAACTGTAGTGAATTTATATTAAAGTAGAGGTTCTGTTAGATTCTCAAGGGATTGATTAATTCCCAGTTAATCAATACAGGAGTGTGTGATTATCTTTTGAAACTAACTTACTAATCTACACTTAACATAAACACTTGCTAATTTAATTATCAAAGTAACTTTAAAAACAGTATTAGTTTTAAAGTGATTAGCAGCGGAATAAAACTTTGTAAGAGATGGCACAACAAATGTAACCAAGAGGTTCAGTCTCGAGCCGAGACTTAGTCCTCTCAAAAGTTTATATAAAAATGATCCACACCCTATATCAGGGTTCAACAGTTTACAACTATCCAGGTCCAAGACCTCTACCACTGTTATTTGTGGGAAACAGTACAACAGCAACCAGCTGTCCAGGTCACACATGACCTCTACCACTGTTATTCGTGGGTAAGAATAGAATGCAAGAATTTGGTAAGGATTTAAAAATCATCCAGTTTAAGTACAGGATACAGTGTACGTGTTAGATACATCAGATAACACACACTGCTCGAAAAGAATAATAATAAATCACAGAACAAGAGATGTAGAGTTTAGAGATGGTTTTGGTGATTTCAGTGTAGCTCTGAACTCCTTTGGATTCAATCAGAAGTGAGTCTGAGTCCTCTTCTCATTTCTGTTTGAGAAACAGAGTGTCGTATGCTCCAGGTTCACAGACAGTGAAAATGTAGTGGTTGAAGTTCTTCAGTGTTCTTCTTATATGCACAGAACACTTCTCGAGTATGCTTGATTGTCTATGAGCTTCTCTGTGTTCTTGATGGAACTGGTTTTGCTCTTGATTCTTCTTGTTCTTGTGTTTCTGGTATATTTCATCCACCACACTCTTCTCTGTTGGGCAGCGTAGTCTTCTCGTATTTATCTCACGGGAAACAGGGGACAGAAAAGATTTCCTTTCTGCAGGTACGAGGTACGGGTTCCTGACATCCGACAACCTTTATCAGATATTTGACAAATCATTAAAATGTACATGATATGACCGTTGGATAGATTAAATAAAGATAGGAAATAAAGAAATTCAAACAGTGAGTTGAGTGATCGGTAGGTAATCAGCATCGGTAGCTTGGACATCGATAGCTCAATTTCATTAGTTGCTTTGACTCTATCGGTGGCTCTATGCGTCGGTTGGTATATGCTTGTATCGGTGACTTTGTTTATCGGTAGCTCCATGAGTCGGTAGCTTCATGCGTCGGTAGCTCCACGCGTCGGTAGCTCCATGTGTCGGTAGCTTCATGCGTCGGTAGCTCCATGCGTCAGTATCGGTAGCTGTGAGTCTGTCAGTAGCTTCGTCCATCAGTGACTCTTATTCCATCGGTAGCTATTTATACTTACACCAATAGCTCTATGTTTGTATCGGTAGCTGTCTATAAGTCAGTAGCTTACATTTATAAGCACATCGGTAGCTCTGTGTTAAGTATATCGGTGACTCTGTCTGTCGGTAGACTAAGTCTATCGGTAGACTGGGTACCGGTAGCTCTTTATCAGTAGCTATAGGCAGATTACTTATCTGTTTTATGCAGAACACATCCGATTGTGTTAGAATAAATTTATAACTTGTATGAACATGGATAAATGAGGATTAACATATTCCAAAGACTATTTTAAAAATTATTATTGGTTTGATCATAGATTTGAAAGAATTAATGTATAGATCAATGATACTTAAAAATATCATAGAGAATGAAAACATAATTGGGATTTTCAACACATATGAATACATGATTGAGATTATCAAAACAGGTGAGGTCAACAAAATTAATATTATAAAAATTGAATATATTGGATATATTGTATTAATTATATAATAATAAATAAATTTAGAGGATGAAATAAAATTAAATCACATACTTACATATTATAACTCTTTTTTAAATAACTCTATTTGGGTTCAACCAAATTCCATTATATGAGGTATATATAATAATAAAATAAGTCCTAAAGTAATTTTTATTGATATAAGCAATGTATTTACATAGTTCATGGATAATATAATAGTTTTTTAATGTGTGTAGTGGAGAGGAGATTGCTCTCTCTTTTATATGTCGGTCAGAGGACACACATTAAATTTTTCTAAATAAAAGGATATACCCAAATTTTTAACATTATAGTGGGATAAAAAATTACTCATTATAAAACCACACAGAATATAATGTCTAAATATTAAAATCCAATGGGATTTGGACATGTTTTTTTAGTAATGATAACCCTTATATGTTTAGTTTTACCACAGATAAATATGATTTAACCATATCTATAATAATTTATTTTTCATATCTTTGAAATTAATTTTGAGAAAAAATATATTTACCATATTAAATAATCTTAATTATTCTTATTTTAAATATGTAATCCATTATTTGAAATTTAATTCATATAAGTGGTCAATATTAAGTTTAAATGCATCTATTAGATGCAATGAAAAAACGTTGTTCCAATGAAATGTTTTTAATATTTATAGAAATATTTAATATAAAAATTAAATTTGGATTTCATTAAAATTCCATAAATAGATTTAATTAATATATTATTTTACTTATGTTACTTTTAATTACTTTACAATAATAAAATTTCATTGTAAATTATTTAAACTAAATATAATCATTTTAATAAGAATTAGTATATTTACTAATCATTTAAATATAATATTTGCATGAAATCCTAAAAAAATAGGTGAAATATAACATTGAAATGATTTAAAATTTAAAATTTATCAATTCGAATAAATATTTAAAAATTGTAATGAATTCATTTTTTTATTTGACCACAAAATCCAGTGAATACATTTATTTGAGAAAATAATATTTATGAAACATATAAATACTTCACTAAAAACAATATACTTACATATAACCATAGTTAATTTTTTGAATAATTTTATTAAAAAATTATGAATTATTTTTATCATATTCACACTTATATGTTCAACATCTTTGTTGGAATAATTATTTTTAAATAATATTAATAATAATATATCACATTTTTTCAATACTCAATGTTGTACATAACAAAATCTATCAATGAAATTTTATTTATTCAAAAAATAATAATAAACAATAATGTTATTATGGTATATATTTTTAAAAAATAACATAACTAATTACATATACATCATAACCCATCGAAATGAAAGGAGTTTCATAAATATTTCAATATTTCCTCAAAACATAACTAATGGAAAAATGGTTTTATAAATATACTATCAACATAATAATAAAACTTATAGGGAATGAATAAATATTGTAACATCAAAAAATATCTATTGTAATTTTAATGTAACACAAAATAATGTTATCATATATTAAAAATTCATTTAAATGATTTAATGGAATATTTCACGAGGGAGGAAACATTTTTTTTCTAATTTGACACTAAAGAAGGAACGTGTTGTAAGAGAAAAAAAATCGAGTAAAATGGATTTGTGAAGGAGACGAAATACTAGATATTTCTATTCCAACATTAAGGAAAAAATGGATACTCTCTAATCCAAACCTGCTATTGGAGGATGGTTCATATAGTAATGATAGAGATGTCATTAAGAGCATGGTTGATTACCATATTAAGAGTATTTAGGATTTTCCAACCCCTTGCATGGTAGGAGGCTACCTGAGATGTCCATATGATTTGTTTGATTATATTCCATTTTTTTGTGCAATTAATTGATGCTTCTAAGGTCACTCATATGAAAAATAAATCCAAAATTTGATCAGGTCCATTAATCTTTTTAGTGATCCGAGTCTAGATTCTTTCTTAGTTTCATTTAAAAGGGCTTCATAGGATATATTAAAAAGGAGTTTTATTAGTGTGATGCAAGTCCTTTTCAGAGGGTGTAAGCTTTCTTGTGTGGCTTGCGTGACAAATCATTTTCATGTGAACATTGTGAAGTATCACCATTCTATGAACTATTATCTCCCAATTACACTGTGAAACATTTCTTATAATGTCATGGATGTCATTCTAAACACAAGGTATTGCCTCTTCCTTCTATGATGGGTATCTAAGGAACAATATATTATTGTCAAAGGATGATCAATTCATGAGGAAAATTCATTGGCCTATGAAGTCATCAGTGACTTCATATTGAAGAATTTTGGAGACAATTTGGAAATGAAAATATATATGATAATTGTATGTGATATAGTTTATTTGAGATTTATCATCAAGTTCCCCATGAGAATGTGTTTTATAGATAGGTTTATTGATCCACTCATCTGTTTTTTATTTTTCCATTGTTGGATACATCCTTCATGTGTAAAAAAATTTTATTTTTCAATGTGGTAAGAGGATTGATATAGGGGGATCCTCTTTCCCCTTACTTTTTATCATGGCACAACAAGTGCTCATCCTCTATTTTATCATTTCATTACCATGGGTATTGTTACCTCCCACTACAAGAAGAATAAATTTGGTGGTATTTCTCATAACATGGTTGTAGGATATACCTTCCTATTTGTTAATAGTAGTAGATGATCCATATAGGTGGTAAATAAGGCTCTAGAAGATTATTGTTCTCGGAGTAGTTGACCATGGGAAGAGCATTTTCTTTTCTCATAATAAATTCCCAGATAAATGAATGATGGATTTAGAAATCCGAATTTTTTTACACAACATTTATTTACCTAATGATTATTTGAATGCTTATGTGTTACCCAAGACCCTTCTCATCAAACACTTTGACCTGGTTTATGATAAAATTATACGGTTCATTATTAATTGGAATAATAGATTCTCCTCTTTTGGAGGGATAATCACAGTGCTCAACTCGTTTATTTCTTATATCCCCATGCATATTTTTTCCCCTCATAGTGTTCTAGAGAAGATTAATTCTAATATTGATTCCACCGAGTTATATGTTTTTTAGGATAGTCACAAATAAGGTAAATTCCACTTTGATTTTAAGAATAAACTAGAAATACCGACTGATGAAGGATGTATTAACTTAATAAGTGATTAGAGTGAAATGAATATTTTTCATGAAATAAATTTTTGGGATTTAATTGAGGGGAAATATTTATAGGGAAAATGAAAAGAATTTATGGAATTGAGGAGAAATCAGTGTGTAGACCCTGTAGAATCCAAAAACTAGTCCAACCTTTTATTCCTTTTATTCAGTAGCACACCTGATGACAAATTAGAAAAGGGGATATAGTATTCTACAAACAGATCTGTTTGGGGAGAATCCTTGGATTCTCAAGCTTACAAACTCTTAAAACCTCTTTTGGGGAGGTTAGTGATCACCCCACCCTCATCTGTGCAACATTTGATGACAACTAGAAAATTAAATCTCACAACATTTTGATGAATAGTGACCTAGATAAATGTGAATTCACAGGATCTATGGCTGGTACTTTTTCTATTAAAGACTGTAATAATCGTCAATCAGATTCTAGATTCTAAGATCATTAGGTTGAAATTTTATGGTGTATAAAAATCCATTCCAAATTTGTTTTATTTCCTTTCCTTATTCTGCACAATAATTTTGCATTCAATGATAACGTTTTGGGAAGAGTTATCATACTTTCCTTGATGTGCCTTTGCTATTGAGAGTTGAAAATTGATTCCACAGACCACCTGTTATTCAATAGTGATTGGGAAAAAAATTTGGGGTTATTTTGGAAATATTGTACATTTTTTGACAAGGTATTTACTATAGAGTTGTCCTCTTAAAGTGGTTCTAGGTAGCATAAATACCCAGTTGGCAATACAAGGATAAAGAGAGTGTTTTTATTGATGGATGGTGGCTTCTCTAGTCATCAAGGAATGATATGCAGTATCAACTTCTTATTACATCCCGTACATGTATCATATGAAACGGAATGAATTTAATAATTTACTTCTGAGGGGTATACAAAAACATGGTGCATGTGCCTTTATACCTATTCTCCCCTTACATGGTCACCTTAATTCCATTTCTATATATTGGGGAATGTAGATCAACAAGAAATCGCCTCTTATGGGGAACAAAATGAGTACCTATGGCCCGTGTAGCATGGGTTCCATGTGAGGGGTTGGAGTTATAATAGATTCTATGGCCTCTTTCATTGTTTTTTTATCTTTCTGTAGATGTTGGGATTCCATCTAAGGGGAACCATGTGCTGTGTTTTCAAGACTGCATCTATGCAATCAGAGTACCATCCAAATTAAAAATATCAAGAATGATTCCCTCACTATCTACAATGTATTATCAGGTAATGTCACTATTCCATGTCCCATTGAATTTTACATCAGTAAATTAACGTGTATTATGAACAACCATATGGTCATTCTTCATACCTATAAATAGGGAAATGTTGTGGGGGATTATAATTCTTCTCTAGTGTCTTAGAATGACTGACTAATTATTTTCTCTAGTCTTAGATCTTTTCCATCAGAGAGTACAATATTTTTTCAAGCCGATAATCTTAGGCTCCAATATTTTAGACCACCTTAACTGTTTCTTCTATACCCTATCTTTACCTTTCTTATTTTAATAAACTAAAAATATTATCCAAGTTGTCTAATTTTGTTTAACATTTTCAGTAAAAAAAAGTAATTTATTCTCAAAGTGAAAAAAAGATTAATTTAACCCATTTTTTGAAAATTAAATAATGTTTTCAAATAAATTTATTCAACCATATGATAATATTATTTATAAATATTAAAATACCATAAAAAATTATTGATATAGATGAAAAAATATTGGAAGAAAGGATAAAGTATATCAGTTTTCCTGAAAAAATAATCCTTCAATATCATGAGTACTTAATGGGATAAAAATGAATGGAAAACATGTAATCTCGTGAAAAAAAACATGGGAGAAAAAATCTAAATTGATTATTCCGAGATATTACATACATGTTCATTATTAGAAACATAATCATAAATAATCCTAATAATGAACAATATTGGAGTAAAAATCCATTTCATTAGCTTCTAATTCATGAATATAAGTCTAACCTCTTATATAATAAATTTCTATTTGTTATAATAAAATAATATGATGATTTATTCATTTTTACATTGTTCTATTATAAAAATAATTATATTATCACCCATTTATTAATAATTATTGATTAAAATTTATATTTCATAGTGTTAGTGGTTTCATTTTTTGTGGAAGTTTCACTTCTTTTATTTCAGTCAGTGTACATTGAACATGGTTACCAATTATTAAACATATTAACCATGATATAAATATCATATATATATATTCTTCTAAAAAATTCAGAGGTGGAAACATGAATCCCAAAAATCATAATGATGGGACATTGTATGTTTTCCAGAAGGCTATTTCCATTTTTTAATGGATGGACTGAAATAAAGAGAATAAAAAATATCTGTTATCGAATTAATATTATTTATAATATTTCTTATATATTAATTTACATTAATCTTATTTCTATTCATTTAATTTTAAAAAAAAATACCAAATTCAATACATTAGGTTGGTGGTAGTCCACCTATACAGATTATTGATGCTATCATTTTACAAAGGATCAGAAGAAGGTTGAAAACTGATGTTCCTTCATAAAAATAAAAGAAAATTATATTTATTATATTAAATTACTAATTTTATAATTGATATTAGATATTTCTATGAGTTATAAGATGAAATAAAATTTAAAATTCACTATTATGATTTATATATCTTTGTTGAGAACCTTATTTTTGGTTTACAACTTTAAACTTTAAAGGATGGTATTTTAAAAAGACCAAAATATATAGGACGTGGGTATGGAATTTAGGAAGGTATGATAGTTTTTATTTTATTAAATATAAAACACGGTCATTGTAAATATTAATGCATAAGAGGGTCTATTTTATATTTTTGGGGAGGGACACACTATAAATTACTTATAGTATTAAGCTAATATATATCAATTTTCAGGGAAAAATTGATTTAAATTGATATGATTCAATGATAATAGGATAATTTGTATAAATTACATAATACATTAAATTTACAATATATTTTGTTATGTTTCCACCCTTATAACATATTTTTAACATCGGTTAAAACATTTTGACAATTATCGGGATATAAGTTTTTTTACAATTTAAGGGTCAAGAGTTCTAAAATAAAATGAAAAGTGACTAATAAATGGACTGTTGTTGAAATTAAAAACCATATCCCATTAATTTGGGTATGTAAAATTATTATATAAATTTTAAATAATTTATTAAAATATTAATTATTATATAATCTTATTGGATTCATTTTTTGATCTATTCATTTACTTTTAGCTAAACAATAATGTAATGGAATTATAGTTATCACCATAAAAAAAATATGAAATATGTTAAAATTTTCAATGAAATTATTGCAACATAATAAATTACTGAAAATTTATTTTTTTTAATATTTTGAAATATTTTATTTTAATATTTATGAATTTAATATATATTATTTCAGTTTTTCATCAGAATTTACGATAATAGATATGTAACTAAATTTTTTAAAAAAATATCAATGATATAAGAGTAATTTATATTTCAAATAAACATTTAAAAATAAACATATCATTTTTTTAAACATATAAAAAAATAATTAGAGATATGAAGTCCAAGATTGTGACATATTTTACTTATTCTTTTCATAAAATAATATAAATTTCCCAATCACATAAAAATGTCTCTAAATATCTAAATTATATGTAATTAAATTTTAACTGTTAAACAAAACACATCCAATAGGATAAATATAAGTGTGATAGAAACATTAAATAATTATCCATATGTTGTAAAACTATTTTACTCATTTTACCCTTACCAAAGTGATAAATATTTACTAAATATACTATTAATATTGAAATAAATGAACCTATTTACCAAAATTTTACCACACTATTCAAAATTTTGGATCAATTTTTTATTCAATTTCTATAAAATGATTACATCCATTTTAAAATAATAATGCAAAACAAAATGAAATCCATTTATGAAAAAAAATTGTTTTTTAAGGTGAGTGGATTTATTATTATCCCACGACGACAATTTTTTTTGGGGAATATTAAAACAATAATTGTATATATTATGTTTTTATTAATTATTCAAATTAATCAAAAAAAATTATTATAATTGATTTAAATAAAAATATATTGAGAATATAAAATCAGTTTTCCAAAAAATATCACTATTTACCATCAATCGCTTTTATTTTCTTTTCAAATCATTTGGTAACCAGTAAATTTATTTTATAAGTACGTAAAATATGATTTTTTATATTTTTTTATTCATATTAAAAGCCATAAATATAATGTCTATGTGATAAGTTTCACTTTTAAAAATAATATTTAAATATTATAACTCAGTTTTTAATACATAGTGTTATGTTCCAATAAGGGTATCAAAAAATTTAAACATATTTTAAGAGAAATATTATAAAATATTTTTGGGTGTTATAACACATAATAACATACCTATGCAATTCAAATATCATATACCACAATTTTTATTGTTAATAATTAATATAAATAAATTATATATGATGTCATTCCAAATCATGTAATAAAAACCAAAAATATGAGGATAATAAAATAAACATGGAATAATATAAATACCTCTAATTGGAATACCCTAAAATAAAACAATAAAATAAAATTCCCATCGAATATTTTAAACACATCCTAATCCTCAAGTAAATTATTGGTATTCCTTACTCTTAATGGAATTGTGATTCATCATTTAGGAAAAATAAGAACATTTATTTTTTAATTCATTGCATTTTTCCAAAAAAAATACAAAACAATTTAAAATAACAATAATGTTTAGATTTCTTATAATCCGTGAAAATATTAATAACATATATTGAATAATAAAAATTTGAATTTCCCATTATTAAACATGTATTTAATATCTTATCAAACTGTATATGTCCCTTTTAGTCTTGAATGTGGTCAATTATATATAATCAATGAATAATTCTCAATAATAAAATAAGGGGAACCCAATTATAGATTTAGATTGACGAAAACTATTTAAGCATACATGTTTTATACAAAAAAGCTATTTAGTTAACCCTCACACTATATCATTCAACTGAAATTATAAATATTTTTGTTATATCATGTAAATGGAATTATCATGATTTGTAATATTTATATAAGAAACCATTTAAAAATGACCCAAAGATGAACAAACAAATAAATTTTCCTAAAATTGGTTATTTTATCACATGGTTTATGTCCTCATAGTAATTAGAAAGTATAGTCCAAAGGGAAATAAGATGTCTTTAACTAAATAATGATATCAATATTTTCCATAAATTATTATATATAAAATATTTTTTGGGAAAAATGTATTTGATCCATTACTGAACATTAATTTATAATATTTATTCCACTATATTAATGGATATATGAAATCAAATTAATGTGATGGCCATAACATATCTTGAAATGTGAAAAAAATATCAATGGAATTCAATAATGAAGGAAAATACGATTATGCCATATTTTTAATGATATTGAAGGGTGTTGAGGAAGGAAATCAATCACGAATCTATAGATTGAAAATATGTCTAATTTTAAAAGAATTATGTTTTAATGATTTAGTTATAAAATTCATAATTTTTATTTTATGAATAATTAAAAATATTGTTAGGATGACTTAGTAATTAAAATGTGTTTCCACTATAATTTAAATGCTGAAGAATTGGGCCACTAGACTTCTATTGGATAGCCACCCAAACTCCAACACCTTTTCTACATTGACATTTATATAATGTTGTTCCATAAAAATTCAATATAACTAATACACTAAAATGGTATCTCAAACAAGAACGAATTATTAATCATTTTATTGGGACAATCAAAATGATAAATAACCTCCAAATGTTGTGGTTCTATCCAAAAAATAATTCTCATTCCATGTACTATAACATTTTGTTTCTCTAGCGGACCTAATTTCATTAAAAATCACATTCTACATTAAAATGGTTTATTTATGATCCAAAAATTAACTAAAATAAAAAAGCATTTCATAATCATCAATAATCATTTTGGAATACCACAAAATCTAAACCATAAATGAATATAATGATTTTAACATACATATAAAATTATCCATTATTTTCCTGATATTATTAGCTCAAACATTTTCAAAAGTAAAATAAACCATTCATTTATAAAACCCATAGAAACACATAAATTTCGTAAACAAATAATACATTTTACTAGATGAATGTTTGATACATTATATGACAATATTTGAATGAATTATTTTTTTCCATGAAATAATTGATATAAAAAAGTTTAGTTCACAAGTGATATACATAATATCTAACTAATTTCTTTATATCCATAACCAATATTGGATATATCACACTATAAAACCTTCTCGATAACCAGGGGAAAGGTGACACAAAGAAAGGTTAGCTCAAATTATTCGTAATAGTAATCACGAGTGATATCATTGTTAAAGAATCATAACATGAGAATAATGGAATAAGGGCACGAGTTTAACATTTTAAGTCGTACATCTCGTATCATATATGTAAATCATGATTCATGGTATGTATCTCAACGATTCATATGAAATCAATCCTTAATTAATAAAAAAACCTGATCCAAGTGATCTTAACATTGGAAAACGACATAAGTTTGTGGCCTAAAAAAGAATACAGAATATAGTTTCATTAGTTAAGGATCGCATCCAATACTATTATATTATATTTAATTCACTCTTCATAATATCATATCCATAGTCATGGATTGAACCAAATACTATCCTAATGGAAAAAGTCACATACCGAGCTCTGTTTACACCCCATTCTATTCCTTAATATCTCATGAGATATCTACCTTCACATAATTATTTAGAGGATTATTTAAATATAGTCCCAAAAATCAAAAAATGTAAATAATACATGTAGAGGAAAATATTTATGAAACATATTTATTAAAACTTATTATGTGAACATTATTTACACAATTTAGTGATCTATGGTCTAATTTTTAGATATAATTCCTTTAAAATCATTAATATAAAAAAAACAGATTTATAAGTGAAGTACAACATCTCAGTATTATTTATTTATAACTAGAAACCTTATTATTAATATAATACATAATATCATTCTTCATTTCATGGGTAAATGGAAAAAAATGAAAGGTAGAGCTCATATGCTAAGTAAGGTAAATAATGGGTTATATCAACATAACATGATAATAAGTGTATGAAAAACTGAGAATAATATATTACAACCAAACCTTGAATATCATAGATCATACACATTAGTCATGGAATAAATATTTAATGTTTATATGACGTAAATCATAAATTATTGAAGTTAAATAATATTTACAGAATAATATTTTCATAATTAAATTATTTTTGGAATACAAATAATGGTATAAATTAATTTCATTTGTAGATAATGATCACAACCAAGTCTGTTACAGTGGAATGAGTTCACTTCCTAAACCATCTTAGAAACCATGGTTCACTACAATGACAAAAAACTGGAAGATTTACTATACATAACAACAATAACCCTCCATTCCAATCGTATTTATCTCCAGAGTTATCAATAATTACCCCATGTGTTGGAGGGAGATTTTGGTCCCAGTTGTCTGAGTTTACAATGTATCCACTATCCACGATTATAACAAAACCACCATCATTTGTATATAAATTAACTACCTAGAACATAATTAAAATTGTATATATTTGATACACCTGATCCAAGAATAGAAATTATATCAGAAAATATGATAAAAAATAGAAATCATAAACATTTCATTCAAGAATAATTTGTGGAAGGGAAACGAGTTTCATAAATATGTAATCATTTCATCATATATTAAACCATGGAATTTAAATGGATTATATTAACATACTTTCATCACAAATATAAAATATTCATTGAATGAATAATTATGGATTCATTAGATCATATACACATCAAATGTAAAATTACATAAAAGGATGGAAGCATAGATGAAAATCAATTTTGAATGATCACTTAGTTAATTCCATAATGAAAATAAAATTTTCAATTTGAAATAATTTATTTAAAATATATAATATTGAAAATTTTAAATAAAAAATTTTATTTTCAAATATTAAAGAAAACATGTAAACTAATGCTCAATTAATTTAGTGTTCATGATGCTGTAAAAATATGTTCGTGTCGCGTATGTTAAAACAAATACTGATGTCACATTTTCTATAAAATGTCAAAAGTACCAAATATTGGACAATTAAAAGTGGTTTCATTTGAAATTACTTTTTAATTAATCATACAAAGGTAAAAACTACATAAACCAATATTTGGATAACATAAAAATAATAATTAAATCATTTTAAAGAAAACATGTACATGGAAGAGAATCTATTTTGAATAAAAGTGAGCCATAAACATGATTTTTTTAAAAATTTAATTATATAATCATGAGTAAATAATGATAGAAATGTGTATCGAAAAAAATATATACCCAACAACTAACCATTAGAAATGAATTCATGATTTTAAAAATAGTTATATAATATTATATAAATAATGAAAAATTAATCCTAAACAAATTTGATAAAAGATGGATTAGAATATAAAACTCTCAGAACATGGGTAAATATTATATCATAAAACCAACAAATGAATGAATATAAATTTGTGTCATAAAAATAATTTTATTCATGATATAAAATTTAATATTGTATTTTTATACAGAATAATATAAATTATTTTTGAATATTGTTAATTTCTCCCAAATAATAAACGTTAGACTAGAAGTCCCAAATATGGTTGGAATATTTTGAATAAAAACACATATGAAAGAATAAAATTAAATAAAACGTTAAATATAATAATAATAAATAAATTAAAGATATTAAATGAAAATATAAATTTATACACACTTCATAAAATAAGATAGTATCACAATATATCTAATTTCCCAAAAAAAGATAATTTCAAACCAAAATTCGTCACCATAGGTATTGAAGTCCATTACACACATTCAAGCCTCTGGTATAATAAATATAAGTTTATTATAAGTAATATTTATACCCATAATCATATATATCATTCCATATATTATTTATTTATGACCTTTTATTATCATTTAATTAGAAACTACTAATTTATGTCACACTTCATGTAATAACTTCTTCATTTTTTCATGTATGTTAGGATTTGGTATTTTTGGGACATTTATATTGATCATTTTTTAATATGTTCTAGAATATATAAAATCATATAAACATCATAACATATTATTATATATTTCTTTACCATATTCTATAATATTCAATTATAGAAAATGAATTACACTATTCATATAGACGATAGGACATATTTATGCATGAACACTATTTCCACATTCTTGCAGAATGTAACAATAGGAATGTAAATAATATATAAAAATTAAAATGTAAATCTTCTTTCATATATATCACATATATTCCTTATATATATCCATATTTCTTTCTATTTATTGTTTAATTGAAAAATGAATTGCACCACTTCGTGAGGCGGTATACCATTGTACAAAAGAGTGACGTTGTCATTTTTCAAAAAAAATTAAATTAAGAAGGTATAAATGATTTTACAATTTAATTTGTATAAATATTTAATTAATAACATGTATAAACATTAAATTCATCATTATATAAAATTTATAAATTCAACTATGGAAAAAGAATTCCATATGTTGGTGAGACAATAGTCTATTGTACACATGATTCAGTGTTTCATTTCACACTAAATGAATGACGAGTTAAATGTTGGAAATCAAATTAATATAATAAAAATTTAATATATGGGAGATATTTTATTAATTGAATAAAAATTAATAAATAATATTCAAATAATTTAGAGGATGAAATAAAATTAAATCACATACTTAAATTTTATAACTCTTTTTCAAGTAACTTTATTAGGGTTACTCCAAATTCCATTATAAGTGGTGTTAATTATAAAAAAATAAGTCCTATAGGATTTTTTATGGATATATGTAATGTATTTAGATAGTTAATGGATAATGTAATGGTTTTTAATGTGTGTAGAGGAGAGGAGAGCGGTCTCTCATTTATATGCCGGTCAGAGGACACACATTAAATATTTTTAAATAAAAGGATATACCCAAGTTTTTAACATTCTAGTGGGATAAAAAATTACTCATTTTAAATCCTCAAAAGATATACTGTCTATGTATTGAAATTTAATGCAATTTTGTCTTGTTTTTTAGTAATATTAACCCTTATATGTTTAGTTTTACCATTGATAAATTTAATTTAACTATTACTATAATAATTAATTTTTCATATCTTTGAAATTAATTTTGAGAAAAAATATCTTTACCATATTAAATAATGTTAATTATTCTTATTTTAAATATTAAATCCATTATTTGAAATTTAATTCATATAAGTGGTGAATATTATGTTTAAATGAATCTATTGGATGCAATGAAAAAACATTGTTCCAATGAAATGTTTTTCATATTTATAGAAACATTTAATATAAAAACTAAATTTGGATTTCATTAAAATTCTATAAATAGAATTAATTAACATATTATTTAACCTATGATACATTTAATTAAATTATAATAAGAAAATGTCCTTGTAAATTAATTAAACTAAATTGAAGATTTTTAATAAGAATTAGTATATTTACTAATCATTTAAAAAATAATATTTGCATGAAATCCTAAAAAAATATTTGAAATATCACATTGACAAAATTTAAAATTTAAAATTTAATGATTCTAATAAATAATTAAAAATTGGAATGAATTCATTTTTTTATTTGACCATAAAAACCAATGAATAAATTTATTTGAGAAAATAATATTTTTATAACATATAAATACTTCACTAAAAACTATATAGTTACATATAAACCTAGTTAATTTATCAAATAATTTTATAAACAATTAATGAATTATTTTAATCAAATTAACACTTATAAGATCAACCTTTTTGTTGGAATAATAATTTTTAAATAATATTAATAATAACATATCACAGTTTGTTAATACTCAATGTTGTACATAACAAAATATATCAATGAAATTTTATTTATTCCAAAAAAATTAATAAACACTAAGGTTATTATGGTATATATTTTTAAAAAATATCATAAATAATTACATATACATCATGACCCAATCAAATGAATTGAGTTTCATAAATATTTCAATATTTCCTCAAAACATAACTGATGAAAAAAATGGTTCTATAAATATATTATCAACATAATAATAAAACATATAGGGAATGAATAAAGATTATAACATTAAAAAATATCCATAATAATTTTAATGTAACACCAAATAATGTTATTATATAAAAAAAATTATTTTAAATGATTTAATAGAATATTTCACAAGGGAAATTTTTTTTTTCTAATTTGACACTGAAGTAGGAACTTGTTGTAAGCGAAAAAAATCGAGTTTAATAGATTTGTGAAGGATATCGAAATATTGGATATTTCTATTATTACATTGAGGGAAAAATGGATACTCTCTAATCCTAACCCACTATTAGAGGATAAATCATATAGTAATGATAGAGATGTCATTGAGAGCATGGTTGATTATCATATTAGGACTATTTAGGATTTTCCAACCCCTTACTTGGTTGGAGGATACCTGAGAGATCTTTATTATTTGTTTGATTATATTCCATGTTTGTTTTCTCGTGCAATTAATGGCAGCTTGTATGGTCTCCCATATGATAATGAAATCCAAGATGTGACCAGGTCCATTAATCTTGTTAGTGATCATGGTCTTAATTCTTTCTACATTTCATTTAAAAGGGATTCATAGCATATAGTAAAAAGGAGTTTGATTAGTGTGATTCGGGACATTTTCAGAGGGAGTAATCTTTCTCCTGTTTCTTGGGAGACTAATCATTTTCATTTGAACAGGGTGAAGTCTCCCCAGTCTATGAACTATTATCTCCCAATTACCCTATGAAAAATCTCTTATAATTTCATGGATGTCATTCTAAACACAAGCCTCTTCCTATTCAATCTATGATGGGTATCGAAGGGACTAAATATACTTGTGAAAGGATGATAAATACAAGAGGAAATTGCATTGGCCTATGAATTCGTCAGTGAATTCAACTTAAAGAATTTTGGAAACAATGTGGAAATCCATATTTATCTGATAAATGTATATGATATAGTTGAGTTGAGCTTTATCATCAGGGTCTCCATGAGAATGTGTTTTTTATATAGGATTACTGATCTGCTCGTTTGTTTTTTATTTCTCCATGGTTGGATACATCATTTATGTGTAAATTTTTTTTATTTTTCAATGCTGTCGGAGGTTTGAGATAGGGGGGGCCCTATTTCCCCCTTTCTTTTTATCATGGCTCAACAAGTGCTCAGCTGGTATAATAATCATTTCATTAAAGTGGGTAATGTTACCTCCCAATGCAAGAAGAATTAACTTGGTGGTATTTCTCATAACATGTTTGTAGGTGATACATTTATATTTGTTAATAGAAGTAGATGATCCATACAAGGGTTTAATAAGGCTCTGGAAGATTATTTTTCTTCGATTAGTTGACAATGAGAAGGTTATTTTCTATTCTCTTAACAAATTCCCAGAGAATTGAATAATGGATTTGGAAATCAATCTTTTTATACACAAAATACCCTTACCTAATGATTATTTGGATGCCTATGTGTCCCCCAAGACCCTTCTCATCAAACACTTTTATCTAGTTTTTTATAAAATTATATGGTTCATTATTAATTGGATGAATAAATTCTCCTCTTTTGGAGGGAGAATCACATTGATCAACTCGGTTATTTCTTATATCCCCATGTATATTTTTCCCCCTCATAAGGTTCTAGAGAAGATTAATTCAAATATTGATTCCACCCTGATATCCTTTTTTTTGGGATGGTCACAAATAAGGTAAATTCCACATTGATTCTGACAATAAGCTTGAAATACCTACTAATGAAGGAGGTCTTAACCAAATAAGAGATTCGGGAGAAATGAATGGTCTTAAAGCTAATATTTTATGGGATTTAATTGAGGGGAAATATTTATAGGGAAAAATGAAAATAATTTATGGAATTGAGGGGACATCAGTGTGTAGACCATATAAAATCCAAATACTAGTCCAACCTTGTATACCTTTTATTTAGTAGCACACTAGATGGATAATTAGAAAAGGGGACATTGTCTTCTAGAAACATATCTATTGGGTAGAATCTAAGGATTCTCAAGCTTCCCTGCTCTTAAAACCTTTTTTGGGGAGGTCAGTGATCACCCCACCATCATCTGTGAAACATTTGATGACAACTAGAAAATTCAATCTCACAACATTATGATTAATAGTGACGTAGATAAATGTGACATCACAGGATCTGGGGCTGGTACTTTTTCTATTAGAGACTTTTATAATCTTTAATCAGATTATACCTATTGGGATCACTTGGTTGAAATTTTATGGTGTATGAAAATCCATTCCAAATTCAATTTATTTCCTTTTTTTATTCAGCATAATTCTCTTACGTTATATGATAATGTTATGAGAAGAGCTATCATTATTTCCATGAAGTGACTTTGCTATTGGGTGATGAAAATTGATTCCACAGACCACCTGTCATTCAATAGTGATTGGGAAAATGAAATTTGGAGTTATTTTGGAAATATTATAGGTTTTTTTGACAAGTTATTTTCTACAGAGTTGTCCCTCATAAGGTGGTTCCAGGTAGCATACATACCCGATTAGAAATGTAAGGATAAAGCGAGTGTTTTCATTGATGTATGATGGCTTCTCTAGTCATCAAATAATGATATGCAGTATCAACTTCTTATTGCATCCCGCACATGTATCATATGAAAAGGAATTAATTTAATAATTTACATATGAGGGGTATACAAATACATGGTGCATGTGCCTATATATCTATTCTCCCTCTACATGGTCACCTTAATTCCATTGCTATATATTGGGGAATGTATATCAACAGGAAATCACCTCTTATGGGAAAAAATGAATACATATGGCTCGGGTAGCATGGGTTCCATGTGAGGGGTGGAATTATAATAGATTATATCGCCTATTTCATTGTTTTTTTCATCTTACTGTAGAAGTGGGGATTCCATCTAAGGGGTAACATGTGCCATGTTTTCAAGACTCCATCTATGTAATCATAGTATCATCCCTATTAAAGATATCAAGACTAATTCAGTCACTATCTACAATGTTGTATCACGTAAATTCACTATTCCATGTCCCATTGAATTTTCCATCAATAAATTAAAGTGTATTATTAACAACCATATGGAAATTATTTATAACTAGAGATAGGGGAATGTTGTGGTGGATTATAATACTTTTTTCGTGTCTCAGAATGACCGGCTAATTATTTTCTCCAGCCTTAAATCTTTTCCATCGGGGAGTACAATATTTTTTCAAGCCGATAATACTGGGAACCCATATTTTAGACCCCCTTAATTGTTTCCTCTATATTATCTCTTTACCTTTCTTATTTTAATAAAATAAAAATATTTTCCCAGTTGTCTAAGTTTTTGTAACATTTTTAGTAAAAATAGAAAAGAAAATTTTTCTCAAAGTGAAAAAAAGTTTATTTTAAATGATTTTTTGAAAATTGAAGAATGGATTTAAATAAATTTATTCAACCATATGAGAATATTAATTATAAATATGAAAATATCATATAAAATATTTATATAGATTAAAAAACATTGGAATGAAGGGATAAATTATATCATTTGTACTTAAAAAATAATAATTCAATATCATGAGTACTTAATGAGGTAAAAATGAAAGGAAAACGTGTAATCTCGTGATGAAAATATGGGAGAAAAAATATTTTGATTATTCAGAGATATTACATACACGTTCATTATTAGAATCATAATCATAAACAATCCTTAAAATGAACAATATTGGAGTACAAATCCATTTCTTTAGCTTTCAATTCATGAATATATGTATAACCTCTTATATAATAAATTTCAATTTGTTATGATTTTATAATATAATTACATATACATTTATACTTTCATGTATTATAAAATTTATTATATTATCACCCAGTTATTAATTATAAATTATTAAAAAAAATATTTCATAGTGTCAGTGGATTCATTTTTTTGTGGAAGTTTCACTTCTATTATTTTATTCATTTTACATTAAACATGGTTAACTATTATTAAACATATTAACCATGATATAAATATCATATATATATATATAGTCATCTAAAAAATGCATAGGTAGAAACATGTATCCCAACAATCATAGATATGGGACATTGTACGTTTTCCAGAATGCTATTTTCATTTTTTGATGGATGGAATGAAATAAAGAGAATAAAAAATAACCTTTACGGAATTATTATTGTTTATAATATTTATTATATTTTAATTTAAATTAATCTTATTACTATTCATTTAATGTGAAAACAAAATACCAATAGCAATACATTTCGGTGGTGGTAGTCTACCTGGGCGCATGATTGATGCTATCATTTTACAAATGATTGGAAGAAGGTTGAAAAAAGGATGTTCCTTAATAAAAATAAAAGAAAAATATATTTAGTATATTATATTATTAATTTTATAATTGATATTATATATTTCTAGGAGTTGTAAGATGAAATAAAATTTAAATTTCACAGTTATGATTTATACATCTTTGTGGAGAACCCTATTTTTGGTTTATACCTTTTATATTTAAAGGATGGTATTTTAGAAAGACAAAAATCTATAGGATGTGGGTAAGAAATCTAGAAAGGTATTATAGTTTTTATATTTTGAAATATAAAACACATTCATTATAAATATTTATGCATAGGAGGCTCTATTTTATATGTTTGGGGAGGGTCACAATATAAATTACATATAGTATTTAGTTAATATATATCAGTTTTCATGGAAAAATTAATCTAAATTGATATGATTCAATGACAGTACGAAAAATGTCTAAATTATCTAATACATTAAATTTACCTTATCTTTTTTTATGTTTCCACCCATATAACATATTTTTAAGACCCATTAAAACATTTTGACAATTACCGGGATAGAGATTTTTTTTACACTTTAAGGGTGAAGAGTTCTAAAATAAATTTAATGTGAATAATAAATGGATTGGTGTTGAAATTAAAAACCATATACCATTAATTTGGGTAAATAAAATATTTATATAAATTTTAAATTATTTAATAAAATATTAATTATTAGAAAATATTATTGGTTTCACTTTTTGAACTATTCATTTACTTTTAATTGAAAAAAATAATGTAAAGGAATTATAGTTATCACCATAATAAATCTATAATATGTTTAAATATTCTATAAAATTATTTCAACATAATAAATAACCGAAATGTTATTAACTTTAATAATTTGAAATATTTTTTTTTATTTTTTTATGCATTTAATATATATGATTTCAGTTTTTCATAAGAATTTATGATAATAGATCAGTAAAAAAAATAAAAAAATATCAATGATGTAAAAGTAATTTATATTTCGAATAATCATTTATTAATAAACATATCATCTTTTTATACATATGTAAAAATAATTAGAGATATGAAATCCAAGATAGTGACTTTTTTCATTTATTCTAATCATAAAATAATATAAAATGCCTAATCACATAACCATGCCTCCAAATATCCATATTTTTGGTAAATAAATTTTAACTGTTCAACTAAACTCATCTAATAAGATAAATATAAGTGTTATAGAAACATTAAATACTTATCTATATGTTGTAAACTTATTTTTCCAATTTTACCCTTACAGAAGAGAGAGATATTTACCAAAGATACTATTTGTATAGAAATAAATGAACTTATTTACCAAAAATTTACCAGGTTATTCAAAATTTAGGATCTATTATTTTATTCAATTCCTATAGTATGATTACATTCATTTTAAAATAATCATATAAAGAACAATGAAATAAATTTTTGAGAAAATTGTGTTTTTGGACGGAAATTGGATTTATTATTATCCAATGACTAAAACAATTGTGAGGAATATTAAAAAAATTATTATAGATATTATGTTTTTATTTCATTATTTGAATTAATGAACAAATATTATTTTAATTTATTTAAATAAAAATATAGTGAGAATAGAAAAAAAAATTTCAAAAAAATAACTATATTTATCATTAATCGCTTTTATTTTCTATTCTAATCATTTGGTAACCAGTAAATTTATTTTATAAGTACCTCAAATATGACCTTTTATATTTTATTTATTCATATTAAAATCCATAAATATACTCTAGTGCAGAAAACGTTTTTTACGTCGGTTATTTTTAATTTTTTACGTCGGTTTCTAGACGATGTTAATACGTGTGACGTTATAAATAAGGTTTTTGACGTCGGTTATTTAAAAACGGACGTCAAAAAGCATAAAAGCGCGATGTTTATCACGTCAGTTATTTTAGAACCGATGTGATAAAGGGCTTGGAGAATGGTTTATCATGTCGGTTATTTTAGAACCGACGTGTTAAAAGGCCTAGAGAATGGTTTATCACGTCGGTTATCGAAGAACCGACGTGATAAACTGGGGTGAGGGTGGTTTTTCACGTCCATTCTATAAGAACCGACATGATAAACCGGGCTGAGCGTGGTTTATCACGTCGGTTCATATAAAACCGATGTGAAAAACTGGGGGAGGGGGGTTTATCACGTCGGTTAGTCAATAACCGACGTGATAAACCCTTGTCCAGGTCATTTAGCACGTCCTTTATTCAATAACCGACGTGCTAAACCATTCTACATGCCCTTTATCACGTCGGTTATTAAATAACTGACGTGCTAAACCATTCTCCAGGCCTTTTATCACGTCGGTTATTAAATAACCGACGTGATAAACCATTTTCCAGGCCTTTTATCATGTCTGTTATTAAATAACCGACGTGATAAACTATTTTATAGGCCTTTTATTACGTCGGTTATTAAATAACAGACGTGATAAACCCAAGTTTTTTTTAAACAGAATGCAGTGATCTTCTCTCCACCAGAATCAACCAGAAAATAAATCAAGAAATCATACCACAAAAATAGAAGTACATCAAAAATAAGCATGTAAATAGATAACATATGAAACTTACCCACTAGACAGCATCCACCCTCATTTATACCCCATGGACAACCCTCCCCCACCCCGTTGGAACCCTCACCCTCATATATACCCCCTGGACAGCCCTCCCCCACCCCGTTGGAGCCCTCACCCTCATGTATACCCCATGGACAGCCCTCCCCCACCCCATTGGAGCTCCCACCCTCATGTATACCCCTTGGACAACCCTCCCCCACCACACTCCTGGACTGCCCCCCCCCCCAACCCCCGGACACCCCCAAACACCCCTCGACAACCCCCCACCCACCTGAACAGCACCTCCTCACCCCCATACCCCACTTGATAGCCCCCACCACACCCCTGGACAACCCCCCACCCCTGGACAGCACTCCCACACCCCTGGACCGGCATCCCACACCCCTGGACATCCCTGCCACCCCCCAAGACTGTCCCCCCACCCCACCGGACAGCCCTCCCAGACCGCTGGACACCCCCAACCCCACTGAACACACCCCCACACCCTGGGAACCCCTCCCCCATAGACCCAAATCCATACTAGAAGAACCATCAAAAGTAGAACAAAATAAGAATTAGAGAAAAATTAAACATTCACTTATATAACATTCAAAACTTACACTGTCAACTTAAAAAAAACTAAATCAAACCTAAACAACTACCAAATAGACAATTAAAACAACAATATTCAAAATTACATTTTACATTACAAACAACTAAAATTCAATCAAACATGTAAAATAATTTGACCACTCCACTTGTACGTGATTGATGTCTTCAGCAGTATAGGGTTGAGGGTCATCAAAAAGCTACAAATGAAAAAGAAGATAGTTTACGTGTATAATGAATAAATCAAATTGAAATATGATGGAAAAGTTTAAGAGGAAATCGTACCAGGTCAAAATTCACAACTGTCCAAGTTGTTATTATTTCATACATAAATCTTAACATATAATATCCGCATTCGATGAGGCCTTGTTGTTCATGACAATTCTGTTTGAATGAGTGTAAATTCAATATATTATTTTTATGTAATATTTCGAAAAGTACAAATTATAAATGGAAATTTACCTTCGCCTTTACATATTTGATCTTTGCATTTCTTTTCTTTGTGTTTTTTCGAAAGTAGGCCCATGCACTGTTAGAAAATAATACGAATGGGGTAAATTTAAAATTTATTATAATATATAAAACTATTGAGAAATTGAAACTTACTTTTCCAATATATTCTTAAAACTTGCCCGCACATCACCATGAACAGAGTATATCTAATAAAGAGCTTTCTCCCTTGGGAAAAAAATCCCTAACATCCAATGATTACTGATAAAATGAAATTTAATGTTAGTGGTTTTTTATGTTAAAAGATAATTAACTATTTGAGAGAAATGTGTTTCATACCTCTCACAAAAAGGCATCATCCAACATTGTTGGATTATATTCTTTTCAAATCTTTCAGCAATATAAACCATTCTTTGATCCTCAGTCTATGCACATGTTTAGGGGAAATCAATTGCGGGTCCATGAATCCATATACTTCTGTCAGTTCATTCCTCTCACAAATTTTTTAATGATACCTAATACAAAATATATATAAGTATACATTTTTAATAAATATAACGCAGGGAAAAGGTGTTAAGACTTACATGGAAAAAATTTTCACCACGTTGATTCCCAACTTATCTCTAGTAACAAGCTCCATGATATCAGATTTTCTAATCCCCACAGTTATTTCATGTCCACAAACATGAGATTCCATTGGAAACTCATAAAGACCCAACAACAAATGTGAATATCTTGACAATCTGTCAAGACCACTGGAATCTGTATCTGATGTCATAGCATGTTGTCTTTGTTGTTGTCTATACAATATTTCTTTACCTTTGAAGTATTCCTGTGAAAAAAAAATTAGAATTATAGTAGTTTTCAAATGATAAAACAACTTTAATAAAAAAATAAAATAAAAGATATAACATTCATACCTCTATGGTAATGAGTCGAAGAAGTCTGGATGGCCAAACTAAAAAATGGCCGATACTCTGTCCAACTGTCGCCACCTCATCTGTAGGTATTGGTACCCTAGCTGATCTATCTATAATATCCTGTACAGTGACCCTATGATGCTCTACCTCTAATTGTTGATGATGAACTGTATCTCCTATACATTATACCAACCCCTATGCTACTATATGATGTTGAGAATCATCAACATACAACTCGCAATATGTAGGAAGCTGCGGCGAAGGCGTAGGATAAAAAATGGGGTCCGCAGGCTGAGGTGGGCGAGTGGGAGCTACTGGCGGAGGTGGAGGATAAATAATGGGGTCTGCAGGGGGAGGTGGAGGAGTGGGAGATGCAGTCTGAAATTGTCTTTGCATTTCTGCAAACATAGACTGCACCGAATCTCTAATCTTGTCTTCCAACGTCACATTAATATTTTTAACTTCAGCCTCCAAGGATTCTATTTTTTTTATAAACCCCCTAAATGTTAGAAGTTGAATAACGTGGAAACACTTTTCTTACCGATACACCTGTCGGATATCCTCTTACACGACCAAGATGTTCGGGCCTTCCCAATGCTGCAAATAAAATATCTTCCCTCCCAGTAGCTGTAAATGTCCCCTCTGAACATTTCTCCTCAAGAGAGTCCTGTATTAATTAATTGAACATTTCTGTAATGATTGAAACTTATATGAAGAAAAAAAGTTAACTTAAATAAATTAAATAGATATCTTACAATCCTCTCAGCTACGATTCTCGATTCTTCCGAAAGATATTTCCCTTTTTTTCCATTCCGAGCTCTCTTCCATTTTTCATGTCTAGATGGAGGGGCTGGAGGGGCCACTTTTCCAGAGCTTGAAGACTCAGCTCTTAGTTGTTGAAATTTTTCCGCTATCATTTTTTCTTCCAATAATGTATACCCTCCCTGAGATAAACTATGAGGGTATACATTTTTAGATTGGATCTCCTGATGAGCTTTCCTTGTTTGCTGTAATTTAAGAATAAGAAATCATTAACAAAACATTAATAAAATCATTTATATAAGAAAGTATATATATGTTTACATTTCCCTTACCATAAATGACTCTTTTTTTCTAATTTCAAAAAACTGTCTCCATGTGTCTTCATCTATAAAAGGATATATAAGACATGGATTGTCATGACTCCTATGTCCATAAATGAAATCAGATGTGAGGGTTGATTTGAAATCCCTCCATCTCCTGGCAGCCAATGATAAGAATTTCTTCCTGACTCCTCTAGTGTCAGGAATATCAAATGTCATCTGATAAAGAAGAGGTTAAACATATTATATATACCAGAAACATTAAAAGAATGGACAAACAATGACAAAAGATCATACCAAAATCATCTCCCACAACGGAGAGATAATCGCTTTATCCACACCTCTCCAATCATCATAATGAATGCTTACTTTGGTCTTAGCCTGAGTTGCAACAAAACTCTTAAAATCTTTGGCATTCGGACCTCTAGGAATATCATCATCATCAAACTCAACTACTATCCTCTGATCCTGCGTATGGGCATGTGATAATTTGGGTAAACGTGTGCAACCACGTTTACCAACCTTTGAACTCTTTGTCGTAATAGGAGCATGTGAATGTTCATCCCCAGAGGTATGACCAGCAATATGCTCCTCCCCAGAATCATGTGGTTGATCATCTGAGTGATCTGTCGTTATCCTTCAAATCAAAAAAAAAACAAACTTCAGTTCACAAATATACAAATTCAAATATTTTAATACTACTGTAATCAGAAAATAGAAATGTGTACTAGGTTAAATAATAGTAAACATTGGTAATATGGTAAGCATGTTAAACAATGGTAAAGATTTCCAAGATGGTCAAGATGGTAAAAAATGGAAAAACTGGTAAACGTGGTAAACATTGTAAATATGGTAAAGTAATTGTCAGCGAACAAATATACAAATTCAGATATTTTAATACTACTGTAATCAGAAAATAGAAAAGTGTACTAAGTTACATAATAGTAAACATTGGTAATATGGTAAGCATGTTAAACAATGGTAAAGATGGAAAAGATGGTCAAGATGGTCAAGATAGTAAAAATGGTAAAAATGGTAAACCTGGTAAACATTGTAAACATGGTAAAGTAATTGTCAGTGAACAAAAATAAGCATTTTAAAATTCATGTAATGGTTATAAACTGTTGGGTCGTAGAGGATGGCAAGAGGGGGGGTGAATTGCCTTTTCAAAAAATAATTAACAATTTAAAACAATTATCAATGCAGCGGAAATAAAAAAAAGGCAAGACACAATTTGATAACGAAGTTCGGCTTAATTCCCATTGCTACATCTCCGCTCCCAACAAGAACCTTTGAGAGATTAATACGTCAGCTTGATTTTTAATGGTTGTAGCATGAAACCCACTAGCAGTTTTAAGGTAGGCTAGAACACCTTCGTACAGTTTGCTTTTTTATTATGGTTGTAGCAAGAAACCCACTAGCCGTTTTAAGGTAGGCTAGAACACCTTCGTACATCTTGCTTTTTTATTATGGTTGTAGCAAGAAACCCAATTGAAAGAATGAATGGAAATGAGAGGTTTGTTTTAATCCAAACCCAATGAAGAACTAAACAAATAAAATAATACAAACACACGGAATCCTTGAGCGCCAAAAGTGTGAGAGCAGCTGATGGAGAGGGAGATAGAGCTTCAAGGATGGCAATGGATCAAAAGAGGCCTTCGAGATTTGTCGTTAGAGCGTCAAGAAATCAAAATATATTTTGGTTGTGTTCCCGGCATCCATGGTTTCTTATTTATAGAAGAAATACCCATAAACACTTCAATATGGCCGTTGGAGGGATTGCAGAGCTGTTGGGGGTCAAAAGTACAAGTCTGGTCAAAGCCCAATAACTAGTTTGACTGGGCACACCGGCGGGCCGGTGGTCATCCACCGGTTGGCCGGTGTCACCAGGCAGTGGGCAAGCCTACTGCCTGGGTCCTCCGGCTGGCTGGTGCGCTAACACCGGTTGACCGGTGGCTCTGGCAGAAAGCAATGCTTCTGCCAGAGACCACCGGCTGGCCGGTGGTCATCCACCGGTTGGACGGTGTCACCAGGCAGTGGGCAAGCCGACTGCCTGGGTCCTCCGGCTGGCCGGTGGGCAAGAACCGGTCGGCCGGTAGACTCAGAGAGTCCACTATCAGCCTTCTTGGGCCAACTCCTGGGCAACCTTTTTCCTAGCATCAAAACACTTGAAAACAAGTTAGAACACGATGAGAGTGATTGTGATCATTAAAATCCAAGAGAGAGGGGTACAACAATAAACATGATAAAGTAAACTAAACAAACTTAAAATAAACAATAACATATACTTATTTTATTTTAAAACATGTTTTAATAATTAAAAAACTTACAATATCTAACATTTATGGAAAAAATAAATGTAAACAAGAAATAAACATATGTTACCTGTAATTTTAGGAATGTACAGATGGATTGTTTTCCCAAATTTCTTCGTGGTGATCGTTCCTTATGGCACAAACTATGTCTTCAACATGATCATCATTATGTTCTGTTAATATTTCCATTGAAGTAGGAATCTCACATAAATCAGCATATTCATCAAGTTCATCCTCACCAACATATTGTTTTTTCCCTTGTAAAACAACATCCCACTGCATATCTGATTGATCTACTACATAAAAAATTTGTTTTGCATGTGTTGCCATTATAAAATAATCAGCTACGTCTTCCAATCTATTCAGATTAACAAGTGTCATTCCAAATTCATCGTGGCTGACACTATTGTTACCGTTAAACCATTTACAGTTAAAAATGGGAACTTTAATTTTAAAGTAATCAACCTCCCATATGTCTTCAATCACTCCATAATATGCATTTGATGCAGAAATTGGGTTTTTGTCCTTAGCACTCGAAAAATGCATTGCTTCTACAAACACCAATACACCACTATTCTGAACTGCACTTCTGTTGTCCTGAGCTTTTGTATGAAATTTATAACCATTAATGTCATAACCAGACCATGTTATCACATTTAAACATGGACCACCCACTATCCATTTTAATGTCTCTAATACATCTGATCTACCAAGAAAATTCTTTTTAATCCATGACAAATGAGTTTTGTTGTGCTCATTCAAAATCCACATTTCTTTATTCTCTGGATGACATTGTTTCAACTCATTAATGTGCAATGTCATATATGTTTGAACATCAGCTATGTTCTTCAAGATGTATGATTCTAACTTCTTCATCTGTTCAGCTGACAATGATTTGACTTTCAAGCCGCGAATCCCCTTTCCCTCATTATTAACTCATTCATGGAGAGATGGAGGTAAACCTATGTGTTGCGCCGCAGCCACGTAGCTCGTACAAAACTCTGCTACCTCCTCAGAAATATACTTTTCAATAATGGAGGATTCAGGTCGATATAGATTTTTAACATACCCCGTTAATATTTTCATATACCTTTCAAAAGGATACATCCAACGATGATATAAAGGTCCACAAAGCTTTATTTATCGAACCAGATGAATCATTAAATGCACCATTATATCAAAAAAAGTTGGAGGAAAATACATTTCCAATTGACAAAGTATTAAAATTTCATCCTTTTCCAAAATGTTCAAAGCATTCACATCAATTTCCTTGTTACAAATTGAATTGAAAAAATAACACAACTTTATTATAGTCTTTCTGACACGAATGGGAAATATTCCACGCAATGCAACTGGTAGAATTTGTTGCATCATGACGTGACAATCATGTGATTTCATACCTATCAACTTCAAGTCCTTAATTGGGACAAAATGTTTTACATTAGAAGAATAACCTTGAGGCACTTTGGTATCATGAAGACACTGACAGAAGCTAATTTTCTCCCTCTTCGATAATGTATGACAAGCCGGGGGAAGAAATGTTCGTCTTCCTTTAGGAGTGGGAACTAACTCCAAACGTATTCCCATTGATAGTAAGTCTAATCTTGCATTCAACCCATCTTTAGTCTTTCCTTTAATATCTAACAATGTTCCAATCAAAGAATCACATATATTCTTCTCCACGTGCATGACATCAATATTATGTTTAACTTCATGATACCTCCAATATGGTAGCTCAAAAAATATTGACCTTTTCTTCCAAATATGTCTATCATTACCAGATTTCTGTGTCTTTCCCAATGTCACGTCAAGGTTTTTCATCCTCTCGAAATACAGATCATGGGATAAAGGTTTTGGAGCATTATCAAATTCTTGTGAGCCATTAAATGCCTTTTTTAGTCTTTTATAAGGGTGTTCCATAGGAAAAAACTTTCGATGACCCATGTACACTGTTTTCCTCCCATGATGCAATTGAAAATAGGACGTCTGTTGTTCGCAAATTGGACATGCTTTATGCCCTTTAACACTATATCCAGACAAATTTCCATACGCTGGGAAGTCATTTATAGTGAACAGAAGCACTGCATGCAGTTGAAAATATTCCATTTTATAAGAATCATACACCCTAATACCATCAGTCTATAACAGTTTCAAATCATCAATCAACGGTGACAAGTAAACATCAATATCATTACCGGGTTTCTTTGGACCAGAGATCATTGTACTCAAAATGACATATTTGCGCTTCATACAAACTTCAGGAGAGAGGTTGTAAATTACCAATAAAATAGGCCATGAACTATGTGTGCTACTGAGTGTTCGGTATGGATTCATTCCATCTGTGCACAACCCTAGTCTGAGATTTCTTATTTCATTTCCAAATGTAGAATACTGCGCATAAATTTTCTTCCATTGTGGACAATCAGCTGGATGGCGTATTTTTCCATCACATACTCACTCTTCAGCATGACATCTTAACCTTTTTGCATCATGTGAATTAGCAAATAAACAATTGAAACGATTAATTATAGGAAGATACCAAAATACCTTTGAAGGGAGCTTTGTAATCTCTGCATCACACTGTGATTTTTCTTTCACCTTATACTGTGATGTCCCACATTTTGGACACTCTGACAGAAATTCATATTCCTTCCTATATATAATGCAGTCATTCAGACAGGCATGTATTTTCTTGTATCCCAATCCCATCGGGCATAATATTTTCATGGCATTGTAATGTGAATCTGGAAGATCGTTATCTTTTGGAAGAATGTCTTTCATCAATTGTAGCAGCTCTGTAAAACTTCTGTCACTCCCTCCATGCTTCACCTTTAGGTTAATCAATCTTAACACCGCCTACAGAACCGTAAAATCTATACAACCGGGATATAATGGTTTTTCAGCATCACCATATAGCCATGCAACTGTCGGTTCTATCTCAATTTGTTCTGCTACAATATCGCGAATCATTTCTTCAATTCCATCGGAGTTACCATCTTGCGAATCATCATCATCAGGGACATTCCGTCCAGTTTCACCATTCCAAATCCACGGTCTGTAACTCGGATTAATACCATGACATATCAGATGATCTTTTATCTCTCTACTTTTCAACTTCTTCATATTCAAACATTTCAGGCATGGACAGAAAAAAATGTCACTACTTGGAAGATTTCGTTTTGCAAATTCCAAAAAGGCATCAACACCTTCCTCAAATTCATTTCTCATTCGATGTGCCGTAATCCAACTTCGACTCATTTTTACCTATAAAAAATATCAACAAAAAATATATATTTTTAAGATAAGACAAAACATGTTTATATGAAAAAAATCATAATTTGAATGTAAAACAATTTAAAATATAAAACAAATCTTGAAAGTAGTAGTAGTTTTAATAAGTACCCAACACCAAATAGTTATACATCGTAAGTGTCATGTTAAAAATATGAATATAGACCATTTGTTTTATGTTTAATAATATTGTCATATTATCTGATCATTCTGATTATATATTAGAATTACTATATCCTTTTGATCTGATATATAATATAAGGACATTAATATTTCTTTAGAAAAAGTAATGTTAATATCATGGTAATATAAAAAAAAGTTTATGTCGAACTATATATATGTAATACCAATAAAAAAATACATATTTGTTTGGCCTGGGTTTCACACATAAATTAACTCATCTCACAGATTAAATTTTTAAATCATCCTACATAATACTTATTTTTATAACATAGGGAATGAAAATAATAAATGTTTTGATTAATGATACTCATTATGGGTAAACATGATATATATAAATATAATATATAATCTCATAAAAAGATATCCATGGGGGTATAAGAGCATACACAAAGCACATGATCAAAAAGATAAGTGAAATAGTTCTATATAATCATTGATCATAAAACCTGAGTCCAAGTATAACAATTTTAGCATAACATAAGACATGATTTATATGATAGTGGGAACATGATTTAAAAAACCTTATTCACAAGATCACAACATTGGTATGTGGAATAACATAAGAGTGCGGCACAAACATAATCATATAAGTCATAACATATGTTAAGGGAAAACATAGTTTCATTCACCTCATATTGGGATATGTTAATCATCATTCCTATAATTTATTATAACATTTCTTAGCAGGAACATCACATAATACATTGGACATGGTATAACCATCTGTATCCCATATTGATCTATGATATATAATGCATTGTCTAATGCATTAGAAGGATATTATGGACCCAAATGTCACATAATGACTAACCATATATATGGGTGAATCGTGATCATCAAATCATTTAAAACACTTTCGTAGATCAATTAATGAACAAAAATGAAATGGGGGTCATAATTGTTTTTACAAAACATAATAATTATTAATACATAAAAATGTGTTTGGATGGTATGATAAGATAATATACCTAATTCAATCTAATTATCATTAAAATTATTTCTACCTAGATAGAAAAGACCTTTATAAAAAATATAATTTAACTTGAGAATGAAAAGAAAGTACCCTTTACTTTTTTTATAATGAAAAATATGAAAAGGATGATAATAATATTTAGGTATTATAATTTTTTTATGAATTATTAATAATAAAAGAAATCACCTCACTTGGTTTTGTTGAAAATCGGACATACCATTGTATTCAAGAAATCAGATACACTTTTCATGAAAAGGTCCATCATTTTTAGGAGATGACTGAAAGAAGAAATGTATTATCAGACTCACCATGAGTCCAGAATGAAATATTTGATTGTAATAGGTATGAATTGATATTTTTATGAATGCAGATGAAAACAGATGATGGTTTTCTGATCTAGGAGTTCTAAAAATCATAATTTTTTGAAAAAATATTATGATGTAAGAATGTTGAATGAAATTTTAAGGATAGGTATTACCGATTTTACCTGGTCAAATTTCATTCATGAAAATAATTTTCTGGACAATCATATTGAAAATATGATTTTACGAAAATAAGTAGTACCAATCTTCATCCAGAAAGACACATTGCAGCTAAGTAGGAAATAATAATGTTGCTGGAAGAATGGAACGTTACATTACCACCCATTATTTTTTAGATTTTGCTGAAGCTAATCCACAATGTTTTAATAACCATTTTCGAGTTGAATGTTGCGAGTTGAATGAACATAATAACCATTTGCAATAAAAAAATTCCACGAGATTCAAAAACGAATGAAAAGAACATCAAGAATCGAAACACAAACGAACGAAATAAATTCGTGGAAGGCTTACTTGATGTCGCGAGTTGAGATGATAGATCCGAGAGCAGTGAAGAAGATAAACAATGAAGCCAAAATGAGTGTAATGCAGGCGATCGAAGAGCCGATTAGGGTTTACCGCACGAGAGAGAGACGAGCCGGCGACTGTCAATCGAAAAAATTGTAAATGACAGAACACGGGCTTTAATTTTTTTAAATGCTTTATAACGTCGGTTATTATATAACCGACGTTATAAACTATTTTTTAGCTTTTTTACGTCTGTTATCTTAAAACCGACGTAAAAAAACCCGATATCTACGCCTTTTTTACGTCGGTTATGAAATAACCGACGTAAAAAACCAATGCACCCGGGGTTTTTTATGTCGGTTATAAAATAACCGACGTAAAACACACCGCGCTTTGGTTTTTTACATTGGTTATTTGATAACCGACATAAAAAACGCGTCGATATCAGGTTTTTTACGTCGGTTACAAAATAACCGACGTAAAAAACCCCCCGTGCATTGGTTTTTTACGTCGGTTATTTGATAACCGACGTAAAAACCCAACATGTGCGATTTGTAACGTCGGTTATTAAAATAACCGACGTGAAAAATCTACTCGCCGCATTGTTACGTCGGTTATATATAACCGACGTAAAAAATGGTGACATAAAAAACAATTTCTGCACTAGTGATAATGTCTATCTGATAAGTTTCATATTTAAAAATAATATTTCAATAATATAACTCAGTTTTTTAATACATAGTGTTATGTTCAAATAACGGTATCAAAATATTTATACTTATTCGAAGAGAAATATTATAAAATATTTGGGGTGTTATAACACATAATGACATAGCTATGCAATTCACATATAAAATACCACAATTTTAATTGTCAATAATGAATATAAATATATAATATAAGATGTCATAAAAAACCATGTAATAAAAACCAAATATATGTGGATAATAAAATTAACATGGAATAATATAAATACCTTTAAATGGAATCCCCTAAAATAAAAAAATAAAACAAAATTCCCTTGGAATCATTTATACACATCTTAAACGTCATGTACATTATTGGTATTCCTTAATCTTAATGGAATTGCGAATCATCTTTTATAAAAAATAAGAACATTTATTTTATAATTTATCATTGATCCAAAACAATAAAAAACATTTTAAAATAAAAATATTGTTTAAATTTCGTATAATTCTGAAAAATATTAATAACATATATTGAATAAATTTTTTTGAATTGCCTTATATTAAACATGAATTTAATATCTTATCAAACTGGACATGTCCGTTTTCGTCCTGAATATGGTCAATTATATATAATCAATGAATAATTTTCATGAAAGAAATAAGGGGCACCCAATCATAGATTTAGATTAATGGAAACCATTTAATCATACATGTTTTATACAAAAAAGATATTTAGTTAACCCTAATACTACATCATTCCACTGAAAGTATAAATATTTTTGTAATATCATGTTAATGGAATTATCAATAATTGTAATATTTATATAAAAACCTTTTAAAAATGAGCCAAAGATGAACAAAAAAATACCTTTTCGTAAAATGGGTCAGTTTATCACATGGTTGTCCTCGTAGTAATTAGAAAATATTGTCCAAAGGGAAATAAGATCTATTTAACGTAAAAATGATAACAATATAGCCCAAAAATAGTATATATAAAGTAATTTTTAGGGAAAATGTATTCAAACCATTACTGAACATTAATTTATTATATTAATGCAACTACATTAATGGATATAGGAAATCAAATTAATGTGATGGCCATAACATATC
Source organism: Viscum album (assembly GCA_963277665.1). Classification (NCBI taxonomy): domain Eukaryota; kingdom Viridiplantae; phylum Streptophyta; class Magnoliopsida; order Santalales; family Viscaceae; genus Viscum; species Viscum album. The sequence goes on from OY728148.1 coordinate 317,399,297, forward strand.
TTAAAAGGTAAAAAAACATTCAATGGAATTCAATAATGAAGAGAAATACGATTATTCCATATTTTTAATGATATTGAAGGGTGTTGAGGAATGAAATCAATCATGAATCTATAGATTGAAAATAGGTCTAATTTTAAAAGAAGTAGGTTTTAATTATTTAGTTATAAAATTCCTAATTATTATTTTATAAATTATTAAAAAAATTGTTTGGATGACTTAATAATTATAATGTCAGTCCACTACAATTTAAATGCTCAAAAATTTGGCCACTAGACTTCTAGTGGATATCCACCCAAACTCCAACACCTTTTCTAAACTAACATTTATTTAATGTTGTTCCACAAAAATTCAATATAACTTATCCACTAAAATTGTATCTCAAAGAAAAATGAATTATTAGTCAATTTACCATAAATAAAATGTAAATTAAACAAATAAATCTACAAAAATGATGAGGGTCATTTGAAACATTATTCCATTGGGATTCTCAACCCAAATAATATTCAATAAGATTTTAGAGGAAATAATTGGGTATATTGGTCTTAAAACTCCAAGGAATATTTTTATGTACAATCATAATGAGTGATAATCATTTACCACACCCAATATTGTGTAATTCCATTCATATTATGAACCATATCACCTGGTATGCTGAAACTAAAAATATATTCCATTAAATAACCTTCTAATTCCAATTCCATATTTTTATAAATAATTAAATGGGTAGTTTTGGGATAGTATTTCATCTGTTTTGTATAAATAAAACATTCAATGTCTCATAGAATATAAAAGGTATGTCCAATCTATAAACCATATTTTTAATTATTCAAATCACACCATTGAATTACAAATTTATGAAAAATTATTCCTTGAATTTCAATTCACTAATAACCTATAGGATTATACACTTAGATAAATTCATGGTCACTAAACATAGAATCTAAATTTTTACTCTTATGAATATCACATGGATTTTGGTGACTCTATGTTTTAATCATCACAATACATCAATTTCTATATTTTTACCATTATAGAATACATCAAATAGATATATCAAAATTGATTATTGATAGCTATTATTGTAGATAAACTCCATAAATGTTAAAAAATATACCAAATTTAATAAATTAGGTGATATGATATATGTATATATTATATAATAGAAATTTTCCTCTTTAACTAAACATATTTCTATCAATGTTTCAATATAATTAATTTTTTATTATTTATAAGTATGTTATATATTCCATTTTAGGACAAAATAAGTGATCCTTGAGAAAAAATTGATAAATATTCCATTTGATAAAATATATGTTTCACAACCTCTGATACATGATTCATTCATTGTTATCTAATATAATGTGGTTTTTTGTTAAGATTATAATGATTAGTATTAATAATGTGATTAATAATCATTCTAACCACATCCCTTGTTCATAGAGATCATAGAATGATTATCATAATGTCTATCATGATTTTATTCTACATTCACAAGAGTAATTTATTGTTAAATAACTAACTGATAAGCCATTCATTTTCGAAATGTCCTACTAAAATTAATATGTTACCTCATGTTTAAAAAAAATAATAATTATAATCTATGCCTTCCGAAATATATATGAAATTATTCATATGAATTATAGATTCTTGAATACATAACCAATGTATGTGAGTGATACTCTATAATAATATCATTTTATAGGATAGTGGGAACCAAAAATATTCTATTGACATAAAATAAAAATATTCATTGTGATAATATCCATCAAGTATCATCCCATAATAATGTTTCTATTGTATGATTATTGAATATTGATCATGGATCTGTTATTATTTCACCTGATAAATTATTATAAAAACATATTTAATATATTTTAATGATATATCATTTAATTATTAGTGAAAAGTTAATGAATTTTAGATATAAATAAGAACCCATTATTCCTTTGATTATTATATATTTTGAGGTTTAAATAAGTAACATCTCGTGTTTGGGAACAGGCTGAAATTTTTAAAGGAATAAAATTTTTCATTTAGTGGATGGTCAATATATAAAACTAATCATCGGAATGTTATTATGATATTTAGAACACAATTTTTTGCAAGATTTAGAATGATTTATATAAGGATTCTTATAGGTTATTGGATTATCCAATGGGTTAGGGACACAAAATGGATTTTTTGGTAAAATACATCCTAGGCCATGTTTGGAACAATCTCTACCACTCAACTGTGTGTCCTATTTTCATAAAGAATATGATTTTTCTAAATTGTATAGGAGGTCCTAGTCAACCTCTATATCTTCATAGGGTGACACACATTTTTCAAACCATGCAAATATGTCCACATTGTTTTGTGATGATTCTACAGTAAATAATGGAGGTGAACTAGAAGACTTGAACATGGTTTTTTTACCATACCCATTCTATTCAGTTCGTGGAGGTGGCATATACCCAAGAAAATGGATTTAAAATGGTTTGTTTAACTATTAAAATTAAATTTTTGTGGTGTGGACCAAGGAAAGTGGGATAAATAAGGGTTTGAAAATAGTATAAAAATCTAATCCACCCCTTTAAAAGTTGTCAATAATGACTTTCCACCACCTACTTTAACCTTTCACTGCACATTTATTCTCTTCTACACACTAAGTATTAATTCCATGGGTTTCTTCCTTTTTTATCTCCCCCTATGCAAGGTGAGATCTCAAATGTTTGAGCCCCAAATTGAACACCATTTGTTTCACTGAGTCACCCTCAATTACTCTATCATTATTATTTCTTAGGTTCTTAGTTTATCTAACCATCTGGTATTGTATTTCCATGGGAGATCAGATTCCCTAATTTTAGGGTGTTTTTAGATTAATTCAATTTATCTCATTCTAACTCGAATAAACACCTGATTTTGGATAAGTAATGTTACATAACCATAAGTTATGTGGTATAAATGTCTTTCTTTTAGTATTTCATGGTTTATAAAATTTATCATTATACAACACACAAGGTAATATTTTCCTCATCTATTATGTGTTAAGATAAATTAAAAAAACTGTTTTCACCATGACATGGCTATACTTGAGACCCAATACCATCATTTGAGGTTTTCTTACATAATAAATACCGCCACATTGTTAGTTATGAAATAAATCCCCATTATTTCTATGCCTCAATTATGTAATTAAACTCTCATGGAGACATTTTTCATTTCCACAAAATTAGTGGGGCTAATAATTATAATAAAGAAACTCCAAAATTTTTATACATGATCAACTAACCCATTAGGGTTAATTAAAATTGAATGGTTTAATATGAAATAATTTAAATAAAATGGAAATATTTTATTTAAATGAATAATAATTGGTATTATATTTGGAAATGTGTTGTGCATGGTCACTTTTATTTATGAATTATGCTTACAACCCAAAAAATTATAAATCCTCTTCTCCCCTAACAATTTTAAATTAAAATTAAATGTATAAATTAAATGAAATGGATTAATGAATTAAATGGATTTTCAATGTAATTAACATGTCACTTGTCCCTTTTGGTACCTAAAATGAATTGTTTAGAAATATATTTGAATTTTGATAGTCATTGAATTTTCATATGGACTATGTTTTGTTGTTAATGTAAATATTCCTATATATTTATTTCCTCGAAAATAACATCAATTATATTGTGGAATCCCATGGATGGGCTCATTAGGATACTGAATTTGAATTAATTATAAATGGGAATGTTCAGTTGGACAAGGTTCTCATCTCTATTTAGTAGTAATTTTTTTGACATGACATATCTATTGGTTATTATTAGAACATGATGAACATGAAGTCCCTAATCATTAATATAATATATTTTTTGGAATGAACCCAATGTCATTTCTTATTAATTTTTTAGGAATGTTTCCGCATTCCATTTTAAATTAAAATTATTTTCTAAGAACAAAATATAACCAGTTATTGAAATTGTCAAGCATGGTGCCGCATATCATTACATATAGAATTTTTGGGCATGGAGCCACATATCATTAATTTTTCAATTTTTAGTCATGAATACCCATACCATAACTTCTCATTATTCTTGTTGGATAGAGCGTCCTTTAAAATTATTATTATTATTATTAGATAAATAGTTTGGAATGGAGCCTCTTATGAGTGTTGAGAATACTCGGCATAAATTATACTATCCCTTAGATTAGATGTTTGGATTTATACCCATTATATAGATATAAGACCCCTTATGATTATTGTTTCACCTAGAATTCTTATCTTATAACACATGTCACAAAAAAATATATAAAATTTACTTTTTCAGAGACATTCCCGACTATGATAAAGAAGGTCATATTAGACGGGTATCTCATGTGGAACCCAGTCTGACATGGTCGAGTTATTCCACTTCTCCCATAATTATACATACACATTATACCATTTTATAATCACGTGCTGGATATGAATTAGAGATCATTATTAGTGGACTACTGAGTTGTTATCTTATCCTATTACAATTCAAATTTTGTTCATGAACAGGTCTCTTGGTTTTAGAATAGAATCATGGATTGTTCCTCTTTATCCATACCAATTTTATGGAATATGACATAACATGGATATGGGGGTCAAGAATATACTCAGGGTGACTCTAGTATTTGTGTATTTTAATTATATATATAAATGGTAAGACTAGACATGTTGTGTTTACATTCTGTACATTGTCTTCATTTTTATTATGACATAGCATGTTCATGCATAGAATTTTTTTAAAAAATTGACAGGATTACCTACTTATCACTATTTACCATTTTTTATTCCTTTATTTTATTTAATATGGTATTATTATTATTTTTGATATATAGGGTATAGTATCAGTAAAATACCAAATTTGGAGCCTCCTTGGTAGCCAGAATCCTATGACATACATTAAAGCACACATGAGGCAATATAGAAACTAGTATGAATATTTTTATCAAGTTATTTATGATAGGAAAATACAAAGTTGTATTACAACCTTACTTTTTCCATGTTTTACTATTTTTGGCATATATACATGATTATATGAATGTGTTGACACCTGGTGAATAGTTAGTGTTTGGGATTTACCAAGACACACAATGGGTAAAGATAATGTTTCTGTGTATATTACTATTGTGAAAGTCTTTCATTATTAAATTTGATTATATTTTCACCATGATTGGTAGATATAACATGTGCTACTTAATAATTTATGGGATCTTCCTCCTGACCTGGCATTAGAATAAATGATTAGTGTCTTGCCATCATTTTAGGCACGTGGGATTCAGGTGTCATTAACGTTCTAATTAACATAAGACAATTATTTGAATACGTTACATTTTTATTGATACAACATGATGAAGTGATTATTTAGAATGATTATTTATAGAACATATTATTTTATTATACACATTCTTATAAATATTTCATGTTTTTGTGATTATTTAGAATGTTTTCATGTATACCATGTTTATATTCATACCTTACATGTTTACCTATGTACATTTCTTATGTAAAAACTTTCTATATAATTTTAATGATTTATTCTTGGTTAAATAATGTTTCTAAATCAAAAAAAAATTAATTTTCAGGCATATCTTAATGATGGTGTTCTATCTAAGTAGTGATTATTTAATAAAACTAATTGATTTCTGAATTTATTCATTACAATATGAAAGGAATCGTTAGTTTTTTTTTCATATAGATGTTAGTTATATGGTGTTTCAATTGAAATATATAATGGATTATAACATTATTAGTTGGGAATAAAGACCCATATAACCAAATCCTTATATACAACACTCTTCCCTTACAAGTGGGTTTTAGAAGCATATACCTATGAGATAAACCCACTAAGGGTGAAACTAATCCTTAAAAATTAATATCTATTGTGTTTAACATAAAGGGTATGAAAATTTTATATTATATATCATTTAATTTATAAATTAAAAATTACTTCCAATATAATTGAACCAAGGATGGATTGATTGGACCCTAATAGGTTAGTGTTCCTTATATATTCCACATTACTTAACCGATAAGGGTATTATATACATATATATGAGTGGTTATTTTATGATTTATCATCAAATAATATATTGTTACATGTATGTTTATGTTGCAATATTACTAATCCTATTTCAATTTAATTATAAATATATTTGGTTGTTTTTAGAACAAAGTTTATGTGGGGTGTTTCCTAGTTTGAATTTGAGTATTAACCTAAAGGATGTTTTTTTCAATAAATTTGATTTGATTTTTTATTAACTAACACCACTATGATAAATTATTGATAAATACTATATTAAAATGAAATATTGTGACAATTTTTCTAATGTTTAATGGAATCAGTAAAATAAAGTATTAGTAACAATTAGGCAAAGATTCCCTTTTTACTAATAGTTTTCTGGGTTGAAGTGTTAATCCATTAAATGATTAAAATAATTACGAATTTATGAAACAAAATAAATTAATTATTTGATGTTTTATATAAAATGAAAACCTCATGTAAGTGGTACTTATAAAATTTTGGAGGGTGGTTTCCTTATATGGAAATGTGGACATTTATTGTAGGTTTCCTATGCATTTTTCTATAACATTATATCTAAACATTATTATTTTGAGCCTAGTTATTCCTAGGAATAAATAATTTGTTAAATTATAATACTTATATTAACGCGAGGGGTTTTCCTATCATGGTAGTAACCTTGGTGATGGAAAATTGGTGTAGTTTTTCGAATATTTTCTATAAATTAAGTAATGTTCCATTACCAATTGAGGTATATATGACTCTGTGATTAGGAAATGACAAACCTAACTGGGTGTGTGTTTTTATGGTATGTTATACATTAATGGTTTGTTACCATATGAGTGACCGTGTCATATTAATCTCTTAAGACATTTACATTGTTAATTTGATCTTGTTGGGACCACTCACATTTGAGGATTCCCTAAAATGATCCGGGCATAATAGGAAGATTCATAGAATGTGGTTCTATCAATCCATAATATACTAACTAAAACCCTTGTTCATTGAAAATTAACCCAAGTATCTCATTATCATTAGATTTAATTGAAGATAATATGAGAGAGGTTTTGGAATCGGTTTACTGATTACTTTAGAGGCTATAATCATGGTCATATGATAATTTTGAGGACAATGAACTATTGGGGATATGGTTTTAAGAAATATGCATGGTAATGCCAATTATTTTCAAAGAAGAAACTAGGGCTCATACAGATGTAGACCGAATTATATCAATTAAAATTATTTGGTTCCTATCCAAGTTGAACAATAGTTGTGTCATTAAAAAATCACATTATAAAATTTCACTTTGAGGAATGTTATCATTCAATAAAATTTTCCATAGGTTTGAGTCAATTATTGAAGGGGGTTCCATGGAAGAATTTGGGTATAATCTTATTGATGTTCACGGTAGCATGGTCAAATTAGAATTTTTACTGGATGACTTTCTAGGACATGATTTGAATATCAAACTAGGTGGTATAATATTTTACATCCATCATCTATAAAAATATATTTTTCACTAGTTTGGAATGATAACTATTTGATGTATGATTTTGTTTAGTTGAATGGTGTCAGAAAGTAAGCTATGGTTCAAAATTATTTTATTACGATCCTGATGTCCTTGTGTTTTGGGTAAATTAAAGGATTTTCCCCTATTATGAGGAATAATTTTGTCTTAACCTAGGTAACATGATGTGCTTGACCTATGGGTGGACCTTGACAAACATTTTTAACTGACATAGAGTAAGGTGTTTTTAACGAAAATTATAGCCTATTTTTATATGACTGTTGATCAGAGAGAGAAATATGGTCCTATCAATGAAATCTCATGGTACTATTACTTTATCGATGATCAATCCTAGTATTCCAGAATCATCCAGATTACTCAATGTGATAGTTGTCTATATATAGAGCTACCAAAATATATATTTTTCTCTTATAGTTTATAGAATACATGGGAGTTTAACTCATGTTGTGATATAGGGTAATCTTTAAGGCACAGAGTATAAATTTGGCCTTTTGAGGATTGAGGAATGTCATTCTAGGTTGAATTTCAGTAAATACAATGAGAACAATTTCTAGGAAGATGTAATATGTGATGGGGGACTTTTACATTAGTTTCTTTGGATGAGTTGTTTCTTATCCATTCTAGTTGGTATATCTAGTAATTGATAGAGAATGAGATATATATTAGGTTTTCTTTTAATTGGAGATATAAATTGTATGATCCCATGGATGGAAGTGAAACATAAATTGGTGATGGATGACTTTAATTTTAGAGGGGTTGTAAGACCTTAAAACTGGTAGTGTGATAGTCATTATGGATTTTTTATTCCATTCGATAAATGGAAAAATATATATTTATATTTTTTTGGTAAATTCATGGTACATGTTGGAATATGGTATTAAGTGATGTATGAGTTCAAATTTTAGACCCTATGTATATTATTAAAATCCATCTGTTCTTGATCGGGAATACATTGGTGTTCATATCATGTAATGGTGAAAGAAACAAAAAATTTATAATATAGATGTAAAAATCAGTCATAATGGGATTTCATGAAATTGATTGACGAAATAATGACGTGCTTTGGATTAAATTTTTCAGGATGGGGTTTTTTGATTCATTAATAGATACATGAAATATTTTATAAAAATGGATAGATTTAGGATTCTCATCTATAGATATATTATTTAGTTAATAATAATTAATGAATAATGACATCATTATCATTGTGTGATGATATTGATGCAGTGTATTGGCCAGTCAAGGATTTTTAATAAAAATAAAAATTTCCAAGAAAAATATAGTCGGTTATAATTTTTTAACTTGATATAATTAATAAATAATGTCAAGAGCTCCACATGGACTCCGATGGGTATTTTTTAATAAGAAATTTTAATAGTGGTAGTATTGTGGCATTGAATTTTTCATTTTAATGCTATCTACAATTTCAAGGATTATCATAGATAAATTGATGATTGAGATGATGATGTAATAATATATCAGGTTAGAAAAAATTAGGTTGCCATCAACTTGATGGTTTATCTTTGATAGTGATCATTGGCTTATTTTTTTTTGGTTTGTGCATTGTGATTTTAATTGATATTTTGTGGTTTGTTTTTTGTTTCCGAGAATAACACAGAGATTTGAATTTTAATTCACTAACCAATTTTCTTGTGTGATGTTTTCATAATTCTTCATGACTTATTAAGGATAATAAGTATATGGTGGGGATTTTTTAAAATCCCATTTTTTTGGAAAGGATTGAATTTCTAAATTAATCTGATATTTTATTTGGTGTTTGGACCAAATAAAACAAAAAGCAATATCATAAGATTCTGAGAGTTGAAATATGTAAAAGTGCGGTTTTTATATATATTTTTATTCCCAAAGGGTACAATATAGTTTTCTTAGTTTATCAACGGTTTGATGCCTCAAATTCATGTTTTTGGAAAAGAAAACATAGGAGCACTGTTGTTAAAAATCGTTCAACCCAATATTATGGTTGGTTTTGATAAGTTTTATGATTTTTCTAAACTATGTAATTGGTAAAAACAAAACTATTTGGGATTTAGTGTATCTCACATGGTTTATAAAACCATGATTCTTATGTTTCATGATTTTATGATGAGTCTATAGTAAATTAAGTTGGTGAACTTCATGGATGACCCATATTTTGTTTAACTAACCTTCTATCCGTGCACGGTGTGGAGGTGAGACGGTCTTAAGGGGATATTTTTTATATAGTTTTTATAATAATTTATATAAAAAATGTGAGGTATGGACCATGGAAATCTTGATCCACATGGTTCGCATGTGGTTCAGAAATTAGTGATGCCAAACCGTGCACCCCTTTAAATGATAAACATGACGATTTTCCCCTACCTCATTTGACATTTGAAGACCTATTTCCTTAATAGCATTCAAAAAAAATTGCATGTGAGTCTCACATTTTCCATCTCCTCCTAGTCATGATGATATCTCATTCATTTGATCTCAGAATCGGCCATCATTGGTTGTGTTGAATCACCATTGATTATTCAATCATTCATTTTCATTAATTTATTGGTTTATCTCACAATCACGGAATTTATATCCTTGAAAAAGAAGATTAATTATTTTGATGGATTATATTATTATTATTTAAATCATTCAGGATTGAATCATAGAACAATTTCATAGGTGTAATGATATGTATTTATCAAAAAATTGATCTATATTCTATTCCTATAAGGTTATTTAATTTATAAAATGTCACATTTTGTCATTTGTTACATTCTATTTTTTCCCTCCTAAATTTTATATCAATTTAAATAATGTGTTACCACCATGAATGAGTTATCCTTTAGAAAAATTTATATTTTATTTGTTTATCAACTTCAATATAATCAATCCAATTTAAGTGTGTTGATATCAATACCCATGAGTCATATGTTATATTCATGTAATTAAATAATCCTTGAGAAATTTTGTTTACCACAAGAATATTGTGAATCTGAATTAAATTGATAGAAATAATAAACAGTTGAACAACATAAACTTTTACCTATGAAACAATTAAATATTATGTTGTTAGTATCCTTAGATGAATTGAAATGGGATTCATTTTATTAAATGAAACCAAATGAGAAGAATAGTTGGGATGGATTCCAACTTGGAACATGTTATCTCAAATGTATTCTAATGACCAAAATAATTATAATTAAAATTTTTCAAGATTCGCTTTTAAATGAATTGGAAATCGTTATTCTAATTAAAATGATCCAATATATATAATGGTGTTTAAATGGAATGGAATTTTCACTTTGTGTTTTTGGAACATGAAAATGAAATTTTTTTAAGTATGTTTTAATTGTTAATAGGAATGTTATTTTCCAAAAGCCTTTGTTTTATTATTAAATTTAATTTTTATATCTTCTTATTTCATTGATAACCACTATTATTTAAATAAGAAATTCCATGGATGTTTTCCTAAGGAAATATAAATTGTATGAATAATAAATGGTTTTGTGATGTTAGACTTGGTGATCATTACTGTTTCATTATAATTTATTAGCTATGATGTTTCTTTTTTTAATAATTTAAATTTTTATGACTGACATTTCTCATCACGAATATTATAAATTGTTTGGAGTGTTTATCCATATCATTAATTATTTAATTCCATTAAATGAAGCCTTCTACCATTTAATATAGAAAATGCTTGGCATAAAACCCCATATCCTCGATTATTGAAATTTTGGGGAATGAAACCTCGTATCATTACTTATCTAATGGTTGGGAATGAAATACCAATCATTAAATAATTATTTTTTGTCATGATTCCCCTAACCATTACATATAATTGAGTTTGATGAAAAAAGACCATTATTATTATTATTATTATTATTGTCTATTAAATGGTTTGGCACAATAACTCTAATCACATACTATGAATTATTGGGATTGTCTCATTATCTCCTTTAGATTTGATGTTTTGGTTGATATACCTTATTTATATATGAAACCCCTTTTGATTATAATTTTGTAGGGGATCAATTATTTTATACCATGTTTACAAAGAATTTCATATAAAATTTATAGCATCATAGGTATTCCATCTGGCTCAGAGAAGGTAGTATCAAATTGGTATCTCCAGACAAAACTGGTCAAACATGGTATGATTATTTTACTAATTCTTCACTTTTACATGATTACTATATTATTTTATAATAACCTGATAGATATATATAAATAATACTCCATTGTTGGTGGCCAAATAATATTTTCTCATGTTCATTTCAGGCTTCCTTTGGGTACTTGAATAAATCTCTCAGTTACATGTCAGGGACCTAGATCACACCCCTTTGTTGTTACCCCCATTATGTGATAGTACATGAAATGGTGCTGGGGTGATAATATATTAATTATTATTATATGATTTTGTATTTTTATTTATTTATTTATTTATTTTCAGGGGATTTTCTGTGGGATATATCAATTGTATGTTATGTGTTTATACAATATATAATAGCATGTTCCTGCATGGATATTTATTCAGAACTGACATGAATATATTTTTTATACTTTTCAATTTATTATTATCTTCCACTAAATATTATTAATTTACCATAATTATAAAATTCTTACAAATATAGTGGGTATAGTATCCCCATTATACATTTTTTATAACCTCACTACTAGTAGGTAGCCACTGACATACGAGGTGGTGTGATTGAGGCCATATGACCAACAAATTTGGCTAGTGGTATTAAGTGGGTATGACTCTGATGTTACAAAGTGTTATAGTATAGGAATCATACTTAAATTTACCTTAAATGTAGTATTGATATGATAAATTCAAATCTATTTTATATACTCATTCTTCTGACACTTCTTGAGTTATGTTACTTTTGGGATAAGATATAATTCGTTCATTCATGGTAGGTGTATTATAATAATAGCCCACCAAAAAAACAGCGCCTTAATATATTTAAGGAATTCACCATTATTAGGTATGAATAAATATATATTATTTACTTTTACTAACCTTAAAATAGACTACATTTGATTTATAACATGAAAATACTAAATTTCAAAGAAGGAAAGTCAATTTTTTATGAGAAATAATATTCTCTATATTATTCATCAATGATATTATGGGACGAAATATATATGAAAAATCATACATATGAATTTCAAAATACATTGAATGTTTTATAAGCGTTAGAGTATATAATATGTTATTTTTAAATTTTTCATGTCCTCACTAAGGTTATTTTATCATTATAAAATACATTTTTGGCCACAAACCTAACTTGTCAGAATAATTTGACCCCACAAATTTATAATCCACAATATAGAAGATCCTTATGAAGCTAAATACACTATAATTTATTTGATATCAATCACTAATGTTTTATATTCCCTTTTAATTCCCTTTATTATGATAGTATATTATCTACAATGAAAAAAATACTAAAATAAACAAATGTATGAAAAATCATATTAACTGTATCAATAAAAATACAATCATTATTTACCAATAAAAATGAAAAATAAAGATAATTTGAATGATATTAATGAATATGAAACATAAAATTATGCAGTCTTCTCATATATATTTTTGTTTTTATGATATGATATTTTAAATAATTTTTACCATTTGAAATGATCAAAAAAATAATCTATCTTATGTAATAGATAAAAAATTTTAAGTGTTACCTCATTCTGGAATACCACAATCTACAAATAATTGATAACAATATTTGATAATCATGAAAAACAACATCCAAGGATAAGTATAAGTTTAGAAAATTCCATTAATCCCATCAGTCTCATGATAAGTCTTAAATTATCTTATCTATTCCATTTCATATGATATTTTATTTGAAAATTGATATGTAAAAATTACTGAATCAATATTAGATTCTAATTTATTATAATGAGTAAAATATAAGAAATTATTATCTATATAATCAGTAATGAAATAATATAAGAAATGTAATAAATTAAAAATCATGTTTTTGATAGCCCTAGGAACTAAACATTTCTTCTTAAAAGTAATCATCCTATTGTATACATAATTAATTGTAACCAAAAAATTCAATTACAGATTATAAAATAAGAGAAAAAAAAATTCAATTAGGATAAAAAAATATCACCTCATATTATTCAATATATTAAATGAATTGAATAAACAAACTACTAAAATTAATATCATCATTTGTTTCCATATATAGATACATTAGTAGAAGGATTGTTTCCCCTGGTTTATTGTTTAAAAGGATGAACATGCATGTTCATAGTGAAATGTTTTTAATTTTTAGTCTTCCTAAATATATTTCCCCAATAATACCTATATATGACCATTCATGTAGCATATATGAAAATAATTTTACATAGATGAATAGATATATATTATGTGTCCCAAATTACTCCATTAAAAAATATAATTTTATACCTCTAAAATAATATAGTGAAAGTGATCTACTATTCATTAGATTTAAATGATCCAATATGACTTCTTTTATCCAAATCTTATTTCAATATAATAAAAAATACTCATAGTTCTATTTTCTTATGATCTAATCTATATATGTACATCATTATTCACTACCATAATGAAATCAACAAGTGTAGACACCCACAATTATGTCTATATTTTATCCCTTATCCCCATCAGTAGCAGTTTTGATTTAGTATAATGACCCTCCCTTTTTATATATATAAATTTCATTAATTTTTAATAAAACATAAAACATAATAAAAACACACCCAAATATTGTATTAGTTTAGTTCATTTAGATACATGGTAACATAAAAACGGACACATAGGTGAGACACATTATCTCCAAATAGGGTCTCCATGAATATCATCCTTCTTAGGAACATATTACATAATACTTATCTTTATAAAATGGGAATGTAAGAATAAAAAGTGGTGAGAAGAAATTCTTAGTAAGGGTAAACATGATAGAAATATAAGAATAAATAAAATAATAGGGGTATGATAATGTGATCATACCATTATAATTCCATACCCATGATATCAAATATCATAAACATGAGACATGAAATAAAGTATAGATGTTCATAATACATTAATAATAAATAAAAAAATCACATAATCCATGAAATAGTAACATTGGATTAAATAATAGAATTGTGGAACACATATAAGCATGTAATATGATTTCCATAATAGTCAACACATTACTCCCAATACCATTATTATTTTATGGGTTCACTCCCCATACCATGTTGGTAGTCATGTTTCACCCCCATATACTTTTTAGTAGCATGAGATCACTCCAAAAATCATTTTGGTAGTCATGATTCACTCTAATAAATGTCTTAGTTTTCAAGGTTAACTCCCAAGAGTATCTTAGTCATTCTCATTAGATATTAATCGTTAAACTATGTATTTGAGGGAGATCTAGCACCCACCCATATCATAACGAAATCATTCATAAATCTTCCACAAAATCGTAAACAATCAAGTCATAACCCAGGAAATTAAATTGTAATCATAAACATGTAAACACATCATATCCTATGGAAAATAATACTTGTTTCAAAAAATTTTCAAAAGCATTACTCATGAAAAGAAGTAGGATTCAAATGCGTATAACCCTTGAATAAGAAATAGGTTTCATAAAATAAAGATATCAAATCATATTCCATTTTAAAAAATATATGAATGTTAACATTGATTCATTTCCCCAAAAAGGGATGAGTAACACTAAAAAATGTCTTCTTAGATGCGAAATAATTTAAAAATATATTTCAAAAATATTTCTAGACGAAAATATATTTTCATCATTAAAAATTGATGTATAAAAAATGAAATTTTTTAATATATTTTTCATGGAAAATAGATTTGAATACATTGAAATAAATGTAGTAAAGACATAAAAAAATTTAAATCATTTTCACATGTAAAACATTTTTGAAAACATGGTTTTTGAAATAAACCAGATTTCTAAGAGAAGACCTAAATAAAATAATATTTTTATTAAAAATTATTTCTATATTATATAATGTACCACATAGTTTTAAAATGGTACTAATGTATGGAAATATTTTGTCATAAAAATAGGAATAAATAAAACACATGAGATTTCATTATATATAGTCTATAATATTTCATTAATAGGAACATTATCGTCGGCAATCGTGATAAATGATGAGATTACTTCAATAAAATATTACTGCAGTATAAAATGTTATCATACACTCCATGTTTGAAAATAAAATTACACGAGGCTTAAAATATGATGAGAAGATTTAGATTAATGTACTATCTTGTCAAATGGAAGAATAAACATCTAAAAAAATAGGTGAATAAAAAACATCTGTCTTGATGAAATAATATATGGAAAAAACAATCTTCTTGATTTTTTAAAAATGAAACATAAGCCCCATTAAAGAATGATCATAAATTGGATATTTAAATACCAAAACAATTATGAGTCAGTAATTTAAAATAAATTCATTGGAATTGTATAAATCATACAAATTAAAAGAGTTGCGAGTAAGGAATGTATATCATGGATATAAAAAATGAGATGAAATATACCTACCTTTTTTCATGACTCTTGTTGTACTCATAAAATAATACAATATAATAAAACAAATAATTATAAATATAGAAAATAACAATATAATTATATAATATACCACATATTGTTTTATTATGACTTTATATTGACAACTTTTTAACAATTATATGTTAAGGATTCAGTTCATATAATCTTCACTTGCATATTCATTTGTAATGACTTTGGTCAATATACTTACATCATAATTTAAATAATGTTCAAAATGATATAAATATCAATTATATTCAGTATATATGTTTCATAATAATACTTAAATATATATGTATAAAATGTTATAGACTGTTCCTCGAGACAATGGGGCATACGTACGAATGAACGTCGTTTCTGTTTTATTGTCATATAGAATAAATAAAAGGAATATATATATATATAACATTATTAAATTAGAATTATTATTTCATATATATATATATAATATAATTTCACTAAACACATTCTATATACATTCAATATAGTGTGTGAATGAATCACATCGGTTTTAGAGGGTAGTAATATACACATTCTCAAATGATATTATCATATTTACACAGAAATAATAATTGTAAAGGTATGTGTTATTAATGATTTATAAAAGAATAATGAAATAATAAATCTAGTATTTACTATATATAAATTGTGTTTCCAAGATAATTATAATATTATAAATGGGGAATGTGAAAAAATGATCAATCATCATTTTGTGAGGTGGTAGTTATTCATACATGTAAACAATATGTTTGTTAACCATTAGATTTAAGTGTGTGTTTGACTAGGTAAAAACGTAAAAATAATTTAACATTATTAGATATATTATACTTTTGTTTTAATATAAGTATGTAATAAGTTTATTTGTGGTGTGGAGAAATAAAATATATGAAATGAACTTGAGGAAGGATGTTACCTCTTATTTGGGTAAGTCCATTTAGATTAAAACAAATAGATTCTGTGGATTTATTTTTAAAAAATTCACAATTATAGGTTTATTTGAGGGATTTTGAGTACTTATTAATTTATATCATGGTCTAACCAAAGTGTATTGATAAGTTTGATGATGTTGGAGGGGAGGTGGCATTCTTGTAGTAGTGGATGAGTGGCACTCCTATAGATTTTGGGAAAAGGAATTTCACCCATGTTTTCCCTTTTCACATGGATCCAATAATGATCTATGTATGATCAAATGGAGTATAGGATCGAATTATGTACATCCAATGGATCTTGTCAAAGTTTCTAGGTCATATTTGGTTTTAAATTTAAGGCTTTTTAATTTTTTGGCAAAATGTTTCTATTAATCATTGTAATTAATTTTAGTCACTCTCACTAATATATTTCATTAAAAACTAATTTTACCTGAATAAAAATTATAAATTATGATTATTACAAATATTTAATATATTTTTAAAACATACAATAATTGAATTGGAGAAAATTAATTTAAATTTAATCTCGCAAACAATATAACAATGTGTATTTGTAATGCTAAAATCATCCAAATGTTTGGTAAGTTTTAATACCCAAATCCAATGTTAAATAGATTAAAATGTTATAAATATCTTTAATTGATAAAAATATTATCTAATTAAACTTTTAAATCAATTTAAAATATTATGTAACCATAAAAAAATTAGGCAAAAATGCACTTTTCAATTAAAATGGGGTTTTCACTATTGATCCAAAAATAGAGCTTCTCAGAAAAATGAAAACAATGAAAATAAAGAAAATTTTTAAATTCAAAATTAAAAAACGGGTTATATATTATAAATTAAATTTCTATATGAATCATAATTTAATTTTACTGTTTTTTATAGAAGGTCATGAAAAGTAGTTCATTTGAGAAAATTTTATTTTTAAAAATATAAGTACTTTTCCAAAAATTATATATTTCATTATAAATATGATTCTTTAATATAAAAAATTATAAAAATTTATTTTAAATTTAGTGATTATAAATCTTATTGACATGTTTACAACACGGTTACAATTATGTCATTTATATAATTATAGCAAACAAATGTTGTTATGTCGAAATTGAACGTTGTGTGTAAGGTACACCAAGTCAATGTTTCATGTAACGTTACCCTTGTAGGTTACTTGTGTAACATATTACATTTAATTGTTGAATTTAATAGGTTCCTAGTCATTTTTTTCTAAATAATAAAATTACTCTATATAATGAAATTTATCCATGAAAATTTAATTTATTCGAGTAAAATGCTTTATAAAATCTCAGATTGTAAAATTATACACCCCTTAAAATGAGTTTATCCATAGAAATTAATCATTAGGTTAAAAAATTAGGATTCATATTCTTCATCATATCCTCAAGATGCCATATAGCCTCCTATAACTGTTTATATCCCTATATAACATTGATTATGTGAGTGGTCATGTTTCGTAGAACAATATCTATTTGATATAGATTTTTGACTGGTGGTTCCTCATAACAAAGATCCTAGCGTAGAGATATGAAATTTTTTTTATTAAATTTTATGAATCGGGTATTTACTCCTTCATGAGACATACATAGAACACATCATCATCTTGAGAGAGATTTGGAGGAAGTTCCAAGTGATATGATACCTTAATTATATGAGGAAGAGTCACAAATGGATCGACATTCCTAGGGATTTTATTCCCTTTATTTATTAAACTCATAAAAGTATTCTATGGAGATATAAACTAAAATAAATTATCAAAAACATTATATTACATATTAATATGTTAGTTATCTATATATCTTTTCTACCAACTTTGAGCTTCCTCGATATGCTTCTGAATGGCTCTAATATTCTCTTCCATTTCTTAAGAAATCTCAAGATCCAATATCATTATTTCTCCAACATAATATAATTAAGTTGGATATATAAATTTCCTTCAATATTGGGATTCATAACGATACATTTGAATGCTTGAGTGAAATAAATAGTTGTATAAAAACTGATCTAGAATGAGATTTTGATCCAAACCACCTTTGAAATATAAAGAATAAGATCACACCATTTTTATATGTATTGAATTTCTCTTTTATACTGAAAATATTATTAAGTATGATAAGAAGTTTTGAAAATAAATTCTATATAATTTTATTACATAAAACATTACCAAAACATATAGGTAAACCTTGAATCCCAATATGATACAATATATTGTAATACTCTATGTAACCTTACTACTTGTTCAATGTATATATTGGTAAGTAGATGTTGAGAAAAGTATTATCTATTAATTAAATAGTTTGATAAATGCTAATGAAAATCAACTACAAACTATATTGATTTGAACCTTTATAGGTTATGGGTACTCCAATGAAAAAATATATAGTTATGTTATGCCATTTCAATTATCTTATGGGAAATGGATGAAACCTTCCCTTTGACTTCTAGCTTTTAGCATTAAATTGAATTCATACCAATCATTGAAATATAATCTATGAAATACCTCTCTTCATTCCCTCCGACTAGAAGTATTCCATTAATCTCTATTCATCTTCATACATCTAAGGTGAGTAGAGATTGAATAACAATAAAATTCAACTAATTGATCCTTCATCAAATTAGATATTTCATAAAAATATAAATTGTTCATAAACATTATCATTATATTTGGATCAAGGATATACACATGATAATTTATAACATTCTTTTTTATCTCTATATCCTCCTTCAATTCCATCCTAATCATTACTTGATTTGTGGGTTTAATGTTCATTTGATAATGATATGATTTTCTCCCTTCCATCAAGATTTCTAGCTCAATATTTTTTGAAATTTCTGAAATATTGGATCTTTTTTTATCATCATCATAGATAAGATATCATGATCGTTTTGACTAAAATCATTAGCCACCTCATACACTTTCTTAGTGTGTTAATGTATTGACCAATAATAATAATTTATCAAATCTAATAACCTTCTCTAGAAAATGTTCAACTCCTTATGTTTGAATATATATTTCATACTTTCATGGTCAGTATATATATCCCTATTTTCTTCATAAAGACTATTCCACCATAACATTAATTTTAAAATTTCTACTAGTAACTCCAAATCATTATTTAGGTCATTTTTCTCATCAATACTTGTCTTCTGTGAGGTATAAGAAATAACCATGTTATTATGCACATGAACACATACCAATACCTTATTGGATGTGTCACAATATGTTACAAAACCTTCTCCAGTATAGTGTAACATATGTATAGGTTCACTGACTAACTTTATTTTCAGTTCATTCAAATTTTCCTCACATTTAACATTCTAGAAGACCATGGTACCCTTCCGAGTTATCTTGGTTGAAGGACTATGTACTCATGATATTTTCTCAATAAACCATCTAAAATATCTAGATAAACAAACAATTCTACAAATATAAATTTTAGTGGTTATTATAGGCTATAATTCAATAGGATTTATCTTTGATGGATCTATCGGTATACCATCTGTTGAGATTTTATGACCATTAAATGAATCATGTTCATCCCAAAATCAAAATTTTTAAATTTTTAATAAAATTTATCTTTATTTATTGTCATTAGAACAATTTTCATTTGATCTTAATAACCTTCCTTTCTCTTTGATATATAATAATATAGTCTATAAAGATTGCCAAAAACTGGTTGAGGTGGTCTCTAAAGAAACTATTTATAATATCCATGAATACAATAGGGGAATTAGTGTAAAACCCCAATATTTTATGAGATAAATTCTTTTTAATTTAATTTATGTCTTTTGTTTTATGCTACAAAAATAATATCTTGCGCTATACACAACATTGTATTACCTTTCCATATACACTACACTATTATTGGCTAGTGTTTCACATAATTTCAAGATCTATTGATAGAATTCATTTCACAGAAAACGTAGTATAGATTTTGTTGAATGTATAAATGAAATAAGTTGGGATTATGTTATAAAAAACACAAAATGATTCTTTCTCTACCATCACCACTTACTTGGCTTGTGTTATGCGCAAGAGCGTCCTACCTCAATTGCTTGTGTTGTACTTGATACAAAGTTTCACTAAAAAAATACATTATTAAATAATACTATTTAATGGCATATAAACTTTATTTTATGAATAGTATTAAAAAAAATTTAAGTTTAATATCATCGGTATTCATCTTACACATTTTCTAGACCATGATATGAAAATAATATAAATTTTTCTAGATTAATGAAATCTTTTAATAAAATGGTGTTTTACTGCCTTTTGGTGGCGCACCATTTCTAAATCTAGTTTTTGAAACATTTATAAATTAAATTTTACAAGATAAACCTATTTTTTCAAGTGGGATATAGAAATTTACTTTCGATAAATTTATTATATTTTTATGATAACTTTCATATTTCGATGAAAAGTGAAAATATGATAAATATTAATTGAAAAAAAAAATTAATCGAAATAATTTATTTGGTTAAAATATATTATTTAATGGTTTTAATTTATAAATATTATATAGTTTTATAGTTTAAGACAATTTCTGTCATTAAAATTAGTTTTATATTGAATTCATATGTAAAAAAATTTCAATATTTTTCATTCTTTTAAACATAAACCCTTTTTTCAACAACAAGATTAATTTTAAATTAATTACAGCAACTTCTATGATTTGAATTTGGAAAAATGGATAACATATTTGTAATCATAAGGTTCAAATTTTGTAACATGTTACTTTTTGTTACATTATAAATAGTATCTTCAATAACAGTTTTATTTGCCATGGTTAAAGGTTAAATCTGGTAAATTAGGGTAAAACAAATATTATAATAATATTAAACATCTCTAACATATTAACTAATTATATTTTTGAGATATTTCCTACCATGGGAATATTAGGTCGATTTATGACCCATGGATTCACTTGGATGTAAAAATGACACAATATAAGAATTAATTTAAAGTATATATAATTATAACCAAAACATATAACTTTTATTAATCGATTTCAATATGGTGTTATATAACAGATCTAAATGTCTATAAATATTTATTACAAAGATAAAAATATTAACTACATCATGGTATTTTATTTATAATTTTAAGGCATTATATACATATATTTATGGTTGTCACAATTATGATTTTTTTATTACTTCATTTATGAAGGTTTTAAATAAAGGAATTTATAAATATTTAAAAATTTGTAATTTTGTTATTTTGTTGTTATAAAAATTTATTAAGGATGATATCAAAATATTATATATTTTTTAATTAATTTGGATCGAACTAATAAGGTTTTTAGGTATTTAAAAAAAAGTCATGTATGAATAGTGTGTAAAATAAACACAATTCATAACAAAAACATAAAATATTTTATAAGATGATATTAAATTTTTTAAGATATGAAATTCATCCAAATGGATAATATAAGTCCAACTAATTTATCCATAAATTTTTTTGGGTCGTTTGACTTGATATGGTAATTATATTACCCCAGAATGTATAAATAACATGATACATGGTATGATTAAAAAGTGTAAAATAATTGTAAAACAAAAAAGATAAGGATAAACATATATTAAAAACATGTAAAAATATTATTGGATGATGGTTATTTGAAAAAAATCATATTATATCATAATTAAAAACATTTTTGACTATTTTAAATTGAAATTGAATTTATAAAAATTTAATATTTTGAAACATTCATAAAGTGACCCTCTCATCTCTTATAAAAGGGCACCTCCTCCCTCTCATATTCAATCCATATTTAGACATAAATCTTGAAAAAACCCTGGAAATTTATTTTCTAAAATTCCCTCATAAAATTCTACAGTTTTTGGTATTCTCAAAAGGCAAACTCTAGTTCCCTGAGAGAAAATTTAAAGAAGTCACGTCAAGGAAGAGGTAATCTCTTCTACCGATTCTTTCAAAAAAAAATTCAACTTCATCTTCCATATTTTTTTCATTATAGAGTAATAACATTAGTATCACTCATAAAATTATATGTTATTATAAATATGAAACAACCTTTTTTCACTTTCTTTCCATCCTATGAGAAAATGAAATCACCGTATGTGCGTACGTACATATTACCGTCTCTATGTCGTGGTGTAATCTTTTTTTCACCACTTCCTTACATAGATGGGTATAATGGTGTAAATAATAACTAAATATTATTATAATAAGATTATTCTAATTCTGAGATATTTTCCACCATTCACTTCAATACCGTTCAACAACTATGGGAATGATATTGTCGTTCATACGTACGTACGACTTACCGTCTCCACTACAAGTTGAGAATCATTCTTCATGTTAACCATTCATGAATGATTATAAATTATAT
This sequence comes from Viscum album, assembly GCA_963277665.1. NCBI lineage: Eukaryota > Viridiplantae > Streptophyta > Magnoliopsida > Santalales > Viscaceae > Viscum > Viscum album. The sequence goes on from OY728148.1 coordinate 317,422,703, forward strand.
ATAATAAATAATCATGAAATATATGACATAATAATTCTCCAGGATTTATGTATATATATATTTAATTTACTTACGTCCAATCCATTTAATTAGGAAATTAATAAAACATTCATTCATATGTACGACCTACCGTCTCCATGAACATTCTAGTCCCTTCAATTTATTAATCTATTATATATATTTATAAAATGAATGTATATAAAACATTTTCTAAATTCTGGAGGTATTTAAATCATGATATATATAATCATATGAATAATAACAAGTCCGATCATGTATGATAAATGAAACTATTATTACCTAAAATGTTGCTTTAACATGTAATTGACAAATGAACGGGTAATATAAAGTCATAAGTGAATCATACATTATATCATAATTATTAATATGGTTCTGTTACTAGTAAATAATATGTCCAAAACCACTATATAGGAGTTTCATACACATATGGAAGAAATTGGACTTTAGGTAAGGGATAATTTTACAATCTCATTTTTATCCAAGATTGTTTATACGTATGTATTTTCTAGGGATATATTCAACATCCTTGTCCATGTTTTATTAAAATATTTTCATAAATTTTTTATTCTTATTCTATGTATGTTTAAATTAATTTATTCCCTTTTTTAAATTTAACTACTTGATATTGAAGAAATAATTCTTTTGTTTATCAAACAAATGACTTTTTACCTTTTTGGAAAAAGTATAAGGAAAATGTTTTTTATCATATACGCCATTAATGGATTTTGAAATCTCCCTGATGGATTATTTTTAGGAATCTTCCCCAACAAATTTTTCATTTTTATTTTCAACTAAATTCTTTTCATTAATAATTTCATGGCATTTTGAGAAAAGAAAACATGTTAAAATAAGAAAGGATATTTCCCTTATGAATTAGTTTCATTTGTTTTATAGAATTTATTTTCTATATAAGATGACATATATTAATGTATGTATCCCTATTATTAATTTTATTTTATTGTATTTATGATGGAATTATTTTTATAATGTCCATTTATCTTTGATGGATTTTTTTGATGGGATGATTTCTAAGAAACCCATTTTATTTCAGGGATTATGCTATTATGAATGATTTTTGTTGTTGTGTCACATGTATGGATGAATTCATTCTGATATAGTTGAGACCTATATATCCCTCCAATTAATTGGGTAATGATTTATATCTCAGGAGATCGAAATGGCTAGAATGATAAGTAAATCTGGTTCAGTAATAGAGGGTTGGAATGACAAGTAAACCCCATTTAGTAATAGACATCACCTAGCCTAATGGTATTAGAACAAATGCCTTGGATACTATGGAAATAATACTATGTGTTTATTATTTTTCCACAATACAAGTTTAATTCCATTTCTATTCTATTATGGTTATTGTTTTTTTTGATTTATTCCTTATATACATACATGATTTATTTCTTGACTCTATGTTTTAATGTTTAATATTTATGTTCATGTTTTTACATTCAAATATATATGATGTGTTTTATTTTTATCATTTTTACCCTTATAGAGCACTTGAGATCACCAATTTTTATGTTTTTTCCCCAATATATAACGAATAGTTTTAGGTAGGAAAACAAAATGGTACAGTCTTTATGGGAGATGTTGAATATCTTTCACCATGATTAGGACATTAGGTTCTGAGTTTCCAAAGACACTAAACAAATATAGTCATTGGGCATCTATTTTTGACATTTACTAACTATTTCACAATTATAATGTAATATCCATGTGTGTGGAGATAAAATATCTACATTTGTTATCAGAGAAAAGGTTTATTAAACATTGGGAAACTAGGATGTGAAAGCCTTAGTGGGATCCCTAGAGGTATTTATAAGGTATGTCTTGGGATATCCCTATGGATAAGTATAAGTATACGTTACAGTCCAAAATATATGGTAACAATAATGAATATCCTAGAATTAGTACGAATATGTTTGATATTTAAGGTACTCCCCCTTGATTAAGTTATTTTTGTACTACGATTTTTGACTCTCACCCTATACGTTTTGGGTTTTAGACGACTGCTGGAAACCGAAGGAACCATGATAATGATCAATTCACAAAGTAATGAAATGATTTTGCTCATGAATAACCAAATGTTATGGGAGATGGATTGAAAAATCTTATTCATATACTTACACAAGCTATGAATCATTCTGGATTCGCAAATGAGCATATAAGGGAACAAAATTCTATTTATCCCTTCAGGAGGTAACATACACCTTCTTTCAGTGGGTCTTCTAATCTAATTGTTTCTAAACAATTAACTAGTACAATTGAAAAGATATTTTTTGTCCTTTTAAATTAGGAACATTAAAAGGTCATTTTGGGTGTCTATCATTGAGAAGGTAAAGAAGACCAGTGGTGGACTCTAATTATGTATACAAGGAAGCAAGATGAAATTTAATCCATGGAATGGGATGAGTTCAAGATCTTATTTTTGTATAAGTATTTACCTCATATTGTTCGAAAAAATATTGGAAATTATTTCCCTGAGCTTAATCAAAAGGATGATGAATCTCTTGGTACATACGAGGTGAATTTTACAAGACATTCAAGGCATTCTTCTAGCTTTATTATCCCACTTGAATGTAATGTTGATGGATTCATTAATGTCTTAAAAACAAGTCTTCAAAAGGAATTATCTATATGAGACTTCAGTAGATATGAGGAAATTGGTGTGCTATCAAGGTAGAACTGAATGTTGGTGTTACATATCTATGTCATAGTTTTTACATGAAATTAATAATGGAGTTCAAAGGAAAATCGCAAAACAATAGTGAAAAGACGATAAATGTTTATTTATGCTCAATGTGTTGAAATAAGAATTGTGGATATTTTCTTAGAGGGACTAGAAAATGATTCAAGTGTGGAAAAGAAGGTCGTCGAGAAGTTGAGTGTCGAAGTAAGGGGAAAATGATTGCAATGATATGAATGATGAAAAGACAAAATAGAACGCATTTATAGTATTATGCTAACCAATTACCAAATCCAAGGGTTAATGATGATTCACATAAACAACCAATTACGAAAAAATACAATGGAATATAACATGTTATTACTATTGACAATGTTGAGTATGACAATGAAGTAATAGAATGATTAAGTGTTTAAGTAATGGGATTTCAAAATAGTTTTGTGGAATCTCATTTATATTATTATGGAATATTGTAATATCTATGTATTTGTCAATTATTGTTTTCCATAGTTATAATGAACTGGTATACATGAAAAGTGATTGAAATATTTTTAGAAAGAAGATGATATGCACATAATGAAGGGATAAGGATAAAATAATATGTTTGATAATATTAATGAGCTTATGACTGATAAAACAACAATGTTATGTCATCGTTTGAGTATATAGAATTTTTTTATACTTGGTGTGTTGAAAGAGTTAATTTTTATATAATTCATGTTATCTATAAGGTTCTATAGAAATTTAAGTTATTATCATATTTCAGGAGAATACATGATTAAGGTATTCACAAGTTTGGAATGTGACAACCAAGAAAGTACTTTTGAGATATGGGAGACAAATGTTAATTATATTTAGTTCCCCTCATTCTAATGTTTTATATTTTCAGTTTTTGGAATTATTTTAATTTTATCCATGTATGGATAGAATAAGTTATATTCCATTTGAATTTTGTAGTATCTCACTATACATAGCCTTAGTCATATTAGATTAATTATGCTAACGTTTTTGTTGAGAAATATGGAATGACCTATCATTCAATCGCATGATCTTCTAACCCATCAATAATTCCAAATTAAACATCATTAATTTAAATAATATATTATGTGGAAATTGTTCAAGGCATGAACAACGGTATGAGTGTACCAAAATCAAGTAAGTATTTAATCTCATGAAAAATTATTCAACATTATGAAACAGATCATGAATCTGAAAATCTTCTCCTAATACTTTCTTACCTAATGAATCGGATGACACATTAAATCATCATATATTTAAGGCTTTCTAGTTGTTAAATTTCTCCAAACCTTATTCTTTATCACTATCATTCAGACCTTGAAGGTTAAATTTCTCTTCCATATCCATTTTTTCACTTCCCACATATATTCTACTATGTTTGAACACAGTGATGTGTTATAATGGGTAATCATTAGATTTGTAAATTTACTCTTAAAAATGAATTTTTAGTATTCCTTTTTATGATGTGGGTTTCAATGAATTTAAATTTCAAGTAGAAAACAATTTACAAACCTGAGAAATTTCAAGGGAGTAATTCATTTTACGGGGGTAGAATTTAACACCCCAATATTTTCTGAGATAAATTATTTTTAATTTTGTGGATTCCTTGTGTTTTATTGTAACAAACCCGGCGGGCCTAACGGCCAACCAAACTCGGCCACGCCCGATTCCAGCCCTCTGGCAGATAGCAGACACCCACCCTCAGGCAGATAACAGCCCCCCACCTCAGACCGGCCCAGATAACACGTGGCAGGAACTGTCCCCTGCCTGGCGAGGATTTAATACGCCTCCCCCGCAACTCGAACCCGAGACCACAGGCTCAAAGGCCAACCGGAAAGCCTTACGAGTACCACTGGGCCAATGGATCAGTGGTACTCGTAACGCTTCCCGGTTGGCCTTTGAGCTTGTGGTCTCGGGTTCGAGTTGCGGGGGAGGCGTATTCAAACCTCGCCAGGCAGGGGACAGTTCCTGCCACGTGTTATATGGGCCGGTCTGAGGTGGTGGGCTGTTATCTGCCTGAGGGTGGGGGTCTGCTATCTTCCAGAGGGCTGGGCACGGGCGTGGCCGAGTTTGGTTGGGCTTTAGGCCCGCCGGGTTCGTTACATAAAAAAGGCGCCTTTTTATGTAACGAACCCAGCGGGCCTAAAGCCCAACCAAACTCGGCCACGCTCGAGCCCATCCCTCTGGCGGATAGCAGACCCCCACCCTCAGGCAGATAACAAGCCCCCACCTCAGACCGGCCGAGATAACACGTGGCAGGAACTGTCCCGTGCCTGGCGAGGATTTAATATGCCTCCCCCGCAACTGGAACCCGAGTCTGCAGGCTTAAAGGCCAACCGGGAAGCGTCACGAGTACCACTTTTTTTTATGTAACGAACCCGGAAGGCCTAAATCCCAACCAAACTCGGCCACGCCCGAGCCCATCCCTCTGGCAGATAGCAGACCCCCACCCCACGGGCGGATAACAGGCCCCCACCTCAGACCGGACCAGATAACACGTGGCAGGAACTGTCCCCTGCCTGGCGAGGATTTAATACGCCTCCCCCGCAACTTGAACCCGAGACCACAGGCTTAATGGCCAACCGGGAAGCGTTACGAGTACCACTGAGCCAATACGCAACACTATTGTTAGCTTGTGTTGCACATAATTTCAATATATATTGATAAAATTTATTTCACGTAACATGGATTATATATTTTGTTAAATGTATAAATGTACTATGTTTGGATTATGTTATACACAACAGAAAAGGAAACATTAAATATACACAAAACTAAATTGTCTTGTGTTACACACAAGAGTGACCGTCCTCGATAGCTTGCGTTGTACGCGATACAATGTCTCACTAAACAACGATATATTATTAAATATTATTATTTAATGGTATATAAACTAGCCTTTATTAATAGTATAAATATTTTTATTTATATATCATTGGTATTAATTCTACGCATAATCTAGAACATGATATTAGAACAAAATCAATTTTTTTGATAAAAAAAGTATTTTTCAAAAAAATGCATTTTTACTTCCTTTTGATGGTGCGCCCATTTTTAATATAGTTTTGGACACTTTAATAATTTATATTTGAAAAGATAAATTTATTATTTTTAATCAAGATAGAAAAACAAAATATGGGCAAATGTTTCATATTTTTTTGAAAACATTCTTATTTTTGATGAATAATGAAAATGTGCAAAAGTGAAATTTAAAACAACTTTTTATGAAAAATAATTTTTATAGAAAAGATATATTATATAATGGTTTCAAATTATAAATATATTAAATTTTTCAATTTTAATTCAATGTAATTTATTTTCATTAATTTTACTTTGAATTCATATGTAAAAACATTTCAATTTTTTGCAATGTTTTAAACAAAACCCCATTTTTTCGACAACGCCATTAGTTTTAAATTAATTACAACAACTTATGTGTTTTGAATTTGGAAAAATTAACTCTATATTTTGAATAATAATGTTCATTTTTTTAAATAGGTACTTTTTATTTTTGTATATAATAAATAGCAACATCAGTAATTATTTTATTACCATGGTTAAAGGGTAAATCTGGTAAATAAGTGTAAAAAATAATATTATAATAATATCAAAATACCCTAAAAATAGAATAATCATATTGGATTATATATTTATGACCATGGGAATCCTTGGTTTAATTTTTGGACCCCATGGATTCACATTGACGTGAAAATGGCACTTTATATGAATTAATTTAAAGTAATGATAATTATACCCTAAATATATATATTTTACTAAATCATTATTAATATATGGTTATATAATAGATATTAATGTCTATAAATAAAAATTATAAATAAAAAAATATTTCCTAAAACAATGTCTTTTATATATAATTTTTAGACTTTGGATAAATATATTTGTTTTGGACAAGATTTTGATGTTGGGATTACCTCATTAATAAATGAGTCAAATAAATTAATATATAAATATTAAAATTAATGTTTTTTGTTATTTTTATTTCATCCACTAAATTAATATATTAAATTGACATATTATATTATATTTAATTCATTTGGTTCAAATTAATAATGTATTTATGGATTTTTAAAAAAGTCATGTATGAATGGTGTTCAAAATTGATATTGTTCATAACTAAAAACATAAAATGGATTATCAAATGATATTAAATTCATAAAAATATATTATTAGTTAAAATGGTTAATATGATTCCAAATATGCCATAAATAACTTTTTATGAGACGTTTGACATGATACGGTAATTATGTTAACCCCCAATGTGTGAATAACATGATATCACAATAAGATTAAAAAGGGTAAAATAAGGGTAAAACCAAAAAGATAAGGATAAATAAATATTCAATAAATGAAAAAAAAATTATTTCAAGATGGGTATTCGAACCAAATTAGTATAATATTAGAATTAAATATGTTTTTGATCATTTTAAGTCAAAATTGAATTTATAATAAATTAAAATTTTGAAACATTCCTAAATTTCCCATCTCATCCCTTATAAAAGGGCACATATTAACTCTTCTATTAACTCCATTTTGAGAATTCATGATCGTAGAACCTAGGACCATTTCTCTTTTAAACCATTCTAGTAACATTCATGTAGTTCTGGTTTTCTCATTAGACCAACTCTAGCACCCTAAGAAGAAATTTATAGGAGGCCCATCGAGTAATAAATAATCTCTTCTAACAATTGTTTCAAATTTATTTCTTCTTCACCAATCTATTTTTTAGTTGTTTCATTATACATAATAACATAAGTATAACTAATATATGGATATTTATTATAATTATGAAACAGCCCTATTTCACCTTCAATGCATCAAACGAAAAAAATGAAATCACCACGTGTGCGTATGGATGGATTACCATCTCCACGACGTGGTGTAATCTATTGTTCACCACCACATTATTATGATGGGTATAATGGTGGAAATAATAACTATATATGATTATTATAACATTATCACAATTCTAGGATATTATACTCCATCCAATTCAATACTATTCAACAGTTATTTTAATGATATCATCACTCGTGCGTACATACGACATACGGTCTCCTCAACACGATAAGATTCATTTTCCATGTTAACCATTAAAGAATGATTATAAAGTACATATAATAAATAATCATGAAATATATGAAATAATAATTCTACTGATTTTATTTATATATATATTTCATTTTCTTTATTTCAATCAATTTAATAAGGAAATGAAAATAATGACCATGCATACGTACGGCCTACCATCTCCATGAATGGTGTATTCCATTCCATTTATCAATCTATTATAGATATTTATATGAAGAATATATATATATATATATATATATATATCATTTTTTACATTATAGAAGAATGCAAATCGTGGTATATGTAATCATATGAATAATAACAATTCCATACATGTACGATAAATAAAACGATTGTTTCCTTAAACATTTCTTTAACACGGAATTGAAAAATTAAGGGGTAATATAAAGTCGTAAGTGAATCATACATGATATAATAAATATTTTAATTTTTATGTTACAAGTTAATAAGTTTTTTAAACCCACTATATAATAGTTTCAGAAACATATTGAAGAAATTGGACCTCAGGTAAGGGGTAATTTTTCAATCTCATTTTTATCTGAGATTGTTTATATGTAAGAATTTTCTAGGCATATATTCATCATCCATGTACATGTTTTATGAAAAAAAAAATTATAAAAATTTTATTATTCTTATATGTATGTTTAAATTAATTTTTACCCATTTTTGAATTTTACTACATGGTGTGGAAGGAATCATTCTTTTGTTTACCATATAAGGTACTTTTTGACATTTCCAGCAAAAGTACGAGGAGAATGTTTTTGTTAACTTATATAGCATGAACAATAATTTTATGTATTATTAATGAATATTTAATATGAAGCTTCCTCTACCATATTTAAATTTTACCTTCAACAAAATTCATTTCAATTAAAATTCCATTTAATTTTGATACAATAAAACATTTTAAAAGAAGAAATCATATTATATTCAAGAATTAGGTTCATGTGTTTTATCTAAATTATTTTACATCTATAATGAAATATAGTTATGTATCTATCACTATTATTACTTTCATTTGATTTTTTTCGGATATAATTATTCTTATAATGCCTATTTATCTTTTATGGATTATGTTATAGGGGAATTATATTTAAGATACCCATTTTATTTCATGGTTTATGATATGAATAATGATTTATGTCATTGTGGAATATGTAGGGATGATTCCATTATGAGATCGGTGAGACCTATATCTCCCTTCAATTAATTGGGTAAATATTTATATCTCATGATATAAACAGGGCTGGAACAATAAGTAAATCTGGTTCAGTAATATAGGACTGGAACGACAAGTAAACTTGGTTCAGTAATGGACTTCGTCCACTATGATGGTCTTGGAAGCAATTCCTTGGATACAATAGAAATCATATTATTTTCTTATTAGTTTTCCACAATTACATGTTTTATGCCAAAGACTATTCTACCATGGTTAATGGTCCATTATGATATATGCCTTACATACTGCCATGATTTATTTCATGACTCAATATTTTTATGTTTAAACATTATGATCATGTTTTTACATTCAAATGTATATGGTTTGTTTTATTTTCCCCATGTTTACCCTTATTGAGAATTTGACCTCAACATTTTTAGGATTTCTTTTCCCAAGGATATAATGAATATATTTAGGTAGGAAAAAAAGTGGATGGTCTTTAGGGGATATATTGAAGATCATTCCCCACTATTATAATAACATGTTTTATGTTTCCAAAGATAGTAAACTAATATAGTCTTTGGGTCTATGTTTTTCTCATGTATTAAATATTCTGAAAATGTAATTTAATATCCATGTTAGTCCAGATAGGGTCTCTATAATTAATAAGACCAAAATGAATCACTATATATTCATTATCTCTATACCTTTTATAGAATTTCGTCTTTGCTATAACCTCCATATTGACCCTAAATTGATGATATCTAGAACCAATGTTAATCATGGAAATGTATTAAACCCCATATATTTGACCAGACAAATCATTAATTCGAGGAAGAGGATAATTTCTCAGATCATCATCGTGTTCAACACATGGAATTTAATTAAACTTTTTATCGATGCTTCTTTCTTTTTTACAAAAACACATTGTGATACACAAGGTCACAGACCTGGTCAAATGAATCCCTTATCAATATTTTCTTGGTGTTTTTCATTAATTACTACAACTCAATTTGGGACATTATATTAGGAGTATTTGAATGGTTTTTGTAACAAGGTATGGTTTCTATTGAGAACTCTAATTCTCATTTTTGTGGAGGGCTAGTAAACTCTTCTATAAAGACATCCCAATTTTTTGGAGAATATTAATACCATCTATGTAAATTTTCTCCCAACCATTTTAGATTAAAAACAAATCTGAATGGAAATTAAGACCCATATATTTGTTGAAATATCCATTGGAACTTAAGGCTTATTGTCACATTAATGGAAAATCATTACAGGGATTTAAATATCAATCATCACATACCTTCCATGAAAAGTTTTGTGGGATTTATGTAACAAAATTCAATCCATAACTATGAAAACATGAAATTGAACCACAAGAATAATAATAGGATCTATTGGAAGAACATTCCCACAAACATCAACTATAGAGGAATCATATGCTTGGACTGTAATTGTAAATTAAATTTGGGTTTCCACTACTAAATAAACTTCTATTCCTTTTAATGGAATCATAACACCCTTATAAAATTCTTGAAATATGAATTCGGTGGTATATCTAGAATAAAAAAAATACATCAGGAGTTCCACAATGGAAGGTAAGTGTACCTTTCAATTTTTTGTCATCATACCCCTCATTAGAAATATCGATTTTATTAGACATCCCCTTCCACTAATGCTTTAGATGTTACTGAAATCAATAATCATCACCATCCCTTGGGTTTGGGATGTTCTTAGCATAATGACCATTCTCATTGCACCTGTAGCACTGGATTGTGGGAGGCACATTCTATTACACTTTTTCTCCATTCACACATTTAGCTAACTTCTTCCCATCAATTTGTATGTAAAATTCAATATGGCCATCCCTTCCACACTTAAATCAATTATTATAACCCTAAAGGAAATTTTTTCCTGGATTATTTCCATATATAGAGAATAATGAAAGGATCAACATTTACTCTTCATAGTTCTAATATTTTTTTATTAAACTCCATATTTTTTTCTTGTCAAAACCAAGATATCGATATATGAATCAAACCACCATTTAAACCGTGATTTAACAATGAAAATTATCTTCATAAATAATAATGTCTCTTATGAAAAATGCTTTGATGCTACTTTTCTATAAGTTACTGAATAACCTATCAAAATTACTTTTGTGTTTCAAGATAATTACTAAAGCATAACTGACATGTCTTATGAAATTAGCATCATTGTCACCAATAGATTCATCATCCCTTTGCTTAAAATAAAAGAACTCTTTCGTAATCTTGATATGAAGAAACTTTGGAAGTCATATATTAAAAATAATAATTTATTGATCTAGTCCTAATCCATGGATTTAATCTTATCTTGATGCCTCATAATCTTGATTACTATTGGCCAATGGTATTCTTCTTATTTTAACTGATTAACAAGTATAATGAATTTCCTGGGATATGAACACAAATAATTAGGGAATATCATTTTAGTAGTAATTATCATATTTTCTTCAACAAGTTTCTCAAAATACTCATTGAAATAATGTGGGTTTTTCCACATGAAGTAATCAACTAAATTTTTTCCCATCCATTTCTCATTTGGATGTTCACTAGGGCTCATAGCTTGAGAGATTTGGGTGATTATAGAAATGAATGTTTTCATTCCTACACCCATTTCATTTAGTTTACCAGGATATAAATCGATTTATTGTCCATTGAAATAACGATTAATACTTTTTCTTTAGGTTATATCCATAAAAAAAAACAAAAATCATATAGTAAGAAAAAAATATCACAATGAAGAAAAATGTAGTCTTAAAAATTCCCTTATACAATTTCTAAATTTTCACACATTCCATAATATATAAAACCATATATTTATCCTTGGATATTCATACCCAAATTCTATTTATGTCATTCATGATTGGGTCATGAATATTTCATGAATTCGCAAATATTATCCTCTGAGATTGTCAACCCAGGTATGTAGAAAGACATGTTGGCATTTACAAAGTTGCGTAGAGTGAGGACTAACACACCTTGTCAAAGGGGTTACTAAATGTTACATCTAGGTAGATCCAAATCTACATCTAGGGATGTTTTAACAAGACTAAATGCCTGATTTAACCTTAAAATATTGTCTTTTCATTATCATAGAGCTATACATAATTAATAAATAGTCACTATTTTTAACAAATGACCCTAAGAGTTGATTGTAACAACATGATATTTCATAAAACAATAACATATGTCATACAATGATTATATTATTACACTATATAATATATTTTTTAGAAGTGTATTAACATTTCATTACACATAATGAAATAATGTTGATTATAAAATCTATGAATATTACATAGAGAAAGATAAAAATTAATAATGAACACACTAATGCAAACACTACAGGTTCAAATTATACAATGAAAGTCAACCATAATATAAAAATAGTAAGAAATTAAACTAATTATGAGTATAATGAAATAGTCATGGGAATAAGATAATATTTGTGAGTAAAATTATTTATAATAAAGTATGGTAATGTGGTATAATATATACTATTAAGTAGAAAAAGTGACTATTATGGTCTGACTGATGGCTGACCTTTGGACAATATTACAATTTGTAATTATGAATATTGGTATAATTATTAAAAATAGATTTATTTTATATAATGGAAAATGATGAACAAAATTTATGAAGAAGGGTGGAATGATGGCCTTGGCTAGTTGGATCATTCCTTATGAATCCAATTTGTTAGAGTCTGGGAGAGAGGTGACATTATTGGGGGACACCATTAAGAAAGACCTCACAAGGATACAACATGTAATTCCTGACTCGTACTTAATATGTGAAAGGTTCATGTGACGAAAGATCACCTCAAGATCAATGTCATCTAAACCATCCTAAAAATTTACCATAATCACACTGTTTACCCTTAGGGAATATAGTAATGTAATTAGAGATTATGTATTAAGACCTTAGTACTAAAAAATCTATTTTTTCCAATAAAATCTCGTTTTCTTAAAAACCATTGAAATTATTCTTTTATTTAATAAAAAAATCAATATAAGATGAATGTGAATAATATATTTTTAATACATTGGAAACCTAATATTATTCTATAAATAATATATAAATTCAATTAAAATAATTTTTTATTTTAAATTTATGAAACTAATGTAAAATATTATCTCATGAAATAATATTATAGAAAAAAATTTATTTAAATATAAATGATAAAATGATTTTATAATACCCTAGAAAATTTATATAGTTTTCTGAAAGATGAATATTTATTAAAAAATATTTCATTTCAAAAATTAAGTATTTTTATTTAATTGTATAAAAATTTCATACATGAAAAATTATTCTTATATATAAAACAATATTATTTAAATTTATATATTCAAATTTCCAAAATGTAAATGTTATAATTTTTTAGACAGTCAATTTTTCTGGTAAAAATTATATTCATTTTTAATATACTGTAATAATAATGAGATCATAACAACGTAAACGGTATAAAATAAATTCCACAAATGAATTAATAAACCCAAAATATTTGATGTCATTAAAATAATGGATTTTAATGAGATGATATTATTTGTACCAAACCTATACATAACCATCCATAACCTAAATAATTTGATATAAATAAAAAATTTAATCTAACTGAATTCTACATCATTAATGAAATTATTTTATGTAGTTCCATTGTTAAACAAATAAAACATTAATAATTACTCCCCCATGGAAAATACCATTGGAAAATACCACAAAATGAACTATAGAAAAATATTAACTAGGTGTCCAATTAACATGTTAGAAATTAATAGAAAATCCACTCTTTTCTTTTGAAAATACCCTCCCATTCTCCCATTAATCTTCACTCAAAATAATTAATGAAATATTTTTCAACAATTTAAGAACTATATCCTTCCCATATAGTTTCTCTAATTTTAAAGAACTCCATAATAGCTTTAAAAGGAAACATATCCATGTATGGTTTCTCTCCCTACTCTATTCAAATAAGAAAAATCCTTTTTAATTATCCATTTGGTTTCAAAATGTTAATATTTCTATATAAATATATTTAACATTTAATTTTCAAGAATTCTCTATTAATACTATATTATTCCACTCTCTGATTAATTCCTCTTAAAATATTTTATGTTCACCCATTATGCATCCAAAATTATAGTGTGGTTTCCCATGACATACTTTTTTGCTGTGAATAGCCTACCAAATTTTCATTCAAGGTCATTCACATTGATAATCTTATCCGTCATTAATTTTAGACTTCCATATATACAAATAAATCCCACATTACCATGTTGACTGTTTAAAATAAATAAAACATCATGTATTTAAGCACCTATAGACTCAATGACTTTTATATGATAGTCATTTGTTATTTCCAATACGTTATTGATGAAATTTTTTCATACAAAATGTGATATATGCAAAATGCATAAATTTAGACAAAATAATGGTTCTCCAAGAAGTCACAAAAATATATTGAAGAATAATTAATCTCTAGAGATATCATATAATTGATTCCACTGTGAATATCCTTGGATATATGTTATAGGACACCATAGTGAAAAACTATAGTGATATGCTTATTAATATCTAATTTTTATGTTATATCAACATTTTATTATATTTACTCATAGAATTATGATCATTATCTAATGTAACACCACATATTTTTATGATTATACTAAATGTTTTTACCAATGTATTATCCAAGGACACACATTTAATATTTCCATTTTTACCCTATATTGTGATTTTTCTCAACATTTTATATTCATGTATGATCCTAGAATATTATAAAAAGTGACTTGAACATTGATGGAAATAAAGGATTTTTTTGAGAGGATAAAATAAATATTATGTGCATCATTTATTATTTTCCTTGTTTTAAATAAAAAAACCTACAATTATCTTGTGTAAATTTTTCATGAAATATTATATAATGGAATTATACTAAAATCCTTGTATGAAGAGACAAGACACAATAGAATATATCAGAAAAAGTTATAGTTATTTCAAGGTATTAGGACTATGGAATATTTTTAAAAACACAAGGTATATGTCTAAATAATAGAAAATATAACTAAATCATGGTAATGTATAGATTATATGGATTCCATGGAATTAAATCTTTGTATGGATACTGGAAGGTGGATATATCTATTGAAGAGATGCACCTAGGGATAATCACACCAAAAAAGGATAGTTGATGATGTAATAAATCTTTGCATGGTGTTAGATGAGTGTTCATAAGATCATACACCTTGGTGGAAAGTTATAGGGGATATGAATTAGTTGATCACATAATTTATATAAACAAATGATAAATATGTATAACTAATATAATGATATTTTTAGATGAAAAATTATTGTACAATATCATAGAAGAATTAAATAGAAATTTTATATATTTTACTATTTATAATATCGATTATACATGATTGAAAATAGTATAAATATTTACATTTTTTATTTCAATATAACTCCTCACTTTCCATAAATAAACTTTACATCATTGTTAGGAATAATTAATACATTACAAAAATTGTTGCTCAAATACTTTTTTAGTTGAGTTCTATTGGAATCATGGAAACATAAAAACCAGTACATAAGTGATCTAAATTATATCCCACTGGGTAATTCAAAAATATAACCCATCTTAGAAAAATTATACATAATACATATCTTCATGTCTTAGGCAACGGTAACATAAATACATTTGAGCTCAGATGACTAGAAAGTGGAAACAATGGAGATGTGTAAGAATAACCACGATTATATGGGTTTCAGAACATGATCATGAAAATCAAAAATCTCACCCTATATATTGGAGATAATACAAAAATGTATTAGAATAAATCTATGTAGTTTATAAGACATTAATCAAAAGGGAATATAGATCATAATCCATGAAATCCTATCTTAGGAAGAAGACATAGAATTGTGATAGTTACATAAATGTGTAATATCATTACCTATAATAAGAGGAACATTTCTAAAATTTCTCAAGGAACTTCATAGAGATGACACCTACAGTGTGGGACACAACATTTTCCACAATTATAGTCATTTCCCATTTAGGGATCGGGTTTCCCCTACTTCCCACAGTGGATCAAGTCCGTTATATTGTTTCCCATTATCATCTCATGAGATATACATCTTTACCCATTTAATTTCGGGGAGATATAGGTACCTCTATTTATATAATAAAATCATATATACATGTGTCGTAAGATATTCAAACATTCATCATATTTTTAACCATATAAAGAGATCAGTTTCATAAAAATCATATCCTATCTCATGAAGTTAAATGGGTTTCATAAAAATTTCATCATTTTATATACTACAAAAAATATTATTTTTTTCATAATCATATCACCAAATCATATACTATAAGAAGAATCATGTTCGAAACGAATAAAATCCATCAATGATAAATGAGTTTCATAAACATCACACCATCAAAGACATATAAAATTAAATTAAATCATATTAATGGAACCATTGTATAATTTAAAATAAAGGAGTGAGTGACACAAATGGATATCATATTAGATAAAAAATAATTTGGGATGAAATTTAACAAACATTTATTTGGTAAAATTTGCTTTCTTCTATGAAAAATAATATATAAAACATTAAAAATTTATTTTAAAAAAATATTTTAAAAAATATTTTAAAATTCATAATGGAAGCATGAATAAAAATAAAACATTTTTAAAATTATTATTCCTTGAGAATGAGATTATGTGTCAATTTTAATATCATTTTGGGAAACATTTTATATTCAATAAAACAAATTTTCGAACGAAGAGATAAATAATGAAAGATAAAAATATCAAGATAAAACTTGATTCGTGATACAACATTTAGAATGTTAGTATATACAACTCATAAAATAAAGTGGGTGCATAACATAATATTCAGCTCAAAGAAGGAAAATAGATACAAGAATTACGTTTGGTTTAGTATCTTTTGAACTGTAAAACCCATAAAATATAGATAATAAAATGGATATGTAAATAAATTTAAATTAATCGGTAATAATAATATAACACATTCAGGTCAATTATATACACCATGGAAATGAATCATGTGGTGAATAAGGCGTAAGTCTCGTCGAAATAAAAGTGAGGATTGAAATCCACATACCTTATGTCATGACCCTCTTTATAATCATTCAAAAATAATGTATAATAAATATTATATTATTATAAATCTATTAAATACCCATATTAAATTATATAATATCATATATTATTTTTCATATGACCTTCTATTAACAGCTAATTAATAATTCCTTGTAAAATATAAATTCATAGAAATAACCATATTACTGACATGTGTTTTGACATTTTTTGGCCTCCAAATTATATCATAATCTACATAATTTAAAACAATATATAAATATAGTATTTTTCATTATATGTGTATTTATAATAATCTATAAAATATAGATATATGAAAGGGAGCACATTATTCATTCAGAATATAGGCTATATATATGTATGAACGTCATTTTAATTTTATTAATTTATTGAATGAAACAATGTCAATGAAGAATATATATATATATGGTTTTATAATTAAATTATATTTATAATTTAATATATTTAATATAAAAATACGAAATAAATCCTTAATAAATCCCTTGTAATTTACGAATAAATCACAACCCTTTTGATGAGGCTATAGTCCATATATCCACAAACGAAGTGACTGTAATTATAAAAATAGAAATCATGAAGCAATGTTTTATATGATAATTAATAAATAATAGAAACATCATTAATATTATAAAATAATAGTATTTACATCAAAATTCCTAACCATGAGAGGTGGTAAAGGAAAAAATGTACCACATCATTTCGTGTGGAGGTATTCTTTTATAAACATGAAAAATAAGTTTTCTACCAAATTGATATAAGTTTTTTTAGGTATGGAAAGAAACATTAGAATGAAAATATCTTATTATATTTTTTATACTGAGGATATTATATAGGCATATAATAATAATAATTGAGGGGGTATAGATTGAAAAGAAAATTAATGAAGGATGATATGATTTCTTTAGGTCACTCCTCTTTGTTTGCTACAATGGGATTCTAGGAATAGATTTAGGGCCAAAGAGTTGGTTCTAGGATTAATAGAGGGGAATTTTAAGGATATTTATTTATTATTTTCTTATCCAAATGGTCTGAGATGTGTGAGGATGTGAGGAGGATAGTTTCCTTTTATAGTGGAGGCGAATTGTCATTCATATCGACATAAAAAAATAAACAATGTTGAGATGTCCCCATTATGTCATTGGCATCTAACAAATTCAAATTGTTAAGAAAATATGGTAAATGGTGTCAATTTTTCCTTCCAATTGATATTGGAAAAATTTCTAGGTTATTTGGCCCATGAAATTATAGTTTAAATACTATGTAATCTTGTATTACTTAATGACTGTAATTAATTCCACTTTAAAAAAATTAAAAAGGTGAAATTACTAAAAATTATAAATTATTCAGATTTAAATTATGGAATAATTTTCTCAAAATTATAATCACATGATCAAAATTATTTAATTTAACATTAATTCAGGAGACACATTGTAACCACTGGTATTTGAAGTGAAAATTTTTAAAATATTGAAATGTGTTTGTATCTAATTTCAATGTGAAAAATAAATAAAATGACTTAAGTTTGAATAAATGAAGTAACATTTATATAATTATACCTAAAACATAATGAATACATAATTTACCATAGGAAAAAATTAAAAAAAAATTTATATTTATATTCTGTATTTTTCACTAATCATCTAAAAAATTAAAGTGTTTTAGAGAAATCCAAAAATGGAAATGTAAGTTAATATTGAAATTATAAATTTAAAAAATAAGTTATTTTTATCAAATTAAGTTTCATTAAGTTTCTAAAATTAATTTTATTATTATTCACAGATAAAACTAAAAATTAGGTTATTTGAGAAAATTGTGCTTTTAAACTTATAAAGACTATACAAAAAATATGTTTTCTTTTAAAAAACAATATAAATAATATTTTGAATAATTAGTTATCAATATTAATATTAATAAATTTACCAGATATTTTATAAATATTTAATTTAAATAAATATAATAATAAAATGTTGTTTCATAGATACATAGTGTTTCATGTAACGCAAGCCATGTAGGTGTTGAGTGTAGTGCATGATTATCTTTTATCAACATAAAAAAAAGAATAACTTTGCGTAGAGTGAAACATAGGAAATCTAATAAATTTATCTTCATTGAAAAAAAGGGTTCATAAAAACATGGGTTGTTATGTTCTACCCACCTTAAAATTAATTTCCCCCTCGAATTTCATCATTATCATACAAAAAAATGAGTATAATTATACCTCATAATATCCAAAAGTTCCAACATAGTGTATTATAATTGGAGGCTTCTCAAAAAACAATTGACTAGGTGAGTGGTATTGTTTAATTGAAGTTTCTCTTTGTGATCCAAAATTTCAAAAGGTTGTTCTACCTAAGAAATATTATGCTCCAACATTATGACCTCAGAGATTAGTATATGTGAATGTTTAATATGTAATTTGTGAGGAGATATACATGGAACACATAATGGATTTTATATAGGTTTGAAGGAGATTCCAAGGAATAGGTTTCCACCATGATAGTATCATGAATTTCAAAGGGGTTGATATACCTATTTATTATATTACATTTCTTCTCATCTCTCAAAAATATTTTTCATGGTAATGAATCATATAAACACCTTCTAAAAGACATAAAATTATAGATCACAATAATGGTTATCAGTATAACTTTCCTTCTTACATTGAACTTCCGAGTTGTTCTATTTTATAGATCTAGTTGTATATTTCATTTCTTCAGCGATCTAAGGTCCCAATTGATTTCTCTCAACAAATTTCACCCAAAATGTTTGAGATGTAAATTTAATTATATATATGGAATCATAAGGATCCATCCACATTCTTGAGGAAAATATACTTTTGAAAGAAAACTATTCTATTGGAAGGTGTTAATCCCTACCACCTTTGAGATCCCAAAAAACCAAATATCAACATATCCTCTAGTGTTTGAATTTTATTTCAGACTGACTATGCATATGAGGATGATTAATACTATTAAAATTCAATTCAGTATGATGTTCTTGATGAAGAATTTTTTCCTTCATTCTTAACATTCTACAATACCAAGACTCATGATAACAAAAACTATGATATCCATATTCATTTTAAACCACAATAAGGGTTCTATCAAGACAATATACATCTTTTCACATCCAATAAGGATAGGGAAATAAGAACATGGATATTCCTCTAGTATATCTTTCTTAAAATCCAGTATAGATGTAAAAAATATATTATTATTATACTAGAACATTCCATCTTGGTCATGGTTAAACTCAAAAATATTTGAAACATTCTTTTGGAGTTAAACATATTTCATTTGAGTCTAATGAATATTCATTAAAATAATGGGTTGAGCATTCAATTGAGAAATTATATATTTCTCCCCCACCATTAATATTTCTAAGACCATCCTTTTCAAATAAAAAAATATTGTATACTTTTTTATCCTTAACATGGATAATATAACATGATCCTTTCCACTCAAAGAATCAGCCTCGTTTTCTATTTCCTAGAGATTTAATGTATTAATCATTCATAATTTATAATCAAATTTATCAATATTCTATGACGCATATTCCAATTATTCTATGTGAATATATACTTCAGACATTTTTGATCACTATATATACAACATTATTTCCATAATGTTAATTCCTCCATATCATTAACACATAAATTACAACAAATAACTCTAATTCCTAAGTTCTATAATTTTTCCAATTAATCCAGAATTATTGTGATGAAATAGTCTATAACCATGTTATTCCACATAAAAAAATCCAAATACCTTCTTTGATGAATCTCTATAGTTTACAAACTCTTCTCTGCTATAGGGTAATATAAACACATGTGCACTGACTAACCTTCTACTTAGTTACATTAAATGTTCTTCTCATTCATCTTTCCTGAAGAACATGGCACCCTTCCCAGCAAACATAGTTGGCGGATTAGATAGTATTGAGAAATTATCCATCAACCTTCAATAATTTTAATATATTCTTAGAATTCCAAGGATATATATCACTATAGTTGGTCTAGGTAATCATTCAATAACATCCTTCATTGAATGATCTACTCATATACCATATCTTGAGATTATATGACATAAAAAGAAACCATTTATACCCAAAATTCCCCATTTTAAATTCTTTCACACAAATTATCCTAATATTGGGTATTCATTAAAATTATCATATGGCCTTCATTATTTCCATATCTCTTTGAATAGATATTAATTTCATCAATTAACACAACCTCAAAATGAACAAGATAATCTATAATGAATCTATTCCTAAAATCCATAAAGGTATCAAGGGTATTTTAAAGACCAAGATGAAACTTTATAAATTCATAGTGCTCATACGATGTACATAATTTTATCTTGGGTATGTTCTTTCTTATAAACCCTCATTTGATGATATCCCAAATGAAGTCCAATATTGGAAAAGTATTAATATTCATACAGTCGATCAAACAATTAGAAAATATGGGGAATACAAAGCTTTTTATTGATTTTGATCTTCTTCAACTCCCAATAATCAATATAAACTAATATTGGTCTATCCTTCCTTTAAAAAACAGTAGTTTCACACCAACGTGACACACATGGCTAGACAAACCCCTTATCATGATTTTCATGGACATTCGTCTTAAATTCTAACAACGTAATTGGGTCTATTATATATGGGGTCTTTGAAATATGCATGGAATTAGTAATGAGTTCTATCATGAACGCAACATTACCATTTAGTGGATGGCATTGAAAATAATCAGGGAACAAATCCCCAAATTCCAAAAAATAGTAATATCATCAATGTCGAGTTTCTCCTAATCCATCTGAGAAAAATTAAAATCTAAATTAGACACATGACCCATACACTTGATTTAATCTCAAAAGGATTTGCATAGTTTTCGTCACATTGATTGAAGATCAAAGGATACATTCTAATATCAAATATAACATCCTTTTATATAAAATTTATATGTTCTTTATGAATATAATTACAAAAAATTCATAAGACTCCATAAAATTCAATGAAAGTAATAATTAAATTATTTGCAAGAATCATATTCCCATAATACTCAACCAAAAAGAAATCATAAAAAAGAGGCAAAATCATCATACCATAACTGGTTTTCACTACTAATAACACATCTAATGACATGGGAGGAATATTAAGACCCATTAAAAAATTTACTTAAGAAATTTTTGTTACATCAAAAATAAAATAAGACAAAAATAGTTTTATAGTTGATGATATGTGTACATTTCACCACATCATTATCCCTCCTCATCAAAAATAGGGTCTGTATGGGATTTCCCCATTTACATCAGCATAAGAGGTTTGTGACACTGAACATAATCATGAACCCTAGATTATAGGAATTAGATAGAATAATTATCATTTTCTATACACATGAAGAACTAATGTGTGTGCGGTTATTCTTGTGCATATTTCCAGCTATTATAATCATTATCTAACTTCTTCCCATTAATTCGAAAATCAGTTTCCCAATGGCCTTCCCTACCATGCATAAAACATTTATTAGACCCCATAAAAAATCCAACAAGTTTATACACAGAAATAAAGCATAAATGAATTCTCACAATATTTTCTCTATTGTTTTTATATTTTTCAGTGAACCTCATATTTCTCTTCTTCTTCAAACCATTAGACAGATATGTAACTCCATCCTCTATTTTAACCTTTATTGGAAAATGAAAAATATTTTTCTAGCTAATAATGTATGTTATGGCCAATTCACTTATTTGATTTAAATTTAATGCATTTATGAACCAGTAAAAATTACTATTTGGTGGGATAATAATATTTTAAATGTACCTCAAATGTCTTTTAAAATTATTCTCTTAAGTAAAGATAGATTCATAATACTATTTATTTTAAATCTAGTAACTCCTTTTCTATATTTGCATGAAGAACATTAAGAAAGTAATTATTTAATAATATGTACTTAAACCCATCCCTACCCATTTATTCGATCTCATATTTCATCATAATATTATTAATTAGAGTCCAACACTTGTTTGAGTCAAATTCAAATCAATATATATAAAAAATAAATTTCTCATGTTACTCACACTAGATGAGGAAATAAATCTTCTCAAACATACATAACCATTGTTCATCCACATGTAGATCAGAATAACCACTAAATTAAGTTTTATGTTTCTTCATGAAGCACTCAACAAAATATTGTTCTCTTATTTTCTCATTCTGAAGTCCACCATGATTTATATATATATAAACATGTGTTTTCATATAAATGATATTTTACATTCTGTATCGCACAAAATTTAGTCACTTTAGATGAAAATAGTTTCATTTTCCATCACAATGACCGTTAATTAAGTTTCTTCAGGTTCATTCTACAGACTAAAATAATAATGGATGGAATAATAAAAGTTATCATCTTGAGGAACTATATAATCAGGATAACCCCATATAACATGTCTAAATTATGAACCATTTTATATCATTTTAATCCATAGGTTTATACAAGGTTATTGAAATCCAAATTATATGTAAATATTGCATGATGTTTTCTGAGGATTTTGTGAATTTCCAATGCATATCCTATTGGAGTGTCAAATGAGGTGGGTAGAAAATACCATTGTTGTGAACATATTACCAAATGATCCGGGATCAAATTACTATTTTAAGGGTCATTACCAATATGTAAACTAGTTCTATATCCAAATCCTACTATAGGATCCATACAAGGATGTATTTATATAAAACTAATTTCTCTATCCTTTACCAAAATTCTATGACATTATTATATACATTTCATTTTACTTATCCTTATCCTTGGACATGTCTATAGGGACCTCACTAAGTATTTTTCACCATATATTACAATTATTTACTAAAATTTTATCTATTTACAACTATAATGAACCTGTCATTTCATTCATTAACATTATATAAACTTTTAGGAATAACTAATACATTACCAAAACAAATGGGCCCATACCATATTAGTTTAGTACCTTTAGAATCATGGAAACATAAACATGAGTACACATGTTTATTACATTATCACCCCCTAGGTTATTTAGTAAAATTACCCTGATGATAAAAAACCAAAAATAGTTTATATCTTCCTAACATGGAGAATGGAAACATAAAAATAGATGAGGATATATGCCCATTAAATGTAAACAAGGGAGATATTTTAGTATAATCATGATCATAAGGGTTTGAGAACATGATCCTGAAAATAGAAGATCATACCATTCATATCAAATATCATAAAAAAAGACTCATGGAATAAATATTGTTTGTTAATTATACATGAATCATAGTCGAATCAAGATCATAAGACATGAAATAATAATAGAATAGTTATAGATGGAATTATAGAAAACCCATAAACATGTAATATAATTTCATATAAATCAAGGAACATTTAAAAAAACACATCAAGTACCATAATGGTGACTAAAACTACTATTAATGACACACCACCATACCCAGTCATATTCTATTCCTTATAGTCGATCATAATTCCCATTTATCCCATAATGTATTGGGTTTCCACTTAATCCCATAATGGATCTGGATACCTCTCTTTTCATAGAGGATCAAGCATGTAGACTTTTTCCCCATTATTATATCAAGAGATAAAAATAGTAACCCAATGAATTATTATAATTCATATTTCCCACCTATCACTAAATAAAATCATACTTACTTGTCCCAAAATATAAATAAACATACATTATATGATGATCTTTAAAAATATATGGGTTTCTTAAAATCATATCATAAACCATGAAATTAATTGGGTATTATAAACATGTCATCATTTTAAGACATATGGAAAATATAAATCCTTTTTATTCATTTCATTAAAGAAAAACTCATGAAAATAAGTGGGATTCAAAATCATAAAATCTATGAGAGGTAATCATGTTTCATAAACATCGTACCTTCAAAATGATAATAATTTAAAGAAAGGTTATTAATGGAACCATTGAATCATTTTCTCAATAAGGCATGAGTAACAACAATGGATTTTATCATAGATGGAAAATAATTTTTAGTAATCATCTAAAATAATTTCTGGAGTAAAATATTCATTCATCTTTCAAAATTATTTTTAATACATAAAACCATTTTGAAAACCATTTTCATTTAAAATATATTTAAAAATATATAAAAAAGAAATTTAAAAGCATAAAACTTAATTTAAATACATTTTCTTTGATGATGGGGTTAATAGATCAATTTAAAACCATTTTTAAAACATTTTTTAAAACATGATTTTTTAATTAAAATAGATTTTAGATCAAAGGGAGAAACGAAGTGATATTTTATTAAAAAATAATTGTTATTTATATTAACTACTAAATCATGTATTAGTGTTAATAATAAATGAATATATATTGAATAAATATCAGAAAAAAATCACGAGTACTCATGAGATATGGACCACAAAATTTCATCAGTGGAAGAATAATCAATAAAAATCTATATATGCGATGATATTGTGCCTATAAATCATTGCCACTTTGGTAACATGGAATGATAATCAACATAATTTAATAATAGTACATTGAGATGATAATATAATTAAACAAATATTTTCTTGATCAAATATTTCAATGGCCATTATATACACCACATACAAGAATGTAGGAGTATCACATAACACCGGTCACAATGAAGGCAAATTGAGAGAAAAATACCTTACAATTTGGTAACTTTTGAATCATAAACACCATGAAATATAGATAATAAAATGGATATATAAATAAACACAAATTTAATGATAATAATAATTGTATAAATTCTTGGTATTTATTTTCAAAAGATAAATGAAATGGGAATTGAATAAGGAAAAGGACATACATAAATAAAACTGCGACATGAAATCTCATTCCCTTATAACTTGAATATAATTTGACTCATTCAAAACTATTTAATATTAAATATATTTTTAAACTAAAATCATTAATGAACCATATAAAATAATATAATACAATATATTATTTAATTATGACCATGTATTACTCATTTATTAGCAATTCTATGTTAATGTTACATTTTGGTTAATAACCACTTTTTTTTCATGTGTCTTGATTTATATTATCATTGGTCCTTATACTTATATAATGATCTGAACAATGTAAAAATTTATATTAAATTTATTTATATTCAGTATGTATAAATTTATACTAATTTATTAATTATAGAATTATAAAATGGATTACACAATTCATCGAGATAGTATGTTGTATGTACACATGAACATTGATTATGTTTAATTTTCATATTGAAACATTGAATGTAAATTAATTGTATGAATATATATATATATATATATATTGGTGTATTATAATTATATTAGAATTTCCATGACATACCCATCCCTAATATATACCATGTAAAATGTGAAAGAATCAAATCGCTTTGGGGTGGTGGTAGTTCACTCGTCAATAAACGATACAAAAAATTTAATGAAGGATGGTATGTTTTATATAATAATTACAGAATCATAAATAAATCTTGAATATATTATATATAATATGAAAATTTAATTTCCATAATAATTCATAACAATGATAGTTGATAATGGAAAAAATTAAATTCATCATTTTTGTGGCAGTAGTTCCCCGCACACATGAATGGTATGTTCATTATCAATTTGATGTAATTTTTTGTATGTGTAGTTCAAATAACTAGAATGAAAACCTATATGTATATTTAACATAATGAGTTTATTATAAAATATTTTAGGAAGAATAATTTAGGTTGTTTATAATGAAAATAAAATAAAGGATCTTTTTGATAGATGTTACCTTTTAATTGGGAAACTCATATTGGGTTGCAACAAACGAATTACTTAGATGGATTTATGCAGAAAGGGAGCCATCTAGGATGAATCTATAGAGGATGTGAGGATATTTTTTTATATTTTTTCCAAGAAAATTGTCTTGAGAGGTGTGAAAAGAGAGGGAGTGAGTTCATGTTTATGGTGGAAGTGTAGTGGGATTCTTGTAAATATAAAAAGGTAATCACAATTAAGAGGTTTCCTTTAAATCATATTCCTCTGATAATTTGAAATTTTATATCTAATAGTCTACATAGTATAAATACATCCACAAAATTTCCTTTTATACATTTCAATTTTATTTGGCCCTTTAATATAATTTTTAACTACAAAGTAATATTTTTTACCTTATTCAGAGTAATTAATTTTAATTGCATTCTCTAATATATATTTTCAAATTAAAAGTAAGAATAATTATAAATTATATATTTCAATGATTCTAAATATATAATATATTTTTTCAAATTAAAATCATTGAATTGGATGAAAATAATTTAAATTTAACCTTGTAGATATGTCACTACAAAGGTTTTTTTAGTGAAAATATTTAAAGGTTTGAAATGTTTTTATATTGAGTTTCAATTTGAAATATAGTATAATGACATTAATTGTAGTAATTTATGTACAATTTATCTAAATATAGTTTAAAGAAAATTAAAATATATTTTACCAATATAAATAAATTAGATAAGAAGGTGGTTTTGAATTAAAATTCATTATTTTTCATATTTCATCCAAAAATGATGTTTTAAGGAAAAGAACAAAACATCATGATAATATAATTTTGAAATTATGAATTAAAAAAATAATTCTTATTTTATCAAATTAAATTTCAAATAATTTCTAAATGGAATTTTATTATTTTACAAAGAAATGCATAAAAAGAAGTTCGTTTAAGATGAAATTATTTTAAAAAATATATAAACACTTCACAAAAAATTGATTTTTTTATATAAAATGATTATAAATAATATTTAAAAAACTTGTTATAACTATTCATGTTATTAACATTAATTAATATTTTATTTTTATATCATTTTAACAATTACAATAAAAAAATATTGATTCATTGAAACTCTGTGTTTTGTATAATGAAAACCAAGTCGGCGTTGCATGTAGCGTAAGATTATCTTGTTGTATAGTATAATGAAAGCATAACATGGTGTAGCATTCATTTTAAAAAATAAATGAAATTTAATTTATTTGAAAAATGATTTTCATAAAAACATATGGGGGTACAATTACTTCTCATAGAAAAAAAATCACGGTATTATAAGGTCTCTTATAAATAGTGGATATGATGGAAAATGAAATGATGGTGTATAAAATATGATTGAATATGGAGATGAAAAATTCAATTATATTTTATATCAATAATTTATATGTAAACTAACCAATGTGTTCTGACTAAAATCACCATGAAAAGAGAAAATATTAATTTAATATGACTTTCTTCAATTCAAAACATTATTTTGTGGACCCTCTAATCCTATTATAAAATAACAATGGATCAATGTATGTGAAAATATGTTTTTTATACTCTTCGGTTATGAGAAATAGACGGTTTCAGTGATTATATAATTCAAAGTTTAATAATCTAATCTACAGTGGACACTAATCAAGGATATGAGTCTAAAGGATGTGTTTAAAGCCATTTATATGGATGAAATAAAAAAAATATCTTCATATCTTTCCCTCAAACCATCAAAACCAATATGAAGAGGACATTAAATGAGCTGATTAAAAAGGATAATAAATAAGTGGTACTTTAGCATATGGAATATAAATTTTTTCATGATATTCATCAAAACAATTCATTGATTATGACTAAAATATTAGACTATTCAATGGTGGACAATGTCCAAATATATGTGGGTCTTATAATTAGGGATTTTGGGAGCTATGGGGAAATAGTGAATTGTGATCTTAATGTGTAAATTTAATTGGGATACGCACAATGGTGTCATAGATAGAGGGACATTAATATATTGATGGAGCTAATATTTGAGAGGAATATTTATCATAGACGATAAGGGAAGAAATTAAAACTTACCTTGTTAAAAAATATTGGGACAATGAATTAATGGTAATATCATCAATGATGTGGAATGTATTATATGTTATCAAATTATGATGATATAGCTCATTACTATATCATATAAGTAAAACCTCAACATAAAAATGGAAATAACAAAAGGAAATCAAGTGAATAAACTATGATCTAGGTAATTATTCATGTGTGGGGACTATGGATTTTTCACTAAATAATGACTAAATCAGATGATAATGGAGGCAAACAATCATCAACCATAGAAGAGTCCATTGGAGAGAGGTCATGTTCTTGTAATAATAAAGGGTGATGTTGTAATGACTTAGTTTTTTTCATTTTAATCTTATAAAGGCTATTATATGTATAATTTTGTTTTTCCTCAGAGTTGGAAGGGGGTATGAGTGTCGTAGGACCCCAAAATTTATATATCATAAATATTAATATATATTAAATCCCAAAAAAATATTATCATAATTATTTTTTTCACAGTGATTGAGATCTATAATGGTAAATATGAGACTAATGTGGATTATTGAACAAGGGGTCCACCCTAGGAGGGACATAAATTTGTATTTCATTTGTAATTTAGTTGAATAAACCCATATGAATGTGAATTATGTTAATTAAATAATTAATTTAATTAGTTTTCTAAAATTATAAAGACCCTATATTCCATATATAAGTATTATATTATGGAAAATCACTTTTTTTGGTCACATAACCTTTGGTGATTATAATGGGGGATTAAAAATCAACAAGCATAAAAACAAGGGAATTTAGCTTGAACATTGTTGATCATTGAGAAATGTGAAATGGAGGGAAAACGTTGTGGGATATTCATTTTCATCACCAGAGAACACATTCTGTACCAATAATCAATACATTATTAATGTAGGAATCATTTTTTCATTTCGACACACTGAGTTCTTTGATAAGAATGGGTTTTATTATCATCCTTATTATTCTATGATTTCCCATTCATTTCAGGATACCATATATTATTAATATCTATCAAAATATTTTTTTATTGTGCTTGTTTTTCATCACTGATTCCAATAATAGTGTTCATTTTATTTGGATAATATCATCCAATGATATTTTTCAATTTGTTTTCATTTTTTCTTACATTGTTCTTTGCAATCATTATCATCAAGCCATGTACATAACAATTCATAGTTTTCTGGTATGATTTGAAATTGATCGAACACCAAAATTAAAAAATGTTTCATGAACAACATAAAGATCATTTATTAAAAAAGAATGAATTTTGTTGTGGGATGTAGATGATAAAATTGTGGATTAAAACAATATATGAATACGGTGAAAATATAATCATCATCGTCTAATATACTTTAAATGATTTTCATCTTTGAGAGGAAAAAAATAAAAAACAGAGATCCCCCCTTGGAATCAACCATTTTAGGATAGTTACAAGGTGTAAAATCTATATAAGTTGATGATTTCTCTTCCAAAAGAAGGAAAACATCTCCTTTTTTGAAATTTATGACTAAAAATCATGTATACAGAAAAAAAACACTTTGTAGTGTGGGATTTATTAGCATCTTGGATTTTTCCATGTTAAATATAAAATAACGTATGGTATGGCCCACACAACATGTGATCCTACCCAAGTAGTCGAGTTAGGCATCAAAAGAATTTTCGCAATATTCCATGTCATCATATTGGCCTTTGACCCAAAGATAAATGGTGTGTATATGTACATGGTACTCGAATTTGTATATTTTTTTTTCCATTCCTAGACCTTGGATAGTCATACACACCATGTGAACACTTATACATGATGTACAATATCACATAGATTCCCAATCCATGTATAGGGAAGGTAATTCAAATGTTTATATGTGGGTTCACATGCCATTTTCTTTATGTATGGTTCCCATCAATTTCATTCACATGTTGATTGAATTGAGAGGAAACAACTATGGATCAAAATCCATAGATGTGTCTTGTAGTCCCCTCAGATTCTTATACCTTGCATATCTCATCCATTAGGAATAATATTTTGGTCTGTGAGTAGCCTATCATTAGTATTTTTTATTCATATGATGTAATGGTAGCCATCATTTTGACATCCTCGATATGAATTAATATTCTAATTATAAGATGATTCTTCCAATGACACTAAACATGGGGAAGAATTTAGGTGATATCATCAGAGTGTTGCAAAGTTCATTACTACTCTATACCTATCTTGCTGGAGGGTCACTCATATTGTTTATACAAGATGAGGATGAACTATCCCACATTATGGAGGGTTTACATCCATTTTCTATGGAGTTCCCCTCACCGCCATTGAGCCCTAGCATTGTGTGGGTCCTTTAATGTCGTAGTAAACCCTTAGTAATGATGTGTAGTAGTGAGGTGAAGGGCCTCGATATTCATTAAAGGTTACATAAGATGAATTATTATGAGAAATTTATCACATGGGTAGAAATACAATATCATATTTCAGTCCATCCACTTTTTTTTTTGTTGTTAAAAAAGTTTTTTTTGAATCAGGGATGGGACTTTTGGATCAATATATAGACACTTCCTTTATATCTATATTGGATGATGGGGATCCCCTTTTTCAATGCCCTTGGGTTTCTTTGATAATATTATGTGTTTGTTTTACAAATTCATCATGCCTTATGAGTTTCTTTGACTATTGTTATTTTTATTTGTTCCCACAAATTTTCAGGGCTTTCCACATGGTATGTATACAGTCACCACTATATTTTTTTCCAACACATGTCGTGTCTTATGAAATCAACAAGTTTTTTTCTAGTGACTTGAGTGGAAAACATATTTCGTGATAATAGTGATACTTGATAGTTTCATTCAACTTATATGGATTTCCTTAGAGGTTTTGAATTCAAAACTCTTAATTTTTTCCTTTTATTAGTTTTTTCAATGTTGGGACACCATTTCTAGTTTAATGTGTATATTTTCCTTTAAAAAAAATTCATTAACATGTAGTAATCTAATGTATTTACTAGAATTTGTTGGTTTCATGGTTTACACTCTTGATGATTCATTATATTATTATATATCTTCATTTTTTCATGGATCTTGTTTTGTGTGTGTATAAATCTACGTAGGCAACAACATCCCTCCTTTTTATTTTCATAATCTACTCTAGTCTTCATCCACATACTGATTAGAGGTTCGATTACGGTTTCTCCCTCAACATACTACTGACCATAGTGTGGTGCTGATTGGTTGGTTGTGAATGTGTGGTTTTAGAGGTTGTTCTTTCATATGGGACTGTGCTCATAATTGGGAAGTCTTGTGGATTGGTTTTAAAACATAGGGGAAATATGATAGAATTGTATCGGGTTTTGATATCATGCTAGGGAACCTATATATGGTGAAATTGTTAACAAATCCATACACTATGATTCTAACTACCTTTTTCTCAAGCTAGAATGTAGATGAATTGGTTTTAGGGAATCTTTTGGTTCATGCATCGTATAATATTGGATCCTTTTTATTTTCATGTCCTAATTTAGTAAACTCACAAAATCTGTTCCTCTGATCATTGTGTGTCTTGTCTTATTTTATGACATATTTATGGTGACATATTCCTAGGATACAAATATATCATCAATGATGACTAACAACTGATTGAGGACACTATTGAGAAAGATCCACGTGAAATCCAACATTTTATCAAAGCTCTAGTTCTAGAGATATTCTGTGATATGTTTCATCTATATGGGATGTGACCAGGGTTTCTAACTATCAACCATTTAGAACACCCACCCATATTTGGTATGTTTTATGATTCAAGAAAAATTCAATAGTTATCCATTATTATTTTTTAGTGTGACTATGTTCATAGACGAATATTTCAACTATGTATAGAAGATGAAGGGACAACTATATTCATGGTTGTCACATAACCTTGGGCTATAGAGGTATGGTTGGATTCTATTGTTTGATTTATATATATTTTTTAATTCCACCTGAGGATATGGTCATGTTTTTAAATAAACACAACAGTGTGGTAGTGAGATGTTTTTGGGGTTTGGTTTCCTAGATGTATGATGATGTACCACTCTCATAGGTAGATTTTGTCTACCAACTCCTTAATGTGTTATTTCACACTTCCAGACCAGAATTTTACAGTCAAGATCATTTTGGTAATGATAATAATATAGAGATCCATTAGGGAAGGGATAATTGGGAATATGTAGAATTTTCATAGACCTCGTGGGGTTGAACCATCTGTAGTGGATAAAATATGTTAATCAGTATGGACATGGAATAAGAGGTATACTCATGATCAGACACAAACATAGTGACTAAATGAACGACTGATGTGTCATTGACTTAGTCATATTTAATGTTCATTAGCATTTTGGTCATGTATAATACTCAGAAACTATGGGCATGAGTGATACTTTTCTTTTGATGGGTCAGGTCATTATTCATAGGACTACATGAACCATCAAGATAAATTGATGGTAGCTGAATTTTCCACTCTATGAACTCTATATATAGTACAAGGTATGGTCTATATCCCTTTTTCCATTTTTATAATCATTTGATGAACTTCTTCCTTGTTGTATGCATTATCCCCTTGTTAGTATGGTAGGTCTTTGCTTTGACCATGAAAGAAATATGGACACATTCTCTTGTAATGTGATTTAAATCCATGTGGGTGAGACAGTTATTCTCAATGGTATCAGTGTCAATGTGTGGAAGGTTATTTCATTCGATTTTTTTATTTAGGTCACATATAATTTTCAAAACAAGCAGTGTGAACTCTTGTTTTAAGAAATAACTGTGAATATGAAATGAATTATTTTGGCAGTGGAAGATTAAAATCATGATGAGCTAGAGTGATTTATGTTATGACTCGTGACTTCTCTAATTTAGATAGTTTCTAGATCATGTCAATCCTATCATTTTTCGTCCCTTATTATGGATTGAAAATTCTTATTGTTCCTTTAGCATGAACATTTTGACTAAGGACTCTTAATCAGGATGACTCAATGATCTCCCTATGCATCTATTAGTGTCAATTGACGCATTAAGTATAGAGATTCTTGTTTGATATATATGTAGCTACATTTATCTCATAAGTTGTATTTTTACTCTATTTTTGTGGGTTGTAGTTTGACTTATATATCCACGTTCACCTCAGGACTGCACAAATATATTATATGGCATATAATACTGCCCATTATGTTCTCTTTCAGCTGATGTTTCAATTATATGACCATTTTCAGATGGTTTTATAAAAAACTAGTGTACCCCCTTGGGTAGATCAAGAGTTTTTAGATTAAAAGGTATATAATATTTAAATAAATTTAATTGTTTATAATCACCTCAATTAGGAACGATCATGAACTAGTAACCCTTTTGAATATTGGCATCAATTTAGACTTGTTGAAATTAGTTAGTTTGTTTTCAATGCTCGTTCTTTGGTCCAACTACCATTAGTTTTGAGATATTAGTGATAATATTCCAAAATTGGCATTATAATGTCACTATTAAAGCTATGAGCTCCTGGTGATGAATTTTTGATGAATAATTCCCTTAAAATGTCCATTCCTCTTATGAACCGAATCTTCTAGTCGTACATGGAATAATTCATTATTGTCTATAATGATGAAAAGATTATACAATCTATATCTGAGGGGGAGCATGAAAAGGATTTGACAATGGTCCTAAAATCTTCTTGAGAGCACTGAATTAATGACATTCTCTCAATGTGATAGTTTTAGATCTAATATGTTTACTTTTTGAATCATATCATGTATGACCAATGTTTACATTTCGATTCGATGATGATTGAGGCAGTGATTACTTGGGAACTCCCAAAGAGTGTGAAATATGTGATGATTTTTATATGTTATATGGTGTACTAATTGAGTTTAATTAATTATTACTTAAAATGGAATCTCATTCCCTCTTGGTGTAGGAGGCATCTGTGTTGTTCGATTTATTGCAAAAACCATAGTAGAAAAGATGGGTGACTTTTATCTTTAGTTGATGGTTGAAGCACCGTCACATTTTCAGAATGAGATATATTGTCAATAATTTGTTGTTTACTATGATTTTTATAATATAATATCCTCAAGAGATGCACCATAAGGATTCTTTAAAGGTGAAGAGATTGTTGTCCATTTTTAAGGAAAACTATAGTTCCATTCACTCAATGTGATGACGTGTTGTGGTAGTTTTCATACCTCCCCATTATCTATACATTAGGTTTTATTAAATATTTATATGTAATTTAAACCATAAATTTAGTAGTATGCATTTTGTAGGAATGTTATAATGTTTTTTTTTTCTGAATTCCTAAACTATTAGAAAATGAAGGTTGAACATTAGCTTCGTGATGGTATGAATAAACATCTTGAGAATTCTAAATAGGAGTGTGATGGAACATAAATAGATATATTAATGGGTATTACACATATATTGAGGGTCCATAATTATATTTTGGTTTATTTTAAATCTACTTACCATGTCAATTTACTTCTATTTCATTTGACTAAATAACATAGTTTAGAGTGTGTTTCAGTTGTATATATAATAGAATGTACCAATTCTTGGGTAACCAAGATGTTTATCTCTAACAATTATGCTATGTAAACATCATGGTTTTGTAGGGTATAATATGATGCTATGGGGACCCAGATACAACTGAACACAACATTCCACCCCTTATAGTATTTCTAGTCTAACAAAACCATTACGGCTTTAGATAATGTGTCATCAGCTGACATGTTTGTTTATTGTTCAAAACTATTTGGATCACATTACATTAATGGAATTTTATGTTAATAACTAATATAAATGTACTATTAGCATAGATAGATATTAAAAAAATTAATATATATTAAATGATTACCTTATGCTACTCTAAGGATGGTGGGGCTTCTCTTTTTGGGATAATAATAGTGCATTCAACGTCGGAGATGGGTTCAACAACCCCATGTGTATTTAGGGACACCACAGTGTTGAAAGAAATAATATGTTAGATGAGATTTTGGACATTTAGTTTTCGATTTTGGAAACAATTTCTTATAATTAATATCTCTGTGATGTGTATTGTAGAGTTTTTTCTAGTATTAATATTTTCCTTATGTCCTTTAGACCATACAATTTTCAACATGGTGCAGATGAGGTTTCATACATCTTCCCATTATCCTTTAATAGAGACCCGGTTAATGAAATCTTCTCTGGGTCACATATGAATAGATTTGTGCATGACCCATAAAAGTTTTTCAACTATATCAATATAAACCATAAGGATAGTTTCACCTTCTCAATGTACTAGTTGGAGATTAGGTATCTAAATAATCAGATCAAGTGTTGATGGTTCATTCCATTGGATTGAGTGAATTACAAATTTAGGGTAATGTAAGAGAGGTTATGGGAGTGTTAGATTCAGTTGTGGGATCGGTTCATTAACCATTTTCTGTAGCATTTGTGTGGGAAGACTATCTTTCCATAGGTAATTATTTCATGGCTATAGTTTCATTGGTTTAGTGGTTCGAATATTTCTCTTTATATGTTTTCACTTATCCCTAGATTCTGTTATTTGATTGGGTTTCACAAGAACCTACAATTAATTTATAAATAATATTAATATGTATTATACCATAGACATGAGAAAACCTTAAATAAATTGTTCTCCCAATTTTTAGGACCTCAAATAAGAAATATGACATCACCATTATTTACAAAACCCGGTATTTACACTATGCATGACATAATGTTGGTCAACATAAGATGTATATTTAAAGACGGTTACAGGTAGGTGTTTTATGTGAATTAATTAATTAATTAATTTAAAAAATTTCCTAAAACTGTAAGTCCCATTATAATTATTTCAGTATGGGAAATATTCAGGGTTATTCATATAACCTTTGGGATTATATAATAATATAAGGAGGGATCCATTGGAATAGACATCATAGTAATGTGGATCAAAGATAGTCTATCATGGATAATAGTTAAATGTGATTCAGAGGTTGTTTCATATTCCTCCCCCTCATTAGAAAATAAATTGTTCACTAATGATTGGTCTATTATTTAGGTTGGACTCATTGTTTGGTAAGTTTCAACCTTTAAATTCATTTATAAGAATTTATTATCTTATCTTCATTATTTTTATATCATTTCTCATTCTTTGCATTATCCAATATTTTATTAATAACATTGATCCAATTTATCATTTTCGTTTGTATTTTCTGCATCATTTATTCAACAATTTTTGACTTTTGGATATGAACGAATAATCTAGTGATTTTTTACATTTTCTTTCATGTGCTTTCCCACAACCATTATTGGTGGTATTGATCATTGGCCAATGGGTTTAGTGATATGACATTTCTATGATGGATTAAAGAACGATTGAATCCCCAAATTCATGGTACATGTTTAAATGATATAGGGATCATGTTTTTGAATGCATATCGAGTAATATTTTGGGATGTATATGAACAAATCATTGATCAGACTCCAATATGGGGACAGGAATCATGAAGGATATGGATCATGAATATTGGAGATCTCATTTCCATCCACTAGAGGATGAAAATATAAAATATGAGACCCTACACTCATATTCATTGATTTCTTGTGTGTTAAATGGGAATGGTTATGGGGAAATTGCTGGTATAATGCTTTTTTGAAGGATGTATTAACTTTATATAGAACCTAATACAACAATCAATGTATTAGTGAAGAACACATGTCATTTATTTCAAGATTACATGAGGATAACTTCTTTCTATTATTATTATCAAATTCCATGTTATCATTCCCACACACAAAGTGGTCCTACCTAGGTAGTTGGGACATATTCCAAAGTCACAATCCTCACACCACATGGGGCCAGACAGGCCGTGTACCATATGTAAAAATAGTGTATATATACCTGTCTAGAAAATTAATATTCTATGTGTGGATGAAGAGGACCCAGATTAATTGTACACGTCGTGTGCCCTCATCTACACACTGTGTAGTTCAACATGGTTTTCAATGAACTATCTATGGAAGGACACACCCATATGTCTAAATGGTGTCACACATCATGTGACCCTAAATATCTTTCCTGAACATTAAACTAATACATTTAATATAATGAGAGGACATGTATTGGGTATTTATTTGTCAGAGATTTCCTAAACCCTAGTAGTAAATGTTGCGTACATCGTTCATAATCATCTACCCATCCAATATAATTTTTTATTAATCGTATTTGGACCCAACATGTACCAAATACTCATTAGTTCTTAGATAAGACAGAACAGTTCCATTTATTTCAGCACCATAGATATGATGTGATCTGATATTATTTGGTTTCATTTTTAATAGATTCTTAACATGTGGTAGTGTTTGGGTGTGATCATTGGAGTGTTTCTTGGGTTGATACTATCCTATATCTCTATAGGTGGTGGTTACCCCATATTCTCTATAATTATTTAGATGGAACTCCCCCACATTACATAGGGTGTAGGTCCTCTAGCTATGTGGTGGAATCCCCATTTGGGAGAGCAAGTAGTGTTCGGGTCATCCAATAATGCAGTGCTCACTTAGTATTGGTATGTAGCGGGGTGTTGTGCGAACACCAAATTTTTGAGTGGTTACACAACATAAATGGGTAGGAGATAATAATCCCTTTTCTATGAAATATAATAGTGAGGATAATTTCCACAACTCTATTGATTATGTGTTGAAGTAGGTTTTTTGGGATTACTTATGAACTTTATGTAGTTGAGGTAAGAATCATCATTCTTAGCGGGTTTCGAATATGGAGATCCCATTTCCCTAAACACATTGGTTTCTTTGAGAATATATGATGTTGAATTTTAAATACCCTATTTTTTATGGGTTGAACAAACATATATATTTCTATTTATTCCTCATAATTATTTTCATGGTGTGTTACTATGTATGTATATACTCACCCTTTTTATGGGTTTTTACACATTAATTTTTACTTATGTAGTTGATAGGTAGGTTGGATGTAACTTTGGTGGAAGTTGTTTTAAAGGAGCATAGTGGTACATGGAAGTGATGGCCATGTCGAGTGGTTAGAATTTGAGGTATTGAGATGGGTTCTCTTTATTTTTCAATTTCATAGTTTTTGTATGGTTGGTACCTCATCATTAGTTGTAAATAATGTTTCCCATTTATATCTTTTGAATTTAATTATTGTACATTATCTATTTTTTAGATGTTATATCATTCGTTGTTTACACTCTTTATGATTCATTATTTTATTATATCTTCAAACTATTTCAGGAAGCTGGTTGTGTGCGTATAGGTACATAGTCTAAGGCCATCTATTTCACTGATATTCATATTTTTTACTAGTCTTAAGGAACTCACCTATTTGAGGAAAGATTGGGGTGTCACCCTCAGATTAATGTTACAGTAGGATACGTTCTAGTGGTTCATGTCATGATATTATTCAAGTATCTAAATATAATAGTTATAGATACAATCATCATTCACTCAAATATAGCAATACATATATTGCCACTAGTTTTACATGTTCTTTTATTTCATCCATGTTTGAAATGAACATCAAATAAATACCTAAAATTATTTTTATATTGTTTTCAGTTATAATACCTAAAGAAAATATTCAAGAATCAATGATATATAAGGATTCAAAAATTGAATTTTCAGAGATTAATCACTCTTCCACCCTAGCGGTATTTTATTGGTGGAATTATCATAATACTTGGTATGGATTGGATATAAAAATATAATTTCCAAATAAACTACAAAAGAAAATAATTTTCAATTGTCATGAATTGAAAATAAACATTTATTTTAAACGTAGAGATATGTTATATTTATTAATCTCAAGAGTAACCTCATATAGCCTTCTTTATGGAAATGTTTGGAGAGTAAGGGTATGAAAATAGGAAATAAAGATAGGATATGAGACCATTTTCTAGGAGTAAATTGATGTATTTCATTCTGAATTATGTCAAACATCCATTTAAATATAGGTGGAGTTATAAATTTGACTCATAGATTGATCGAAATAGATATTAGATACCCTATATTGAAAGGAATATATAGAGTTAGAGGAATTAAACAATAAATTAAATATCATTTAGAGAAGCGTATTATTTTACCGAGTGTGTCTCCTTTGGTAGAACCTATACAATTTATAAATTAGATTTCTTGTAAATGTTTTTATGTATTTATTGTAATTATCATAATGATATTTGTGTGTAAAAGGATCAATTCCATAGATTGATTGTTTTTTCAACCATCTTCATGGGTTTTAATTATTCTATTAAATTGAAATCCAAATAGGTTATCGTCAATTTTGGATGATGAATGGGGACTTTTGAAACACAACATTATCAATAAGGAATGGAAACTGCATGATTATTTTACTTTCATTTATCTTCACTGATTATCCTTTTGAATTTATGGATTTGAAAATTGGATTATTTATGGACAAAAATGATAAATTTTAATTGGTATTTATTGATGAAATTTTGATATATTTAAAAAATCATGGGGAATGTGAGGATTATATAATAGTTATACTAAAATATCTAAGGAAATATATTCTTTCTATTAATTTCAATACATGTGAGTTCTTATTAAAATAATTTTCATTCATGGTAACATTTTGACATGTTATGGAATCTCAATTTCTCTAGAAAATTAAATGAACATATTGCACTATTAAATGTTACAATTTGCAATGATTTTTTAATACTAAATGATTGAATTTTATTGATGTATATCATTAAATATAGATCAATAAACGAGGCTTCCAATAATTTGGTTTAAAATTATGTTGTAAAAATTAGTCTATCTGATATAGTCCATTTGATAGAGCATATGTTGTAGAGTTCCTAAAAATATACACTATGTAATAGGTGATTCAATTATTGAGAATAGGTCATATATACTGGTCATTTTCCAGTTCATAAAAAGGTTACATAGTGTATTTAATACTTTCCATGGTCAATATGATGTTGTATATGAATCTCAAGAGGTGGTGTAAACATTTTATTAGATGAATTCCATTTTTAATATACATGGTTCCCATAAAAGATGTTTAATGTGGATTTCCTGTTGAACTATTGTGGGATTCAAAATTAATTTTCTAATTTTTTTAATGTGGATAGGTAGTGGATGATGAGTTTCTTTTTCATGTGAACTTCCCTAATGAAATTGTTTTTAGATTTCACACATGTTAGTAGGATGTTTTCCCGAACCAAATAATATTATTTTATTATACTTTTTATATTTTTAACATAGCGAATGTTTTTCATATTTTTGTGGTTATTGGGTGGGATCTAAACCTAGTTCAATCCCTAATACTTAGGATAATTTCATTATTTGATGATCCATTGTATGGAGGATCAAATGGTGTCTATCTAGTGTTAATTGGTTCTTCCCACTGAGTAGATTGAGAAAATCGTAAAGAAAAATTTATGGTGGATAGAAAGGAATCTATCAACTGTAAAACGTTCTTACTATTTCCACCTAGTGATCAGATGTAGTGGTCCTCTTCCAAATCAATCTATATATGTGGTGTTATAGAATTTTTCTAGTTCACTCACAATAATCAGGTTTCTCCCATCATTGAGTTATGTGTTTTTTTATTTCCACTTCTTTTAATATTCTTATAATAATTAATTTTGAAGAATGGAAGGGTAATAATGGAATATTCTATTGAATATATTCATTCTTTTAGATAATGACACTGTAGGTTCCACTATTAAAGAAAAATCTTGATTCACCATTTTCGAGTGAGTGTATTGTGAAAAAACTCAATAAGGAAATAGAGTAGTGGGATATTAAGCCATTATCCTTGATATAGATGTCACTTATGTGGAATTATTCATTCAATATTGTATAATAATAGAATTAAAAATAATAGTTATAAATGTGATGGGTGAAATGTATGAGAAAATAATGGCTCTAAAAAATATCTTTTTGTTGTGATGTTTGATTATATTGAAGAAATTTGTTAGATACCTGGTAACAAATC
The DNA here is from genome assembly GCA_963277665.1 of Viscum album. Lineage (NCBI taxonomy): Eukaryota > Viridiplantae > Streptophyta > Magnoliopsida > Santalales > Viscaceae > Viscum > Viscum album. The sequence goes on from OY728148.1 coordinate 317,464,805, forward strand.
ATGTGAATGGTTTAATATGATCCAAGAATATCTCAAATTAGTAAAGGTATCACTGATATATGATTTATGGTATTTTTAATATTATATTCACTTTAATAAATATGATTTTATAGAGTCACATCATTGAAAAACTATAGTTGTAAGTGATTGGTAAAATTTCAAACTTGATCATTAATTTTGAGTTGATGTTGTAGGAATTATAAGATTCATCTAAAATTGATATTAGTACAATTATTTGGGGTAAATATCTTCATAAAAATACCAAAAGAAGAATATATCATGAAAAAATATGTCCCAAAGAATAGTTTAAGGTAAATTAACTGGTTCTAGTCTTACATTTTATCTTGTTGGAAAGAAATGACATATCAGGAATAATTTGAAGATTAATATGTAGTTTTCAATTTCAAGAATGATGATCTTTATTAGTGAAATGGATGGAGACAGTCATTTTCTAATGAGTGAGAACATTAAGGAAGAACCATACATTATTTTATCAGGTACATCATTTCATTCCACTAGTGTTTGAGTGTGAATTATAGATCATGTACCAAAAATATTTCATAGGGTAAATCTTGAATATAATTAAGATCTAGAAAAATATAGAAAATAATATGTTATCACTTGAAAAAAATATAATTTTCATCATACATAAATATTTTAGACAAATTCCATGTCATTGGAAGAACCTCACCCAAGTGGGGTAAGATGATGATGTTGGTTTTATAAGAAACATTTCAGATAGATTTTTCAGAATAACTTGCTGTCCATGGTGATTTCATTGAGTGTAATTACTCTATACTTGTACTTTTTTGGAATAAAGGATTAATTTTCTGTAATAATAAGAACATACATACATGGTTTGAAAACATTAATTGTTTTGTTTGGTCCCCTTGTATAATAAAATTTTAGAATTCAATTCGAAACAGTGTACATAAAATTCATCACATTTGTAACACCCCGACCCCAGTTCCCCAGGGTCTGTGCTTTATTTCATAAAATTTTCATTATCAAAAGGGAACAAAATCTTGAAAGACTTATCTTTTTAGTATCTTTGGATATACTAGACACATTCAAATTTTAAATTAAATTATAAACTGAAATAAACAACCACATTGTTTCCATTTACCACATTATCTCTTAGATTAGCCTTGTCGGTCAGTCATAATATACTTCTTCACATCCTAGAAAAATAAAACATATAAAGGGATGAGCTCAGATTCTCAGTAAGTATAACAACTTTTTCAAACACTTTCACCATGGCGCATGTAGCCATATGTGGAGGACGCATAGCTATGGCCCCACATTCCATGTTTCCAAAGGCGGGCGACATCCATTCCTTGTACAGGTACATTTGCTCCTTGATCGAAACGGGATGATGGGATGTCGGTTCTTCCTTCCATGGATTCATCCTCGGAACATGTTACCTAATTCAGGACCCCTATAAAGATTATGTCCTGGTTCGTGAATCCCATTCCCCGTGCCATATCTTCATGGATTTTGATTAATTACACTGCTTCTGTCGGGACATTACAAGGGGTCTGATCAAGGTAGGAACCTTCAGTCGGAGTAGATGGTAACATTAGGCATGTCGGGGAATCTCTAGAAATGTGCACCTAGGGGAACCTATATTCTTCTTCATAAGAGGGTATCTCAAGGGTGAAAAACCTGAGGTATCCCATGTTAGTTATGGGGTATCTTATGCCGGAGGCATGTCTCATTGGGTTTTCTCAGCTTTCCATGTTTAACACAGGGTACACCGCGCATTTATCATCTTGCATAGACGATTGCACCAAAGGTGTTTCCTCCAAAGATTTTATCATGAATCTCATGTTTAACCCGAGGTATTCCATGAGTCTAACATCTTGCAGATATGAAATCAGTGTGATATGAACGTCCCATAGAGATGGATTAGATTGGTAGATCCCTAAAATGGAGCTCAATGAGTGTTAACTAGGTAGAAGGATTAGAAAACTCTAAAAGAGCATACCCTGGATGGTGTGTCCCATAAAGGGAAGATGTCAAATCATGAAGGCTGATTTGGACACCACTGAGGGTGTATCAGGGAGTGTGTGCCCCTGAATGGGGATGCACCAAGTTTTACCATTGGATGGGATTGAAAATCATGGAGGCTTCCTACGTACCCTGTGTAGATGATCAGGATCAAAACCCACATATTTCAAAGGGTTGATGAATCAGGTCGTACGAGAAGCACATCATCCTGAATACATGATTGGGATTAGGCATAGAAAGTATCCCAAGTACTGTTAGGAACAGAGAGGAGGAAGGTGACATGATCCCACTGGGATGTGGCGCCCTGGGTGAGAATCAGGATGGATGACTGTGAGTTGAATGAAGTGGAGGGGGAATGAGATGGGACCATCGTGAAGGTGATGGTAGTGTTGGGTTTGATCCTTGAAGTGACTTCCTATGTATCCTTGTGGTAGGAAATCAATTCCACATTGTTCGATGGGTGATGGGACAACTGAGGAGGTGGCCCATGAGAATGGACGCATGGAATGGGTCCGACAGAAATGGAACCTCTGATATAGGGCATGGTGTTCCTGAAACAAATGTGATTGAGGGATAAATCAGGATGAGACATGGGTGATGAGCTTGAACCTGATGGATGAATCATATGTATCCCTTTGGAAAGGAATAAATGTCTGCGTAGTTCATCAGACGATGGCTTACCATCGATTGGGGACGTCAATGACTTATCATCAAATGAGGTTGACAATGGATTACCGCTAAATGGGGTCAACAACAGCTTACCGCTGAATGGGGTCACAATTCGTTACCGCTGGATGGAGTTGAACCTCAAAGAGGATTCCTACGTACCATGTCTATGAGACAAGGATCAAATCCCACAAAGTTCAGTTGGAGTGGTAACTGATGTGAAGGGGCTCAGAAGTAATGGGTGATGGGATTGATCCTCAAGAAGGCTTCCAACGTACCTTGCATTGGCAAAGATCAAAGACCAAGTAGTTCAAAATGGCTTTGATGAACCGATGGGAAGGGGTCCAGAGCAAACAGTGGGGTGTGTGCTTGAACCTCAGGAAAGATTCCTACATACCTTGCCTTGGCATGGATCAAAGACCACGTAGTTCAGGTGGGGTTTGGTGAACCGACATGAATATGGTTGGAATAACCAATGGGTGGTGGGAATGAACCTTAGGGAGGCTTCATACGTACCTTTCCTTGGATAGGATCAAATACAACGTAGTTTAGGTGGTGTTGGCCAACCGATGTGAAGTGGGACATAGCGACAAATGGATGTTGGGCTTGAACCACAAAGACGTTTCCTATGTACCTATCCTTGCCATGGATGAATGTCCTCATAGTTCATAATGTTGTGGGGCCTACACATGGGCGGATTCCCATGTGCCGCTATGGAGCAGCAACAGTTGATGGGGCTTACGCAAGTAAAGTGCTCGTGTGCCTCTATAGAGTGGAAATGGTGAATAGGGCTTATGCAAGGTATCTTCATGGGTTCCGCTATGGAGATGCAATGGTGAATGGGGCTTATGCAAGGAAGCGACCCGGGTGCTGATATAGAGCGTGAATTGTACATGGGGCTTGAGCATGGAATATACCAATGTGTCGCTATAGAGCGATAATGGTATTAGGTATTATACAAGTAAGCTACCTATGTGCCACTATGGAAGGGAAATGGTGGATGGGGTTTACGCAAGGAAGTTTTCTATGAGCCTCTTTTGAGTGGCAATGGTGGATGGGGCTTATGCAAGGAAGCTGCCCTTGGGCCGCTATGGAGAGGCAATGGTGTAAGGGGCTTAAATAAGGAAGTTGTCTGGGTGCTGTTTTAGAGCTAAAATTGTGGATGGGGCTAACTCAAGGAAGCTTCTCTGGTGTCTCTAGGGAGTGCCAATGGTCAATGGGGCTTACGCAAAGAAGCATCCTAGGTGCCTCTATATAGCAGCAATGGTAGATGGGTCTTACACATGGAAGCTTCCCATGTGCCGATATGGAGCGGAAATGGTGGATGGGGTTTATGCAAGGAAGCATCATGTGTGCTGCTACAGAGCGACAATGGTGGATGGGGATTACTCTAGGAAGCGTCTGGGGTGTCACTGTAGGGCGGTAATGGTGAATGGGGCTTACGTAATGAAGCTCCCCAGGTGCCGCTATAGAGCATCAATTGTGGATGGGGCTTATGCCAGGAAGTTTCCCCGGTGCCTCTATGGAGCGGCAATGGTAAATGTGGATAACGTAAGTTAGCTCCTCGGGTGCCACTAAAGAGTGGAAAATATGGATGGGTCTTACACACGAAAGCTGTCCGGGGCCACTAAGGAGTGGTGATGGTGCATGGGGCTTGCACAAGGAAGCTTCTAGCAATGCCTTCCTAATGTCTGGCCATGTGGGAATCCCAACCCATTGGTGGGTTGAAGATTATGATTGAGGCCTACACCTATGTGCTATTTCACAAGCGAGATAATGCCAATGGCGCTGGAATCAGTACGAACCAAGGAAAAATGAAATGTTTAAATATCATGGCCATCATCCGGAACATGGTGGGGGTAGTGTGACGATGGAAAATAACTGATGAACGTGTTTGAAACCTAACATATATACCATGTTAGCCTGAAATGGGGACTAACAAATGATTGTCAACTATTAAAAAATATTGAAAAATAGGACCTGACTCAAAGTGTAATCCTAAGTCTTCCATGGCGTTGGGCCAGGACGGTTGGTGAGCCGATGCGGTATGGGACCGGGCTTTTTGGGGTTCCCTTCAAACATGAATGTTGTTGAAGATCCGAATAAAGGACACGGAAGGCGTGAGGTGGAGTTATGGAATGTTTGAACGGATTCCAACGATTTTGAAATTATGCTACTGTGTTCATGTAATATTGCATCTTATTCTTGGAACATAAGGAATCTCTTATTTGGAACAAGAGGCATCTTATTATAGAACAATAGGTTTTACTATACTGTATAGTCATATAGTGAGGACCGTTAGCATCATATTATTGGAGCATGAGGCATCTATTCATTATAGAAAGAGGCATCCTATGTTTCATACATAAGGTGTATTACAGTTTATAGTCATGCAGAGATGACTATTGGAATCTCATACATGGAGAATAAAGAATCTCATTTTTGGAGCAAGAGGAATCCTATGTTAGTAACATAGGGTGCACCACAGTTTATAGTCATGTAGATTGTACTGTTTGTATCTCATGCTTGGTGCATAAGGCATCTCTTCTTTAGAGAAAGAGGAATCCTATGTTTGTAACATAGGGTTCAATATAGTTTATAGTCATGTAGATAGGACTGTTGGCATCTCATGCTTGGAGAATAAGGCATCTCTTGTTTGTAGAAAAAAGGCATCATATGATTTTAACATAGGGTACCCCACTGTTTAATGTCATGTAGATATGACATTTAGGCATAACGCAGCTCGAAATGGCTAGTGTTGGGACTTACGCAAGGAAGGCCCTTTCTGGTTCAACCTGGAATAGGATTCAGGTGATCGGGTTCGGATGAGTTTCTTGAGGAATGGTTCAACTCAAGGTACTCGGAGGGGAATTGATGATGAGAATCTCAACTCACAACATAGGAATGGACCAATAGGAATATGTTGACTCATGGTGATTCATACTATATGGAGCAGTATCTCAAATCATGCTTCCCCATAGGTGGATGGTGGCTATGCATAAGGGAGGAATGGAAATTGATGATGTCCCGGCCTGAGAAGTTCATGGTGCGACTCTCCATTTTTCATGGTGGTGTGTGATGGTAGTGAAGGGACAGGCTCGGAGGGCCGGGGTGCAGCCCGACACTGACACTAAGCAGGGGTGCGGGGAGCAACCCCTGTGGTATGGACCAGTGGGTGCGAAGGTAGGAGCTTCACAAAAGATAGGTATTTGCAGAGAAAACGGGCTCGTGAAACATGGGGACTCTCTCAGCACCTTTGCAATGGACTCACAGAGCAGGATTTTAAAGGAAGCTGCTCGCGAAGCAGGGACTCGCAGAGTAGCTATGCGAAGGAATCTATTCACATAGCATGAACTAGTGGAGAAACTACAAAAAAGATGCTCCTCGCAGAGCATGGACTCATGGAGCCACTACGTGAAGGAATTTGCTCACATAGCATGGAATCACGGAGCTCGGAAGCTCCATGAAGTTGAAGGGATTGACCACCCATGGGGTGGCATAACCATCCGTATGAATGGGTGTGATCTAGGTATTTATAAGGGGGAGGTTCCGCGAAGCAGAGCTCACTCGGCGCGAATCCAATGCTTGCTCTGCGGTGGGTTCGCGAACATCATAGGGGTTCACAAAACATCTTGCCACCTTGCTCCGTAGTAGGTTCATGAATGTCTAAAGAGGTTCACGGAGCATCCTGCCTCCTCGCTTCGCGGAGGGTTCATGAATGTCAAAGGGCTTCATAGTGCATCCCACCTCCTCGCTTCATGGTGGCTTCGCGAAGGAGGATCTTTGCGTCGACATGGGCCCCCAGTCAAGTTCCCTTCCTCCGCGATCATGGAGGGAGTTTCGCGAATGGGCTCTGCAAATTAGTTTTCTATCCCAACATCAAATTTTCATAACTCCTAATTCGTAACATACTTTGGGCTCTATGACCTATAAAATTAAATCATGGGAAATTGTATAAGATCTTGAATCATATATGGAATCATTTTTAATATTTTGGGGATGCATTTTTTGGTTCCAACAAATGCCACCCCTAAGAACGGGGTCCAACAAGGATGAGGAGGGAGAGGCAGATCGCGTTCTGAGGAAACTGCTGATGAAAACACATTCCATGGGGTGCATTATACTAGGATCATATTGAGGAAATAGCCAACTAAATCTCTAAGAATGTGTGGGCCATTCTTGGTTTGGGAAACAAGAAATAACACGACATAATTTACATGTACGAGAGTGTTAAACAACATAAGGTATTAGGGGATCAGAATGGGGAATACATCACCCTTAGGAGCATCCTAAAATAGGGATTCTAGCAGGAGAATTGGGCACCCAAAATAGTCAATCCAGATTTTCCGGAAGAAAGAGGGAGACCTGACTGGAGAATGAAGCTCTCAGAACAGTCGAATTACCGTTTTCCCAGTGTTCTCTTGTGCATGAGTGGGGTAACACCAGGGGTGTTGCAATTAATCCGAACATAGGATAGTGGAATGTGTGAATACCCAAAATATGTAACACTGTAGGAGTGGCGTGAAAATGAAGGATAACTATTGACTGTGTGTGAAACACAGTATCCTTAATGTGTTAGCATGAAATAGAGATAACAGACGAGGTTCGACCATTGACCATGTTCGAAATAAGAGGCATGACCCAAAATGCTACCCAATAGTCTTCCAGAATGTGGTTCCAGGATAGTAGGCGAGCCATAGGCTGATCATCCATACTGTTAGGGGGTTATTTTAGATGTGAATGAGGATGAGGGTCTGAATGAATGGCACAAAAAGTGTGTAGTTGGAGTAATGGGTTTTTCAAATATATTCCAACACTATTTATATCATGACACCATGATGAAGGAATATTAGGTGGGTGTATCCGTCTAATCGTGGGTCAAACGTAATTCTGAGAAGGACCTCTCTGATAAGGGATCTGGTGCATCCCATGATCTACATAGTGCATCCAGAAACAGTTTAGGGTAGAATAAATGTTTACTATCATGTGTAGAGGACATAATGACTCATTAAGTTTTACGTCATACGATAGGACTAAGGGTAAAATGGGAGATCCCAAGAAGGGAGTATGTGGAGAGGTAGCTATAAACCCAACGTGAATGAGGACATAACGAGTCTTCAGCACAACACATATCCCCGGAGGAAGTTCTTAAGGTCAAGAGAAGAAAATTGAATGTTAGGATGGGCCCAAGGCTAAGTGGTCGGGCGTTCTTACATACCCCATGAGGATGGAAATCAATCCATACATAGTTTTGATGGCGCAGTTTATCATCATCCAGGACAAGGAAAGGTATGTGTGGCATGGTTGAGCTAGTACACATCCTACCAGAACTATTATGCCCACGTGAGTCATGCTCAATGTGGGAAACAATAAGTGGTAATCTCAAGTTCCTAGCATAGGAAGGCACTTGTCAGGGACGATGGGTCACTTGGTGAATGATGCCCAGCTGATGCTGACCCACTAATATAATGCACCTACCTGAGCGGAAGTGTAAAGTCGAGTATGATGAAATTCCACTTGAACATAAGGAAGTGGAATTATGTGAATCATGATGCTCGAGATCTGTACCACAATGATGGTGGCATGACGATAGGGGATAGGTGTTGACCATGTTTGACACACTGTATCCATATTGTGTAACCCTGAAATGGGAAAAAAATGAGGGCCAAACTTAGACCCAGTTTGAAACACAGGTCCTATCCTAAATGTCATCTGAGATTTTCCAGGACATTGGCCCAGGATGGTAGGTATGCCAGTGTGGCATCATACCATGCTGGAAGGGGGTCCCTTCAGACAAGGAAGAGGATGAGGATCCAAATGACGGGCTAACGAAGCTAGGACATGGAATGAGGGGAATTGCCATGTTAAAATTCCATATAACGGGATCTTTGTCGAAATGCATATGAATACAACTATAAGACATATCAGATTGAGGGAGTCGAGTCCATTACCAAGGAAAAGGGTCATAGGGTCACCTGCTTTCAACTTAATGTCATAGGGTGGACCATTATGGGGGTTTTATTGAATTGATTATGTGTAGGGTGGCGAAATATACAAATGTGACACGATGATCCCATAGGAAGATCATAGTTTCTAGTCATAAACATGGACCACTCTATGAATTGATATGGGAATCAAATTGTGTGGGAATTGAAAAACCAGACATGAATGAGATTCTACGAGGTACTCACAAAAACACTTGTTCCCAAATTAATTTTGGTTGAGGGGCTAAAAGAGAGGACACGATTTTTGATTCTAGGAGATGGACCCGGAGACAATGTGTCTGGGCGGTCCTACATATCTTATAAGGATAAGAATAAAGCCATATGTTGTTCTAGGAAATGTCATGTTGTTTAATGTCTTGTAGAAATGACACATAGTGATCTTAGTTTTTGGTCATACAACTCGGACCATAGATGGTAGGGAATATGGGAGACAAATGGTGTTGTAATTCTGAAACCTGGCATGAATGAGGACATGGATTTTAGATCACTAAGTGTTCCTTGGTTGAGGATTTAGGTCGAGGGACAGAAAACAAAAGTTACGATGGGCTTGAGGTAATGTGCAAGGGCGTTCATATGGATCCCTTGAGCATGAGAATCAAGTCATACGTAGTTCATGGTGTGGCATGGTAATGTACTAGTTCCAGGGATGATGAGGTCGTGCGGGTTTGGACCTTGCACCAAAAGAAGCGGAATTTGATAGATCTTGTTTGTCCTTTAGGATTAATGTGTGTTTTGTTTTGAACTGATGGACCTATGATAGAATGTCTATGAATAACCCCAGTAATCAAGCCGTATGAGGCGTTTGAAAAATGGTACCGTGTGTGACCAATACCAAACAATACTCCCCCTCATGTGAGGATATCACGGTGCAATTCCATTTTTCTTCATGTGGCCAGGACGATAATGTCACAGATTTGAGTCATTTGATGGGACAAACCATAAATTTTGATTTCGTGCATTATAGACACAACAGTTTAAAGTCATGTGGGACTAGGAAGTATAGTTTAAATTCATATGGCTCAGAAATATGCATGAGAGATGAGGTACCATAGGGAATGTGCACAGCATGATAAATCATTCCCGACGTGAATTAGGACGAGGTTCACATCATACCATGCATGATTACGACGGGGAAATCGTGTGTCAAGGGGCATGAAAAGGTCAAAGGGTATGGGATAGAAGTGGCTATCCCCCTGTTGATATGGAACCAAAGACGATATGTTCAGGTGTTCCTATGTATCCCACGAGGATGGGAATCAATCCACATGTAGTTATTGAAGGTGGCATTGGGGTTTGGTTACCCAGTGTTTATGGTCATGTTTTTAAATAAAAACTATTGTGGGGTAGTGAGATGTTTTTGGGGTTTGGTTTCCCAGATGTATGATGATGTACCCCTCTCATTGGTAGATTTTGTGTACCAACTCCTTAATGTCTTGTATCACTCTACGAGACATGCAGTTTATAGTCAAGATCATTTTGAGAATGATAATAATATAGAGAGATTTTTGGGAAGAGAGAATTGGTAATATATATATATATTCATAGACCTCATGGGTTTGATCCTTCTATTGTGGATAAAAGATGTTAATTAGTAGGGACATGGAACAAGAGTTATACTCATACTCAGACTCAGACAAGGTGATTTAATGTACGACTGATGTGTCGTAGACTCAGTCAGATTTAAGGTTCATTAGCATTGTGTTCATGTATAATACTCGGAAACAATGGGCTTGAGTGATTATTTTCTTGTGATGTGTCAGGTTATTATTCTTGGGACTACATGAACCACAAGGATAAATTGCTGTTAGCTGAATTCTATACTCTAGGAACTCTAGATATTGTACAAGGTAAGGTCTATATCACTTTTTCTTTTTTTTATAATAATTTTAAGAACAACTTCCCTATTATATGAATTATCCACTTGTTAGTATGGTATGTTGTGTCTTTCACCATGACACCAATATAGATGAATTCCATTTTAATGTGATTTAAATCCATGGGGATGAGTAAATGATTCCCAAAGGTATTAGTGTCAATGTGTGGTGGATTATTTCTCTCGACTAGTTAGTTTTAGGTCACATATAATTTTCAAAGCTATCAATTTGAACCCTTGTTTTAAGAAATAAGTGTGAATATGAAATGATTTGTTTTGGAAGTGGAATATTATGATCATGAGAAGTAAGAGTAATCTATGTTACGACCCATGACGTCTCTAATTTAGAGAGTTGCTGGAACATGTCACTCATATCATTTTTCTTCCCTTATTTGGGATTGAAAAGTCCTATTATTCCTCTAAAATGTACATTATGACTAAGGAAACTTAATGAGGATGACCCAATGATCTCCCTATGAATCTAGTAGTGTCACTTGGATCATTGTGTATAGAGATTCTTCTATGATATATATGTATCTATAGTTAGCTCAAATGATTTTTTTTTCTGTTTTTGTGGTTGTATTTTGAATTATACATTAACGTTCACCTCGGGACCACACAAATATTTTCTATGGCATATCATATTGCATATAATGATCTCTTTGATATGATGTTTCATTTATAAGACCGTTTTTAGTTGGTTTTATTCAATACTAGTGTGTCCCCTTGGGTAGATCAAGATTTTTTCGAGTAAAAGGTATATGATATTTTTATACTTTTAATTTTTTATAATCACCTCAATTATGAAATATCAAGAAAAAGTAACTCTTTTTGAAGATTGACATCAATTTAGACTTGTTAAAATTAGTGAGTTGGTTTTCAAGGATAGATATTTTGTCCAACAACCATTAGTTTAGAGATAATGGGGACAATATTCCAAAAATGGAATTCTAATGACACAATTAATACTATGAGCTCCTGGTGATGACTTTGGTGTGAATAATTCCCCTAAAATGTATGTGTCTCTTATGAACTAATTATTCTATATATACTTGGAAAAATTAATTGCTTTATTTAATTATGAAAAGATTTTATATTCTATATCAGAGGGGGAGCATGAATAGAATTTTACAATGGTCCTAAACTCTTCTTGAGAGCACCAAATTAATGAAATTCTCCCAAAGTGCTAGTTTTAGATCTAATATGATCACTTTTTGAATCATATCATTTATGAACAATGTGTACATTTCATTTCGGTGATGATTGAGGTAATGATTACTTGGGAACCACCAAAGAGTGTGAAATAGGTGAAGATTTTAATATGTTATATGTTGTACTATTTGGGTTTAATTGATTATTACATTAAATGGAATCTCATTCCCTCTTGGTGGAGGACGCACCTGTGCAGTTTGATTCATTGAAAAAAAAACATAGTAGAGGATATGGGTGAATGTTATCTTCAGTTGATGGTCGAATCTCTGCCACATTTTCACAATGATATATATAGTCAATTTTGTGTTTTTTTCTGTGATTTTTTTTGACATAATAACCTCAAGAGATGCACCATAAGGATTCATTAAAGGTGAAGAGAATGTGAAACATTTTTTTAAGGAAAACTATAGTTCCATTCAATCTATGCGAAGAGGGGTATAGGTTGTTTTCATACCTCCCCATTATCTATACATTAGGTTTTATTAAATATTTATATGAAATTTCAACCATATGTTTGGTAGTATGCATTTTGTATTAATGTTATAATATTTTTTTCACAATTCCTAAATTATTATAAAATAAATGTTGAACATTAGGTTTGTGATGGTATGAATAAACCTCTTGAGATTTCTAAATGGGATTGTGATGGCACATTATTAGATATATTTATAGGTATTCCACATTTAGTCTGGGTCCATAATTATATTCTGGTTTATTTGAAATATACATACCACGTCGATTTACTTATATTTCATTTTTCAGAATAGCATAGTTTAGAGTTTGTTACAGTTGTACATATAAGAGACCATACCAATTCATGGGTACCCATGATGTTCATATCTACCAATTATACTATGTATACATCATGGTTTTGGATGGTATAATTGTAACCTCCCAGGTAAATAACGAATAAAACATTTTCATATTTATTAATATTTACGAATTAAATATTTATTTTACTTTAAATGGGTTTCTATGTTCAATAGCGTACCCAATACGCAACAAAGAGTTTCTTTGAAATCTTACATTGCACACTAGTAATAAAAATAATATTATTTTAAGTGGTAGTTAACGTGTAGCCGTTGTATTGGCAGGAATGAATAGAAATAACTAAAATATGATTATATATGTTTGTTAAATTTTTTTACATTTATCCAATAAAGGATAAAATCTTAAAATACTAAACGAATTCAATTTTAGGCATAGATACTATAATATTCACTAAAAGGTCAAACTATCGCCTTTTGATGGCGAACCCTATTTAAATATAGTTTTGGTCACTCTTATACATTATATTGGACCAAATAAAATTCTTCTATATAATCGGGACATCAAAATTTACTTTGTGTAAATTTTTTATATTTTTCCGATAAAGTTCATTTTTTAATGAATAGTGAAAAATGTTGTATTTTAATTCAAAACCTATTTTTAATCTAATTTATTTATATGATTAGATTATCTTTTGAATTTGTTCGAAAGTAAAATTAGAATATATTTTTACCATTTAATCCAATAGTGGTCATTGTAATTAATTTCACTTTGAAATTGGACTTAAACTAGTGTCAATCTTTTGATATATATTATTTCATAAAAACACGCTATTTGTACTGACAGCGGAAATTAATTATTAAATTAATTAATGTAACTTATATGATTTGAATTTTTTAAAATATACATCATTTTTGAATTCAGAATACCAAATATATATTAGGGTGATGTTTTGGTATTTTTCTGAAAAACATCAATTTTTAATGAATAGTGAAACCACTAAGTGGTACTTAAAAACTGATTTTCCGTTTAAGTGAAATTTTTCAACCTCTGTATTTTGGATTTCAAATATCCAACATACATGTTATTAATTAAGATGTAAAATGTGGTTCAATGAGATTAAAATAATTTTTTGATAAATAGTAACTTTTATGTTTTTAATCACGATTAGAGGTAATTAGTGTAATTTAAGGTAAAAATAATGTTTTAATAATATGATATGACCTTGAAACATGTCAAACCCTTATTGGATGTGTCATGGCCTACCATGAAAACCCATTTATCCATTTTTTGGGCCCCATGGAGCCACTTGGGTAAGATAATGACATTAATGCCTTTTAATTAATGTAAAAGTAAAAATGACACAAACATGTATTGTTTTACTAAAACAATTTAAAATTGGGTTATACAAGTCATATTTTTGACTATAAATATTGATTATAAAGATAAAAAGATTTAATACATCATGATATTTTTCTTATAATTTTTAGATAATAAATAAATTAAATTATTTATGACACCCTGATGATGCAGCGATTATACCTCATTATTTAACGATTTAAATAAAATGAAACGATAATGTAAAATATAATACCTAAACTTGTCAAAAACCTATTGTATGGGAGTATTTATAACTCTCATCACCATATCTTCGAAATATATAATTTTGGTACCTTTAAAATCTGAAAACCATTTTATAATAAAGTAACCTTTTATAACATTCCAAGAGTGCCCCTCCTCTCCTCTTATAAAAGATCCCCACCTCTACCACCATACCCACACCTCTCAAGCCTTTGTCTCAGCCAAAACCTGCCCATTTTGTCTCCCCACATCCCTCTATTACTCTTAGAAGCATCACTTTGGGAAGAAGTCTTTCCAAGGAAGCCTTTCAGCTCAAATCAAAAAGAGTTACCTGTTTTAAATGTAGTGTCTTGTCTTGTGTTCTTTTGTTTTATTTTTCTTCTCCAACCCCCTAAAATCTTTTTATTCATTTATTTTGTAACAACTAAAGTATCTTCAATATACTAGTATGTTTTTATAAGATGTATCAGATCTACACTTACACACACCATCATCTAATTGTGAAAGAACATACTGTTTCTGTGGATAGTGAATTTCTGCCTCACGAAACGATGATTGTTCAATATTATTTTAACACCTTCAAAAGTGGCCATTATGATGTCACAATATTTATATATGATATATAATATGTTTATGTTTTCCTTAAATTTCTTAATTTTTCATTTATGAAATACTTTTATGGTATCTATTATGGGTAAACGCGATATCATCATTTTAGGAAGAGCGGACTACCGCCCCCTCAAAGTGATTTGATTCGTTAATACCATATGTGGTAAGTATAAAGGATAGATTTAATGATATTATATATGATACAATACTGGAATTATAATACTATTATGTATCATTATGTTTTAATTCCATTAAATATGAAATATAAATGGATGTAGCGTGCATGCGTACGTACCACTTACCGTCTCCATGAACGGTGCATTTCATTTCTTACCTCTAAATGTTATGTAATATTATAAATGCATGTATATAATGGATATATATTATATATATGATTTCTACATAATGAATATAATTTTGGATATAATGGATATTTTACACCATGAACAAACTTATAATTATAAAGAGTTTATTTTTGACTCAAGTACCAATGATCGTTTAAACGACTGTTATTAACATAAATAATTGTATAGTGTTCATGACATGGTAATAAGTGATATAAAAGAAATAATGAACTTGAAAAAGGTTCTGAAGAATGTTGAAATTAACTCAAGTTTATTATTATGGAGATTAAAGAACGATCAAGTGAAGTCGGGCCCGAGGTAAGGGACATCGTCTCAATCTCCTTTCATTGAGGCATATTTTGTTTTATACTAAACATTCTTTTAAATGGTGTATAAACCCCTTTTACTTTTACATTTATTCAAAAGGAATATTTTTATAAAAAACATTTACTAAATGACAAAAGGGAATTTTTTTGTCATACGTATGCGGCGACAACGACTTCTCCGCCGTCGTGACCATTATTTGAGTTTCGGCTTCCTCTACAAGCCATAACATTTTTTGAATGAAAAATAAATACCATGTTTTACTTTCATTTTATTTTGGTATTGAAAATGGTTTTCATAATGTTTTTATATCAATGTGTTGTATTTATAGCTTGTGATTGAAAAGTGGAAATGTTATGTTTCCTTTATGCATGTTTTTTGTGATAAGATTATGTTATGGTTCTTGGGAATTGTTATGAAGATGGGTGGTTCTGTGATAAAATAAGGGTGGGTGAGCCCGATATAGCTCTCCAATGCATTGGGTAACGCGAAGGGGTTAAACGTTACAGTTTCTCCGAAGAGATTTAGGGAATATACTGTGATGGGTATTCCAAATGTAATCATGAGGGTCACTTCCTATGTGATAATGTTATGAATTCCTCACGTTACCTTTATGTCTTATGATTTCTATGATTTATTCATGATTTTATGAGGTATGCGATTATGTTTTATGAGTAAAGTATGATTCCATTCATGGACTAATGTTTTCATTTCGTCCTTTTATATCCCTTGCTGCGCTTTTTATGCTCATCCCATGTTTTTGAAATGTTTTTCACAGGTCAAGGGAAAGGTACATGATGTGATGATAGTGTCAAGGAAGTGTCAAGAAAGAATCCATGTTTTATTTTAAATATGTTTCCGTTGATGGGAAAAATGAGTACTATCTTTTATGGAACCACTTTGTTTAAATGTGGAGAGTAATGCATGATTTATGATCTAATTATTTAAAACTCTAAACCAGAAAAAATCATCAATGTGTATTCTTTAAATATCTCAAGATTAAGTAATGTTTAAGGCTGGTGCCTTATAGTTTGAATCAGAGGTCGGTTTAGATAACTTTAGGATTTATAATTCTATTAAAAAGATTATCCAAATATATTTTTTATGGTCAAATTTAAATGATATAGCATTTTAAGATTACCATTTTGCTTCATCTAAGACATGTTTGTTCATAATGGTTTTCCGCAGAGGAAATAGGGAAGAAATGCTAGGAAGGCATACGGAAGGAAATGACCTTCCGAATCAGCATCCTGAGATGATTGGAATTGGAACTGAATAGTTTTTTGCAGTAATGGCGCAGTTGACTCAAGCGATAAATGGTGGGGGTATCCATGCACGAGATCAGCTTGATCAACCGCAGAGGAACATGTCAGTTGTGGAACATTTCATGAGGCAACATCCCCCATCATTCAGGAGATCATCTGACCCTGTGCTATCTGAAGGGTGGGTTAAAGCACTGGAGAAGATTTTCAATTTCATGGGGTGTACAGACAATCAAAAGGTTAGTCTAGCTATTTCCCTTTTGGAGGGTGAAGCAGATCAGTGGTGGTTGATGGTTAAAATGTCAGGGATGTTGATGAGATTGATGCTCTCGACTGGGATGAATTAAAAGGTATGTTTCTTGAGAAGTATTTTCCTAAGGATCTTCAACATAAGATATAAAAACAATTCCCGGAATTGAGGCAAGAAGAAGACTCAGTGGATGCCTATGAAGAAAGGATCACTCGATTGGCATGGTATGCTCCAAATTTTATCCGAGACCTTGATAGTAAAATCAATCATTTTTACACAGTATTAAAGCCAAAATATCAAAGGTATTTAGCTTCTTATGAGTTCAAAAGTTATGAAAATCTTGTTCGATGTGCTGAGAAGTTGGAAATGGAGTTTGTTGATGATCAAGTGTTCTATAACAACCTGCAGAAGAAGAGACCGAGGTGGCAGGAGAAAGGAAAGAATTCTTCATAAAGGTCTGATGGTAAGAAAACTAAGTTTCCAGTTTGTGATAAATGTGGTAAAAGTCATGTTGTGGAATGTCTTCTGAATTATGGAAAGTGCTACCAATGTGATAATATGGGACATAAGGATCGTGATGGAACTGAAAAAGATCAAGGTGATGGTAAGTCCAAATTTGATTTGCAGTTAGTGAAATGTTCTAAGTGCAATGAGATGGGTCACTAGGAAAATGAGTATCTGACCAAGGGCTCGAGTGATGGGAAGCAGTTAGACTACAAGCAGAAAGGGGTGGTGAAATCCTTTGCAACTACATCAGCAGATGTTGGGCCATCAAATGAAGTGGTATTATGTACTTTTTTTGTTTTTTCGGATTATGCCAGTGTGTTGTTTGATTCGGGGTCTACACATTCTTTCATCTCTGAAAACATTTCAAGGAAAATGGGAATACCATCTCAAGAAATGACTCCTGAACTTGTGGTAATAACACCTGGGGGAAATGTATAGGAAAAAAGAATTTATAAGAATCTTCCCATCCTTATCCGTGGAAAGAGCTTACTAGAAAACCTTATTGTTTTACCTCTAGTGGAGTTTGATGTTATCCTTGGTATGGATTGGATCTCTGTTTACCATGATAAGATTGATTTTAGAGATAAAGAAGCTTCTTTTCATAAATACTTTCAGTTTGTGTACAATAATGAACCCATACTGTTGAAAACATATCAAGAGGCTGATAAACATTTAAAAGATGGAAATTAATGTTACCATGCACATATTGTTGAAAACAAAGGAACTGTTCAGATTAATGATGTGCCTGTGGTAAATGAGTATCCTGATGTTTTTCCTGATGAGTTTCCTAGAATAATACCAGATCGGGATGTTCAGTTTACTATTGACTTAGTTCCTGATGCTAAGCCAATTTCAAAACCCCTTATCAAATGGCTCAAATTGAACTTTTAGAGTTGAAGGAGAAATTGCAAGATTTATTAGAGAAAGGTTTCATTAGACCTAGCACATCACCATGCGGTGATCCTGTTTTATTTGTTAAAAAGAAAGATGGTTCAATGAGACATTGCATTGATTATAGAGCATTGAATAATATCACTGTTAAGAACATGTATCCTTTGCCTCATATCGATGATTTGTTTGACCAGCTCCATGGAGCTCAGTTTTTTTCAAAGATTGACCTGAGATCGGGGTACCATCAGTTGAAGTTAAAGGAAGCATATATTCTGAAGACCACGTTTCGAAAAAGATATGGCAATTATGAATATGTATTAATGCCTTTTTGGCTAACCAATGGACCAGTTGTATTCATGGACCTTATGAACAGAATATTCCATGAGTTCTTGGATAAGTTTGTGGTTGTTTTCATTGATGATATTTTGGTGTTTTCTAAAAGTAAAGAGGATAAGGCAAGACGTTTAAGGGTTATTTTAAAAACCTTAAAAGAATAGAAATTGTATCGGAAATTCAGAAAGTGGGAGTTTTGGTTGCAACAAATTACTTTCCTTGGTCACATTGTTTCTAAAGATGGGATAACTATTGTTCATGAAAAAACAAATATTGTTGATGAATGGCCAATACCCACAAATGTACCAGAGATTCGTAGCTTCCATGGTTTGGTAGGCTATTACTGAAGGGTTGTTAGAAATTTTTCATGGTTATCTAGTCCAATGACTAAGCTAACTCGGAAGGCTGTTATGTTTATCTAGACAAAAGAATGTGATGATTGTTTTCAGGAACTGAAAACAAGATTGGCGAATGCTCCAGTTTTGGCACTACCTTCCAGGAATGGTGATTTTGTTTTCAACAATGATGCTTCATTGAAAGGACTTGGTTGCGTCCTAATGCAGAATGATCAGGTAATTGCTTATGTTTCACGACAGTTGAAAACTCGTGAGTTAAATTACCCTACACATGATTTGGAATTAGCTGTTGTTGTTTTCGCTTTAAAAATTTCGAGACATGATTTGTATGGAGTAAAGTGTGAAATATATGCCTTTCACAAAAGTTTAAGGTATATATTCACTCAGAAATAATTTAACATGAGATAGAGGAGATGGATAGAATTAATCAAGGATTATGATTGTACAATTCATTACCATCCTGGAAAAGAAAATAAAGTGGGTGATGCTTTGAGTCGAAAAAGTAATACTTCATTGAAAATGCTGTGTTTGGAACGTGATCCTTTGGTTAAGGATTTGATGAACTTTGGCATAAAAGTTGATGGTACAGGAAGTTCTTCTATTTTTTTTCAGGTATCAGTTAGATCATCTCTATCAGACCGAATTATGCAAGCACAAGAGCAAGACAACAAGTTGCAGAAAAAGGTAGAGCTAGTTCAGAAGGGTAAGATTCCTGAATTCAACATTGATAATGATTGTGTTTTGAGATTTAGGAAGAGATTGTGTGTGCCTTGTGATTAACAGTTGAAGAGAGAGTTTTTATATGAAGCTCATATTTCTCCATTTTCAGTTCATCTAGGCAGTACTAAGATGTATAGAGATCTTCAGGAGTATTACTGGTGGGATGGAATGAAAAGGGATATTGCTGATTTTACTGTGAAGTGTTTGACTTTTCAACAGGTAAAAGCAGAGCGGAAGTTACCGAAAGGGATACTTCAGCCTTTACCAATACCAGAGTGGAAATGGGAGAATATATCCATGGACTTCGTTGTAGAATTGCCGAAGACACCTCGAGGTAATAATGAAATCTGGGATATTGTTGATCGCTTGACTAAATCTTCCCATTTCCTTGCTATACAAGATAATTTTTCCCTAGATCAACTTTCCCATTTGTATCTTAAAGGGATAGTCAGTTTACATGGAGTTCCTCTGTCCATTGTATCTTATCGTGATCCCAAGTTTACTTTTAACTTTTGGAAAGGCCTTCAGAAGTCGTTGGGTACTGAATTAAATTTTAGTACAACTTTTCATCCTCAATCAGATGGGCAGTCAGAAAGAATGATTCAGACATTGGAGGATATGCTACGTGCTTGTTCTATGGATTACCAGGGAATTTGGGACCAACATCATTCTTTGGTTGAGTTTTCTTATAATAAAAGTTTTCATTCTAGTATACAGATGGCACCATTTGAGGAATTATTTGGGAAGCGGTGTCGAACTCCAGCTTTCTGGGATGAAGTGGGTGAAAGGAAGTTGATGGGACCGGAATTGGTATTAGAGTTGGCATAATAAGTTCAGATGATACAAGGACACATGAGCATGGCTCAGAGTAGGCAGAAGTGTTATGCGGACAATAGGAGAAGGATCTCTCTTTTGAGGTAGGTGATCATGTTTTTCTCAAAGTATCACAATGGAAAAGTGTGATGCGATTTGGTAAGAAAGAAAAGTTGAGTCCAAGGATCATTGGACCGTATCAAATTATTGAGAGAGTTGGATCAGTTGCATACCGAGTGGCTTTACCTCTGAGTTTTTCTCTGGTACACAATGTTTTTAATGTTTTAATGTTATAGAAGTATATTCCAGATCCATCTCATGTTTTGAGTCCAGAGGTAGTTCAGTTGGAAAAGAAACTATCTTATGAGGAACAACCGGTTCAGATTTTTAATCACAGGGAGCAAGTGTTGCAGAATAAGGTAATTCACCAGGTTATGGTTTTGTGGAAAAAACCATATGGTTGAAGAGGCAACGTGGGAATCCGAAAATGCTATGAGGGATAAATACCCCCACTTATTTTGATAAATGAATAAAATTGTGAGGATGCAATTCCCAAAAGGGGGGAAGGATGTAACATCCCAGGTAAATAAAGAATAAAACATTTTCATATTTATGAATTAAATATTAATTTTACTTTAAAGGGGTTTCTAAGTTCGATATCATACCCGATATGGAACAAAGATTTTCTTTGAAATCTTACGTTGCACACTAGTAATAAAATAATATTATTTTACGTGGTAGTTAACACGTAGTCGTTTTATTGGCAGAAATGAATATAAATAACTAAAATATTATTATATATGTTTGTTAAATGTTTTTACATTTATCTAATAAAGGATAGAGGGTTAAAATACGAAAAGATTTCAATTTTAGGTATAGATACTATAATATTCACTAAAAGGTCGAACTGTCGCCTTTTGATGGAGAACCCTCTTTAAATATAGTTTTGGTCACTCTTATATATTCTATTGGACCAAATACGATTCTTATTTAGAATCAGGATATCAAAATATACTTTGTGTAAATTTTTGGTATTTTTCCAATAATGTTCATTTTTTAATGAATAGTGAAAAAATGTTGTATTTTAATTCAAAACAACATTTTAATCTAATATATTTATATGATTAGATTATCTTTTGAATTTTTTTTAAAGTGAAAATAGAATATATTCTTACCATTTAATCCAATAGTGGTCGTTGGAATTAATTTCACTTTGAAATTGGACTTAAACTAGTGTCAATATTTTGATATATATTTTTTCATAAAAACACGCTATTTGTTCTGACATTGGGAATTAATTATAAAATTAATTAATGTAACTTATATGATTTTAAGTTTTTAAAATAGACATCATTTTTGAATTAGAAATATCAAATATAGCGTAGGGTGGATTTTTGGTATTTTTCCGAAAAACTTCAATTTTTAATGAATACTGAAACCACGAAGTGGTACTTAAAAAACGGATTTTCCATTTTAATGAAATTTTACCACCTCTGTGTTTTGAATATAATAAATCTGACATACATGGTTGTCATTAAGAAGTAAAATGTGGTTCAATGGGATTAAAATAATTTTTTGGTGAATAGTAACTTTTAAGTTTGTAATCGCGATTAGAGGTAATTAGTGTAATTTAAGGTAAAAGTAATGTTTTAAAAATATGAAATGACCTTGACACATGTCCTACCCTTATTGTATGTGTCGTGTTCGACCAAGAAAACCCATGGGTCAATTTTTGGGACCCCATGGAGCCACTTGGGTTTGATAATGACATTAATGCCTTTTATTTAATGTAAAAGTAAAATTGACACAAACATGTATTTTTTTACTAAAACAATTTTTACATGGGGATATACAAGTCATATTTTTGACTATAAATATTCATTTGAAAGATAAAAATATTTCCTACAACGTGATATTTTTTTTATAATTTTTAGACATTATATAAATTAAATTATTTATGACACCATGATGATGTAGTGAATACCTCATTATTTAACGATTTAAATAAAATGAAAATATAATGTGAAATCTAAGACCTACACTTGTCAAAAACCTATTGTATGGGTGGATTTCTAACTCTTATCACCTTATCCTAGAAATATATAATTTCGGGACCTTTAAAATCCAAAAAGCATTTTTTAACAATGTAACCTTTTTATAACTTTCCAAGAGTGCCCCACCTATCCTCTTATAAGAAAAACCCAACCTCTACCACCTTACCCCCACCTCTCAATCCTTTGGCTCTTCCAGCCCCTACCCATTTTGTCTCCCCACATCCCTCTCTTACTCATAGAAGCATCACATTTGGGAAGAAGTCTTTCCAAGGAAGCTTTTTATCTCAAATCAAAAAGAGTTATCCTTTTTTAAGGTAGTGTCTCTCTTGTGTTCTTTTGTTTTATTTTTCTTCTCCAACCCCTAATCTCTTTTTATTCATTTATTTTGTAACAAATAAGGTATATTCAATATACTAGGATGTTTTTATAATAATTATTCGAGCTACACTTACACACACCGATTCTAATGGTTAAAGAACATACTGTTTCTGTGGATGGTGAATTTCTGCCTCACAAAAGGATGATTGTTAAATATTCTTTTAACACCTTCAAAGGTGGCCATTAAGATGTCACTATATTTATAAATGAAATATAATATGTTTATGTTTTCCTTAAGCTTCTGTATTTTTCATTTATGGAATACCATTATGGTTTCCATTATGGGTAAACGCGATATCTTCATTTTAGGAAGTGCGGACTACCGCCCCTCAAAGTGATTTGATTCGTTAATACCATATGTGGTACGTATAAAGGATAGATTTAATGATATTATATATGATACCATACTTTAATTATAATACTATTAAGTATCATTATGTTTTAATTCCATTAAATATGAAATAGAAAGGGAAGTAGCGTTCATGTGTACGTACGGCTTACCGTCTCCATGAACGGTGCATTTCATTTCTTACATCTAAATGTTATGTAATATTATAAATGCATTTATATAATGTATATATATGATATATATGATATCTTCATAATGAATATAATTCTGTATATAATGGATATTTTACCCCATGAACAAACTTGTAATTATAAAGAGTTTAATTTTGACTCAAGTACCAATGATCGTAAAAACGACCGTTATTAACTTAAATAATTACATAGTGTTCATGACATGGTAATAAGTGATATAAAATGAATAATTAACTTGAAAAATGTTCTTAATCAAGTAGAAATTAACTCAATAGTATTATTCAGAAGATTAAAGAATGATCGAGTCAAGTTGGACCAGAGGTAAGGGACATCATCTCAATCTCCTTTAATTGAGGCATATTTTGTTTTATACACAATTTTCTTTTATATGCTGTATATACCCCTTTGACTATTATGTATATTCAAAAGGAATCATTTTATATGATGCGTTTACTAAACAACAAGAGGGAATGTTTTTTTGTTGTACGTATACGGCGACAATGACTTCTCTGCCGCCGTGACCATTATTTGAGTTTCGGCTTCCTCTAAAAGCCATAACATTTTTTGAATGAAAAATAAATACCCTATTTTAATTTTCTTTTATTTTTTTATTGAAAATGGTTTTCATAAAGTTTTTATATCAATGTTTTTTATTGATATCTTGTGATTGAAAAGTGTAAATTTTATGTTTCCTTTATGCATGTTTTACCTGATACGATTATGTTATGGTTCATGGGCATTGTTATGAAGACGGGTGGTTCCGTGATAAACTAAGGGTGGTTGGGCCCGATATAGATCTTCAATGCATTAGGTAACATGAATGAGTTAAATTTTATAGTTTCTCTGATGAGATTTAGGTAATATACTGTGATGGGTATTCCAAACATAACCATGAGGGTTACTCCCTACGTAAGAATGTTATGAATGCCTCAAGTTACCTTTATGTCATATGATTTATATGATTTATTCATGATTTTATGAGGTATGTGATTATGTTTTATGAGTAAAATATGATTCCATGTATGGACTAATGTTTTAATTTCGTACTTTTATATCCCTTACTCATCTTTTTATGCTCATCCCATGTTTTTTGAAATGTTTTTCACAGGTCAAGGGAAAGGTTCATGATGTGATAACAGTGTCAAGGAAGTGTCAAGAAAGAATCCATGTTTTATTTTAAATAGGTTTCCGTTGATACGGAAAATGAGTACTATCTTTTATGTAACCACTATTCATAAATGTGGAGAGTAATTCATGATTTATAATCTAATTCTCTAAAACTCTAATCTTAAAAAGATCCTCAATGTTTATTCTTGAAATATATCAAGATTAAGTAATGTTTAAGGCTGACGCCATATAATAATAGGACGCTCTGGGGTCCCAAAAACAACTCATCACAACATTCCCCCCCCATAGGGTATTTCTAGTCTAATAAAACCATTGAGATTTTAGGGAATGTGTCATTGGCCGAGATGTTGTTTTATTGTTCAAAACTATGTGGTTCACTTTACATTAGTGGTTTTTTATGTTTATAATCACTATAACACTATAATTTGCATGGATACATAATAGAAAATTTATAATATATCACAAATTTTGACCTTATACAACTATATGGATGGTGGTCCCTCTCTTTTTGGGATATAAGTAGTGCATTCAATATCGTAGATGGGTTCAACTACCACATGTGCATTTACGGACAACTCAGTGTTGAAAGAAATCATATGTTTGATGAAATTTTAGACATTTAGTTTTTAATTTTGGAAACAATTTCTTATAAATAATATCTCTATGATGTGGATTGCGGGGTTTTTTAGTATTAATATTTTTCCCCGGTCCTTTAGAACACATGATTTTCGGCATGGTTCTATTGAGGTTTCGTACTTCTCAACCATATCCATTAATAGAGACACAGTTCATGAAATATTTTATGTGTCACATCTGAGTAGATATGTGCATGTACCATAAATATTTTTCAACCATATAAATATGAACCTTAAGGATAGAGTCACCTTCACAATGTACTAGTTGTAAATTAGGTATGTAAATAAGAAGGTCATGTTTGGATTGATCATTACAATGGTTTGAGTGCTTTAGAAATATGGGGGAATGTAGGAGAGGTCATGGGATTGTTTGATTCAGGTATGGGAGAGTTCCCAAACCATTTTGTGTAGAATTTATGTGGGAAAACTATCATGATATGGGTAATTATTTCAAGACTCAAGTTTCACTGGTTTAGTGGTTCGAATAATTCTACATATATGTTTTCACTTCTCGTGAGATTCTGTTTTTTGTTGGGGAGTCACATAAACCTAGAGTTAATTTATTAAAAATATTAATATATATTTGACAATAGACATGAGATATCATTAAATAAGTTGTTCTCCCAATTTTTAGGACTTCATATATGAAATATGATATCACTCTTTTTTACAAACCCCAGTATTTACAGAAGTCATGACATAACGTTGGTCAGCATCAGATGTCCATTTAAATATGGTTACCGGTAGGTGTTTTATGTGAATTAATTAATTAATTAATTAATTAATTTAAAAAATTTCCAAAAACCTTATGTCCCATTATAATTATTTCATTATTCGAAATATTCATGGTTATCCATATAACCCTTAACATTATATAATAATATTAGGACGGATCTGTTGGAATAGCCATCTTGGTAATGTGGATCAAAGACACTCTATCATGGAGAATGGTTAAATTAGACTGAAATGTTGTTTCATATTCATACCCTCACTAGAAAACCCATTGTTCACTAACGATTGATCTATTATTGAGGTGGAACTCATTGTTTTGAGATTTCCACCCTTCTAATTAATTTATAAGAATTTATTGTCTTATCTTCCTTATTTTTATATCATTTCTCATTCTTCGCATGTTCCCATATATTTTTAATAACATTGATCGTGTTTATTATTTTTGATTTCATGTTCTGCATCCTTGATTCTACAAATTTTGACTTTTATCTAGGAACGAATCATCTAGTGATTTTTTTCATTTTTTTCTTGAGCATTTCCCCCAACCATTATTTATGGTCTCAATAATTGGCCCATGGGTTTAGTGATTTGACATTTATATGAAGGATTAAAGAATTATTGAAGCCCCAAAAATCATGGTACATGTTTAAATGATGTAGGGATCATTGTATTGAAGACACATCGAAAAATATTTTGGGTTGTAGATGAAAGAATCATTGATCAGACTCTTATATGGTGCAAGGAATCAAAGAGGCTATGGATCACAAATATTAGAGATTCTATTTCCATCCACTGGAGGTTTAAAATAAAAAATATGAGACCCTAAACTCATATTCATTGATTTCATGTGTGTCAAATGGGAATAGTTATGGAAAAATGGAAGATATAATGTTCTTTTGAAGGATGTATTAACTTTATGTAGAAAATAGGAAAAAAATAATTGTATTAGAGAGGAACATCTGTCATTTTGTTCAAGATTTCATGGAGGATATATTTCATTCTAATAATATTATCACATTCCATGGGGTTATTCCAACACACCGAGTGATCCTACCCTGGTAGTGGGGCCAAATTTCAAAGGAGAATTCGACATACCACATGTGGTTAGACAAGCCATGTACCATATGTTACAATAGTGTATATATACATGTCTAGATAATTAATATTCCATGTGTGGATGCCCATGACCTAGATTAATTATACACGTCGTGTGACCTCATCTACACACTGGGTAGTACCACATGGTTTTCAATGAACTATCTAGGGATGGACACACCCATATGTCTAAAATGAGTCACACATCGTGTGACCCTAAATTTATTTCATTCACTGTAAATGTACACATTGAATGTCATGAGAGTACATATATTGGGTATTTATTTGTGAGGCATTTCTTGATCCGTAGTAGTAAATTTTTCATACATCGTTCATAATCTTTTAACCTTCATATATAATTTTTTATTACTCATATTTGGACCCAAAAAGTACCATATACACATTAGTTCTTTGGTATGATACAATGGTTCCCTTTATTTTAGCATCAATTATAGGATTTGATGTGATGTTTGTGGGTATCATTTTTAAGAGATGATTAACATGTGGTAGTGTTTGTGTGTGATCTTTGGAGTGTTTATAATGTCAATACTCCCCAATCTCTCTATAGGAGTTGGATACCCCATATTGTTTGTAATGATTTAGATGGAACTCCCCCATAATACAGAGGGTGTAATTCCATTATCTATGTGGTGGAATCCCCATATTTGATATCTAGTAGTGTTGGGGTCATCTAATAATGTAGTGCTCCCATTGTTTTGGAATGTAGTGGGGAGTTGGAGGACCACCATATTTTTTAGAGTTTACATAATATAAATGTGTAGGAGATAATAGTCCCTTTTATATAAAATATAATAGTAAGAAGAATGTCCACCACTATATAGATTATTTGTAGAAGTAGGTTTTTTGTAATTACTTATGGAGAATATGTAGTTTAGGTGATACTCTTCATTCTTAGTGGGTTTGGAATATGGAGATCCCATTTCCCTAATCACAAGGGTTTCCTTGAGAATATATGATGTTGAATTTTCATTACACTATTTTTTTATGGGTTGACCTAATATTTATATTTCATTTTCTTCCCCATACATATTTTCATGGTGTGTTACTATGTATGTATATACTCACCCTTTTATAGGGTCTTACAATTTAATTGTTACTTATGTACTTGACAGGTAGGTTGAAGTAACTTTGGAGGGTGTGGTATTGATGGAGCATAGTGGTAGATTGATGTGATGTCCATGTCTAGTGGTTATAATTTGAGGTATTGAGATGGGATCTCTTTATTTTCCCATTAAGTAGTTGTTTATGGTTGGAACCTCAACTTTTGTTGTAAATTAATTTTCCTATTTATATATTTTGCATTTAATTATTTTACTTTTTAAAAAAAATAGATGTTATTTCAATCATTTTATACACTCTTTATGTTTCATTATTTTATTAT
Organism: Viscum album; assembly: GCA_963277665.1. NCBI lineage: Eukaryota > Viridiplantae > Streptophyta > Magnoliopsida > Santalales > Viscaceae > Viscum > Viscum album. Next base: position 317,493,293 of record OY728148.1, read on the forward strand.
ATATTCAAAATATTTCACGGAGCTGGTTGTGTGTGTAACGGTACATAGTCTAAGACCATAAATTTCACTAATATTCCTATTTTTTACTAGTCTTAAGGCCCTCACATATTAGAGGAAATATTGGTGTCTCACCCTCAGCATAATGTCAGAATAGGATTGGTTCTGGTGGTTCATGTCATGATAGTATTAAAGTATCGAAATTTCATAGTTATAGATAAAATCAGCATTCACTCAATGATGGAAATACATTTCTTGCCACTGGTTCTACATGTTCTTTTATTTCATTCATGTTTGACATGCACATCAAATAAATCCCAAAATTTATAGTTATGTAGTTTTCATTTAAAATAACAAGAGAAAATATTAAATAATCAATGATAAATAAGGATTAAAAAAATTCAATTTTCTGAGTTTAATCACTCAACCGCCCTAGTGGTAATTTTAGTTGTGGAATTAACATAATATTTGTTTTGGATGGGATATAAAAATATAATTCTATATTAAACTATAAATCAGTGATATTTCGATTGTCTTAAATTGAAAATAAACATTTATTTTAAATTTATACATATTTTACCCTTATTAATATCAATATTAACCTCATATATCCTTCTTTACTGAAATTTGTTGTGAGTAAGGGTATGAAAGTATGAAATAAATATTGGATATGAACCTATTTTCTAGTTGAAAACTGATGTATTTCATGCAGAATTACCTAAAACATCCATTGAAATAAAGTTGGAGTTATGAATTTAACTCATAGATGGATACAAATCGATATTAGATACCCTATATTGAAATTAATATATAGAGTTAGAGGAATTAAATAATTAAATTAATGATAATTTAGAGAAGGTTATTATTTTACCCAGTGTGTCTCCATTGGGAGAACCTATAAAATTTATAAATGAATTTTTTTATAAATGTTCCTATGTATTTATTATAATTAACATAATGAGATTAATGTGTAAAATGATAACTTATATACAATTGTTATTTTTTAGAATAGAAACATGGGTTTTAATTATTCTATTATATTGAAATCCAAATAGGTTATCATCAATTTTGGATGATGAATGTGGACTTTAATGAAACAACATTATAAATAAGGAATGGAAACTACATGATTATTGTAATTTCATTTATCTTCACCGATTCTCCCTTCATATTTCTGGATTTTACAAATGTATTATTTAGGGATAAAATTGATAAATTTGTATTGGTATTTATTGATGATATTTGGATATATTTAAAAATTGTTGAGAGATGTGAGGATTATATAATGGTTATATTAAAATATCTAAGGAAATATATTATTTATATTAATTTTTCTACACGTGAGTTCTGATTAAAATATGTTTCATTCATGGGAACATTGTCACAAGTTATGGAATCTCAATTTCTCTAGAATATAAATGATCATATTGCAGTTTTAAAAGCCACATTTTTAATCATTATTTAGTTATAAAAGAGGGGATTTTCTTGATGGATATCATTAAATATATATCATAAAAGGAGCCTCCGAACTATGTGGTTTCAAACTATGTTGAAAAAATTAGTTTATCTGATAGATTCCTTTTGTTGGAGCACATATTGCAGAGTTCTTAAACACATTAACTATGCAATAGTTGATTCAATTATTGGGAATAGGTCATATATACTGGTCATTTTTTATTTCATAAAATGGTAACATAGTGTATTTGATGCTTCCCGCAGTCAATGTTAGGTTGGATAGGAATCTCAAGAGGTGATGTAAAAATTTTATTAAATGAATTCTATTTTTAATATAGTTTGTTCCCATATTAGATGTTTAATGTGTAATTACTTTTGAACTACTGAGGGTTTCAAATTTAATTGTCTAATTTTTTTAAATGTGAAGAAGAATTGGAAGTTGAGTTTTTTATTCATGTGAATCTTCATAATGAAATTGGTTACAGTATTCTCACATGTTAATAGGATGGTTTCCTAAACTAAATAATAATATTTTTTGATACTTTTTATATTTTTAAAATAGAGAATTTTATTTTAATTTTTGTCTTTATTGGGCGGGATCTAATCCTAGTTTAATAACTAATACATGGGATAATTTCTTTATTGGATGATCCATTTTATGGAGGATCCAATTGTGTCAATCTAGTGATGTTTTGTTCTTCCCACTCCACAGATTGAGAAAATCATAAGGAAATATTAATGGTGTATAGATAGGAATCTATCTACTATAAAACGTTCTTACTATTTTCACATATTGATCGGATGTAGTGATCCTCTTTCAAATCTCTCTATATATGTGATGTTATAGAATTTTTTCTACTTAAATCATAAGAATTAGGTTTCTCCCATCATTGAATTATGTGTTTTGTTATTTCTATTTATTTTAATATTCATATAATAATTACTTTTGAAGAAGGGAAGGTTAACAATATAATGTTCTATTGAATATATACATCCTTTTAGACAATGAAACTGTAGGATCCACTATTATATAATGATCTGGATTCAACATTTTCGAGTGTGTTTATTGTGAAAAAAACTCAAGAAGGAAATATAGTAGTGGGATATAAAGGATTATCCTTGATATAGATGTAACTTATGTGGAAAGATTCATTAAAAATTGAATAATAATATAATTAATAAAATATTTATGAAAGTGACAGATGATATGTATTAGAAAATAATGTCTCTAAAAAACATCTTTTTTTGTGATCTTTGTTTAGATTTATGAAATTTTTTGGAACCCCTGTAACAAATCTTTTGAATGATTTTAATATAATCCAAGCATATCAAAAACTAGTGAAAGTATCACTGATAGATGATTTTTTGTAGTTTTTAATTTATTTTAAATTTAATAAATATGATATTATAGGGTCATGTCATTGAGAAACTATATTGGTAAGTGATTGATGAAATTTCAAACTTGATCATTAATGAGGTGTTTTGGTGGTAGGAATTATTAGATCCATATGAAATTGATATTACTATAATTATTTAGGGTAAATATCATCATAAAATTTACCAAAAGAAGAATATCTCATGAAATGATAAGTCCCAAAGAAGAAGTCAAGTTAAATCAACTAGTTCTAGTTGTAAATTTTATCTTGTTGGAATGAAATGGCATATTATGAATATTTTGAATAATCCGATGCAATATTCAATTTCAAGAATCATGATCATTATCAGTGAAATGGATGGAGACCATCATTTTTTAATGATAGTGAACATTAAAGAAGAATCAGACATTAATGAATTATGTACATCATTTCATATTACTAGTGTGTGAGGGTGAATGGTAGTTCATGTACCAAAAATATTTCATAGGTTAAATCCTGAAGACAATGATGCTCTAGAAATGTTGAGAAAGTTACATGTTATTATTTGAAAAAATTAAAATTTTCATGATACATAAATATTTTAGAAAAATTCCATTTCATTGGAAGATCCTCACCCTAGTGGGGTAACATGATGATGTTTGTTTTAGAGAAAATATTTTGGATGGATTTTTCAAAATAGTTGGGGGTCCATGGTGATTTCATAAGTGTAATAGGACTATACTTGTACTTTTCTGGATGAAAGTATTAATTTTCTATGATAATAATAACATCGCTAGATGGTTTGAAAAATTTAAATATTTTGTTTGGTCCCCTTGGATAATTTAATTTTAGAATTCAATTGGAAGATGGTGTACTTAAAATTCATCATATATGTAACACCCCGACACTAGTTCCTAAGAGCTTGTGCAATGTTACATAATATTTTCATGATCACAAGGGATCAAAATCTCAAAAGACTGATCTGTTTAGCTTCCTTGGAAGTAATAGACACATTCATAAGTTTACATTAAATTATAAAATGAAAAACAACAACAACTTTGTATCCATTGACCACATTCATCCCTTAGACTATCCTTACAGGTCAGTGATAATATACTTCTTCACATCCTAGGAAAAATAAAACATTGAAAGGGGTGAGCTCAGATGCTCAGTAAGTATAAAAATATTGTAGAAACATTCAAGAATAAGAATATAAATTTAAGTCAATGTATAAGACTAAAACACAATCCTTTTAAACTTAAACTTTATCAAAATATGTCAAAGATAAATCAAATAATTCTATCTACTTACTCACATGGATATTCTAGTAGTCGAATAATCACATGTAATATCAAAATCCAATTTAATAATGTTGGAATTCATAATTCCAGACTTCATAACCAAATAGTCAACACCTCATTCCAACAATAAAAATAAGATTTGGTCAAGTCCTTGTTCTCAGACACTAGTTTCTCTCATGAGACCTTCCAATGCATCAAGAAGCTCTATCGGGCTCCACCCGTCACTTACCTATTCCAATGCATTCCTTATATGAAGAGGTTCAAACATAAAATAAAAATTCATATTAAAACTATCATATAAAATGTCCATAATTTATCCATAAACCATAAATGGCGTAAAAATAACATATCCATAGTCAAAGACATCATAAAACCTTTAATACAATATGGATGTTTTTATCATAACAATCAACTTCAAACAAGTTAAAATACATTCAAGGATGTAAAAATTGATGAAATCAAAACATTTTGTAAAAAAATATATTTTTCTATATAGAAATAATTTAGAAGTTTTATAATTATAAAATAAAACATTTATTTTGAAAATACTATTTTAATCTTGTATTGGATGCTTCGATGATGTTATAATAGAAGAAAATTGATTCACCCTCCGTTTAAATTATAAATACATTTTTTAACTTAATTTTTTTGAGAATGTCATAAAGTAACTTCTTTGGAAAATGAAAATTATATTCCTTTCAAAAAAATGTGGTAAATTAAGGGTATGAATGACCTTAACCCATAGTCTAGTAAATATTAAAAATGGTTCAAATTACATTTTTCAGAAAACACAGATGTGGATGATAAAGAGGTGCATGTAGGTTCTTATGTTTTAACAACATCAGATATGTAAAGTGATTGTAGAATTAACCCTTGCCTTGTACTTTTTCTTAGTAGAGGGTAAGTTAACCTCATGTATAATGTTTAAATCTTTGTTATTAAATTATATAATAATAATATACATAAATATGATATCATATATGATTTTATAATATTTCCATGTTAATAATATTTTAGTAGGATCATCTTTTTGGGTGTTAACTGATTCTTTTTCCTTTTTATGCTTGGTTATGTTAGCCATATCTGTTATGGATATGATTTATATTATTTATATATATAATTATATTATGTTCATAAACATTATTTTTAATCATAAAAAAAATTATTCTTGATAGATTATGTTGGATAATGAATCTTATCGCGTTGGTGGAGATGGTAATTTGTACGTACGCATGAGCGATAATGTCATTATATTGATGGTGAAATCGTATGTAATTGGATGGTATATCATATACAAATAATAATTAACATTTTATATTTATTATTTACATTAGTTGTACTCTTTATTATACCCATCCAAATAATGATGTGTTTGAATAACAAACTACACCGCGATGTGGAGACGGTAAGCCGTACGTATGCATGTATGGTCTCTTTGTAATTTATAGGATGGATAGAATAACGAATATGGTTGTTCCATATTTATAATAACATCAAAGTGTGTATAAGTTACATGAGTTATTATTTTGGTGTGGATAAAACAATGAATGAGGAAGTGGAAGAAGAAAATAACGTGAAAGATAGTGGGGAAATTATTACCTCTCCTTCGGGTGTTTCCTTTTGAGTTGATCAAAAGGTCTCTATAAGAAGGATTTATTATCAATTTAAGAACTCTATCTTGAAGTGAGGATAGTTGGGAAATTATTTGGGCAGGGTTTGGGCGTGCCAAATTCTTTGGATGTGTGAAATTAAGAGAAGGGGATGTACCCTTTTATAAGAGTGATGAGAGTCACTTTGGGAAAAGAATGAAATATTATTTTATAATAAAATCATTTTCAGTTTATAATGGCTCCAAAATAATTAATTTCGAGGATAAGGTGGGTATGGGTCGAAAACCTATCAACTAATGTGTTTTAGATAGGTTTAGGTCACCATATTAACATTATCTTTTAGATTTAACTCTGGTTAAATAATTTGACATTTACCATACCCTTTTGTATTTTTATAATATACGTTTAATAAACTGACTATAAAACTACAAGAGAACCCCAAGTGGTACATTTTTAATATATATATCCTTATCTATGTTTTTTTACCATACCAAATATATTTAGGAATATTCTATAAATTAATAATGTAGTATTTTTTTCAAAACTCAATTATGTCAATTTTGACACTATTTAGTATTTGATTTTTTTTGAAATCTATAAATACATTATCACTTCTAAAAAAATTATTTAATAAACCCTAACTTTTCATATTAACCTAAATAATTTTTGGAAATCATCAGAAGTCTGAATTTATATTTATTTGGATATTTATAATATCAATTATTTTAATATTTCAATATTAAGGTAATTAAGGCATCATCATTGTGTCATAAATAAATTAAGTTATTTAAATTCTAAAAATTATAAATAAAATATCATTATGTAGGAAATTTGTTTGTCTTTCTAATGAATACATAAAGTCGAATTTATATTCTGTGTAACCCTCTATAAATAATACATTAGTTATTAATCTTTGAATTTAACTATTTAAACTCTTCTTTATATAAAATAATAATAAATGTCGTAATCTAATCCAAGTGGACCAAAAAGGATAATATTTAATTACTAATGTTTTTTTTTATCAAATTACACTTATCAAATTGAATTAGGACACATGATAGGGTAATAATAATATCATTTTAAACCTTAATTACCTTATTTACATTAAACAATGGTAAATAAAAGTCAACAATTAATATTCACCAAAAATTATTTTCATCTTATTGATCCACATTTTACACACTGATGTCAACTGTGACTCATAGATTTTTGATATTCAACTCACAAAAGCGGTAAAATTATGTTTTATTCAAATTTGAAAATGCTCCTAAAAGGTGGATAAAAGACGGTAAAAAGTTCAATAAAATTTTATATATCTAATCTTTTAATAAAATGACTCCAATGAATTACATTGAACATATATAGGTATTATATATTTATTATGACCTAAAATAAATTAAATTAAAATATATAATTACTAAAATAAATAGTCGGTTTTAAATAATAACGATGTGTTTTTCACTATTCATCAATAATTGATTGTTTTTAGAAAAATACCAATAATTCACCCTAAGATAATTTTGATATTTTAAATTCAAAAATGTATCACATTTTGAAAAATAAATTTTTTTCAAATATCAAAAAGTGGTTTTTACTATTCATAATGTCTAGTTAGATTGGTCGTGGTGTTTTAAAACTCCAAGTTGCGTTCAATGCAAGCTAATGCGTTATTCAAAGAGAAACATATCGTGGAAGAATGGGGTGTCATAGTCTCCCCTAATTATAATAATTTAACCCTCGAAATTTCTAGAATATTACTGCAAAAAAAGATTTGGGTGGTTCTTCATCATAATTTCCTCGGGTTCCCACATTCCATCTTCCATCTTATGGTTTCTTCATAGATATTTTAACAAACGAGTCGTCTGGTTTCTCAGCACATGTTCTCTAGTATCAAGAATCCTGACAAGCTTTTCACAATAAGACAGATCAAGTTCCAGTTCAATTTCCTCATAGGTGAGTACATGCATTGGGTCAGGAATATATTTTCTCAACAGCGATACGTTGAACACATCATACACTTTGTAGATACTTGGAGGCATTGCCAAATGATAAGCCACAACTCCAATTCATTCTAGAATTTCGTAGGGTGTGATGTACATGTGACTCAATTTACCCCTCTTATTGAATCATAAATCACCCTTCCGTGGATATACCTTCATGAAAACATGATCTCCTACTTGAAATTCCAAATCCTTCCTCTAAATATTGGCATAACTCTTTTTCTTACTTTGAGTTTTCTTTGATGTGGGTTTGGATAATATTCACCTTTTTTATTGTTTACTCAACATGTTTTGGGCCTATGAGGTTTCTTTTACCAAGAGCAACCCAAAAAGTTGGTGTGCGAAATCACTTTCCATATAACGCTTCATATGGTGCCATCTGAATATTTGAATGAAAGCTATTATGGGAGAAAAATTCTACCAAAGGTAAATACTGATCCCACATATCATGAAAGTAATGTGAGAAAGATCTCAACATGTCTTCTATGGTTTTAGTAGTATGTTCAGATTGTCCATCGGTTTGATGGTGGAAGGCAGTGCTCAAACGAAGTTCAGTTTCCAATTCCCTATAAAGACTTTTCAAATATCATGATGTAAAATGGGGATAGTGATAAAAAACAATTGATAGGGGTACACCATAGAGTCTTAAAACTTCATTAATATATAGCCTTGATAGACGTTCAAGTGGTAAATCTTCTCTTATAGAAATAAAATGTGATGAATTATTAAGATGATCATTAATGACACATATTACATCATTCCTTCTAGGAGTCTTTGATACAACCATGAAAAAAGTCAATCATAATATTCTCCCATTTCCACTCAGGTATTGGAAGAGGTTGCGTGACCCCCCAGGCTATTTCCTTCTAGCTTTCACCTATTGATATAACATACATCTTGACACAAAATCAGAAATATCCCCCTTCATGTTGTACAACCAAAAATGTTCCTTCAAATATCTATACATCTTGGTGCTCCAAGGGTGTATTGAGAAATTTGATCTATGAGCATCATCCAACCATTCCATTTCTAGATCAGGTAAATAGAGAACTCAAAGTAAAATCCAAAATTTCAATGTTCCATCTTCATATATGAATTCAATCAATCTCCTATCATTTAACTTCTTTAATATTCTTTTGAAATTCCTTATCATTAGTCTGAGATATTTTTATCACTTCCAGTAATGACGGTTTGGTAACCATTTGAAAAGGTATTGATGTTTCACCTTCCATGGTTATTCCAAGATCCATCTTTACTATATCCATGAAAATGGGATCCCATTCAACTCTTATCTTGATCAAAACTCCATGATCATTTCAGCTCAAAGCATCTTCCACCGTATTTTCCTTCACTGGGTGGTATTTTATAGTGATATCATAATCTTTGAGTAGATCAATCCATCGTCTTTTCCTCAGGTTGAGTTCATTCTATGTAAAAAATATACATCAAACTCTTCTGATCAGTATATATCTTCCATTTTCACCATAGAGAATGTGTATCCATATCTTCAAAGAAAATATTACCACTTCTGACTCTAGATGATGAGTGGGATAGTTTTTCTCATGAATTTTTTTTGTAATGATGCATAGGAAATAACTCTATCATTCAACATAAGGCCACAACCAAGTACTTTCTTTGAAGCATCACTATAAATAAAAATACCTTTGTTAGATGATGGTAGATTCAGGATTTTATCATTGACTAATATTCTCTTTAGTTCTTCAAAATAATCTCCACACTCTTTTTTCCAAGAAAATTTGACCCCTTTAGCTGTGAGCTTCGTTAATGGGATAGACAACAATGAAAAATTCTAGACAAAATGACGATAATAACCTTCTAAAACAATAAAAATGTCTACCTCTGTTATACATATCGATGATGGACATTCTTGGATTTACTTGGTCTTAGAAGCATCAACAAAGATTCTATCCATAGAGACAATATGGACAAGAATAGATATCTCTTGAAGCTAGAATTCACTCTCTGTAAACTCCCCACATAATTCATTTCTTCTGAGTGTTCTCATAGTAGTGTGTAACTGATTTTCATGATCTTTATTGAATTTGGAGTAAACCAAGATATCATCAATAAATACCACTACATTGGCATCAGGATATTCCTTGAAAAATATATTCATTAAATCCATAAAGACAGAGGGTGCATTTGTCAATCCAAAAGGGATTACTGTAAACTCGTAATGTCCGTACCTGGTTTGAAATTCTGTTTTCAGAATGTCTTCCTTCTTTACACACAAATAATAATATCCAAGTCAAAGGTAAACCTTTGAAAAATATTGAGCTCCATGATGTTGGTTGAATAAATCATGAATGAAGGTAGGGGATACTTGGTCATTATTGTTATTTCATTGATCTCCCTATAGTCAATTCACAACCTCATAGATCTGTCTTTTTTCTTAACAAAAAGGACATTGGCTCCCCATGGAGAATCAATAGGGAAAATAAATCCATTATTACTCAATTCTTCTTGTTTTTTGATTAGTTACACTAATTCCACAGTGGTCATTCTATAAGGGGTCTTCGATATATGCCTTGAACCAGAAATAAAATCAATGTAAAACTCAATTTATCATTCTGGAAGATATACAGGTAAATCCTCTAGAAACACACCAACATATTTATTCAAAATAGATACATCCTCTATTTGAACATTCTCTTACTCACCCATAGTTATTTCATTATATTATTCCCTAATAATTTTATTTACTAGTGCTACTCGAGTGCATTCAAATAAGAATCGGGTGGTGACATTTCTGCTCTAAATATAAGGTAATTCTTATCATCATATAAAATTATAACCTCTTCCTTATTACAAATAATTTTCACATCATGGTCTGAAATCCAATCCATTCTGAGGATTATAACAAACTTAATCATGGGTATGATGATGAGATCCACAGATAAAGAACATTTATATGCCCTAATGGGAACTGATTCACAAAACATTGTTGCGAAGAAACATCCCTTAACAGTTTTGACTGACAACTCCCTTTATAAGTCATATTTAAAATATCAAAATTTCATAGGAAACTGGGAAGATATGAAACAATGCGATGATCCAGAATCAAATAAACCATTTTCTAAACATGAAGAAACCATTAAATTACCTACTACCACGTCTTTCAGAGCATTAACCTTAGTAGTAGTGATTTCTTAAGCTTTGCCTTTCTCCCTTGTCCATTTCTAAGGTAAGTTCACATGGAGCATTGGACATTAATTTTCATAATGTCCCTTTTATCTAAAAATTGTAGCATTCAACACAGACAACCTCTATCTTTCCCGTGCAATCATGTGCTTGGTGGAATTTTTCACTGCACTTGTATTAGACTCTCATTCTCTTCAGACAAGTATCGGGGTGTTTCTTCCCACATTAACCGAAGGAAGGATATTTATCTTTTACCTTCTTCCCCTTATTTCCATTTTCAGAGTGATCAAAAGATCACTTCTTCTCTTGATTTTCTTTGAAGACATAAGACATAGTGAATTCATTTTCAATCTTGATAGCGCATGAGACAACATCTTCGTACGATGAGAAGGATTTTGAGAGTAATTCCCAATGGAGAAATGGTTTTAACCCATCAAAGAATCGATAAATTTTACTCCTTGGGTTATGTGTATAATCTTATTCATGCCTTTTTATCCTTGTAATGTTATCCTCATACATTGTGACATTATCATCCTTCTTTAGCCTTAGTCTCAGAAATAGTATTTCCATATCCATTAGATGGACACGAGGAAAAAGTTTTTCTATGAGAATCTCTATAAAGTCCCTCCATTACATGTTCGATACTTGTTACTCTTCCATTATGTTTTGGATTTGTGACCACCATTGAACTTAATCAATCATGAGGTGAAAAACTACCATGACAACGTTTTCTATATCGCTACTCCCAAACCATGAAATATTTTTTCTAAGGAACTTATCCATTGGTCAGCTACCAATGGATTTGTACTACCATTGAATGTTTGTGGTTTTTTCCTCATGAAGAATTCTACCATTGATTCTCCATATTTCAGATTAGGTTGCTCCAAACAGGTAAAGTTTTTATTCATAACATGATTCAATTTTCCTCGTATGGTGATAATATGGTCAGCAACAGTTGCATCTCCAGATTTACTATAATTATCTAGATTAGGAGGGAGAACCCTATATTGATTACGTGCATTCATATTTTTTCAATTCCTTCCACTAGGCGCCATTTCTAAACTATGGAATACACTATATTAGTTTATGAATCGCAATACATAACAACAAACTTGTAAAAAAATTAACATAAATTGAACAATTTATGGATATAATCCATAATCATAAAAAATGTTTTCAATAAGGAGATAGATACTGATAAATTATTCAAAATGGGTTGCAAGGAAAATGTGAATTATCCTAAGCATATCCCCCAAGAGTGTCGTAACCAAGTGTGGAGCAAGGACCATTGTCATGTACCAGAATACCACGGGTCAAGCCCAAAACTCATTGTTAGTGTTTTAATTCCTAGGTACACTTGTGCCAGAGCTGCCTCTTCATGTTCGAATCCCGACAGGGATGTAATTTTTGGAAAATACACAAAATCTCTAGATTACCAAAATTCAATGAAGTTCTTCTATATTAATATTTAAATTCAATATTAGGTTAATATAATCTAATAAGAATTTATCTAAATATAGTTTCAAAGGGTTATACTAAACATCCAATGTTACCAATTTTAACACTCTGACCCCAGTTCCCTAGAGTTGTTGTATTATTACATAACATTTTCCTGATCAAAAAATATCAAAATCTCAAAAGCCCGATCAGTTTAGTAGCTTTTTAAGTACTAGATACATTCATAAGTTTACATAACCTTAAAAAAGTGAAAAACAACAAAAAAAATGTCTCCATTGACCACATTCATCCCATATATTATCCATGTAGGTCAGTCATAATATACTTCTTTACATCCTCAGAAAAATAAAACATAGAAAGGGGTGAGCTCAGATGCACAGTAAGGATAACAATATTGCGGAAACATTCAAGAATAAGCATAAAAATTTATGGAAATGTAAAATACTAAAACACAATCCTTTTAAACTAAATCATCATAATAATATGTCAAACATAAAAAAATAATTCCATTTACTTATCGACATGGATATTCCACAAGTCGAATAATCACATGTAATATCAATGGAAAATTTCATAATGTTGTAATGCATAATGCTAGACTTCATAACCACATAGAAAAGGCCTTGTGTCAAGACTACAAATAATATTTTGTCAAGTCATGTGCCAAGACACTAGTTTTTTTCATATGACCAACCGATGAATTGTGGAGCTATAGTGGGCTCCACCTGTCAATTACTATGTCCAATGCATTCCTCATATGAAAAGGATTAAACATAACATTAACATTAGTATTAAAACAAAAATAAAAAATGTCAATAAATTATCCATAAACAATTAATGGTATAAAAATAACACATCCACAGTCAAACATATCACAAAACCTTCAATTCAGTATGGAAGATTTGTGTCATAATAATCAATATCAAACAAGTTTAAAATCCATCAAATGATGTTGACATAGATGAAATAAAAACTTTTTTTAGAGAAAATACTTTTCTATTTTTAAATAATTTAAAAGTTATAAAATTATAAATGAAAACATTTATTTTTAAAATATTCTTATAATCATGTATGGGATGCTTTGACGACGTTATAACGGTGTAAAGTAGCCATACCCGCCGTATAAGTTAAAAAATACATTCTTACCTAAATTTTGTTGATAAGGTCATAAATTACCTTGTTTGAAAAAAGACGGAATGATTTAATTCAAAACATATGTTCTGAAATAAGGGTATAAATGACTTTAACCCATAGTCTAGTAATTAGTAAAACTATTTTGAAATACAGTTTTAGGAAAACATAGATGTGGATGATAATGAGGTCCCAGTAGGTAGTTACGTATTAACAACCACAGATAAGTAAAGAGATTGTAGAATTAACCCTTACCTTGTACTTTTACTTAGTCAAGGTTACGTTAAACTCTAGTATAATATTTAAATTATTGTTATTAAATTATACAAGAATCATATATATATATATATATGATATCATATATGATCTTATAATATTTCATTGTTAATAATATTTTAGTGGTATAATCATTTCGAGTGTTAACTGATTCATTTACTTTATATGAATGGTTACATAAGCCATGTTGGTCATGGATATGATGTGTTTGACACATATAAAGAATGATATTATGTTTATAAATTTTTTTATAAAATGAAAATTAGTCTTTAATGTTTATGATGGGTAATGAATCTAATCATGTTCGTGGAGATGGTGATCTGTATGTACACACGAGCATCAATATCATTATATTGATGGTTTAGTTGTATGTAATTTGATGGTATATCATATATAAAGAATAATTGATATGTTATATTTATTATTTATTATAGTTATACTCATTATTATACCCATACAAATAATGAAGCATTTGAATAACAAACTACACCACGACGTGGAGACGGTAAGCCATACGTATCCGTGTGTGGTGACTTTGTCTTATTTTGGATGGTTAGAATAAATAATATGGTAATACCATATTTATAATAACATCACAGTATGTAGAAGGTATGAGAGTTATTATTTTTTTATGGAAACAAACAATAATGAGTAAGTTGAAGAAGAAAACAACTTTAAAGAGGTGGTGAAATTATTACCTCTTCTTCAGGATTGCACTTTTGAGTTGATCAAAAGGGCTCTATAGGTTGGATTTATGATCCAAGTAAGGCCTCTAGGTTAAATTGAGGATATTTGGAAAGATATTTGTGTAGGGTTTGGATGAGACAAATGTATTTGGAGGTATGAAATTAAGAAAAGGGGAAGTACCCTTTTGTAAGTGAGGTGAGGATCAGTTTAGGAAAATCTTAAAATATTATTTTATAATTAAATTATTTCTAGTTTAAAATGGCTCCAAAATGATTAGTTTATAGGATAATGTGTTTATGGGTCGAAAAACTCAAAAACAATAGGATTTAGATAGGTTTAGGTCACCATATTAACCTTATTTATTCGATTTAACTCTATGTTAAATAAGTTGATATTTACCATGTCTCTTTCTATTTTTATATTGTATAGTTAATAAACTTACTATAAACTTACAAGATAAAACTGTGTGGTTAATTATTAATATATATAACCTTATTTGAGTTCTTTTGGTTAAATTTATATTTTTAGTAATATTATATCAATTAATAATATAGTATTTGTTTTAAAAACTCAATTATGTCAATTTTGAAACTATTTAGTTTTTGATTTTTTTGAAAGCCATAGAAATTTTATCTCTTCGAGTAAAATTTATTTAATAAACTATAACATGTCATATTAACCTATAAAATTTGTTGAATTCCTAAAAAGCCTCAATTTACATTTATTTGGATATTTATAATATCAATTATTTTAATATTTCATTTTTAAGGTAATTACAACATCATCATTGTGTCATAAATAAATTAAATTATTTAATGTAAAAAATTATAAATAAAATATAATTATATAGTAAATATGTTTATCTATATAATTAATATTTATAGTAGAATTAATATTGTTTTTACTCTTATATTAACATTATTTAGTTATCAAACATTGAATTTAACTCTTCTAACTCTTCTTTAAATAAAATAATAATAAATGTCTTAATCCAATCCAAGTGGACCAAAGAGGATCATATTTTACTCCTAAGGTTTTTTGGTCTAATTACACTTATCTAATAGAATGAGGACATGTTTTATGAAAATTTTTATATAATTTGTACCCTTTAATTACCCTATTTACTTTTAATCGTGGTAAATAAAAGTCAAAAGTTACTATTCACCAAAAATTATTCTATTCTTATTGAAACACATTTTACTTACAAATATCAATCATGTCTCTCAATTTTGTGAAATTTAACTCACTAAAGCGTTAAAATTATGTTTTATGCAAATTTGTAAATGCTCTTATAAGGTGGGTAAAAGACGGCAAAAATTTCAATAAAAGTTTATATATCTAATATTATAATAAAATGACTTCAATGAATTACATTGAACGTATTTAGGGAATATGAATATATTTTAACATAAAATAAATTAAAATAAAATAACTAATTACTAAAATAAGAAAGTCGGTTCTAAACAATAATGCAGTGTTCTTCACTATTCATAAAAAAATTGAATGTTTTCAGAAAAATACCTAAAATTCGCCCTAAGATAATTTCAATGTTCATAATTCAAAAATGAAGTCCATTTTAAAAAATCAAATTTATCAAATTTCAAAAATTGTGTATTACTATTTATAACAGCTTGTTTGATTGGTCGTGGTGTGTTAAAACTCCATGTTGCGTACAACGTAAGTTACTACATCATTCTAATGGAAACATACAGTGAAATATAGGGGTGTTACAAAATGGGACTTGGATGTAATGAGAGATGTATATCAGGGAAACAAGATTTTCCAATAACATAGACGGTTGAATGCTAAGAATCAAAAACTATAAATTGTTCTTTATAATGTAATCTAGAATGTTCAAGTTTACTTCAATTGAGTATCTTTGTAATTTTTTATGTTCATTAATTAATCCACATCAAATTTTCAGGTTCACATCCTAAATAAATTTTTTTTCATTTTAATAATTTATTTATTTGAACAATTTGGCCAAACTATAGTGAAAAAAAATTCCACGTGTATTTTTATAGACAGTGTTGAGGTGTAAACATGAGAAAATAATCATAATAATTTCTATAGTAATAGAAACAATAATTATGATGTTATTCCTTGACCTGTAGAAAAAAAATATAAGTCCAAATGATAAATAACAAATTTTAAGATAAATTCATGGGTATGAGAATTCACTCAAGAATTTATAGGTGAATATTGGAATAATATATAAATATAGTAGAATATTTGATAAACCCCACATTTTCCTTTATTATAAATTCAAAAGAACCTTGGTTTTTTAAGAGACTACAGGTAAACCATCTCACAGTATTTAGGAGTATCTTGATTATTTATTTTGATGATAATGTTGAGTTTAGTTTGAGGAAAATTCAAGGGTTTGATTTCTAGTGGAATATGGTGATAAAAAATTTGACATCATTTAGGGAATAATGAAATGAGATAATTTATTCAGGAATGTGATGTTATTTTTAGTCATGTAATTCATTAGAATAATTAAAACATGGATTTAGAGGATTTGGAGGACGTTGAGGTTATATCACCAATTTAATTTCAATATGATTGAGTCAATTTTAATGAATGTAATATTTTTTATAATGATAATGGTTATCTTATGGAGATATCACATTTACAGTTAGTCTACCATATGGATAATGCTTTTATAGATTTGTACCAGACATAGAATATTTATTTTCAAAACTAATATATGGATAGGTTCCAAAAGTATAACATTTTGTTATGCTAAATAAATAACCATGTATTTGAAAACTAATATAGAGGTTTGGGGATTATATTAACTTTCAATATCTGATGGATATTAAGGAATTGGGATTTCATGAAGAAGCAAAAAATAATAGAAATATTAAATTTTGGTATTCACCCAAGGAAGAGGAAACTCGTTCCATAAATCTCAAAAATATACATGGGAGATAGATATACTATATGAAGATGAATTTATCTGTAGCGAATAGTCCTTTTCCATGAAATAGGAAGAATATGGATGTAAGTGACACAAATAATAGAAAGTCATGATGTATTTTTTAAAAAAATATGTGATTTAATTTTTGGAATTATCATATATGTGGTGAATATAAAAATTATTCAAATAGTGAGTAGAATTGTTTCAGATGATGATATATAATTGGATAAGACTATTGTAAAAATATATTTTATTCATTGGGTTTGAGGGGGAAATTTTATATGGTATAAACCAATGGTAAGAAGTTAATTATAAAGATAATCTTATATATGTTTATATGATTTATTTATGTCTTGAACCAAGATCCATGATAGTGTAATTTGTTTATTCATTCACGCTTAAAGAACATTACATTCAATGATACTATTTTAACTATTGTTTTAGAATTAATGGAATCAGTGATAATATATCATAAAATTTAATTGTATAAAGGATATGTTAATTTCACGTCTAGAGTTACATCAGATTGAAGAACCAAATATGAATTTTTTCTATAATGATAGATATGAGGAACCTCAGACAATACAAGAAACTACTGAGGATGAGAGTCAAGAGGGAGAGGAAAACTTGTTCATTGGTTTTTTCCTGAATGGAATACATTAGAAAGCTCATGGATATGTTCAAATTAACTTGTTGTAAAACTATATCACCACCCAAATCTTGACACATAAATCATTATAAATCACATGATCCCTCGACTTACTGAGAATTTAAATACATGGTAAATTTTCCTTTCAATTTTCTAATTGGAAATTCAATGTATTCTATGTTATACTCAGGAAAATATAATTCTTCCACATTATGATATGTTGTTCATTTCAGGTCAAGTACTGGATGAATATATTGGAATACTCAGAATTGGATTATTTGATAAATGAAAGTACCTAATGATGTAGCTTCATGTTTTGAAAATGATGACCAGATAAAGGGATTTTTAGATATATATTTTTCCCACGTAATGGATTCAAGGAAATGTAAATCATGTTTTTTGTTTACATTTGGTTGAATAGTGGTCAGTTAGTTTGTTTACAGTAAATTTTTTCTTTTTCTACAATAGATATACAAAATGTTTACACTTCAAATTTAAGGATAGAGTTTATATGGTCAATGTTCATTGTTAAGGAACATGGAAACTGATTGTACTTGAAAAATTGATTATATAATCCATATAGTTCCACCCATATATTCTACAACCAATGTTTCATAAAATAACAAAACACATTAACATAAAATAAAACCCTATTGGAATTATATTAAAACATAATGACTCATAGGAACAAAATTCTATTGTAATCCAAAATCATATATATATGATTACAATGGTGATAGTCCTAGAATATATAAGGAAACACTATGAGTCAATTATACTTAGTTGATTGGATACATTGTATAACACTACATTAATAAGAGAAGTAAGAGCTTAGGTGGATAGTTAAAGGATATCAATGTCATAATGGACTCATCAGGTGATATATTATGTTATTTTTAATAGAAAATATATTTTATCAGAATAGTATTGATTTAGGGAGATATTAAGACATTGATAAACCTTTGGAAGTCTCTTATTGTGAGATTTTATAGAATTTAGATTGAAAGAGTCCATAGACCAAAGCCTGTGATAAGGAGTTCACGTAAGAGATTTATATGGGGAGGGTGACTCCATTATTTGGAAACAAGGATGAATATATATTTTTTGTTTGTTTCATCATATAATTAATCAATTTATTAATGGTTTCCTTTGGCCAATGAGGGTTTTTTCGTTAATCTTTATAGGTGGTGGAACTGATTTACCAAATGATGACCTTGATAAATAGTGGTTTTATCCCATGTTATATGTTTAATGTTGATTAAATATTTTGTTAATTGGATTGTCTGACTTCCTAGGATGATTCATTCTAAATTGAATATGAAATAACTGATGAGTTTTTTGTTATTTTTTATCTCAATAATGAAAATATTTGTAGTGTTATCAAAAGACTGTATGACCCTTTTATGAACAACATAATCCAATTTATTTATTTAAATTTATGATTTATTTATATAAATGGTCATTCAGGTTATTCAGTTATAATATAAGATCTCATCCTTGTTTAAATTCTAAGACACATGATAAATATTTTATCCAATAAACCAAATTTGGGTGGTTCAAATAATGTTTTTCTATTACTGTTTAGAAGTTTTCATTTTGAATCGTAATAAAATTTTAAAAAATACTATTAGGTGATTTGATTGGATTCCATGCAGTGTACAAAGTGATCATGGTGTTCATCCAATGACTAGATAGAAATCACATATTCTTAACCATTCCCAATAGCTTCATTCTATTATATTTCTGATATGAATTGTTTCCTTGGTCATTTTGGATACAATAAAAGGTTTCTGAAAAACTTTTCATAGATTTCTACTCAACTATCCATGTTAACAAGAAATGGTGATATGTTTATCTTCAAACATAACTGTTGATAATCTTTCAAATAACCAAATAATATGTTGGATAGTGAATATTTGATAATATTACCCTCTTATGGGGAATGCTTTATTATTTATTGTTTTGTATAAATGAATAGGATTTTATCTATACTTAAGAAAAATGACACTATTATTGCGAATTTATTTCAACTCTTGAATCTTCATGAAGATAAACATCCTACCCAATATGTGTATTTAGTCATGAAATTCATTTTATTAATTATATTAATACAAAATATTTAATATTATAAGAGTTATATATACATCATCCACCATTTTCTGAAGTATATATTCTTTAAAATGGAAATAAACATGTGATAAATAAGATGGATTGATATTTTTATTCACTATGGGTTTTATATACATTATCATCCTTGATAATAATATATTCACTCTTTCATTGAGTAGGAAAGACCCTATAGTTCTCTAAATAATTAGGATTAAATGAGATCCTTTTATTAGAGACATTATAAAGATTTACATGGATGTCATAAGCGATGGGACATAATTCATACTACCCTAAATAATTTTGCAACCATCATTACAATATAATATTAAAATTATATAAAGAATAAAATCCTATCATTTAAAAGATAATAGAGAATGTGTAAATTGGGAAGCTTACAATGTTAAATATTGATCAAGATGGAGTATATAGATTTGGTAAATGGTAATATATCTTATCTGTTATAGTTTTAATGAATGAGAAGAGGGATGAATCAGATGAATCTATGTTCTGTGTACACCATGGGAAGCACAACATGTATAGAGATAAATTAGATCACTATTATTGGGTAACATGAAAAGGGATATTTCTTATTATAAGGAAGAATATAGGAACTCCATTATGTGAATATAGGTCAACAAATGCCCAATGGAGAACTACAACAAATACATTTTCCAAAATAGAACTTTTATAATACTATGGAATTTTATTTCTCACTTCCTTATACATCCAATGAAAAAAATGGAACCAGGATAATCATTGATTGATTGAAAAACCTCATCATTATATTTCCCTATGATAATATTGTTAATGGAATTTTTTATCCCCTACATATAATATCAGGGGTGAGAGTACGTCAATTACTAATTCTAATTATTTCAATCCATGATCAAATATTTACATCAATTTTCTATAAAAGACATGTAATGTGAAATTAATATCATATTAAACCATAAAAAAATACAATTATTCACAAAATTATAGCCAATATGATATGAAAATTGATATATTATAAGATATGTGAAGGGATAGCTCACTTGATTTTCAAGGTAGTGGGCACAAACAACATCCACTTATTGAATTCGCCTAAAACAACATTTTTCACATTAGTATTTAATTGGATCCTTATGAAGAAATGAATGAGGATAAGTATAATAGTATAACATAACTGCATATAGTTGGATTTGGACAATTGTTTGGACCATACATTTCCAAATATACTACATAAGAAGATTCAAGTGATATAAAAAAATAAAAAGTTTAATAAGAGTTGAAAAAATATTATGCTATTAAGAGATGCAAGGAATTATAATTTACCATTTTATATCATGAATTAATAAAAATATCACAATGGAAAGGAATAAAAATATTTGGATTGAAATGAAAATTTAGTATATGGTTTATGAGAGGATCTAAGATTTTGTAGTGTGTCAGATAATTTCCTTAGTAATTAAAACTACATTTAGTAATTTCCATAGACCATGAAATCATACATTTTTTCATGAAATGAATTCTTAGGTTATACCAAGAACATATAGAAAATTTGAACGGTGTGGAATTGGAACATGATTTTTTATACGATGATTAAATAATCCATATTATTTTTCAAATGGAACAAGTGTTAAAGAACAATAAAAACAAAAAATTATAGGACTTGTAGAAAAATATAAATAGGGATAAAGAAATATTGGATCCAATATAAGTAATGAAGCATAAAAACCCCTTATAATTTTTTAAGACTTACATAATTTTAATGGGAATAATTTCATAATGGGTTCATAGATTGTAACACAATTCAATTTCATAATAAAGTATCATATGTCCAATATGGACAAGTTTATCAGGTTTTAAAAGAGGACCCATAGATAGAATATTACATTTAATTGAACATCATGAAATAATGTAGGTTGTAATAGTTCAGCATATTATATGAAGAAAAATAGAATATAATAATGGATACACTAATGTAAAATCTTTTTGGTCAAATTCTCCCATTATGATCACATTATCCATAGAAAAAGTAAAATGAAATTTATACATTGGGAATACAATTTAAATTTTCAAGGGTTGTATATAACATTTTTTTGTCATGTAATGAATAATAATGTATGATAATGGTGGAGTATATATAATTTTTATTGGGAAAATAGATGGGTACGATCTACACATTACTTAACCATTGTTAAATGTGATCATTAGAAATAATGTTAACATTCAAACTAGTGTATATAAATGGTAAAAGAGAAATAAACTTGAAGAAAGTATGGGGGAAATGACAACAACTATATAATATTTCCATATGAATCCTATTTCTCAAAGCTTGGGAGGGAGGTTCCATCATTTCAGTTCACCCTTGATCAAGCCCAATAAGAGCATCAAAATGTAATTCCAATGTGAAATTGACAATGGGATATGTTAATGTTATAAAATATCACCAAGAGATCAATATTTTATCAACCACACACGAATGTAACTCTATCTCATAATATTACCTTAGTGGTATACCAATGTAATAAGTTTTTATGTATCTATAAAATAGCCTTATAATGGTATATTGTTTTAGTATTCAAATGAAATAATACTTAATTATATTCCATTATAATTTTTATTTCAATTAATAATATATAAATAAATATAAAATTAACACGATAAATATATTTAAGATAGGATGAAAAAATTAATGTATTTTTGGAAAAAATTAATTTCATATAAAATAAACATTAAAATTAATTTCGATTATTTAAAATAGAAATGTTTTTCTCAAATTTTCTTAGAGAACATTATTTGTTAAAAATTAAATTAATGTATAATTTTATAATATCCCCAATATTTTTTATGAGGTTTACAATATTTATTTGTTCATAAAAACTATTATTTTCCAATAAATAAAAAAATTATTATAATTTTAAAATTATCATTTAATAAAAGTTCTTTCGAATATCATTTTTAAAATCATTAAATAAAAATTATACAATGAGTATTGATTCATAATTTTCGATGGGATTCAAGTGTTTGGATAAAATATTAAATGATGTGAATATATGGTAAGTGTTATGAAATACTAAAAACATAAAAGTGTATTATGATATTCTATAATGGGGATTTATTCCCAAAATAGTTTATCTCATTAAAATAATTAATTTAAATGAAATAATATTTTTTTCTAAACCACTAAATCATATTCAAAAAACCTAGTGGTTATTTACAAAATTAAAAACATTATATATGAACAAGAATCTCATCCACATCATGAATGATATTATATATAGGATTTTATCTCCTCAATAAACAAAATATTAAATTATCTATCGATTGAAAAATATTATTTGATTAACTATAATATACAAAATATTTTTATTTTTATTTTCTGGTTGTGCATGTCCTATGTTTGGATATTAAAAAAAAACCCCCCTCTATTTTTCTATAAATTCTCTTTCATTGTCCAATTATTTTTCACCCCAGAATATCTAATCATAAAATATATCTTCTTTCCCAATATAGATCCTTACCAATTATAGTAAAATTTAGTAAATATATACTTTAATTCTTTGGTAGGAAAACACTCAATATAAGAGGTATCTCCCACATATTTTCATTTCAATCACATCCACTATTATTATAGTTTTGTTTTATAAATTATTTTATTTCCATAATTCGATATTCATCCCTTACATTCGAAATAATTTCCTTCTTATTGGATGCTATCATTAACTATCATTAATTCCATCGAGAAAAATTTATTTAAATCTTTATTCTATTAACATTTTCCCATGATTTACTATTCTATAATTTTGTATTGCGTTTATGAAAACATTTTTTCACTTAATTGTATTTACCTTAAAACATATATCAATTATTGATTTTGGAAATCTATATATGAAAAAAATTGTTCTAAATGATATAAATTCTAATGTCTTTGGGGACTTATGAACCTAGTTAATTTTATATAAAACTCATTGGATTTTTACCATTGGTTATTGATGGATTTTTTTTCTTATGATAATTGATCTATGTCAGGTAAATGAATTCAAACATTTATGGGTGTTCCATATTAGTGATATAACACATCTTCTAAATAATTATTCAAATTATATAACACGATTTTTATATCATGGGGAATATTATTGCCAATATTTTTATGACACCTTAGTGATGTAACTTGGTGATATGCTTATAAATGTCTCAAGAATATGTTGTATTATCATTTACATGTAATTACTAATGTACTTATTATCATACTATTATGTTAATATACGTGTATTTATGAACAACACCATTCATTTTTTACTCAGGAATTATATGTGGTAAAAAATTCTTATTTTCTTTATTATCCTTTATTGGTATTTATGTGAAATTTTTTCTATTAATGTACATCCATTTGAAATTAAATACCATAAAGTGAACTTGGGTTCAAAGAAATTATTCTATAAAGAGTGTTAAATAATGCTTTTATTATTTATTTATTATCTTCCTAGTTTCCATATCTCAAGACCACACTAGATCGTGTTTAATATAGTTAATGAATTGTTTTTTAATTGAATTTTATTAAATGACACAGAAGAAAAATTTGAGCAACTACCTGAATTACACATATATCACAAAAAAAATATTCAGGAGAATTATGAAATTTATATATTCTAAAAAACTTATACATCATGATTTTTTCTTCCTCAAGATCATAAAATCATTGAAACAATGGATTCTTATAGTTAAAACAATATTGAGTAAAACACTTATAATGATTTGGATAAGAGCATGCTTATTTAGTTTGAGATCATCCAATACAAGAACCTTGACCCATAAATTGAATAGTTTACACCATGTTTTCCATCAAATATTTATTTTGTTGAGGATTACCCATAGAATCTTTTCACGTTACAATCTGATGGACTTTTTAGTGCTATTTGTGGGTCATATTACTATATAAAATAAGTTAAATAGAAATATAATCAAGTAATATAGTTGAACACATTTCTAATACACGAAAAATTATAAAAAATTATAAATATCCCCTATAAATTCAAATCCCCATTAAAATTAATTTTAATGAAAAATAAAATAGATACATATTTGTGTCCACTATTAAATATTAGGGCACATGATTGACCACACTATGTTACAAAAGTATGCATCTCCCTAGATAATCGAATGTAATTTTGTTGTTTAGCCTTGCGGTTTGATAAATTATTCAATAACTATGATATTAATAGTATTACCATTATAAAATGTAATTATGGGTTTCAACATGCTATAAATCCATTGCGAATTAACAGAATGTGTAAAAAATTAACCATATTTATTTTTTTTACATAACCAAAAAAACCATTCTGATCTGTACCAAAAATATAATATACTTAAATACACACTTCAAAATAACCCATTCAGTCTTAAGGATAATTATAATTTCTGTTTTATATAACCTCACATATATCCTACCCTTCATGGACAAGTGATATAGTCTCCTTTCGTCCTTAACTCCCAAAATAACATAAAATGAAAATTGAGATATGATAACATGTTTTAAAAAAAATCCTAAGATACAATTAAATCAATAATTCATAATTCATGTTATTAGGAAATAATATTATTTATAATTACCATATTAAATAATTTATTTCCTAGGAATCATTAATAAAATATTAAGAATATGTTTCCCAATAAATAATTAAATATATTGTATGGGGGATTTTTATTGAATGTAAAATGATATTAAATGTATTGCTAATTCATTCACCTAAATAAATTTATTTTAAACCTAAACAAGAACCAAACATTTAATAATTACAAATAATTATTATAATTAATAAGAATAATAATAAAATTCCAAATCATTGTCAATAACATTTAAATATATTCATATAATAAACATTTATAATACAAGGAAAAATATAAGTGAAATAAAATGGAAAAAGATATTTAAATATAATTAGATAATAAATAAGGGATTAGACTATTATAAAACCAAAATGAATAAAATAGAATATACCCATTAATGTATTACATGTGTGTAATCTTCCTAAATATTAATTATTATCGAATAAATCCACGCTATCATGAATGACCAACACCACCATATAAAATCATATCATTACCTATATCCATCAAATCATTGTCTAACTACAGCTAGAGAGAGTATGTAGTGTAAAGAAAATTCTATAAGTTGGATCTGACTATATTTTTCTTGAGTAATAGTTCATTAACAATAAAAATGTCACAACCCATCCCCCGAGGCCTATATCGTGACTACCCCAAGTCTGCCTTCTATATGGAAGGGGATGAGAACTTGCACCAAAGGCATATATCCCTAAAACTAGGTAGAAATTTCCTTTATAACCTGAAAACGTTCACAATAGAGTACAAGATGGAGCCAAAACACTATGTTAAACTGCATAACAAAATAGTGTTGAAAAGTAAAAGGGGCTGGAAATACAAGCCCAACAGTAAAGTAGACGAAACTAAAAGTACAAGAACTGGAAAAGGGGAAAACAGCTCCTGGATCATCCACCAAGAAATCATACCTGAAGGGTAGGTATAGATATCCTCCACAACACTACATGTCCATCCATTACATCCTTGTTATGTCACTCAATGTGGTCCACCTCCGGGTACCATCCAGTATTGGTACACTCAGCCTCGGTCAGCGTTGTCCGTCGTCTGCATCCAACACAACGAGGTGTGGGCAAAGCCCGTGCAAGGGTGAGTATAACAATACACATTAGGGAACCAAAGACCCTAAAGGTCTCACAAAATCTAATACAGATAAACCACAAGGTATTAAATCAATAGATAACCCCACTTAGGTTTATTCCATACATACACATATGATATCAAGTAATCCATCTCAATCACGAGGAAAACAAAAAAGTTATTGACTCAGCTCACTCAATAATAAAACATATGTTTTGAGATGATTAGATGTAGCCACTAAATAATCTATTCTGTCAAACCCATGTATGATCATGAAATAGAGATCAAAACTGTCAAACCCACACAGGATCGAAGAACAATAATCAATGTTTTCAAACCCACATAGGATCCAGGAGCAGTAGACAGAGCCATCTAACCCACACAAGATCGAGGAACAATAGTCAGAGCTGTCAAATCCACACATGATCTAGGAATAGTAGTCAGAGCTATTGAACCCACACAAGATCCTGGAACAATAGTCAGAGTTGTCGAACCCACACATGATCGAGGAAGAGTAGATAGAGCATAGCCAGCCACAGGGTTTCTGCAAAAAGCACTCTTGATTCCGGGAGAGTCTACTCCTCAAGACAAGATTCGAGACATAAACTTCCATGAAGTCCCACGAAGAAGTATCCCAATGGCCTGCCACGTCATAGAGGGAAAAAACCAAACAATTCATGTCCAAGAAACAGAGGACGAGATGACCAAGCCATTTACCAAAAATTACATGGCATGTTGGATTAAGGTACACATCGTGTAGTCAGACCTCGGGTACTGCCCATGTACAGTGGACCATGTCAAAAGGATGGTCATGTAGAGATGTAAGTATTCGGCGTGTGTTATGGTTACACGTCGTGTCCAAGAAATTGGGGTAGACTCGGTGTACGCTGGCCATGTGCCCTTACATGGCCTCAACCCCTGTTCTCCAACCCGTGTAACCGGTATATGGGGTAGCCCATGTAACTGGCCTTGCCTGGACGTGTAGTGGAGTACATGATCGTGTGCTTCACCCTGTGTCTATGTAATCTCAAGATACATGTCGTGTCTCATGATGCCACCTCTGCCAAGCTACATTGAGAGTACACGCTGTGCCGCTAGGCCGTGTAATTCTACCCATGTCCGTGTATTTCTCATAATACACACAGAGTCTCGCAAAGCTGCCTCTACCAAGCTGTGTAGAGAATACACACTATGTTATAGTGTTCACTTGCTGTGTTTTTCATGTCTGATGCCCGTAAGCCTGACTGCATAATTCCCGTACTAAAAGGCGTGTTCTTTAGAGGTACACGTCATTTATTCTAGAATTTTCTTGAAACGATGCGTCAGGCCAGATTGCCTCCTGTAAAAGCCCGTTCTTTGTTCTGACGGTCCGATTGCCACAAAACTGCAGACTCTAGGTCACCCTGAAGTTCTAAAATCATTACACGCATTTTCGGGGCTCCTATCGGCTGCGAAAACATGTTACAAGTCACCCACTCGAAGAACGGTCTTCCTGATCCTGTCCGATCCATCACCCGCTATCGTCGCCGCACCTCTGCTAGGTCGTCGTGTTATTCGGTCTTCAATTTTTGGGTCATTACATCACACAAAAAATCTGAAATGATCCATTGATTATCACCAATGAATAACACGAAGAACACACCACATGAAGTACGACGAAGGAATCAGGCCATGTTAGTTTGGCTCTATCCATCCGCATTAGTTGGATAAAAAGTGGTTCAAGAGGTATAAAAAACTTATTAGGAATAAGAGTAACATTGATAAAATCAAACACAGCCCTTCCTTTGTTCATTGATCGTCGACGTCGGTGCAAGAAGGAAGACGTCGATTCGTTGTAGACAAATACGTCTTACATCAAAGGAGGTTTCGAAGAAGGAAGTAAAAGATGATCCTCGACAGTATTCTTCATTGGAAGAACGCATTTTTCATTCTTCGATGGTGAGATATTTTCTCCCTAAGTTCTTTATCCTATCCCATCATCCACTAAAAGAAAAATGCCAACCCAAAATAATAGAATGTGTTTATCTATTATTTAATCATTTCCCCAAAATTAAAATGGGTTAATTAATTTGGTTATATCTAATTAATTAATTCAAGAGGCTGGCATAAAATTAATGTGGAGGGGTGGTGGAACCATTATCTTGGGATCTCAAGATGTTTCTCCCCACTTAATGGGGAGGTCAAGAGGTTTTAACCTCAGTTTGTGCACACCATATTAAACATGAATTGGAGGTTAGGCTCGGGTGGGCCCCACCACTATAACCTTTCATGGGAGGTTATGTTGTGGTGGTCCCCACCCTCAAATTCCACATGTAGGCTTCAACCATCCAAAATAAAAATAGAGCTATAATTTTTTTATTTAATTAATTCATTAAAAAAACCCAAAAACTATCATCTATTTCCGACTATCTCTCATCAAGGAGAAAGTCTTCTTAAGTGAATACTAGCGCTGCGAGTTCAACAGTGCCCCCAGATTTCAATTCCATGAACTGGTTCAAAAGTTATAAAAACCTACTGGTATGTTTACTGAATGTACCTGCACAAAACATCAGAAATTGATTGTCGGCACACCAGACCGTGGAATCAATCGCCGTAAATTTTCCCAGACTCCTAAAATTTCCATATAAACAAAAACAATTACATGTATGTTCTGTGTCTTTACATTCTCCCCACATCAGGGCTTTATATCCCTGTAAATTACAACTCAAACTATGGGAACAGGTGGGGGTACTGAGCACGCATCTGAGCCTCCCACTCCCATGTGCTCTCCATGAGGTTCCCATGCTACCAGTGAACGCGCAGAAGAGGTATCGACCATCCATGAAGGAATCTCTCATGTCAATCATCAATCTCAACTGGAACCTCCGTGAATGTCTCCCCATCGACGATGTCCAACTCTCCATGGTCGATGATGTGAGTTGGATCATGCATGTATCTCTTCAGCATGGATATTTGAAAACCATCGTGCACTCGGTGCAACTAAGGGGGAAGACCTAAGCGGTATTCCACCTCTCCAAATCTACCGAGTACATAAAATGGTAAAATGAATCTTGGAGATAACTTTCAACCTCGTCCAAATATCTATAAACCACATCGAGGTGAGACCCGTTGAAAGACGTGGTCTCCATCCTCAAACATCAGAGGTCTCCATCTCCTATCAGCATATGACTTCTCTGGGCAATCTTCATCTGCTCCTGGATGATCTGCGCCTTCTCTATGGTAGCTTGTACCATTACATGCCCCACTATTGCAGACTCCCCAGGTTCAGTCCTACAAAGGGTGATCTACAAGGTCGTCCGTATAACGCCTCAAAAGGTTACATCCCAATGGTGGAGTAATAGTTGTTGTTGAATGAAAACTCCACCAAAGGTAAGTGACCCTCCCAACTGCGACTGAAGTCGAGGACAGAAGCATGAAGCCTGTCCTCGAGGGTCTGAATGGTCCTCTCAATATGGCCATCCATTTTAGGATGGAAGGTGGTGCTCAGATGAAGCAGCGTCCCAAAATCCCCTTGCAACCCCTTCCATAGCCAGGAATTAAACTGTGTGTCACAATCGGAGACAATAGAAAAAGGTACTATATATAGACGCACAATCTCCTACACATTAAGGAATCCTGAGATCTCTATTGAACCCTGATCTATGATCAGTAGGAAGTGGCCCGACTTGGTGAGTCGGTCGATGATCACCCAAATTGATTCGTGACCCCTGTATGTACGTGGAAGTCCTGTCACGAAAACCATGGATATCTCATCCCACTTCCACTCTAGGACCTCTAAAGGCTGATCCAAGCCTACCGGTACCTGGTTCTCTACATTCTCCTACGGACAAGTGAGGTACCAAGAGACAAAATCTACAACTGCCTTCTTCCTTCCTAGCCACTAGTGTTGTTGTCTGAGGTCCTGGTACATCTTTTTCACTTCTGGATGTACCGCTTTGGGAGAGGTGTGGAACTCCATAAACACATCCTCTTGAAGTGCCACTGGTACCAAGGTATGTCCTCTGAAAAAGGATGACATGCTCCCCACCTTCAAAAAATCCATCAGGTGCCTTCCCTATTAATATCTTAGCATTTCATGTATCGTAGTCAGCATCTCCACAGTGTGCCTCCCTCACTTGTTGAAGAAGTGTCAGAGTGACTATAAAAGACTATAGAAAGGCTGCTCCGTCTCTATCCACAAAGGATATCTATAAAGTTTTTATATGCTCTATCGCTTCGCCTAACTATTGTATACGAGACCTCATGTTGAGGTAATATGCAAAAACATTACCCTTCCCAAGAGTATAGACTATCTTGAAGTCATAGTCCAGGAAGAACTCAAGCCAACTTCGTTGTCTCAGGTTCAGGTCCTTCTGATAGATAATATTCCAGAGACTCTTGAGATTAGAGTACATGGTAAAACGCTCTCCCATCAGATAGTGTATCCACATATTCAAGGTGAAGACCACTGCTGCTAACTCCATCTCATGGGTAGCGTAGTTTATCTAGTGTTGTCTTAGTTGTCGAGAACCATAAGTGATCACTTCTTGCTATTGCATCAGGACACACCCGAGTCTGGTCCCTAATGTGTTGTAGCAGACTATGTACCCGACGCCTTCCTCTAGAGGCCTCATGATTGGGGAACTAGTCAGCCTCTACCTCATCTCCTGAAAGATCTGCATGAATCTCTCTGACCACATGAAGGGTTGCCCCTTCTTCATCATGGATGATAGTGGTGTTGCATATGTGGAGAAGTCTGGAAAGAATCTCCGGTAGTAACAAGCCAAACCCTAGAAACTTTGTACCTCCTTCACACTCCTGGGTGGCTCCCAATAAAGTACTACCTCAATCATCACCAGATCCAATGCAACACCAGCCTTCGAGATGACATGTCCCAAAAAGTGAACCTCATAGATCCAAAATTGGCACTTCGAGAGCTTACCATAAAGCTGGTTCTCTCGGAGAATATCCAGTACTACCTAAAAATTATAGGCATGCTCCTCTTCAGTAGTCGATTAGATTATAATTTCATTGATGAAAACTATGATAAAGCGATCTAGGTATGGCTGGAAATACTATTTATGAGACCCATGAACACTAATGGAGCGTTGGTTATGCTGAAAGGCATAACCAAGAACACATAGTGGTCGTACCAATATCTGAATGTTGTCTTCTGCACATCCTCATCTTGAACTCTATGTTGGTGATAGATTGATCTAAGGTCTATCTTTGAGAACCATTGTTCTCCCTTCAACTGATCAAAGAGGTCGTCAATCCATGGGAGTGGGAACTTGTTCTTCACGGTCACCTGTTTCAGGTTACGGTAGTCAACACAAAGCCTCAAGCTCCTATCCACCTTCATGGTGAAGAGAATCAGGGTTGCCTAGGGAGAAACACTAGTCCAGATGAATCCCTTCCCCTGAAAGCCCTCCAGTTGTAACCTCACCTCACGAAGCACAGCGAGATCCATCTAATATTCTGGTGTAGATATCGGTTCCATCCCGGGGTATAGGTCAATGTAAAATTCCACCTCTCTGCAATGAGGTAGTCCTCAGACATCATTAGGGAAAATATCCTCATACTGGTCCACCACTACAGGATACCTTGAACTCTGCATATCAGCCGCTCCGAGGGTAAGTCAAGCTAACTGAGTAGTGATTGGTTGTACTCTCTTCCGGGAAAATCCATGCTTCACTGCAAAGGCTCCCTTCTCACTGGTGAAGGTGAACCTGGTCCCATCCATGGGGACACACCGCACTTTGTGCATAATACAGTCGATATGAGCATAGAATGTAGATAACAAGTCCAAACCCAAGATGACGTTGTAATGCTTCGATGCAGCTACTATGAGATCTCATCCAGTTCTCTCACCTCCTAGAGTAAGCTCACACTACCAACAGTATCCTGTAATCATCTAATCTACTCCCGTAGGAGTCTCTAGCCGTAAGGATCGAGCCAACGGGTCCGTCGGAATCTTCAAGGTCTAAAGGAGGGCAGTGGGAATAAAAGATTGACTGACACATATGTCTATAAGAACTATAGCTAAGGTGTAGTAGACATATATCATACCTTAAATCATCTTCAGAGCACCATGATCGTATGCCTCAACTGCATAGAGATGAGCTCTTGTCTGTCCACCTACTCCCTGCAGTCGGGGTGGACCACCTGGTGGAGGTGGTGGAAACACCTCATAACGTCGTCCATTGCTAGATAGATGATCAATTCCTCTGCCACATCCACCTGCGACCTGCAGATCACCTCAATCGAACCTCTACATCTGCCTGGGAGGTCCCTCAACTGTCTGATGGTTATCTGAACAGTGGGTCGGACAATCATGATCCATGTGACCCTACCCGCCACATGTGAAACACTTCATGTTCCTCGTATGAATGGCTCTACCTTGTGTGCCTCAGAAAACTAAACCTGTGTCCTGAGGTCATCCACCAGGTCATCTGGTCTTCTTAGATCTCTTCGACATCTGTCTACTCCCATCTGGAGAAGACTCCTCTACGTGATGCCCGGTGGCGGTTCTCGCTGCTGGTGATTTCTTATCAAGGAAAATATCTACAAAGAGAGATCTCTCCCACACCCCTCATGCGTCGGGATGCTGAGGGTGATCATTGAAGCCATGATCTCTCACCTGAGTCCCTTCTCAAAGGTCTGAGCCCTGAAAATGGGTCACACACCATATCTTTGGAATAGCACAAGAGGTCGGTGAACCATGTTGAGTATTCTACCATCGTCATGGTACCCTACTGTAGGTGACGTACCTCTTGTATCCGCACAACACATTGGGTGGCTGGGAAAAACTCTACCCGAAACAGGCTCTCAAATTCTGCCTAGAGTTTTTTCACCTCGTCATGAACCTGGAGCATTATGCTCCACCATCATCCATCTTCTTCCTGATTGATACTCACGGCATGGATCACCATAAGGTTGGATGGTGTCCCTACTAGTCTGAAGACACACACCATAGCCTCCAGCCAATCCTCAGCTGCCTGCTGGTCCATCTCGCCCATGTACCTAGTGGCCACTGGTGTTGGAACTCATGAAATACACTTAGGCGGTATGCACTCTCTACTACTGGGGATGGTGGTATGGATGGGCCAACGGGTAGTGGTACCGCTGGAGCCTCCGTTGTGATAGGGCCATATACCGAGGCCTTATCGCTCGGTGGGCTGCCATCTCGTACAACACTTGGATCCCGAGATGGATGTCTCTGTGGAGGCATCCTTAAAAGAAACTGATATGACACAATCAAAAAGTTATACCTGGTGAGATGTCTCAATGAAATCACAAAGAGAACTATTCAAAACACACACACAATCAGTGTTTTCTTGCACTGAGTTGGAAATTAGAAGTCATTGTCCTTATGTATGGATATGTCAAAATCTGCACCAACACTGGACTCCTAGAACTGAAAACCACACTTAGTACCCTTAACACTATTGATTCACAGAAAATATCAAAGTCCTATGTTTTTCGGTAGAACCGACTCCTCTGATACCGATTTCTCATGAACTGTCCCCTAGGGCCCGTGTTGTGACTACCCCAAGCCCGCCATCCATTGGCCATGGGCTGGTGACTAGCACCAAAGGTGTAAATCCCAAAAAATAGGAAGGCATTGCCTTTTTAACCTAAAAACACACACAAAAGTGTACAATATGGAGGCAAAACACTATGTAAAACTTCATAACAAAAGAGTGTTGAAAATTAAAAGGGGTCGGAAATACAGGCCCAACTGTAAAGTACAATAAGGTGAATGTAAATGTACTGGACAAAGGGAAAACTACTCTTGGATCATCCACCTGGAAATCCTAGGTGACGGGTAGGTACAGATAGCCTCCACAGCACTACACGTTCATACGTCTCCTCCATGTTATATCACGCCGTATGGTTCACCTCTGGGTACTGTTCAGTCCTGGTACACTCAGCCTCAGTTAGCTCTGTCTGTCATTTTCATCCTACACAATGAGGTGTGGTCAAAGCCCAGGAAGGGGTGAGTATAATGACACTCTTTAGGGACCCTGATACCCTCAAGGTCTCACAAAATCCAAAAGGAAAAAACCACAAGGTATGAAATCAACAGATAACCCCACTTAGTTATATTCCCATACATATACCTATGTTATCAAGTACTCCATATAAATCATGAAGAAAACACAAAGTTACTGACTCAGCTCACACAGGTATACATATTATGTTTATAGATGATTAGATATAGCCATTAAATCATCTATTCATTCGAACCCACGTTGGTTCCATGAACAGAAATACGAACTTTCGGACCCACACAGGATCCAGGAACATTAATAAGAGCTGTAGAACCCACATAGGATCCGGGAACAGTAGTCAGAGCTGTCGAACCCACATAGGATCCCGGAACAGTAGTCAGAGCTATCGATCCCACACAGGATCTAGGAATAGTATTCAGAGCTGTCGAACCCACACAGGATCCCGGAATAGTAGACAGATCACAGCAAGCCACAGGGTTTCTGCACAAAGCACACTTGATTCCGAGATAGTCCACTCCTCATGCCAAGAGTCGATACATTAATAGCCATGAGGTTAAATGAAGAAGTATCCTAATGGTCTTCCATGTCCTATAGGGAAAAACCAAAAATTTCGTGTCCAAGACACAGAGGACGAGATGACCAAGCCATTTACCAAAAAGTACACGGCGTGTTGGAATAAGGTACATGTCATGTAATCAAACCTCTGGTACTTCCCTTGTGCAACAGCCCATGTAGAAAGGCACGTCATGTAGAAAAGTACGTTCATAACATGTGGTGTAGTTACACACCATGTCTAAGATACTGGGGTCGACTCTTTGTACACTGGCCATGTGCCCGTACACGGCCACAACACGTGTTGTCCAACCCATTTAACTGATACATGGGGTGTCTAGTGTCACTGGTCTTGTGGTGGAGTACATGCCCATGTACATCACCCTATGTCCGTGTTTCACTTGGATACACGCCAAGTCTCACAAAGAAGCCTCTGCCAAGCTGCGTAGAGAGTACACGCTGTAACACCCCAAGATTTAATGAGAAACATTATTTTTAATTTCTTTGATGTCTAGTGTTGTACGCTACACCAAGATTATATTTCACTATACGCAACATCATATTATCTTTTAGTATACGCAAACACTATTCTTGGTTTGTGTTTCACGTAAGAGCGAACTTCTTCAAGAGCGTGTGTAGTACGCAATACCGAGTTTTAATAAATAATGATATATTGTTATAATATTATTAGGAACTAGTCCTCATGAATAGTATTAACCACATTTATAATTTTATAAAATTATAATTCATCTTACACATTTTCAAGAATGAGGTATGAGAAAAAATCAATTTTTCGAATAAAAGACGTATTTAAAAAAAATGCAGTTTTACCACCTTTTGATGGCATACCCATTTTAAATCTATTTTTTTCCAAGTTTATAAGTTCCATTTTACAAAATAAACTTTTTATTTTGAATCAGGATATAAAAATTTACATTTGATAATGTTTTGATATTTTTCTGACAACATTCTTATTTTGATGAATAGTAAAAACAAGCTAAATTTTACATAAAAACAACTTTTTTCATCGAGATAATTTATATGTTTGAATTATTAAAATAAATTGTTTTAAAGTATAAATAGAATATATTTTCACAATTTGATATAATTTATGTCAATTGCATTGATTATACATTGAATTCTTAGGTTAAATCAAATCAATCTATTACAATGCTTTAAACAAAAACCTGTTTTTTCTACTACGAGATTAACTTAAATTAATTATTGCAACTTCTGTGTATTGAATTTGGAAAAATTGATTCCATATTTGGAATCATTAAGTACAAATTATGTTAATTGAAAATTTTTATTTTTGGGTGTTATGAATAGTAACTCTGGTAAATTTTATTTACCACAGTTTAAGGTAAATCAGGTAATTAATGGTAAAAATAATATCATAAAATTATTCTAACACTTGTCTTAATATAATTTTATGATTATATTTCGTCCAAAAATATAATTGGGTCGAAATGGTATCTATTACAAACAACTTGTATTTGATTAAGACCTACAATTTATTTTATTTAAATG
Source organism: Viscum album (assembly GCA_963277665.1). Taxonomy (NCBI): domain Eukaryota; kingdom Viridiplantae; phylum Streptophyta; class Magnoliopsida; order Santalales; family Viscaceae; genus Viscum; species Viscum album. The sequence continues at coordinate 317,530,166 of OY728148.1, forward strand.
AAAGTGAAATATGTATCACTCAAACTTTAATAATTAAATTATTTTCAATATAAGGATATACAGAATATGAATTCGGTTATAAATACTCATTTTAAAGCTAAAATATTTTTCTTTATAATGGTAATTTATTTTTAAATTTTAAGAAATATTTAATTACTTTAATATCTTATAAATCAATGATGGAGAACATTTTTATTTATTGAAAAATCAATAATATAATTTTTATTCAAATTATAATACTCATAAAAGACCCAAACACTTGACCAAAAATTATTGGTCGTGTATATATATACCATAATCATCAAATTGTAGAATTGTGGAATGTTTTAATCCTAATAATACAGATTAGTACATTTATATTTTTTAATTTTAAATGATGTCAAAGATGTCACCTTCATAATTTAATCAATATAAAAATTTAAATGTTGTTTTTTTAAGATGATAAAATCGAGTAAAAATATATTTATGAAAGGTATTGTATTTATCCTCATCATTGAATTTCATTTTTAATTTTAATGAAATTAATAAGTATAGTAATTGATTATAAAACAATGATGTAGTAATTGTTTTATTAAGAGAAATATCAAATAAATGGTTTTATAAATATTAAAATAAACATTATATGAACGAATTAATGGTTAGCACAAATTTTCATGATGCATATGACATGTTATAAATCTATTAAACATTTTGGTTCAAATATATCCAATGTGGGGATTTTATTTAAATTCAAATAAATGAATAGTTTCAAAATTAACACTATTGTTATTTTATAAAAATAACATATTATTAAATTGTTCAAAAATCACATAAATATTTAAAATTTATAAATTAAAATTTATATGATGTAAAATTTATTAATTTACCCTATTATGGATAATTCACAACACATAAGTAATTATTTATAACAATTTAAAATTTAAAATATTATTACCACAAATAAGATTATGTAAATTAGATAAGGATAGATCAAATTGATAAGTTTTAAAATAATTTCTCAACTGGTCTAAATTTGATTGGTTGATGATATTACAACCCTATCGTACCTCATATCTGAATTTGAGTCACTTTGGAAGTTTTTATGTGGGTTTTGAGTTTATTATAAATTAATATTTTCGAGGATTCCAAAAGTGCCCCTCTCTTCCCTTATAAAAGGGCACCTCCTCTCTCTCTTCCTCAAACCAAATTGAGCATTCAAACTCAGCCAAACCCTACCAATTAATTTTCTCCACCTCCCTATAAACATACTAGAGGTCCTGGGCTTATTCCAAGACCATGTTTTGTGTTCTAAGTGGATAGTAAGAGGAGGCGCATCGAAAAAGAGGTAATCTCTTAAATCAATTCTTTCAAGTTTCTTTATTCTTCTACGTCTTCTTCGTTACTTCTTTCTGTAATGAACCAAACTTTTTAAATAGTATATTAACATACTCTTAATGACTTAATAGAGATGTAAATGGTTAATGCAGAAAGAGGAGTCAATGTCTTCATCCAATAGACTCGAACCATATGATGCCCACTTACCAGAGCAGGGGAAGGAGGTGGCATCTTTGGGCTTCGCTTTGGACCAATCCCAAGCCGAACTCTAGTGTGTCATGCTTGAACGGAAACGCCTGCGGGAGAAGTTCATGTTTGTAGAGATTACTACTATGGCAATGTTATCTGATCCTCCCTCAGATTCTCTCACCATAGCACACCTTACACGTAGGTCATATGCTAGTGTTATAAGGGGCTATCTGAAGAGACCGTAGCTTCTTTGTGTAATCCTTTGGGATGAATAAATTGAGATTTCTTCCTTTAGTGATGTTTGAGAAATTTCAAATGACCGAATAATTTTAGGATGTATTTTATTAATGAATTTTGGAAAAAAGGATATTTTAAAATATTTATGTAAACCTTAAATAATTAATGATGTGTAATGATTTTCAAATAATGGTCTTCTGCAAAAGTATTCAGTAAGGAATTTGGAGTCTAATTTGATCAACATAATTTTTGATGAATAGTAAATTAGGAATAGTGATTTTACGCTTTGTATTAGTAATGTGACCAAATGGATTAGTAATCTCACTTAAAGAATGTTTTAATATAAGTTAGACAACTTGATTACGCAATGTGATTCAATAAAATGGTTAAATAATGGTTTCATAAATTATTAATCAAGTATTAGTTTTTTCAAGTGAATAGTGTTTTTTATTTAAAAATTTAATTAAATAAAGTTAGAAAATTATTTTTATAAAATGGACTTTATTTTTGAACTCAGAGCATCTATATTATGTTATGGTAATTTTTTGGGATTTTTCTGAAAAAGATGAATTTTCAGTGAATAGTAAAAATGCAGTTTTTGGGTTTCGATATGTCAAATGACATCATATTAGTGTCATGATGATGTCATGAGATATTTTAATGGATGGTCAACTAAAGGGGATGAATTATTGTGTGAGGTTTCCCAAGTGGCCAATACCATGGGCAAATACCATGGGCAAGCCAATGGTTTTTCCAAAACCACCAATGAGGTGTCCCTTGGCCATTAATGCCTTATCCCCTCACTTTACCTATAAATACCACACACTCCTCTTATCCTTTCGACTCCAAAAAAATCATCTACAAATTTCTGGTCTCCTTACCTCCCAAGGAGTCCTCCCAAGGTGCCCCCAAGCCCTCAAGGTCCAAACCTTTGAGTTTTAAGTGTTACGTTTTATGGTACGGGATCCGACCTCTCTCTTTCTTTTAAAGTAATCTCTTTTATGTCATTTCGTTTATGCTCCATGTTCTTATGTTGGAGGATGTTCTTATATATTAATATTACTGCCCTTTTCATGTTCATATGAGGATATATCCCCTCTTTCACTCATCAATTCGTTTTAAGAATGTTTAAGTGGCGCAGTTAGGCTACCGAATTTTTAACAGATTCTTTCACCCTTCTCATTTCACAAGGTTTTACTTTCATGTTAAGTGTTTAAAGTTCATTGTTAATTATGTTGGGGGTGTGATCTATATATATGTCATACTGAACTCTTATGTTCATATGATGAGGGACACTATTTAATCTTTTCAATTAATTTTTGTTGAAGTTTAAGTGATGCCGTTAGGCTGCCGAATTTTCATAAGAGAAATCTTATTTTTGTCTTCCTTCCATGTTTTCCATTTAAAATGTTATGTCCTTAATATTTCATTACCATGTTCATGTATTCTTCTTATTTGGTCCCTCTACTGTTTTATGGGTTATTTATGATTGTTTGAACCATGTCCCCTCTCTATTCAATGATTTCTAAAACCTCGTAATATAGCCGTTATGCTGCAGAATTTCCGTCCCAAAATGTATCTCTCTTTTTCTAAAAGTTATTTTAATTTATTAAGTGAATACTCAAAGCTCTTTCTTCTAAAGGGATATTCACATATATACCAAAATGTTCTATTTTAAATTCTGGGATTTACATACATGAGACCCACCTTATAACGACACATACTATACATACATTGTTAGTACTTCAAAATTGAAGTACACTTATTACAACATATAACAAAACCATGAAAGGACCGTATAGGTATAGTGTCTCTAGAAACTGGGAAACATAAACAATTGGTTCATAATGCGTCTACATTGTCTCAAATTTATTTCACCTTATCTATAGTCCCTTTTGGCATATCTTACTTAATAACCTTCTTCCTGACCTGGGGAAAGAGAACATACAAAAGGATGAGATAAAATGATCAGTAAGGGTAAACAAAAGAAATATCAATCACATAATATTCATCAGAACATAACATTTTGGAAATCAGAGATCATAATTTCATAACATGGGATAAATCATGGTAGTGAAATTTAATCACAATAATCACAACATAAAACATGAAGCTTTGTGGAATACACACATAATTATAGAGAAACATTTCTTATTAGTCAAGACTCATTTCCAAGACTATCTTAGTGGACAATGTCCATTTCTGAACCGAGTTCATTCCTCGTTTCAGTCCTATTTCACTGAACCGGTTTAACCTGTCGTTCCAGCCATTTCAATCTCATGAGATATAAAATATTTACCCAATGCATTGGAGGGAGATATAGGTCCCACCCATATCATAGTGATTCCATTCTTATGTGTTCCACAAAATCATAAACCATACATCATAGCATAACCCATGTAATAAAAATAGGATTCTTAAACATCGTGAAATCATAAAACATTTCATATAGGATAATGAAATTAATAAAAATAATTCCATCACAACATAATCATATTAATGTAATAATAGGGATAGAAATAGAACCATATATTATCTTAGATGGAAAATAAATTTGATAAAACACTTGAACTCCATTCTTGAGGAAAATATCCTTTCTACATTAAAAACACTTTTCATTTTTTAACATGTCATACAATTTTAAACTAAAAGAAGTTGATTAAAAATAAACATGAAAACTTTTAAAGGAAGATTCTTGGAAATAGTTTTTTAAAAATCCATTCATGCCGTATAAGTTAAAAAAACATTCTTCTCGTACTTTTGTTGAAAAAGTCAAAAAGTACCTCGTACGAAAAACGACAAAAGATTCCTTTCATATCTTTTACTAAAAATTCATCAACAGGTAAAGTTGGATTTAAACAATTGTATGTGGATGGAAATAATATTACATATTGAGTAAACATGGATGTGGATGATAAAATACACTCCCAGTAAATTCCAAAGTATAAACAATCTCGGATAAAAATTGAGATTGTGATATTTCCCTTACCTTAGATCCGATTTGCTTCGAAAGTGTCCGAACCTCCTATATAATGATTTAAATAATGTTATTGACTTATTCCAGAATCATAATTATTTATATGATATCATATATGGTCATATTCTCAGCTTATTATTAGTAATATTTCATTACTACTTGTTATTCGGGTGTTTATTACTTTTTGTTCTTATTCATGTTTTGTCGAATAAATTCTCATTCTTATTTTTTAGGTTATGGAAACCTAATTTACAGAATTCTATTAGTGTAATATATATCATATTAATTCATTCAATTCATTTATATAATCATTATGCAATTAAGATCATGTAGAACGAGTCGCATCACATCGTGGAGATGGTATTCCATACGTACGCAGGAGCGATGATATCGTTCCCATGATCGTGAAATTGTAATGGAGTGTCTGTATACTATTTCAGAATCAATATCACTTTACAATAATAATATATAGTCACTATTTACACCATTATACCCATCCAAATAAGGTGGTGGTGGAAAATAGATTACACCACGGCGTGGAGACGGTTTTCCTTACGTACGCACACGCGGTGATTTCATTTTCCGTAGGATGTATAGATGGTGAAATATGGTTTTTTCATACTAATAATAACATATCAGTATATGAGTGATACTTATGTTATTACTTCATAATGAAACCACTAAATAAGAAGAAGTGGAAGAAGAAATAAAGTTCAATGAATCGGTAACTGACATTACCTCTTCTTTGAAGCATCTCTTTGAGACCTTCTCTTAGGGCACTAAAATTGGTCTTTGAAGAGGAACAAGACCTAAAAAATGTTCCTAGGGAAGTTTATAAGAGAATTTGGCAGGGGTTGTCCATGCATGAAGGCTCAATGTGGTGTGAGGAAGAGAGGGATGAGGTTCCCTTTTATAAGGGAGGAGAGGGGCACCTTTGAAAAAACAAAAAATATTATTTTATTATAAAGCCATATTCGGTTTAAATAGCTCCAAATTGATTTATTTAGAGTATAAGGTGGGTATGGGTCGAAATCCTCTCATTCAGTAGAATTTGGAAAAGTTTAGTTTACTATTTTTAACTTATCATTTATATTTAACTTTATGATATATAATTTTACTTTTACCGTGTCTTTTTGTGTTCTTACACTACAAGGTTAATAAAAATACTATAATAAGACAAACGAACCCCAAGATGTTTATTATTAATATATATATCCCTATATAAGTCATTTGTTTGATCCTATGAATTTTAGGTATAAAATAACAATTAATAATATAATATTTGTTTTAAAAACTATTTTATGTCAATTTTGACACTATTTAGTAATTGATTTTTGTGAAAACCATAACAGAATTATTAGTTCGAAAAAGGTTAATTAAAGAAATACTAACATGTCATATAAACCTAGAAAATTATTGTAATTCATAAAAAGTCCCAATTTATATTTATTGTGGTATTTATAACATCAATTATGTCAACATTTCATTAATAAGATAAATACTACATCATCATTGTGTCATATATAAATTAAATTATTTAATGTCTAAAAATTTCAAATAAAACACCATTATGTAGGAAATCGTTTTATCTTTCTAATGAATATTTAAAGTCTAATTTATCTTATTAATAACCCTATATTAAAAATTATTTACTTATTAAACTTTGATTTTAACTATTTTAACCCTTCTTTAAATAAATTAATAATAAATGTCCTAATCTAATCCATGTGGGCCAAAATGGTCATATTTTATTCCTAAGGTTTTTATGGGTCTATTTACACTTATACAATATAATTAGAAAATGTTTTAGGGTAATAATAATATCATTATTACCCTTAATTACCTTATTTACTTTTAACCGTGGTAAATAAAAGTAAAAAGTCACTATTCACCAAAATTATTTTCATCTCATTGAACCACATTTTACTTAATAACATCAACCGTTTCTCTCGGATTTTTGAAATTCCACTCACAGAAGTGGTAGAATTATGTTTTATGTAAATTTGAAAATTCTCTTAGGAGGTGGCTAAAAGACGGTGAAAAGTTCAATAAAATTTTTATATATCTAAAATTATTATAAAATTACTCCAATGAATTACATTGAACTTATATAGGTATTATGTATCAATTTTGACCTATAATAAATTTAAATAAAATAAATAATTATTTCAATAGAAAGTCAGTTTTAAAATAGTAACCCAGTGTTTTCACTATTCATCAAAAATTGAACGTTTCTAGAAAAATACCAAAATTTCACCGTAGGCTAATTTCGATATTATGAATCCAAAAATGAATTCCATTTTGAAAAATAAAATTTACAAAATTTCAAAAAGTGGTTATTACTATTCATAACAGCTAGTTTTATAAATATTTTAATAGTATATCATTGTTTAGTGAAACTCAGGATTGTGTACAACGCAAGTTATCAAGGAAGGTTGTGATTGCATATAAAGCAAGCCAAGCTAGTGTTGTGTGTAGTGAAATATTTCTTTGATGATTTATATAGAATAAAAAAATATTTCTTATAAAAGTCTCGGGTGTTACATTCTACCCCCCTTAAAATGATTTTTGCTCTTGAAATTCATCACTTGTAACAAATAGATGAGGATACCTCTCCCTAATCATATCATCAAACTCCCATGTAGCTTATTCTAATTGGTTTTTCCTCTATAAAACTTTCACCAAGCGAGTGGTCTTGTTCCGTATGACTTTTTCACTACGATCGAGAATCTCTACCGGCTGTTCTTCATAAGAAAGATCATGTTCCAGCAGTACAACTTCTGAGCTGAGTACATGTGAAGGATCAGGTATGTACTTTCTCAGGAGAGATACACGGAACCCATCGTGAACATGAGAGAGATTCGGTGGAAGAGCCAATAGGTAAGCTACCTTCCCAACACAATCTAGTATTTCGGAAGGACCGATATACCTAGGGCTCAACAATCCCTTCTTTAGAAATATCATTACTCTCTTCCAATGAGATATTCGTAAGAACACATTATCACCCACTTCAAACTCTAAGTCTTTTTTTCGGTTGTCAGCATAACTTTTTTGTCGACTCGGAGCTGCTCTTATGTGTTGTTGAATAGATCAGACCTTTTCTGCCATCTCATCAAGACGATCAGGTCCTAATAGCTTTCTTCCCTCAACTTTATCCCAGTAAGTTGGAGTCCTACATTTATTTCCATTGAGAGCTTCATAAGGATCCATATGAATACTAGAGTGAAAGCTATTATTATAAGAAAGTTCCACCAAAGGTAGGTGTTGATCCAAACCACCTTTGAAATCCATAGATCATGCTCTCAACATATATTCTATAGTTTGAATTGTCATTTCAGACTGACCGTATGTATGGGGATGATAAGCAGTGCTGAAACTCAAATATGTATCCAGATTATGCTGAATACTTCACCCGAACATTGAGGTAAAGCTCGGATCCCGATCAGATATAATGGAAAGTGGTACTCCATGCAATCTTACTAATCCTTTTACATATATCCTAGAAAGCTGATCTAGAGATAAATTCTCTCTAATATCAATGAAGTGCGTAGACGTTATAAGACAATCAACTATGAACCAGATAGCATTATTGCCTTTGGATGATTTAGGAAGTCCGGTGACAATGTACATAGTGATGTTTTCACATTTCCATTCAAGTAAGGGTAATGGCTATAACATCCCCTTAGACTTTTGTCTCTCTGCTTTAACTTGCTAACAAACCAAGAATCGAGAGATATATTCAACAACATCTCTTTTCATGGCATCCCACCAGAAGTACTCTTTCAGGTCCCTATACATCATCGTGCTTCCGGGATGAATAGAGAATGAAGAACTATGAGCCTCATCCAGCAGCTCCTTCTTTAATTCTGGGATGGGAGGAACACAAACCCGATTCCTGAACTTTATTATCCAATCACAATCAAGGTTGAATTTAGGAATATTTCTCATCTTCTTTTGTAACTCTACATCTTCATTTTGTGCCTCTTTAATCTTCACATGTGTAGATAGTTGAACATTCATTTGAGAAAGATATGATTTTCCTCTTCCATTATAGTTACATGATCCGTCCTTTGTATATCCATAAATATTGGATCTTTTGTGATCCTCATCATGGATAAGATAGCATGGTCTTGTCGACTTAATGCATCTGCCACCTTGTTTGCTTTCCCAGGGTGGTAATGAATTGAGCAGTCGTAATCCTTAATCAGCTCCAACCATCTTCGTTGGCGCATATTCAGCTCCTTTTGTGTGAAAATATTATTTAATATTTTATGATCAGTATAAATATCACACCTTTCTCCATAAAGATAATTCCTCCAAATCTTTAATGCAACAATTACTACAACTAACTCCAAATCATGAGTTCGGTAATTTTGCTCAGTGATTTTCAACTGTCGTGAGGCATAAACTATGACCATATCATTCTGCATAAGAACACACCCCAAACCCTTCTTGGATGCATCACTGTAGATCACAAACAGTTCTCCACTACAAACAAGTGTGAGTACAGGTGCACCGGATAACCTTCTTTTCAACTCCTTGAAATTCTCTTCACATTCCTATGTCCAAACAAACTTAACTCCTTTCCGAGTCAACTTGGTGAGTGGATTAGATAATCGTGAAAAATCATTCACAAAACGTCGATAATATCCAACCAAACCTAGAAAACTTCAGATCTCAGTTACTGTTGTTGGTCTTGACCATTTTTTGATAACCTTTTTTTTGCTGGATCCACAGATATCCCCTCTTTTGAGATTATGTGACCCAAAAATGCTACTTTTTGATGCCAAAATTCACACATGGTAAATTTGGCATAAAGCTTCTCCTTTCTCAGGGTCTTCAATATAATTTTCAAGTGATCTTCCTGTTCTTCCTTGATCATTGAATAGACAAGAATATCATCTTTAAAGACTACCACAAATTGATCAAGATAGTCTCTAAAGACTCTATTCATTAGATCCATGAAGATATCGGGGGCATTAGAAAGACCAAATGGCATCACTATAAATTCATAGTGTCCATACCTTGTACGAAAAGCCTTCTTCGGTATATCCTCCCTTTGGACCCTTAATTGATGATACCCTGAACGAAGATCAATCTTGGGAAAGTAATGAGCTCCTCGTAGTTGGTCAAATAAGTCATCAATGCGCAGGAGAGTATATTTGTTCATGATAGTGATATTTTTAAGTTCTCGATAATCAATGCAGAGTCTCATTGATCCATCTTTCATCAAAACAAACAGAACAGGTGCTCCCCAAGGTGACGAACTAGGGCGTATGAACCCGTTATCAAGATTCTCTTGGAGTTTCTTCTTCAATTCCTACAACTCAATTGGGGCCATTCTATAAGGTGTCTTTGAAATAGGCAAAGCACCCGGTACGAGTTCTATTGAAAACTCAGCTTCACGATTTGGTGGAAGACCCGATAATTCCTATGGAAAGACATCATCAAACTCCCATACAATGGGCATATTCTTAATCGTGCGTTTCTCTCCAACCATTAGAGATTAATAACCCTCATTTAGTGGAATCAAGACCCATAAGATGGAAGAAATTTCCACTGGACGTTTATGTTCATCCTTGCATCGATAGACGATCATATATTGATCTGGAATATGAAATGTGACTTCCCTAATTTGGCAATTGATATGAGCTCCATATAGAGAATGAAAATCCATGCCAATAATCACATCAAATTCCACTAGAGTAAGGATCACAAGATTTGTAGGAAGCACTTTACACAAAATTAAATCTGGGAAGAATTATAAACTTTTGATGCGACTGTTGTGCTATTAGGGGTTGTCAAAACTAACTCAACATCTAATTGTTGAGGTAATACGGTGATACCCTTAGAAAATTCTTTAGAAATAAAAGCGTGGGTGGATCCAGAATCAAATAAAACATTTTCTACTTTAGAGTGGATGGTAAGTGTACCTTTCACCACATCGTTCTCGTACTCCACCTCGCTGATAGAAATTGCATGTGAATTTCCTTTTTCATTAGCCTTAAGAGTTTATTGATGTCGACCATCATCATCAACCCTTAGATTTGGGAATTTATTGGCATAATGCCCCATCGCCTTGCAGTTGAAACATTGAAGTGTAGTAGGTTCATTCTATGTATCCTTTTCATTGTTCGCATCACTAGACATCTTCTTCCCACCACTGCAGCATTCAAATGCCTGATGACCTTCATTTCCACATTTGAAACATTTGCTTGTCCCTTTAAGACAACTCCCTCCATGTTTATTTCCACACTTTGAGCATAAGGGAAAGTTCATCTTCTTTTCATTGTGAACTTTATATTTTCCTTTGAATTCCATTTTCCTCTTCTTATAAAACCCATATGACTGATGGGTTATTCCAATCTCCATCTCAACTTTGAGAGCACATCGAACGATTTCCTCATACCTATTGAAGTCCATTATGGATAAGGCCCTTGAAAGACTTGGTTTTAAGCCACTAAAGAATCGATCGATCTTACTCTCAGGTTGGATAATAATACGAGAAGCGTACCTTGAAAGTCGTGTAAAATTTGATTCATATATACCAACAGATTCATCATCATTTTGCTTCAGTTTAAGAAACGCCTTCTCCATCTTTTTTTGGAGAATACGAGGGAAGTACTTATTGAAAAATAAGTTCTTGAACTCGTCCCATTCCATGGACTCAATTTCATATCTTGGCCTCGTATTCTTGATAAGATTCCACCATTGATCAGCATCACCTTCTAAACAATAAACTGCTAAGACGACTTAATCATGTTCAGAACATTGAAGAAATGAAAATATCTTTTCAGAAGTACTGACCCATTGTTCAGTGACTAATGGATCAGTAGACCGGCTGAATAAAGGTGGACACTGTCTCATGAAGGATTTAATAGAATTTTTCTCCTTCCATTGCTCGTTTATAAGTCATGAATGATTCATAGCTTGAGAATGTTGTGTGAGCATGTCTACAAGATTTTGTATTCTAGCTCTCATAATGTTTGGTTTCTTAGGGGGACAATCATTGCATTTCCCGTCACATTCCGCATTAACACGATTCCTTCGGGTTCCAGCCATTGACTGAAACCAAGACGAATATTGTGAGCAACACTAATTATAATATGAAAATGACATAATCAAGAATAAAATTTCACACTTAAGGTCTTATCATAGGTCATTCATGGCCATTTCTAAAACACTATGATTTTGTTCTATGCTTAGACTTATCCTTGGGGTTCTAATTAAGGCTATCACATCCTAGTTTCCAAAGGTTGACTATACCTTTCCTCTAATACCAACTATAATGACCCATACATTACATACATTGTTAGTATTTCAAAATTGAGTACACTTATTACAACATATAACAAAACCATTAAAGGACTATATAGGTATAGTGTCTCTATAAACTGGGAAACATAAACAACTGGTTCCTAAGGCATCTACACTGTCTCACATTTATTTCATCCTATCTATAGTCCCTTTTGGCATATCTTACTTAATAACCTTCTTCCTGACCTGGGGAAAGAAAAAATACAAAAGGGTGAGCTCAAATTCACAGTAAGGGTAAACAAAAGAAATATCAATCACATCATATTCATAAGAACATAACATTTTGGAATTCTTACCCTATAAAAGAGATCATAATTTCATAACATGGGATAAATAATGTTAGTGAAATGTAATCACAATAATCATAACATAAAACATGAAGCTTTGTGGCATACACACATGATCATAGAGAATCATTTATTATTAGTCAAGACTCATTGCCAAGACTATCTTAGTGGACAATGTCCATTTCTGAACCGAGTTCATTCCTCATTTCAGTCATGTTTCACTAAACCGGTTTAACCTACCGTTCCAGCCATGTCTATCTCATGAGATATTAAATATTAACCCAATGAATTAGAGGGAGATATAGGTCCCACATGTCTCATAATGATACCATTCTTATGTGTTCCACAAAATCATAAACCATACATCATAGCATAACCCATGTAATAAAAATAGGATTCTTAAACATCGTGACATCATAAAACAATTAATATAGGATAAAGGAATTAATAAATATAATTCCATCACAACATAATCAAATCAATGTAATAATAGGGAAAGAAACAGAACCATATATTATCTTAGGTGGAAAATAATTTTGATAAAACACTTGAACTCCATTCTTAAGGAATATGTCCTTTCTACTTTAAAAACACTTTTCCTTTCATAACATGTCATAAAATTTTAAACTAAAATAATTTGATTAAAAATAAACATGAAAACATATAAAGTAAGCTTCTTGGAAATAATGTTTTAAAAATCCATTCATGTCGTATAAGTTAAAAAACAATCTTCTCGTACTTTTGTCGAAAGAGTCAAAAAGTACCTCGTATGGAAAACAACAAAAGATTCCATTCATATCATTTACTAAAAACTCACCAAAGGGTAAAATTGAATTTAAAAAATTTTATGTGGATGGAAATAATATTACATATTGAGGAAACATGGATATGGATGATAAAATACACCCCAGTAAATTCCAAAGTATAAAAAATCTCGGATAAAAATTGAGATTGTGATATTTCCCTTACCTTAGGTCTGATTTGCTTCGTAAGTGTCTGAACCTATTGTATAATGATTTAAATAATGTTATTGACTTATTCCATAATCATACATATTTTTATGATATCATATATGGTCATATTCTTAGCTTCAAATTAGTAATATTTCATTACCACTTGTTATTCGGGTGTTTATTACTTTTTGTTCTTATGCGTGTTTTGTCGAATAAATTTTTATTCTTCTTTTTAGGTTACAGATACCTCATATCAAGAATTTTTTTAGTGTTATATATATCATATTCATTCATTCAATTCATTTATATAATCATTATGCAATGACGATCAGGTAGAACGAGTTGCATCACATTGTGGAGACGGTATTCCGTACGTACGCATGAGCGATGATATCGTTCCCATGATCGTAAAATTGTAATGGAGTGTATGTATACTATTTCACATTCAATATCAGTTTACAATAATAATTTATAGTCATTATTTACACCATTATACCCATCCAAGTAAGGTGGTGGTGGAAAATAGATTACATCACGGTGTGGAGACGGTATTCCGTACGTACACACACGCGGTGATTTCGTTTTCCGTAGGATGGATAGATGGTGAAATAAGGTTGTTTAATAATTATAATAAAATATCAGTATATGAGTGAGACTGATGTTATTACTTAATAATTAAACAACTAAATAAGAAGAAGTGGAAGAAGAAATAAATTTGAAATAATCGGTAAGAGACATTACCTCTTCTTTGAAGCGTCTCTTTGAGACCTCCTCTTAGGGCACTAAAATTGGTCTTTGAAGAAGACCAGGACCTATAAGATGTTTCTAGAGAAGTGGAGGAGAGAATTTGGCAGGGTTTGTCCGAACATGAAGGCTCAATGTGGTGTGAGGAAGAGAGGGAGGAGGTTCCCTTTTATAAGGGAGGAGAGGGGCACCTTTGGAAAAACAAAAACTATTATTTTATTATAAAGCCATATTCGGTTATAAATATCTCAAAATTTATTTATTTCGAAGCTATGGTGGGGATGGGTAGAAATCCTATCATCCAATAGAATTTTGACAGGTTTAGTTTACTATTTTAACCGTATCATTTACATTTAACTTTAAGTTAGATACTTTTACTGTTACCATGTCTTGTTGTGTTCTTACACTATAAAGTTAATAAACATACTATAACAAGCCAAACGAACCCCAAGTTGTTTATTATTAATATATATAACCTTATCAATGTCATATTACCGAAACATAGTTTTTTAGGAATAAAATAACAATTAATAATATAATATTTGTTTTAAAAACTATTTTATGTCAATTTTGACGCTATTTAGTAATTGATTTGTGTGAAAATCATAACAAAATGATAAGTTCGAAAACAATTAATTAAATCAATACAACCATGTAATATTAACTTAGAATATTAGTGTAATTCATAAAAAGTCTCAAATAACATTTATTTGGGTATTTATAACATCAATTATGTAAATATTTCATTAATAAGATAATTACTGCATCATCATTGTGTCATTAATAAATTAAATTATATAATTTCTAAAAATTAAAAATAAAATACCAGAATGTAGGAAATATTTTTATCTTTCTAATTAATATTTATAGTTGAATTTATCTTATATATATCGCTATATCTAAACTTATTTACTTATTAAACATTGATTTTAACTATTTTAACTCTTCTTTAAATAAATTAATAATAAATGTCCTAATCTAATCCAAGTGGGACTAAATGATAATATTTTATTCCTAAGGTTGTTTTGGGTCGAATTACCCTTATCCAATAGAATAATAACATGTGTTAGGGTAATAATATTATTATTTTTCCCTTAATTACCCTATATACATTTAACCGTGGTAAATAAAAGTAAAAAGTTACTATTCACCAAAAAATATTTTCAAATCATTGAACCACATTTTACTTACTGACATCAACCGTGTCTCTCGGATTTTTGAAATTCCACTCACAAAAGTGGTAAAATTATGTTTTATGTAAATTTTCAAATTCTCCTATGAGGTGGGTAAAAGACGGAGAAAAGTTCAATAAAATTTTTATATATCTAAAATTATTATAAAATTACTCCAATGAATTACATTGAACTTATATAGGTATTATGTATCAATTTTAACCAAAAATAAATTTAAATAAAATAAATAATTATTTAAATAAAGAGTCGGTTTTTAAATAGTAACCCAGTGTTTTCACTATTCATCAAAAATTGAATGTTTTCAGAAAAATACCAAAATTTCACCCTAGGCTAATTTTGATATTCCGAATCCAAAAATGAAGTCCATTTTGAAAAATAAAATTTAAGAAATTTCAAAAAGTGGTTATTACTATTCATAACGGCTAGTTTTAATAATAATTTAATAGCATATCCTTGTTTAGTGAAACTCGGTATTGCGTACGACACAAGCTATCAAAGAAGGCTGTGATTGCGTGTAAAGAAACCCAAGCTAGTGTTGTGTGTAGTGAAAGATTCCTTTGATTATTTATATAATATAGAAACAAAATATTTCATATAAAAGTCTCAGGTTTTACACACCTTCCTTTTCTGTGGGTTTTAAAGTGACATAAAGATCATGTCATTAAAGTAGTTTTAAAACGTTATGATTCTGAAATAAAACCCATTTCATTTATTCTATATGGGTTGTTTATGAAATTATTGAGGACAATATATGTGTCTCCCATTATGATAAAGAAAAATTTAAGGGTGCGCCATGATAGCGCTCTAATGCATTGGTTAATGATGTAACCACTAGAGATTACAATTTTCACGATATCTTGGTGAATAACCTTGGTAATTTTCAAATGACACCTTGGGGATGGACCTTGGTGATATGTCATGATTGTATATGTTAAATGATGTAGCCACATCTTAATGTAATGAAAAATGATATTATGATATGCCACATGATTTCTTTCTCATGCCATAAAGTTTTTTTCATGACATAGTTGATGTATCTCAAGTTCACATGTTAAATGTTTCTCTTGTTTCCCTTATAGGGCCTTCTTCTCACCCTTTCTTTTGATATATGTCCCCAGGTTATGAGATGCAGTAATTATCCTAGGATGAACTTAAGGATAATCCTTTCATGTGTTTAAGAAGAATGTTTTATGTTGTTTTCATGTATTATGTTCCTGTGTTCCAAGACACTAAACCTTAAAGATCATCAGTTTTGTGTAATGTATTGAAAGATTATGTTATAAAAAGGTGGGATGTTATTGTTGGTATTAGAGGATGGTTCAGTTATTTGTGGAAATTAGGATATAAAAACTTTAGGAAGAACCCTATAGAAAAGTTTAAATATAGGAAAACTTCCTGGTATTTTGGTAAGTATTGAGTAAGTGGTTTATCAAACAAAAACATCCCTGTCTGGATACAAGCAGGTAGAGGCGGCTCTGACACAGATGTACATAGGGGTAAAACCCGAATACACCGCTTTGAGCTAGACTCGAATAGGAACTGGTGCACGATAATTGGTCTTTCTGCACTCTTGTTTACGACATTCCCATGGGATATGTTTGGTTAATCACAAGCTTTTTATGAATCATTATGAAGGAATTATAGAGAAGTGTAATTGTCTAAGCATGAAGTCTTATTTAAAAAGATTCATAAATGAAAAAACATTCTCACTAAGGTTTTATTCTTTTAGAAAATGGCAGGAAATAGGAGGAACCGTGCAGATGGTGACTGCAATGCACCATGTGCTGACGGGCCTTCGATGGAAGCCGGAATGGAAACATTCATGCGAATGATGAACCAACTGAATCATGTTATGATTAATAACATGAATAAAGATGAGAGGTCGATCTCACCACGAAGGGAACAACATTCTGTTGAGTCCTTTATGCGTCAATGACCACTAACATTCAGTGGATCTACTAACGCATTGGTTGCGGAACAACGGACAAGCTCCATTGAAAAGATATTTTCTGTACTTCATTGTTCGGAACAAGAAAAATTCACCCTTGCTGTTTACCGCCTAGAGGGAGAATCTGATCAGTGGTGGTCACTGATCAGAAACACGAAGCCACGAGGAGAGATAAAATCTATGGAGGGGGAAGAGTTCCGAGGAATTTTTTTTAATAAGTATTTCCCTTGTTCGATGAGAACAAGAATGGAGAGAATTTCTTGAGCTGAAGCAGAAGGGGAATGAATCAGTTGGAACCTACGAGATGAACTTCACAAGGCTTCCCCGTTATACCTCATGCTTTGCCATGGACCCTAATAGAAATGTTGATAGATTCTTTGGTGGACTAAGACCTCATCTGCGGAAGAATATATCTAACATGGACTATGATAGCTATGAAGAAATAGTTCGAAGTGCTATGAAAGTTGAACTAGAGATTGGGGAGACACAGTGGTCTCACAAATCAAATGAGAAGAAGATAACTCTAGAACCAAGACAGGGAAGAAGTTTTTATTAGGAAAGAGGTGGAAATCATTTGCAATATGCCATATGCAATAAATGTGGGAAGAAGCATTTGGGGAACTGCTTGATCAGAAGTGGTAAGTGCTATAGGTGTGGAAAAGAAGGCCATATTTCTCGGAATTGTCGTAGTGATGTGAAGACTCAACTTCCAAACACTAACGACAGAGGAACGATGGTTTTGGCCCTACCAGAAGTCAAATTCTTCAAGTGTGAACAGCTTGGGCACTTTTCTAATCACTTTCCAAATCTGAGGGTAGTGGAGGGGAATCACCATCAACCTCAGCAAAGGACAAGGGAGAAAGGTCTTTCTTTTACTATCACAACAACCGAAGTTGAAGTTCCGAATGACGTGGTAGTAGGTACTCTTGTTGTAATCTCAAAACTAGTATGTACATTGTTTGATTCTGGTTCTACGCATTCCTTTATTTCCTCCAAGTTCGCAAATAATATAGAATCAATCCCCGAACTGCTTGATGTAGAATTTTCAGTCAAGGCTCCAAGTGGAATTATCCATGCATCAACAGTGCTTAGAGACTCTAGTGTTTACTTCAGAGAGCACAATATTATCGCAAATCCAGTAGTCATTCCCATGTTGAAATTTGACGTTATTCTAGGGATGGACTAGCTCTCAAAGTATAATGCTAAGATCAAATGCAGAAGTAAGGAAATCTTAGTAGTCTTGAATGAACGACCTACAATTATCTTCCAAGGAGAGATATCTCGAACTGACCCCTATCTAGAAGAACCTCCTATAGATTTCTTTATGGAGTTAATCATTGATGATGAAGAAGGAAAATGGAATATAAATATAGTAGACATTCCAATTGTTCAGGAATACGTGGGTGTTTTTCCTATGGAGTTACCTGGACCACCCCCAGAAAGAGAGGTAGAGTTCTCCATTAAACTCGTACATGGATCTGAACCGATATCAAAGACCCCGTATTGAATGGAAAATGTAGTGATAGAAGAGTTAAAGAAAATTCTACATGACTTGTTGGATAAGGGGTTAATCCGACCGAGTGTGTCTCCTTGGGGAGCACCAGTTCTCTTTGTGAAGAAGAAGGATGGATCAATGCGGCTATGCATTGATTATAGAGAACTAAACGAGATCACATTGAAGAACATATACCCTCTTCCAAGAATTTATGATTTATTTGACCAACATCGTGGGGATCAATTCTTCTCCAAGATTGACCTTCGATCTGGTTATCATCAACATAGGGTGAAGAAGGAAGATATTCCAAAGACTTCCTTCCGATCAAGATATGGGTATTATGAGTTTACTATTATGCCCTTCGGCTTGACTAATGCTTCTGCTATTTTCATGGATTTGATGAATAGAGTCTTTGAGGAATACCTTGATAACTTTATGGTAGTTTTTATTGATGATATTTTGATATATTCAAATAGTCGTGAAGAGCATGAAGATCATCTGAGGGTTATTTTGAAAACTATGCAGAAGGAGAGGCTCTATGGAATGTTCATAAAGTGTGAGTTTTGGTTACAAAAAGTGGCTTTGTTGGGGCACATCGTAACCAATGAAGGAATCTCGGTTGACCCTACAAAGACAATGGTTATGGAGGTGTGGCCTCAACCCACAACAGTAACTGAGATTCGTAGCTTCCTTGGTTTAGCAGGATATTATAGGAGTTTTGTGAAAAACATTTCACGGCCTTCTAATCCGCTGACCATGTTGACTCGAAAAGGGGTTATGTTCATCTGGACAAAGTAATGCGAGGAAAGTTTCCAACAGCTGAAGAAGAGATTGGTTACTGCACCCGTATTAACACTACCCTCTTTCGGAGAAGGATTCGTTATTTTTAGCAATGCATATCTGAAAGGGCTTGGGTTTATCCTTATGAAAAGTGACAAGGTAATTGCTTATGCATCTCGATAGTTGAATATTAATGTGCAGAATTATCCTACGCATGATCTAGAGCTAGCAGTAGTTGTTTTTGCTCTAAAGATATGGAGGCAATATCTTTATGGGTAGAAATGTGATATATACACTGACCACCAAAGTTTAAATTATATTTTCACACAGAATGAATTGAACATGAGACAAAGGAGATGGTTGGAGCTTATTAAAGACTATGATTGTTCAATTCATTATCACCCTAGAAGAGAAAACAAAGTTGCGGATGCGTTAAGCAGGAAAGATCCTGTTGTTTTGGTACCAATGAGAATCCTAGCCGATCCCTTGATTAATGATCTAGTAAAACTGGACATAGAAATTGTAAGGGAAGGGACATCATCAAACTTAACCCAAAATATTTCTCAACCTTCACTACTAGAGAAGATCAGGAAGGCTCAAAAAAAATATCCTTTGCTACAGGAGAAGTTTGAGGCTGTAAAGGATGGTAAGTTTCCTAATTTCAATATTGATCAAGAAGGTGTATTGAAATTTCATACACGACTATGCCTTCCATCTATTCCGGAGATAAAGAAAGAACTGATGGATGAAGCTCAAACTCTACTTTTTCTATACATCCAGGAAGCACTAAAATGTATAGAGACCTTCGTGATCATTATTGGTGGGATAACATGAAGAGGGATATTGTTGATTACATTACAAGGTTCTTGGTGTGTCAACAAGTAAAGGCAGAACAACAACTTCCTAAGGGGATATCACAACCTCTACCCATACCAGTATGGAAGTGGGACAATATCACTATGGAATTTGTAACTGGTCTCCCGAAAATGCCCAAAGGAAACAATGAGATATGGGTGATTGTGCACCATCTCATCAAGACCGCCCATTTTATCCTTATTCCGAAAGATTTCTCTCTGGATCAACTTGCCAAGATATACGTAAAGGAAGTGGTAAGGCTGCATGGGGTACCACTATCCATCGTGTCTGATCGTGATCCAAGATTTACATCAATATTCTGGAGAAGTCTTCAACATGCTCTGAATACTGAATTGAATTTTATTATGTCCTATCAACCTCAAAATAATGGCCAATCTGAAAGGACTATTCGGAAACTCGAAGACATGCTGAGATTATGCTCAATGGAATTTAAAGGTGGATGGGATCAACACCTCCCATTAGTTGAGTTCTCCTATAACAACAGCATCCATTCGAGTATTCAGATGGCACCCTATGAAGCTCTGTATGGAAAACGATGTAGAACTCCTACTTGTTGGGATGAAACTGGTGAGAGAATGATTCTTGGGCCAGATCTTGTGCATGAAATGACATAACATGTTCATGTCATCCAACAACACATAAAGGTTGCTCAGAGTCGGTATAAGAGCTATGATGACAACCGTCGAAGGGACATGGAGTTTGGTGTTGGCGACAAAGTCTTCCTTCGAATTTCTCCATGGAAGAGAGTCATACAGTTCGGGAAGAAAGGATAGATCAGCCTGTGGTACATTGGCCCCTATGAAATCCATGATCGCATAGGAGCAGTGGCCTATCGTCTAGCACTTCTACTGAACCTAGATCATGTTCACGATGTCTTCCATGTATCTATTTTGAGGAAGTAAATACCCGACCATTCGCATGTACTGAACCTAGAGGTGGTACAACTGGAACATGAACTCTCTTATGAGGATCAACCAGTGGAGATCTTAGACCGTAGAGACAAGGTTCTACGAAACAAGACTATCCACCTTGTGAATGTGTTGTGTAGGAATCATAAATATGAAGAAGTGACTTGGGAGCCTGAGGAAACAATGAAGCAAAACTACCCTCACCTTTTCAACTAGGCCTCAAGTATAAAATTTCGGGGACAGAATTTCTTAAGGGGGGAAGAATGTAACGACCCAAACTTTTTAAATAGTATATTAACTTACTCTTAACGATTTAATAGAGATGATAATGGTTAATGCAGAAAGAGGAGTCGATGGCTACATCCAGTAGACTCGAACCTTATGAATCCCACTTACCAGAGCTTGGGAAGGTGGTGGCATCTTTGGGCTTCGCTTTGGACCATGCCCAAGCTGAACTCCGGCGTGTCAAGCTTGAACGGAAACGTCTGCGGGAGAAGTTCAAGTTATTAGAGATTACTACTAGGGAAATGTTATCTGAGCCTCCCTCAGATTCTCTCACCATATCACACCTTACACTTAGGTCATATGCTAGTGTTATAAGGTGCTATGTGACGAGACTGTAGCTTCTTTGTGTAATCCTTTGGGATGAATAAATTGATATTTCTTCCTTTAGTGATGTTTGTGAAATTTCAAATGTCCAGATAATTTTAGGATTTATTTTATTGATTTATTTTGGGAAAAAGGATATTTTAAGAAATTAATGAATCCTTACATAATTAATGATGTGTAATGATTTTCAAAAAATGGTCTTCTGCAAAAGTGTTCAGTAAGGAATTTGGAGTCTAATAAGATCAACTTAATTTTTGATGAATAGTAAATTATGAATAGTGATTTTATTCTTAGGATTAGTAATGTGACAAAATGGATTAGTAATATCACTTGGATATAGTTTTAATATAATTTAGACACCTTTCTTACATAATGTGATTCAATAAAATGGTTAAATAACGGCTTCATAAATTATTAATCAAGTATTAGTTTTCTCGGGTGAATAGTGTATTTTATTTAAAAATTTCATTAAAATTATTTAGAAAATTATTTTATTAAAATGGACTTTATTTTTGAACTCAAAGAATCGATATTATGTTATGGTAATTGTTTGGGATTTTTCTGAAAAAGATTAATTTTCAGTGAATAGTAAAAATGCAGTTTTAGGGTATTTGTATGTTAAATGACATCATATTTGTGTCATGATGATGTCATGAGATATTTTAAGGGATGTTCGACTTAAGGGGATGAATTATTGTGTGAGGTGTCCTAAGTGGCTAATACCATGGGAAAATACCATGGTAAAGCCCATGGTTTGGCCAAAACCACCAATGAGGTGTCCCTTGGCCATTAATGCCTTGTCCCCTCAATTTCCCAATAAATACCAAGCCCTCCTCTCATCCTTTCGACTCAAAAACCATACTAAACGAAGTTATGGTCTCCTTACCTCCTAATGATTCCTCCCAAGGTTCCCCCAATCCCTCAAGGTCCAAACCATTGAGTTTTAAGAGTTACGTTTTAAGGTAAGGGATCCGGCCTCTCTCTTTCTTTTCAAGTAATCTCTTTTATGTCATTTATTTTATGCTCCATGATCTTATGTTGTAGGATGTTCTTATATATTCATATTAATTCCCTTTTCATGTTCATGTGATTTTATATCCCCTCTTTCTCTCATCAATTCGTTTTAATAATGTTTAAGTGGCGCCGTTAGGCTACCGAATTTTTAAGGGATTCTTTCACCCTTCTCATTTTTCAAAGTTCTACTTTCATGTCAATCCTTTCAAGTTACTTTTTAATTATGTTGGGGGTATGATCTCTATATCTATAATACTGAACTATGATGTTCATATGATGAGGGACCCTATTTGATCTTTTCAATTCATTTTTGTTGAAGATTAAGTGACGCCATTAGACTGCCAAATTTTCATAAGAGAAATCTTATTTTTGTCTTCCTTCCATGTTTTTCATTTCAAATAGTATGTCCATAAAATTTCATTACCATGTTTATAAATTATTCTTATTCGGTCCCTCTACTGTTTTATGGGTCATTTATTATTGTTTGACCCATATTCCCTCTCTTTTCAATGTTTTCTAAAACCTCGTAACATAGCTGTTATGCTGCTGAATTTCCGTCTCAAAATGTCTCTCTCTTTTTCTAAAAGTTCTTTTATTTTATTTAGTGAATACTGAAAGCTCTTTATTCTAAAGTGGTATTCACATATATACCAAAATGTTCTATTTTAAATTCTGGGATTTACATACATGAGACCCAACCTTCTTTTCTGTGGGTTTTAATGTGACATAAAGATCATGTCTTTAAAGCAGTTTTAAAACATTATGATTATGAAATGAAACCCATTTATTTTATGCTCTATGGGTTTTTTATGAAATTATTGATGATGATATATGTGGCTCAAATTATTATAGAGTCAAATTTAATGGTGCGCCCTGATAGTGTTCCAATGCATTGGGTAATGATGTAACCACTAGAGATTACAATTTTCACGATATATTGGTGAATAACCTTGGTAATTTTCAAATGAAACCTTGGGGATGGACCTTGGTGATATGTTCATGATTGTCTATGTTAAATGATGTATCCACATATTAAAGTTATGAAAAATGTTATTATGAAATGCCACATGATTTTTTCTCATGCCTTAAAGTTATTTTTCATGACATAGTTGATGTATCTCAAGTTCACATGTTAAATGTTTCTCTTGTTTCCCTAATTGGGCCTTCTGCTCACCCTTTCATTTGATGTATGTCCCCAGGTTATGAGATGTAGTAAAGAACCTAGGATGAACTTAAGGATAATCCTTTCATGTGTTTAATAAGATTGTTTTATGTTTTTTTTCATGTATTATGTTCCTAGTTTCCAAGACACTAAACTATAAAAATCCTCAGTTTTGTGTAATGTAATGAAAGTTTATGTTATAAAAATGTGGGATGTCATAGTTTCATTATAAATTAATAAAATCATTATAACTAATATATACTGATATGTTATTATAAATATGAAACAACCCTATTTCACCTTCTACCCATCCTACGAAAAATGAAATCACCGTGTGTGCCTACGTACGGAATACTGTCTCCATGTCGTGGTGTAATCTGTTTTTCCACCACCACCTTACATGGATCGGTATAATGGTGTAAATTATAACTATATATATATATATATATATTAATTATAACATGATAATAATTCTGAGATATTATATCATCCAGTCTAATTCCATTCAATATTAATGGAAACAATATCATGGCTCGTGCGTACGTACAGATTACCATCTCCACGACGCGATGATATTCATTCTCCATGTTAACCATTCAAGAATGATTATAAAGTATATATATTAAATAATCCTAAAATATATGACATATTAATGATACTGGAATTATGTATATGTTATTTACTTACTTCCATTCAATTTAATAACAAAACGAAAACAGCATTAATGCGTACGTACAGCCTACTGTCTCCATGTACTGTGTATTTATTTCCATTTATAGATCTATTATATATATGTATATCTGAATATATATTATTTATAAATCATGTTTTACATTATAGAATTAAGTAATCAGTATCTAAGTAATCATATGATTAATTACAAGTAATAACACGGACGATAAATGAAATGATTTTACCCAAAACGATGCATTAACATAGAATTGAAAAATGAACGGGTAATATAATGTCTTAAGTGAATCATATATGATATCATAAATATTATTATGGTTCTGTTACAAGTTAATAATATGTTTAAACCCACTATAATGAAGTTTCAGACAAGTATGGATGAAATTGTACCTAAGGTAAGGGATAATTTTTCATATCCCATTTTTATCCGAGATTTCTTATACATAAGTATTTACTGGGGTTATGTTTATCATCCATGTCTATGTTTTCTAAAAAATCATAAATTTTTTACTATTCTTCCATATATGTTTGAAGTCATATTTACCCTTTTTTCAATTTTTACCACATCTTATGGAAGGAATCTTTCCTTTGGTTACCATATAAGGTACTTTTTGGCTTTTCCGAAAAAAATAGAAGAATGTTTTCTTAACTTATACAGTTTGAATGGATTTTTACGGATTCATAATGCCTTATTTCTATGTAGCTTACTGTATATGATATGTTGATTATTTTCAAACAATATCATTTTCTTTTAATATTGCATGAAATTTTATGAAAATAAATTGATTTTTAAAGAATAATGTATATTTTCATCAAGAATTCATTTCAAGTGTTTTATCAAAAATATTTTCTATCTATGATTACATTATTTAGTATGTTTATGTTTCAAGTATAATGTATTTATTATTTAGATGGATTTATTTTTTCTTATGATGAAATGATATCTATTTCTTTTATATGGATTATGTTATGATGGGATGATGATTATGAAACCCATTTTATTCGTTGGGTTATTATGAATGATGTATTCTTATTTTGAGGCACACAAAAGAATGATTTCATTATGAGATGTGTTGGACCTATATCTCCCTCCAATGCATTGGGTAAAGATTCATATCTCATGAGATAGAAATGACTGGAACGTAAAGTAAATCTGGTTCAGTGATACAGGACTAGAACGAGGAGTGAACTCGATTCAGTAAGGGACTTTATCCACTATGATGGTCTTGGAAGCAATGCCTTGGCTACTATGGAAATCATATCATGTACATAATGGTTCTCCACAATTACATGTTTTATTCCCAATTCTATTTTAGTATTATTTATATTCCATTATGATCTATGCCTTACGTACGGCCATATTTTATTTCATTACTCCAGATTTTGATTTTTAAACATTATGATCATGTTTTTAAATTCAAATGTATATGGTTTGTTTTATTTTCTCCAGGCTTACCATTACTGGGAATTTGAGCTCACCCTTTATATGTTTTCATTTCCCCAATATATAATGAATGGTTTTAGGTAAGACAAAAATGGGGGAGATCATTATGGGTGACACGACCCGTCCTCGTGGCCCGTGCCGTGACTACCCCAAACCCGCCTTCCATAGGCCAGGGGCTGGCGACTAGCACCAAGGCGTAAATCCCTGTAAAAAGGGAAGGAATTTACTTTGTAAAGTAAACAAGCACTACAGAGTAAGAAAGCAGAAAAGTAAACACTAAGTAAAAGCTGGTACATTAGTAAGTGCAGAAAAGTAAAGGGGGCTGGAAATACAAGCCCAACTGTAAAGTTCAACTGAAAAGGGAAAAAAGAAACTGAAAAGTAAAGCCACAACGTCGAGCCATCCACTGGTAGTCCCGCCTGAAGTGTGGGTACAGATAGCCTCCACTACTCCTCGGGTCCATCCGACCGCTCCGAGTACGTCCCTCCCAGTGGTCCACCTCTAGGTACCGTCCTGCTCTGCAAGCCTCCACCACGATCAGTGATGTCCATCGTCTGCAACCAACACAACGTAGTGCGGGCATAGCCCTTGAAGGGGTGAGTATAAGATACTTAGTAGGGACCCCGAGACCCCCGATGGTCTCTGAAATTCTAAAAAGGATAAACCAAAAGGGAAAGATACAATCAAGAAGTAACATCCAACACTGCTTAGGTATATGCCCATTCATATACCTAAGTCATCAATTCTCGCTCGACTCCAACATCCGAGCTCAAGTACAACCTAGTCCACATAGGAATGAAAAACGTGAAATCCACACAGGATAGCTCAACACAATCCACAAAGGAAAGTAAAACGTAAATCCACACAGGATTGAAAAACACAATCCACAAAGGAAAGTAAAATAGAGTTTCAGCTCACACAGGTATACTTCTTCAAATGGCGATAGAGATGATCACTGATCCATCTATGTCGTCATACCCACAAAGGATCGATAGGTACTAACCCCCGCAATGACCCACAAAGGATCTGGCCCACAAAGGATCGATAGGTAACTAACCCCCGCAAAGACCCACACAGGATCGAGCCCACACAGGACCTGTAGGCGCTTGTTCACACAGAACTGCTGAGCGCTGACCCACACATGATCGGTAGCACTCACCCACAAAGGATCGCTGAGTGCTGTAGTCGTCGCCATCGAATCCACTGAGGATCTCTGCACAGTCGTCGTCGTCAGAGTAGCAGTCGCAGCCAGCTCTAGGGTTCCCGCACACAACAAGCTCGTTTGGGAGGGTCCGCTCCATGAGCCTAGAGGCTGATACATCAACTGACACATATTCCGTAGTTGATGTATCCAAATGTTCTGTATCGTCAACAGGAACTCAACGTCGCAGACGGTGCGTCAATCGGACCCCCGGTCTGAGAGTTATTGGCTTTTTCGTCCCAGGGGCCCAGTTGGTTTTTAAGCCAAAACCAACCCGACTATACGCCACCTACGTCCAAACCTCGGGCGGTGTATGCCAAAAGATCCATCTCACTTAGAGGAAAACTATGAAGTTGACAGCACGTCGATCGGACGTCTGAAGCTCAAGATATGAGTGTTTCCGCTCCGAGGGCCCGGTTGGTTTCATGAACGAACCAACCTGGCCGAACCCAAATTATTCCTAAACCATGAGTGCGATATAGAAAAACGACCGTATCGATCCAAGGATTGCATCGCCGCTGACGGCGCATCGTTCGGAGGCCTTTAGCTCAAGGTACGGGAAAAAGAACGTAAATGGTCTGAAGACGGGGGGTCTGGGCCCGGGCCAACCTGGCCCGACCCCCCCTGGGTCGGCCCAACCCAGGTCCGGGTCGAACCCGGTTCGGCGCGGCTCGGTCCGGCTAGGGTGCGACCAGGCCAGTCGGGCCAGCCCGGCTCGGCTCGGCCGAGTGAGGGAGCCGCGGGGTGGCGCTGCCCCTGCGGAATGAGAAGCCGCGACCCACATGGGGCCGCGCTGGAATTAGCAGACGCAGCTTTGCCACGTCCTGTGCGTGCCAGACCCGCGCGGCCGCGGGTCTGCTAGCGTCCGCCGCCGCGGCTTCAGCCGCAGCGGACCTGTCCGGTGGTGCGCCGAGGCACCGCTGCCGGTGTCTTCCGCGGGCCACCGGAGTTGCTCCAGTGGTCCGATTTCCTTCTCCTCTACGCCGAAGCTCCTCCCGGGTCCCGTTCTTCACTTTAGAAACAACGGATCGTCCCTGCGGCATGTTTTGTCGTCGGCCGCCAATCCGCACATCAACGAAGAACTGCGGAGGGTTGTCGGGCCATGTTTGTTTGGCCCGCACCCTCCGCGTTAGGTGATAACAGATGGGAGAAATATTCAACACATGAAAATATAGCAAATAACAATTTTAATAAATTGAAATTGTTCTTTTGAAACCAGGTTCCTTGTTTTAAAAGAAACAATCACGGGAATTAAAGATTGTTCTCAAATAAAAATCCCTACCTCGTCAAGTCGTCGCACGCGCGTTCTTCGCGGAATTGATCAACGCGGAAGGAGGCAATCATTGCGTCGCGGAAGGGTGTCGCATCGTCGTGGAAGGGCGTTGCATCGTCGCAGAGTACGGTTTCGCGTCGACGAATTATGAGGTTCGAGAACATATAGATTTAATTAATATTAATTAAATATATATTGTTTTTATAAATCCACAAAGAATTTAAAAGGAGCACAACCCCCCTACCTTGTCGTTGTCGATCGAAGGTTGTCACGGGGTTGGATTTTCTCGGAAGAACGTCGCGGAAGAAGAATCACCGACGTCGCGGTACTTGGCATCGCGTCGTCGATCTCCAAGGGCTCGACGTTCTTCGTCTCCCTTCGTCGTAGGCCAGTGTTCTTCGCGTTCTTCGAGTTCTTCGAGTCCTTCGCGAAGGATAATGAAGAACTTGAGGTTTCTGTCAAATCCTCTCAATGAACAACACATAAGAAAAATAAAGTGTTGGTCTTAATTTATTAACATGCCAAAAAACGAAAAAAAAAGATATAAGTTAAATAAAGACCCATTAATTCATAGAATTAATTCAACGAATAAAACCGCCCAATTAAATGGTGCGTTAAGAATTTAAGGAAACACGTCAGTTGACTTTCATAATGACAGGTTTTTGCAGGTGCGTTATTTTGCGGAAAAGAAACGGTGGGGCTCGTGCGAGACCCACCTCACAAATATCCTATCAAGAGGGTAGGATATTTTTGGATAGCACCCAATCCGCATCAACTCATCTTAAGTAGCTTTAAGTGGCTTTCAAGTGGCTTTAAGTGAAATAAAATAATGTTTGTCGTACTAATTATTTTATTTCTTAACTTTAATCCCAAAAATTAAAAACCACACCTGAGCAAACGCAACTCCAGAATAGGCGTTTCTAAGAAAATGCTGGTGCTGTGATTCGATCGGTGCCCTTGGAATTTTATTTCGAGCACTGGTTCAAAAGTTAGAAAAACCCGCTCGTTCGTTCATTGAACGTACCAGATCCAAACTTCGGAAAATGATTCTGGGCACACCGGGCCTCGGAATCAGGTTCCGTCAGAAACTACGTTCTTTTAAAAATCCAAATAAAATTAAGAAAAAAATTAATTGAATTTTTCGGGTCTTTACATCACTCCCACCTCAGGTCTTTACTTCCCCGTAAAGATACATTATAAACTAGGGAAACAAATGTGGGTACTGAGCACGCATCTGAGCCTCCCTCTTCTAAGTGCTCTCCTGGAGGTTCCCGTGATGCCATCTGATGCGCACAAGAGGAATCAATCGTCCACATAGTACCCGCTCTTGTCGATCCTAGATCTCCACTGAGACCTCTGCAAAAGTCACCCCATCATCCACGTCTAGCTCCCCATGGTCAATGATATATGTCGGGTCATGCACGTATCTCCTCAGCTGGGATATGTGGAAGACGTCGTGCACCCGGTGCAACTGAGGTGGTAGAGCCAGGTGATAAGCCACCTCTGCAATCCTGCTGATGACCTGGAAAGGTTCGATGAAGCGTGGAGACAACTTGCCACCTCGGCCAAATCTCCGTAATCCACGTTGAGGTGAGACACGCAAGAAGACGTGGTCACCATCCTTGAACTCTAGTGGCCTCCGAATCCTGTCAGGATAAGACTTCTGCCGGCTCTGAGCTGTCCTCATCCACTCCTGGATGACCTGGACCTTCTCTGTCGTAGCCCGAACCATCTCTGCTCCCACAAGTTCTGACTCCCCCGGGTCTATCCAGCACAAAGGAGATCTGCAATGTCTGCCGTACAATGCCTCATAAGGTGCCATCCCGATGGTGGAGTGGTAGCTATTGTTGTACGCGAACTCCACCAAGGGTAGGTGGTCCTCCCAGCTGCGACCAAAGTCGAGGACACATGCACAGAGCATGTCCTCGAGAGTCTGAATGGTACTCTCCGTCTGACCATCTGTCTGAGGGTGAAATGCGGTGCTCAGATGAAGACACATCCCGAACGCCTCCTAAAACCCCTTCCAAATCCGGGATGTAAAGCGAGAATCTCGATCGGAGACGATAGATGATGGCACACCGTGAAGTCGCACTATCTATTGAATGTAGAGACGCCCCAAGCTCTCCACTGAGCCCTGCTCTCTGATGGGTAAGAACTAAGCCGACTTGGTCAGTCGGCTGAAAATCTCCCAGATGGAGTCATGACCTCTGGAAGTGCGTGGAAGTCCAGTCACGAAGTCCATAGATATCCCGTCCCACTTCCACTCCGAGTCCTCCAAGGGTTGTACCAAGCCTTCTGGTACCTAATGCTCTGCCTTCACCTGCTGGCAGGTGAGGCATCGAGAAATGAAATCTGCCACAACCTTCTTCATTCCTGGCCACCGGTGATGTCGTTCGAGGTCCTGGTACATCTTCGCCACTCCAGGGTGATCCGACAAAGTAGAAGTGTGAAACTCTCTCAGCACCTCCTCTTGTAAAGCGACTGGTACCAAGGTACGTCCTCTGAAAAGGATGTCATGCTCTGCTCTAAAGAAGAAGCCATCATGTGCCTGTCCTGAGGATATTTGTGCACGTCGTGTCTCACAGTCAGCGTCCCCATGCTGTGCCTCTATGACTCGCTGCAGTACTGGAGGGGTGACTATGAGAGACTGGAGGAAGGCTGATCCATCTCTATCCACGAAGGATATCTGCAAAGCGGCTAGCTGCTCTATCGCCTCCTCAAGTAGCGGAATGCCCGTCCTCCTGCTGAGAGCATAGGCCACCACGTTCCCCTTCCTAGGAGTATAGACTATCTCAAAGTCATAGTCCTGGAGGAACTTGAGACATTGCCACTATCTAAGGTTCAGGTCCTTTTACGAGAAGATGTACCTGAGACTCTGAGGGTCAGAATAGACTGTAAAGCGCTCGCCCATCAGATAGTGTCTCCATGTCTTCAGAGCGAAGACCACTGCAGCTAACTCCAGGTCATGGGTAGAGTAGTTTTGCTCATGCAGCCTCAACTGACGTGATCCATAGGCGATCAATGCCCACTCCTGCATCAGAACACATCCGAGTCTGGTCCCTGATGCATCACAGTAGACTACGTTCCCTACTCCCTCCTCAGGCAACCTCAAGATAGGTGCGCTGGTCAATCTCTGTCTTAGCTCCTGGAAGCTCTACTGACATCTGTCTGACCACACAAAGGCTTTCCCCTTCTTCGTCAAAGCTGAGAGTGGAGCCGCAACTCTAGAGAAGTCTGGCACGAATCTCCGATAGTATCCAGCTAGTCCAAAGAAACTCCGCACCTCCGTCACGCTCCAGGGTGGCTCCCAAGCTAGCACTGCCTCGATCTTCACAGGATCAACTACAACTCCCGTCTCAGAGATGACGTGCCCCAAGAAGTGGACCTCACGTACCCAGAACTGAAACTTAGAGAGCTTTCCATAATGCTGGTGCTCTTGGAGTGTGTCTAGTACTACCCGTAAGTGGTAGGCGTGCTCCTCCTCAGTCGTCGAGTATATAAAAATGTCGTCGAGGAAGACTACGACAAATCGATCGAGGTATGGCTGAAAGATCCTGTTCATGAGGCCTATGAACACTGTTGGAGCATTGGTTACACCGAAAGGCATAACCAAGAACTCATAGTGGCCATACCGACATCTGGAGGCCGTCTTCTGCACGTCCTCGTCTCGAACTCTGAGGAGATGATAGCCTGAACTGAGGTCTGTCTTCGAGAACCACTGTGCTCCCTTGAGCTGATCGAAGAGGTCATCAATCCTTGGTAGTGGATACTTGTTCTTCACTGTCACCTGGTTCAGGTGACGATAGTCGACACAAAGTCGCAAGCTTCCATCCGCCTTCTGGGCGAACAAAATCGGGGAAGCCTAGGGTAAAACACTAGGTCAGATGAAACCATTTCCCTACAAGTCCTCCAACTGTACCCGTAGCTCTCGAAGCTCAGTGGGGGTCTTCTGATATGCTAGAGTGGATATCAGGGCTGTCCCGGGGTATAGATCAAAATGGAAGTCTACCTCTCTGCGAGGAGGTAGCCCTGGAAAGTCGTCGGGAAAGACGTCCACGTAATGATCCACCACTGCAGGAAAACTAGGACTCCGCACATCAACAGCTCCTAGGATGAGACTAGCCAACTGATGAGTTATGGGCTGTCCTCTCCTCTATGGAAGTCCATCCTATGCTGCGAAGGTTCCCTTCT
This sequence comes from Viscum album, assembly GCA_963277665.1. NCBI lineage: Eukaryota > Viridiplantae > Streptophyta > Magnoliopsida > Santalales > Viscaceae > Viscum > Viscum album. Next base: position 317,562,968 of record OY728148.1, read on the forward strand.
CGCCGGTGAAGGTGAACCTGCTCCCGTCGGTGCGTACACATCACACCTTGCTCCTAATACAGTCAATATGTGCATGGACTGTAGATAACCAATCCATGCCCAAGATGACGTCGTAAGGCCTCAATGCTGCTACAAGAAGATCCCAGCCGAAGCTCTCACCTCCTAGAGTATTCTCACACTGCCGACACTAGTGCGTAATAGTCGAGTCAGCTCCCATAGGAGTCTCTAGCCTTAAAGATCGAGCCAACGGCTCTATCAGAATCTTCGATCTCTGAACAAGGGCAGCGGCTATGAATGATTGACTCGCTCCTATTTCTATAAGAACTGCAGCAAGGGTGGAATAGACACAGATCGTACCTCGAATCATCTCGGGCGCATCGTGGTCATAGGCCTCCGCTGCCTGGAGTTGTGCCTGTCTCTGCCCACCAGCTCCCTGTGGTTGAGGTGGACCTCCTGGTGGTGGTGGTGGTGGTAGAGCCTCAAAGTGTCGCCCACCACCTGCAGCTTGGCCAGCTCCTCTGCCTCGTCCGCCTCCTCCCTGCGGACTGCCATGGTCGACCCTCTGCCTCTGCCTGGGTGGCCCCTCAACTGTCTGCTGCTCCTCGGCACGGTGGGTCGGGCATTCACGAGCCATGTGACCCTACCCGTCGCAAGTGTAGCACTACCTTCCTCTCAAAAGACTGGCTCTGCGCTGTGTTCCCCACACTGCTGAGCCAGTGTCTTGAGGCCGCCTACATGAGGGTCTGGTCATCCTGGACCCCTGAGTCATCCGTCGACTGCCCGCTGCGGAAGACTCTGCTACGTGCCGCCCCGCGGTTGGTCTCTCCGCTGGAGAAGTCTCAGCAAAAAAGCTCTTTATCAAAAGGGCTCGCTCCAGTACTCCTGCCTGGGTCGGGATGCTGAGGGAGATCAGTGATGCCCTGATCTCGTGTCTCAATCCCTACTCAACGGTCCAGTCCTGGAAGAATGGGTCCCGTACCATGTCGGTCGAGTAACACGAGAGTTCGGTGAATCTCGCCGAGTACTGGGCGACCGTCAAGCTGCCATGTCGCAGCTGAAGAACCTCATGGATGCGCACCGCACGGAGGGTGGTCGGGACGAACTCAGAGCGGAAGAGGCCCTCAAGCTCTGTCCAGATGAGAGAGGCCACACTGTGCACCTGGATCATCAAGCTCCACCATCGTCCTGCTGCTGCGTGCAGTAGGCTCACTGTAACGATCACCATGAGGTCTTCTAGTGTCCTCACTAACCGAAAAACTCGCACCACTGCCTCCAGCTAGTCCTCGGCTGCCTGGGGGTCCATCTCCCCGCGGAACCTGGGCGGTCGCTGGTGCTGGAACTCATGCAGTGCACTGAGGCGACGTGCATCGTCAGCGGCTGGTGCTGGAAGCATCGGTGGCTCGGCGGGTAGAGGTACTGCCGGTGCCTCTGCTGTCAAAGGGCCCTATACCGAAGCCTCGTCGCTCGGCGGGCTGTTGTCACGTACCACTCTCGGAACCCTAGCTGGCTACCGTTGTGGGGCCATCATGAAAGGAAACAGGTGCGCCACGGTCACAACAGTATACCTGCTGATCTGATACAATGTAATCAAAAATAAAACTTGAAACACACATGAAATCAATGTTTTTGTGCATTAAGTCGGAAATCAGATGTATGGGTCCTGGTGTACGGATACGTCGACCGCCGCACCAACACTGGACTCCCTGGACTGATAACCACACCCAATACGCTAAACACTATGGCTTCACATAGAATAAAGATCAGAGTCTGCGGTAGAACCGACCACATGTGATACCAATTTGTCATGACCTGTCCTCGAGGCCCGTGCCGTGACTACCCCAAGCCCGTCTTTCATAGGCCAGGGGCTGGCGACTAGCACCAAGGATTAAGTCCCCGTAAAAAGGGAAGGCAATGCCTTTGTAAAGTAAACAAGCACTACAGAGTAAGCAAGAGGAAATGTAAACACTAAGTAAAAGTTGGTACAACAGTAAGTGCAGAAAAGTAAAGGGGCTCGAAATACAAGCCCAAATGTAAAGTATAACTGAAAGGGGAAAAAAAGTAACTGAAAAGTAAAGCTGCAACGTCGAGCTGTCCACTGGAAGTCCCACCTTAAGGGTGGGCACATATAGCCTCCACTGCTCCTCGGGTCTAGCCGACCGCTCCGAGTACGTCCCGCCCAGTGGTCCACCTCCAGGTACTGTTCTGCTCCGCAAGCCTCCACCACGATCAGCGTTGTCCGTCGTCTGTAACCAACACAACGTAGTGCGGGCCTAGCCCGTGCAGGGGTGAATATAAGCTACTCAGTAGGGACCCCGAGACCCCCGAAGGTCTCCGAAAATCCACAAAGGATAAACCACAAGGGAAATATACAATCATGAAGTAACATCCGAAACTTCTTAGGTATATGCCCATACATATACATAAGTCATCAATTCTCGCTTGGCTCCAAAATCTGAGCTCAAGTACAACCCAGTCCACAAAGGAAAGGAAAATGTGAAATCCACACAGGATAGCTCGACACAATCTACAAAGGAAAGTAAAACGTAAATACACACAGGATAGCACAACACAATCCACAAAGGATCGATAGTTACTAACCCCCACAATGACCCACAAAGGATCGATAGTTACTAACCCACGCAATGACCCACAAAGGATCTGACCCACAATGGATCGATAGGTAACTAACCCCCACAAAGACCCATACAGGATCGGGCCCACACAGGACATGTAGGCGCTGGCTCACATAGAACCGCTGAGCGCTGACCCACATAGGATCTGACCCACACAGGATCGGTAGCATTGACCCACAAAGGATCGCTGAGTGTTGTAGTCGTCGCCATCGAATCCACTGAGGATCTCTGCACAGTCGTCGTCGTCACAGTAGGAGTCGCATCCAGCTCTAGGGTTCCCGCACACAACAAGCTCGTTCGGGAGGGTCCGCTCCATGAGCCGAGATGCTGATACATCAACTGACACATAGTCTAGAGTTCATGTATCCAAAAGTTCCGTATCGTCAACATGAACTCAACGTCGTAGAAGGTGCGTCAATCGGACGCCCGGTCTGAGAGTTATTGGCTTTTTCGTCCCAGGGGCATGGTTGGTTTTTAAGGAAAAACCAACCCAACCATACTCAACCTACATCCAAACCTCCGGCGGTGTATGCCAAAAGATCCGTATTACTTAGAGGAAAACAACAAAGTCGACGGCACGTCGATCGGACGTTCGAAGCTCAAGATATGAGCGTTTCCGCTCCGAGGGCCCGGTTGGTTTCGTGTACGAACCAACCCGGCCGAACCCAAAGTATTCCGAAACCTTGAGTGCGACATACTGAAACGACCATCTCGATCCAAGGATCGCACCAACACTGACGGCGCGTCGTTCAGAGGCTCGTTGCTCAAGTTACGGGAAAAAGACCGTAAACGGTCCGAAGACGGGGGGTCTGGGCCCGGACCAACCCGGCCCGACCCCCCCTGGGTCGGCCCGAACCGGGTCGGACCCGGTTCGGTGTGGCTCGGTCCGGCCAGGGCGCGACCCGGCCGAGCGAGGGAGTCACGGGGTGGCGCTGCCCCCACTGGATGAGAAGCTACGGCCCACGTAGGGTCATGATGGAATTAGCGGAGGCGGCTTTGCTGCGTCCTGGGCGTGCCGGACCCACGCGGCCACGGGTCCGCTGGCCGCCGCCGCCTCCGGCCGCCGGCACCGCCGGTGGCTTCTGCGGGCCCCCGGAGTTGCTCCGGTGGTCCGATTTCCTTCCTGTTGGCGCCGAAGGTCCTCCCGGGTCCCATTCTTCACTACGGAAACAACGGATTGTCCCTGCGGCATGTTTTGTCATCGTCCGCCAATCCGCACATCAACGATGAACTGCATAGGGTTGTCTGACCGTGTTTTTTTGGCATGCACCCTCCGCGTTAGGTGATAACAGTCGGGAGAAATAATCAACACATGAAAAAATAACAAATGATAATTTTAATAAATTAAAATTGTTCTTTTGAAACCGGGTTCCTTGTTTTAAAAGAAACAATCACGGGAATTAATGATTGTTCGCAAATAAAAATCCCTACCTCGTCAAGTCATCGCACGCGCGTTCTTCGCGGAATTGATTGCCATGGAAGGAGGCGATCGTCGCATCGCGGAAGGGCGTCGCGTCGTTGCGGAATATGGTGTCGCGTCGACGAACTTCGAGGTTCAAGAACATATAGATTTAATTAATATTAATTATATCCATATTGTTGTTATAAATCTACAAAGAATTTAAAAGGAGCGCAACCCCCCTACCTTTTTGTTGTCGATCGAAGGTTGTCGCGGGGTTGGATTGTCGCGGAAGAACGTCTCAGAAGAAGAATCACCGGTGTCACGGTACTTGGTGTCGCGTCGTCGATCTCCGAGGGCTCGGTTTTCTTCGTCGCCCTTCGTCGAAGGCTGGCGTTCTTCACGTTCTTTGCGTTCTTCGCGTTCTTCGCAATGGATAATAAAGAACGTGAGGTTTCTGTCAAATCCTCTCAACGAACAACACTTAAGAAGAATAAAGCGTTGGTCTTATTTTTTTAACATCCCATCAAACGAAAAAAGAGATTAGTTAAATAACGACCCATTAATTCATAGAATTAATTCAATGAATAAAACCGCCCAATTAAATGGTGCGTTATGAATTTAAGAAAACGCGTCAGTTGAATTTCATAATGACGGGTTTTCGCGGGTGCGTTACTTATCGGAAAAGAAACGGTGGGGCTCGTGCAGGCCCCACCTCACAAATATCCTACCAAGAGGGTAGGATATTTTTGGATAGCACCCTATCCACATCAAATCAGCTTAAGCAGCTTTAAGTGGCTTTCAAGTGGCTTTAAGTGAAATAAAATAAAGTTTTTCGTACCAATTATTTTATTTCTTAACTTTATGCCCAAAAATTAAAAACCACAGCTGAGCAAACGCAACTCCAGAAGAGGTGTTTCTATGAAAATACCGGCGCTTCGATTCCATCGATGCCCTCGGAATTTGATTCCAAGCACCGGTTCAAAAGTTAGAAAAACCCGCTCGTTCGTTCACTGAACGTACCCGAGTCAATCTTCGGAAAATGAATCCGGGCACACCGGGACTCGGAATCAGGTGCCGTCAGAAACTACGTTCTTGTAAAAATCCAATGAAAATTAAGAAAAAAATTTCCTTGAATTTTTCGCGTCTTTACAATGGGATATGTTGAAGATCCTTCACCATGATTAGAAGATTATGTTCTGAGATTCCAAATACACTAAACTAATATGGTCATTGGGAATTTTTTTTGTAACGTATTAAGTATTCAGTATTCCACAAAATTAATTTAATGTCTATGTACGTCGAGCTTTGTGTCTCTACATTTGGAATCAGGGTGAAGGTTTAGTAAACCATTGGAATGTAGGATGCGAAAACTTTAGTGAGATGCCTAGAGATATTTCTAATGTATGTCTAGGGATTTCCCTAAGGATAACTGTAAGTATAGGTTTTAGACCTAGAATTATGGTAACGATCATAGAATTAAACCTATGATTTTAGATATTGGTAGTACTCCCCCTTTATTATGTTGTTTTCCTAGCTTGATTTTTTCCTCTAATACTATTATTTTTGGATATTAGACAATGGTTGGGACCTGAAGGAACCGGGTTGATCAATGTAATAGGAAATTAAATGATTTTCCTCTTGAAGAAACCATTGTTATGTGATATGGAGTGAAACATATTATTGCTATAATTACACAAGCTATGAATCATTCTACACTTCTGTAGGAGCAGAGAAGGGAATAATATTTTATTTAGTCCTTCATGAGGAAACGTCAACCTTATTTTTGTGGGTCTTCTGATTCACATGTTCCTGGATAATGGATCAGTACCATTGAAAAGATATTTTCCATACATCGATGTTCAGAACATGAAAAATTCATTCTCGCTATTTACCATTTAGAAGGTGGAGCAGATCAGTGGAGGACTCTAATTAAGTATACAAGGACCCAAGGTGAAATTGAATCCATGTAATGGGATGAGTTCAAGAACTTGTTTATAAATAAGTAATTCCCTTGTATTCTTCGAAAAAATATGGAAAAGTAGTTCCTTGATCTGAAGAAAAAGGATGATAAATTGGTTGGTATATACGAGGTGAATTTTAGAAGGCTTTCAAGGTATGCATATGGATTTTTGATCCAACCTGAAAGTAAAGTTTATCGATTATTCAGTGGCATAAACACAAGTCATCATAGGGCTTTAGCTATAAGAGAATTCAGTAGATATGAATAAATTGTGCATTGGGATATCAAGGTAGAACTGGAAGTTGGTGTTACATATCCATCTCATGGTTATGACAAGAAACGAACGATGGAGTTTAAGGAAAAATCTCAAAGAAATGGTGAAAAGGAGAAAAATGTTTCTTTATGCTCAATGTGTGGAAATAAGCATGGTGGATATTTTCATAAAGTGACTAGAAAATTTTTTACATGTGGAAAAGAAGGTCATCAAGCAGTTGAGTGCTGATGTAATGGGAAGAAGGTAGCTAATGATGTAAAAAGAGAAAAGACTACAGAGAATACACCACCAACACTTCAATGCTTCACGTGCAAGGAAATGGGGCATTATGGCAACCAATGACCTAATCCAAGGGTTAATGATGATCAAAATCAATAACAACTTAAGGAAAAATAAAAAGGGATGTCACATGAGATCACTATTGGAGATGTGGAATATCACAATGATGTGGTGGAATGATTAAGTGTTTATGTAAAGAGATTCCAAAATAATGTTGTAAATAGTATCGTGGAATAATGGAATATTTATGTATTGGTCAATTGTGATTTTCAATAATCTTATGGTACTGGTAACCATTAAATTAAATTAAAATATTTTTGGAAAGTAGATGACTGCGCATAATGAAGGGATAATGAGAAAATAATATGATTGATAGTATTAATGATCTCATGACTGATAAAAGGACAAAGTGATATCATGATTTGAGTATCAAGATATTTCGGGATTTTTGTATGTGGAAAGAGTTACATTTTGATAGCATTCATGTTTTCACTAATGTTCTATGGTAATTAATGTTCCAAGAGAATACATGATTAAGGTATTCACATGTTTTGAATGTGATCAACAAGAAATATCTTATGATATATAGGGGATAAATGATGGTATTCAAGTGCTTGTTATGTAACCTTTTTAATAATCATTTTCTTTATACTATGAGATTGGACAGATGTATTTTAGATTAGTCTAATGATTGGAATTGATTATGTTGGACATCAGAAAGTATTGTTTAAGTCTAGAAACTTTTTTCGATATTATTTCTAGAATGGTAAAATGGTGATGTTTTAGAAAATGGACAACCTGCCGGATGGATGACAACCCGTCACGTCAAACAATGTTGCGGGAATCGAACCCACATCTGAAGTGAGACTGGCCTTTATCGCCTACCACTAGCCTTCATGAAGTACCTGGTTAGTAGAAAAATGTTTTATTTTATTATGTGGTATGATAGATGAAGTATAAGTCTATTTTTGGAACCATATACAACTAATCTCACCATATTTGGACTTATGTATATAACTTTTGCTAACCTTATGATTGAGACAGATGGAATGACATATCATTCTATCACATGATCTGTTAACACTTTGAAAAAGACAAATTCAACTTCATTTATTTAAAAGATGAAGTGGAAATTGTTCAAGGCATGAGGAACGGTAAGATTTAACAAAAATCATGTAAGTATTTCTTCTAATTCCAAAATTCTTCATCATTTGGGAAATGATCTTGAAAACCAAAATTTTTTTCCTAATGCCCTCATATCTGATGAATCAGATGGTACCTTAGATTATCACAAATTTACGGCTTTGTGATTATTTGCTTTTTCATATCCATTTCCTCTACCACTCTTCATCAGAAGTTGATGGTAATATTTCTCTTCTATATCCATATTTTCACCAATATTCTTCTATTTGGAAACCCAGTACTATGTTACTTTAGGTGATCATTATGTTTCTAAATTTCCTTTTTAAAATTAAGTTTTAGTATTATTTTTTACTATATGGGTTTCTATGAAATAAACTTTCAAGCAGTAATCCATTTATAACCCTGACTAATTTCAAGGGTGAAATTCATTTTATGGGGGATAGAATGTAACACCCCATGATTTTATGTGAAATACTATTTTTAGTTTCTTTGATGACCTGTGTCGTATGCTCCACCATGATTAGATTTTGTTATACATCAAAACTGTATTAGCGTATAGTTTACGAAAACACTATTCTTGGCTTGTGTTGTATGCAAGAGCGACCTTCCTCAAGAGAGTGTGTTTTACGCAATACCGTGTTTCACTAAACAACGATATATTGTTATAATATTATTATGAACTAGTAGTTTTGAATAGTATTAACCACATTTTTAATTTTATAACATTATAATAAATCTTACACATTTTAAAAAATGAGGTATGTGAACGAAATCAATTTTTCAGATAAAAGCAGTATTTTTCAAAAAATGCAGTTTTGCTACCTATTGATGGCACACCCAATTTAAATCAAATTTTTGACAATTTTATAAGTACAATTTTACAAACTAAACTTATAATTTTTAATCCGGATATAAAAATTTACATCGGATAAAGTTTTGATATTTTTCTGACAACGTTATTATTTTGATGAATAGATAAAACACGATAAATTTAACATAAAAACAACTTTTTTCATCAAGATAATTTATATGGTTAAATTATAATATTAAATTTTTTTAAATTATAAATAGAATATATTTTTACCTTTTAATATAATCTATGTCATTATCATTGATTTTAAATTTAATTATTAGGTTAAATCAATTAATTCTTTTGCAATGCTTTAATGAAACACCCATTTTTTTCGAAACCAGGATTAATTTTAAATTAATTACTACAACTTCAGTGTTTTGAATTGTGAATAATGGATTCTATATTTGGAGTAATTAGGTCCAAATTATGTTAATATGCTTGGTTTTATTTTTGTACATTATGAATAGTAACTACAGTAAATTTTATTTACTACAATTAAAGGTAAATTATGTAATTATGGGTAAACATAATATTATATAATTATCCTATCACTTGTGTTAATATAATTTGATGATTATATTTCATCCTAAAATATACATGGGTCGAATTGGTATCTATTAGAAACCACTTTTATGTGATTAATACCGTTAATTTATTTTACTTAAATGAAAGTGAAATATGTCTCCCTCAAACATTAATAATTAAATTATTTTTAATATAAGGTTATAATGAATATAAATTCGTTTATAAATACTAATTTAAAGCTAATATGTTTTTATTTATCACAAAAATTTATTTTTAATTTTTAAGAAATATTTAATTACCTTAATAGCTTATAAATTAGTGATGCAGAACATATCTATTTAGTGAAAAATCAATAATATAGTTTGTATTCATATTATAATACCCAAAAAATTGACAAAAACCAATTGGTCGAGTATATATACACCATAAGCATCCAAGTGTCTAATTTTGGACCGTTTTAAGCCTTATAAAAAATATTTGTACATTTATATTATATTATTTTAAATGATGTCAAAGATGACACCTTCGTAATTTAATAAATATAACAGTTTAAATGTTGTGATTTTAAGATGATAAATTCGAGTAAAAATATTATTATGAAATTTATTATATTTATCTTCATCATAGTATTTTTTTTTAATTTTAATGAAACTAATATGTATAGTAAATTATTATACAAAAAACATGTAGTAATTGTGCTATTATGAAAAATATCAAATAAATGGTTTTATAAATATTAAAATAAACATTATATGAAAGAAATAATTTTCTAAAAAAATTTTCTAGATGAATATGACATTTTAGGAATCTATTAAACATTTTGGTTCAAATATATCCTATATTTGTGTTTTATTTAAATTCAAATAAATGAATAGTGTCAAAATTAATAGTATTGCTATTTTATAAAAATAACATATTATTAAATTGTTTAAAATTCACATAAATATTTAAAAATAATAAATTGAAATTTATATTGTCTAAAATGTCATAAAATACCCAATTATGGATAATTCACAACACATAAGTAATTATTTATAAAAATTTAAAATTTAGAATATTATTACCCGAAATAATATTAAATAAATTAAATAAGGATAAATCAAATTGATAAGGTTTAAAATAATTTCCCAATATGTCTAAATTTGATTGTTTGATGATATTACAACACTATATTACCTCATATACTATGTTTAGTCACTTTTTATGTTTTTAAGTGGGGTTTGAGTTTATTATAAATTAATATTTTTGAGGTTTCCAAAAGTTCCCCTCTCTTCCTGTATAAAAGGGCACCTCCTCTCTCTCCTCCTCACACCACTTTGAGCATTCAATCTCAGAAAAACCCTGCCAATGTATCTTCTCCACTTCCTTAGAAACCTACTAGAGTTACTAGTCTTCTTACAAGACAATCTTTAGTTCCCTGAGTGGAGGTTAAGAGGAGGCGCATTGAAGAAGTGGTAATCTCTTCTACCAATTATTTCAATTTTCATTATTCTTATACTTCCTCTTCTTTAGTTGTTTAATTATAAAGTATTAACATAATTATAACTAATATACTGATATGTAATTATAAATACGAAACAACCCTATTTCACTTTCTACCCATCCGACGAAAAATGAAATCACCGCGTGTGCGTATGTACGGAATACCGTCTCCACGCCGTGGTGAAATCTGTTTTCCACCACCACCATACATGGATGGGTATAATGGTGTAAATAATAACTATTTATATGGTTATTATAAATTGAAAAAAATTCTGAGATATTATATCATCCACTCTAATTCCTTTCAATAATTATGTGAACGACATCATCCCTCATTCATACGTATGGATTACCATCTCTACGACGGGATGAGATTCATTCTCTATGTTAACCATTAAAAAATGATTATAAAGTATATAAATTAAATTATCATGAAATATATGACATATTAATTATACTGTACTTATGTATATGTCATTTACTTACTTCCATACAATTTAATAAGGAAACGAAAACAACATTCATGTGTATGTACGACCTAACGTCTCCATGAACGGTGTATTTCATTCCATTTATCGATCTATTATATATATATGTATTTTCTTAATATATATTATATATTAATAATGTTTTACATTCATGAAGTATGTAATCATGATCTAATTAATCATATGAAGAAATACAAGTCAAAGCATGGAAGATAAATGAAACGATTTTACCCAAAACAATGCATTAACATGGAATTAACAAATGAATGGGTAATATAATGTATTAAGTGAATCATATATGATATCATAAATATTATTATGGTTTTGTTACAAGTTAATAATATGTTTAAACCCATTATACAAGGGTTTGGACATGTATGGATGAAATTGGACCTAAGTTAAGGGATAAATTTGCAAATCTCATTTTTATCCGAGATTGCTTTTATATTAGTATTTACTGTGGTTTTGTTTATCATCCAAGTCCATGTTTTATAAAAATGTTTTCAGAACATTTTTACTATTCTTCCATGTATTTTTAAAGTAATTTTTACCCTTTTTTAATATTAACCATATTGTATGGAAGGAATAATTCCCTTGGATACCATATTAGGTACCTTTTGACTTTTCCGGAAAAAGTACGAGAAGATTTTTTTTTAATTATACAGTGTGAATGGATTTTTACAGTTTCATAAAATCCTTATTTACATGAAGCTTCATCTACATGATTTCATGATTATTTTTTAAACAATCTTTTTCTTTATAAATTGCATGGAATTTTATGAAAAGAAAATGATTTTTGAAGAAGAAAGGATATTTTCCTCAAAAATTCATTTCAAGTGTTTTATCAACAAAATATTTTCAATCTAAGATGAATTATTTAGTCTGCTGATGTTTCAATTATAATGCCTCCATTATTTACATGGTTTTATTTTTTCTTATGATGAAATTATATCTATTTCATTTTTATGGATTTTGTTATGATGGGATGATGTTTATGAAACCCATTTTATTCGTTGGGTTATTATAAATGATGTATGTTTATTTTGTGGCACACGAAATAATGATTTCATTTTGAGATGTGTGGGACCTATATCTCCCTCCAATGCATTGGGTATAGATTTTGATCTCATGATATAGACAAGATTAGAATGAAAAGTTAATCTGGTTCAGTAATACAGGACTATAATGAAGAGTGAACTTGATTTAGTAAGGGACTTTGTCCACTATGATGGTCTTGGAAGCAATGTGTTGGCTACTATGGAAATAATATCTTGTGATTAATGGTTTTCCACAATTACATGTTTTATTCCCCATGCTATTTTAGAATTATTTATGTTTCATTATGATCAATGCCTTACGTACTGTCATGTTTTATGTCATTGCTCTGGATTTTGATGTTTAATCACTATGATCATGTTTTTAAATTCAAATGTACATGGTTTGTTTTATTTTCTCCATGCTTACCCTTACTGAGCATTTTAGATCACCCTTTATATGTTTTCTTTTCCCCGGGATATAAAGAAAGGTTATATGTAAGAAAAAAACGGGGGAGATCTTTTTGGGAGATGATGATGATCTTTTACCATGATTAGAAGATTATGTTCTGAGTTTCCAAAGACACTAAACTAATACGGTCTTTGGTAATTTTTTCATTTCATGTATTAAGTATTCCGAAAAAGTAATGTATTGTCTATGTACATCAATATTTGGGTCTCTACACACGCCGTGTTGTTAGGCTGTGTAATTCATCACATGTCCGTGTATTTCTCAGAATACACACAGAGTCTCGCAAAGCCGCCTCTGCTAAGCTGCATAGAGAATACAAGTCATGTGACAGGGGTCACACGCTGTGTGTTTCAAGTCTGATGACCATTACACTAACCTTAGAATGCCCATAGTACATGACATGTTCCTCAGAAGTACACGCCGTGTATTCTGAAAATTTCCAGAAATGGTACTTCTGGCTAGTGTACCTCCCATGATGCATGTTCTTCGTTCTGACAGTCCAATCGCCACGAAACTACAGACTATAGGTTGCCCCGAGGTTTTGAAATCATTACCGGCATTTCTGGGCCTCCGATTTTCTCCAAAAACAAGTTATGATTCACCCGCTCGTAGAACTGTCGAAGAACGGTCTTCCCGATCCAGTTTGATATGTCACCTTCTATTATCACCGCACCTCTTCTAGGTCGTCGTGTTTTTGGTTATTCAATTTTTCGACCATTGCATAACACAACTAATCGGTAATGATCCATTGTTCATCACCCATGAATAACATGAGGAACTCACCACATGAAGTACGATAGGGGAATCAGGCCGTGTTAGTTTGGCCAAGTCCCTCCGCATTAGATTGATAGCTAGGGGTTCAAGAGGAATAAAACAACTTATGAGGAACAAGAATAACGTCAATCAAATCAAACACACCCCTACCATTTTTTGTTGATCAGCGATGTTGGCGCGAGAAGGTGGATGTCAATTAATTGTAGATAAACACGTCCTACGTCAAAGGTGGTTATGAAGAAAGAATTCGATGACGATCCTCGCTAGCATTCTTCGTTGGAATAATGCGTTCTTCATTCTTCGTTGGAGAGAGCTTTTCTTCGTAATCTCTCTCTCAACTCCCAAGTTCCACCAAAAGGCAAATGCCAACCAAATATAATAGATTATTTTTATATATTATTTTAGCGTTGTCCCAAAATTTAAATGGGTTAATCAAATAGATCAACTCCAATTAATTAAATCCAGAGGTTGGCATAAAATTATTCTGGAGTGGTGGTGGCACCATTAAGTGGGGAGATCAAGAGGTTTCTCCCCACTTATTGGGGAGTTCAACAGGTTTTAACCTCGGATGGTCCCCACCATATTAAACATGAAGAGGAGGTTAGGTTTAGGTGGGCCCCACCACCATAACATCTCAAAGGAGTTTAAGGTGTGGTGGTACCCACCTCCAACTTCCACATGGAGGATTCAGCAAACCAAAATGAAAAAATCTACAACCATATTTTTATTTAATTCATTCATTAAAATAACATAAAACTATTTTTTATTTCCAACCATCAGCCATCGAGGTGAAAGTCTTCTTAAGTGAATTCTGGTACTGCGAGCTAAACGATGCCCTCAGAAATCAATTCCAAGCACCGATTCAAAAGTTATAAAAACCCGCTCGTAATTTTATTGAATATACCTGAACAAAACATCATAAATTGATTCTAGGCACACCGGACCTTAGAATCATGCACCCCAAATTTTCACAGACTCGTAAAATTTTCATTCAATTAAAAAATTACGTGGAAATTTAGGGTCTTTGTAAAAAAACATAATTGTTTTATTTTAATACAAAAAAAGCAAACTTTTAATTTTAAAAATAATGGAACATAACGAAAAAAAGAAATAATTATAATTAAATAAAAAGTAATTTGATAATCCAAATAAACTAATAATTGAAACCATAAATCACGAGATATGTCATAGGTAATTAACCTTGTTATACCCTAGAATTATCACACTAATATATATCAAAATCACAATTATATCATTTTTTTCACACTGTCAACCTATGTGGAATCTTAAATTTGTATTCTCTCTAATACTATTAATTAAGTGATTCTACTTTAGTGAGATCATAAGATCACTATTCATATTGGTATCATATCATTCAATGAAAACAACAGTGGGATATCTCGTATGGAATTAGTTACTTGAAAGGAACATGTATATTGATTCCACGAAAATATATAGGATTATTTTCAAGCAAGACATTTATTTAAGAACCATACAATAACTATAAAATTTAATTTAATTTTACATTTTTTTCCAAGACCTCCACTTACATTTTTATTTACAAATTCATGAAATACATTCCCTTAATATGAAATATTACCAAATTAGTCCAATTCTTATGAACATAAAACGGTCCTTTCAATTGTATAGTAAAAACTAAACTAAAATTCTTCATTAATCATCCAAATCAAATTTAATTCATAGAAAAATTAAAATAATTAGAAAAGTATAAAATATTATATAGAACTTAAAGAAAATAATAAACCTTAAAAAACAATCATATTATTGTTATTCAAACAATGGTGTTATACAAAAGAACATAACATTAATCATTTAAATTATTTTTAGATAACATAAAACCACTATAAAATTAGAGGAAATTCCATTTATTATTGATTAAAGACCTTAAAACTCAAAATACACAATAACAATTATACCCACAAGGTACCTCAGGCCACCCTGTTCTTGTTTAAAGAAGAAAACAATGGAAAAAAATTGGAAGAGACACCAAATGTAAATTGAAACCAAAAACTTAAATTTTTTTAGAATCCATGATGAAAAATTTATATGTGGCACAAATAGATTGGGGAAGAGAAATAATATATGTTAAATTGGACCTTGAATTTAAAAATGACTCATAAAAACAAGAGAAGGTGTATTGAACTTTAATAAGTGATAATCATAAAATTCGAAATTTAAATTCAATGAAACCAATATCATTTGTCCATGTGGTATTGTAAATCATTTTCAATGCAGGATAATAGTTTTTGTGTACATGGAGTTTTAGAATCATTTGGACACAAGATTGTTTGAATACTTACAGATGATTGAATTGATTTTGGGGTGTGATATTACCCAATGTATGATAAGCTCAAACATTTCAAATAAACCCCATGCTCACAATATATCATTCAATATCTCTCATTTTCCTTAAATCCCTAATGAAATTTACATGAAACATAGAAAGAAAGATAAGAAAATAATATATGTTAATCTTGAGAGAGACGGTATGGTGGTTTCGATTATATTAAATATGATCATATAATTTATTCATACTATTATTGAGGATGAAAAAAGACCAATTATCATCTATTAATCATATTTAATTGTTTACATGGAATAATATAGTTATAATTCACAAAATATAAGGTCCTCAAAAAGATAATGTGTTATGGATGAAAATATATGAAATCATTGTTTTTATTGGAATTCGTAAAAATTATATGGTTATATTTTAAACATATACATTGTAATCTAAATGTAGGAATTTGGGGTAGTCCCTAATACAATACAATATACATAATATTATCACCTAGAAATGTTTGAAGGATATTGAAAATAATTTTTTTATGAAAACCAAATGAATGACAGAAATAATAATTTTTAATATATTTGAAGAGTTATTTTCTTGAGTATGTATTACATAACACATTTTGTTAAAATGATGTATTATCGCTAGTATGTTTTCCCAAAATACACTATGAATGGTCCAAATATTGAGATTGGGTTAACATATAAAATTAAACAATGTGTTTTTTATTTTCTATATTCCCTCATATATTGAGGTGTTGAATAAGGTATTGATGTATGGGTAAAATTTTTTATGGATGAAGGAGATAATATAATATTACATTTTAATTAGTGTATGGAATAGTTTATGCTTGGGTTAGAGGAGTAAGCATGAGGAATATGTGAAGGGATTTATTGAGTGATCATAATGGTAGTCAAACAAAATTACATATAGTTTAGTACGATATAGATCTAAATTATTCATACATTTTTTGATGTTTGGGCATTCAATTTATTGTTAACATGAGATACCTAAGTTGTTTCTCTTCATGGGTGACTAGGTTATTTATTATGTATTCTAAATTTCCACCTCAACATATGAGGTTTTGATATATTCCATCAATTGGTTCTCAAGTATAAAAAAATTTATTCAAATATATAGAGAATCCCTCTCTCCTAATTTCTTTGAGATCAATGTAAGGCATAATTTTATTCTTAACATTACAAGAAATTATTGGAACATCATTGGAATGGGTGATTATTTTTTGTACAACATGAACCTGCTGGGTGTTTTTCATATTCAAAATTGTTCTCTGTACTATTCATGTGGCTTCCCTTATCCCTTACACCCATATCCAGTACAAAAACATATTATTTACATACTGACATCAATAAAAACTTTAACAACATAAATTAAACCACCCATACTTAAATTATTAAAAACTATCATTGAGTCACATATATACTAAATAATATTTTTTTATCAGAGTTTTAGATAATTTTGAAAAAACATTTTATTTCAAAAATCCCATGTCATTCAATCAAGATGGAATGTTTTCTAATTATAACAATAATTTATTCTTTCCTATGATTTCAAAAACCCCACCATCAAATTTTTTCACACTTAATAACCATATTAGATATATCATTACATAATTATTCATGATTTACCCTATGAACCCATGAGAGTGAAGGTTTGAATTAGGATTCCATTAATTTCATTAAATTTATATATCTTATGTTCCAATATTGGTAGAAAATGATGAACCTTGAATAATTTAAATTCACTTCCACCATACACAAAAAAATTCAAAAAAATAGAACATGACAATTTTAAAATTGTTCATCACTATGGGCTAGTACATGGATAATACACTTAATGTTTGTCGGTAGTACTATAATCGAAAATGAATCTCATAATTGTTTTAATAATTATTTTTACCATTTTCAGTTTATCTCAGGTCCACTTCTATTACATTTAATTTAGGGATAACACACTACCTCCCTTGGATAATTTACATTTACTTTTCATTATCATTATAATGAATGAATTATCTATTAGTTTGAAAACTAAAAGACTCAAACATACCTTTTTTTACAGACTATGTTTTATAGTTAATTAATTATATTTTTTCACTTATACAACCCTTGATCATAAAAATAATAACCTAGTATAGCATAGTAAAATGTCCAATCCAAAAATTCTTATGAAATAAGAGTTATGTGTCTTACTACTCGTCTAATATTTCATTTCATGAAAAAAATATATAATATCTAATTTCCATAACTCTACATGAAACATTGACTAATTAATATTCTTCAAAATGAGAACACTCATGTCACACAATCATTATTTCAATGTGAAGTGCACCTGCTATATGGATGAGATGACATCTATAATTTTTATAAAAATATGTATATCCTATTATAGATATATTTTAAAACTAATTATTGTCTTAAATATAGATTTATAAACAAGAATATATTTAAGACATTGTAGTCACTAAAATCCAACTTAATGCCTATTGAAAATAGATAAAACTATTATGAGGTCAAACCTAAACAGTCAACCCCTAAACACAATTAACTACAATATAAAACAAAATTTATTCTAGTACAAATAACACAATACAACTATTGTGGATTAACATAAAAACCACAACTCTATAGATAACATGAGTTTCTTTAGGTAATCCCTTATGTGGTTTCAAAAATATCACCACGTCTCAATGATAACGACATTCCTATGTGGCCTTCATGAAATGTCCACATTTCTTGGTGGGATTCAAAAATACCCTTAGTTTAATATGAACATCCACCCATTCAAAAAAAAAAAACTAAATGATTGTGAATTATTTCTTGGAATAAAATTTTTCGATAGATACACTTTGTGAAAATTCACTACAAACCCCCATTTTTTGCTCTATTTTTTTTATAACAAATGATAATGATTAATTTTAAAAAAATCATATACGATTCTATTTTCATTCAAAAAAAATCCATTATCATGAAAACTCTTTTAGAAACCTATAATGGTTGGAAAATAAACCCCACACACCATCAATCACGAATAAAGGTCATCTTGTTTTCAGCACATCACATCTGAGGTTGATGAAATCAAAGGAATGATGTCGCCAAATGATCTCTAAAGGTAAACATTGGCATAGAAAATTTAATATCCTAAGTGAGAATATTTGGATCATATGGTTATGAGAGAATAATAAAATTTCATATCCATAAAATATAAGATTCATAACAAACAAAATAAAATCATAAAATGTGACTCAATGCACAATTCTTGGGTATAAAATATGACATGAATAATAAGATAATCATCAACCATGACCCATAACAACATAACATAGGTAAAAAAATATATTATAAATGATTTTTATTTATGGAAGAATATGAAATAAAATTTCTGGGTTACACACCACGAAATTCCTCATTTAGAAGGGTTAGGATAACAACTTATTTATATTTTTTGGGCTATGTCTAACTACACATGTACCATATTAATATTGGTATAACAAACCATGTAATATTTTTATCTAATTGAATATAAAATATTGCCCCATTACCAGAAGGAATATGAGAAAAACAAGTAAATATAATTATAAAAATGATATACACATTCCCTAATAATACGAAAAGATTCCACATTCTATCATACCATAATCACCATGTGAGAAATTATAGATTTTTTTAATTATTTAATTAAAAATAATAATTCCATAATTTATTAATTATATAATGAAATGAAATGCGTTTCATGAAAAAATACATAAAACATAATCATTGGAAATTGCCAAAAATAAGTTAGATGTTGTCATTAGAACATGTCCTTACTAGAGCATAACAAACCTTAAAGGGTATTGACATAAATGAGAACCAATGGAAAGAAAATAAGATAAATAATAATTTTATATGGTATCTAGGAAGTTAAAATAAATAATTGAATTAGTTCATACCAATTATCCAATCAACCAAATATTAAATAATAATATATTTATATGATGATATTAAATATTAATATATAAATGATATATCTTTTTGAGATAAAGAGTATAACATAAGAAATACCATAAAAGAATTTTGATAAAAAATTTGTAACATTATTGAAACAAGTTATAAATAACTTCAAAAACAAGTTTCATTTTGTGTTAGGTACAGTTTGAAAAGATTATGTTTAAAATAGTTTACAATAATTTAATCATTATTTTAAAGTACTCTTATATAAAAATATTTCAAGTGAAAGATGAAAATTTACTTAATTGAAATGATATCAAATTTTCAAAGATTTAATCAAATAATATTCTATACATTTAAATTTTTAAAAAATCAGATTAATTAGTACATTATTAAACCATAAAGAATAGAAAGTTCATAAATAATTTATAATGGTTGTTATTGTTGTAAAATATGATGAAATAGTAAAAATTATTAAAACATTATTTTTACAACATTATAAGATAGAGGAAAATTTTCTTTATGGAAAATGAGGAAAATACACATTTCAATACTATTACAATGATTTTCATTGTTAATTGAAAATGACCATAATAAAAATATTTATCAAGTAGAATAAAATTATTAAAGCACATAAATAATATGGATATTGAAGAAAATGGGTTGGATAAATTATTATTGAACTATAATAGTATAGAATTAAAATAAAACACTTCAAATAATTTTAATGAGAAATAACCTTTGAAAGAAATAAGTACATATGGAACATAAAATAAAAATATTATATATTGATTCACGATATAATATATCAATTATGTACAATGTAAATGATATAAATGAATATAGGTACATTTTATAAAATATATTTCAAGTAAAAAAAATTTGAGAGAGAACCCCGATATATATATTGTAACACATGAAGTTGGAATCTTTAAATAAATAGATTATTTATTAAAATTTCAATATATATATATAAAATTTTCATACAAAACAAAACAATTTAGTCTCCAGATACACAGACGAAAATTCAATGGAGATATATTATAATCTAATAAATTTAAACTGAATAAAAAATCTTTTTATGTTGTACATTCTTAGGGATATACATGCTCTAACCTCTCATATAATAAATTTGCATTAATTATACATCTATATCAATATATTTATATATTTATATTACAATATATAATTAATTATTTCCATTTTGGAAATAATTTATTTTTTAGTAAATATTTTTGTGTTCAAAATTTTGTTTTCCATGCATGTTCAATTTCAGATATTATAGTAAAAGAACATTTTTTATGATTTATGCAACATAGTAATTATATGTATTATATTATATATATTTTTTATATTATTGGTGAGTGCAATGGTTATTTCACAGAACTTATGTTTATGATTCATATTGAAATAATGAAAGCCCTCTTTTTGAAACCTATATTCTATAAAACAAATTGATTTTTTATTAGTGAATAAATATAATATTATAAAAATTAATTAAATGTAAATAGATATTAAAATAATATTTTTAAAAATATATCACCATTATTTAACATTCTATATTCATTTTGGGCATAAGAATTATAAAATTTTTCATTTAGGTGGTAAAATCAATATAAGCAAGAATATTTTATAACGACTGAATGTGTATGGACATAAAATTTCTTAATAATGATAGAAAATTTACATAAAATTAATAATTGAATTTGTAACATATTTATATTTTAAATTTTTTTTACCTTCCATGTAATGATGTAATAAAAAAATAAATATGTCATTAGTTGAGGTTGTGTCCCATACGTATGCAATGAAGATGTTATCCATTTTCAAAAGATATAAGGAATAAAATATAGATAAATATTTATATTTATAGATAATAATTATTCCATATACTTCATATTTTTCCACTAAATTATTCTTTATAAAAATACATGAGTTGTGATGATGAAAAATAAAATACATAACTTCATAGAGGTGATAACTTGGACATGTGTTTGAGTGACACTTTCATATTCAATTATATTGGATAGAGAAAAATTATGATAAATAAATGAATATAAATAAAATTTATAAAAATAATTATAAAAATTTAATTATGTTTAGGTGGTGATATAATATATTTATTATGTTTAAAATAATATAAACTTAAAGGTACTCATCTATGTCGAATACATATTAATGATTATCCTCTTTTTTAAATCTCATTTTGGATTCATGGTTCAATATTTTCGTGATACATGATCTTCTAGGGCTTGATATTGTGTTTTGGGAAGTGAGTGGTGATAATACTATTTGTCTTATAGTGGCCAATATGTATGGGTAAGTGAGTATAGGTGTTTCACATTTATAAATTAGGTGATTCGAAAAAAAAACTATATAACCATAACATTAAAATTGAAATAATGTAATTTTCATAAAGAAGTGAAACCAATTTGAAAAATATTGAAATATAATTAAATTTTGGGTCTAAACTGAATCATAAAACAAAATTTAAATAATATTTAGTGAAATATGTTTCAAAATATTTTATATCACCAATTTAACACATTTAACTGTAACCACAGAGGGTGTTTTTTTATATAGGAACCATATTTTTATTAATAAAAATGAAATAGTGTAACATCCTATGAATGCAATCATATTCATTTACTTGGTTAAATTTTAATAAATATAATTTTTTGAAATTTATAAATCTAATAAAGCTTTTTATATATATAATCTAATGAATCAATTTTTTTTCTTCCAGAAAAAATAAATATGATTATAAATTATGTTAAAATTTTCAAATTATAAAATATTACTATTACTATAGAAAAAAATTGTATTTTTAATGTTTATTTTAAAAAAAACACATGTCTATATATTTATATTCATTAAATAAATTTATTTTTATAAAATATATTTTAAGATGATATTTTTAAAATATATTATTGTTTATTTAGAAGTAATTTTTACTTTGATATGAATGTTATAGTTTTTAAAATATCATGTTTTTAATATTGTATGTTTTGAATATATTTTCTTTCCTTGAAATACAATATTTATAATAAAAATTCTATATCAACAAAAATACTGTGATTTATTTTTAAAAATATATAATATAGGATATCTAAAAAAATTTAATACATTAAATTAATATGTGTAGTGTTTTGGTGAATTATTTGAAATGGTATTTCTTAATATTTATATATGTATAATATTTTAGTTTTTTCCTTCAAAAGTATTATGTTAATAATAGTAATAATTTGAACATGTTCTAAGATTAAGTTATAATAACTATTAAAAAATATATATATCATATATATGAGTTATAAAAAATTAACATATTAGTATACTGTTATATTATTGAATGTAATTCTAAAATATACATTAAAAAAATTATAATCCAACGAAACTCAGAAGACCACCCCATCCTCTTTGCTGTGACACTCTTGAGGTTGACCAGAAATGTGAGGTAGTCAACCCTGACCATAATTGAGTGGAATGGGTAAAATTTTGTTGTTACATAACTCTCACTGATCCTTCATGCAAGGATAAATGGATGTTATTATACCAAGTGCCACTATGTGGGTCAACATCTTGGTGTGAGAAGCTTGTGTGTGAGTTGTGTTGTTGGAACAGAAACTTGATTTCTACTCATCTAATAAATTGAATGTCTAATCATATCAATAACTTTTTAAATTAGATAAAAACCAATACGGGGCTTCTGATGTGAATCACTATTTTCCTGTATTAAATTCTACATTTGTAATGTACACCATCCGATCAAGTCCACATCGATCATTGGATCCACCATTTATTGATCTTCAACAATGACCCACACCATCCAAACACTTGATGTCATATTTGTTTTTTATGACCAGTCAAATCCTCGATGTTCTATGACCGATAATAATGATGAAATATAACAAATAAGTTTCATCAATATCTCTATAATCGTTTAAATGAATTATCAAATATATAAAACAAAGCATCATAAAAAATAATTATCTAATTTAGAAACTTATTGATAAAAATAAATCTATATTTTACCATTTTATTTAAAAACCAAAGATCATACACAATTAATTTTATACTTTTTGTTTTTTGGAACACACCCTTTATGATAACAAAGAGAATGTTTTAATATACATTTTCTTTTTTTAATGTGGAAAACATTCATGATGATCACCTCTGTCTGGGACCGATCTTCTCATGTTTTTTGTGTAATTCTAGTTACAACAAAATAATGTAAATCATATATATATTCCTTCTCCATATTTTAACAAGAATAACCTTCCCATCCTCCCTTTTTTGTGACTAAAATAGACATTTGAACCATACAATATACAAGATTATATATATATCTTCCTTAATTTGGAAGAAATATATTGAAATGATATTATATATGTATATATTATTATCCATAAATATTAAAACCTTTTCTTCTGTATTTAATTTCATCTTTCTCCAAAGGCCATATTACTAAACTAGATGTTTTGTAAAAATTGATATCTCAACTGAGTTGGGTGTTTATTTCTATGTCTATATAAAACCTAGATAATAATATAAGATATATATATATTTTTATATAACCATATGTATAATAGAAACTTCACTTCAACTATATATAGATCTTCTATTGGGTGTCTCTCCGCTTGAAAAATCCCTGTTGCGAAGTGTGGGGTGTTAGAATAGGGAGAGGGATATATAGAATGTGTGTTTTATAGTGGATAAATTTTATACTGGTGTATGTTAATGGGAAAATTGTATTTTTTTATAACACCAATATTGTTCAAAAATATTTTAAAATTCATTTTTTTTTGGTATATAATTCTATTTTTAAAGACTGCTGTTATTTTTATAATATGTTATAAGAAAAAAATTATATGTTCAATGTTTATATTTATGTAAGGGAGTCATATTTCATCACTATTTTATCTATGTACTATAATTTCTTATTTTAAAATCTTAAATTAAGAATTTAATTTTAAGTATTACATACGGTTTATTTTAATTAGTATGGTATTATTTTATTTAAAAACACCCAATAAAGTATATATTATTTCCAAAATTTTATTATAATAAAATTAATTTGATTTTCTGAGATATATTTACTTTAGGAAACATTACATTATGGGTTTCAAAACTCACTTATAATTGGATTTAATTTTGATATTAATATTTTAGGATTTTATAGAACTCTTAATCTAAATAGGCGAATTATATTCACAAACATGTATTTATGTATGGGAATCATATTATTTTTCAAAATACCATTTTTCTAACTAATATTTTATGTATTAATGTTTTCAATATATGAATATTATTTCAGAAATATTAATTCATGGTTTTAAAAACCGTTTCTCATGTATATGAAACTATATTTTCTAATTAAGTTTCTTTTCAAAACACTTTATGTAATGTAATAAATATATAAAAAAACATTTAATATTTTCAATGGGAAATTTTATTTCAAAAAAACATCCATTAATGTTTTGTGAAACTATATTTATTATATATTATCTATAAAAACCTAATTATGGTGGAAAATTCTTCAACCATTTTAAAAAAGAGTTTATTTAATAACTTCTTTTAAAAAGTTTCTTCTAAATTTCATGGTTTTACAATCCTCAATTTATATATGAAATGTTATTTTAAACTATGCATATGATTGATGATAATTTTTATGTCATTAAAATATAGTTGTTCAAGAAAGTTAATTAATATATTCTCAATGACATGTATACATTTAATAATTTATTTATTGGAATTACTTTCAATGTATTATTTTTCTGTTATGGATTTCACTAAAATGTCATGGTGGTTTCTTAATAATGTAACCCCAAAAGTGTATGATATATAAAATAATTTTCATCTTTAAGAAAATATATTTTTCTTCTAAAAGCTTTTTAATGGAGTATAAATGATAAATAAAGACCTAATAAATAGTGTTCTATTTGATTAAATTTTTTCACATGGCTATCAAATGATATGAGTAGTAATTAGGTAATCAAATATCATCATGAAGACATTGTCCTATTAGAGATACTAATAATGAATTCATGAATTTAATACGGTTTTCTATTTATCATTATAAAAAATTCGAAAAATATTATTTCTAAATGATATTAAAATTTTCCAAGGGGAAATCCGAATAATTTGAAAGGATACTCTTTTTAGAAATGAAATGGTTCTTCAACGTGATTATTGTTTTTAGTGGTTTCTAAAAGAATATATTTAAAATAGATTTTTATTTTCAATTGTTTTTATCGGTATTCATAATGGATATTTTTTAAAATCCTTCCTTAATATTATTGAATAAATATTTACTATATATAATTTTTATATATAAAGATAAATGTTTAAAGAGATTCATTTCAATGGAATTTTTAATGGTTCATGTTTCTATGCATATAAAAAAATAATTTTCACATGTTTTAAGACCCCTTACATAGAAATTTTATGGTCTAACTTTTTTTTGAATTCTATTTACAATCTCATTAAATATTCCATATGTGTTTGTTTTCATTTATAAATATAGCTTGAGTAAATCAAAATAATATTATCTATTATAAAATTCTATAATTTTGATAAATTTAATCGAATTTTCATTATCTTACACTCCCATGACCAAAAATATCCTCAAGTATGTAATGGATTCAAATTTTTTACTTATTTTTTTATAAAAAATACCATATTATTTTAACACGTGATCCAAAATTCTATGTTTCAGACTATCACAATTGGAATCAGATTAATGGTTTAGAAAAATTTCGTTATTATGATGTTTTTTCAGATTATTTATTATAAATTTGTATCATTTAAAGTTCTAGTGATTTTTAATACTATATAAGATTATAAATATATTTTCACTAATTAGAAATATGGAAATTTAGAAATTCATTCTGTATAATGAATGAATTTTGAGGGAACAAATCCTTTAAGGGGTAGAATGTAACATTCCATTAATTTAATAATTCTTATTATTAAGGTAATGTTTAATAAATTTATTATTTTACAATTTATATAATCCAAAATGATATGATTTTATATACTCTATTATAATTTTTTTATCAAATTAACTATTTATTATAACTTATGTTAAAATATTTAAATTATTAATCTTTTCAATTATATTAATGGAAAAAAATATTCTTATTGGGGAATATTTTAATTCAAATATTTATATATATTTATTTTCATTAAAATAATTTGTTTCTATACATTACGATACAATATTTTGTATGTCGATATTTTATAAGGATATAATTATATTTAAAAAAAATACTTTTATTTTGATATAAAATTTATAGTTTTAATCATATTATACATTCAATAATTTTATATTCGAATTTATTTCAATTTTCAACAAACTCTATTTAAATATAATATTTTATAAATTATTATTAATATGTTTATTTATTTTTATAAATTAATATAAAATAAATTATGAAAATTTTCAATACATTAAATTCATATTGGAATATTTTTAAAGACATGTGTAAAAATGTACCACATACAATCTTTTTAAGAAAATTACTTTAATTTAGTCCATATAAAATATTAATTTAATATTATCCATAATATATACATATAATACTAATACATAATGATAATATTTTTAAAAAAATAAATCATATGTGTGAGTTATTTTAAATTTTTACATAGAATAAATGCAATATTAAAAAAATAACTTAGCGGTATACAAATATATTTGCGATACTAATTCTAAAACTAAATTTATTAGAAAAATTCCAACCTATATCCAATAATGGGACCACCAAACCATGCAATTATGATACACTAGGGGTTGAAAAAATGTTGGAATAAGTCATTATTGACTAGTAACTGGTGTGTTGGGTTAGAGTTTGGACTTACATAGTTCCCACAGATCACAAATATTGTGCATGTAGCATATGTTCGGTACCCAAAATCATCGTGTGGGGTAACATAACGGTCTAAGGGGTGTGTGTATTAGTTGTGTTGCTGGTTCTAACTCCCACTACCCGCTCGACAAATAAATGGAATGAATTAAGTTTTTATGAACTTTTTAAAAGAGAGGATAACTATTGTGGGACATGAGATTCGCATCACTACTCACCCATATTGAAATTTATTTCCATGGAATCCATCATCCGATCTAACCCACATCCACTATTTGATCGAACATTTCTTAATATTCTAACACAAGCCACACATCCCAACCCCTCATAATTAATTTCTTTCCTTTATTAAAAAGTTGTCCCACGATCAATGAGATATGGCCCAGATCATTTTTTATGTTTAATAGGATGTAATCATCGTGATCTTAAAAAACTGTTAATGTAAATTATAAAGTATATTAACCAAAAATTTCGGAATAACATCCCACCAATTTGAAATTATTTAAATAAATATTTATCCAAATGTACTCATCATATTTTAAAACTAAATATCACACATAGATCTTTTATATTTTATGTTCATTATAACAGACACATTTAGATAATGAAGAGTACAATTAAAAATATATTATCCATTTCTTTAGATGTGTAGAAACGTTATGAGGAATGTATATGGATAGCATATATTTTCACGGTGTTTTAAACCACTTATTTAGATAATCTCATTAACAATTAATTATCAAAAATTAAACACAAATATATATATATATATATATATATATATATATTCTCTATCAATCATTTATGTATGAAGAACCTATACATATTTCATCTGTTATGGCTTTCCTTGAAATTTGGAACCTATATTTCACACTATTGTATATATTTATAATCCCCGATTTTAAAATAACTAGCTATAATGACAATGTATATATTTATATACTAATCTCCATCAATATTAAATCTCATTTTTCTATATTCCATTTCATCTTACCCATCAAGACATATACATGAACCACATGTTTTAGAAAAACTGAGATCATCCTTGATTTGAATGTTTTCATCATTGGTTGTATACTCCCTACATAATAATTAAAGAAATTTATATAAAACATTGGTATACCATCAACATTCCATTAGCTATATATAAGTCTTCCATTTGGATTTTCACCAATAGATAAAATCTAGTTGTGATGATGGAGTGCGAGAGGATGGAGAAATCCATATATAAATTATATTCTATAAAAAAACAATTTCTGAAAATATAATGTAATGGATTTTTTTTAATAAAACCTATATTTTTTTAAAACACTTTAAAGGGTACCTTTATTTTCAAAAAAATTTTGTAAAAAAGGACAATTTTTAGTCACTTCAAATCCTTTGTATCCAAATAATATTTTCAAGATAAATATGTATTTAATAGATTAGTGTTTCTTTTCAATATTATACATGCAAGGGAATTTATAATTTTCAACTCTTGTATGAAAACTTTTATTTTATGTATTATATAGGGTTAAATAAAAATAATACTGGGTTTATTTTAAATTTTATCATTGATTATGGCTAAGTAAATTATATTTACTAAGAAATATTTATTTCATGGCTTTTAGTTTTATGGTTTTTAAATTGATTATGCATGGGGATAATTTTTTTGAAAAATTTTATTATTATTTTATATATCTGTTAATATATATAATGAAATTATATTTTCAAACATATATTTTTTTATTGGAATTTAATTAAATTTAAATAATAATTTTTTGGAACTATGATTATATATATATATGTTTTACTTTGGAATTTATATTTATTTTAATTAAGGGTTTTGAAAAAATATATCTCATGTAATAGAATCTATAGTTTCTTATCATGTTTCTATTTTTTTAAACTCCTTATTTTAAGGGGTAAGGTCTATAAAACTTCTATTTTTTTATTTCAATGTAAAATTATGTTTGAATAAATCCATATTTCTTGTTTTACAAAACAATATTACAAAGATATTTTTTAGATAACCCAAATTATGGGGGAAAATTTATCAAACCATTATTAATAAGAGTTTATATTTTCAGAATTGTTCATAAGTATTCAATCAAATATTAATGTGTTAAAAAATTAAACTTATGCATGAAATATTATTAAAAGCTATGCCCCTAATTCAAGATCAATGTTTTATTAGTATAATATTGATGTTCATGACATTTCATTCATGTATTCTCAAGAACATGTATATGGTTATTTATTAATTTATTGGAATTATTTGCATATTATAGATTACAAATCATTGATTTCACCTGATTATCATGTTTTTTCCGTAAATAAATTTTATCTTAAGAGTATGAGATAGATGAAATAATATTCATCTCTAAAAAAATTTCTTAAATTATTAATGAGTTTTAATGGATTATAAAAGATAATCGAAGATGGGATAAAATATTTTTTCATAATAAAATGAAATTTGATATCAAATGAGTTAATGTTGAATAGGGTTATTCCATGCCCTCAAGGAAACAATTTCATTTAGGTTATACTACTTTTGACCTAATGGTTTTCTAATGGTTTTTAAAGTATCATTATTATCCATATGATAAATTATAATTTTTAAAATGGTTTATAAATTTTCAAGGAAAAATCTAAGTAATTTTTATCAATTCTTAAAACGATAGTTCTTTTAAATTTATAATTATTTTTAATGGTTTGGAAAATTATAATTATAAAAAGGATTATTATTTTCAAAGATTTCTATTACTGTTTCGAAGGGATGTTTTTTAAAACCATAGTTATAGAATTTTTAAAAATTATTTACTATATCTGATGTTTTTTTATAAAATAAAATGTTTTAATTTAATTTTTTAAAAGGAATTTTTTTCAAAATATTTTTTCATTGTATCCATAAAATTATTTTTCACTAGTTTTAAATCCCCTTATATTAAATATTTTTTCTCAACCAATATTTGAAATTTTTTCATAGGCACCTTATAAATTCCCAAGCTGTCTGGTCTTGTTTAATTAAATAGCATGAGAAAATACAAATAGACTTTTTATTTAAATACATTAAAAAATTAATAACATGTAATTGGATTTTCTAATACATAAAAATCTATAACATAAATTATCCTTATGTATGTAATGGACTTTATATTTTTTAGTTTCATTTTATAAATAAATATAAAAAAATATTTAACTCTAGATTTATAAGTGAGTGTTTTAGGTTTTCACAAATTAAAATCATTATGAAATATTTATATGATGGTAAAAAATATTTAATCCATTTTATAAGATTAAATTTAAATATGTTTTAAAATTTAAATGTAATATAAGTACACAAGATGTAACGTCCCAGATCAGGGTGCCACACAAAGGTGCCCCAAACATGGTTGGTCACATAACCTCAAGCACATTTCCCCAAATTCCACAGGCCGTCAAAAAGTATCATGGTAAAAGGTGTGATATTAGGGATATTTTTCCCTCATTGGTAGACTATTCATATAGAAAACAATTATTAACAATAGAAGAATCAGTAATACCATAAAATATAAGTAAACAATAGAAGACTAAAAGTAAATCCCACAGATTCCAGAATATATATATATATAATGCATGGTATAATCATTTACGAAAACATCCAAAAAAGTCCCAATTCCGGAAAGAAGTAGACAATCCGAAGTAATAAAGAAACAATTAAACTCCAAAAACATCACAAGCATCCCCTTGGTCCCATTCTATCCTCCTCTAACAAGAATCAAGTACCTGAGGAAGAAGAGTGCTTTCCCTTATCTATACCTACAATCATATAATCTTTTTGGGTCCAAAACATGGAACAAATAGGTTGTGAGATGAATCCCAATAGGTAGCCACTGAAATTTCTATGCCTAAATGTCATTGAATATATATACCAGTTAATATACAAGAATGAAACCATAAACTTGGAAGTACTCAAAAGTAAACAATTCTACAGTTTTAATAATGTTGATTTAACATTATTTATTAATCCATTGAATTGTGAATCCCATGGATCTAGCCCAATACATTTATCCCCCGTGTAATGTAACCAGGACAGTTGTATCATAAGACCATCTAAACAATTAAGAATACTAGGTATAATCATGTTCATTGGCTTCTCAGACTTTTCCCAATCATTCATTTATTTCTACACATCCCCTTGGGAATTCTGACAGTCTACCTCTATGGTCTTGAATGGTATCTATTCATTAGATATTGACCCTCTAGGAAGCTCTAAAAATCTATCCCCTTTGGTCTAAAACAACATCAATCAGCTAAATAATGACATTATGGGAAATATCTCAAGATCTAACCCATTTTGTCTATCATAGACATAACAATTATAAACGACCACATGAGAAATCTCTCACGTTATAAAACCTTGGGAACAACAATAATATAATCAAATAATAATGAATAGTTTTGTATCTCTCATGGTTCTACCCAAAAAATTATAGATGTCCACATGGGGATCTGTCACGTTCTAACCCCTTTGGGAATCTCTCACAGTCCAATCCCCTTTGGTCAAAATTCAGAATGCATATCATATGAATTTCATATAATGAAAAACATCCTCCTAATCAAACAAGGAATTGAAAACAAGGAATCCATAATAAGAATCATCGACTGAATGATCATAAATAATAATTCAACGAAAACTCACCCACGGTTTGTCCCATATACAACGTATCTAACAATACGCATAAGAAACAACCCTTTATAAATCAATAAAAATATAATAGGTAATAAACTTTGTTAAATCCCAAATAAAAAAATACCCCAAATTCGGGTATGTGGAATTTTTAGCATACATAATCCAAAGTCAAACAACGAAAGGCACAAACCACCTACCTCGATATCATAATATCAATATACTTGAACATCCTCCCTTGAATGAGACCATATAGGTGTATATCCACAAAAATGTTAAAAAAAAACAACCATGAATAACTCACAATACAGGAAGAACCATGAAGAATGGCTCTATCAGATTCAATAACTCACTGGTGGGATTCCAATACACTTTATGGTGTCTCAATCGGAGCTCTGACAGAGATTTTAAGGTTTGATCTTCGTTCATTTTTCATGACCACTCCTGTATGAAACACAGGAAGAAGAAGTATTTTACAAATATGAGACGTGACTCTGCTATGATATATCAAATAAAATTAAATGTACACATCCTATTCATTAAAACTACATGTCATTTGTTACCCTCAACCGACCCCTAACTTAAACAGTCTTCTAGGTCACCACACATCCATGTACTCAGTCGTTACACGACTAGTATGAAACTACATGTGGAAACTGGGTACATAGTGTGTACACAGAAGTTCACTTTGTGTATATAAAAAATCATCATTTCGTCTTTTTTTCATAAAAACAACACAAAAAGAATATCCATACATAAAATGATAATATGTATTCTTACAATATTCTCCCATTTAATAAATTCATCCACGAATTTCACCTCTATGGGTGGTGAAAATAAACTATGAACAACTCCAGACACTATGATTGTACATCAGACTCCCTCAATATAGTCTCATCCTACACTTGCCTATGCTACCATATCACCCATACCAGAGGAACATAATAACCACAATGAACCTTTGTGACATGATCCATAATTCTAACAAGGTTCCCCTCGAAGGATGCTTCCACCTCCAACTCGACTTACTCAGGTTGAAAAATGTGTGAAGCCTATAAAAATTAATGTTGTAGCTGAGAAACATGGAAGACGTCATACATAGCATGGCCCCTCGGAGGTAAAAACAACTTATATGAAACTGTTCTGACCCTATCCATATCTTTAAATGGCCCGACGTATCTCATTGAAGGCTTCCCTTGTATCCTAATACTCCTATGTCACATCCTCAGTGTGACACGTAGGAAAACCTGATCTTTGACCTTGAACACTAGATTTCCTCTCCATTAATTGGCATAATACTTATACAGAGACTATTCCATATACATCCTCCTCCGAATCAACTCCTCCTACTTTTTAGTCTCTAGGAAAAGAAGAGGTCCCAACATAAATTCCTCTTCTTCCTCCACCCATCATATGGGTGATTTTCATGGCCTACCGTACAAATACTCTGAAGGTTCCATCTCAATCGTCACCTGAATACTATTGTAGTAGGAAAACTCCACCAAGGGTAAGTGTATCAACGAAATTACATTGTAATACAAGATTTATTCTCTATAAATGGCCTCAAAACCATAATCATTCACTCGGAATAGCCATCTATTTGTGGGTGCTAATCTGTACTCAGAAGTACTTGTGTACCCAATCCCTCTGTATTCCCGAAAAAACATGAGAAGTAAAATGGGCGTCCCTGTATGAAATTATGGAGTGAGGAACCCCATTCAAACATATTATATCTCATATGTACAACATTATAAGCTCATAAACAATTAGTGTTTCTTTAATTCGAAGGAAATGTTAGTCCTTTACGATCATATCGATAATAACCCAAACCACATAATTTCATCAAGGCGACCATGGTAAACCTGTAATGAAATTTATCGTGAAATTAGCCCACTTATACTTGGGAATGTGTAACTTCTTTAAAATCCCTTTTGGTCGCTGATTCCCCGCCTTCACCTAGTGATTGGTGGAACGTCTCATAAGAGAGCGAGTTATATCCCTATTCATACTTGGACCCTAGTACTGATGATGAAAATATTGATATATCTTGGTGACACCAGGATGAACTTTCCCTTATGAGGTATGAAAATCACACATAAACTCCTTATGAAAGTCATTTAACACCCATATGTACCCAAGATAACACAAAAATTTATCCTCACCTATGGTCCACATGAGTGTATGGTCCTCACCTCACACACCCTCCCATACGACTAGGCCTTAGGAATCTGATTTTTTCCTCATTTTCACTAGATCCATAAGAGGTGAGGTATGAGCTATAGCAGAAAGAAACATCTTCACATGTTTGTCATCCACCTCAAAATGAATTTCATAGAATAGATCCATAAGAATCCACTCACTACTATCCTCCTAAACCACCTGTATCTGAATCCTCCTGATCAACATATCAGCCACTATGTTGCCCTTCCCAGGTGTGTAGGCACTCTCAAAGTCAAAATACTGAAGGTACTCAACCCACCTTCTCTATATAAAATTTAGATCCTTCTATATAAAGATATATATGAGGCTTTTGTGTCCTATGTACACAACAAAACACTCTCCTAAAATATATTGTCTTCAAATGTAAATAGCATGAACAACTGCCACCAACCTTAGATTGTGTGGTGGGTAATTCTTCTCATGTTTCCTCAACTACCAAATCCCGTATACAGCAACTCCTTCCCCCATGCGTAAACACTAATAACAGACTGATACCTGGTGCATCATTGTGAATTGTGTAACTCTTGCTCAGCTCAAGAAAAATTAGTATCAGTGCTGTATTAATCCTCCCTTTTATTTCCTGAAAGTTAGAATCGCAAGAATCTTGTCACTAGTACTTCACACCCTTCTTATCCTGACCTTTAAAATGTGTTATTAAGACTAAAAATTTCATTTATAAAGTGTTTTTAGTAATCATATTTCCCCAAAAATCTTCATACCTCAATGACTTTCATCGGATACTCCTAGGAAACCACAGTAATCATCTTCTCTGGGTCTACTGATACTCTTGTCTCTAAGATGACATAACCCAAGAAGTGAATGTAATCCATCCAAAGGTGTAATTCTCTGAGCTTAGCATGTAAATTATTCTCTCTCAGTGTACCAAATATGGTTTGAATATGGATGTCATGGTGATGTCGAGTGTGAGAGTACACTATGATATCTTCCATGAATACTACCACAAATGAATCCATATAAGGATGGAACACCTGATTCATCAATGCCATTTAATCTACCGGTGCATTAGTGAGACCGAATGGAATAAACAAATACTAATATAGACAATAACTACTATAAAATGCTATAATAGGTTTATCATCTGGTTTAATGTGCGATTGATGATAACTGAATATTAGTTCAAAATTTGATAACATCTGGGCTCCTCGATGCTGATAAAAAATATCATGAATCCTCAGCTAGGGATATCGGTTCTTGATATTCTACTATTTTATCTTCCAATAATCCACACAACGTCTGAGGTTATTATCCACCTTCTTCAAAAAACCAAACATTTGAACCACACGAAGAAGTATTGGGTTGATGAATCCCTTTTCATGAAACACTTATAACTACTACATGAGCTCCTGTATCTCTACTGTAGTCATCCTATATTGAGGAATGGACACCAGTGCCACTCCTGGAACAAGATCAATATAGAATTACACTTCTTTCTCCAGGGTTAAAACTATAAAGTTGACAAGAAAGACATATCTGAAATGATCCACCACTAGAGGAAAGTCCATAATTGAAGTACTATTTTCATCCAGAAATAAACTATAAATATTATTTATAATTACTGAGAAACCATGATTCTCCGGTCCCACTATACTCTCCTAGACATCCCAATCACCCTTGTGTTGAAATAATCCTCCCCATTTAGATGTGAAACTCACCCTGCAACAATAGTATTAAAAAATTCCTAAAAAGAGACCAACAAATCCCTTCTATGAATGACATTGACGCATGTAATCTCTATGACATATAGGTCCCACAAGAAGTGACACCCATAAACCTAAAGGGGAAATATTTGAAATGAAATATATTTACCATCTTAATCCCCAAGAGAGTGTCTAGCAACATAAAATCATTAGAATTAATGATACAGTGGCCAATGATATCTTCTAAGAAAACTGAAATAAAACAATGGAATGATCCTGTATCAAAAAATAGTGGAAGATAAAACTAAGGAAACTAGAATCATACCTCTAACTATAGAGGGTCTGGGATCCTTCCCTTGTTAGGTTTGTTCCATTACAAATGTCTAAAATGTTCCACGACCCTATGACCCTATTTGGATACCCTAAGCTGATCCATCCTACTGTCACTAAAAACCTATTGTCTGGATACCTTGACCATGATCATATTCTCTTCTGGAACGGACTGAAAAACTCCAGTTTCTTGACTGATGAGAAACTAGTGGTCCGGATCCTGAACATGGAGTCATAGAAGATCACCTATCACCCTCTATGGGTAAAAACATCCTACAAAAAACTGAATAAGACCCATCTTACCACAAGATCAACACTCAACTGGGTCTCTTGCGCACTTCGATCTTGTGTTCCCACTCATTCTGCAATGGTACAACCTCACCTAGTCACCTAAAGACACGTCATGTGAAATCTCACTGTGGTTCTTTCTTCTATCAGTCTAATGAGTACCATCCCTAGATGTTATAGTTCCATGGTTTTCTGCTCCATACTACCTAATATTGCACTCAGTAATCAGCATTTGGTATACTATAAATTGCACCAAAGTCTACCTAAAAACATTCACCTTTGAACATATTTCGTACTTGAGACCATCCACAAATCACAATGCAATGGATAACTCATCACCTCCCAAAACAAGTCTAGAGTGGTGAAGCTTTGTAATTCGAGAGGATTATATCATTACTAAAAGGTCACTTTACTCCAAAAGCATGAATCCACAAGCCTGGTTGTCCGCCAATATATTATGGTAGAAGTAATCCTAGAAGGTCCTATAAAAATATTTCAATGTTATATCACAATGAATTAATTCTTGTGAGATAGAATCTCACCATCACTTGGTGGAATCACGTAGCAAGTCAATTATGAGCTTCACCCACCTGTAAAGAGGAATATCTAGATTCATAAAGATATAAATCATAGACTCTTACCATGTCTCTACATCCAGTGTTCCTCTATCCCTTGAAAAAGAAGGAATTTATTGATACTGGAACATCTGCATCAACACTGCCATAGTTAGGGTAGAATTTGTTGTTCCCTGAAAAGTCTGAATCATCCTCATAAATCATTCATGGATATTTGAATCATCACCTATGTCAGGTATAACAGCTGGGGCCAAGACGGTCATGATAGGATGATCTTCTTGTAGTCATTAATCTACTATTTCTGATGTCTGATCATTTCCCTCTACCTGGAATACAACCAGATGAAGTCTTGGTTGAACGACTCTAAAATGTCAAGCATACACCTTAGTAAAAGATAATCAAGGACTGCTACTTATATGTGCATGAATGGAACATGAGAAGGAAAACATTCATAATTTTCAAAAATGGTTTACATGGTATGTACAGGCACTACCCGATGTGTTACCTTAAGACGGAACATGTGTGTTTACCTCTGCCAACCTAGTCATGTAACACCCCATACACACAGTGTGTTCCTCATGAGACAGAACATGTACTGGAAAATCCCTTTCCTAGCTAAGTACTTCTACATGGCTAGAACTACACGGTCCTATTGGTGTAACACTAGACAAAATGTTCACCCTAGACATGGCATGTACTCAAAAGTTCTATATACCCACAACATTAGTAACACATAAGGAAACATGATCAACTATATCACGACATGTACTCCATGTACACAATGATTTCTACCAAGATTTTACCAACCCCATGTCTCTGCTCCCACATTCAATCACATAGTGAAACTGTACATAACATTTACATGCAGTAAATGAAAGGTACTAATGAAGAGTTCTTTATTCCAAAATGGATGAACGCATGGAGTGTTTTCATAACATCGCATGTCGGGTCTTCTATGTTTTACGAACCGTAAGCCTCCAAAACTTATCTGAAAGCCCCAAAGTCATAAATGGTTTCCATGGTAAGCCATGTTCCAATCTGTGAGAGCCCATACTCCCCACGAATAAATTTTTTTTATCCTTATTCATATCATATCTTGAACTAATTCAATTAAATTTCAAACATTATCTACAAAATTCCAATCCAAGTGGTCCCTAACTCACAGGTTTGAGGATCGAAACCTCCCTCTCATACAACTTTGTAACATCCCAGATCAGGGTGCCTCCCAAAAGATCACTGATCCCTACTAGGCACATAACATCAAGAACATATCCCCAAATGACAGAGGCGACCAACTAGATCTGTGGTCCATGGTGTGATATTGGGAAACAATGTCCTCATTGGTATAGTATACATAGAAGAAAAAAATTTGTAAACTATAGAAAAGGCAGTAATACTATAAAACAGAAGTAAACAACAGAAGAATGAAAGTAAATCAAACAGAAGACAAAATATATATATTTGATGCATGGAATATGTATCTATGAAGATAGCCACAAAATTCACAATAATAGAAATAAATTTGGAAACTATTGTACAAAAGAAAGAAGTAAACTCCAACAGCATCACAATCCTCAGTTTGGTCCCATGCTCTCCAGGTCAACAACAATCATGTACCTAATGAAAAAGGGTGATTTCCCTTATCTATACCTAAAAACATACAATAAGTTTAGGTCCGAAAACATGACCCAAATAATTTGTGAGATGAATATCATTAGGCGAACAATGAAATATTTGTACCTAACAATTAGTGAATATATAGCAGGTAATGTGGAAGAATGAAGCAATAAACTAGAATGTACTCAAAAGTAAACAATTCTACAGTTTCAATTACGTTCCTTTAACATTATTTCTTCATCTATTGAATTAGGTAACTGTGGGATCTAGTGTAGGACCATTATCCCCAAGGTAAAGTCCATCTAAAAAATAATGATGATCGATTCCAAGCTTGTGATTTGTCTTGGCAGACTTGTCACAATCATTCAATTATTCATACGCGACCCTCTGGGAAGTTCTCATTTTCCATCCACTCTGGTCTATAATATCATCAATTCATTTGTTAACAGCCCTCTAGGATGCTCCAATGGTCTATCCCCTTTTTTCTAACAGTACATCAATAAATTAAATAACTATCCTTTGGTAAATTTCTCATGTTATAACCCCTTTGGTCTAACATAGAATCAAAAATTATAAAAGACCACTTAGGAAGGATCTCATGATATAAAAACTAGTGTAGAAATTAATTTAAAAAAATAATATTAATCACTTGCGTAGATCTCATGATCTAATTCAAAAAATTATAGATGACAACATATGCATCTCTCATATTTTTACCCCCATGGGAATCCCTCACAGTCAAATCCCCTTTGGTCAATAATCACATTGCATATGACATGTATTTTAAAAAACCAACTACTTGATACTAACAAAACAATGCATGAAGAATGGTAATCCTAACAGACCTCATAGACCAAACAGACATAAACATTCATTCAAGGGAAACACACCCATGGGGTGTATCAAAATTGAGGTATCTGACCATACACATAAAACCCCATTATCTATCAGTCAAACCATAACTGGTAATAAGCATGGTTAAATTCAAAATCAAGCAATACCCAAAACATCGGTATGCAGAACGTTTAGCATAAATAATCCAAATACAATCAAAAAAAGTAACAAAAAACAACCTCGATATCATACGATCGATATACTTGAACGTTGACCGCTGAATCGTCCTAGATCAGCATTGATCTACAAAAAAATGACAAAACCCAGCCGTGAATATGTCATGAGAGAAGAATAATCAGGAATAAAGGCTCTAAGGGTTTAGATAACTCACCAGTGGGATTCCAACACACCTAATGGAGTCGCAATTGGATCTTGGATGGAGAATCTGGGATTTGATCTTCATTTGACATTCATGAGTTCTCATGTATGAAACACATGAAGAAGAAGTCATTTATGAATATGATATGTGACTTTATTCTGATATATAAAATTAAAATAAAATTACACATTGTGTACACTAAAAATATATGCCATCATTAGCCTCAATAGTCCTCCAACATAAGCGGTCTGCTAGGTCACCGCACGTCCATGTACTCGGCTGTTACATGACTAGTATGTGGCTATACGTGGAAATTGGGTTCACATCATATACAAAGATATACCGTGAGTGTACATAGAAAATCCCCATTTCACCCTTTTTCCTAAAAAAACCCCGAAGTACTGATCCATACCTGAAATGATGATCTGGGTTCTAACACAAGAAGAAATGGAAAAATGTATTTTATAAATAAAATTTAATTTACACCAAAATAATGTACATTATTGATTAACATGGAATTAATTGATTTGTGGATAAAAATTTACTATTTTAATACATTTCTATGTTAAAAAATTTGAATGAATCATTGTGAATAATAAAATAATGGAAAATAGAAAAATTAATTTTTATTTGAAAAAAAT
This sequence comes from Viscum album, assembly GCA_963277665.1. Lineage (NCBI taxonomy): Eukaryota > Viridiplantae > Streptophyta > Magnoliopsida > Santalales > Viscaceae > Viscum > Viscum album. The sequence continues at coordinate 317,603,603 of OY728148.1, forward strand.
AAAAGTTAGGTTCTAAATATTCAATAATTGGTTTCCAAATTCAACATAAAAATTATAAATTAATTATTATAACGATTAATAAAATATTTTTTTAAAAAAATTCAGACATTTTTTATCCATTTTTATATCATATTAATATCCTAAACGATATGGTATTATAAAAATTTTATATTTACCTAATCAACTAAAAATAAATAATTTTGAAAAAATGATCGAAATTTACCCTAAAATAATTTTGTTATGATTAATCTAAGAATAAACTTATATTTTTCATAAATAAAATCTAAAATTTATAAATTAATATTTATAAAAAGCATATATAATATATAATAAAAAACAATACATGTAAAAATAATACTTTTTTTTCTTCATGAATCATTAAATTAACATTCTTTATACTTTCTTACTTTCATATTGCATTTTACTAATTTATCATTTCTTTATATAATAAATATATTAGATCATAACAATAATAAAAATATGTAAATAGTTATAACTCATCTGTTTATAATAATCCATTTTAATATCCTTTTTAATAGTTTAGATTTTATTACAATTTTAATTTTCTTAAAGATATTCCACATTGTATTATCATAATTTATTAATGATTACCATTAATTTAAAAAAGGTATATTTTCATTTCTTTTAGTTTAGTGTTTCATGGTGAATAATCTAATAAAAAAGTATTTATTTAATAGAATGTATATTCTTGAATATTTAGGTACTATAATTCCTATTATGTCATTTATGACTTTAAACGTTTTTATATGGGTTACAAAAATTATTTTATATCATACAAAGTATTTTATAGTTTTTCATGTAAGTTATACATATTTATTATTAAACATATATTTATACTCAATTAGATAAAAACATTTATTAGGAGTCCAACTTATGCTCCAATCATGTGATGATTAGTGAAGAAATAATTTCATCATAAATCCTTATTCATAACTTTATGGTTCTTCTATTCATTTAATGATAAAATAATATTTTATTTGAGAAGGGCGTCTTGATTTCCTTAAATAAAAGCTAATGTACCACTCACCTAATTCTAACAATGATGAATTTTAATGTCATAGGGATTCCAGTTTATGGTTGGAAAAAATAAATTATTAAAATAATTATATCATGTTTAATTTACTATTTTTTTGACATAGTATAGGTTTAATTAAGGAATCCAATTCCTGTAATGGTGAATAGATATCCATTTCTGTCTAATGATTAATTATTAAGACTATAAACAATGAGAGAATAGATATTACTTATTTATTTACATATACGGAAAAGTCCAATCTCATTACAATATTATCATACTTATCATATAAAACATTATCAATTGGAAATGCATTATGTGAACCATAATAAAATTGTTTCATTTTCCTTAGTGTATCACCGTGGGAATGTCTAGTTATCCTTAATATAGTGGAAAATAATTGATCTCTCAATTCTAATTACATTTGATAGATCACCCAAGTTACCATGAAGAATGATTTAATAATTCCTAGAGTCAATAATGTTTTTATATACATTAGAAAGTCATGTAATAATGAACATGTCAGGATTGACCAGACACTCTAACTAAACCCCTACTCCCTAGGGCCCAACACAATATTCTGATAACCATATGTTGATGAAAAAGAATTGTGCATCACAGTTAACCACTTGGGGGTATTTTATCCTTTAAAAATATTATATGATCCATCCAAAAATTATACATTTGTGCCTCTAATAAAAATAAACAAAATGGTTAAATATATCAAAACTAATTAAATTTATAAAATTTAAAAAAATATTTCATAATCATAATCATTTAACAATTAATAAACATGTAATATATGTGATATCATTATATTAAAATAGAAAAAATTCAAAACATGGAAAAAGAGTAAAATGATGATACATAGTATCCAAAACTAATGAAAATATAAAAATTATATATAAGATCCAAGATTCACGATACCATCATCTCCAATAACCCAAAACAACCAAGGAAAATGGATATCAAGATGATCCACTAAATGGAATGGTTTTTTTGACATCATTTTTGTTGTAAAAAACTATGTTTTTATTTAAATAAGCATATAAATGGAGTGATGAAACAAAATAATTGGATACAAATATGATTCTATATAAATCCTTTCTATATTAATATTGTTGAATTTAGATTTAAAATCATATTTGAAACTATTTCACTCAGGTAAAAAATATTTATAAACATAATTGGTTTTATTAAAATAAAATAGGCTTAAAAACATGCCCAAAAACACCAAATTTTATGGAACTAAAGACACATTGAATAAAAACGTCTAACTAATCTAATACTTGAATAACTATAAACACAAATAGCAAAATTCATCAATTTAAGGGTTTTAAGAATTAATTGAAAGGATTATAATTAATATAAATTAAATGAAACAAACATTATGGTATCTAAACAATATGATTTTGTATAACACAGTCTGAGACATGGTTTCCTGGAAACCATAATGAGTATAACAAGTTGGAAAACTCCCTTAGCCTTCTCAAAGCCCTATAATGCTTCCATTGGTTCTCTTAGTCCATACTGGTATCATTCATTTCCTGGAATCCATTACTCCCAAATGAAATGCTCCCTAGGCAGTGCATGAAATTTTAAATTGATTTATGATCCTATTTTTTAACACACACAATATATCCCATATTCTACACATATTCAATCACCTGATGAAATATAAATACCCATTTTCTAATCATTTTATTCCTATATTCAACCAATAATCACACATAAATAAAAATTCCCTTACCACTGAAATTTTTAAAAACCTATTTTAAATCGTAAATTATTCATTATGAGTTTTATGAAATCACATTGCATTTATAATCAACACCATTCCTTATGAAAAGTCTCATAAAACCATAATATTTCCATTTAGATTCAAAAATCACAAAATGTTTGTTAGAATACATTTTAAACACAATTTAATAGAATATTTATATACAAAACCAAGGTCAATAAATAACATAAGGAATCCCATAGAAAAAAATACCCTTAAATAGACATACCTATGTTTAGAGAAAATGAAAAGGTTCCACCTTCACAAAATAACAATACAATCATGTTTGTGGAGTCCTCGCATACCTAAAACACAATGAAACAAAAAATATACTCTATCCAATTCCCAAGTATCATACACAAAGAATTTTATGGTTTAAAAAATGGATTAAATTGTAAGGGTATGGGAAGACAAATAGTACATCATGAAAAAATATAGAAAAAAATTAGGTCACACTAAACTAGTAATATTCAAGTTCAAATAACCAAAGTGTAAAGTAGTATAAGATCAAATCCATGTGGAAGAGTCTATGAGATTATGAGGAGGATGATCATGGTATATTGGGTAAAAATAATTTGGGGATTAATGGTATGATCAAATAATTTTTTGGATCAGTACATCCCACATGGTTAGGAAAACATTCTACCAACTATGTTGGAGCCAGTATCCTGCAAAAATAAGGTCCCAATGTTCAGGGAAACTTCATCATAGTTATAAATTAATTTTATAGGTTATATGAAATTAATATATCCCAAAACACATCACTCATATTGATAGCTACATAGAAAATATTAAATATTCCCTAACCATACTCCAAGGTAGGTTTTCTAAAAAAATGAGTTTTTCAGACTCTAATTTCGTTGAACACGATGAGTAAATATAAAAAGAAATACAACAAAAAATAAGATGTATAAGTGTCCTAAAAATATTAAATAGTCTTCCCACTATACCACATTCTGAAATAATTAATTTCTTATGGATCCTTATATGAAAACCTGTGGGGCCACTGCTCCCCCAACAGGACTTCCAACCTACATTTCCCTTGTTTATTACCACCACACATCGAAATAACAGAAACCAATGGAATATAATTTTACCCAAAGAACCATGAAATCATAATTTAGGATATTAAAATGATGAATTATAATAAAAATTCCACTTCCAAATCCGACAACTACATCACATGATATAGCACTAAATTTTTATTATTCAACTAGGATACAAGGAATGAATCATGAATCAAAGAAAATAATGATGATGTTTATAACTTATGTGATAACATACCTACATTTCCCTCCTTATATAATACATTATTCCAAAATGTGACACCTATTTTCCCAAATTTCCCATGTGATGGTTTCCCAGTCAAAAAAATACCTAATGAAACATGTAATAACTTTCCTCAAACACTAATAGTTTACAATAATGGTTTAATTGTGTTTTATCCATCTACTACCACATTTAAATCATATATACATTCTTTATCATTTCATGGATGAGACTCATTCCAAATAATGAACACTCACCCAACTCATCCTAACACAATGAGGACTAAGACAACCACCAATACAATGATACAAAATGATCAACCATGATGTGGTACTAATAACTATTTTTTGTGTGAATACTCATCCAATGGATGATTACTCACCCATGAACAATTTATGTTAAGCATGCATGCTGATAGAATATTCTCAAGGATCTAGATAGACTATTCAATATGATTATCCACTTAGGGGTGAAACATTAAGATAAACTATAAATTGGTTCCATTGGGATACTGAAGACCCTTACAAAGCTAAGAATTAAACTAAGTATCCTAGTCATAAATAACAGTCCATTTCACCCCATAACTCATAATAATTACTCAGGAATACAGGTTCTTAATCTCCAATTCCTTAATTTACTAGATAATTGTAATAAAATTGGTGATTTTTTCAACCAATCTGTAATGAACCAAATAATATCATTTTGATTAGGAGTAAAATTTATACCACTCATAAATTTCATGGATATCTCATACCACATCCAGACCATAATTGTAAGAGGATATAGAAACATAAACAACATTTTACTCTCATATTTTAACCTCTAATAGGTAAAATATCATGAAATAAAGTTTGAAATTGACTCTTTTATCCAATGAAACTAATACCTACTCTTCATGGTCAATGAAAGTTGTAACTAAATAATATAATAGAGTTTGAAATTGGTGGATTGACACCAATAACCAATGGCCTCCCCAATATTTAAATATCTTATAATATTTTGGCTTTCTGGGTCATATGTTTACTCACACCACACTAATTCAATAAGATAGGGTGGGACTTGAACACTATTTGGGAACTCATTGTCTCTATCCTTATGCACATATAAACACAAATTAGTAAACAGCCACATTATAATTTTCTCATCTGTATATTCTTTCCTTTATAGGATTGGTAACATTTTTCTCATGAAATTGATAACTCTATTCCCTTTCTTGGAGTTGTATGATTTTTTAAAATAAAGAACCTATATATACTCTGCACAATTTATAATTCTAAGGACCATGTTCCTTTTGGTAAATACATACTTTATTCTCATTGGACTTGAATAATATAAAATATACTCACTATAGAGGTAATGGCATCATTTCATCAATCCATTCAGTATATATTCCAAGTCTATGTCATGGATTGTGTAATTATTTCCTTGTTTTCATAGATGATGATATCCATATTCCAAAAAATGGTCATCCTGCATCAACATAAACTAAAATTGGCATCAAAATAGGATAAATAATCCACCAATGGATTGAAATGATTAAAAAATTAATATTATGTTAACCAAACATGAAAAACCTCAAAATATGTCTTTCATTCCTCACTCGAATCAAATTCACCCATATCTGCATCAATGATATAATGGGGGATTATGTCCTAGTTAAGCCTTAAGAATATGCCTCTAGTACCAAAAAATACTAAAAAGACCATAATGTCATAATCCTTATTCGGATACACATAATACGTTAACAGTTATATCTTCTTAGGGTCAACTGAAACACTATTATCAAAAATCAGGTATCCTAAGAATATTACCAGATGAATCCAAAAAAGATATTTTGGACTCTTAGATTACATGCGATCCAGCATCAAAGATCCCAAAAATCCTTTATATGATCACCATTTTCCTCCTATATCTTATAGTATACTAATATATCATCAAATAATATGACTATTAAGAAGACTAAAAGGTGATGAATTATTCAGTTCATTAAATACAAAAATACTATAGAATGTTTTATAAATAAAATTGATTTTATAAGATACTGAAAATTGGCATACCATCTCCTGATGTTTTCCTTATGAACATTCTCTTTCCAAACCCTCAGCGGGTGTTACCCCAATTATAGGATAATTTGTGAAAAACCTTGATATCACCAAAGATAATGTAAATGATAATCAAATTGAGGAAATAAGTATTTATTATCAATGATCACCTAATTCAGATTATGATAATTTATAAAAAGTTAAAAACACCCATATTCTTCATTGTGAAATGAACATATAACTACAATGGTGACACAATTAAATGAATAAACCCTTAATAATATAGAACCTCTTATTGAAAATTTGACTATTTGGACTCAGTATGTCTTGTATTTTATGCAATTATTGAATTGGGTATTTTCATAAGATGATAGTCGATAGGGATCTTGGAATATTAGTAGAGTGAAAACCAAGAAAATAAATCTAGAAACACATCAATATAACATTAAGAAACAATTATAAGATGAAAATCTAATCCATACTTGGAAAAATCAATTAATGACCTTCACAACTAGAATGAGATCCATCCCACATCTAAAGAAATGGCTCCTTCTCTCACTGACTGCATGTCCCATAAACCTTAGAAATCTTGTGTGTTCACAACCGAAGATAGAAAATATACATTGAGATGATAAAAGTTGGTTTAAGATTGGAAATTTACATCTAATCGATAAAAATAAGGATAAAGAAAACATCCAGTTCTAATATAAGGAATCCCCGCATGACCTCTATATTTGTTTCTATGACACGAAACATTAGGAACATAAAATCTGGATCATTATTTATTCTCAATAGTAAGAATATATCCTTCTTAAATTCTACCAACCCTACATGCATTTCCAAATATAAAAACACATTAACTAGATAATTTAATTAGAATAACATGAATCAAAAAAATCCAAATCAATCAAATAATCAAAGTACATTATAACTCATATGGTGGTTTTACCAATTTCTAGGACCTTAGGATACATATCCATTTCGTATTGATGTCATTTCTCGATCAATCCATGAGCCTTATTTTCCAATTTTGTTTACAATTTAGTTTTATGTTGAGATCCCATGCCTATGGAAACATCACATAAGAAATGTGAACCATTATAAAATGAATACCCAACTCAACATCTATATGGGGGATTCCATTATAATTTATGATGATGACCTTGACACCCACTCTGACAACACATCAATGGTGGATCAGGGTTGTTTTTTCTTGTATGCAAAGAGTACTCACACTGATAACATGTCACAAAATTATTCCATGAAGAAGACACATATGATCAACCACATGAGTTTTGATAAAATCTTCCACAACTACAATGAATATAATCATTCATTCTTTGGCTTCCATAATAAGAGATTTGAAAATGCACTACTTCTGAAGAATCCCATCTAATTCCCATATTCCATGATAAATCTACCTCATCAATTCCCTATTTGTTAACACCTCTTTCTATGTTGTTAGGAAAATTGGGATCATCGTTAAATTTTTCTTTTCCTAGAGACCCATTTCAAAATTTCTAGACTCAATATATTTCTTCACAAGAAGACTGGAACATAAGTGAAGTAACTTAGGAGACCAAGTTATATCTTCCATTATGGAGCCATATTCATGCTCTATGATCAAGGACTAATTGTACTTTACTACCCATTGTTTCTTATGATAAAATCAGTGATTAAAAAACAACTTGATGGTTGAATAATTGAAATTGTCTTGCCTCATCCCTAGGACCATGGATTACCAGCACTTCCTCAATGGTCCTTTTAACATATAATCTTTATATACAACATTAGTGGTATGAGTTTTCTTTAACAAAATTAATATATTTCTTATCCTTTTAATCTGTTCCATGGGATCATGGGTACCTATTTCACTAAAGAAGACTGGTAGTTTTTTTCATATTTAATTGTTGAGAACAGTCCAATATATATTTCATCCCACTATCACCCTCTTGGCCTAAGTATTTAAAAGTAAATATCATCAAATCCACATAAAAATGGTCATATAGAGGGGTTTCCTATATGAAATTCTTCACATCCCCCCACTCAGATAGAGTAAAACATTTTTTAGGAATATTCTATAAAACGTGAGACAAAAATTTAATGATTAGATCTTTTAGTCATAAATAATATCAATGAAACCATAAAGACCATATATTAATCCTAAAACAATAATAATTAACTTCACCAATAACAACCAATTATGGATGAGTGAATATTAGGGTATTTAAAAATTTATCCATCATGAATGGTTTGGCCATATGGTTACTCAATGAGTGTTCCATCCAGATGATATAATTCTTGTGAAATTATTGAACTGTCTATATGGCCCGACATGATTGTTACTACCATTCACCTAAAACTCAATACTATATTTTTCATCCCCAATAAACCCTTAAAATAAACATTTCTCAAAACCACTAATTGGTTCATCCTAAACCCAATAATTAGTTATAAATGATAACAAATTTCAACAAAAAACAAATAATAGGATTATAATATAAAAACTATGAAAAACAAAAGGAATCTAGAGCATTTATATGACATAGTGATATCCAACCAATCCTTTACACAAGAATATCAAGAACTAATAGAAATATATCTTATCCATAATGGTCCTCATAGAACAGTAGAGAATAGATTACATTTTTTTAATGAACCATCCCATGATTACCCAAATAATCAGCCTAATTAGTCTACTATAAGGCCTCATGTGTATACCTGATCACTGAGGGAATGAAAGAAGCACCCAGGCATCACAGTTAATTATTTGGAAGCATTTTCTCCATTGAAAATCAGAAATGACCCATATAAGAATTGAATATCAATTCCCAATTTAACAATAAAATTAACATGTAAATATTTCAAAATAAAATATGTATAGAAATTAATAACACAAATATCAAAATCACCATCATTTAAAAATTTATAACTAAGCTATATACATGATATACATTATTAAAAATATAAAAAATCAATGCTGGGGATAAAAAAACAAAAGACCAATATCTAGAATTATGAAAAAAATACCCTCATGATCTATGATACATGATATCATCGTATATACATTCCAAAATGAGAGATTGATTCTGTTAATCAATAAAATACACGAAACATTATGGTTCCTCTTCCTTTGCATATGTTTTGTAGAACCAAAAATGAAAACTGCCAAAGGCTTATGTATGGCCTGAGGAAAAATCATAGTTGGGTGAATCTATGTTTTTTCATAAGGTATTTATATATGAATGGAATTATCTCTCATAATAAAACCATATAGAAACAATTTTATTTAATATTTCTTTATAAATTCTATTGGTCTTCTCATTGAAAACCATGTTTGAAAAATATTTTTAAACAAGTCCTAATAAGTATAAAGTGTAATAAAATGGAATAAACAAGTCCAACTAATAGAATAATAGAATAATTAATAGTATAAAAAACCAAAATTTAAATAATGGTTTTTAGCAAAAAATTACATCAAATGAAACAAGGAAAAATAAATAGGAATTGTGGTTTCTAACCAATGTGATCTGGTATGAATATTTTTATGACACAATTCATTATATAGAAAATTGATAATAAAATGTATTAAATCTCTCTCAATTTTATTTTGGCCCTATAGTACATCCAGGGAAGATCTTTTCCCATATGGGATATATTTATGTCATGGGATCCCTTATTCCCACATATAACATTCCCAAGCTATTTTTTGACTTAAGATATGGCTTCATTTTCCTATGTAATTCACACAACCGAGGTCTTCAGTGTTCCACACATTTCCAATCACATACTGAAACATAACTACCCATTTCATAAACCTCAATTTCCATAATGAACTATGAAACAAACACAATGTAAAACAATTCAAAACCCCTTATTATATAACCTTGTGATAATAAATCCTCCTTAAGTAATTTCATCAAACACATTTCTTGAATGGTGATCTATAACTTTCTAAATTCAATTTTTATCTATAATTACCATTTTATATTATAAAAAAATACCAATAAACCAATATTTATATCAAAACTTAACGGATATTTTATGTATAAATCCTAAGGATATCGTAAAGTAAATTTAATCCCTAGAAACATGCCCTTGATATAAAAAATTGCCTAAAATCAAAATTAAAAATGTTCCAAAATCAATATGAGGATACATCAAACACTTAACGAACCAAGAATTGAAATTAATTCACCATCCAAAATCCTAGGTTTGACCACATAGTGAGCTAAGGATTCACAACTACCTGAAAATGGATGAATAAAAATGTGGATAATGATGAAATCATTGAGAAACAATATTAATATGAAATAAAGAGACATAATTCAAGAGTAATTATTAAATAGATGTATTGAGAATATACTCCATGCCATGGGGAAGAGTTTTCCAGAAAATGGGGTGTAAGAAAGGCGCATCTAGGTTAAAAGTACGCAAGGGAGGGTGGTAAAATTTTAAAATTTAACTGGGTGGGATAACCTGTATGGTAAATCCATTCTTTTTTGTAATCCATGTTATAGGAATAAAGGATAAAATGCCTCCCCAAAACAAGGTTACATAGTTCTAGGGAAATCCAGTGAAACTCAACAATAATTATAGAGAACATGTAAAAATATATTACCCCGACACACCTATCTTGCATAGTTTTCCACAAGGTCTCTAAAAAATGCACTAATGATTCCTTGGGAATGTTCCCCAAAAATTTATATTTTCATCCTCCAAGTCCTTATAATTATATGAATATAAAATAAACATAAAAAATTAAAAAAAATTACCATTGACCTAAAGGTTGTTATAGATTTGGTTTATTAAAATTGGCCTCTTTTTATCATATCAACATTTTATACTAAAAATTTATGATATTCCATAAAAAATATCTAATACCTATTATATTAATTATTAATAATTTTTTTATGTTTCCAAGATCGTGAAATCTCTTAAAATATTTATGCATTCGATAATAAATTTCATACATAGGAAAATAAATTCCTTTTTAACAGTTTCTTTGAGGGGAATTTTAGTTTATTAAAATAAAATGTGGGGGAATGAAAATATCAACCAAAATAATTTTAAGGGATCACTTAGTTCATTAACTATATGCGAAAGTTTCTAAATTAAAAATATTAATTTATAAAGAAACATTCATAGACCATAAATTAAAATTTAAGGGGATATAATTTAACCCAAAAATTAAATATATGATGTCTATGGAATATTCTAATAATTAATTTAATAATAAATTTTTCGTACTATTAGTAGTTTTTAAACATTACATACACAATAGTTTTCTTTATTGCAGTCTCATTTGAATATATTGAAATAAAATGGAAATTTTTTTAATTGTGATTATTATAAAATTGTATATTTTTTTAAATCATAAAGAGTCTGAAAGAATATCTAGTGTTGATACTCCCTTATCAAAATATTGGTTATATAATTTGGTCTAATATTTCAGGTATAGTTATTGGTTCCATTCATGAGAACAATAACTACATGGTTATGTATGACCCTAAATATTTATATAAACATGAAAATAATTGTTATAGAAAGAGTATATATATATATTTAATTATGAAACTGATAGTATAAACAATAAATAGTCATAAATTATTTAAAATATACTAAAATCATAAAAAATACTTTAGAATCACTCCTTTACAGAAATTATTTTTTATTAAAATTCTTTTCATAATTTGTTAATTACTACCATCCACTAAAATAGAGAAAAACATAAAAATTAAACAATTTACACAAAATAATAGATGTGATGACTTGATTCACCTACCTCAATTGAAAAACCATGAAAAATATATAATAATCGAAGAAGGAATGATCAAACACCAAAAAATTGGGATGATAAATTCTTTATATACTATACAAAACATATTAAAATCCATCCATAATAAAAAAATCAATAAAAATTATGCATAATGACTATAACCTATGAATAAAAAAATAGAAAAAAGGGCTAAATAAGGGGAAATGAGAGGGTTATGAATCCTTAGACCCACACTCCAAGATATGGTTCATTGAATATATATGTTACATAGGTTGATATGAGATGAAAAACCGTTTATATAACCATCATTAATTAAAAAATGAAGAAATTCTATTGATTTTATAAAATTTTTAGGATATATTATTGTTTATATATTTATGTAAATAGTAAAAAAGCATAAAATAAAAAACCCATGTTCTTTGAATAAAGTAGATATATTTTTGACTCTCATTAAACTGCTTAATATGCAATGAATCAACAATATATACCATAAATTCATTAACATGTGTTATAATTCTACACATGTCGATTCTACTAATTATCCTCATAACATTGGGAAATGGAAGCATATGAAGTGGTGATATTAATCACTTAGTATGGAAATCTTATACCTCATGATATCATACAAAAACACATCATAAATATTATTAAATAAATAGGTAGACAACATGAAGAAGTAATAAACAAGAAACTAGACACATTAAATATCAATGATGATATATAAAAACATGAATATCTATAATAGTTATATAATACTGATATAATCAATAATTTTTATCATAAAGTTTTTTATCATGTCCTTCTTCCAAGACACATTACTTTTCTTTGAGAAGATTCCCAAAAATCTTGTGGACTTGATCCCTTATTTTCTAAATAAAAAGTATTATTTGGTCCCATGATATATATAAATATATCAAGGGGATATATAATTCTACTCCTTTATCATCACATGTTTATGTTCAATTAATTCAACTTGAGTTTAAACATGAATCCTTGTCGATGTCCGTAATTAAAATTTGGTTTAATTGAAATAAGGTTTTATATATAATGAAAAATAAAAAAATTTAATGCATAGTGAACCTTCATTATTATTAAATAGTCATAATGAATATCAATTCATTTACCAATGTCTTTAAAAGTGAAAACATGATCATAAACCATCTATAAAATGTTTGTGGATTAAAAAATAATTCATATTAAACCTACAAATGATCAACCATATTTGAATGAATACCCATATATTGCCAATAATTTTTCCCATATCAATAAAATACAATTATCTTTAGGTGAACATCATCTTAATTATGTAAAATGTGAGTATAACACCATATTTAGAAATGATTATATGTCTAATTCAATACTATAATGACATTATCACAATCCATACAGAGAAATATTGTGAGTGGTGTTAAGAAAACATATCCAAATAAGTGAGAAATAGTTATCAAATATTTTATGTGGTATGAATACATAACCCAATAGAACAATGAGAGGATACTGTAGTATAAAATAAAATGTTATAATTTAAAGAGTATATATAAAATATGTTTAAGAGAACAATCCAAACTCAGTGACTAAAAGATGATTTCTTACAATATCTACTACTGGAGAAACAAATTAATCAAAGGCCACTTGAACAAGTGAACAATGTTTGGATTGTAATTAAAACTAAAAACATATCAAATCATAAAAATATATCCATGGTCATTACAAACTCCAAAAAAGGAAAACATTGTGAGAATAATGGATTATAACTCAAAGAATTAGAGTTGAAAATTTAGAAAACAACAAAAACATCATAAAATTTTGAATTAAAATCCTCTATATGTCATGTCATATAATTTAACAAAACAATCCTTGATTAAAATATAATTGATTATATTAGTAAAATAATTGTCACAAATAGAGGAATTTGAGTTGAAAAACACTTACCACTTGCCCGAACATCCATGAATGTAATTTTACCCAATATATCACAATCATAGCTATCTTATTTTTTAATACATAGCCTTAATCAAACATATTTCATTCTATCTAATCATAAAATATAATTTTTAAAATGAATTATTCTGAATGTCAACATAGGTTGTTAACTATTTTTATAATTCATACAGGTTTCAGAAGTTTCTTGTTACTATTTAATTTACATTAGATATTCACAATAAATATATAATTAAAAGTAATTATAGGTATTATTTTTTACAATTTATTATTTCTCGTACTACATTCATGAATATTTTATTCTTTATGCTTGAAGATGAAATCAATAATAAACATGTTTCAATGATTTAGGATAAGAAAATGGTGTTTTATATATTTATGTATTAAATATTGATATAACATATTGATAAAAAAATAATAATTACTTACACAATTATATCATATTATAAATATTAAAATTTTTCCCATGGCCATTCCTAGTATAAATTTATTTTATTTTTTATCATGGTGGCTAAAGTGATCCCTACATTAAAATACCTTGATTTAATAAAGGACTAAGAGTTAGTGGTTTTGTAATATCATTATACAATTAGAATAATGATATTATTTAGTGTTAATTTGGGTGATATAGATTAATTTTGGGGACATATAAAAAGAACTAATTAAAATTAAAAAATTACCAAATTTAAATAAAATACAATGCTCTAATTAAGCTACTTTTAAATGACTAAATTAATGATGATTATTTTTATTCATATCATTAATGGATTATATAATTTTCTAAACTAAAACCTTAATAAAATCAAGAAAAACTAATTTTTACTTTATTTAAATGTGTATATCAATCCTGTTTTGATGAAGAGGGAAAAAAAGAAAACATGTTACATTGGGAAGGAAATAGTATAAAAATAACACTCACAATAGTTTAGTTTTTTTCAATTAAATGTGGTATGTGAATAAACAATTATTGTACCATTAACATAATAATGTTCAAGTATATAGATGATTCAAATATCAGAATATTATTTTGGATAGATTAAATTTTAATGAATATAAAATTCATAAAAAGTTAAATATTTGATATTACTCGAGATGAGGACTATAATTTTCATTAGATTTATAACATATTAAGTCATTAACACATAATATTTCTTGATTTTTAGAATAATTTTCCATAAAATAAAAATTAGTATTGAATAATATATTTTATTTTGAAGACATTGTAAATAATTAGAAATCATAACGCTAAAAATCATTTATTTATTCTGTATAATGAGATCCTAACTCCCTTTGAGATCATATAAATACATTGGTTAATCTAGGGAATAAATAAAAAAATTGTATTACCTATAATACAATTAAAGGAATAAGTATGGGAATAAATCAAATAAAATGAGTTGTAAGGAATAACATGATAACAAAAAAGAATGGATCCTAAATTATCATATAAAATTTTAACCTATATAATCTAGAAACATATTATAATGGAAACATTAGAATGTGTTGATCACATGTGTCATGACATAGACATGGGTTAAGGCTATCTTCCAAGACAATACAATTTAGTGTACAAAGTATCTTATTTGACTAGGTTTACTAACTAATCCCATGCTTTATGTAATAAGAGCCTAAACATTTTCCAAATTCATTAGTGGGATATTTGGGAAAACCAATCATAATAAATTCATGAATGTTTGATCCATAATAAAAAATCAATCATATGGAATTAACATATGAGTTACCCAAGGAATAGAATTAGTATCATAATATTCTCATAAATAATAACCAAATATAATATCATATGGTTATCCATTGATGAAGGTATTAAATAATTCATGAATAGTAATAAATGAAATATAATAATTTATCCTGATTAATGATTCTAAACTGACGTGAAAGCACGAAAAATAGTTGGTGGAAAAATTTTACAATTTTCCACTTAATAAGAATTCTAGGGAAAATAAGGATTTTTTTTAAATAGGGTAAAGGAACAACAATTTTAAAAAAATATGAACTATATAGAATCTTATGATAATTTGATATAATTTTTTTAAAAAAAATAGAGGCTTACAATAGATTAGGAAATGTACTTTAAAATGTGTCAGAAATAACAAGCCTCCTTAATTCAAGTTTTCTTGTGGGAGAAATTGAGAAGGGATCAAAATTAATCAAGTATTTGTGCATATATTAAAGGTGAATTGAGATATATTCACATGTATAGATAATATATATATATAATTTAGAATAATTCAATAAGAATAATTAAAATTACATTAGGGTAAAAGTAAGTAAATCTTATCCCAAGGGGAAAATGGATATATAGAGATATCCATTACCTTATGGTTGAGTGTGTCCTATACATGCACTTAATTTTCAGGATAAAAAAATTAGATTCATTAATTAGTTAATAAATAACCTATTATGAATTTATTTGATTTATTATAATTTAATTAAGCTAAACTATGATCATTTTAAAAAGTTAAGAAGTTAAATTTTGTCTTTCCCGGAGTGTTCGTTTCATGGTTTCATGTTCGGTTTACTTATCTACAGTTATGGAAGTTCATGTAAAATTTGAATAATTATCCTAAAGTAAAATTATATGATATTAATGAAATTTAAAAAAACAAATGGTCCTATGTATCTTTTTTCACATTAACATGATTCATTTTATAAAATATTAGTGATAAATATTTCGTTTATTTTTGTGGGTTTGACAACCATCATTAACATGTATCATTTAATTTAACAATATGATTAAATATTAGTTCCAGAACATAAAAATATATATAATATAGATATTAAAATATTCATTAACCATAATAATTGGTTTTTGAATGGCCATGATGGCGGTAATGGAAAAATGTAGAATCATTATCCATGGTTATGTTAAATAGCCATAATTTTGACAATGGTATAATTCCATTGAATCAGAGGATATGAGGAAATATGTATAAAGATGATATTACATTATAAATATAAAATTAAATTATATATAGAATAAAAAATTTACTATTATTTTATGGATTAATGAATTTCAGAGAAGGAAGAAGAATAAATGAAATTAAAAGAGATTGTTCCAGAAAGATACCTATGGAATATCAC
Organism: Viscum album; assembly: GCA_963277665.1. NCBI lineage: Eukaryota > Viridiplantae > Streptophyta > Magnoliopsida > Santalales > Viscaceae > Viscum > Viscum album. Next base: position 317,620,552 of record OY728148.1, read on the forward strand.
ATCCTTGATGGTAATGAAATGTTGAATTGGTAGTATTTTAGAAACATATTCATATATATATATATGTACAAGTGGATTAGAAAGGTAATTGGAAATAATATAGATATGATAATATACATTGAAGGTCTTAGGATAAGGGTGGTAAGAAGTTGTATTTATCGGGGAGTAGAGGGGTGTTAATTATTAGTATATTCATTAGTTTATTAATTTGGATCAAGACGTTCAATAGTTTTATTATCATGAATAAATATGATAATTAGTTAATAAGGTTTCTATATAATGGAATATTAAATCATACATGACTCAAAAACACATTTATTTATCTTATAATGTTAAATACCCTAAATTTCTCTATTTCACTATTCACCAAAAACTCATATATTTTAGAAAAATACCTAATAAATACTCATAAACATTATTCAACATAGAGATATAAAATACTAATCCAATTTTGTGAAAATCATTTTCCAAATATGATCAATTTATGTTTCATATAAAATCATTATTTATTTGAAAAATATCAAATTTAATATTATTATAAATTTTTTGGCATATTAAAATAGTAAATTAAGGTCACAATAAATGATTATATAATTAAAATAAAATTTGATATTATTTTAGGTAACTATTTTATGAAAATAAATTATATTTTAAATCATTATGTAATTAACAAAATTTTAAAAAGTTGTGTATTTTAAACCAATTCATAATTTATCATTTTTAAAACATTTATTTAGTTATTCTATGAGATAAATATATCATTTTTTATTTATAGGATAACTATATTTTATTTTATTCTTTCATATGTCAGGTTACTATTCTATCGGCCAGATTGATATTCATAATTGTAAGATTACTACACTAATGGTATGATTTATAACATTCATATAGATTCCTTAATTTCTATAAATACTACTATTTTCATTCATCCATCATTCACTTAGAATTTATCTGAAGGATATATATATACATTCATACTCAGAAGGAATATTTTATTATTAGCATAATTATTTATTTCAATAGCATTTTTCATGAGTATAGACATTCTAGTAGATTGAGGAGATCCAAATTTCCCGAATCATGTTATATTATATTTAGTTTATTTTTCCATTGTATTATTTGGATTTATCATTAGGTTGTTTTTTGAATAATGTATACATATTCATTTATGAAAATAATGTTTTTTTGAGTTCCCTATGTGATTTTTGCACTTTATTACATAAAAAGGGATATTCCGTTGTGAAAATTATGTGTACTTATATTCTTCCCCCATTATGAAATTTCTCCCTGGAAATATCATTATACATACTATGCTAAAAACTTGTGAGGGGTTTTCTTATTTATCACATCCTATAGCTCCCATGTCCCCGATTCATAAAAAAGGTTTCTCAATAGTACAATCATGAGTTGAATGGAATTTCTGTATGGAATATTGTCTATAAAGTCTAAAACATTCAATGGCTTCTCCTCATAGGAGAGATCATTTTCCAACTCTATAACCCTTGAGTTTAATACATCTGACGGATCTTGTATTTACTTAATCTTGTGGGATACGTGGAATACATATTTTTCTTGAGTCACTATTGGATGATGTTTTTATCGATAGGCTACAACACTAAAAAAATTAAGAATCTCAAAGGGGATGATGTTCATGGGGACTAGGTTTCCATTCATCCCAAATATATTGACTCTCTTCCATGGAGACATACCAAGGAATACCTTGTCAATAACCTCAAAATCTAAGTCTAATTGACAATTTTATATATAGTTCTCCAATCTACATTGGGTATCCTAGATATGATAATTTTTGGTCATCTTGTTTTCGTCCATTTCCTCAACCACTTCATGTCCCAGCTACTTATATTCACCAACATCGTCCTAGAATGTAGGTGATTTACAACATTTCCAATAATAGGTTCATATTTTTCATATGGATGCTTGAGTGGAAATTATATTCATAAGAGAACATGACCAGTAGAATATGTTAATCCCATCCAACATCACATACCTTTGAGAAATATATCTGCATGTCTTCCAGGTTTGGATTAGTCTGCTCTGATTTTCTTTCATTTTGGTGGTCATAAGTTGAAATAAAGTTAAATGCGTATTTATATAATGTTGGATATGATTCATGAATTTGGAGGTAAACCCAAGATCATAACCTAATATAATTATTAATTTTAATCCATCAACCCTCACCACTTCTCTTAATTATATCCATGAGTGTTGGTTGATTGAGAAGTCCTCTAAAATCGCAACAAATTAAGAATTATTTGTAAGAGAATCCATAATGACCCATATGTCATCATTTACTCTGGATATTTACAAAAGTCTTGTTAAAATTAATATAGTTTTGTTTTTCTATTTTCATGTAGGTATTGGATAAGGTTTCAACATTCAATTTGAGTTATACCTTTTAAAAATCACATGTTAACATACCAGATCAATAGTTCTCTCAATGATATCGATACATATTTTAGATACCAGGGTGGATCTAAAAGGTCGAGCTATGTGAATCAATCAAAATATACATCATTATCTTAGGTTCATATGGTACAAATTACCATAAAAAAAATATTTTGAATTATTCCTCATCAATTTTAAACTCTGAGGATTTCCCATTTTTGTTAACTTCCACTAACTTCTTAAATTAGAACTCATTTATTTGAGAATCCATTATCCACTTTATAAGATATATTTTAGAAATAATTTGTAAAAATAATGATGATGTTCCTTTCCATATGACTCCCATATCCATCCTATGTAATTAAAGGAAGATTGCATCCATATTAACTCTCACCATTTATAATTTTTCATGATCCTTTATATTTAGATCATTTTACACTTTATTTGATATTCAATGATGGTAGTGAATTGTGATGTCACTATCCTTGATGAGTTCTATCCATATATACTGGAACATATTATGCTCCTTCTCTATGAATATACATTTTAGGATGATATGATCATTATTTATATCACACTCCCCCCCCCCAAAGAGATAATCCTGCAAAAGATTCAATAGGATGATTGTAGTCATCAACTCCAAACCATGTGTTGGGTCATTTTTGTTATGAATATTCATCTTCTATGAAGTGTATTCTATCACACTATTATTTTTCATTTGTACACATCATAATACCTTCTTTTATTCAACTCTATATACCATAAAGAGTTCACCACTTGTAGATGATTTATGTACTAGTGTGCTGAAAAACACATTTTCATCTATTTGAGTCATATTTCACATTCAACGGTCTAGAAAAACATTACTCTCTTCCATTTTAGCTTTTTATGTGGGTTTTAAAATCAATATATGGGTCATATATATCAATTTTAATACCCAGATATGTCTAGTATACTATGATTCTTAATATTAAATTATCATATTTTCCACTCAACAATTGAAATTGTTTTAGATGTTTCCACATAAATTTATTTTCTGGTGATAACATGCTCTAACGATGATTCTTAAAACATCTAGAACATAGATTTAATATACATTTAATATAAGTAATCCCTTTAAAATGACAATATAATATTATTAATATTATATTTTTTTCCTCCATGCTCAAGGAGTATTTCAAAATATCATATATATATACTATAAAAATGTTTTCAAGGTAATATCTAAATAATCTATTCATTAGTTTATAAAAAATGCTGGAAATTTCCGGAGACTGAAGTTAAAAAATATGAAATTGTAAAGTCAATTGATTGTATGAATGGATGTCAATGGAATATTATACTTCCTTGGCATTAATTGGTGTTATCACAAGGGATTGTCCATCATAGATAAATACTTTTCTCCATTGAGATTACCTAAAAAATATTTTATTTGTGCTAGGGTATACTTGTTCTTTATCAGGATTTTTTTGAGTGCACTATAATCAATGTGAAGGTGAATTAATACAACATTTTTTTGAAAAAATAGGACTAGCGCACTCCATAATTAAATAATAATCTAAATAAAACCCCTGTAAAAATTCTCTTATAGCTATATATTATGTTCCTTAAACTCATTCATGTCCATTATTTATGGTTTTGTTGATATAAGAAGATATCCATGTATGAGATCAATTTATAAAAAAACCTCTTCCTCTAGAATAATATTATGATATTTTACAATCTTAAAATTAGTTTAGTCCCTCACAATGAGAATATCTTAAAGCATTATTCTCTCATTTTTTAAAATCTTTTGACACTGATATTCTTTCTCATAATGAAATGATATCAACAATTTATAAGATGATTTTGAAAGAGATTCATCCTCATCCTTACACATTCAAATAATTTTAGGTTGACTTAGGATATGAATATTGATCACAATTTCCCTGAAATTTAATGTTGTCTTTGTTTAAATACAGTCAATCCAGTCCAAATATAGAATTAAACTCTACAAAATAAAGTAAATTGGATTTTTTGGGAGGTTCAGTCCATAAACATGATCCATATAAAAGTTATATAGTATATATGAAAAAATTTCTCCACTCATTGTTCTTACAGATAAAACAATGTAAATATTTTTATGTAGTTATTAGATAGTTATATTAAACATTAAAGGTATCATTTAATGCGTAGAACCCAAATAAAATACTTCATATACTATTCTATAATGAAAAACCATGTAGTGACCCAACCCCCCAAATCATAGATCCTATTTAATTCAAACATTACTTTGGCATATGATACAAGTGAATCACATCCCAATGGATTTAACAATTTATTAGTCTTGTTAAACTAGATACATATATGTGTTTTGTATTACAATTGAAAACTCTAATTAAAACATATTTTTTTTCATTAAAGGATAATAACTCTATTTTATCTAGTACATCATTTTATAAATATCTCCACATTCTTCAAGGAATACTAGGAGGAGAAATTAAAATATTTTTGAGCTCAAATTCTCAGTAAGTGTCAATATATTTGAAGAAATAATTAATCATTGAGAATAATCAGTATGGAAAGGTAATATCTAATTGAAAAATCCACGAAATCAATAATATGAGAAGAAAGTTCATACATATATGGACAGGTAAGTAATCGAAATCACATTCTGTTTTATAACTATATATAGGAAAATAAATATGGAAACCTAAGACACTAAAAACACATTACAGTTACTTACTAAACTAATATTGAAATTACACTATGGAGATTGACATAGTGGAAATCTCATGGATAATAAATACTGAATCCAAATGAAGGATATTATTAATTACAAGATTTCATGTGTAGGGAACATGAAAACCTACACCGTCAAGGCAATTCACGGGATGTTTTAAAACAATAGGTTGAAACCTATTTAATTCTCACAAATAATTTTTATCTTGAGTAGTTGTGAATGAATCGAGGGTCTATATAATTTTCAAGCCCCACCAATCCCTACCTTTCCAATGCATTCCTTATATTGAGTAATATATTTAATTAATAAACAATATGACTTATAAAATATCAATATTAAGTAAATAATATAGATTTATCGATATTTCCCTAGATTTTAAAATAATTTTCAAGGTAGAAACAATATGTATGAATGATATACAAGTTTGGTAATAAATATATCCAAGAGTAACAATATGAATAATTATGGGAAATTAAAATTCCAATGATCATAGTGAATTGAATATTTCATGTGGAATTAAAAAATTAATCAATGATGGGAATTTCAATACAATCCATGGCCAAAACGATAAAAAAACATCTAGAGGTAGAATAAAGATGGTATAAATATCGAATATCCCAAGTATATTAAAATTAATAGTATTTTTTTAATTGGTGAATTAGAAAAATTAAATTTAATGCTAATATTGAAAAAATATGCATTGTTTGGAATAAAACATCATTGAAAATATCATTTAAAAACATTAATTGTTTTTAAATGGGTAAAATTGGTTTGATAAATCATTTTGAAAAGGATGAAAATATTTTTCAAATGTTTTTTCTAAAATATTATTTTGATTAAAAACTGATCTCTACCATAAGAGAGAATTGATGTTTGGTTTTTGTGAAAATAAAATGTAAAAAATTTTGAGTAAAAAAGAGTGTAAAATTTAATTTTTATATTAAAAAGGTCATGGATATCTAGAGAATAAAAATTGAATGGAGTTATTGAGTAGTTATCCAATAATATCATCTAATGGAAATTCAAGTGTAACCAATCGGAAAAAAATGATATTTTGAAGTAACCCATTGAAAAATCCATAATTCTTGTGTGAGAATTATTTGATAAATATGATATATGTTTAAAATATATGTCCATATAAAAAATGTCATAATTCAAAAATAGTAAGTAAAAAGTGATTGTAATGTGTATCTTTTGGATTTGAGAGAATATGGAATTGGATTTTCCTGATAGTTTGTTTGATTGCGGGGTTTTAAGGAATGATCCAATTATTCTCATTAGGTTCTCTTTTGTTTCATCTTCCCTAGGATGTCTATATAGGTCCCCCATCAATAACTAGGTACATACATACTTTTTGAAGGCTAGTGGTCATATGGGTTTTCAAGGCCATTTAATCATGGGGACTGACATTAGTTGAGAGGATGGGAGGTCAAGACCATCACACTTTTTTGGAGGTAATTATTTCCTACTATATGAATCTATTAAATATTTAAGTTATGTTTGGGAATCACTTCCTAATCTCGATATGAAACTAATTACCATAAAAAAATTATAATGGGTTAATTATTTTAATTGATAAAAATACTAGGGTCTCTTTATTGAATATATCCTCATGTATCTAAGGTTCTCAGTCATTTTCCAGTAGTGGGAAGTTTATTATGTACTGACCCTATATAACCAATAGCTATATAATTTTCTATTAGTAAAGGAGGTGGTTATTGTTCAAAATAGCGGACTTAGAAATTTTTAGTCTCCCTACATATAATAGTAATTTCAGGAATAAAAACAAATTTATTTTGTTAGATCTGTGTTGTTTAATTTCTGGTGGAAATTACATATAAATGTGATCTGGTACACCATGTGTTCAATATCGATTCTTGGAGTGATGACTTATGAATCTCTATAATGGAGAGAATTCTATGTTTTATTTTTTATTTTTTTAGTACATATACCATGAGTTTTTCCTTGTAATTGTAAAGACTTGTGGATTAGTTTACTTGATTGTTGTAGTTCCCTAAGACCATGTGATATTTTTTCATTATGAGAAAAAGGTATATAATATGATAATTTTCATTTCTCGTGGATGTGGGATTTCATTGCTGGGAATAACCATAGAGCTCAGGCCTCTGAAAGGTATCCTGTATATCATGTTTATGTCAAGAATTAGAGTAATCATAGTTAAGTTGGATTCTCATTCCATTGGTGGATGAGGTTGAGTTATAATCTCATGGGAATGATTCGGTCCAGATGGTTCATATGGTATTGATATAAGGATTACATAGAAATTGATATTTATTTGAGCATGGGCCTTCGGAATCAATCTTACATATCCATGTTATTATAAGAATCAGAGCTCCTGAAGTTCAATATCTCCCTTGGGAGTGGCCACAAGGTAAATTCTATTGTATTGAGGTGAATGTGTTATTCCCTAATTTAGGATTATGTATTTATTTTCTCCCTATGTTAGAGATCCATGATGTGAATTATATGAATATTTCACCTTTCTAGCCCCGTGTGAGTTATGAATAGTGTGACAAAAAAGTATGGAATGTAATAAATGTAATTGCATGTGAATATGGGAATTGTATGATGGGATCACCCTGAATTATTATAATGGATATTGAACCTATGTGTAGTGTCCAACATATCATGGTTTCGGAAGTAATTAGATTCATTGTAGTTCCATCAAAAATGGAGTACACAGTGAGGATTCCCTATTGATCTGGACTTCCTACATACCTATCATTCATTGATTGTCAAACTATCTTGATATGTAGGAGATTTTATGCCTCATATATTCGAAGAAAACTAAATAATCTGGTTGGTTTTTTCCTAATGATATTTTCTAACCTATGTCGAATATCAAATGGTTATTGAATGATCTTGTTTAAAATGTCCAGAGGACATTGCATGACCCATAGATTTGTCATGGAATCGATTTCATAACCTCGATGGGTTTTCTATAGGGTATTTGAAGATCTATCTAACTTTACCTAGTTCCGTTCACAAGAGATGGATGACACATATGGAAGGTGTTGACAGAGTCAATATTACTTGTTCTTGAGGGTTTATTATGTATTAGTTTACAATCATGGATTGAATCATGAGACCTATAAAAATTTTATGGGGGGTTTCACGAGCCCATATTACATGACAAGAGGGTATTGTGAGAGTCGGTTATAATTCATAGGCATGACAGCAAGACCCGGATGACACGAGATGGCGCCATTATATGAGTCTGGAAATTTATCTAAAGGGAATCACAAGTATTGGGTGACGATCCAAGAGGCTTCCCTAGACTAAAGTTGTACGACCAGGGGTACCATGTGACTTTCTCTAACATATCTAGATGATATTGTGAAACCATAATAGCAGGCTGAAAGAGCATTGAAAGATTAGGATGGCTTGTACTGAGTTTTTTTGTGTCTTGGATGTCTCATGTGAATCTCGTGAGGGTCTAGGAACATGTTTTCATTTAATTCTATAACTCATAATCTTTTTTCCAGCCCGTGCATTGCGAACACCATATATATATTCAGTGGAAATTTTGTTTTATTTCTTGATATTTCTATAAAACATGTGGCATGAATTATCTATATCATTCTATAATTCCATTATGTGGCCTTTATGGGATCACACGATTTGCTTTATGAATGGAATATGATTTCTCTAGAAGTTCTCTGATATATTACACAATAAAAGACTTTTCGGTCACCAGATTAGCCACTTTGAAAAGTCCCCCCTATAACTGATGTGAAAATACTAGAGTTCATTCTCTTCATCATGATATGTAGTGTCCCATTCCATTTTTTCTTTATGGGGAGTGAAATTTATAGGACCTTCCACCCCATTTGTTCACAGGTTTGCACGAAATATATAGTATCGGTCTAGTCATGAGTCGGAGAAGGGTTCTAGTGCCATGTGTCTTCGCAAGCCTTTGTATTGGATTAATCTGAGGTTATTTTCATATTTTCAATGACCCTGATTCACAATCATAAACACCACTATCATTGGTTTATTTTCAAATAATGGTGACTTTTTATATCATGTGTTTATGATGAAGGGATTCTATGTATCCATATTAACATGTCCAACTTCCATTGAGTGATCAAACAACCTATCAAATTGTATTCATGAGATTATCAATTCCCTTACAAGGATGTTTTATAAGGGAAAAATGGTTTTTTGGGGCATCTCTATAGGATTAGTGTGTCTTGTCTTTAAGTCTCCTAGGATAGTACTACAGACCTCGTTACAACATCTAATGATTTTTTTGATTTTTCGAGGCCTCCTCCTCCATTCTAATTCACATCCAATTTTTTCAATTGGGGATGGTCATGTGAAATTATGAGTAGTGTCAATGAAAATTACTCTACCTGTTTATGAGGCATTGTGTGACTGAATTGGTCTTGTGGAGAGGCATAATAATTTCTTAGACCAAAGTATCTATTTGTCCTTAGTGGGCCAAAGGGGATGTCCATTGTTTAACAGACATACTCGAGGCACTATAAGGAACAAGGAAGACAATCTAAATGTATTTTGTGAGATGATTCAAACATGTATTCAAAATCTCATGGGGTCTTTTAGATCTCATGTGGTGCATCACATCTATTTGACATCTACGAGTAGCTCTGTCGTCCTCCATTTTTATTTCAATTCTTTATTTTACAATGGTTTAGGGGTCTTTCTAATTTTCTTTACTTTTTTCAAGGATAATCATCCTTATCATCAGTACTTCATCACACGAGATTTATGAGCTCCCTGGGATTCCACCTTTTTAAATCTTCCTCCAAAACCTTAAAGGGTTTTAGGTTGGATTGTTAGGTGGATGTTGCTAATAAGTTTCATGGCATTATGGATATTTCCATGATTCTAATATGTAAACACTGGTTATCTGAGGAAACATTGAGTGATCATAAATACTTATTAATGTTATCTTCATGGGACATACTACAACAATATGCTACACTCAGTTCCTTCTTGTGGCCCAATTCTGGTCATGTGATTTAAAGTTTCATGGAAGATCATGTGATCCATGAGCTATGGATTATATCTCCATAATATTATTTTATGGTAAAATAATAAATATATTAAGTTATTTCTTCCATTTTTATAATTTCAATGCTCATTTTGTGGGATTTGACAATTTACCTCCTTAGGAGTGACATCCATGGGAGAAGGGTATCATTTATGTGGAATGTAAATGGTAGCCTGAGTCTTTGGCGAGGTCTTGAATCTCTACCTTGGGTGATTATTTATCTATCAGGTGATGCATGATATTCTAAACAAATACCTTTATATAGGGGGATGGTAGTCTATTCATTTCAATGACCATCCATTCATTCAAATAACACTCACTTCCCCCCTAATGTGTTCCCATGCCACAAGACTGTTTCACGAGTACCCATCGTGAGACCTGTTTTCGAGAACTGATTGTGAGACCTCATTTTGGGAGAACTACACCACATGGAAATTTTTAATCAGGTTCATGTCGAGTCCAAATATGATCCAAACATAATTAATTTCATATAAATCTACCAATAAGATTGTGACTATATTGAGGTTTTCACAGGATCCACTTGTTCGATAATATGATTGATTGATTATTGCATGACTCACACGACCATGTCTATGTCATTCGAATAATGTCTCTAAGGTGTCATGTGATTGTATGATGCACTTTCAGATTATATGACCTGTGAAACTTTTGTGTTTTAGGAAATTTTTTAATTTATTATATGGTTTACGAATACCATGCTTATTCATGAGATGTACATGATGATTTTTTTTTGTTATTATGTGTTTTGTTTTTGAAAATATATTATATTATCTCTATATAGAATATTACCATAATGTTTTTTAGAGGGTTTATAATTCTCAAATATCTACCCTACAATTAGATAATAAAAGAAACACTATTTATTTGAATTTCACTGTAGATCCTTGATATCTTGTATATAATTACAAAATTATTTGAAAGACGTTCTTGTCATCTAAGCATCAGGACAATAGTTTATATCAATAACTCCATCTATATGTTTTTTTATACTAGATGATGCTCCCATATACCTCTAGACATTTATTTCCTATCTCATAGGTTCGGTGCTTTTCTCTTCAATATCCATTCATCAGTTGACATGGACGGTCAACTGGTCACTATACAGTTTCAAGAGTTATCATACATATTTGAAAACCTCGTTACATCCATATGTATGTTACTTTACTCATTAACCCATTAATTAAATTGAATTGATTATATTTTCATCCTATATCAATAATCCTAGCACCAGATGAGGTTCGATGTGGGATATTTTTCCTAGATTTAATTTCTATGATTGATGGGGGATGGCCCTTTGGGGATAAGGAAATCTACATAGAATTTTCTGATCAGCTATAAAAATTTCATATTTTTTATCCTCTATGGAAAGCTCAGTTCACCATTTACCACAAACCCATCCTTCATCAAGAGATGATTTGTCATTTGTTTCCTAGAACCATTACAATCCACATATCCCATAGTTAATTGGGTATCGTCATTTGGTACATCAACTTACTAGGTGGTATAACTCATCTTAGATAGATATATGATAAATTCCTTCCTACAACAAATGTTTAAGATGATTCCCTATAGGCCCTTGTTTTGGTGAGGGTAATTTTTTTTAACATACAAGAGAAATTGAGGAAGCATCTAACAAATGTTTCTCTCATTTCGTTCAAAATTTGAATAAGTATTATTCTTTGATGTAGTAGAGACATGCCAAATATTTTATGTCATCATTGGTGCCCTTCTTAGCATGCCTGTGACTGTATCAACTCTTATTGAGCTATCATTGAATATTAGGATTATACCTCAAGCTGGTGTTTTGTGAATTCTAATATCACACAAGACCTTTGTATTGAATTATTTATATCCATGTTTTTGAATTGATTTATTTTACCAGCAGGGGATGCACACTCATCATTCCGAGTTAACATATCAGTGATGGTGGTATTCCATGAGAAGGATGAAACCTCAATTTTAAAATTCATATCCCTTCACACCAATACCAACTTCTAGATAATATTAAAAATGGTAGAACCCTTAATATTATTAGTTGACTTTTCCAGATTCAATTTGGTTGAAAGGGGATCAATTTCATTGTTATCATTATTATAACACCGCCTGGATCCCAAATATTTCCTTCTACCCCAAATATTTGAACATATCTGGGGTTTGGGACATGTATGTAATCCCTGATGAGTTTACTGATGTGCTAATAAAGTAAAAAAGATTCAATTTTTTCCCTTTAGTAGATCAAATTAATCTAATTATTGATAATGACATCAGTTTCCTTAATAAAAGGTTTTATATGATCTCTCCCCAAGATTAGTTCTCCATGCCATCATAGACGAGCTAGTTATCAATGAACCTTATGTACCATATCAAATCACTCATCAATTTGACTGAATGAAAAGTTTATCCCATCTTCCATTGGTCGTTGTTCGAGGGAGATACATCAATTAATCATAAAACAATTTTAGAAGATGTTGTCATGTGAAGACACTAAAGAAGATTTCATACATTTTCCTATTGATGCTACTATCTTCTTTAACCCCATCCTACATTACAATTTTTATTAAAAAAAGGACCTTCCAAGAGAAAGATCACCCACACTTAGGGGGAAATAAATAATTATGTCCAAGGGAATCACCCATAATATAGTTCACCCCCTCCGGTTTAAAATGAGAGTCATTAGAATAGCAAAAAACAGGAATCCTGATGACCACAAGATAGGCCATCTAATCCATAACTTTGTTCCCCTCACGCTAAGTATGGGTGAATATTACATTTTTTCTAAGGAGTTCCTTGTATTGTGTGATTTTATAGGTAATTGACCAGGGATTAGTACCCCTACTATGCAATGCATCAGGAACAATCATATAGTCTGTTTCTAGTTTCACAACGCTAATGTTCCTCTGATTACACATGGACAACCTAGTGAGAACTGAAAGAGAATCCACCCCAATAGTATTACCGCTTCCATAGTGGGCCTTGAATTCCAACACCACACTACCTTTATAGTCACGTAGAACCCCTTGTCTACACTTGACTCCTAAAGCACAATAACCATCAGTATTTAGCATAAGGCCATCCTCTGGTGGAACCTAGTGGATCCATCTCCACTGCACCCTAGAGCCATGTTATTGAGCTTATATTTGTAGATCCAGAATGTGTGAATATATGGTTCCTCCATTTCAATACTAGCTAGACCAACCAAGTCAATCAAAAAAGATCACGTTCTGGCCACAAAATCTCTACCTATTGAAGAGATCCCCTAAAACATGGATCCATTACATTATTTACATAACACCCAGCATCCCGAACTGTAGATGATAGCATGAAACTCAGCATCCTTCATCTTACCATTGGTCCCCAATAACTGTTGCTTCATGAAACTCTCATTGTTATCAACTCGGACAGAGTACCCTGTGAACATACCAAAGAAAATCCAAACCTGACAGGACCATTCACCCTCAAAGTAAATATAGTTCTTCTTCTCCACCAATTTATTCACACAAAAATCGCATGAGGAAGACATGATAATTCCCAATAATATTATACTGATATCAAATGGTATAACATTATACCTGATCCACAAACTAAAGAGGTTGAGTTTAGTAGGAATTTTGTTTCACCATGCCACATTGTTCCAGCTCTCCTGATGCCCAGGAGAAAAGGTACTCTTATAGATGTCCTTCGATTTAATCATACCTGAGGTGGATGGAGTAAGATCACCTATCTTGATTTGAATTAATAAGAACTAATTCGAACAATGCCTTTTAATGTTTGCCCAAAACCGACCAGAAAAAACAGAGTGTGTATGCCTGCCTCCCTGAAAGAAATCAATGGGGTCCAACATCCTAGATATCCAAGAAATCTATCTAACCATTTTTCATACCAAAATAGGATATTACCCTCCTCAATAATCCATTGTGAGTGAAGAAGTATAGACAGAATGATACTACAAATAGAGGACCACAAGGAAGGCCCCCTGGCCGATGGGGCTGAAACACCAGCCATTGATCATTGAGACATAATCCTCCCCCATAGGGTGTGTTCCTCAATAATTTCCAATGAGATATTCATAATAATGGCATGAATTGTATCCTCCAAACTCATGACATTGATACCTACTTCGTCGATAGGTCGACCCATCTTTATTTATGAAACCCACTGCCTCATCCCCTCTGACGATCCATCCCAGATAAACCGAGCAAGGATTCTATCAATGAACCTAATGACCCCATTCAGCACATTGGTATAGGCCATAACATGGATAGGAATGGCTGAGAGTACATTATTCATCAAGGTGGTCTTCCCTCTAAACGATAAGAAGTGGTTTTTACAGTTCATAATTTGGTCTATCATCTTATTCACCACATTGTCGAAGTACCTAGTTCGCATCCTTCCTTAGGATATAGGGGTACCAGGATACTCCCTAGGAAAATACCATTTCCCCATTAACATCTCTCTGCTCAATCTATCCACCCAACTTTAATCACATGAGTCTGATATATTGAATCTAATCATCTCTTTATTAATGATCTACTCACTGCATAGGCAGTACTCCACCAGGATCTTGTTAAGAGCATTGATAGACCTCCACCCAGAATTCATGAAAATAATCGGGTAATCAGTATACATCATATGTAATGTTGAGGGAAGGCCATGATTTCTATGGTATGGATGAATCTCTCCACTATTGAAACCATTATTGATTAGAATACTAAGGGTGTATAACATTAGGATAAAGATTCTCGGTGATAATGGATCACCTTGTCGAAGACCACACACAGACTTAATGAATCCATGTGATCTCTCCATAAAAGAAATCTCCATCCACTGTGAGAAAATGCAGCTAAAGATTAAATCTCATGCCCAATTGGAGAACCCCATCATGGTGAGATCCCTATTCATAAATCCCCAATCCATCCAAATACAGTCCTTGATCATATCGATCTTGATTACCACATTAGAGCCATGGTATTTTTTATTAAAATCCCTCATTATCTTCTATGCCATTTCCATGGCCCCCTGGATCAATCAGTTGGGAACAAATCCATGTTTCTCAATGGATTCCCACCGATAGAGCAGACATGACATCCTCCGATTGAAAATACTATCCAAGACTTTATTGGGGACATTTCACATACTTATAGTTCGGTAGTGGATGAGGGGTGATGTGTCCTTGTTATTTGGAAAGAGAACCTATGTAGTTGATGACGCTGTCCAAGGAAGTAAAACACCACAGAAGAAGTCTTGCATTGCCATAATAAGATCCGTTTTTTATAACAACCCTGGAACCTCTATAGAAAGATCCTAGGAAACCGTCTGGACCCGCCGCACTTTCCGGGTTCAGATTCCACAAGGCCACAAGAACCTCTTCTTCCTCATAAATACATTCAAGTAGGTCATTATATTTCATGGAGAAAAGATTATGAATCACTTCCCAAAGTTCATCCTCCCCTGAAGCATAACCCTAAGTCATATTATCATTCGTACCAGCATAAAGGTATTTAAAAAACCCAAATTACATTCCCCCGACCATCTCCCTATTCTCATAGAATATTCCATCCCCAATATCCCTGTTGGGTATTAAAATGATCCTCCTATCCCTAATGAGAGCCTAAAAATATGTTGCGCTCTTGTCTCCTTCCATGATCCAGTTAGTCCTATAATACTATCTATCCCTTCATTCATGAGAAAGTGATAACACCGCTAAAGAATATTTCTTCTCCAAGAGTTCATGAAATAGCACACCATCCCAACTCTCCTCAATAATATCTTCCAGACTCTCAATGTACTATTTAATCCCAACTATATCCCGACCTCAGTGGGGAAAGGATATATCCCATTGCATGAGATCATGCTACAACCACCTCACTTAGAGTGAAAATCCACCCAAGAGTGGCCCCGACATGGTTCACTCTAGGCCTTCGAAACCACAAGGTGGTAGTCTGGGCTGCACACCCACTAACTAGAAAACATGAAGTGCACCTACAAGACCGCTGTTCAACAGAGAGATAACTGATGTGGAGAGTGGTCAGAAATACTTCAGTTCAAGTGGTTAACCATCACATCTCAGAACATAGAAATGGCATGAACATTGGAAATTCATCAGTCGAGTCTGTTCCATTATCAGCTATCCCACCTATGATTGATTCACTAAGTGAAAGTATCACTGTTATAACCCAAGTCCATCATCCCATTACCAGCCATAAAATGCGCGAAAGACATACTATCCCACCTAGGGAATTCACATGTCCCCTTCGTCCTGTCAGGTTGCATCATAATATTAAAATCCCCTCCCTCCATCTATGGATGGTCCCCAAAGTCGAACCCATTTAGCTCCGACCACATCACTTCCCTTCTCTAAGTATTGTAGTTTCCATAAATGAAGTACATAAACAAATCGTCATCTTCACATGATACCATAATAGATGATCACATATGTGGGGTACTAAACCATTTAGTTCATAATGTGGACAGTCCCATCACCACCCTAGTGCCATTTTTAGTGGGGACAAAAGATTAGATCGAAGATCTTGGAGAGACGTCCAGAAAGAGACCTTGTTCAAGTGATGGATATTCTCATGAAAAAATAGATTCTATTTAGTAAAATAGTCCTCCATTACATGATACATATTATACTCATGTTGACCGAATGGAATGTGGGGATTCTTGTCCCATTTATTCAGTGCCTCATCTGGGTAGTCCTCCTCCATTCATGATTAATCCATTTTTACAATGGAACATAATAAATGTAAGATGTTATTGCAATATATTCATACCATTATCACTAATACACTCTTGTATGTTTTCTATAACCATGGTTAATGCCTTCACCAGTTATTTCATGACTTGGGGCCATTTGTTTTTGACCTACATCTTTTGAAAATAATTATTTTGAAAATCATATTTAATTAGAATGATATAAAAACAACTGAATGATATTTTCTCAATCTGGTAGACGATCATTCTCTTGTTAGGTATATGGGGGATATATATGAGGCATTGGAGTAAGGTCATAAGTTGATATCAAAATTAAATTATTTTATGGATTCTTGTACTATGATTATATAGAGATACGGGGAAATATAGATCATCTGAGGTAATAAATTCCAACATCATCATCTTCCTTGGAGTTCACCCGAATGAGGGTTCTGGAGTTAAGATATTTGGCTGAGACTCTTCATAATAGAGTAAAATATGAATAATTAGGGGGGTGGTACTCAATAATTCAATAAATGAATCTTAATGGACACTTAAAGACTTTGATAACATAGAAAATAAATTTTTATCTTATGTAAAAGCGATGATGCATTCTTTTTTAAAGATATCGGAGAGACTAAAATTTTTGTAGATTCCTCCATATTTTTTCACATTATGAAAAAGTGAATTATCTGAACATTCTATATTAATAGATGGTTTTATTTCATTCATGATATTTGAAACACCCTGACATTAGTTACATAGAAACCTTGAATTATTATATAACATCGGTATGATCTCAAGAGATCAGGTCTTGAAAGACCGATTAGTTTAGTAGCCTTGGAAGTACTAGATAAATACAAAAAATTTACATTACAATGTGAAATAAATAAAAACAACAATGTTACCCCTTTGAAAACTCCATATCCATTGGCCTATCCTTGCATGTTATACATAATATACTTCTTCATGTCCAGGGAAAATAAAACATTTGAAATTAGTGAGCTCAGATTCACATTAGGGATAACAATATAGTGGGAACTATCGTAAATAATCTTAAACATTTAAGGCAATGTATAAGACTAAAATAATAACCTATTAAACATAACCATCAGTATAATATTGAAAATATATATCACATAATTCCATTTACTTATTCACATGGATATTCTACTAGTTGAATAATTAATATCAATATCAATAGTCAATTTTATAATGATGGGATTCATAATTTCGTACATCATAACCACATAGTCAATGCCCCATGCCCAAACTACAAATAAGATTTTGTCATGTCCTTGTGCCCAGACACTAGTTTGTCTCATGAGGCCTTCCGCTGAATCGAAGGGCTATAGCGGGCTCCACCTATCACTTACTAGTTCCAATTCATTCCTCGTATGAAAAGGATGAAAAATAATCTAAACATTCATATTAAAACTAGCATTGGAAAATGTAAATATTTTAACAACAAAGCATGAATAGTATAAAAATATCACATATATAGTCAAAAATAACACATTCAATATCATATGGAATATTTTATTATAATAAATTAACCTCAATTGATTACAATGAAGGATATTGACATAGATGAATATAATCATCAAAACTATTTTAGAGAAATATCCCCCTTTTTCCGGAAAAAATTTAAAAGTCACACTGTTTATCTAGAATCTGTTTAAAATAGATTTTTGAATAAAAGTGGCCAATACAATATTGAATCATTTAAAATGAATTTTAATTTTAAAACATTATTGTTTATATAAATAAATTCATTAAAACCTTTTCTAATAAATGGAAATTAATTAGAAAGATTTAGAAGAATAAAATTTTAAAACATATAAAATGATATTTTAGTTAGAGTTCATAACCAAATGAGATATGCTTGAATAGAAATAATTGAGGAAATAAAATATTTTTAATATAATGAGAATAAAGTAATTCATTATATACTATTTCAAATTACAGTACATACACTATATAAAACTGAATTGGTGCATAACAACAAAGAAGTATCAATGGAAGGTATGTTGTGATGAAATACCTTATAAAGATAGTATTATTAGGTTAAGGATAAATAAATGACATCATTATGTGTGAAAAAGTTAAGTAAACTCTATATGATTGGATATTCAGTGTAAATCAATCAGAGGACACTCCCACATATTCTTGTAAAAACAACCCCAATGACATTGATGTTCAACTCAATGAGTAGAAATTGAGTTAAAATTACTCTTATCATGTCCATATAGAGGAATTATGAATATATCAATGGTGGGATTATGTGAATAAAATTTATATAAACACTAAGGGGGGTAAAAATTACTACAAAAGTAAATAAATAGTGATTTAAAACATATTCTTAGAGTAAAATAATCAATGATGTTTGTGTGAATCCGAATGAGAGGAAATTGAAATATGAAATTTCCTTACCAATTTGGTAACTTAGAAAACATTCAACCCATGAAAGAAGTATCATACAGTGATGATGTAAGTACCCATAAATTAATGTATATTATACAATGAATACAATCATGGGATGTAAATACACAACAAAATAGGTAGTACTGGCTAATATAGCATGAATCTAACAGGAATAAAAATGCGATGAAAACCCATTACCTTGTACTTTTTCATAGTATAGGGAAGGTTAACATACTTTATAATTATGAAATCAATGATATTATATTATACAAGAACCAAATAAATAAATATGATATCATATACGATCTTTTAATATTGCTTTGTTAATGATATTTAAGTAGTATCATTGTTTTCTGTGTTTACTGATTCGTTTTCCATTATATGTTTTGTTGCATAAGTAATATTTGTTAAGTTTATGATGTATTATATTCATATCCATAATGACATTATGATCTTTAGAATTAATTTTAAATAATAAAATGACAATTATTCTTGAATGGTTACGATGGGTAAGGAATCTTATTGCGTTTGTTGAGACAGTAATACATACGTACAGATGAGCGATAATATCATTCAATTGTTGGTAAAAGTGTATTATACTGGATGGTGTATCATATATAAAGAATCATTAACATGTTTTATTTTTTATTTACATCAATTTTAGTAATTATTATACCCATCCAAATAATGTTGTGTTGAATAACAAACTACACCACGACGTGGAGACGGTAAGCCGTACGTACGCATGTATGGTGACATTATTATTCATAGGATGGATTGAATAATGAATATGTTTGTACCATATTTATAATAATATCACAGTATTTATAAGGTTTTGGTGTTTTTTTGGAATCAATAATTAAAGAGGAAGTGGAAAAAGAAATGAACTTTGAAAGAGGAGGTGAAATTATTACCTCTTCTTCAGGTGCTTCGTTTTGATTTGATCAAAAGGGATCCATATGGTGGATTTATGATCAAAGTAAGGCCTATAGGTTAAATTTAGTGTTGTTGGGAGTATATTTTATTGGGTTTTTTCTGAGCCAAATGGCTTTTTATGTGTGGAATTAATAGAAGGGTAAGTAAACTTTTATAAGAGAGGTGAGAGTCACTTTAGAAAAATCTCAAAATATTATTTTATTATGTAATAATTTTCGGTATATAATGGCTCCAAATGGATTTAGTTCGAGGATAAGGTTGGAATGGGTCGTAAAAACTTCAACCAATAGGTATTATAAATGTTTAGGTCACCATATTAACCTTATGTTTTATATTTTACACATAGTTATTTAGTTTAACTTTTACCAAGTATTCTTGGATTCTTACACTATATGGTTAATAAACATACTATAAACTACCAAGAGAACCTCCAGTGGTTAATTAATTATATATATATCAATATATATGTCATTTTTTTGAACCATTGATTTTTATGAATATTATATCATTTAATAATATAATATTTTTTTTAGAAACTCATTTATCTCAATTGTGACACCATTTAAAATTCGATTTTTTTTGAAAGTCATAAGAGCATGAATACTTCGAAATAAATTCTTATAATTAACCATAAAATATTATATTTATTTATAAAATTTGTGAAATTCATCCAAACTATCAATTTAAATTTATTTATATATTTACAATATTAATTATTTTAGGTTTTTCATTAACAAGGTAATTACCGCATCATCATTGTGTCATAAATAAATTTTTTATTTTAATTTTTAAATGTTATAAATATAATACCATGATTTATGAAATTTATTTAGATTTAATATGAATATTTATAGTCTAATTTAGTATATGTATGACACTATATTAAAAATGTTTTGGTTATGAAGATTCGAATTTAACACTTATAACTCTTCCTTAAATAAAATAAACATAAATGTCCTAATATAATCCGGGTGGACCATAGAGGATAATATTTTATTACTAAGGTATATTTTGGTTGAAAATAAATTTATCCAATATAATTAAGATATGTTTTAGGGTAATTAAAATTTCATTTTTACATTTAATTACCCAATTTACATTTAATCGTTGTAAATAAAAGTCAAAAGTTATTGTTTGCAAATACTAATTTTCATCTTATTGAACACAATTTTAATAACTTATTTCAATAGTGTCTCTCAGACTTTTTATATTAAATTCATAAAACCGGTAAAATTACGTTTTATTCAAATTTTCTAATGCTCCTAGAAGGTGGGTAAAATAATGAAATAAATATTCAACAAAATTTTATACATCTAATTTTATTATAAAATGACTCCAATGAATTATATTCAACTAATATAGGTATTATTAATCTATTTGGACTTAAAATTAATTTTAAAAAAAATAAATAAATATTCGGTTTTTAAACAATAACGTAGTGTTTTTTACTATTCATCAAAAATTTAATGGTTTCATTAACATACAAAAAATTTATCCAAACTATATTTTTATGTCCCGCTTCAAAAGAATAAGTTAATTTCATAATATTTAATACTTAAAAGTTTAAAATAATAGATTACAAAGGGTTTTCGATTAAAAGGTGGAAACCGACATTTTTCTAAAAATACTACTTTTATGAGAAAAATTGATTTATTCTATATATTATGTATAAGAAAAACAAATTATGAATGTTATAATTATATGGGATATATATATATATAAAATTAAAAATGTGGTTATTACTATTAATAGCTGTTTTTTAAATGTCTAGTTTCATAGGTCGTGGTGCGTTTGAACTCGGTGTTGCGTACATCACACGTTATTGTAATATTAAAAGAGAAGCAGACCCTGGAATCATGGGGAGTAACATTCTTCCCTCCTTAAATAAATTTTTTTCATATAATTTGAAATTTTTCTTTGGAAATAAAACATTAAAATTTGAAAATATCTTTGTGGAAAATCCACCTCAGAAAAGGTGTTAATAAATTTTTTTCTTTATAAGAGTTAAAGTGAAATTAAAACGTAACCACCAAATTAGGATTTAGAATAGTATAACAATGGAGGCAAATATAATTGGGTGAAAACGTAAATATTTATACGGAGTGATTTCAGTCATCAATCACAAAAAAGTGTATGGAAAATTTAGGGCCTCGAAGGCATCAATCTATGATGAATAATGTAATGTTTTAGCATAACATATTTTTGGTTTTAAGATCCTTTCCCTAATGTTTAAGAATTAATTTTTACATAGAATGAAAAAAAATTGATATGTATAGTTACAACCTGTATCTAATTTCTACCACAAACTCATCATTCACTCAAAATGATATATATTCAAGATGACTTGGTCCCACCTGAAATGCTAGAATCAACATACAAAGAATCAAATAATCCAAAAACGATGGACAATATATTTCCCCATTATATTGAGATTAACCAAAACAAAAAGGTTAGTTCAAGATCAGATGATCCCCAAGAGGATAATCCTTTAAAGAAAGAAATACTAATCTTAATTTCTAAAATAAAACCAATAATACCCAAAGTTCAATAAATACCATTCAGTAAACAAATATCCTTAAAATCATTCAATATAATCAAAACAAAGACTAAAACCCAAAACTCATAAGAATTTTATTACGTAGTCTTCTATGTTAAATTGTATTTCCAAATAACATTGACTACTCTTAATGTCACATACCTAAAAGTAATTAACTTAATCACATATTTTTATAATAAGTTACTAATTTAAAAAAAATAACCTAAATCGCTATAAGACCACAATAAAAACAATGATATAAATTAACCATTACTCCTCAGATGAAATTCCACAGTATTTTATTTTCCTTAGGCATATATTGTTCCAAATTGAGAAAATTTCTTCCAAAATAACATCTATTTCATAATCAAAAAATCGTTTTCGTATAATAAGCATATCCATTTAATAAGCATAAGATCCCCAATAGAATTATTATTGAGCAATAAAGTAATTTAACAAAAAAAGAATTATCCACACAAACTAGGGTCTTCACGTAGCCCAGTGGTTGGTGATAAATCCCAGTTGCACTTTAGTTGTGGGTTCGATTCTCACAACATTGTCAGACACAATGGTTTGTCACATGTTGTGCATGTTTTAATTTTTCAAAAATTATATTTAATAACATTCCCAAAATGATATAAATTCTTAAAAATAACCATAACATAATTTTGCATCCAATGTTATCTAATGCCTCACATTTTCATCCAAAAATTTTATAACTTGTAATTGCCCCAAATTAAAGGATCATATAATCCCTAATGGTAATTTATAACTATATCCCTAATATAAAAGATAATTCATCCTCAAATATCAATTTTACATAACAAACATTCAGGTTACACATACAATATTAATGTCTTCTAAAGTAATCCAATCAACAAATAGCACCAATACCTTTAAGCATTTTTCCATCAATTTATTTCCACTTAGGTTCTTCCTTGACAAAAAATATATCTTATAAAATAATTCATTCCCTCAGGTAATGCCATGGTCCCCCAAATTTATAGAAAATGACAGTAAATGGAATCCTTTGATCATTTTAATTTTATTCCATATAACTCTTTATTTTTCCTCAGCAATTCATTATTTATGTCCATATTTCCCGCACATAAAGCATTTCATTGTTTCATTGAGAAACTTTCCTAGGTGTCTCCTTCTTCATTTCCTGCATAATGGAAATTGAGTTTTCTTATCTCCACGGTCTCCACTAATGGTTCTATTATCATTCACTTCCATTCCCTTAATTGTTGAGTGTGGGAGTTGATAAATATATATATTATTGATCATATTTTTGAAAAATTGATTCGGAATGAACACAATATCTTTTACACCTATCAAAATTCCATTTTGTTTATCATTTCCACCACCGTTCCCACCATTTAGATGATGTTACATGTTACTATGACTTCATTGGAATCCATATATTTACTAAAAAAGAAATCATTGTGTGAGTGACAATAGTAATAAAATCATTTAGAGAATATCATGACACCTTATTTTCAGTCTAAAACAATTTATGATTAAACAAGGTTATTTATTTTCATATTATATTAAAATATTTTAAATGGGTTTGTAAATAAAATTTGAATTTTCCTAAGCATATCCATTGGGAGTGTCGTTACCAAGAGTGCAGCAAGGCCCGTTGTCATGCACCAGTTACTATTCATGTCTAGCTCAAAGGGGTGTTTTAGGTTTTAACCCAAGGTACATCTATGCAAGAGGTGCCTCTATCGGCACGTATCTAGACCAGGATGTATTTCATGGAAAACCCCAAAATTTTTACATTACGAAATGTTTTGGATGTCCTTCTATTTTATTCCCCAAAGTATATCTTTAGGTAATATTCTTTAATAATAGTTTTTCAAAATCTTATTTCAAAGGTTTGTACTAAACATCCTCTGATACCAACTATAACACCTTGACCCTTGTTACCCAAATATGGTTCATTATTACATAACATTGGTATGATCTCAAGAGATAATTTCTCGAAAGATATCTTAGTTTAGTACCCTTGGAAGTAGTAGATACATATATAAATTTTACATTACATCATGAAATAAATAAAAACAACATTTTCCCCCTTTGAACACACTCATATCCATTGGCTTATCCCGGAAGGTTAAACATTATATACATCTTCACATATTGGGAAAATAAAATATAAGAAATGGTTGAGATTAGATGCTCAGCATAGATAACAATATAGTAGGAAATATCATAAATAATCAAAAACATTTAAGGAAATTATAAGACTAAAACACAAGCCTTTTAAACATAAAAATCGTCATAATATGGTAATGATAAATTGAATAATTCCATTTACTTTTTCACATAGATATTCTACTATTTGAATAATCACATGCAATATCAATAGTCAGTTTCATAAGGATAGAATGCATATTTTCGGACATCATAACCAGATAGTCAAGGCCTCATCCCAAAACTACAAATAATATTTTTTCAAGGCCTTGTTCCCATACACTAGTTTTTCTCATTAGACCTACTGATGCATCAAGGATATATATTAGGCTCCATCCATCACTTACTAAGTCAAATTCATTCCTCATATAAAAAGGTTGAAAAATAATCTAAACATTCATATTAAAACAAGAATACGAAATGTCAATATTTTAACCATAAACCATGAATGGTATAAAAATAGCACATCCATAGTCAAAACTAACTCATTCAATACAATATTGAAAATTTTATTATAAAAAATTAAACTCAATATAGAATAATGAAGGGTATTGACATAGATAAAAATAATAATTAAAACTATTTGATAGAAATATCCCCCATTTTCTTGAAAACATTTATAAAAATCCTTATTTTCCAAGAAACCATTTCAAAAATATTTTTAATCAAAGTGTCCCAAACCAATTTGAAAATATAAAATTGAATTTTAATTTAAAAAAATTAATGTCCTTATAAATAAATTCCTGAAAAACATTTTTTGAAACATGGACATTAATTTAAAAGATTCTAAAGAATAAAATTTTAAAACATTTAAATTGATATTTTAGTTATAGTTCCTAACCAAATGAGAGATGCTTGGATAAAAATAATTGAGATAATAAAAACATTATAAAAACATGATAATAAATGGATGCATGATATACCATGTCAATGTATAGTATATACACCATATAAAAGTGAATTGGCGCATAGCTAATGAGCCTGTACCGATATGGTAAGGGCTCCTACTTGGCATCCATAAGACTAAGGTTCAAAACCAGGTGAAGGAAAAACACTAGGGGTATTGTAGTAGTACTTTAGAAAGTATTGTAGTAGTTACTCTTCGGTACTGTAATAGATGAAATTATTCACCCGATTTGGGCCTTCGGGCCATCAAATGGCCTTCGGGCCACATGGCCTTTAGGCCATTAATACCAGGGAGTAGCCCAATTCACACAGATCCGGCCCCAGAAGAGCATCAATGCAACAAGAATAGAAGTCACCAGAAGCAGAGCTAACCATATTGGAAGAATGAGAGGGTATTGTAACCACCATCGGGACTAGGAACCATGAATCTTTGTATGAGGAAATGATAGTCGATCAAAAATTCAAGGTGGAGAGCTAGAAAATCAATTATGTAGAAGCTGGGGAGGGGTAGATATTGCGGGTTGGGCCTACATGTCATGTATTGGACATGGTATGCCTCTGGGCCATCGGGTCATGTATTGAAATTCATGTCGGGCCTCGTACCTTGGTCCTACGGGTCATATACGAGTTCCCCTTAAACCCTTAAAAGGGGGATTATCCATAATATAATACAAAAATAAGGCCTTCGGTTCATTTGGGCCAATTGGCATATAACAACAAATAAGTCTCAAGGGAATGTATGTTGTGATGAAATCCTTTATAAAGTCTATATCATTAGGTTAAGGAAAAATCAATGGCATAATTATTTGTGGAAATATAAAAACACTAAATATTATTGGATATTCTATGTAATTTAATTAGAGGACATTCACATATATTTGTGTAAAAACAACACCAATGACTTTGATGTTTAACTAAATAAATAGAAATTGAGTTAAAATTACTCTTATCAAGTTATTTTCGATGAGCTGAGATTTTATTAATCCAGTGATTTTGTGAATCAAAAGTATATCCACACAATGGGGCGTGTAAATGACTAGATAACTAAACAAATAGTGATTATACACATAATCATAGAGTAGTATAATCAATGAAGTTTGTATAAAACTGAATGAGTGGAAATTGAAATTTGAGATTCCCGTGATAATTTGGTAACTTATGAAACATACATCCCATGAAATAAGGATCATACAATGATGATGTAAATACCCATAAATTAAAATACATTACACAAATAATACAATCATGGGCAGTACATACACCACACAAAAGATAATAGTGGAAAATATAGTATGAATCTCACGGGAATAAAAGATAGATGAAATCCCCTTACCTTGTACTTTCACATAGTATAGGGTACGTTAACATCCTGTATAATGTTGATGTGGTTGGTATTAAATTATTAACGAACCAAATACATAAATATGATATCATATATGATCTACTAGTATTTCATTGTTAATGATAATTCAACATTATCATTGTTTTGGGTGTTAACTGATTCGTTTTCCTTTATATGTTTTGTTATGTAAGTCATGTTTGTAATGTATATGATGTATTTGATTCATATAAATAATTAAATTATGTTTTTAAACATTATTTTTAAATCATAAAATGAAAATTATTCTTGAATGGTTATGATGGCGAATGAATCTTATCGTGTTTGTGTGGACGGTAATACATACGTATGCATGAGTGACAATATCATTCAATTGATGGTAAAATATTACTTAATTGGATGGTATATCATATATACAGAATCATTGAAATGTTTACTTTTTTATTTACATATATTTTACTCATTATTATACCGATCCAAATAATTAAGTGTTTAATAACAAGCTACACCCCGACGTGGAGATCGTAAGTCGTACATACACATATATGGGGGCTTTTTCATACATATGATGGATATAATAATGAATATGGTAGTAAAATATTTTTAGTAACATAAAATAATGTATAAGGTACTGGATTTACTATTTTGGTATGGAGACAACAAAGAAAGTAGAAGTGGAAGAATAAAAGAACTTTGAAAGAGGTGCTAAAATTTTTACCTCTTCTTTGGATGATTCCTTTTGATTTTATCAAAAGGGCTCCATATATTGGCTTTATGATCAAAGTAAGGCATCTAGTTTGACGTTATGGTAGTAGGGAGTATATTTGGGCATGGTTTGGCCATGAAAAATGGATTTGGAGGTGTGACATTAAGAGAAGGAAAAGTAACCTTTTATAAGAGAGCTGAGGGTCACTTTAGGAAAATGATGAAATATTATTTTATTATATCATAATATTCAATTTTTAATGGTCAAAATAGTTTTATTTAATGTATAAGGTGGGTATTGTTTGAAATACCTTCAACCTATAGGTGTTATAAAAGTCTAGGTTACCATATTGACCTTATCTTTCAGATTTAACTCTTAGTTAATTAGTTTAACTTTTACCATGTCTTCTAGTATTCTTACAGTATATTGTTAAATGAACTATAAACTACCAATATAACCTAAAGTTGTTCATTAATGATATATTTATTATTATATAATTCTTTCTTCTAAACCATTTATTTTTAAAAATATTATATCATTTAGTAAAATAATATTGTTTCTAAAAACTCATTTATGTCAATTTTGACACTATTTAATATTTGGTTTTTGTGAAAGTCATAACAAAATGATTACTTCTAAAAAATCGTTTAATCAACCATAACATGTCATATTAATATTGAAAAATCTTTTAATACATCAAAAGTATCAATTTACATTTATTTGGATATTTATTATTTAAATTAATTTAATCTTTCATTAATAAGGTAATTATTTAATCATCATTGTGTCATAAATCCATTTTATTATATATGGTCTAAAAATTAAAAATAAAATAATATTATGTTGGAAATATTTTTATTTTTCTAATAAATATTTATAGTCTAATTTATCTTATATATATCCCATTATTAAAAATATTTTAGTAATAAAATTTGAATTTAACACTTTTAACTCTTCTTTAAATAAAATTATAATAATTGTATTAACTTAATCCAAGTGGACCAACGTGGATAATATTTTATTCATAAGGATTATTTTGGTCGAAATTTTTTTCCCAATATAATGAGGATATTTTTGTGGTAATTATAAAATCATTTTTACCTTTAATTACCCCGTTTACTTTTAATTATTGTAAATAAAAAATAAAAGCTACTATTCACCACAATTATTTTCATATTACTGAACAAAATTTTACATAATGATGTCAATAATGTGTCAATTATTTTTTAAATTCAATTTATAATAGTGGTAAAATTACGTTTTATTCAAATTTGATAACGTTCCTAGAAGGTGGGATAAAAAACATTTAAAAAATTCAATAAAATTTTATATATCTACTTTTATTTTAATATGACTCCAATAAATTAAATTTAACTATTATAGGTTTTAGGTATCTATTTTTACATAAAACCAATTTATATAAAATATATAATTATTTAAATAAAAAGTTTGTTTTTAAACAATAACACAGTGTTTGTCACTATTCATGAAAAATGTAATGTTTTTAGAAAAATAACCAAAATTTATTCAACATAATTTTTAAGTCTTTCTTATAAAGAATAATTTAATTCCATTAACTTCAATTTATAAACGTTTCAAATATTATATTATAAAGTGTTCTCCATTAAAAGGCGGAAAAACTGCATTTTTTTAAAAATACTTAATTTATCTAAAAAATTGAATTTGTCCTTATATTATGTCTAAGAAACACAAAATATGATTATTAAAATTCTATGGTATATATATATATATAATTCAAAATGTGGTTATTAATATTCATAATATATATTTAAATGGCTAGTTTAATATTTTGTGGTACGCTTCAACTCGATGTTGCGTACATCACACACTATTTTATTATTCAAAGAGAAGTGTACCATGGATGATTGGGGTTATACATTCTTCTCTATTTCAATAAATTGAGTCCTCTCAATTTTATATTTTTTTTCAGAAATAAAATGCAAAAAATAGAAAATACCTTGGTGGAAAACCCATATCATAAATAGGTAAATAAATATTAGTCATAATAAGAGTGAAAGGAAAATAAAAAATTTCCCATGAAGTTTGGATTTCGAGTAGGAGAACATTGGTTGTTATTATAATTGGAGGGAAAATGTAAATATTTATAATTATTGATTGAGTAATCAATCTTAGACAAGTGAATGGAAAATTGAGGGCCTCAAATCCATAAATCTATGATGAATAACTTAAGGTATTTGGATAACACATTATTTGGGTTTATGACCCTTTCCCTAAAGTTTAATAGTTAACTTTGTCATAGAATAAAAAAATACTTGATATGTAGAGTTCCATCCTTTAACCAATTTCTACCACAAACTCATATTTCATTCCAAATTACGAGTATTCAAGATGGCTTGGTCACAGCTAAAGTGCTAGAATCAACATAAAGAGAATCACATAATCCATGAACGGTGAACTATATATTTCCTCTGCCATTAGAGATTAACCAAAAACAAAATGGTTAGTATAATATTAGATATTACCCAAAAAGGATACTCCTTTAGAGAAAGATATAGTAATATTTATTTCTAAAATTAAACCAACAATACCCAAAGTTCCATAAAAACCATTAAATAAAAAAATTTCCTTAAAATCCATCAACATAATCCAAACTAATATTGAAACCAAAAACACTAAATAATTTGATTATGTAGTTTTCCATGTTAAATTGTATCTCCAAATAACATCAACTACTCTTAATGTCACATACATAAAATTAATTAACCTAGTCACATATTCTCTCTAATAGGTTAATAATATCCATAAATAGTCTAAATAACTATAAGTCAAAAATAAAAACATATCTAAAAATACACTATTACTTCTCAAATGAAATCCCATTGTATTCTAATTTCCTTAGGCATATAGTGTTCTTAATAGAGAGAATTTATTCCAATATAACATTTATCTCGTAATCACCAAATCATTTTCCGATACATAATATATACATTAGATAAACATAATATCCCAAATGAACATATTATTGAAAAATAAAATCATTTAACTAAAATGAATTTTTCACACTAACCAGTGACTTCACGTAGTCCAGTGGTAGGTGATAAATCATAGTCTTACATTGGTTGTGGGTTTTATTCTCGCTTCTTTGTCCGACGCAATGGGTTGTCACATGGTCTGCGTGTTGTATTTTTTTTTAAAAATAATTTTTTAACATTACCAACATGATATAAATTCATCAAAATAACAATAACATAATTTTACCACAAATTATTTATCATATCTCCCATTTTCATCCCAAAATTTAATAACTTGTAATTTCCTCAGATTCAAGGATCATATAAACCAAAATGGATATTTATAAATATTTCTGCAATAGAAAATATAATTCTTCCTCAAATAGAATCATCACATAACAAACTTCAGGTTTACACATATAGGAGAAAAGTCTTCCAAAGTAATCACATCAAAAATGAGCACTAATACCATTAAACACTGCACCATGATTTTATTTCTATATAGGTTCTTCCTTGACCAAAAGGTTATCATATAGAATAAAGAATTCACTCGGGTAATGCATAGGTCCCCTACATTAATGGAAAATGATTGTAAATGGATTCTTGGTATCATTTTATCCTTCCATTGTACTTTTAATTTTTACTTGGCAATTCATTACTTTATGTCCTTCTTTTTCATATGAAAAGTATTTATTTTTTCAATTAAGGCAATTTCATTGGTGTCTCCTTCCACATTTCATACATGATAAAAATCGAGCTTTCTTTTTTCAATGGTCTCCACTTCTTGGTCTCTTATCATTCACTACCTTTCTCTTCTTTTTTGAGTCTAGAGTTGGTTAATACATATGTTGTTGATCATATTATTGGAAACCTAATTCAGTATGAACATGATATCTTTTACGTCGATCAACATTCCATTTCATTGATCATTTACACCATTGTTCCCACCTTGTACATTAGGTAAAATGTTTCTATGAAATCCTTGGAATCCATCCATTGACAAAAATGAAAAATAATTTTGTGAGTAACAATAGTCATAAAATCATTTAGAAGATATCGTGACACTTTATTTTCAATCTAAAAAACCTAATTATTAAACAAGATTAATTATTCTCATCATATTTTAAAATCATTCAAATTGGTTTGTAAATAATATGTGAATTATCCTAAGCATATCCCTTGGGAGTGTCGTAACCTAGAGTGTACCAAGGCTTGTTGTCGTGCACCAGTCCTCATTTGAGTCTATCTCAAAGTAGTGTTTTCGGGTTTTACCCATATGTAAATCTGTGCCAGAGCCACCTCTACCTATTCGTATCTAGACAGGGATGTATTTCCTTGAAAAACTAAAAAATATTTAAATTACAAATAATTTTTGATGTTCTTCTACGTTAATCCCCAATTTCTATCTTAGGGTAATATTATCTAATTAGAGTTCTTATAAATCTTGTGTCCTTTGATTGTACTAAACATCCAATGATACCAACTGTAACGCCCTGAACCTAGTTACCATGATTCAGTGCATTATTACATAACATCAGCATGATCTCAATAGATTATGTCTCGAATGGCCGATTAGTTTAGTATCCTTGTATGTACTATATTCATTCATAAATTTTACATTTCATCATGAAATAAATAAATGCAATATTGTTCCCTCTTTGAATACACTCATATCCATTTACCTATCATTGTAGGTTAAACATAATATAAGTCTTCACATGCTGGGAAAAAACATAAGAAAGGGGTGATCTCAGATGCTCTGTAGGGATAAACATATAGTGGGAATTATCATAAATAATTATAAACATTTAAGGAAATGCATAAGACTAAAACAAAATCCTTTTAAACATAAAATTAAACATAATATAGAGAATATAAATCAAATAATTTCATTAAAATATTCACATGGATATCCTAATAGTTGAATAATCACATGAAATATCAATAGTAAATTTCATATTGATGGAGTACATAATGCCAGACCTCATAACAACATAGTCAGGGCCTCGTTCCAAGACTATAAATAAGATTTTGTTAAGGCCTTGTGCCAAGACACTATTTCGCCTCATGAGAAATACCAATGCATCGAGGAGCTATAGCAGACACCTACCATCAATTACTAATTATAATTCATTACTTATATGAAAAAGATGAAACATAATCTAAACATTTATATTAAAACTAGCATAGGAAATTTCAATATTTTAATCACATGCCAGGAATGGAATAAAAAATATCACATCCATAGTAAAAAAACTCATTAAACTAAATATAAAATTTTCTATTATAATAAAATAACCTCAATCAATAATAAAGAATGATATTGACACAGATGAAAATAATTATCAAAACTAATTTAGAGAAATATCCTCCCTTTTTCCTAAAAACTTTTAAAAGTCTCACTATTTATCAAGATGTCATTTAAATTATATTTTTTAATAAAAGTGTCCCATTACACATTGAATCTTTTAAATGAAAATTTATTTTCTAAAAATTAATGTACACTTAATTAAATTCCTTAAATCCATTTTTAAAACATGGACATTAAATAGAAATATTTAGAAGAATAAATTTTTAAAACATTTAAATTGATATTTTCGTTAGAGTTCCTATCCAAATGAGATATTCTTGAATACAAATAATAGAGGTTATGAAAACATTATAATATCTTGAGAATTAATGGATTCATGATATATTATGTCAAATCACAGTATATAAACCATATAAAAGTGATTTGGCACATAACAACAAAGAAGTCTCAATGGAATATATGTTGAGATAAAATCCCTTATAAAGACCCCATCCTTAGGTTAAGGATAAATAGATGACATAATTATGTGTGAAAAATATAAAACGACTAAATATGAATGGATATTAATTGTAAATCAATCATAGGACATTCATACATATTCCTGTAAAAACCACACCTAAGACTTGGATTTTTAACTCAGTGAATGGAAATTGAGTTAAAATTACTCATATCAAGAACTTATTGATGACTTGATAATTTATAAATGGAGTGATTATGTGAATAAAAAGTATATCCACACAAATAGGAGTGAAAATTACTACATAAGTAAATAAATAGTTATTAGACACATAATCTTGGAGTAAAATAATCAAGGATGTTTGCGTTAAACATAATGAGTGGAAATTGAAATTTGAAATTCCATTACCGATTTGGTAACTTAGGAAACATACACCACATGAAATAAGAATCATAAAATTATGATTTAAATGACCATAAATGAAATTATATTACACAAACAATACGATCATGGGCAGTACATACCCCACACAAAAGGTAATAGTGGCAAATGTAGCATGAATCTCAAAGGAATAAAAGTCAGATGAAAACCCCTTATCTTGTAGTTTTCTTTAGTATAGGATAGGTTAACCTCCAGTATAATGGTGAAATAATTGTTATTAAATTATAAAATAACAAAATACATAAATATTATATCAAATATGATCTTCTAATATTGCTTTTTCAATGATATTGCAGTAATATCATTGTTTTGGGTGTTAACTGATTCAATTTCTTTTATATTTTTTGTTACTTAAGTCATGTTTGTTATGTATAGGATTTATTTTAATCATATACAGAATTAAATTATGTTAATAAACATTAATATTAAATCTTCAAATGAAAATTATTCTTGAATGGTTACGATGGATAATGAATTTGTTCGCGTTCTGGGAGATGGTAATCTGTATATACACCTGAGCGACAATATCGTTCAATTGTTTGTAAAATCATATTTAGTAGGATTGTATATCATATATAAATAATCATAAAAATGTTTTATTTATTATTTAAATCTAATTTACTCATTATTATACCCATCCAAATAATTAAGTGTTGAATAACAAACTACACCACGACGTGGAGACGGTAAGTCGTACGTATGCACATATAGGGACTTTGTCATTCATAGGATGGATATAATAATGAATATGGTTGTAAAATATTTATAATAACATCATAGTATGTATAAGGTAATGGATTTTTTATTTTGTTATGGAAACCACAAAGAAAGTGGAAGTGGAAGAAGAAAAGAACGTCGAAAGAGGTGGTGAAATTATTACATCTTCTTCGGGTGCTTATTTTTTGATTCGATCAAAAGGGATCTTTAGGATGGATTAATGATCAATGTATGAACTCTTGTATTATGTTATGGTAATTGGTAGGATATTATATCAGGTTTTACCAAGCAAAATGGCTTCGAAGGTGTGAAATTATGTGATTGGGAAGTACCCTATTATAATTGAGGTAAGGGTCACTTTAGGAAAAGCATGAAATATTATATTATTATATAATCATTTTCACTTTCTAATTGATCAAAATGGAATTATTCAGAGTATAAGGTGGGTATGGGTCAAAATATCATCATCCAATAGATTTTATAAAAGTTTCGGTCACCTTATAATCGTTATATTTTAGATTTAACAGATTGTTAATTAGTTTTAATTTTACCATGTCTTCTTTTATTCATACACCATATGGTTAATAAACATACTATAACATTCCAAGTGAACCTCTAGTTCTTCATTAATGATATATCTGTAATTATATATGTCCTTTGGAAGAAAATTATATTTTTTGGAATATTATATCATTTAACAATATAATATTTGTTTTAAATCTCATTTATGTCAGTTTCGACAATATTTAGTATTTGGTTTTTGTGAAAGTCATAAAAACATGATTACTTCAAGAAAAATTCCTTGAATCAACCGTAACATTTAATATTAATCTATAATATTCGTGTAATTCATAAAATGTATCAATTATTATTTATTTAGATATTTATAATATCAATTATTTTAATCTTTCATTAATAAGTTAAATATTGCATCATCATTGTGACAGAAATAAATATAATTTCCTATTGTCTAGAAATTATAAATAAAATACCATGATGTAGGATATTTATTTTATATTTCTAATGAATATTTTGAGTCGAATTTATCTTATGTATAGACATATATTAAAATGGTTTTAGTTATAAAATTTCCAATTGAACACTTTTAACTCTTCTTTTAATAAAATAGTAATAAATGGGAAATTCATAATTATGATGACCCAACATGAAAAGGTTCAAGGATCCTTCATGATGTTTCTAGGGATTACAAGTATTGAAGATCCTTTCCTCTAAGGAGGATATTAATTTAGTTGGTGAGTAAAAAACCTTATATGTCAATATCACAGACACAAAAAGAGAGAATTTCCACTTCATTCTGAGGGCCATGAATGATTTTTGAAGACATGAGTGTATGACCAATGAATATTTCTATCAATAGAGGGTTATAACACCCTCGGAATATATAAATCTTAATTATAAATTTTTATACCTTTCCTCAATGTTTTCAAATCACAAGTTCTGGGAAATAAAATGATAGGAAATGGAGTGTCACATTCTGTCCTTGAGGAAGGGTAATCAATAGAGTGATATAATGATGATAATGTTGAATCCACTCAAATATATTGGTATAAATATTTTAAGTCATGGTTCAAAGTGATTTAATGGTAGGATTATATAGGTGATTCATACCAGGATTAGTTCATACAGACTGAGTTGTTGAGTTCCTACATGATGATGTTTGGGACCATAAGGATTGGAATATCCTTTATAGAGTGAAACATTTGGTTGATGACAATAAGTTCATATTCATGATCCATATGCATTCATATAGAGGCATGAAAAGAGTATCATGAAGCAGGATATAATTTCCATGGTCCATGGATGGATTATAATTATTTGAGAAACATAAATAATGATATTTGATTTATGGGTAACGTAAATCCATTAAGGGATCATGTACCCAAAAATTTGTGTCACCACCTAGAGAACATATTCACATGGTGAGTTAATGCGACAAATCATTTATCTAACTTATTCATGGACAATTGGGTACATTTATCATAGATTGTTTTTCATTTGGTCTATAATGTAGTTCATATGAGATTTATAGATTATTCATTTATACCCTAATTTATTTTTCCTAAAATCTATAGATGAAGATATTAGAAAGTGATGACTCAACGTTTCCTCTGGCCGCCCATTTTGGGATTTCGACCTGACAAGTTTGGTGTCACTTTTTCTTGTAGTTTATTGTCAAGATATTTTGACCATTACAATCTAGATTTCAATGTAGTAATACTTTGACCTAAGTGCAGAAAATTTATGGTCTTCACTCACATGGACCAAATATGGGAGATGTTACACAAGATCCTAATTAGGATAATCAGGGCCAATTGAACTCCAACATCCTTCATAGTGGGATATGGTAATGATTTAAATCACTAATCGAGGTTCTCGTGTCATGAGTATTGATATGGGAAATTCATAATGGTGATGACCCAAAATAGATTGAGATAGCCAGCTTCATGCGGTGATGTCATGCTCACAATAATTAGGAATCCCTTTATATTGGACCATGATATTGTATGTTAGTGGGCCTTAATACCTTATATTACAGAATAATGGTCAAACCAAGAGATATCCTTTATTTTTCCATGAATATGGAATGATTGAGGAAATATAAGGTACTCAATACATGAAATGTGTCACATGGATTGAAGATATTTTAAAAGATGGTAGAAGAACCCCATAATCAATTTATTTGGGATAAGGCTCTTGTGGTCCATTGATATGGGATGACTATGGTTAATATTATGTAAAATTTATCATCATGTATTGGGGATGATTTCTATGAACTTTGTCATCATGGGTTGAGTAATTTCTTATCCAAAAATTTTAAAGTCATTCAACAAATACGTTTTCATTTCTATTTAACATCATGCGGTGAGGTTGACCATGTTTTAATTTTTAATGCCATCGGACCAATATGTTTTTCATGAATTTTAATTTCATGTATTATGGACATACTCCCATGTAGTTTAATGTCATACAACATGGATGTAATCCCATTCAGTTTAAAATCATGTAGTAAGGATGTGGGAAATGAAGTGAATTTTTTTTCAGGATATATTATGTACACAATAAAGATGTATGTAGATATCGCTCAAACATATGAAAAATGAGATCATTTGAATTTTTTTCTATGTAGTTTGGGTGAAATTCTCCTTAGTTGTTGCATATTGTCCAATGATTGGAGATCTGAATGTCACTATGAACACAATGATGATGGGAATCATGCCACACGAAGTTCTTGAATTCCCCTATATATTAAAATCATGCAATGTGGAAGATGGGGAATAGATATGAATGGATGGAAATGTTTTGTATGGGTCTAAGGGTGGATGTCTGGGTATCCTGACATATCTCAAGGAAATTTCAATCAAACCACACATATTTCTAAAGGTACATGTAGTTTAATGTCATGTGGTGAGGATGCAGATCTCCTAAAGTGAAATAATTGTATAGTGTATGGTCCCATTAATGGAATTATGGGTTTCACTATATATCCCAAGGTTATTGTAATAACACCACATGCTTTTCTAAATAAGTTCCATGTGTAGGTCTAAGCTGTATTTTAAGAGGGGAAAAATTTATATTGATTGGTTGCGACTGGACCTATTCTTTGAAATTTGAACGTCACTACATATCCTATGAGGACATGAATAAAGTCAAATTTAGTTATTGAGTGTTGAATACTATATGCAAGTCTAACCCATAAAGAGTGGATGACATTATTTTCATTAATTATTGTACTTGGGATCAGGATCGAAGGCCCTAGAGTCACTAAATATGCTGTGATGACCAGAATCCAGACACACATTATTACTAATGAATAATGATGTTTAACATCATGTGGAATCGAAAAATATGGAATTACATGAAAAAGTGCTGATGTTATGGTTGGAGCCAAGGATGGAATTATGAGCGTCACTGTATATCACATGAAAATGAGAATTAAACAACCCACAATTCATGAAGAACTGGGATGTTTATCATCATACATCATGGTTGTGGGAACCCTAATCAGAAGTGAGATATATTGGCTATAGGTGTTATATGTAATGACCCAATTTTTTTAATAATATTTGTCACCTAAATTTTTCTGTTATTTTATTTTATACTCCACATAACTATTTCATTTAATTAATGAAGTGATTCCATTGGGTTTCAACAATTATATGACTTTTTGAAACTAAACTCTTAACTTTGAGATTATTCCTTATAAATACAAGAGATCATGGTTAATTAATACAGAAAGAAGAGTCGATGACATCATCCAGTAGACTCGGGCCATGTGAAGCTCATCTTTCAGAGCTTTAGAAGGTGGTAGCATCACTGGGATTAGCCCTAGACTAAGCCCAAGCCAAACTTCAACATGTGAATCTTGAACGGAATTTCCAAAGGGAGAAGTTCAAGCTGATAAAAATCACTGCTCGGGAGATATTGTCCAATCCACCCCAAGATTCTATCACCATAGAACACCGTATAGTTAGGTCCTATGCAGGTGTTATAAGGGGCTATGTAACGAATCTTTAGTTAATTTTTGTAATCCTTTTGTATAAATAAAATTTTTCTTATAGTTAAGGAAAATTTTATGAATTTTAAATGTCTGGATAAATATATGATGAATTTATAGAACTTCCATTTTATTGATGAATTTTGGAGAAATGGTTTTATTTTAACTATTTTTTTCATTATATAATTAATAATGTGAATTGGCATTTAAAAAATGGTCTTCCATAGTTGTGTTCAGTAAGAAATTTTGAGTCTAATAAGACCATCTTAATTTTTAGTGAAAAGTAAAGTATGAATAGTAACATCCCCGTATGAATAGTAATAAATACTAAGGATTATTAAATCAGCTAAAAAAGAGAAACTTCACCCATTAATGTATAAATATATTTTTTACATCCTCAAAGTGAAAAAATGATCATTGTAGAAGTTTTGGTATTTTTGTATGTCATAAATATTCTATATACAATTTTATAATGAATTTAATAATATTAAAGAGAAATTTATTTTCATAAAATATAATCATATATTATTACATTATCGTCTTATGTTTATATGATAATTTCATGGTACCTTTATTACTTTTATAAGGTGTTACAAAATGAGTTATAGTTTGAAAGTTGTATTTTTGGAATAAATAAAGATTTTATTTAGAAATTATTTAAATAATATATAGAAAATTATTTTCATTAAATTGAATTTTTTTAAATTCATATAATTTATATTATGTTAGGGTGAATTTTAGGGATTTTTCTGAAATACATAAATTTTCAGTGAACAATAAAAATATAGTTTTGATTTTCGGGTGTTTACTAACATCATTAATGATGTAATAATTCTGGTAGAATTATGAATAGTAAAATATTCTATTAGGTTTACCAGGTGGTCAATACTATGGGAAAATACCATGTTCAAGCCCATGGTTTTTCCAATACCACTGATGAGGTGTCCCTTGGAAATTAATAATTTTTTCCATCACTTTTCCTATAAATACCAATCCATTACCTCATATATTTCATTCCAAAATCCTTCCCAAAGAATTTATAGTCTTTTTACTTTCCCATTAGTCCTCCCAAGGTTCCCTCATTCCTCCCAGGGTCCCAACCATCAAGATTTCGATGTTACTCTTCAAGGTAAGGGATCCTTTCACCCTCCTCTTTTAAGTCATGAATTATTTATGTTATGTATAATAATTCCATTTAATTATGTGGGGGATTGTTATTATATATTTTTACTACATTCCATTTAATTTCCAAATTATTAGAGACAGTTTCTTCTCTCATCAAATTATTTTATGAATCTTTACGTGACGCCATTAGGGTGTCGAATTTTCGTAAAAGAAATTGTGTCTTCTCTTTTACTTCAAGTTTCATTTTCATATGGTATATCCTTCAAATATCGATACCATGATCTTATTTCATTTTATTCTTTACCTATAATGTATTATTAGTTATTTAGAGTGGGTCACCCTTGTCCCCTCTCTTTTTAATTTTTTCTAAAAATATGTTATGTAGCTGTTATGCTGTATAATTTTCTTCCCAAAATTCCTGTATCTTCCTCTCATGAAATTATCTTGTGAATACCCAACCTCTTTCATTTCGATGGGTGATCATAAATACAAAAAAATTATATATCTGATTCTGGAATTGTCATACATATAACCCGCTCTCCCTTTCTACGGATTATGAAGGACTTAATGATATTATTTTTAAGCTCTTTTTAAACGTCGTGATTTTGACATGAAACCCATTTCATTAATTATATTTGGGTTATTTATGAAATTTTGTATTATGATCTATGTGGATCATAAGAAATTCAAGACATATTATGGGTTCTACTTGATAGTGCTCCAATGCATTGGTTAATGAATTAATCTCTAGGAATGACAGGTTTCACGATACAAGGTGAATAGCCTTGGTAATTTTTATGAAACCATGGGGATGAACCATGGTGATATGTTCATGAATGTATAAATGAAATGTTGTAGCAATATATTCAAGTTATGATTCATTTTTTATCATAATATTATTATTATTCTATTTATTGTGTCTTTATGATTTTTATCATGTTCATATTAATATTGCTCAAGATCTCGTGCTAACTATTGTACTTGTTTCCCTTACTAAGACTTCTGCACACCCTTTACGTTGATGTATGTCTCCAGGTTATGAGATACAGTAATTTTTACTTAGTAATAACTTATGATGAATCCTTATAAGTGTATTAGTTGAATTTTTTAGGTATTCAAGTATTATTTTCCCTGGTTTCCAAGACATTAGAGTTTAATGTTCATTTTTTTATAAAATTCCATGATAAGTTATGTAATATAAAGGCGGAATGTCATCATTGTTCTTAGAGGATATTATAGTTATTTAAGAAAATTAGTGTACAAATAAATGGGAATAAGTCTATAGAAAATTTTAAATATAGTAAAACTTCCTAGTATTTTGGTTAGTATTGAATAAGTGTTTAATCAAAAAAATACATCCTTACCTGCATACGAGCAGGTACAAGAGGCTCTGGCACAGATGTACATAGGGGTAAAACCTGAAAACATTGCTTTAGGATAGACTCCATCATGAACTGGTGCACGAAAATGGTCCTTGCTTATCTCGTGGTCACAACACTCCTGAGGGATATTTTTGGTTAATTGCAAGCATTTTATGAATCACTATGAGGGAATTAATGAAAAATGTAATAGTTTAAGCATGATGTTTTAAGATATAAAATCATTTATAGTTAAAATATTTGTGAATGAAATAAGTTTCTCACTATGGTTTTATTCTT
Source organism: Viscum album (assembly GCA_963277665.1). Taxonomy (NCBI): domain Eukaryota; kingdom Viridiplantae; phylum Streptophyta; class Magnoliopsida; order Santalales; family Viscaceae; genus Viscum; species Viscum album. The sequence goes on from OY728148.1 coordinate 317,662,696, forward strand.
TTAGAAAATGGAGTCTAATAGGAGGAACCATGCAAATGGTGACCGCAATGGACCATGCGCGAATAACCCTCCGATGGAAGTTGGAATGAAATTTTTTTTGTGAATGATGAACCAACTGACTCAAGTTATGAGAAATAACATGAATCTAGGAGAGATATTTATCCCACCACGAAGGGAAAAACATTATATTGAAACCTTTATGCATCAACAGCATCCAACTATCAATGGATCTACTGACCCATTGATTTCTGAACAGTGGATCAGCTCTCTTGAAAAGATAGTTTCTGTGCTCCGCTGTTCAGAGCAAGAGAAGGTCACCCTAGCTATCTATCTCTTAGAAGAATAAGCTGATCAGTAGTGGGATATGATTAAAAACATGAGTCCAAGATTGGAGGATGAAGCTATGGAGTGCGAAGAGTTCAGAGGGATCATCTTCAGTAAGTATTTCTCTCATTCCTTGAGAACATGAATGGAGAAGGAGATTCTCGAGATGAAGTTGAAGAAGAATGAATATATGGGAATATAAAAGATGAACATTACAAGAATTTATCCTTATAACATAAGCATTTTCATGGATCCTAATGTTAAGATTTTTATATTCTTAAGTGGACTGAGTCCTCATCTGCGGAAGAATATTGCCAATCGAGGTTAAGACCACTATGAGAAGATCATATAGAGACCAATGAAAGTTGAACTGGTGTTTTGTGAGACACAATGGTCTAATAAATCAAACTAAAAGAATATATTTATGGGGCCCAGATTAGGGAGGACTATTGATCATGGAAGATGAGGAAATCAGGTTCAACGTTCCATGTGTAATAAATGTGGGAAAAATCATTCGGCGAACTACCTACTCAAGAGTGGGAAAGGATACAAGTGTGGAAGATATGGCTATATTTCAAGGATTATTTGTAGTGAGTTGAAACCTCAACGTCCAAACACTAACAACAATGTGAAGATGGTGCATGCCCTACCTAATATCCAGTTCTTTATGTTTGGACAGCTGTGGAACTTTTTAAATAACTTTCAAAATCTGAGGACAATGGAGGGGAATCACTATCAGCCTCTGCAAAAGCCAATGGAGAAAGGTCATTCATTTTCTATCAAGAAAACTGGAGTTGAATCTATGAATGATTTGGTAGCATGTATTTTTTTTCCTCTCAAAGCTAGAAATTACATTGTTTTATTCTGGTTTTATGCATTCATTTATTTCCTCCATGTTTGCAATGACATTAGAATCAACCATAGTCTTGAAAAAAGTAGATTTATCAGTCCAGACTCCTAGTGGGATTATCCAAGCATCATCATTGTTTAGAAACTATAGTATTTACTTTGGTGGGAACAATCTTATTGAAAATATAGTAGTCATTCCCATGCTGGAATTCGACATTAAACTACGGATGGATTGGCTCTCAAAGTATAATGCTATGATCAAATGTAGAAGTAAGGAAATCTCAATATTCATGAATGGAAAACCTACATTTTTCATCCACAGAGAGATATATCAACCTTATTTTTGTCTATAAGAACCCCCCATATCCTTCTTTATGGAGATGATCGGTGAAGAAGAATAAGGAGATGAGAGTTTAAGGATAGAAAAAATCCCCACCATCTAAGAATACCTTGATGTATTTCCTAAGGAGTTACCTGAACTTCCCCCATAAAGAGAGGTAGATTTATCTATTCAACTCATACCTGGATCTCATACGATATCGAATAACCCGTATAGAGTGGAAAATGTGGAGCGGGAGGATTAAAGAAATAACTCATTGATTTGTTGGAGAAGGATTTTATCTGATAGAGTGTGTCTCCTTGGGGAGAACCAGTTCTCATTCTGGTGAAGACGGATGGATTGATGAGGCTATGTAATGATTATAGATAACGAAATGGGATCACAGTAAAGAACAAATACCCTCTTCTAGGAATTGATGATTTGATTAACCAACTTCGTGGGGCTCAATTCTTCTCTAAAATTGATCTTTGTTTCAGTTATCATCAATTGAGGGTTATGAATGAATATATTCCAAAAATCTACCTTCTGATCAAGATATGGGAATTACAAGTTTGTTGTTATGCACTTCGTACTGACTAATGCACCATAAATTTTTATGTATTTGATGAATAGAGTATTTAATAACTACCTTGATAACTTTGTAGTGGTTCTTATTGATGATATTATGATATATTCCAAAATTCATGAGGAGTATGAGGATCATCTAAGAGTTATTTTGAAAACTCTATAAAAAAAGATGATTATTGGAAAGTTAGGAAAATGTGAATTCTATTTACAAAAAGTTTCTTTCTTTGGGTCACATTGAAACTAATAAAGGAATCACAGTTGACCTTACAAATACCTATGTAGTAGAGGAGTGGACACAACCAACAAAAATAACTAATATTCATAGTTTCCTTGGTTTAGTGAAATATTATAAGAGGTTTGTGAAAAACTATTCCCAACTTTCTAATCCATTAACCAAATTAACTCAAAAAGGGGTCAAGTTCATTTAGACAAAGGAGTGTGGGGAAAGATTCAAAGAGATGAAGAAATGATTGGTTAATGCACTCATGTTAACTCTCGCCTCAAGTGGACAAGGATTCATTATTTTTAGTGATGCATCTCTAAAAGGGCTTGGGTGCTTCCTCATGAAAAATGACAATGTCATTGGTTATGCATCTTGATGGTTGAAGACTCATGAGAAAAACTATCCTATGCATGGTCTGAAGATAGCTACAGTCCATTTTTCATTGAAGATATAGAGAAACTATCTTTATGGGGATAAATGTGATATATACACAGACCATCAATGTTTTAAGTATATTTTCACATGAATGGAATTAAACATGCGACAAAGGAGATGGTTGTAACTTCTTAAAGACTACGATTGTTCAATTAATTATCATTCTAGAAGAGAAAAAAAGATTTTTTTCATCAAGTAGGAAAGACCTTGTTGTTCGTTCTATGAAGAGGATTCAAAAAGATCCTTTGATCAATGAACTATTAAAGCTGGATATTGGAATTATAAGGTAAGGGAAGTCATTGACCCTAACCCAAATGATTTCTCAACCATAATTACTAGAGAGGATCATGAATGCTTATAAAGAAGATACATTGTTATAGAATAAGTTTGAGGTTGTGAAGGATGGTAGGTTTCTTGAGTTAAATATTGATCAAGAAGGTGTACAAAATTTTTGTAAAAGACTATGTGTACAATATATTCCAGAAAAAAAGAAGTATCTGATGGATGAATCTCATCGTTCTAATTTATCTATACATCCTAGAATAAAAAAATGTATAGGGACCTTCGTGATCATTATTGGTTCGATAATAGGAAAAAGGATATTTTCTAACTACACTTCAAGGTTCATAGTATGTTAGTAAGTGAAGGATGAGTGTCGACTTCCTAAAGGGGTGTTTCAACCACTACCCTTACCAGCATGGAAGCTGGAAAATATCACAATGGACTTCATCACTGGTCTCCCAAGGACTTATGAAGGAAATAATGTGATATGGATTATTGTGGACCATCTCACCAAGACTGCCCATTTTATCTCTATTCGGGAAGATTTCTCTCCTAGTCAACTTTCCAGTATTTACATAAAGGAGGTGGTAAGGCTCCATAGAGTTCAACTTTCTATCGTATATGATTGTGATTCAAGGTTCACATCAAAATTCTGGAAAAGTCTTCAAAACAGAACTGAGCACTGAATTGAATTTTAGTACGGCCTATGACCCCCAAAATGATGGCCAATCTGAAAGGGCCATTGAAACACTTGAGGAATTGCTGAGAACATGCTCAATGGAATTTAGAGGTGGATGGGATCAACATCTCCCTATAGTTGAGTTATCTTACAACAACATATTCCACATGAGAATTCAAATGGAACCCCATGATGCTCTATATGGGAAAAAATTTAGAACTCCTACTTGATGGGATGAAGCTGGTGAGAGAAAGCTTCTTGGGACTGACCTTATGAAAAAAAATGATAGAAAAATACCACACCATCCATAAAAAAATTAAGGATGCTCAGAGTCAGAAAAAGAGTTATGACAAAAACTATCAAAGGGAATTGGTGTTTCATGTTGGTGACAAGGTCTCTATTTGAATTTCACCTTGGAAGAGAGTCAAGAGTTTGGGAAGAAAGGGAATCTCTTCCCAAGGTGCATTGGACCATATGAAATCCTTGATCATGTCGGAGCAGCGGCCTATCAGCTTGCACTTCCTCCAAATCTATAACAAGTTCATGAAGTCTTCCACGTATCCCTCTTGAGGAAGTACAGACTTGACCCTTCCCATGCACTAATCCCAGAGGTATTAAAACTGGAACATGAACTCTCTTATGAGGAGTAGTCGGTGGAGATCCTATATCATAGAGACAAGTTTCTATGCAACAAGGCTACCCACCTTGTTAAGGTGTTGCGGAGGAACCAAAAATGTGAATAATTCACGTGGGAACTGGAAGAGTCTATGATGTATAAGTACCCACACCTTTTCTCTTCTAAGTGTACGAGTTAAATTTTCAGGGAAAAATTTTCTTAAGGGGGGAAGAATGTAACGACATGACCATCTAATCAATAATTGTTTCTTAAATTTGTGTGTTATTTTATTTTATACTCAAAAAAATTATCCTTTAATTAATGAAGTGATATCATTGGGTTTCGACTATTATATGACCGTTAGAAACTAAACTCTTAATGATGCAATTATTTCATATAAATACATGTGATGAAGGTTAATTTATACAGAAAGAAGTGTCGATGGAATCATCCAGTAGACTCGGGCCATATGAAGCCCATCTATCGGAGCTTGGGAAGAAGGTAGTAGCACTGGGCTTTTGTCTGGACCAAGCCTAAGCCAAACATCAACATTTGAAGCTTGAACGGAATTGCCAAAGGGAGAAGTTCAAGATGATAGAAATCCAATGTCATGAATTTTTGTCCGAGAGACCCCGAGAATCTATCACCATAGATCACTTTACACTTAGGTCCTATGCATTTGTTTTTACAGGATTTGTAATGAATCCTTAGTTAGATTCTGTAATCCTTTTGTATAAATAAAATTCTAAATTTTTATTATGGAAAAATTTGAGAATTTCAAATGTTCTGATAAATATAGGATGAATTTATAGAAGTTCCATTTTATTGATGAATTTTGAAAACAATGGGTATTTTAAATATTTATTCATTCTTTAAATAATTAATAATTAGAGTTGATTTTTTAAAAAAGGTCTTCTAAAGTTGTCTTCACTATGAAATTTTGAGTCTAATAAGATCAACTAAATTTTTAGTGAATAGTAAAGTACAAATAGTAATATACTCGTATGAATAGTAATGAATTGTAAATCGGCCAAGAAATAGAATCTTTAACCATGAAGGTATAAATTCATTTTAGACGTCTTTAATGTTAAAAAACAATCATAGTATAAGTTTTGGTATTTTTGCATGTCATAAATATTTTAGTTACAATTTTATAATTAATTTAATAATTTAAAATGGAAATTTATTTACATAAAATGTAATCATATAGTTTTACTTTATTTTGTTATGGTTATACAATAATTTTATGGGACTTTTATTACTTTCATAAGGTGTTACAAAATGAGTTACAGATTTATAGTTGTATTTTAGGAATAAATAATTATTTTATTTAGAAATTAAATTAAAAATATTTATAAAAATATTTTCAATAAATAGAGTTTATTTTTGAATTCATAGCATTGGAATTAGGTTAGGGTGAATTTTTTTGATTTTTCTGAAATAGTTGAATTTTCAGTGAATAGTAAAAATACAGTTTTGGGTTTCGAGTGTTTAATGACATCATTAATGATGTATTAATGATGAAATCATTCTGGTAGAATTTTGAATAGTAAAATATGCTATGAGGTGTCCTAAGTGGCCAATGCCATGGTAAAATAATGTAACACCCCAAACTTCTACAATACACTTCTCTTTGAATAATGCAATAGCGTGTGTTGTACGCAACATCGAGTTCAAACACACCACAACCAATCAAACTAGCCATTATGAATAGTAATACCCACTTTTTGAAATTTATAAATTTTATTCTTCAAAATGGACTTCATTTTTGGATTCTAAATATTGAAATTAGCCTAGGGTGAATTTTTGGTGTTTTTCTGAAAAACATCATTTTTTTATGAATAGTGACACCACTATGTGGTAGTTATAAAAACTGAATTTTTCATTAAACTTAATTTTACCGCTTCTGTGGGTGGAATTTTGAAAATCCGAGAGACACTATTAATATCAAGGATTAAAATGTGGTTCAATGAGATGAAAATAATTTTTGGTGAATAGTAACTTTTTACTTTTATTTACCACAGTTAAAAGTAAATAGGGTAATTAAGGGTAAAAATGATATTAATATTACCCTAACACATGTCCTATTTCAATTAGATGAGCTTAATTAGACCAAAAAACCGGAGGAATAAAATATTATCATTTATGTCCACCTGGATTAGATTAGGACATTTATAATTATTTAATTTAAAGAAGAGTTAAAAGAGTTAAAATCAATGTTTATTTACTAAAACATTTTAAATATATGGTTAAACATAATATGAATTAGATTATAAATATTCATTAGAAAGATAAAAAGTTTTCATACATAATTATATTTTATTTATAATTTTTAGACATTAAATAATTTAATTTATTTATGACACAATGATGATGCAGTAATTACCATAACAGTAAGAAATTAAATTAATTGATATTATAAATACCCAAATAAATATAATATTAGACTTTTTAGGAATTAAACTAATTTTATAGGTTAATATGACATGTTAGGATTGATTTAATTAACTTTTTTTAAGTAATAATTCTGTTATGATTTTCACAAAAATCAATTTTCCAAATAGTGTCAAAATTGACATAAAAGAGTTTTTAAAACAAATATTATATTATTAATTGATATTCAATTTCTAAAAATCTAAGGTAAGGCCAAGAGACTTATATCATGATAGTTGTATCATTAATGTACCACTTTAGGTTCGGTTGGAGGTATATAGTAAGATTATTAACTATATAATATAAAAATACACAGTGACATGGTTAGTGTCAAACTTATTAATTAAGAGTTAAAACTAAAAGATAAGTTAATATAATGATCCAAACCTGTACAAATTATATTGGTTGAGTGTTTTTCTACACATCCCCACCATAAACTTTAAATAATATACTTTGGAGTCATTAGAAACCGAATATGAATTTATTATAAAATATCATTTCTAGCTTTTCGAAAGGTGCCCCTCATCCCTCTCATAAAAGGGCACTCCCCCTTCTCATTAATTCACACCATCAAAGCCATTTGGCTTGGACAAACTCTGCACATATACTCTCTGAACTTCCCTCACTTCATCCTAAAGGCATTTATTTAGTCAGAAACCCAACCTATAGAGCCCTTTTGATCAAATCAAATGGAAGAACTCTAAATAGAGGTAATGATTTCACCACCACTTTTCAAGTTCCTTTCTTCTTCCACTTCTTCTTTCTTTTTTATTACCATTCTAAAATAATGAATCTAGTATCTCAGATATAATATAATATTATTATAAATATGTTACAACCATATTTAGTATTCTATCCATCCTTTGAATAACATGTCACCATACGTGCGTACGTAAGGCTTACCATCTCCACGTCGTGGTGTAATTGTTATTCAATAAATTATTATTTGGATGGGTATAATAATGATGTGAAATTCATGTAAATAATAAATATAACATGATAATTATTCTATATATATGATATACCATCTAATTATATATTATTTTAATATCAATAGAATGATATTGTCGCTCGTGCGTACGTACAGACTACCGTCTCCACAAACGTGATGAGATTCATTCTCCATCGTATCCATTCAAGTATAATTATCATTTGATGATTTAAAAAAATGTATAAGGACTTGATATCATTCTGGATATGAATAAGACACAACCTATCCCTGACAAACATGGCATACATAACAAAACATATAAAAGAAAATGAGTAAGTTAACACCCGAAATGATGATAATACTAAGATATTATTAACAAAGCAGTGTTAAAATATCATATATGATAACATAATAATGTATATGATTCTTTTATAATTTAATAACAATTATTTCACCATTATACAGGGGGTTAACCTACCCCAACCAAGGAAAAGTACAAGGTAAGGGTTATTTCACAATCTCTTCTTTATCCGAGGTTGTTTATATGTGATTATCTAGTGGGACCTCTTTATCATCCACATCCATGTTTCTTAAAACTGTATTTCAAATCATTCTTACTATTATAAAGATTATGGTATAAATTCATTTATACCCTTGTTTACTTTTTATAAGTGGTTTATAAAGGAATCTTTCCATTGTTTTCCAAACAAGGTCATTTTTAAACCTTTTTGACAGAATTAAGGTAAGAATGTTTTGTTAACTTATACGGTGGGTGCGGCTATTTTATGCCATTATAAAATTGTCGAAGCTTACCTAACAATAATATAAGAATATTTTCAATGAAAATGTTTTATTTTATAAATATATGACTCTTAAATGATTTCAAAATATAAAGAGATATTTCTCTAAAAAGCGTTTTGATTTATTCTATGTAAACATCCTTTTATGGATTTTACGCTTATTTGAAGTTGATTTATTATGATACAATACAACTATATTTTATTGAAGGTTTTGTGATATTTTTGACTATGGATGTGTTATTTTTATACCATTCAGGGTTTATGGAGAAAGTATTGACATTTCATATGCTAGTTTTAATACAAATGTTTATGTTATGTTTAAACCTGTTCATATGAGGAATGCATTGGACTTAATATGTGATGGGTGGATCCCTCTATAGCTCCTCGATGCATCGATAGGTCTCCTTAGACAAACTAGTGTCTTGGCATAAGGCCTTGGCAAAATCTTATTTATAGTCTTGGCACGAGGCCTTGGCTATGTGGTTATGATAGTCTGACATTATGCATTCCATCATTATGAAACTGGTTATTGATATTTCATGTGATTATTCGATTAGTAGAATACCCATGTGAATAAGTAAATGGAATTATTTCATTTTATTTTTTTCATACAATGTTGAAGTTCATGTTTAAATGGCTTTTGTTTTAGTTATACATTGCCTTAAATTTTTATTCTTATTTATGAAAGTATTCGCTATATTTTTATCCTTACTAAGCATTTGAGCTCACCCCTTTTCTATGTTTTATTTTTTCCAAGATGTGAAGAAGTAAATTATGAATGACTTGCAGGGATAGTATGAGGGGATAAGAGTGTAGACTATGGAGACTATGTTGTTTTAGTTTTCATTTTTATGATGTAATGTAAAACTTTATGAATATATCTAGTTATTCCAAGGCTACTAAACTAATCGGTATTTCGATATTTGATCTCTCTTGTGATCATGCCAGCGTTATGTAATAATGCACTGAATCTGGGTAACTGGGGTCGGGGCGTTACAGTTGGTATCAGAGGATATTTAGTACAATCCTTGGAAGCTAGATTTAGATAAACTCGGATTAGAGCACATATACATAAGATGGACTTTAAGGATTAGTATAGAAGAACTTCTTAGAATTTTTGCGTTGTAGAAATTTTTTGAGTTTTCGGATCAATACATCTCTGTCTGGATACGAGCAGGTAGAGGCGGCTCTGGCACAGATGTACCTAGGGGTAAAACCCGAAAACACCGCTTTGAGCTAGACTCGAATGGGAACTGGTGCATGACAACGGGCTTTGCTGCACTCTTGGTTACACACTCCTGGGGGATATGCTTAGGATAACTCTCATTTTCTTTACAAATTATTATGAAGGGTTTATGAGTATATACTTCCTCAAAGAAATCATTTTTATGATTATGGATTATATCCATAAATAGTTATATTTATGTTAAGTGTTTTATAAGTATGGAATTATGTATTTTGATTCATAAAATGATCTAGTTTATGAAATTGTTTAGAAATGGAACCTAGTAGAAGAAATGGAAATAGTATCAATGCACGCACTCCTTGTATGGATTTCCATCCTTCTCAAGATAATTATAGTGGAGCTAGTGATGCAACTAGTGCCGATCAGCTAATCACCATACCGGGACAACTCACTCTGGTTATGAATAATAACCTTACCCATATGGAGCACCCTGATCCATAGTGTGGAGGATCAATGTTAGATCTCATTATGAGGCAACATCCACCAACGTTCAATGGGAGTACAAATACCTTTGTAGTTGAGAAATGAATAAATTCCCTAGAGAAAATATTTCAGGCTATGGGGAGTAGTGAAAGGGAAAAAGTTTTCTTGGTAGTTTACCACCTCACTGGAGATGATGATCAATGGTGTTCATTGATTCAAAAAACTAAGGAAGATGATGAAGTATCAAATGTGGAATGGAGGGAGTTAAAAGATCTATTTTTAGAAAAATACTTTCCTCGTGACCATCAAGCAGATATGGAAACACAATTTCTGAGTCTGAGACAAAAGCAGGATGAGAATGTCGCAAAGTATGAGGCTAACATTACAAGGTTACCAAGGTATGCTAGAGATTATATACATAACCCAAGAAGTAAGATTGATCGTATCTTCGATGGGTTAAAACCATTTCTCTGTCGAGCAATAGTCTCACAATCCTTCTCATCGTATGAAGACATTGTCTCATGTGCTATCAAGACAGAGAAAGAATTATCAAAGCCTTATGACGTTAAACCAAAGAAAAAGAAGAAGAGATATGCTGATCAATCTGGGAATGGAAAAAAAGGGAAGAAGGGAAAAGATGAATATCCATCCTACAGTAAATGTTGGAAGAAACACCCCAGTACTTTCTTAAAAGGAACGGGAGTCTGTTACAAGTGTGATGAAAAAGGCCACCAAACTCGTGATTTCAAGGGGAAGAAGGAAGCTACCGATGTCCAATACTACAATTGAAGGGAGATGGGACATTATGCAAATGAATGTCCTAAGAGTCAGGGGAGCTTAGCTCAGAAAAGACCAAGGGATCAAGGCCAAGCTTATGCTATCACTACTGCTGAGTTAAAAGCTCCAAAAGACGTGGTGGTACGTAATTTAATGGTTTCCTCAAGTTTTTAAAATGCATTTTTTTATTCTGGATCATCGCATTGTTTCATATCTTCCCAGTTTTCTATGAAAATTAGGTATTTACAATTTGATTTAACGAGGGAGTTGTCAGTTAAAACTCCTAAGGGAAGTATCATTGGAACAAATTTTTGTGAATCAGTACCCATTAGAGCACATAAATGTTCTTTATATGATGATCTCATCGTCATACCTATGATTGGGTTTGATATAATCCTCGGTATGGACTGGCATTTAGACCATGATGTGAATATTTATTGTAAGAAAAAGGAGGTTACGATTTTTGATGATGATGATAAGAAACACATTATCTTTATAGCAGAATCGTCACCACCTAATTTTTATCTAGATCCACCCCCAATAGCTCAACTAAATTCAATTATTGGGGAGGAATAGAATGAAATGGCTATGGGTGAGGAAAGGAATGTTGAAATAGAAGATGTACCTGTTGTGCAAGAATATGAAGATGTGTTTCTAGAGGATTTACCTGGACATCCTCCATAACGAGAAGTTGGGTTTTCCATTTATTTATTTCCTGGATCAAGGCCTATATCAAAGACCCCTTATAGAATAGCCACTTTAGAATTAGTTGAACTAAAGAAACAAATAGAGGAATTGAGTAAAAATGGACTTATTCTCACTAGTGTTTCTCCATGGGGAGCCCCTATTCTTTTTGTTAAAAAGAAAGATGGATCTATGAGGTTATGTATCAACTACAGGGAGATCAATGCTATAACAATAAAGAACAAGTATCCCCTACCTCGCATCGATGATTTATTTTACCAACTGCATGGAGTTCAATACATTTCAAACATTGACCTTCGATCTGGATACCATCAGTTGTGTTTGAAGAAGGAAGACATTCTGAAGACTTCATTTCAAACCAGGTACGAGCATTACGAGTTTATAGTAATGCCTTTTGGATTGACTAATGCACCCTTTGTATTCGTGGATATGATGAATAGAGTTTTTAAGTAATATCTCGATGAATTTGTGGTGGTATTTTTTTTGATGATATCTTGGTATTCTCCAAAATCTATGAAGATCATGAAAATCACATGCGCATTATCCTGAAGACTCTGAGAAGACATGAATTATATGGGAAGTTTAGCAAGTGTGAATTCTAGCTTCAGGAGATTTACTTTCTTGGCCATATTGTCTCTAAAGATGGAATCTCTATTGATCCTTCTAAGACCAAGGAAATCCAATAATGGCTAGCACCTATGAGTATAACTGAGGTATGCAGTTTTATTTGTTTGGCAGGTTATTATAGACGTTTCGTCCAGAATTTTGCCCGATTGGAAAACCCATTAATGAAGCTCAGATGTAAAGGGGTTAAATTTGTTTGGACAAAAGTGTGTGAAGAATGTTTTGAATGACTGAAGATAAGATTAGTCCATGCTCCTATATTGACTCTACCATTGGGGAATGATGGGTTCGTTATTTATAGTGATTCATCAAAGAAAAGACTTGGTTGTGTCCTTATGCAGAATGATAGGGTTATTTCCCTTGCATCACGCCATTTGAAAATTCATGAACAAAACTATCCTACTCATGATCTTGATTTAGAAGCTATGATCTTTGCTTTGATGATATAGAGGCACTACCTCTATGGTGAAAAATGTGAGATTTATACTGATCACACGAGTTTGAAGTATATTTTCTCACAAAAAGAACTCAACATGAGGAAAAAGAGATGGCTTGAATTACTCAAGGATTATGATTGCATGATACACTACCACCTGGGGAAATAAAACAAGGTCGTAGATGCTTTGAGTAGAAAATATCATGGAGTTTTGAACAATATGAGAATTGAAAGGGATCCAATTTTCATGGACCTAGTGAATATGTACATGGGAAGAACCAAGGAAGGTGAAACATCAATGATTTTTCACACGGTTGCCAAACCATATTTACTAGAATGGATTAAGAGGTCTCAGACTGATGATGAAGAATTTCAAAAGAAGATTAAAGCTGTGAATGATGGGAGCTTGAGAGACTTTGTGTGTGAAGAAGGAATTTTGAAATTCGAGAAGAGGCTTTGTTTTCCCGGTATACCTAATCTAAAAAGGGAATTTCTGGATGATGCTCATAGTCCCAATTTCTCTATACACCCTAAGAGAACCAAAATGTATTGAGATTTGAAGGAAAATTTTTGGTGGGACAACATGGAGAAAGAGATATCCGATTTTGTGTCATGATTTATGGTTTTTCAACAAGTGAAAGCTAGAAGACAACATCCAGGTGGAGTATTGCAACCTCTTCCCATACCTGAGTGGAAATGGGACAATATTACGATGGACATTGACATGGGGTTTCCAAAGACTCCTAGAAGGAACGAGGCAATATGGTTTATTGTTGATCGTCTTACCAAGTATGCACATTTTCCTTCTATAAGAGAAGATCTACCACTGGAACGTCTCGCCAGACAATATATTGATGAAGTTGGGAGACTTCATGGAGTACCCCTATTGATTGTTTCTGATCATGATCCCCATTTTACTTCAAGATTCTGGAAAATTCTTCAAAAATCCTAGGATACTGAACTTAATTTGAGCACTGCCTACCACCCTCAAACATATGGGCAATCAGAACGAACTATTCAAACCATAGAAGACATGTTGAGATCCTGGTCACTTGACTTTCAGGGTATGTGGGATCAATATTTACCTCTGGTAGAATTTTTCTATAACAATCGCTTCCATTCGAGTATTCATATGGCACCATATAAAGTGTTATATGAAAAGAGATGTTGCACACCAACCTGTTGGGATGAAGTTGGTGAAAGAAAACTTGTAGGCCCAGAACTGGTGGAGGAAACAATTGAAAAGAAGAAGGTAATCCAAAACCATATCAAAGAAGCTCAAAGTAGGCAGAAGAGCTATGTCGATAATCAAAGGAAGGATTTGGAATTTCAAGTCAGTGATCATGTTTTCCTGAAGGTATCTCCATGGAAGGGAGTCATGCGTTTTGGTAAGAAAGGTAAACTGAGTCCCAGGTACACCAGACCTTTCGAAATTCTAGAACAAATTGGGGTTGTAGCTAACCGATTGACAATGCTGCCAAGTCTATCCAAAGTTCATGATGTGTTCCACGTATCTCTTTTGAGGAAATACATGTCTGACCTAACACATGTACTCACCTATGAGGAATTAGAACTGGAACCCGATCTGTCTTATTGCGAAGAGCCCGTCAAGATTCTTGATATGAGAGAACAAGGAGTGAGAAATCAGACGACTCGTCTGGTAAAAGTCTTGTGGAGAAACTATAAGATGGAAGAGGCAACGTGGGAACCCGAGGAACTTATGATGAAGAACCACCCGAGTATTTTCATGCGTTAGTATTCTAGAAATTTCGAGGATGAAATTATTTGAAGTAGGGGAGAATGTAACACCCCAATATTATGTGGTACACTTCTCTTTGAATAATGCAATAGTGTGTGTTGTACATAACATCGAGTTCTAACACACCAAAACCAATCAAACTAGCCGTTATGAATAGTAATACCAAACTTTTGAAATTTATAAATTTTATTTTTCAAAATAGACTTCATTTTTTGATTCGGAATATTGAAATTAACCTAGGGTGAATTTTTGGGGTTTTTCTGAAAAACTTCATTTTTTGATGAATAGTGAATCCACTAAGTGGTAGTTAAAAAACTGAATTTTTCATAAAACATAATTTTACCGCTTCTGTGAGTGGAATTTCGAAAATCTGAGAGACACAGTTAATATCAAGAAGTAAAATGTGGTTCAATGAGATGAATATAATTTTTGGTGAATAGTAACTTTTTACTTTTATTTACCACGGTTAAAAGTAAATAGGGAAATTAAGGGTAAAAATGATATTAATATTACACTAACACATGTCCTAATTCTATTGTATAAGCTTAATTCAACCAAAAACAACCTTAGGAATAAAATATTATCATTTAGGTCCACTTGGATTAGATTAGGACATTTATTATTATTTAATTCAAAGAAGAGTTAAAAGAGTTAAAATCAATGTTTATTTACTAAAACATTTTTAATATAGGGTTAAACATAAGACAAATTTGATTATAAATATTCATTAGAAATCTAAAATTATTTATTACATAATAATATTTTATTTATAATTTTTATACATTATATAATTTAATTTATTTATGACACAATGATGATGCAGTAATTACCATAATAGTAAAAAATTAAAATAATTGATATTATAAATACCAAAATAAATATAATTTTGACTTTTAATGAATTACACTAATTTTATAGGTTAATATGACATGTTAGGATTGATTTTATTAAATTTTTTCGAAGTAATAATTCTGTTATAATTTTCACAAAAATCAATTTTTCAAATATTGTCAAAACTGACATAAAAGAGTTTTTAAAACAAATATTATATTATTAATTGATATTCAATTCCTAAAAATCTAAGGTTCGGAGAAGAGACTTATACCGTGATAGGTGTATCATTAATGGACCACTTGAGGGTCTCTTGGAGGTATATAGTATTTTTATTAACTATATAATATAAAAATACAAAGTGACATGGTAAGTGTCAAACTAATTAACTAAGAGTTAAAACTAAACGATAAGGTTAATATATTGACCCAAAACTGTCTAAATTCTATTGGTTGAGTGGTGTTCGACCAATCCCCACCTTAACCTTTAAATAATACACTTTTGAGCCATTATAAATCGTATATGAATTTATTATTAAATAATATTTCTAGCTTTTCCAAAGGTTCCCATCACCCCTCTTATAAAAGGGCACTCCCCCTTCTAATTAATTCACAGCTTCAATGCCATTTGGCTCGGCCATACTCTACCCAAATACTCTATAAACTTCCCTCTATTAATCTTATAGGAATTCATTTAGTCAGAAAGCCATCCTAAGGATCCCTTTTGATCATATCAAAAGGAAGAACCCGAAGAAGAGGTAATGATTTCACCACCCCTTTTCATATTCCTTTCTTCTTCAACTTCTTCTTTCTTTGTTGTTTCCATTCTAAAATAATGAATCCAATATCTACTATATACTGTAATATTATTATAAATGTGGTACAACCATATTCATTATTCTATCCATCCTTTGAATAACATGTCTCCATACGTGCGTACGTACGGCTTACCGTATCCACGTCGTGGTGTAATTGTTATTCAATAAATTATTATTTGGATGGGTTTTATAATGATGTTTAATTCATGTAAATAATAAATATAACATTATAATGATTCTTTATATATTATATAACATCCAATTATTTATTATTTTAACATCAAAAGAATGATATTGTCTCTCGTGCGTACGTACGGACTACCATCTCCACGAACGCGATGAGATTCATTCTCCATCGTATCCATTCAAGTATAATTATCATTTGATGATTTAAAAATAATGTTTAAGGACTTTATATCATTCTGGATATGAATAAGATACAACCAATCCAGAAAAACATGGCGTACGTAACAAATCATATAAAAGAAAACGAGTAAGTTTACACCCAAAATGACGATAATACTAAGATATTATTAACAAAGAAATGTTAAAAGATCATATATGATAAAAGAATAATGTATATGATTCATGTATAATTTAATAACAATCATTTCACCATTATACCGGAGGTTAACCTACCCCAACCAAGGAAAAATACACGGTAAGGGTTATTTCACAATCTCTTCTTTATCCGAGTTTGTTTATACGTGATTATCTAGTGGGACCTCTTTATCATCCACATCCATGTTTCTCAAAAATGTATTTAAAATCATTCTTACTCATTTAAAGACTATGGTATAAATTCATTTATACCATTGTTGACTTTTTATAAGTGGTTTATAAAGGAATCTTTCCATCGTTTTCTAAACAATGTCATTTTTAACCTTTTTTACAGAATGAAGTTAAGAATGTTTTCTTAACTTATACACCGGGTGCGGCTATTTTCGGCCATTATAAAATTGTCGAAGCTTCCCTAACAAGCTTATAAAAAGATTTTCGAAGAAAATGTTTTATTTTATAAAAATATGACGCTTAAATTATTTCAAAATAGAAAGAGATATTTCTCTAAAAAAAGTTTTATTTCATCTATGTCAACATCCATTGATGGATTTTACGCTTATTAGAAATTGATTTATTATGATACAAAATTTCTATATTGTATTGAAGATTTTGTGATATGTTTGACTGTAAATGTGTTATTTTTATACCATTCATGGTTTATGGAGAATGTATTGACATTTCGTGTGCTAGTTTTAATATGAATGTTTACGTTATGTTTAAACCTGTTCATACGAGAAATGCATTGGACTTAATATGTGACGGGTGGAGCCCACTATAGCTCCTCGATGCATCAATAGGTCTCATGAGACAAACTAGTGTGTCGGCACAAGACCTTGACAAATTCTTATTTGTAGTCTTGGCACGAGGCCTTGGCTATGTGGTTATGATAGTCTGGCATTATGCATTCCATCATTATGAAAGTGGTTATTGATATTTCATGTGATTATTCGATTAGTATAATATCCATGTGAATAAGTAAATGGCATTATTTTATTTTATTTTTTCCATACTATGTTTATGTTCACGTTTAAAAGGCTTTTGTTTTAGTTATACATTGCCTTAAATGTTTATTCTTATTTATGAAAGTTTCCACTATATTGTTACCCTTACTGGGAATTTTAGCTCACCCCTTTTCTATGTTTTATTTTTCCCAGGATGTGAGGACGTAAATTATGAATGACCTGCACGGATAGTATGCGGGGATAAGAGTGTAGACTATGGAGACTATGTTGTTTTTGTTTTCATTTTTATGATGTAATATAAAACTTTATGAATACATCTAGTTATTCCAAGGCTACTGAACTAATCTGTCTTTAGATATTTTATCTTTCTTGTGATCATGCCAATCTTATGTAATAATGCACCAACTCTGGGTAACTGGGGTCGGGCGTTACAAATAACATGTTCAATCCCATGGTTTTACCAATACCATCGATGAGGCGTCCCTTGGAAATTAATAATTTATTCCCTCACTTTTCCTATAAATACCAATCCATTCACTCATTCATTTAATTAAAAAATACTCCTCAATTAGTTTATAGTCTTTTTACCTATCATGAAGTCCTCCCAAGGGTCCCTCAGGCCTCCAAACATTCCAACCTTCAAGCTTTTGAAGTTACTCTTCAAGGTAAGGGATCCTTTCACCCTCCTCTTTTAAGTCTTGACTTATCTATGTTTTGTCTTATAGTTCCATTTTATTTTGTTGGGGATAGTTATTATATATATTTACTATAGTATATTTTATTTCCAAATGATCAGATACCCTTTACTCTCTCATCAAATGATTTTCCGAATCTTTACGTGATGTCATTAGGCTACCGAATTTCCGTAAAAAAATCGTGTCTTCTCTTTTCCTCCAAGTTTCATTTTTATATGGTATTTACTTCAAATATCCATACCATGATATTATTTATATTTATTATATACCCATACTGTATTATGAGTTATTTATGAGTGGTTCAATCTTGTCCCCTATCTTTTTAATGTTTTCCAAAAAAAATGTTATGTATTCGTTATGCTATAGAATTTTAATCTCAATATTCCTCTCTCTTTCACTAATTAAATTATCTTGTGATTACCTGACCTATTTAATTTATATGGGTGTTCATAAATAAAAAATTGATATATTTGATTCTGTAATTGACATACATATAACGGTCACTCACTTTTTATGGTTTATAAATTACATAATGGTCTTATTTCTATACTCTTTTTAAAAGTCGTGATTTTGACAAGAAACTCATTTCATTGATTCTATTTGGGTTATTTATGAAAATTTTGATTATTATCTATGTAGCTCAAATGAAATTAAATACATATTTAGGGTGTGCCCCAATATTTCTCCAATGCAATGGGTAATGAATTAATATCTAGGGAATACAAGTTTCACAATACATGGTGAATAGCCTTGGTAATTTTTATGACACCTTGGGGATGAACCTTGGTGATATTTTCATGAATGTATACATGAAATGATGTAGCCACATATTCAAGTTATTAATCATGTTTTTTTCATGATATTCAAATTATTCCATTTATCATGTCTTAATGATTTTTATCATGTTCATATTAATATTTCTCGAGATCACGTGTCAATTTTTGCACTTATTTTCCATACTTAGCCTTTTTCTCACCCTTTCATTTGATGCATGTCTCCATGTTATGATATGTAGTAATTTATACTTAGGAAAAACTTATGATGAATCCTTACAACTGTATTAGAATAATTTTTTATGTTTTCATGTATTTTTATTCCCGATTTCCCATAAAATAGACTTTAATGATCATTTGTTTGTAAAATGTACTGATAAGTTATGTAATAAAAATGCGGGATGCTTTAATCAGTATCAGAGGATAGTTTAGTCATTTATTAAAAGTAGGATATGAAAAAATTATGAATAAGTCTATAGAAATGATTAAATATAGGAAAACTTCATAGTATTTCGGTGAGTATTGAGTAAGTGGTATATCAAGGAAATACATCCATGTCAATATATGAGAAGTTACAGGTGGTTCTCGTACAGATGTACATTGGGGTAAATCCTGAAAACATCATTTTGGGATATAATCAAACAGGAAATGGTACACGACAATGTGCCTTGCTGCACTCTTAGTTACGACACTCCCGAGAGATATTTTTGGTTAATCACAATCTTCTTATGAATCATTATGATCATATTATAGAGAAATTTAATTGTTCAATCAAGATGTTTTTACACATAAAATCATTTATAGTTAAAATATTTGTAAATGAAATAAGTTTCTCACTAAGTTTTTTTTAAATGTAGGGAAATAGGAGGAACCGTGAAAATGGTGACCACAATGGACCATGCGCCAACAGCACTCCGATGGAAGCCGGAATGGAAACATTCACAAGAATGGTGAACCAACTAACTCAAGTTATGGGAAATATCATGAATCAAGCTGAGAGAATGATCCCACCTCAAAGGGAACATCTTTCTGTTCAATACTTTATGGGTCAACGGCCACAAACATTCTATGGATTTACAGACCCATTGATTGTTGAACAATTGATCAGCTCTATTGAGAAGATAGGTTATATGCTTCACTATTCAGAGCAAGAGAAGTTCACCCTAGCTATCTATCTCTTAGAATGAGAAGCTGATCAGTAGTGGGATATGATTAAAAACGCGAGTCCAAGATTGGCGGTTGAAGCTATGGAGTGGGAAGGGTTCATAGGGATATTCTTTAGTAAGTATTTCCCACGTTCCATGAGAAGAATAATGGAGAAGGAGTTTCTCGAGCAAAAGTAGAAGAAAAATGAATCTGTGAAAAGCTACAAGATGAAATTTACAATAAATTCTCATTATACCGTATGCTTTGTCATGGATCCTAATGGAGAGGTTATTAGATTCTAAAGTGGACTAAGTCCTCATCTGTGAAAGAATCTAGTCAATAGAGACTATGACAACTATGAGAAGATCGTACAGAGTGCAATGAAAATTGAACTATAGTTCTATGAGACACAATCGTCACATAAATCAAACGATAGGAAGAGATTGATGGAGCCTATCTTAGGGAGGAGCTTTGATCATGGAAGAAAAGGAAAGCAGATGCAACATCCCCCATGTAATAAATGTGGGAAGAAGCATTCGAGGAACTGTCTGCTTGGGAGCGGGATATTCTACATGTGTGGAAGAGATGGCTATATTTTGAGGATAGATCGTATTGATGTGATACCTCCACTTCCAAACACTAACGACAACGGGAAGGTGTTGCAGGCCCTACCTGATGTCTAGTGCATTAATTTGGACAACTGGGGCACATTTCCAATCATTATCAAAATCCGAGGATAGTGGAGGGGAATCACCACCATCCTCAGCAATGTCCAAGGGAGAAAGGTATTTCTATTTCTATCATAACAGTTGGAGTTGAAGCTCTGAATGATGTGGTATCATGTACTCATGGAGTCCTCTTAAAGCTAGCAAGTACTTGGTTTGATTCTGGTTCTATGCATTCCTTTATTTTCTCCATGTTTTAAATGACTTGAAAATCAACCTCCTTCTTGCAAGAGAGTAGTGTTGTTAGTCAAGACTCTTGGTGGGATTATCCAAGCATCCTCAGTGTTTAGAAACTCTAGTATTTACTTTGGTTACCACAATATTATCACAAATCTTGTAGTCAATCCCATGCTGGAATTCAACATTAAAATAGGGATGGATTGTCTCTCAATGTATAACTATAAGATCAAATGCAGAAGTAAGGAAATGTTAGTAGTCTTGAATGGAAAACCAACATTTATCTTCTAAGGAGAGATATCTCAACCCTATATTTGCCTAGAAGAACCCCCCTATATCCATTTTTATGGATTTCATAGTTGAAGTAGAAGAAGGAGATGTTAGTTTTAGGATAGAAAATATCCCCATCATCCTTGAATACATTGATTTATTTCCTAAGGAGTTACCCGGACCTCCCCCATGAAGAGATGTAGAGTTATCCATTGAACTCGTACCAATATCTCATTCAATATCAAATACCCCATATAGAATGGAAAATGTGGAGCTAGAAGAATTCAGAAAAAACTCCATGATCTTTTTGAGAAGGGGTCTATCTGACTGAGTGTGTCTCCTTAGGGAGCACTAGTTCTCTTGGTGAAGAAGAAGTACACATCGAAGATGTTATGCATTGTTTATAGATAACTAAATGGGATCATAGAAAATAACAAATACCATATTCCATGAATTGATGACTTATTTGACCAACATCATGGGGCTCAATTCATCTCTAAAATTGATCTTCATTCTTGTTATCATCAATTGAGGTTGAAGAAACAAGATATTCCAAAAACTGCCTTCTAATCAAGATATAAGCATTATGAGTTTGTATTTATGCCCTTCGTACTGACTGATGAACCAACAATTTTTATGGATTTGATGAATATAGTATTTAAGGACTAACTTGATAAATTTTTGGTGGTTCTTATTGATGATATTATGATATATTCCAAAAGTCATGAGGATTATAAGGATCATATAAGGGTTATTTTAAAAACTCTATGGAAGCAGAGGATTATTGGGAATTTCAGAAAATGTGAATTCTGGTTACAATAAGGTGCTTTCTTTGGGTCACATTGTAACCAATAAAGGAATCACAGTTGACCCTACGAAGACAATATTTTTAGAGGATTGGCCTCATCCTATAAAAATAACTGAGATTCGTAGTTTCCTTGGTGTAGCGGGATATAATAGGAGGTTTGTGAAAAAAAAATTACAACATTATAATCCATTAACCAAACTAACTAGAAAAGGTGTCATGTTCATTTGGACAAAAAAATGTGAGGAACGTTTCCAAGAGCTGAAGAAGAGATTGGTTACTACACTCGTGTTAACTCTGGCCTCAAGTAGAGAAGGATTCGTTATTTTTAGTGATGCGTCTCTAAAATGGCTAGTGTTCTTCCTCATGAAAAATGAAAAATCCATTGCTTATGCATCTCGACAATTGAAGAATAATGAGAAAAACTATCCTATGTGCAACACCCTGAGCTTCCACGATACGCTTCTCATTCAATAATGCAATAGATTGCATTGTACGCAACTTCGAGTTCTAAAACACCGCGACTAATCAAAGTAGCCGTTTTGAATAGTATTAACCACTTTTTAAAATTATAGAAATTTTATATTTCAAAATGGACTTCATTTTTGTATTCGGAATATCGAAATTAGCCTATGTTGAATTTTTGGTATTTTTCTGAGAACTTCTAATTTTTTATGAATAGTGAAAAATACTTAAAACAACTTTTTAATAAAAATAATTTATTGTGATAAATTATACTATTTAGTGGTTTTACGGTATAATTAGATTATATTTTTACCATTTTATCCAATGGTGGTCATTAAAATTAATTTAACATTGAAATTGGACATAAACAATTGCCAATCTTTTGATATAAATTGTTTCTTAAAAACACGCTATTTGTCGTAACAGCGGGAATTAATTATAAAATTAATTAATGCAACTTATATGTTTTGAATTTTTTTAAAATAGACATCATTTTATAATTCGGAATATCAATTATAGCTTAGGGTGAAATTTTGGCCTTGTTCTGAAAAACTTCAATTTTTGATGAATAGTGAAACCACTAAGTGGTAGTTAAATAACTGATTTTTCGTTTAAATGAAATATTACCACTTCTGTGATTTGATTTTCAAAAATTCGACATACATGGTTGTCATTAAGAAGTAAAATGTGGTTCAATGAGATCAAAATAATTTTTTGGTGAATAGTAACTTTTAAGTTCTTAATCGCGATTAGAGGTAATTAGTGTAGTTTAAGGTACAAATAATGTTTTAATAATATGAGATGAGCATGACACTTGTACTACTCCTATTGGATGAGTCATGGCCGACCAAGACAACCCATGGGTCAACTTGGGGACCCCATGGAGCCACATTAGTTGGAAAATGACATTAATATATATTTATTTAATGTTAAAATTAAATTGACACAAACATGAGTTGTTTTACTAAAAAAAATTTTAAGTTGGGTTACACAAGTCCACATTTTGACTATAAATATTAATTAGAAAGCTAGAAATATTTCCTACATCATAGTATTTTTTTTATAATTTTTAGACATTAAATAAATTAAATTATTTATGACATCATTGTGATGCAGCGATGACCTCATTATTTAACGATTTAAATAAAATGAGAAGATAATGAAAAATCCAAGGCTTACACTTGTCCAAAGCCTATTGGACGAAGCTATTTCAAAACCTTATCACCTTAGCCTCTAATTATATAAGTGTGGGACCTTTAGAATCCGAAAAGAAATGTGTAATAATATAACATTTCAATCTTTCCAAAAGTGCCCCTCCTCTCCACTTATAAAAGGCCCCCACCTCTCCCACCTCATTTACACTTTCAAGCCATTTGGCTCGGCCAACCTCTGCCCAAATACTCTCCCAAATTACCTCTCTTACTCCTAGAAGCCTCACTTTGGGAATAACTCTTCTCAAGTAAGCCTTTGGCTCAAATCAAAAAGAGTTACCTGATTTTGAGGTAATGTCTTCTCTAATGTTGTTTTGTTTTATTTTTCTTCTCCAACCCCCTAAAATATTTTTATTCATTTCTTTTTTAACAACACCAGTATCCTAAATATACTAGGATGTTGTTATAATATGTATTCGAGCTGCACTTACACACACCTACATCTAATGGTTAAAGAACATACGGTTTCTGTGGATGGCGAATTTCTGCCTCACGAAATGATGATTGTTCAACACTCATATAACACCTTCAAAGGTGGCCATTAAGATGACACTATTTTTATATATGATATATAATATGTTTATGTTTTACTTATGCTTCTGTATTTCTCATTTATGGCATACTTTATTATTTCCATTATGGGTAAAACGCGATAATTTCATTTTAGGAAGTGCGGACTACCGCCCCCTCAAAGTGATTTGAATCGTTAATGCCATATGTGGGATGTATAAAGGATGGAGTAAATGGTATTATACAATATATTATACTGGAATTATATTATAAATTTATATCATTATGATTTCGTTCCATTAAATATGAAATTGAAATGAAATTAGCGTTCATGCGTACGTACGGCTTACCGTCTCCATGAACGGTGCATTTCATTTCTTACCTCTAAATGTTACGTAATATTATAAATGAATGTATATACTGTATATATATGATATATATGATATCTACATCATGAATATAATTCTGTATATAATGGATATTTCACCACATGACAACTTGTAATTATAAGAAGTTTATTTTTTACTCAAGTACCAAAGATCGACAAAACGACCGTTATTAACTTAAATAATTAAATAATGTTCATAACATGGTAATAAGTTATATAAATGGAATAATTAACATGAAAAAGGTTCTTAAGTAAGTAGAAATTAACTCTAGTTTATTATTCAGGAGGTTAAAGAACGGTCGAGTCAGGACAGAACGCACGGTAAGGGAATTTCTTAACCCAATTTTCATTCTTTGGGTTAATCTCCTACTTTCAAATTATGTCATGATATTATTATGTCCTATATTGTATTTGTACATTATTTATGTGTACTTATAGTGAATACACATTATAGATGTACTTTACTTAAAAAAATGATCTTTTTAAGGACTTCGTCTCAATCCCCTTTCATTGAGGCATATTTGGTTTTATACAAAACTTTCTTTTATACGGTGTATAAACCCCTTTGACTTTTACGTTTATTCAAAAGGAATATTTTTTATACGAAGCGTTTTACTAAACGAAAAAAAAGGAATGTTTTTCTTTCCATACTTATGCGGCGACAACGACTTCTCCGCCGCCGTGGCCATTATTTGAGTTTCGGCTTCCTCTACAAGCCATCACTTTTTTTTAATGAAAAATAAATACAAAGTTTTAACTTTCTTTTATTTTGGTATTGAAAATGGTTTTGAAAGCGTTTTTATTATATTAATGTGTTGTATTTATATCTTGTGATTGAAATGTAGAAATGTTATGTTTCCTTTATGCATGTTTTATGTGATACGATTATGTTATGGTTTATGATATGTTTAAACCTATTCATATGAGGAATGCATTGGACTTAATAAGTGACGGGAGGAGCCTGCTATAGCTCCTCGATGCATCGGCAGGTCTCATGAGACAAACTAGTGTCTTGGCACGAGGCCTTGACAAAATCTTATTTGTGGTCTTGGCACGAGGCCTTGGCTACGTGGTTATGATAGTCTGGCATTATGCATTCCATCATTATGAAAGTGGTTATTGATATTGCATGTGATTATTCGACCAGTAGAATATCCATGTGAGGAAGTGAATCGCATTATCTCATTTTACTTTTGCCATATTATGTTGATGTTCAAGTTTAAAAGGCTTTTGTTTTAGTTATACATTGCCTTAAATTTTTGTGTTTATTTATGAAAGCTTCTGCATTATTGTTATCTTTACTGAGCATCTGAGCTCACCCCTTTCAATGTTTTAATATTTTCCAGGATGTGAAGAAGTATTTTATGAATGACCTGCAGGGATAGTCAGAAGAGGATATGAGTGTGGACTATGAAGACTTTCTTATTAGTTTTTCACTTAATGATGTAATGTAAGACTTATGAATGTATATAGTGTTTCCGAGGCTACTAAACTAATCGGTCTTTCGAGACTTGATCTTTTGTGATCATGCCAATGTTACGAAGTAATGCACCGGCTCTGGGTAGCTGGGGTCGGGGCGTTACAGTTGGTATCAGAGGCAGTTTAGTACTAACCTTGGAAGCTAGATTTAGATAAACTCTGATTAGAGCACATAGACCTAAGATGAACTTTGAGGATTAGTATAGAAGAACTTCCTAGAATTTTGGTATTATAGAGATGTTGTGAGTTTTCCGAGCAATACATCCCTGTCTGGATACGAGCAGGTAGAGGCGGCTCTGGCACAGATGTACCTAGGGGTAAAACCCGAAAACACTGCTTTGAGCTAGACTCAAACGGGAACGGCTGCACGACAATGGGCCTTGCTGCACTCTTGGTTACGACACTCCCGGGGGATATGCTTAGGATAATTCTCATTTTATTTACAAACCACTATGAAGGGTTATGAGTATATACTTCCTCAAAGAAAACATTTTTATAATTATGGATTATATCCATAATTAGTTCAATTTATGTTAAGTGTTTTACAAGTATGGAATTATGTATTTTGATTCATGAACTAATCTAGTTTATGCCATTATTTAGAAATGGCACCTAGTGGAAGGAATGGAAACTGTATCAATGCACGCACTCCGTGTAGGGATTTCCCTCCTGCTCAGGATAATTATGGTGGAGCTAGTGATACAACTGGTGCCGATCAGCTTCTCACCGTACTGGGACAACTCACGCTGGTTATGAATAACAACCTTACTCGTATGGAGCACCCTGATCCGCAACGTGGAGGATCAATGCTAGACCGTTTCATGAGGCACCAACCACCAACCTTCAATGGGGGTACAAATCCGTTAGTAGCTGAGCAATGGATAAACTCCTTAGAGAAAATATTCCATGCCTTGGGGAGTAGCGAAAGGGAGAAGGATGTCATGGCAGTTTACCACCTCACTGGAGATGCCGATCAGTGGTGTTCTCTGAATCAAAACACAAAGGAAGATGATGACGTATCGAATATGGAATGGAGGGAGATCAAAGATCTGTATTTAGAAAAATATTTTCCTCGTGACCATCGAGAAGATATGGAAAGGCAATTTCTGAGTTTGAGGCAGAAGGAGGATGAGAATGTCGCAAAGTATGAGGCTAACTTTACAAGGTTAGCGAGGCATGCTGCCGATTATATACGTAACCCAAGGAGTAAGATTGATCGTTTCTTTGATGGGTTAAAACCATTTCTCTGTAGAGCTTTAGTATCACAATCCTTCTCATCATACGAAGATATTGTCTCATGTGCTATCAAGACAGAAAAGGAATTCTCTAAGTCTTATGACAACAAAGTAAAGCAAGAGAAGAAGAGAATGGTGGAACAAGAGACAGATAAAGGGAAAAAGGGAAAGAAGGATTTTCCATTATGTGATAATTGTGGGAAGAATCACCCTGGTACTTGCCTAAAAGGAATGTGAGTTTGTTATAAATGTGGAGAAAAGGGTCACCAGGCTCGTGATTGCAATGGAAAGAAGGAGGTTGTCAAAGTTGAATGCTACAATTGTAGGGAAACCGGGCATTATGCAAATGAATGTCCTAAGCGTCAGGGAAACTTACCTCAGAAAAGGCCAAGGGATCAAGGCCAATCTTATGCTGTGACTACAGTTGAAGCGGAATAATTAATGTATTGGTGCTTTTGGACTCAAGGATTATATTCTGGTTATAAGAATAATGTGATATATATATATGGATTGTACTGCAGTACTTGTTGATTTCAGTAAGATTTTAATATGATTAAGGTAATCATATTTTTATTATGTGACAATAAGAGAAACTTTTCGTTGTTTGGGGAATCTGATGTTACAATTGATTTTGGAATTTAGAGACCTTTTAGAGAAAGTCTGGACGGAGGTATTTTGGATAACTATTAAGGTTGGAATGGATTAAGTTGAACCATGGATATTATTGTTTAAGGTTAAATAATTTCTGAAGATTATTTTTGGAATATTATAAAACTATAGTTTTAGGAAAAGGACAACCTGCAGGGTGGGGAATAACCCGTCGCGTCGGACAAAGCTGGAGGAATCGAACCCACAACCATAGTGCGACAAGCCTTTATTTCCTACCACTAGCCTACAGGAAGTCCCTGGTTATTACAAAATAGTTTTACTAATCTAAATGGTATGTGTTAACATTTTGAACCTTATACAATTAGGATAAATAGAATATTTTTGAGTTCCGTTACCATTTGGAGTAAAAGTTGGGTTTGTGGTAAAAATTTATTAACGAATGAAAGTATACATAACAAGTATGTATATTCCCTTACGTTCTTAGTAAATCTCCTAAATAAATTCCTCAACATTATAAAAGGTAACTTAAAACAAAAATGTTGTCGGTTAACTTTTCCAACTGGGGATTCAATGACCGTTTAACCAATCACAAGTTTGTGATTTTCTTGTGGTTAAACATTCTCCTAATCCTGTTTTCTATAACACTCCATCAGACCTTGATGGTTTGTTTCTCCTCCATATCCATATTTTCATATAATCCTAGAATGGGCTATATCGGGTGACCTTTGTACTTATCCTGCTTTCTTTTAATGTTATATATTTATTAACCTTATTTCCGATGTGGGTTTTCCTCAAAGGTAATTTCTCTTTTCAACCTTTTATTTTCAAAGAAAAATTTCAAATTGCGAGGACGCAATTTATTGAAGGAGGGGAGAATGTAACACCCCGAGCTTCCACGATACGCTTCTCATTCAATAATGCAATAGATTGCATTGTACGCAACTTCGAGTTCTAAAACACCGCGACTAATCAAAGTATCCATTTTGAATAGTAATATCCACTTTTTAAAATTATAGACATTTTATATTTCAAAATGGACTTCATTTTTGTATTCGGAATATCGAAATTAGCCTATGTTGAATTTTTGGTATTTTTCTGAGAACTTCTAATTTTTTATGAATAGTGAAAAATACTTAAAACAACTTTTTAATCAAAATAATGTATTGTGATAAATTATACTATTTAGTGGTTTTACGGTATAATTAGAATATATTTTTACCATTTTATCCAATGGTGGTCATTAGAATTAATTTAACATTGAAATTGGACATAAACAATTGCCAGTCTTTTGATATAAATTGTTTCTTAAAAACACGCTATTTGTCGTAACAGCGGGAATTAGTTATAAAATTAATTAATGAAACATATATGATTGGAATTTTGTAAAATAGACATCATTTTTGAATTCGGAATATCAATTATATCTTAGGGTGAAATTTTGGCCTTGTTCTGAAAAACATCAATTTTTGATGAATAGTGAAACCACTAAGTGGTAGTTAAATAACTGATTTTTCGTTTAAATGAAATATTTCCACTTCTGTGATTTGATTTTCAAAAATCCGACATACATTGTTGTCATTAAGAAGTAAAATGTGGTTCAATGAGATCAAAATAATTTTTTGGTGAATAGTAACTTTTAAGTTCTTAAACGCGATTAGAGGTAATTAGTGTAGTTTAAGGTACAAATAATGTTTTAATAATATGAGATGAGCATGACACTTGTCCTACTCCTATTGGATGAGTCATGGCCGACCAAGAAAACCCATGGGTAAACTTGGGGACCCCATGGAGCCACTTTAGTTGGAAAATGACATTAATATATATTTATTTAATGTTAAAATTAAATTGACACAAACATGAGTTGTTTTACTAAAACAATTTTTAAGTGGGGTTACACAAGTCCAAATTTTGACTATAAATATTAATTAGAAATCTAGAAATATTTACTACATCATAGTATTTTATTTATAATTTTTAGACATTAAATAAATTAAATTATTTATGACATCATTGTGATGCAGCGATGACCTCATTATTTAACGATTTAAATAAAATGAGAAGATAATGCAAAATCCAAGTCTTACACTTGTCCAAAGCCTATTGGACGAAGCTATTTCGAAACCTTATCACCTTATCCTAGAATTATATAAGTGTGAGACCTTTAGAATCCGAAAATCATTGTGTAATAATGTAACATTTCAATCTTTCCAAAAGTGCCCCTCCTCTCCACTTATAAAAGGCCCCCAACTCTCCCACCTCATTTACACTTTCAAGCCATTTGGCTCGGCCAACCTCTGCCTAAATACTCTCCCAACTTCCCTCTCTTACTCCTAGAAGACTCACGTTGGGATGAACTCTTCTCAAGGAAGCCTTTGGCTCAAATCAAAAAGAGTTGCCCGATTTTGAGGTAATGTCTTCTCTAATGTTGTTTTGTTTTATTTTTCTTCTCCAACCCCCTAAACTCTTTTTATTCATTTATTTTGTAACAACACCAGTATCCTCAATATACTAGGATGTTATTATAAGAAGTATTCGAGCTACACTTACACACACCTACATCTAATGGTTAAAGAACATACGGTTTCTGTGGATGGCGAATTTCTGCCTCACGAAACGATGATTGTTCAACACTCATATAACACCTTCAAAGGTGGCCATTAAGATGTAACTATTTTTATATATGATATATAATATGTTTATGTTTTACTTATGCTTCTGTATTTCTCATTTATGGCATACTTTATTATTTGAATTATGGGTAAAACGAGATAATTTCATTTTAGGAAGTGCGGACTACCGCCCCCTCAAAGTGATTTGAATCGTTAATGCCATATGTGGGATGTATAAAGGATGGAGTAAATGGTATTATACACTATATTATACTGGAATTATATTATACATTTATATCATTATGATTTCGTTCCATTAAATATGAAATTGAAATGAAAGTAGCGTTCATGCGTACGTACGGCTTACCGTCTCCCTGAACGGTGCATTTCATTTCTTACCTCTAAATGTTACGTAATGTTATAAATGAATGTATATACTGTATATATATGATATATATGATATCTACATCATGAATATAATTCTGGATATAATGGATATTTCACCACATGAACAACTTGTAATTATAAGAAGTTTATCTTTGACTCAAGTACCAAAGATCGACAAAACGACCGTTATTAACTTAAATAATTAAATAATGTTCATAACATGGTAATAAGTGATATAAATGGAATAATGAACATGAAAAAGGTTTTTATGTAAATATAAATTAACTCTAGTTTATTATTCCGGAAGTTAAAGAACGGTCGAGTCAGGACAGAACGCAAGGTAAGGGAATTTCTTAACCCAATTTTCATTCTTTGGGTTAATCTCCTACTTTAAAATTATGTCATGATATTATTATGTCCTATATTGTATTTGTACATTATTTATGTGTACTTATAGTGAATACACATTATAGATGTACTTTTTTAAAAAAAATGATCTTTTTAAGGACTTCGTCTCAATCCCCTTTCATTGAGGCATATTTGGTTTTATACAAAACTTTCTTTTATACGGTGTATAATCCCCTTTGTCTTTTACGTTTATTCAAAAGGAATCTTTTTTATACGAAGCGTTTTACTAAACGACAAAAAGGGAATTTTTTTCTTTCCGTACTTATGCGGCGACAACGACTTCTCCACCGCCGTGACCATTATTTGAGTTTCGGCTTCCTCTACAAGCCATCACTTTTTTTTAATGAAAAATAAATACAAAGTTTTAACTTTCTTTTATTTTGGTATTGAAAATGGTTTTGAAAGCGTTTTTATTATATTAATGTGTTGTATTTATATCTTGTGATTGAAATGTGCAAATGTTATGTTTCCTTTATGCATGTTTTATGTGATACGATTATGTTATGGTTTATGATATGTTTAAACCTATTCATATGAGGAATGCATTGGACTTAATAAGTGACGGGTGGAGCCCGCTATAGCTCCTCGATGCATCGGCAGGTCTCATGAGACAAACTAGTGTCTTGGAAGGAGGCCTTGACAAAATCTTATTTGTGGTCTTGGCACGAGGCCTTGGCTACGTGGTTATGATAGTCTGGCATTATGCATTCCATCATTATGAAAGTGGTTGTTGATATTGCATGTGATTATTCGACCAGTAGAATATCCATGTGAGGAAGTGAATGACATTATCTCATTTTACTTTTGCCATATTATGTTGATGTTCATGTTTAAAAGGCTTTTGTTTTAGTTATACATTGCCTTAAATTTTTATGTTTATTTATGAAAGCTTCCGCATTATTGTTATCCTTACTGAGCATCTGAGCTCACCCCTTTCAATGTTTTAATATTTTCCAGGATGTGAAGAAGTATTTTATGAATGACCTGTAGGGATAGTCAGAAGAGGATATGAGTGTGGAATATGAAACTTTGTTATTAGTTTTTTCACTTTATGATGTAATGTAAGACTTATGAATGTATCTAGTGTTTCCATGGCTACTAAACTAATCGGTCTTTCGAGACTTGATCTTTTGTGATCATTCCAATGTTACGAAGTAATGCACCGGCTATGGGTAGCTGGGGTCGGGGCGTTACAGTTGGTATCAGAGGCAGTTTAGTACTAACCTTGGAATCTAGATTTAGATAAACTCTGATTAGAGAACATAGACCTAAGATGAACTTTGAGGATTAGTATAGAAGAACTTCCTAGAATTTTGGTATTATAGAGTTGTTGTGAGTTTTCCGAGCAATACATCCCTGTCTGGATACGAGCAGGTAGAGGCGGCTCTGGCACAGATGTACCTAGGGGTAAAACCCGAAAACACTGCTTTGAGCTAGACTCAAACGGGAACTGGTGCACGACAACGGGCCTTGCTGCACTCTTGGTTACGACACTCCCGGGGGATATGCTTAGGATAATTCTCATTTTATTTACAAACCACTATGAAGGGTTATGAGTATATACTTCCTCAAAGAAAACATTTTCATAATTATGGATTATATCCATAATTAGTTCAATTTATGTTAAGTGTTTTACAAGTATGGAATTATGTATTTTGATTCATGAACTAATCTAGTTTATGCCATTATTTAGAAATGGCACCTAGTGGAAGGAATGGAAACCGTATCAATGCACGCACTCCGTGTAGGGATTTCCCTCCTGCTCAGGATAATTATGGTGGAGCTAGTGATACAACTGGTGCCGATCAGCTTCTCACCGTACTGGGACAACTCACGCAGGTTATGAATAACAACCTTACTCGTATGGAGCACCCTGATCCGCAACGTGGAGGATCAATGCTAGACTGTTTCATGAGGCAACAACCACCAACCTTCAATGGGGGTAAAAATCCGTTACTAGCTGAGCAATGGATAAACTCCTTAGAGAAAATATTCCATGCCTTGGGGAGTAGCGAAAGGGAGAAGGTTGTCATGGCAGTTTACCGCCTCACTGGAGATGCCAATCATTGGTGGTCGCTGATTCAAAACACAAAGGAAGATGATGACGTATCGAATATGGAATGGAGGGAGTTCAAAGATCTGTTTTTTGAAAAATATTTTCCTCGTGACCATCGAGCAGATATGGAAAGGCAATTTCTGAGTTTGAGGCAGAAGGAGGATGAGAATGTCGCAAAGTATGAGGCTAACTTTACAAGGTTAGCGAGGCATGATGCCAATTATATACGTAACCCAAGGAGTAATATTGATCGTTTCTTTTATGGGTTAAAACCATTTATCCGTCGAGATTTAGTATCACAATCCTTCTCATCATACGAAGATATTGTCTCATGTGCTATCAAGACAAGAAATGAATTCTCTAAGTCTTATGACAACAAAGTAAAGCAAGAGAAGAAGAGAACGGTGGAACAAGAGACAGATAAAGGGAAAAAGGGAAAGTTGGATTTTCCATTATCTGATAATTGTGGGAAGAATCACCCTGGTACTTGCCTAAAAGGAATGGGAGTTTGTTATAAATGTGGAGAAAAGGGTCACCAGGCTCGTGATTGCAATGGAAAGAATGAGGCTGTCAAAGTTGAATGCTACAATTGTAGGGAAACAGGGCATTATGCAAATGAATGTCCTAAGAGTCAGGGAAACTTACCTCAGAAAAGGCCAAGGGATCAAGGCCAATCTTATGTTGTGACTACAGTTGAAGCGGAATAATTAATGTATTGGTGCTTTTGGACTCAAGGATTATATTCTGGTTATAAGAATAATGTGATATATATATATATGGATTGTACTGCAGTACTTGTTGATTTCAGTAAGGTTTTAATATGATTAAGGTAATCATATTTTTAATATGTGACAATAAGAGAAACTTTTCGTTGTTTGGGGAATCTGATGTTACAATTGATTTTGGAATTTAGAGACCTTTTAGAGAATGTATGGACAGAGGTATTTTGGATAACTATTAAGGTTGGAATGGATTAAGTTGAACCATGGATAGTATTGTTTAAGGTTAGAGAATTTCTGAAGATTATTTTTGGAATATTATAAAACTATAGTTTTAGGAAAAGGACAACCTGCAGGGTGGGGAATAACCCGTCGCGTCGGACAAAGCTGCATGAATCGAACCCACAACCATAGTGCGACAAGCCTTTATTTCCTACCACTAGCCTACAGGAAGTCCCTGGTTATTACAAAATAGTTTTACTAATCTAAATGGTATGTGTTAACATTTTGAACCTTATACAATTAGGATAAATAGAATATTTTTGAGTTCCATTACCATTTGGAGTAAAAGTTGGGTTTTTGGTAAAAATTTATTAACGAATGAATGTATACATAACAAGTATGTATATTCCCTTACGTTCTTAGTAAATCTCCTAAATAAATTCCTCAACATTATAAAAGGTAACTTAAAACAAAAATGTTGTCGGTTAACTTTTCCAACTGGGGATTCAATGACCGTTTAACCAATCACAAGTTTGTGATTTTCTTGTGGTTAAACTTTCTCCTAATCCTGTTTTCTATAACTCTCCATCAGACCTTGATGGTTTGTTTCTCCTCCATATCCATATTTTCATATAATCCTAGAATGGGCTATATCGGGTGACCTTTGTACTTATCCTACTTTTTTTAATGTTATATATTTATTAACCTTATTTCCGATGTGGGTTTTCCTCAAAGGTATTTTCTCTTTTCAACCTT
The DNA here is from genome assembly GCA_963277665.1 of Viscum album. Taxonomy (NCBI): domain Eukaryota; kingdom Viridiplantae; phylum Streptophyta; class Magnoliopsida; order Santalales; family Viscaceae; genus Viscum; species Viscum album. Next base: position 317,697,961 of record OY728148.1, read on the forward strand.
TTATTTTCAAAGAAAAATTTCAAATTGCGAGGACGCAATTTATTGAAGGAGGGGAGAATGTAACACCCCGAGCTTCCACGATACGCTTCTCATTCAATAATGCAATAGATTGCATTGTACGCAACTTCGAGTTCTAAAACACCGCAACTAATCAAAGTAGCTGTTTTGAATAGTAATAACCACTTTTTAAAATTACAGAAATTTTATATTTCAAAATGGACTTCATTTTTGTATTCGGAATATCGAAATTAGCCTATGTTGAATTTTTGGTATTTTTCTGAGAACTTCTAATTTTTTTATGAATAGTGAAAAATACTTAAAACAACTTTTTAATCAAAATAATTTATTTTGATAAATTGTACTATTTAGTGGTTTTATGGTATAATTAGAATATATTTTTACCATTTTATCCAATGGTGGTCATTAGAATTAATTTAACATTGAAATTGGACATAAACAATTGCCAATCTTTTCATATAAATTGTTTCTTAAAAACACGCTATTTGTCGTAACAGCGGGAATTAATTATAAAATTAATTAATGCAACTTATATGATTGGAATTTTGTAAAATAGACATCATTTTTGAATTCGGAATATCAATTATATCTTAGGGTGAAATTTTGGCCTTGTTCTGAAAAACTTCAATTTTTGATGAATAGTGAAACCACTAAGTGGTAGTTAAATAACTGATTTTTCGTTTAAATGAAATATTACCACTTCTGTGATTTGATTTTCATAAATCCGACATACATGGTTGTCATTAAGAAGTAAAATGTGGTTCAATGAAATCAAAATATTTTTTTGGTGAATAGTAACTTTTAAGTTCTTAATCGCGATTAGAGGTAATTAGTGTAGTTTAAGGTACAAATAATGTTTTAATAATATGAGATGAGAATGAAACTTGTCCTACTCCTATTGGATGAGTCATGGCCGACCAAGACAACCCATGGGTCAACTTGGGGACACCATGGATCCACTTTAGTTGGAAAATGACATTAATATATATTTATTTAATGTTAAAATTAAATTGACACAAACATGAGTTGTTTTACTAAAACAATTTTTAAGTGGGGTTACACAAGTCCAACTTTTGACTATAAATATTCATTAGAAATCTAGAAAGAGTTACCACATAATAGTATTTTTTTTATAATTTTTAGACATTAAATAAATTAAATTATTTATGACATCATTGTGATGCACCGATGACCTCATTATTTAACGATTTAAATAAAATGAGAAGATAATGCAAAATCCAAGGCTTACACTTGTCCAAAGCCTATTGGACGAAGATATTTCGAAACCTTATCACCTTAGCCTCGAATTATATAAGTGTGGGACCTTTAGAATCCGAAAAGCATTGTGTAATAATGTAACATTTCAATCTTTCCAAAAGTGCCCCTCCTCTCCACTTATAAAAGGCCCCCACCTCTCCCACCACATTTACACTTTCAAGCCATTTTTCTCGGCCAACCTCTGCCCAAATACTCTCCCAACTTCCCTCTATTACTCCTAGAAGCCTCACTTTGGGAATAACTCTTCTCAAGGAAGCCTTTGGCTCAAATCAAAAAGAGTTACCCGATTTTGAGGTAATGTCTTCTCTAATGTTGTTTTGTTTTATTTTTCTTCTCCAACCCCCTAAACTCTTTTTATTCATTTCTTTTGTAAAAAAACCAGTATCCTAAATATACTAGGATGTTGTTATAAGACGTATTCGAGCTACACTTACACACACCTACATCTAATGGTTAAAGAACATACGGTTTCTGTGGATGGCGAATTTCTGCCTCACGAAACGATGATTGCTCAACACTCATATAACACCTTCAAAGGTGGCCATTAAGATGTCACTATTTTTAAATATGATATATAATATGTTTATGTTTTACTTATGCTCCTGTATTTCTCATTTATGGCATACTTTATGATTTCCATTATGGGTAAAACGCGATAATTTCATTTTAGGAAGTGCGGACTACCGCCCCCTCAAAGTGATTTGAATCGTTAATGCCATATGTGTGATGTATAAAGGATGGAGTAAATGGTATTATACACTATATTATACTGGAATTATATTATACATTTATATCATTATGATTTCGTTCCATTAAATATGAAATTGAAATGAAAGTAGCGTTCATGCGTATGTACGGCTTACCGTCTCCATGAACGGTGCATTTCATTTCTTACCTCTAAATGTTACGTAATATTATAAATGAATGTATATACTGTATAAATATGATATATATGATATCTACATCATGAATATAATTCTGGATATAATGGATATTTCACCACATGAACAACTTGTAATTATAAGAAGTTTATTTTTGACTCAAGTACCAAAGATCGACAAAACGACCGTTATTAACTTAAATAATTAAATAATGTTCATAACATGGTAATAAGTGATATAAATGGAATAATGAACATGAAAAAGGTTCTTAAGTAAATAGAAATTAACTCTAGTTTATTATTCAGGAGGTTAAAGAACGGTCGAGTCAGGACAGAACGCAAGGTAAGGGAATTTCTTAACCCAATTTTCATTCTTTGGGTTAATATCCTACTTTCAAATTATGTCATGATATTATTATGTCCTATATTGCATTTGTACATTATTTATGTGTACTTATAGTGAATACACATTATAGATGTACTTTATTTAAAAAAAAGATCTTTTTAAGGACTTCGTCACAATCCCCTTTCATTGAGGCATATTTGGTTTTATACAAAACTTTCTTTTATACGGTGTATAAACCCCTTTGACTTTTACGTTTATTCAAAAGGAATCTTTTTTATACGAAGTGTTTTACTAAACGACAAAAAGGGAATGTTTTTCTTTCCGTACTTATGCGGCGACAACGACTTCTCCGCCACCGTGACCATTATTTGAGTTTCGGCTTCCTCTACAAGCCATCACTTTTTTTAATGAAAAATAAATACAAAGTTTTAACTTTCTTTTATTTTGGTATTAAAAATGGTTTTGAAAGCGTTTTTATTATATTAATGTGTTGTATTTATATCTTGTGATTGAAATGTGGAAATGTTATGTTTCCTTTATGCATGTTTTATGTGATACGATTATGTTATGGTTTATGATATGTTTAAACCTATTCATATGAGGAATGAGTTGGACTTAATAAGTGACGGGTGGAGCCCGCTATAGCTCCTCCATACATCGGCAGGTCTCATGAGTCAAACTAGTGTCTTGGCACGAGGCCTTGACAAAATCTTATTTGTGGTCTTGGCACGAGGCCTTGGCTACGTGGTTATGATAGTCTGGCATTATGCATTCCATCATTATGAAAGTGGTTATTGATATTGCATGTGATTATTCGACCAGTAGAATATCCATGTGAGGAAGTGAATGACATTATCTCATTTTGCTTTTGCCATATTATGTTGATGTTCAAGTTTAAAAGGCTTTTGTTTTAGTTATACATTGCCTTAAATTTTTATGTTTATTTATGAAAGCTTCCGCATTATTGTTATCCTTACTGAGCATCTGAGCTCACCCCTTTCAATGTTTTAATATTTTCCAGGATGTGAAGAAGTATTTTATGAATGACCTGCAGGGATAGTCAGAAGAGGATATGAGTGTGGAATATGAAGACTTTGTTTTTAGTTTTTCACTTTATGATGTAATGTAAGACTTATGAATGTATCTAGTGTTTCCAAGGCTACTAAACTAATCGGTCTTTCGAGACTTGATCTTTTGTGATCATGCCAATGTTACGAAGTAATGCACCGGCTCTGGGTAGCTGGGGTCGGGGCGTTACACTATGCATGATCTGGATCGTACTGAGGACTTTTTTCTTTGAAGATGTGGATACAGTATCATTATGGGGAGAAATGTTATATATACACAGACCATCAATGTTTTAGGTATATTTTCACATAAAAGGAATTGAACATGAGACAAAGGAGAAGGTTGTAACTTCTTAAAGGCTATGATTGTTCAATTCATTATCATCCAGGAAGAGAAAGAAATGTTACTGATGCATTAAGCAGGAAAGACCCACTTGGTATTTCCATGATAACGATTAAAAAAGATCTTTTGATCAATGAACTAGTAATGTTGGACATGGGAATTATAAGGTAAGGGACTTAATCAACCCTAACCCAAATGATTTCTCAACTGTCATTACTAGAGAAGATCTAGAGAGCATAGAAAGAAGATCTTTTGTTACAGAAGAAGTTTGAGGCTGCAAAGGAAGGGAAGTTTCTTATGTTCAATATTGATCATGAAGGTGTACTGAAATTTTCGAAAAGACTGTGTTCCATAAATTCCAGAAAAAAAGAAGTATCTGATTGATGAAGCTCATAGTTATACATTCTCTATAAAACCTCAAAGCAAAAATATTTATAAGGACCTTTGTGATCATTAATTGCTCGATAATATGAAAACAGAGTTTGCTGAATACACTTCAAGGTGTCTGGTATGTCAGTAAGTGATGGCAGAGTAACAGCATTCTAAAGGGGGGTTTCAACCAATACCCATACCACTATGGAAGTTGCAAAATATCAATATGGACTTTGTCACTGGTCTATAGAGAACATACAAAGGAAATAATGTGATATGGGTTATTGTGGACCGTCTCACCAACATTGCCCATTTTATATCTATTCAGGATGATTTTCTCTCTTGATCAACTAGCCAATATTTATATAATGAATGTGGTAAGTCTCCATGGAGTTCAACATTCGATTGTATTTTATTGTGATCGAAGGTTTACATCAAAATTATGGAGAAATATTCAACATGCTCTGAGAACTAAATTGAATTTCAATATGGCCTATCACCCCCAAAATTATAAATAATATGAAAGGACCATTCAAACACCCAAGGTCATGCTGAGAACATGATCAATGGAATTTAAAGGTGGATGGGATCAACAACTCCCTTTAGTTGAGTTCTCTTACAACAACAGCTTCTACACGATCATTGAAATGGCACCCTATGAAGCTCTATATGGGAAGAGATGTAGAACTCTTGCTTTTTGGGATGAATCTGGTGAGAGAATGCTTCTTGGGCCTGATCATATGCAAGAGATTATAGAAAAAATTCTCTTCATCCAACAACACATTAAGGCTTCTCAGAGTCGGCAAAAGAGCTATGGTAACAACCATCTAAGGGACTTTTTGTTTGATTTGGGTGACAAGGTCACTCCTTGAATCTCACCATAGAAGGGATTCATGAGTTTGGGAAGAATGGGAAGCTCAACCAAAGGTGCATTGGACCCTATGAAATCCTTGATCGGGTGGGAGGAGTGGCCTATTGGCTTGCACTTCCTCCAAATCTATCACAAGTTCAAGATATTTTCCATGTATCCCTCTTGAGGAAGTAAATATCTGACCGTTCACATGCACTAAACCCAGAGGTAGTACAACCGGAACTTGACCTCTCTTATGAGGAGTAGTTTGTGGAGATCATGGATCGTAGAGACAAGGTTCTAGGAAACATGACTACCCACCTTGTTAAGGAGTTTTGGGGGAACCACAAATGCAACAAATACACACGGGAACTGGAGGAGTCTATTATGTATAAGTACTCGAACCTTTTCTCTTTTGAGGGTATGAGTTAAAATTTCAGGGATGAAAATTTTTAAGGGGGGGATAATATAACGACACAAACATTTGATTAATATTTGTTTCCTAAATTTTTGTATTATTTTAATTTATAATCAACAAAACTATATCCTTTAATAAATGATGTGATACCATTGAGTTTTGACTATTTTAAGGCCATTGGAAACTAAACTCATAATGATGTAATTATTGCTTATAAATAAAAGTTATCTTGGTTAATTAATACAAAAAGAAGTGTCGATGGCATCATCTGGTAGACTCGGGCCATATAAAGCCCATCGGACGGAGCTTGGGAAGGAGGTAACAGCACTGGGCTTTGCTCTGGACCAATCCCAAGACAATCTTCCACATGTGAAGCATGAACAGAGTCAGAAAGGGAGAAGTTCAAGCTGATAGAAATTACCACTCAGGAATGTTGTCCAAGTCGCCCCAAGATTCTATCACCATAGAACACCTTACACTTAGGTCCTATATAGGTGTTTTAAGGGGCTTTGCAAATAATCCTTAGTTACATTCCATAATCCTTTTGTATAAATAAAATTTTTACTTCATATTATTGTAATTTTGGTGAATTTCAAATGATCAGATAAATATATGATGGATTTATAGAAGTTCCATTCTATTGATGAATTTTGGAAAAAAATGTGTATTATAAATATTTTTGTATTCATTAAATAATTAATAATGTGAATTGATTTTTCAAAAATGGTCTTCTATAGTTGCATTGAGTAATAAATTTATAGTCTAATAAGAACAACTAAATTTTTAGTGAATAGTAATGTATGCATTGTTACATACCCGTATGAATAGTATTGAATAGTAAAACAGCCAATAAAATAGAAACATCACTCATGAAGGTATAAATAGATTTTAGATATCTTCAATGTGAAAAAATAATCATAGTATAAGTTTTGGTATTTTTGTATGTCATAAATATTTTATTTACAATTTTATAATTAATTTAATAATATAAAATGGAATTTTATTTTCTTAAAATGTAATCATATATTGTTAATTTATTTTCTTATCGTTATACGATAATTTTATGGTATTATGCTTACTTTCTTATGGTGTTACAAAATGAGTTATAGTTTTAAAGTGGTATTTTTGGAATAAATAATTGTATTATTTAAAAATTAAATTAAAAATATATTGTAATTTTTTTCAAAAAATGGAGTTCATTTTTTAATTCAGAGCATCGATATAAGGTTATTGTGAATTTTTGGGATTTTTTTGAAATAGTGGAATTTTTTGTGAATAGTAAAAATACAGTTTTGAGTTTGAGGTGTTTAATGACATCATTAATGATATAATAATGATGTAATATTCTAGGTAGATATATGAATAGTAAGATATTCTATGAGATTTCCCAAGTGGCCAATACCATGGGAAAATACCATGGTAAAGACCATGGTTTTACCAATACCACCGATGAGGGTCCCTTGGAAATTAATTATTTTCCCCCCACTTTTTTTATAAATACCCATCCACTCCCTCATTCATTTCATTCCAAAATACTCCTCAACAATGTTCTAGTCTTTTTACCTCCCACGGTGTCCTCCCTAGGAGCTCTCAAGCCTCCCAATGTCCCAACCTTCTTGCTTTTAATGATACTCTTCAAGGTATGGGTTCCATTCACCCTCCTCTTTTAAGTCCTGACTACATATATGTTATGTCTTATAGTTCCATTTTATTATGTGGGATATTGTTATTATTTGTATCGTTTCAATTTTTTGGATGTCTCTGAAGATAATTTTATTCTATATCTTTACTACTGTCCATTTAATGTCCAAATGATTCGAGACCCTTTTCTCTCTCATCAAATAATTTTTTGAATCTTTAAATGACGACGTTCGGTAGCCGAATTTTGGTAAAATAAATTGTGTAATATCTTTTCCGTCGAGATTAATTTTCTTTTGGTATTTCCATCAAATATCCATTACATGGTATAATTTTTTTATTATGTAAAAATACTGTATTATGATTTGTTTATGAGTGGGTGACCCTTGTCCCCTCTTTTTTTAATGTAAACTAAAAAGATGTTATGTAGCCGTTATACTGCAGTATTTTCATCTCAAAATTCCGCTCTCTTTATCTCATGAAATTATCTTGTGAATACCCAGACCTATTTCTCATTTATTGGTATTTATAAATAAAAAATAATGATATATTTGATTCTGTAATTGACATACATATAACCCTCACTCCCTTTCCATGGGTTATAACTGACAAAATGATCTTATTTTTAAGCTATTTTTAAATGTCGTGATTTTGACATGAAACTCATTTTTTTGATTCTATTTGGGTTATTTATGAAATGATTGATTATGATATATGTGGCTCACATTAAATTAAAGACATATTAAGGGTGTTCCTTGATAGCGCTCCTATGAATTGGGTAAAGAATTAATCTCTAGAGATGACGTGATTCACGATACCTTGGTGAAGAGACATGGTAATTTTTATGAAAACATGGGGATGAACCATGGTGATATGATCATTAATGTGTAAATGAAATTTTTTTACACACAAATTCATGTTATGATTCATGATTTTTTATCATGATATTCATATTATTCCATTTCTCATGTCTTTATTATATTTATCATGTTCTTATTAATATTTCTCAAGATCACATGTCAATTATTGCACTTGGTTTCCTTACTCAGCCTTCTACTCACCCTTTCCTTTGATGTATGTCTCTAGGTTATGAGATGATGTAATTTTTTACTTAGGAATAACTTATTATGAAGCCTTACAAGTGGATTAGAAGAATGTTTTATGTTCCATGTATTTGTGTTCCTGATTTCCAAGAAACTAAACTTTAAAGATCCTCTATTTGTAAAATTTAATGAAAAGTTATGTATTAAAAAGGCAGGGTGCCATATTTTACAAGACCAACAACCCACATGGTGTTCACTACAATAATGGCCAATAAGAGTGTGCAGTTTCATGGAATGAAGTGTACATTAACAATATAAATTAATGTCATTTATGGGGGACACATGGTATTCTTTTTTATGGTATTTCATTTAAGACTGATTTGGGATTGTCCAATTTTGTAATGCATTGTTTGTGTGAGGAATCCATTATTGGGAACCTAATCCCTTGTGAGCTATTCACAGTGTGAGAAACAAGGAAATATAAGTGTTCCTCTCATCAATAAGAGGCATTTATGAGATGTAAAGAGGAATTTTGTATCATGTGGTGGTTATGAAAAGATATAATATTGAGGAATACATGTTCATCTTACTAGAAATGATAATCAACACATATGTAGTTCATGCAAACCCATGCAGTTTAACATCATGGTGTATAGATGTGGGTAAATCGATGTGAATGAAGATGGATGTTATGGATCCAAGATGTTTTACATCATGTAGAAAGGAAGCGAGATGTCATGTAGCTTTACCTCATTCTCCCAAGATGTCTTCATATAGTTTAACATCATGGGGATTGGATGAGCTCCATACAATTTAACATCATGTGATCAGAACTAATTTCGTACATTTTAACATCATGTGGATAGGACTAAATTTACATGTATATCATCATGTAGTCCGGATAAATTGTGGGACTAACACTAATGTGGATTTCCATGGTGATGTACGATAGGAATTATATTTATTGAGAAATCTCACATTGGTGGGTGGTGTAACACACACCCCATTTATGGTGGCCTATGAGTGGGTTCCATTATAATAGACCATATATATGATGTAAGGCCTTTCCCATTTGGGTTCCAGATTCTATAGATTTTTTCATGGTATCATCAGGGTTCTAAGAACCAAAACGAGTTCTCTATGGAGGAATGAACAAAGGACATCCTTTTTCATAAATGCTAGTTTTATCTGATTCTGATGGACCTCTATGTTGTGTAGTGTGTGAAACCAATTATAATTTATCCAATCCAATTCATCAATATGATTTTGTTGTTTTTCATCATCTAAGAGTTTTTTGCAAATGGATATTTGGATAAAAGGAAGATAGACCTATATGGGTTACACAACCTTAGTCCCCTATACAAATGAGTATGGTGTTTCCTATCTGTCAGTATGTATGGTGGTATGGTAGGAATACAAAGCATGAATGATCTTTTATGGAAATTATTTATTTTTTCATGTTCAGAATATTATGGAATATATTCGTTACAGTATTATTTAAGGACACTATATGTCAATTTTATGTTTCTTCATAGGGATATGAGTGATTAGACTTGATATTGTACTCATGGTACAGTCTCTTAAACACCATAGAACATTAGATGGATCTGTTGTCTGTCAATATAATGTGAGGTACCCTATACCGTGTCAAGATAAGTTAATTTATGAAGTTGATGATATTATTCCACCAGAATTTCATGAGGGGGATCTCCTCAACCCATTTTGAAAAGAAGCTGCCAGTAGTAATGATTTATTTGAAATTCTATGCTATGGATGGTAGAAATTTCCCCACAATATCAATTCCCTAAATGTAAAACATCTAGGTATATTTATTTGTATGAATTTATTCATGGATTTGATGGATGAATTTTTCCTAGATATATCATGCATGAAATTTCATGGTGAATTATACATTGTGTTGTATCATGAATTTATAGTAATATTCCAACTTTTATATTTAGAGGTAGAGCCTAGTCCTAGATTTATATACGCCACAAGATCCTACCCTGAATTCATCCATGACGGTGAGAATCTCCAATTCTATAAATATATGGAGGATTCCATCAATTCCTTGATTTTAGATGGAATTATGCTCATTTGGACCATCATATAGAGTGAAATTTGTTTTCTGGTTTTGTATTTATTCCCATAGAGATCAGTCTGTCAGAAGAATCCCATTTTGGAGATAACAAAATATGGTCTCTATCCATCCAGGGGTGGTCATTGGTTCATCATTCTCTAGGGAGGTGTTGACCTAATTTATTATTTCTATATCACATACGATGGTTAAAGAAATCATTCGTTGAGGGGTGATTGGGATTATTTCTTCCTCCTAGTCATGGTTATCCAGGAATGTGGATGCATTAGACAATGTGTCAGCATGATCATTCTGTGATGAGGGAACATGATGCAATGTGCGTTCAAAGGAGAACTCTACAATATGTCCCCTTAAATTTCTATTATGGGGGAAATTTTGTCATTTTAATGTATTATTGACCATTAAACTTCTTTATGACATATTCTAAGCCCCATTTTATATTTTGTGGGTTATGTGTAGTTGTAGGGATAGTCTAAATCACGCGATGAGGGATAGATATTATAACTCATTATTTTTGTAGTCTATGGACAGTGAGAAAGACATGGGAAAAAGGATTCCTCTAGAGAGACAAGTAAAATCTATAGACCAATCTGATTAAGATTTGTATTTTCCATTGTTGTATAGACAGGACTCCGGTTTTCACCATCAATGTACATATCCCATGTCTAAGGTGATTCATGGGAATAGTATTCCTATAAATTTGGAAGCTCAGTGTTTTATTATGTATTATTTGGGAAAGGATGTATTGTGGGGAAATCATCTAGGTTGTTCTCCTTCAGTACTTCACTGATATAAATTCAAATTCATATTGCTACATAATGACCACCCATCTTGAGAATCTACTAGTCAACCAAGGGAGGCCAAGGATATACATGAGAGAATCAATATAAGAGGATATGTGGACTTAATGGTGATGTTATTAATGCCTTATTTTTTCCCCACAAAGATGAGTTCAAAGAAGCAATTCTTGACCTCAGAATATCTAGTCTCATTACCAAGGATGATCTGACTAAGGTATTAGAGACTATTATCACATCCCTCATCATTTCTATGGTGTGAGGAGGGCGCCTAGTGAGCACTCCATGGTAGAAACAAATATGATCAGTGGACTCCCCACAAGTAGAGGCATCAAAACCAGTAATTAGATCTAGATCTTCCTGAGACATTTTAATACTTTTCCCATTGAAAAATGATTCCCTTCTTCATTAGCCTGGTGATGAGGAGATATTATTTAACTATTTTGGCTATGAATTTCAGAATGTAGGTGAGGTTACCTTGCATTATCCTTAGTTATTTGATATTTATCAGGATGAAATTGATAAAATAAAATTTTTTGGGTCAAAATCTATTCCATAGTGTTGTACCACATAGAAAAGCAACATTCAAGAAGTTACCCAAAAAGATAATTTCATCAGATTCATCTTTAGGATATGTTTCCACAACTTGTTGATGATTTATTGGAGATTTGTGAATTTATAACATTGCTATCAGAATTTAAAACCTTGGTCAACGACATAACACTCTACAATACATACAATTAATGACCTAAATTTTTGATGCATAACATGCTGCTATATAGTTACATAATTCTTTAATCCAAATGTCATGACTTGATAGAATAAGATACCTTGATGTTCTTTGAAGGTTTTTTATTATTCATTATTGTGGTCTTCCTACATCTAATTGTACCTCAAGTACCCATCCATGATGAAAATGGATTCTAAGCCAAAAATTTTATCTGTTAGAGTTATGTGATTTGAAATAGGAATTTATTTTCTCAGTAACGGCGATTAAAGTCTATGAAGTCAATGAAGAACCTAATTTTTCTATTCATTTTTTTTAATGAGGATGATGTTGGAAAGCCATGTTGGGTATTTCAGTTCTTGGAAAATGTTTTCTTTTACGAACATGTCTACTGCCACCACTATATTAGTAGAATGAGAGGGGTGAATCCTCATGGCTACATGGTTGAAGCCTTGATTCTAATTTGGTAGATCAAGTTGGTATGTATCCCCATTTGGATTTAGTTCAGTAAGTTTTTATAGTTCCTGGTGAACAAATATCAGTGTTTCTTGAGCAATTAAATTTAAAAATCATTTTCTACAAGGGTCTTAGAAGCACTAATCAATGTATGAAATAATTCTTCTTCTGTACCTATATTTATTTTCATGATATCGTCGATGGTGGTGGAGACACATTCCTACAATGCGAGTGGTGAATTCCAAATTTCATCCTCTTCCTCTTCCATTTCTAATTTTGTGGAGACATTTTTTGGAGAATATGGGACTATGAGGGCATATCCTCACTATTGAGGTGAGAGAGTCCATGAGAAGAGACAATATCATTCCCTTTTTTCGGAGTCATTACCGAGTGGTGCGAGTGATGATTATATTTTTCTTTGTCACTGAGGAGAGGATGAGCTTGGACCTCTTGGACCAGATCTGTTACCTAAACCATATTTATGGGGAATACATTTTTGGTGTCTAGAATACTCTAGTGATTCATAGTACTGGTTCCCAAGACATTTGGGGATGCAAACAATATATTATCATTATCCATTGGTTTCTTTCCACACATCAGGTTGAAATATTCTTCACCATATATGGATCTTCAAGTCTTGAAGTGGGTATTATCACCATGAAGCATTCCAAATTTTACATTAATATCATTCTTCAGAAATTGATGGAATATTGAAGGAACTACCAAACGGCTATGGTAAAGGGGCCTTCTGAGAAATAAATTTAATGAGTCCCTATGGATAACCATAAACTCAGTTTCTAATGCATGATCCAGAAACTAATATTTGAGTTTGATCTTTTTATGGATTTTTATCCCACGTTTCATACCCATGAATGGTTAATTTGGTGAGAGATTGGTCCCCCTCACTATATAAAAAACAATAGAGGGTTCGAATATGATTTGAGATCATTCCCATAACCATTATCAATAATTTATCTTTGTACAATACCATTATTGAGTATTGCCCATACATATAGGGGTTGGTTGTGCGGTTGGATGGCATTTTCCTGATGTACATACATGAATGACATAATGACATGGAATTATAAGGACATCAGATCAATTGATAGATATCAACAGCTGTGATATTCTTCCAAAAATCATTTGGGATTCAAGGGGATTCAATAAGTGACTCTCTATGTTCTTTGGAAAGATATAGAACATCAATTATTGGGAGCATCACAGGGACAACACCCAATTGTTTCAGAACTATGAAATTTTCTGAAAAAGGTCATCAGTTCTTGATTTTGGGATTCTCTTGGCCATGCAGTTCCGATGCATAGGTATTTGAGGTTGACAGGCCTGGGGCTTGTTCAAAAGTTTAAGGAATATCATCTTTCATGGGTTCATGCCATTTTTCTGTTCCCTATTTCTTTAATTGATCATATTTCACTCCTATTAGGAAATCATGCAAAAAATCAAGTGTGGTTGACTATTGGAGGGATATGGGGATACTCACTACCTCTTTTGAACCTTATGAATTGATTGACCATGAGACATAGCTTAATATATTTATTCCATTGGGATATGACCATAATATTGGATCCAACTAGATCTTTATTGTGCCCTCTATCCTTATTTTCGACAATTACAACATATAGTTCCAAAATTGTATTCTTTAAATTCATATTTAGGGGTATATTCATCATAAGAGAAGTGGTCTTCCAAGTGTATCACATTGATAAAACCAAAGATATTCTCTTCATCAGATGAGGATTTCATTAGTTGAAGTGGTTCCCATGTTGTAGATATTACAGGGACCAAATTTACATGAATTAAGGCTAGCATTGGAGAAGAATATTATTCATACTCTGATTTTTCATACTACCTTTGGAATCTATGCCCACATTTGGTAGGAACATAAGATGTATCCTTATTAGGTGTTGGAGATATTTTGTTTCAACAAAAGAGAGCTTTCTGGGTGGCATGAGATCAATCACCTATTTTTTGAGAAATCCATTTTTCAAAACATTTCCACACATAGATGAAACATTATTACATTCATACTATTTTTAGGACTGGATGATGGTTGTACATGCCACATTCATTAGGGATCTGTCTAGTTCCACCTATCCAAAACATATCATTCCTTGAAGGACATCATTTAAGATGTAGTAGTTTAGATATTATGACATGACCATATATGGTAGGGGTAGTAGTTTCAGAAGTATTCAAGGTTGACATCATCAGGCTTCCTAGGATGAGGGAGCCTGAGCTTGTTATTTTCCATTTATTATAGGAAATAACCAAATATTTATTCATTTTGGATAGATTATACATTTTTCATCCACTTCTCTATCCCTAGGAGACCCTAATTTCGTTTTCTTTCTTGATGAGGCTGATTTGGTGGTTGTCACCTCTTGAAATTAGGTTATGGGTGGTTCAGAGCCAAATTAGGTGCATGTATGGTAATTGAACTATATTGAGGGGGGGGGGGAATACTACTTCTACTATTCCTACACATTTCCAATTTGTAGTTGCAATGAGTCATTTTTAGAATCAGTTTTATCAAATATACTCCTAAAGATGTAGTACCATTTTAGAAAAGTCACTGAACCCCATGGATGATTCATGGGGATCGTAGGAGTCTGAAACTAAACATTGGGATTATCAGAATAGAGTTCCATTAATATGTCTTGTGAGAGAGGGATGCAGAGAGAATATGATAAAAATTTTCACATTGCAATGAAACCAGTCACCCTATCATCATTTGGTTGTTTTTCATTTTTCATTTTGATGATCGACATTTTCCACAGCGTGGAATAGAATTGATAATGGAACTAACGAAGAAGGTATTATAATCCTATAATGAATCCTACATACAGGTTTCTATACAAATAATAGTATGGTCATATCAGAGTCTTTATGAATCACCTCATATTTTCTGCCTAATGTTGATCATGAGGGCCCATCATCAGCCCAAGTTGGGATATAAACATTGTGAGATGTTTTTAGCTTCTCTTGTATTATCAACTATAGAGAATGTTGGATTTTCAAATTGGGGAGGTGGTGGAGTATCATCCACCCATTTGGGATATAGATTTCTCTCAGGATACAAAGGTGTAAGTCACCCATCCATGGAATCTATTCGAGAATACAAGGAATATAAGTCATTCATTAACTCCATGGGAACATCTATCTTAGTTTTCACCATTCTAGAGTCGGAAGTGAGGGATGATGTGGTGTTCCCACCTTCATCTCCTTCTCATTCTCGATTCGTCATATGGAACAACGATTACCCGACCGAGGAAGATGTTATCACCACAATAGAGTAAATTCATGATGATTTTCAACTTATTAATTTATTTAAACTATATTCCTAGACTTAGAACCAATATGATGATCAGATACCACTCTTGATGGTGGATTATATTTGGTATGGATAATGTTCATATCTACATGAAGATAATACTGAATGGGAATACTCCCCCTATGTAGCACGACATTGATTTATCATAGAGTTTTTATTTCACTAATATATTATGACAGTTGTTCCTCCAAATATGGAATCTCAAATATTTTAGATGGTGATTGAGATGTAACTTCACCTTTCCCTTTACATTTGGCATTGTTCAACATTAGAAATGTTAGTACGTTATTTACAAGTGCTAGATTTTGGTGCCTTCTTCAGTTTTTTGTGTGTGTATCCTTGGTTGGAGAATCCAAATCACCCTCCACTCAGGGTAAAATTTCAATTTTTTGACCCTCTAAATTTTTGTCATGATCGTTTTATTCCATGTTGAAAGTGAAAAAATTCAATATGGAATATTGGGGAACAGTGGTTGTGCCATTACATTCAATGAAATTGGATGATTCTACACATCCTTCATTAGGTTCATTATTGGAACCCTTTTCCATATTGGTATGTTTTGGCTTGTGTCCCCTTTAGGGTTCAGATCGCCTTTAACCTACGATCTCCCATTTCAGCCTATAAACATTGAATTTGAGAGAGTTTCTGGTTGTGGTTGTCAAATGGGCCCCGACCGGTAGAGGATTATCTCAAAGTTGGAGGGATTGGGGGGAAATCGACCATTTTCCTCCCAACCTATAGAAAACTGATTCTCCCTGTAGTGATGATGGTGAGTAAAATTTCCCAAACCTTATTCGGTGGGGGGAAATTTGATGCCTAAATTGGCATTGATTGATCTCATAATTGGGGATCCTTTGATTCCCATTAGGGAGTTGATGATTCTAACGACATACAAGAAAATATAAATGCCCCAGCCTAGTATGATGGGGGTGTTCTAGAATCATCGTTGATTCTCTTAGGACCCTCTAAGGTGATGATGAACCTGGATATGGTTATTGTGATATAAATTCCCTGATCCCAATGTGTTGTATCCCTATTGAAATGTTGAGGATATTTTCTGAATTATCATTGGAATTGATGATTATATTTTTTAGGTAGTGGTCGATATTTTCTCAGCCTAGAGAAGTGGGAATGCTCTAGGAAAATTTCGATAAAAGATGTAATTTCAGCCCTTTTGATGAAGTGTATATATTATCACATAGGATATGGGTGTGATAGAAACCCATGATGAGAAGCATTTATTTATGGGAAGTTGTTCAGATGATAAAAAAAATTAGAATTTGTGTCTGAAATAAATATCCATTGATTTTTGGGGACTAGTTTGATGTCATTTTGAATTTCCTATCTATAACAACTCTACACATTATTACATACACAAAAATGATTTATTACATAAAGTTGTGATTAATAAAACTGTTAGTATCGAGAGATATAGTGTCTTGGGAAAATTAAGAACATTAAATAACAACATAGAACAAAAAACAGAACATCTTTATTGAAAACCACTTTTACATGAACACAACATTATTTCATACTTAGAAATGCATGGGATATCTTGAAGATATATATAAGAAAAGGGTGAGATATAAAGCCCAGTAAGGGAGTAAATAAGGCATAAAATGGAAATCATAGTACTTGTTAAGAAATATGAATATCAATGGATCACAAGATAAACATGAACATAAAATAATGATACATAATGACTATCATTACATGGAAATGTGGCAACAACATTAAACATGATATTATCATGAGCCAAGGCTCATTGCACATGGAGCATGAGTAAACCCTAATTTCACTTGAATTAGAATGTGTAATTTCTCATTGCACTTGAATTATTGTGAATAAAACCTCATTTCACATGACTTATCATGATACTAATCTTTACCCACTGCATTAGAGTGATATCAAGGGGAACCCTTCTTAATCATTTTATTTCATGCATAAGCGTTCCACATATATCATACAACTTAGATTCATTAAACATCATAATTTATTCCTTGAATTGGATATATGGAATCCATTAATTTGAGTCCTAAATTATCAAGTATATGTTCATAAATGTGAATACCCTTGATTGATAAATGGGTATGGTATTCACTTACTCGATGATTTTGGCATTGGAATGTTTGTTGTAACTTCGGCACCATAACATCGTGAAATTGAAATCGTTAAAGGGTTGATTAGTGAGAAAGTGGTATATAAATATTTATACATGATATAGAAATTATGTTGGTCAGGTAACATAATATTTCAACATTTTTAATGGAACATAGATGCATAATATAAGAGGAATTCTTGAATATAATTGAGTAGAGAGAAATCCCTTACGGAATTTCTGCATGGTAACAGGTGTACATTGGAGGAATTACTGAGAGAGAAATGGTCGTACCATCATTAAAACAAAAGGGGAAGTAAAGGTGAGGATTTAAGTTATACAAAAATATTCCTAATTGAATATAATTGGAATAACATTATAATAAAACATGGACATAAATAAGGAAGGAAGAAAAGATAGGATCCCTTACATGGATGTGTGATATCTATGGCCTGAGAGAGGCTTTGTGGGCGCATGGGGGACCTTGAAAAGATTATAGAGAGAGGAGGTAAGAGGTTGGTCGAGCTCTAAATGGTTTGAGTGATGAAAAATGATGGGATTTACTGGGTTTATATAAGAAAGGAGAAGGAATTCTATATTATTTACGTTTTGGACACTACACATTAAGCTAATCAAAACCACAAACCATCCCATGGTTTTTTCCCATAGTTTGTCAAAATGTGGAATGTAGAAGATTATTTTATAAGTTCAATGGCTGAATATAGTAAAATATTAGGCCTTATTATGTAGAGGTGATTCACACTCTCAATGAAATCATTTTAAAATGATAAAATATGTTATAAGTTTTGGAGGGTCTCCCAAGGCAACATGAAATTACACAGTCAAATATAAAATAACATTATTTTAAAAATAAAACATATATTGGCCAAAAAAAGTTTTTATAGTATTTGATTAAATCAGTATTAGGTCATTATTTTTTAATAAAACTCATTGTATATTTAAACGGAATTTAATTCTTACCCAAAAAATTGATTATCTTGGAAAATTATTAAAAATTACTATTTTGATAATTTCAACATCCTGAATGAAAAGAAAATATTCATTTTATCTAAATAATTTCTTAAATATGTGAATTTCTATGTTTAAAATACAAACCAACATTTATAGAAAAATCATGGGTTTTGACAAAAATAGCATTCAAACCATAATAAAAATTACAATTGTATTCATAAAACATTTATATATTCATTTAAATTTAATAAATTGTAATTTAGAAATAATATTTTATAAAAATATTATTTAATTCAATAATCAATTAATTCTTCAAAATTTATTTCATAATTGAATATTAACAAAAAAATACTATTTGTTCCTTAAAAACTATTTACAAAGTAAAAAAAATACAATGAATGTATATTATTTATACAAAAATAATGCACAAAATCATAGTTCTAGGATCTTGTTTCATAATTCCTTATAAAACACGCATGAGACCTAAGGTTAAGGGGGGATATGGTAAGAGACTCTTGGGGCAGCTCAGATAACATCACTTGGGTGGTAATATCTATTAACTTCCACTTATCCATTAGGAAATTCCTTTCTTACTTAACATGTTGAATCTCAGCTTGATATTGGTCACGAGCGAAGACTAGTGACACTACCAACATTCTGAGCACCGACAAATTGGATTCATATGGAGCAATTCTACTAGATAAGGTCATCTATTCCTTTGTTTGAGTAAATTGGATTTATTAAATCCCAATATTTATACTAATCATGTGATAACTATTCAATGGATATAATTGAAATAGTAACAATTCATAATGGTATTTTAATATCCAAAAACATAAAATCAAGGAATTACAAATGTTTTATATAACCATTTTACATAATAAGTCATTTAATTAGATGATGATTAATTTCCATTAATAATATTTTGGGTTGATACAATATTCCCCCCTTAAGAAATTCTACCCTTGAAATTTTCTTTTATCACACTAGAACAGATGATAGTAACTTCGCTTCATCACTTCCTATGATTTCCACATTTCCTCTTCAAACATGTGGTTTCTCCACAACACCTTTACATGGGTAATTGTCATATATTGTAGAACTTTTTACCTATGATCTAATATCTTCACCATCATATCTTAATATTAGAGGACATTATCCAATGGTACCACATCTAGATTGAGTACACGGGATGGGTCAGCTATGCAATTCTTCAAGAGTGATACATTGAATCAATCATGTACTTGAGATTGGTTCATTGGGAGTGATAATCGATATGCCACTACTACAATGTGATCAAGGATCACAAAAAGGACCAACGTACATTGGACTAATATTTCCCTTTTCCCAAATCTCATAAATCATTTCCATGGTGAAATTCAGGGAATACCATGTCTCCAACATCAAACTATATGTCTTGTTGATGATTATCAGCATAATTCTTTTGTCAACCCTGAGCAGCTTTAATGTGATGCGATATGGTCTTAACATTTTCATCCATTTCATCAACCATTTTTTGGACTTATTAGTTTTCTCTCCCCACCTTCATCCCAACATGTTAGTGTTCTCCACCTCTTCCCCTAAATGGATTCATAGGTATCGATTTGGATTCTTGAGAGGAAACTATTATTGTAAGAGAAGTCAATCAGAGGAAGATGTTGATCTTGTACTATTTTAAAGTCTATTGAGCATGATATCAACATGTCCTCATCTATTTGGATAGTCTGCTCAGATTAGTCATCATTTTGAAGATGATAAGGTGTACTGATGTTCAACTTAGTATTCATGTCATGTAGGAGACACATCTCGAACATAGAGGTCAATATTGGATCTCAATCCTATACAGTCGATAGTGGAACTCCATGTAGCCTTACCACTTTTATGATATTTATCTGTGCCAATTGATCCAATGAAAAATCATCTAAAATCGCAATGAAGTTTGTAGTCTTTGAAAGAAAATCTATAACAACCCAGACATCATTGTTTTTTTGGATGTCTTTATATTTCTGGTGACAATGTCCATGGTGATGTTATCTGATTTCCATGTTGGTATGGGTAATGGTTTCATCGTCCCATTAAACTTCAACATATCATCCTTCACTTTCTGACATACCAGAAACATTGATTTATAATAGGAAATATCCATCTTTATGTTATCCCACCTATAATACTCTCAGTGATCTTAATACATATTTGTGTTTTCAGGTGAATGGGGAAATGTGAACTATGTGAATCATCCAAAAGTTCAGTCTTTAACTCCAGATTTGATAGAACACATAGTCTTGACTCAAATCTCACAATTCCTTTTTCATTAACATTGATCTTTGGGGATTTCCCTTTTTTATAGTTACCAATTATTTTTTAATTCTTATTTAATCTTTTTCATCATCCTTTAAACTTTCCAAAAGAAACTATTGAGAAATCATCTATGAGTGAACTGATGGTGTTTCTTTATTTTTGATTCTCATGTTCATCTTCATCAAATATATGAAAATTGGATCCCTTTAAATTCTCATAATTGAATTAGTTGTTGGATCCTTTCAACTAGGAGCATCTTCCACCTTGTTCACTTTCCCATGATGGTAATGGATTAGCAGTCATAGTCTATGATCAGATCTAACCATCATTGTTGTCACATATTCAACTCATTTTTTATGAATATATACATGACGATTGAGTGATCCGTATGTATCACACACTTCTCCCTAAAAAGGTAATTTATCCAAATTTTTAATGTGAAGATTGGTACAACGAACTCTAGATCTTGTGTTTGATAGTTTTACTCATGAACATTCTATTTCCTTGAAATACATGCATCTTTTTTTCTCATTTTTCATCAGCACGGATCCCAAGACCTGAATTTAAGCTTCACTAAATACCACAAAAGTTTCTCCACATGTAAATAGTGTGAGCATAGTCAATGTGATAAGCCAAATTTTCAACTCATAGAATTTCTCTTCGCATTCATCACTCTAAGAAAACATGACTCCCCTCTGAGTTAGCTTGGTAATACGGTTTTACAATCTAGAAAAATTTCTCACAAATCAGCCATAATATCCAGCTAACCCCATGAAACTATGAATATCCATAACTGATGTTGGCCTCAACCATCCCTTAATTGTAGTTGTCTAGGAGGGATCCATAGATATCCCATTTCTTGTGATGAAATTACCCAAGATTGGGACCTCCTTGAGCTATAACTCTCACTTTCAGTACATTCCCTAAATCTTATCCTTTCGTAAGTTCTCTGGTATAGTGCATAGATTATCCTAATTCTCCTCCTTTGTTTTGAAGTACATTATAATATATTCTATAAATAATACAAAAAATTTGTCTATGTAATCTTTAAATACTATATTCATCATGTCCATGAATATTTCTAGAGGATTAGTGAGTCAGAAATGAATTACTATGTATTCATAGAGCTTGTACCTTATACGAAAAGAAGTCCAAGGGATTTCATACTTCTTCACCCATACATGGTAATATCTCAACAATAGATCCAACTTGAAAAATTATTATTCTCCAAATAGCTGATCGAACAAGTTATCAATTCATGTTAGTGGATACTTTTTCTTTATCATGTTTTTTGAGCTCACTATAATAAATGAAATGGCTCATTAGACAATCCTTCTTCATGACAATGAAAACTGGTGCACCCCATGGTGAAGCACTTGAGCATATAAAACCTTCATACAGATTCTACGGTAGTTGTTTCTTTATCTAATAATGATTAACAAAATCCATTCAATATGGATTCTTGGATATTGGTAACACCCCAGGTATAAGATCAATCCTGAAATCAATATGTCTTCTTGGATGAAAACCATGAAATTTTTTAGGAAACACTTCAGTGAATTCCCTCAAAATAGGAATGTCTTCAAGGATGGTTTCTTCCATAGAACCAATCATCTGTTAAATATATGCATTAATATAGGGTGTTAATATCTATTCTTGAGATGATGGTTTTAAATAATATTCATCGTCCTTCTTGAACTTTTACAAAATTCTGAGCTGATTTTCTATATGGAACGTGATTCCCCTCTCATGGCTATTTATGTTGTCTCTATATAGATAAAGACAATCCATGACATGAATTGAAAAACATTCCACTAGAGGGATTCTGATGAGGTTCTCCTAGAAGTTAAATCCACAAATTGTGATAGGGGAAGAGTAATATTCATGGGATTAAATGATTTCCCCATTTTCCATTATCACTGACATCTCTACGACCATGATTTTTTGTGGTGTTTGGGTTGTTCTACTAATTTTTTAGGATATAAACGAATGTGTATATATAGAATCAAAATGTATGATCTGTACTCTTTGATGATTAACTAGTGTACCTTTCCCCACTTCATTGACATGGTTTTCTTCTGTGGTAGTGATGGAAAAAGCTCACCCTTGCATTCTTGGAGGTTATTGGTTTCCTCTAAAAACCCTTATCTTAGGAAACTGGTTTGAAAATAGCCCTACTTATTTGTAATTGAAACAATAAATAAATCATTGATGGTTTAATGGTGCGTTCCTCTACACTATCTCAGCAGAAGGGTTTTTGTCTCCATTTAATGGCTGAGTGCCCTTCTCGTCCACACCTAAATCATTTCCTCATACCCTTAAAGTAGTTTTCAGGGTGCTTATTTTTTCACCATTGGAAAACAGGGTGCTGGAATTTTATTAAGACCTTTGGATTTATCCATCGGAATTCCTGGATTAATGTCCACACACCCCTTGTTATCCCCATGATACCCCCTGAGATTCACCGATCACCATTTTGACATTGAGGGAACATTAGATAATTTCATCATTTCTCTCAATGTCACAGATCACTAGGGATTTCCGTAGGCTAGGTATTATCCTCCTAAAGAATTGGTTAACCTTGAATTCAGGGGTAAGGACATAGGTGAATGCATATCATGAAAGGAATCTGAAGTTTTCCTCATATTATATAATGAATTCATAATCTTTTTTCGTGATGGAAATGAAGTCCATTTCTATCTTCAGCGAGAGGGTGAAAGTAAAATATTTATCAAAAAAACATTTTACAAAAATAATTATATTCTAATTCCTCGATATCTTCCTCAGGCTTCATAATTTTGATCAATATCCTCCATTGATCAACTTCACCCTCCATACGATAATAATGTTGAGGAAAATTCTCTTGTTCAGAACATTGAAGGATTTATGAGATCATTTCAATGGATTTGATCCATTGTTTGATGATTGAGGGATCAGATGATCCATTAAAAGTAGGAGGCCTTTGTCTCATGAAGCTCTTAATTGTTTCATGTTCTTGGGGGGGGGGGGGGTGGACGTTCCTCTTGACTGATGTTTCTATTCTAAACATGAGTTTTCTAGGAGAGTTCAATGCCAATGTTTTTAAATTCTGCTCCAATCGGATCAGGAATCTCATTAGAACAGTCATCATATTGATCTTCGCATAAGTTGTTAGCCCGAGTCCACAAATTACCATCTATTGGATGGAATAAAAGTAATAATAGGGGTAACACATAAACGATAATCCAATGAAAAAATAGATAACTTATAATTTACATTTACTTCATTAACTTATGATTTTATATGTTTCAATATATGTTATTCATAATCTACTTCCAACCACATATTTTTTGAGGCATTTTTTAATTCACATAATAATGGTTCATACTAATCTCATGATTTTTCAAAACCATATCCCTCAAAAGTATCATATCGAATAGTGAAATAGGCCCATTGTCGGGCATTAGTTCCTATTCGAGTCTAGCTCAATGTATTGAGTTCAGGTTTTACCCTTAGATACATCTGTAACAAATACACCTCTACTTCTTTGTATCTAGACAGGGATGCATTTTTCTGATAAACCACATAATTTATACTCAAAAATTTTTACGGATGATTTTCATATACATATTATTATCCCTAAGGATTTCACTTGGGTTTTCTAACACTAATTCCACAAATTAATAAACTTATACTCTAATAAAAACTATAACAACCCTTCCCTTTATTACATACATAATCATTATTTATTACATAAAATTTCACTTAGTAAAACTTTCAGGATTGATAGTTCTAGTGTCCTGGTAAAATTAGGAACATTACGTAACAACATAGAACCTAAAACATGACATCTTTATTGAAAACATCTTTTACATGACCACAAAATTCCTTCATACATAGCATTGCATGGGATAACCTGAGGACATGCATAAGAAAAGGGTGAGCTATAAATATCAATAAGGGAGTAAATAAGGCATAACATGAAGAACATAGTACATGTTGGGATATATTAATATAAATGGAGAAAAATAGAAACATGAACACAAAGGCATGATATTACATGATTATCATAACCTTGAAATATGCCAACAACATTTAACATGATGTTAGCATGAGCCATGGTTCATTGCACCTGGAGTATGAGTAAACCCTCATTGCACTAGAATTAGCATTAGTATACCCTAATTTCACTTGACGTACAATTATAATAATCTTTAACCAATGCATTGGAGTCCTATTAGGGCACACACTTCTTAATAGTTTCAGTTCATCCATAAGCGTGACACATAGATTTTACAACATGGATTAATTAAACATCATAATTTATTCTACAAATAAGTGATGTGGAATACATAAATGTAATCCCTAAATCAACACATACATGTGAATAAAAGGGAATACCCTTGATATATAAATGGGAATTTTATTCACTTACATGATGAATTTGGAATGGGGAATTTTCTGTACCTTCGGAATCAAAACATCATCAAATTGAAATTATATAATGGGTTGATGAGTGAGAATGGTCTATCTCACCATTTATACATGAAATGGACAGAAAGGGGGATTATGGAACATAATATCCCATCATTTTTAATGAAACATCGATGAATAATATAAAAAAAATATCTTGAATGTAAATGGGTAGATAGAAATCCCTTATATAATTTTCGTATGTTAATGGGTGTATATGGGAAAAATTAATGAGACATAAATTCGTCTCTAATCATTCAAAAAAATGGAGGGAAATATAGGGGAGGTCTGGAATCATCCCATAGTTGTTACCAATGGTTTTTTCAAAAGTGGAGTGGAAAAAATTAATTTATAAGGATAATGGCCTAACATAATAAAATATTTTGTTTTCTAAGGTGGAGGTGAGTCACACTCTCAAAGAAATAAATTTTAAATGTTTAAATATTTTATATGTTATGGAGGGTCCCCGATGACACCATAAAATTAATAATGAAATCAAAAGTTACATTATTTTTAAGATAAAACATGTATTGGCCGAATGTTTTTTTTATAGTATTTTATTACATCACTAGTGGGTCCTTATGATGTCATTAACCACATTATATATATAAATGGTATTTAATTTTGACCCAAAAATTATACTGTCTAAGAAAATTATAAAAAATTCACTATTAGATAATTATGATGTCCTAAATCCCAAAATAATATTCATTTTATCTAAATAATTTTCTAAATATGTTAATTGTTATGTGTCATATAAAACCAGACATATATCTAAAATTCATGGGTCTTGAAAAAAACAACTTTCAAACATTAATAAAAATTAAAATTGTATTAATAAAAAAATACAATCATTTATATTTAATAAAAATTAATTCAGTAATAATATTTTATTAAAATATTATTTAATTCAAAAATCAATCAATTCATCAAAAAAGATTTATTAATTGAATATTAACTAAAAATACTATTTGTTCTTTAAAACCCATTTACAAAGATACAATAATAAAATGGATGTATATTATTTATACAAATAATATTCCGTATAATAATAGTGCTAGGGTCATGTTAAATAAACCCTTATAACACCTGCATAAGACCAATGGGCAAGGTGTATGATGGTGATGGACTCTTGGGGTGGCTTGGTTAACATCACTCAAGTGGTAATCTATATTCAAATCCACTTCTCTTGTTGGAGATTCTGTTTATGCTTAACATGTTGAAGCTCTTCTGGGGCTTGGTCAAGAGTGAAACCCAGTGATGCTACCTCTATTTTGAGCTCTGAAAAATGGCTTTGTATGGATCAATTATATTGGATGAGATCATCACTTCCTTTTTCTACGTAAATTTTATTTGTTAAATTCATATAATTATACTAATCATGTGATCACTGTTCAACAACTATATTAGCAACAGTAACAATTCTTAATGGTATTTTAAAATCCATAAACATGAAACCAAGGAAGTGAATATGTTTTATATAACCATTTTACATAATTATACATTTAATTACATGAAGATAAATTTTCATTAATAATAGTTTGTGTCATTACACTATCCATCCATTCATAATGTACGGGAATCGTTGAAGTCGGGGAATTACATTATAGTGACCTAAGGGACTGAGCATTACCCAATCCCCAGATTTCACCAAAGGATATAAAATTACATGCTACCGAATCTAATGGGTTCTGTTGTTAAGGTGGTGCAAAAAAGTGTAACACTTCATAATGTATCCATTGTAAAATATATATGCATGACCTAGTTTAAAATATTAGATGTTGAAGTGTCACTATGAAATGGAGGAAATCACGTTGTATATTTGAACTCTTCTATTCCAGTTTTGTATCCTTGTCCATGGAGGTAGCAATAAGGTTTAGCTGATAATATAGTATATTTATTGTACAATGGTTACATGCATATCCTAGATAAGGGAGATATTGGGCCTTGAATCATTGATGAGTATCCCACATATTCTATCTTAGCTAAGGAATGATCTCCTTTTATAGATCATATGAGATTTCATGGTCAGATGTATTGTGGGTGAGAACATGATGGGGAGGTTGTTTCTTCCTGACTCTCTCTAGATTTCAATGTCAGCCTCCTCCTCATTATACATAAATAACTAACATAGTCAGACCATAGAATATGGATCTGATGGTCTCCTATTGACATGAGTGGATTGTTGCTATAATTTTCTTGGTAACCATAAACATTTGTCCTTGATGATTTGAGGACCTCTCTATAAAAAGGTGATAGAGTTTCAAACACCTATCTACATGGAGGTGTATTTGAAATGGGGGATTTCTTTATCTATTGAAGATATCATTGTGGTGAGGGTGAACAATGTGTATGTCATGTGTAGAACCCTTGTGACCCATATCCACAATACTTTAAGGAGGACTATTTTGGTAATGATCTTCTTGGTGTTCTTTTTTGATAGAAGTGTCAACATACCCTTATAGAATTGAGAATGTCTCTCAAATGACTTCAAGGACACTGGAATTGATAATATTATGAATATAGGAAATTTATTGCATCTTGGTCAGAATATGTCTACCCACATTTGGTAATTTCACTAGGATATGAGGTTATTGTATAAATCATTCCAAATGATTCTTATAACCAACCAATGATGATAAAATATGTGACTGCAATTGGTATGATGTAAGAATATGCAAACAAATTATAGGATTACTGAAAACAATTATGATCCTATCTAGAGGCATATTTCATTCTCACTTGGTGAGCATCTGTCGAGATGTGGGTATAATACTGATAATGAGATATTGGGTTTTCTACTTGTATTTCTTGATAGAAGTAACATCCCACAATGAGGAAAATGATGCTCTCACCTGGACAACCATTTTTGGAAAAAAAATATGAAGCTATAAGAAAATGAATTCTCCACAAAAATATATTGTTGGATCTGTGGAATGAAAAATTGAATATGAGCCTCCCCATGTATCTCTGTGGAATGATGATGAAATATTAATTCATTGGAAAAATTAGATATATTTTTTAGCACTAATGATCTGATAGAAATTTTTAGGTTGATTCAGTGATATGAATATAAACATGTCCCAAGGCTTGTGACATTCTATGTTGTTCATCAATTTCGATAATGTGGTTATGTGCCTGATCCTAGGCCTTTGGAGTATGATTCTAGACTTCTCCTATAGGAATGTGATCCTTTCCGGATGCTTGTTCCCCCCTCATGTGGTGATCCCTAGAAAGAACGGGGATATGAGCACGATCTTGGGCCATTGGAACATTCTTCTGAACAATTAATACAAGCATGTTACCCTATCTCGAGGCATGTGGGGATCAAACTTGGTGATTACCTATTGTAATGGGAGTGTGAGACTGCTCTGATGCCTCAACCTTTATCAAAATAAGCAAATAATCTTCCTGGATGGGAGAAAGAATGTGTGCCTGATCCAATATAGCCACTTGTTCATGATGATCACAATGTTGAGTTTCCAGGAAAATAGGTATAGAAGTATTTTCTTATTCCTTAATATTAAATAGTTCCTAAATATGTGGGTAGAGTTCTTCAACTATTAATAAAATTGATTGGAATTTTATCAAAGTGTATGTTGGGATAGAGGCCTTCACATTTTTCATATCCATTATTCACGGGTTGATGTCTTCAACTGACGGAATGATATGCACCCACTTTTTCCCTACTTTTTCCATCGGAGTATGCCAATGGGATTCATCCATGGGAGTAGGTATATGTTCCTCCCCCATGTTTGATATGGGAATATGCTCATAGGATTGTTTGAAGTGACCAAGAATATGTCCCTACTATCTGGTTACTACAAGAATATGCATCCACACATTGTCATCATGAGTGGGGATATGATCCCTCTCTTGGATATCATGTTCTTTCCTCCACTTATGTGCCTTCATTATTGAATCTTCATGGTAATCATAGGTAGGATCGGGTCATATGGTATCCTAAGTAGATGTCCAGTGGGTACTAGGGGGATGGTGTTCGAGACAACTGTTGATAGGTTCCCTCCATGGTGGCAGCAAAACCAAAAGGGATTCATATTTAGCTTCTAGATCAACCTTCATCAGAGATTGAAGGTTTCCGTTTTCATGCTCTAGATATAATATCTTAAAGTGTTTGGTTGCATAGACAAGGGCTAATGGCTTAACAGTAGCCTTTCCTGGGTGGTGCAGACTCACTGGATTTCACTCTTAGAGAACCTCGAAAGGATATTCCATGGATGATATTTTAATATGTTGATGGTACTCCCAGAACATCATGTTTTCTATATAATGTTGGAGTTGTCAAGTAGGATAGGTCGTTTTGAGACCCATGAGGGTAATATAAAAATATGATATACTAGGGAGAACATTGGATGATAAATACATTTTGTCTAATTAGGATGCTGAGAGAAGTGTCTTCCGTTTTGGAAGATGATAAAGAATATGGTTACTCATTAGTGAAATATCATATACATAATATGATCAATTATATGTGCATAGTTAAAATAATTTCTCTACTGTTCATGATTCATCCATTCTTCTCACTTGGACTTATCAAAGTGGGGATGGACTTATTTCATGTGAACCCTGGATATAGAGGATTATCATTACAATCATTCTGATCTTACTCCATTGTTTCTGTAATGAACCATATATTTACCAATGGATTATATCCATTATTATAATTATTTTATATAGTTTAAAACACTTAAACAACATAAATACCGCAATTCAATCAATAAAATTGAAAAATTATTGAAACAAGATTAATTTACAGAGATTTAGTAACATATACAGATTAAATATTAACGTAACATTTAGAATAGTAACAAGTCCAATAGGAATAGTAATTATTCAAATATAATTATATTTTTACCTTCTAGAGTCTAAAAAATATATGGGTATCTTATGAATGAGAATATAATATATTTATATCATGAAATAAGTAAATAAATATTTTAATAATTATAAATTAAGTATTGTTAATTGTATAACTCATAGATATTTATTTTCAATTTCATAGTAAATAAAATGATTTAAAATAACATTTATTTTCATAAAATACACTCATAAATTAATGATTGTTTGTCCGATTATTATAATATAACATTATGAGACCTTATTTAATCGATTAAATTAACATAAATTCAGTTATAATTTTAAAATTAGTATTTTTCAAAAAATGATGATTTCAAAATAAAATAAAACTTCTTAGGTTTCTAAAATTATTTTAATAAAATAGATTTAATTTTTTAATTATAAACATAAAAAAATATTTGGGGTTATTTTTTGTGATTTTTATAAGATAGTTGAATTTACGGTGAATATTAAAATATTGTAATTTATGGTATATAAACATTATAAGTTATAAAAATTATTCCTCGAGTAATTACTGATATAATAACCATAATATAAAACTCCCAATACAACTTTTAATATATATACTGATAATAATCAATATATTCAGAGTCTTGGGTAAAATAATAATCTAATGAATAAAATAATGGGAAAACACCCCTCTCCACGCCTATAAATTGGACCCATCATAACCTCTTTTCCTCCCACCATCCCATATTAAAAACATGACCAAATATCTTCCCAATTTCCACTCCCACATCTTGTATCACTTGTTGTTTTCAAAATTAAAAACACTTTTCCCCAAATAGGTTCTCAAGTAGGATAAATTAAATTGTAAAATTCTATTTCATTTCTAATTAATTACTATAAACTCTTTTATTTTCTTATTCTCCCCCAACTCCCCTATCCAAAAGTTCATGATAACTCCATTTTATTATATATACTATAATTATATCTTATTATTGTATGATCTATCATCAAACTCCTTTATATATTTTATTTATTATAAATATGAAATCATCCCCTTGGATGTGTCAATTTACCTACATCGTGGATGAGGTGTTTTCATTCTCCATTAATTCTTTCATGGTAATTCATAAAACCACATATTTTTTTATCACATACAATAAAATGTATGTAATAAATTATTTTATGATCTGTAATGAACTTATGTATACATTAATAGATAATGGTATAGAAATAGTGAGTGATTATCACCCCCTACCAAAATCAAAACGAGCATCACTAATCATATGTCTAATGATTCATCATCATAAATTTTAAAATATATATATATAACCATATAAATTCTTTATTTTCATTAATAATTTATAATTTCAATTCTATAGAATCACATCAATTCTACATAAACTTCCATATGCATATTCAAGTGAACTGATCATGAAATTCATGAAAATGAACACTCCTGGACAATGGAATTGAAAACTATAACTCATCTAAAATGGTATAAATGAAAATAGAACAATTATAATAAATTAAATAAATGTATTAAGGGTATGGGATTTCTTTAATTAATGAAATTTATTTGAAATCCTGGATATTAAGGTGAAGATTCATTCAAATATAAGGTAAGAGGATTTTTTTACTCAACTCTCTTCCATTGGGTTTTCCATCTTTCAGTCCATTTTTAATATGAATGTTATTTTGATGATCCTAAAATACAATTTATCTATAATTCCATTTTCATTTCTAGTAAAATTTGTTTCATATCAAATTTTATGAAAAATGCCAGGATTTTTCCAAAAGAACTATTCTATCTAAAAACACATCATTTGCATCTTTTGGGATCACTTCGTCCTTATACAAGATTGATGTTTCTTAAAACAATTATGTTATTGTCAATTTATCTTCATAACCTTATGGTTTATTAATGAAATTAGGATATATGAAATTGAAACCATTTCTTTCCTTGGGTTATTTTATTCCTCTGATTGATATACGTTCTATATAGCATGATGGATTTTGTATAAGTTATGATGTGATGAGTGCTCTCAGAATTCAATTGTGCATGTAAATATTATGATGTGTCAGGTGCGTGAAAAATTATATACCTCCCTAATTCATTGTGTAATTTGATGAATCACGTGATATAAAGTGAAATATGTTTTTAAATGATTCTTTCTTTCTTCACAACTATTTGTGGTTCCTGACCACTGAGAAAATATGTTACATTTTATTGAATTGAATCATTCCATGCCTCTAACCGATGCTTCCTCTCATGATTATGATGATGATCCCTTGATTATATTATGATAACGATGATTATTCTCACCACAAGTTATGTTCATCCTTGTTCCTATCTTTCCTTTTATTGGGATTTAGGTTCGACTCTTTATTTTATGTGTATCCATAATTGATTTCTTGTTCTGCGGAAAAGAGAAGGACCATTAACAATATATAGAATATATAATGAAATATATGGTTACGTTTTATTTTTTATGTGTTATGTATGCTCATAATTTTCACAAGACACTAAACTTGTGGATCATGGTTGTGTAATTATTTTTTGTTGTTTATCTTTAAAATAATCTAATAATCATGTAAGAAAAAGTGGGGTCACTATATTTGGTATCAGATAGAGGATTAGTAAATTTGTGAATTTGGATTTGAGAACATTAGTGAAAACCCTTAGTATGATAATATGTATTTTTAATCTTACAAGAATACTTTATAAACATATGCTTCCCATATGATATTCTATTAGAGTTAGTTTCACAAATTGATAAATTATTCTTGACATACTATCATTTTTCTAGATATACTCTTCTATTTTAGAATATTATGGGTCCAAAGATAATTCATGAAAAATACTAGTATGATAATCAATGCATCAATTTCATGAATGACATCTTCATTTACATTAGTGGTGTATTTCAAGGTTTTTGGCGATTCTAACCCATCTATCTCATTCAATGATCAATAACATGAACAATGTGGAACATCCTACTTATCCTAAGAGGGATAAACTCTCTATTGATTCATTTTTGTAGAAATGACCAATGACGTTTAGTGGATCCTCTAATCCACTAGTCATAGAACACTAGGTGAACTCAACGGATAAGATATTATTTTATTCTTCATAGTTCTGATATGAAAAACATGAATCTATACATGTATCATGTATATGGAGAGGCCAAACAATTATGGGTGTTGATTAAGAACACCAAGGAAAATGGTAAAATTGAAGAGATGGAGTGTGAAGACCTTAAGATAATGTCTCTAAACATGTATCTTTATCGAACGATTAATACACATATTGATAGATAATTCATATGGATGAATAAAATGGAATGTGAATATTTCATGACCAATGAGGAAAATTTCACAAGGATTGCATTCCTAATCCATGATTGGTTATCAACAATGATATAAAAATTGATAGATTCTTTAGTGGGATAAAACAAAACCATACAAATACTGTAGAAATTCTCAATATTGGGTGTTATGAAGATGTTGTTTGACATGAAATCTATTTGGATATAGAGTTTTTAGCATGGTCTCATGTCTATAACGATAAGGAATGAATGATGGAGTTTCAAGCTGGAGGATATCATGAAAAGGGTTGGAATAAATCTCAACCAGTCACATATTAATGATGTGGGAAGAAGTGTCAGGGGAATAGCCTCCAATGGATGAGGAAGTGCTATAAGTGTGTGGGAGAGGGCCACAAATATCATGAATGATGAAGATATATAATGAAGTTGGCATATATAATGGACCTAAATAGGGCTACCCACATTGTCTAATTCTATAACCATATGGATCAGGGTCACTATATAAGCAATTATACTAAACCTTGAGTCCATGGGGGTAATCTGTCTCATCAGCCAAAAAATCTAAAGGAACAAGCGACAGTTTATTCCATCAATACTACTGAACTAGAGAAAGGAAATTAATTCATACAAATTAAACATCCAATTCACTCAATAATGGATATATACTTACATGACTCTAGATTCTACAGATTCATTTGTATCTTGAAATTTTTATAGAACTTTTTAATGAACTCCCCAATATAATGAAGTAGATATATCCATAAAAATTCCTAGTGGTACGATCATTACAAAAAAAGTGTTGGACTATTATCATATTGGTGTATGGGGATAAATTCTCCCAGATAATCTTGTTGTACTTCCTTTGGTGGAATTGGACAATATATGTAGTATGGATTCACTCTCGTTATTTAGAGAACACATCCACTACATGGAAAATAAAATACCATTTCATATTTCATAGCATCCCATGCTCCTCTATAAATGAAAGGAAGATAATAAATTTCAATTAGAAACACATTCCATGGTGTCGGTATTGATTTACAATGAACAATCATACCTCACTCAAAATGGTTGTGTCAGATGAAGTTGTCGAACTAGGGGAAATTCCCATTTTGAGGTAACATAGTGACGTATTTCTTAGAGAGCTACCAAGAATTCCCCTATATTGTGAGGTAGAGTTCTCAATAGAACTCGTACCACAACTAGAAAAATGGTTTATTGCCATTGTTCAAAACCGTGGAAATATGCCCCAAAACCGCGACTATTGGCTACAACCACAGTTTTATCCAACCGTGGACATTATTGTCATGGCAGTAGGTCTTGGCCTGTTGCCACGATTTTAACCGTGGAAATAGATACCTATTTCTATCGTTTTGAAATTAGTGGCAATATGCCACTAAATTTGACACTGTGGCGGTTGACCAATAGTCATGGTTTAAACTGTGGCTATATGTGTCTTTTGCAACAGTTTTAACCATGGTAATAGCCAAAATTATAAATGTCCCCAGCGGGTTTCGATCCCTACACATCCACTATGAAATCCAGCGCACATACCACAACACCACACCATTATTCAGGTATATATATATATATTAAGATATATATTAATAAACACCATGGGAATAAATTAAAAACCTTGGAGATAGGGCTTCCTGCCTAATTTTTGGTGGGAATTGTTGTTGCCGTATATGCGTGGGAACCCTATAGCCATGGTTTTGGAAAACCGTGGCTATAGGGCATTGAAAAAATTGTCCTATAGCCAGGGTTTTGTAAACTGTTGACATAGGCCACAAAACTGTGGCACAAGACACGGGCTATAGACACGGTTTAGAAAACTGTGGCTATAGACCATGGAAAATAAGCCTATATCCACGGTTTTAAAAACCTGGCTATAAGTCTGTGGAAGTAGCTCAATTTTCTAGCAGTGTATCCATAGCTACTCTTATCTCCCAATTTTTCTATAGGATAGCCCCGATTGAGCTGGGGGACTTAAAAAAAGTAGCTACAACAACATTTATACAATGGTTTAATACATCCTATTGTATCACCATGGGGAGTTATAGTGTTCCTTGTCAATGAGAAGGTTGAATGAAAGAAATTTTTTATCGATTATTTGGAAATCAACAATATATTCAGAAGAATATCACCATCTAACAGAAAAAAATATTCAGAAGAATTAAGAAAAAAAGTGAATTTTTATTCTGATACTTCAAAAAAGTGAATGTTCATTCTGGATATCACAATATAACGGAAAAAAATATTCAGAAGAATTCATTTTTAACAATATATCATAACTATGAGGTTATAATAATTCCCTTTTGATATAGTAATTTCTTTATGATATTTATATATTTGATTAATATAGTCTTTAGAATCTACCTTGATTTTGTTTTTAAGGGTTTTCAATGTTATTCTTATTTACACCAAGTGAAAGGGGGAAGGTTAATAACATATATTGGGTTTTCATGTGACATTAAGAAAGGTGAAATTGTACACCAAGATTAGAATGTGTGATTTTTGGATGAATCTGGGGACATTACATTGACATGTAACCAAAAGATAAGGAATTTATGTGGATCCTTCACAAAAATGCAGTTTGGGAAAAGCCCACACCCTCTAGTGTCATGGAAATATGCAGTTTTCATGGCCGAGAAAGGCATTATCATCTTTTTGTGAGAAATTTATCATGATTATCTAGAGTGATAAAATTGTTAAAAAGGAATGGGGAAGAGTATTTCTAGATGAAATTATATAAGGAAAACATCATGAAGCTACATAATAGGTTGTTCACTACACCTAAACACACATTACCAACAAGTGGAGATGGTTTTTTGAAATACAGTGATGCTAAAATGAATGTCTTAGTTATTGTAATCTTGTATAATAATAATGTGCTAGCTAATACCCCATGGTAGTTGAAGATTCATGAGTAGAAAAATATGACGCATGATCAGGAGCAAGAAGCTATGATTTTTTAATTGATGATATGGAAGCACTACCTATAGGGTGAGAAGTGTGACATATATACAAATCATATGATACTAAAGTATATATTCAAAAAAATGAGTTCAATGTGAATCAAAATATATGGTTACAATTAATTAAGGACTATGAGTGCACTATACTCTATCATCATGGGAAGGTGAACAAGGTTGTTTATGCTATCCGAATAAAGGAATCTATTTCTCTATCCATGTTTTGTGTTGAGAAAGACCATATCCTAATGGATAATAAAAGGGAGGATTTTGAAATTCTAGGACCCTATCTTCATGGTCCTTTGGGCCAAAAAATGGGCTTTTAAGCCTTGAATTCAGGCCACTTGCCCTTGTTCCTTCAGGCTGTGTAAGGGGTCTCCCTCTACCCAGTCTAAAGAGGTCTTTTCTTTAATAATAAATTGAGTCTTCAGCCCCAACATTTAAAAAAATGTGTCTAGGGTATGATTGAGGAGGAAAAAATGAATGATCTTGAGTTAAAAAATAAGGTGAATGAATTAGGGTAAGGGAGGCTTCAAGATTTCTAGATTGATGATTATAGTGTGATTCAGTTATGAATGATGCATTATATGACATCATCACAGAGTATAAAGAATGAGATATTTGATAATGCACAAATATATATTTTCTAGATCCATCATGGGTGTACCAAGATGTACTCTGAACTTCGAGAAAACATCTAGTGGGATAATATGATGATGCAGATTGCAGAGTAAATCACAAGTGGCATGATATGTCTAAAAATTAAATCAGAGTGATGGTAGTCCAAAGGGATGATGCAACTATTCCCTATAACCATGTAGAAATTGAATAATTTCATTATGGAATTTGTCACTAGTCTTCGAAATATTTCCAAAATAAATAATGTGATATGGTTTGTGGAGGAATGACTCACCAAGACATCCCACTTTATCAAAACATTGAAATACCTCTCACTTGAACAACAAGTTGTGATATATATGAAAGAATTGGTGAGATTTCATGGGATTTCACTCTCGATTGTCTCTGATCATGATCCATGGTTCACATATAAATTCTGGAGGGGTATTCAACATGATTTGAGTATTGAATTGATTATATACACTACCTATCACCCCAGAACTGAAGTGCAATATTATAAGACTATTCTTACACTCTATAAAAATCTAAGAATATTATCATTTGGATTTAATGGATGATTGGATCAGCCTCTCTCATTGGATGGGTTTTCATAAAACAACATATTCCAATCGAGTACTCAGATGTTTCCATATGAACCTCTGTATGGAAAGTGATGTAGAATGCCCACCTTTTTGGATAATATTGGTGAACGAAAGGTACCTGAACCTAATATTATTCAAGAGATGACATAGAAGGTTCATTCCACCAAAAAAACGTCAAAGAATCTAAAAATCGTAAAAATAATTATACTAAAAATAATTTAGGTGACTTTTAGGTCACCATTTATGATAATGTCTTCTTTCGAATAATGCTATAGAATTGAGTCATGCAGTATGGAATGAAAGGGAAGCCTAGACATAGGTACATTGGCCCCTTTGAGATCCCTAATCACATATGATTTGTGGACTATTGGCTTTCACATCCACCATTTATGTAACAAATTCATTAAATGTTCCATGTATCTCTCCAAAAAATGTACATACTAGATCCCTCAGATTTACTAAATATAGAGGTGGTAAATCTGGATGATTATCTCTCTATAAGAAGTAGCTGGTAAATATTCTTGACTGAAGACAAAAGGTTTTACACATTAACACAACCCACTATTTCAATGTGTTGTGTTGGAACCCTAAGCATGGAAAAGTGACTTGGGTACTAGAGAAGGTGTTGAAGGAGATGTACCCTCACCTATTGATGTTGAACAAAATTTTGGGGGAGAAATTTCATAAGGCAGGAAATATGTAACCTCCCCAACATTTATCAATGTAATTTCTCACTTCTTAAAATAATTTCATGTTGTATAAACCACCTAAAATCACATAGAAACCACAATACTAAAATTATAAATGAATAATGTGTGAAAACTAGAGGAATTTTTAGAGATTAAGGAACCTATACTGATTGAATAGTAACATGACCATTAAAATAGTATAATGACCCTTATAAATTGTAATTTTTACAATAGAATAGTATCTCTACCATTTAATGTTGAAATAAAATTTGGGTATCTTATTAATGATAATATAAATATATTTATATCTTTAAATATGTAAATAAATATTTTAAAATTTCAAAATTAAGTGTTGGTGTTTTTATAAATAATAAATAATTTAAAATTTTATAATTAATAATTTATTTAATATAAAATTAATTTCGATAAAATAAACTAATAATTTAATATTTTTTACCTTTTAATAAATGATAATTTTATGAGACCTTAGTTAATTTTTTATTGTGTCATAAAATCATTAATATTTTTAAAATTGGTATTTTACTGAATAAATGATGATTTTAATTAAAAGTTATTTTTTCAAATTCATAAAATTATTTTCTTAAATTTGAGTTCATTTTCTAATTCTACTTATCATGAAAGGGTAGGGTAAATATTTTTTATATTTTGAAATGGTTATTTTCTTTTGTGAATAGTAAAATATTATAATTTTATATATATATACATAATACATTCAATACACAATTCATTGTGTAATTGCTAATGTGGTCACCATAGTCTGGAAACCCCATAATTATTTTAATTTATTTAGTGATAATTCTAAAACGATTCATATTTTTTTTTTCAAAATAATAAACTAATGACTAAAATAATGGGAAAAACCCCCTCTCCAACCATATAAATGCCTGCCCTCACCACCACTTCTCCAAACACCATCCACGATATTAGCCTTGTTAAATTATTCCCATTTATCCTCCAGATATGAAACAAAAATTTAATTATTCCCTGGCCTCATAAAATGATGAAAATATTTTCTCTAACGAGGATCTCATGTTGAATAAATTCAAGAGGTAAAATCATCTTTATTTTTATTTTAATTTAATTTTATTTTATTTTGTTTTCTTATTCTATCATATCTTATTATATAAAAATGTTCATAATAAATATTTTCTATTAATATACTATATTTATATCATATTAATAAATTTTCCATAATCAAACTCATATCTCTCTCTTCCAACTATTTTTTTCTAAAATTTAAATAACATTATATGATGCCTCAATTTACCAAAAACGTGGATGATGAATTTTCATTTTCCTTTTATTCCATAAAGTATGTCAATAAAACAATTTTAATTTTTGTTAAATACTATAATGTTTATGTAATAACCATTTGAATTCCATGTTACTAACTTATATGCTCAATAATAAATAATGGAACAAAACTAGTTTTGATGTTCCAAAAACCTCCAAAAAATATAAATGATTATCACAAACATTTTATCTAATAATCCAAACTCATACTATTTTGTCATATAATATATATAAATGTTTAATCCTATATATTTTCATTAATATGATATTGTTTCAATTATTTATAATTATACCCTCTCTACAAAACATATATACTCATATTCAAGAGAACTGGTTATGAAAACCATGAAAATGAACACACCTGAACGATGGAATTGAAATATATAACTCATATAAAAGGATTTAAATGAACATAATAATAAAAATAATAAACCAAATAAATATTTAATAAGTTATTTTTTCCAATTAATTTAATTTTATTATCCATGATATTAAAGTGATGAAATCATTCAATAAAAAGCTAAGGGATTTTCGAACCCAACTATCATCATTTGGGATTTCCCTATTTCACTCTATTTTATGTATGAATGTTCCATTTATGTCCTTTAAATATAATTTATTTAACCACACCATTTATTTTCATAGTTATTCATGTTTCCAATCTTATTATTATGATAGATGTAATAAAGTTTTTCAAAATAACTCTTCATTCTAAAATTGAAACATTTATTACTCATATGATTGTTTCTTTCTCCCAAAATATTTATGATTCTTTTACCAAATATTTT
This sequence comes from Viscum album, assembly GCA_963277665.1. Taxonomy (NCBI): domain Eukaryota; kingdom Viridiplantae; phylum Streptophyta; class Magnoliopsida; order Santalales; family Viscaceae; genus Viscum; species Viscum album. Next base: position 317,738,600 of record OY728148.1, read on the forward strand.
ATTCCCAATTTATTTTTGACACCAAAAAGTGTATTCATAAAATTATTCATTCAGAAATTATATTCATTCCTCTCCATGGGTTATTTTATGTCAAATATTGGAATATGTTATGTGGGGCATGTGTGATTATGTAAATGTTATTATGTGATGTGTGTAACCAGAATTATATATATCAAGTAAATTTTATGGTGAGGTCAATGAACCATAAATTATATATAACTCCAATTCATTGGGTAATTTTATGAATCTCATCATATCTTTTTAAATATTCATCAAAATAATGTTATATTTATTCACAACTATCTATGGTATTCACCACTAAGTCATGGTGTTTCATTTTTATGTCCATCCACATTACATGCCTATATATAATGCTTCCATTCCGGAATATAATGATGATCCCATGTTTTTTATGGTGATGTTGATTAAGTTGATATCATGTTCTGTTGATCCATTTTCTTATCTATCATCTTACAAATCCTTATCATCACCCCTTTATATGATTCATATCCTTATGTAATTATTGGTACTAATGAAAACAAAAGGACAACTAAGGATCCTGAGATGAATTTATTAAAAAAAAATTTGTTTAATTTTTATAAATTATATGTATGGTCATAATATTCTCATGACACTAACCCTTTGGATCATAGTTTTTTAGAACTTTTATGTTATTTATCTTAAAAATGATGTAATAATCAGGTATAAAAAATAGGGTTGTTGTAGTTTTTCTAGGGTATGCAAAAAAACTTTCCTAAATCATCATAATTCAATCATTTGAGAAATTCTATCCGAGCTTGTCATTTTTTTTAGTATTTAGGCTAAAAACAAAAAAAAGTCTTGATAGATTATTACATGATCATTTTCCTATTATAGTGATTCACATTGGGTTCACCATTTTTGTTTCCATATGGTGTGTAAAAAAAATGCACCAAAAAATAATAACCAATTGTTTTTTATTAGATATATTCTAATTAGAATCACCATTATTGTTTCATCATAATTCAAGGCCACAAGAGATGGGATTCTCCCGATTGATTGATTGGTTATGTGTGTTTATGGAGTTGTTCAATTTCTCACATTTTGTTTTATATTTTTTATGCCTTCCATAGAAACTCCCAAAGGTTCCCCTATCTGTAACTAGATATATACCAAATTATCCAAGGCTCGCAGTCATTTGGGTTTTAAGGACAAATTACTCTTAAGGACTTGTATGGACCAAGGGGATAGGAAGTCAGGAACAAAACAAACTTATTGAAGTAATTATTTCCTACATTGGGATTATCTAATAGATTTAAAATATTTTAATGTATCTCTTCATATTCCCAATCTCAGAAAGGTCACCCTAAAGAAAACAATCATTCATTAATAACTATTCATGTGAAAAATACTGGGGTCTCTTTAGTGAATCCAACTGTATGTATATAAGGTTCAATAATGTTTTCCAGTAATATGTGGTATCTTATGTGATGAATCCATATAACCAAGAGAATCATAATTTTCTAAAATGGAAGGAGGTGGTAGATTTCATGAAAAATGGGAATTAATCCATTATGAGGCATCCTACATATCTTTGTTATAACAGGGAAGAAAACCCACATAGTTCATTGGGAACATGTTGTTTAATGTCATCCCTAAAAGACTTATACAGGTGTTCTGGAACACTATATGTTCAATCATGAGTCTTTCTAGGGTGTCATATGCATCCTGATTATGGATGGAATGATATTTATTATAGTTCATTAATTTAGATCTTATACACTGAGGTTTTCCTAGTCGTTGTAGAGACTCACAATGTAGATGACTTGATTATTGAAGTTCCCTATGACCATGTGAGATATTCTTGGTCTGAGAAACAAGGGATGTAAAATGATGACATTAGTTTCATATAGATGTGAGAATTTTGTTCCGAGACTTCCCTTATAGCTTTATCCCTAGGGAGGCATCATACATTATTGTTTACGGAAGGAATTAAAGTCATCATAGTTCAGTTGGTTTCTTAATCCACTAGTGGATGAGGTAGAGTGATCAAATCATGGGAATGATTAGGTCTCGATGTTTCAAATGATATTCATATAAATATTCCATTGAAATGGATGTTTCTTTTATCTGAGTCCTTGTTAAGGAATCCTATGTATCCCAGTTATAACAAGAATCAATGTTTCTATAGTTTAGTCTTTCCCTTAGGAATTAGCCGAAGGTATAATATCTTGTATTTAGTTGAATGTGTCATTCCACACATTTGGTATTACATACTTTTGATTCCCAGGATAGTGGAGACTCGTGATCTGAATGATATTACTATTTCCACTCCAAAATTTCAAGTGGTTTATTCTTGGTGTTAGAATCAAGGTATTGAATGTAATCATTTTCATTGATTGTTAATGTGGTTCATATATGTTGGGATCAACCTAGATGCTTTATATTGTGATAAAATCTTAGGGAGGTTTCCTATGTATCTGGGATAAGTTAGGAATCAGATTCATTGTACTTCCATTGATCCGGGCTTACACACGGAGGTTACCCTATTGATTTGGCCTACATTCCAACCTACAATTCACTAATTGTCCACATGTATTTATATTTATGGGAGTATCTTCATAGAATATCTGACGACAAATAAATTATATAGTTGATCATTCTAAATAAATTCAATAACACTGGGGGGAATATCCAAAGGTTTCACATTTCCACGTCTAACTTGGCCAAAGGACATCACAAAACCCAGATGGTTTTCCATTGGAATCTGTCACATGGCCTTTTTGGATTTTCTAGAGGGTTCCACATGATCTAGATGACTTACAATGGTTTTATTCTCAATATTTCACAATCAAATATGGATGGTTTTATGATAGTCAATAGAACATTTCCTGGAGATTGTGTCTTGTCTTTTAAGACACTCCAAGAGCGCATCGTCAAACCTAGCCATCGTGTCTAGAGGGCATCTTGAGTCTCAACTAACATGCCATGATGTTTTGGAAAGAGCAAATTAACCTTCCCATATGTTAAAGAGATGCATGGATAACATTATATGACATCATTTTTCAATGTAGGAGATGTATATGAAAGAGATTTCAGGGCTTGGGTGACAATCCCATAGGGATTTTTTGAGACTAATATTATACGCCCATGGTGACCATGTGACTTGTTATAACATTTATATAGGATTTCACGTGACCCAAATACCGTGTTCACGGGCCGTCATGAGATCTAGATGATATTTCCTAGTTCTATAATATGAATTCAAACGCAGACACACTGAAAAGTAGGGGAAGAAAACACATTTTTTTGTATTTATCTTTCAGTATTTGTTCTATAACTTTTATTGGGAATTCAATAGATTTAATCAGTGTCATTTTTATTTTAAGCCTTGCGATTTCTAGAAGAAATGTGGGATTTTCATCAAATATCATTCCATAAGTCATTTGTGTGATCTCTATGTGATCAATAAAAGAGCCATATTCATAAAAAATTATTTCTCCATAAGTTATCAAGTTTATTACCGGAAAAAAAGGTGTAATGATTCGAGTATTGAAATTGATGAGAATGTGATGGTTTTGGAACTTTTTAATTTTTTGAATGAATATTTTTTAAAAATGAGCATCATAATACAATCATGAGAGTTGGGACCTTTCGATGATTCATTTTTGAACTTGGTTAAATGACCAAGAAGTCTCCATAGTGGGTCGAGGATTTTCAGGATCACTTGATCGAGAAATACATTGTTTTAAAAGGATGTTGAGGGTGCATGGATTGTATGAAATTTTATGTTACAATTTAAGAGACCAAGTGACCTTTCTCAAGGAAAAGTGGTGTTTCACATGGGTTGCACATTGTTTTCAAATTACATTTCCTATCATGCACGACCTACCTTTTGATGCAGCACATTCTCAATATTCATTTCATAGTTTACACAATGATTGCAAAACCATGTAGGTCAAACCACATGGTATACTCTAATGTATAACATTCAAATTAATGAAATTAAATTAATCATTAAATTACCTCTCCCCTACCTCACTTATGTATCACCCCCCCGGGGGGGGGCTCCCAATTGATCCCTGCATGGAACCCCTCTCCAAACCCTCCTATCTTCTCATCGATCTTCGAGGATATCATCACATTATTCATCTGAATCATCATAACAAGCTCTCTCCACCCATATACTCCATATTTCAAGCATATTTTTATCCTACCAATTACCGTACATTGTTCATATGAAATTATAGGTTTTATTATTGACTGATTTTTGTGTTTATTTCCATTGATTGGGTGTGTGAATGGACTCTTAGGTCATTTTCATGGGTATTCTGACAACTGACATCAAAGGATGAGTGGTTAGAGTTGATTCAGTTCACATCCACAATCTCAAGAAATGTTTTACACCTACTAAATGGTTACTTCCATATTATATGGTGTTCTTGGGGTGTTTTAAGGTTCATTGTTAGTGTCTTGGACCCTATTGTGTGGTTTCGAGTCACTTGGTCTAAGATGACATGCCTACATATGAATATGAAAGTATATATATATATATTGTGTGTATGTTTCCACATTATGTGTATTTTCAACCTTGGAAGAGAATATACATGTATGGGGTAGGTGTGCCTATGTTTATAGATTAAAATTTATAGGTTGGTGAGTAGAGATGAGTATATGCTTATTAATATATACATAAGGATACCTTCAACATGTTCAAGGCCATGATGATGTGTGAATTGGGGCTAGGTGTCTTTATATGTATGTGAAGGTTCATTTTCACAGTCGGGTAGAAGATTGATTGAGTTAGATAGCATCAAGAGATGAAGTGTTTGGCTTGGTTCCACCTTGAGGTTGGATCCCTTTCTGTAAAGTTGTAATTAAAAATCCAATAATTTCCTACAGAAGTCCTTATTGATAAGGTAAATGGTGATTCTGGATAAAATGATTAGATTTGATAAATTTTGGATTGATAAACAATTCATGGATTTGTATTAAAACCCCTCCAACTATGTTGCACTATCTTTGAAAACTCTATATGATGGGTTATGTGTATTTAGTTTTTTGCCCATTACTACTGGAGAACTCTTTTTTCTGACCAATTTCTCTTTCTCCTTTTGTTGGCTAGTTATGATAATTTAATAACATGTATAATGAATTTGATATACCGTGTAGGTAAATAAATGAATGTTAGTGTTTCCTTCTAAGTCCCCCATCAAATTTTATGAATAGAGTTATCGTGCTTAATAGGTGTAAGTGAAATAATTTAAATGAAATGATATGAGAATGAAGAAAACCATCCTTGAATTGTAATAAAATGGGATGTAAAAATTAAATGAATTATGGAGGTATAAACACACCTTTGAATAATCTATTAAGTGTGTATTATGAATGATAAATGTTTAAAATGGAAGGCATAATGGTAGGATGGTTAGATTAGGGCATTGAAGGAATATAATGGGAGCGCAAAAGAGGTTATTATTATTATATTAAGTTGTTAATTTAAACATGATACATCAAACTATTAAGGGTTTTTATGATTGAACCTAACTATTTCTTACTTACATGAGAGGTTATGCCTCCTCTTATATGTCATAAGAAGGATTGTTACACCTTATGCTCGTCATATAAATTATGGACACGATACATTATTTAATGAGTTTTATAAGTTTATGGATTGGAGGATGTTTTAGACCAATTGAGTTAGATATTTTTATGGGAGGGAAGTAGTCTTACCCCATGCCAGCAATATAAATGATTATGGATGGGAGGCATTTTTACCACAATCTAGTTACATAAATGATTATGGATGGGATGTATTCTTACCCCATACTAGCAATGTAAATGATTAGGGATGGGAGATATTCATAAACCATGACATATAGATATGATTATGGATGGTGGTCATTCATACCCCATGAAATCAATATAAATTGTTATTTATGGTAGGCATTCTTACCCCATTACAATACTTTATAAACATCTATTGGAGCGAGGCATTCTTACCCCATTACGGTTATCATCTAATTATGGGTTGGAGAAATTATTACCCCATTTCAATTAGGTGATTCATAAACATATATATATATATATATATAGTGACATGATCAGAGTTTTATCCCAACAATGATTCGAATTAGGTAACCTAGTCAGGTGTTCCTAAATAAACTGAATGAGATGTGATTTATTCAATCAATTCTGTCATTACATCTCTTTACCTGCACACTATATTAGTTTATGTCTCACTATATAGATTGGGATAGAAACTGTTGGTGCCGAACTACTATGATATAATTCTCACTCCATATTAATTTTCCCTTTTTACCCAAGTATTCCTTGTATTTATATTATTTATATTTATTATTGTATCACTTTATTCCAAGATAGAAACAAAATAATGAGAATATATTATGATACTCTTGGAGATAACCTTTTTGAATATTAGTACTTTTCCTTATTTGAGTCATGTATTGTCATGTATGGGAAAGCCTGATTTATTTTTATTTCTTTTAGTATTGTAACATTACAATTCATGCATTCTTGTGTTGTATAAACTAGTGTTTTCCACTCTTAGGAAATTTTTATTATCTATATTTCATATCAATATTTCTTTTTATACATTAAAATTCAACAATTTTCCATTGTTTACTATATGATAAAATAGTTTAAAAAATATTAAAAGGGGGTATAATCTCCCCACTATCTCCTCTTGAGACCCTCGTTATGATTTGATTGTCTCTAGCTTACGCAGAGATGTGCTTGAGGTCATGTGACCCACCAGTCCACCAATCGATTCAATGGTATGATGGGTCAAGATTTCACAATGTTGTATGAGAGGTTATTTCATTTCATTTTTCTTACTATTTAGGATTTTTTATATGATATTTGGAATTTTTCACCGCTTGGTTAATTTTCATGGTTAGGACTTATCACCCCACGAATGTGAAATTCCCATGTTATTAATGTTCATGTTGTTTGTTGTTATAGTTTATATGATTTCACCTTGATTTAATGTTGTAATTTATACTTCTTATTGATATATGATTACTATGGTATTTTACCATTTTCCAAGTAAGTATAAGATGAATCATTTCATGCATTATATTAGGAACATAGAAATTAACATGTCATGCATATCCCATGCCATGTAGTTTCATATGCAGCCTGCCATTGAATTTGGATGTGTTCCTCGAGTGTTAATCCACATTTAATTTTTTACCATGTTTAGGTAATACTTGACATTTTTTGTTTTAGTTATGCCTTGAAATTTGTTTATTTAGCATGCCTTGGTAATTCAGATGCCACGCTTCTGTGTTATATAAAGCTTCTATGTTTATTTCGTAGGATAAAATCCTTGTATTGTATTGATATATATGAAAACTAGTTCATATTAGAAAAAGATATATTTTTCAATTGCAAGTTGAAAGATAACCTTAAAATTGATAAAAATTAACTTGTTTATATGGGCCATTAAGAAAATTAAAATACTTTTAAAGGTAAAATTTCAATGTGGATTGGTTTTTATTAAATGGGATACAGTTTTCAAACCACATAGTGTATGGGCTCTTCATTAATTGGGAAATGGAATACCGTATTAAATGTAATGAACATGTTGTTTTTGAAATGTTTATAAATTATAGATCTCTTATTTTTAATCTGAAATTAATTGGTTAAATTTCTAAAGGAAACTATAACCAAGTAGGTCACTTGGGGAAATTTTTTTAGATGACCCATTTGGGTGTTTGACATTAATTATTTGAACAATTGATTTGGGGTTTCTTCCTATAGGAACCATATTGACTCAATGTGACCCATGTAGGTATAATTACTTATTAAAAAGGAATGTGATACTAAATTTTCAGAAAATAACTAGATCTCATAATATTTTAAATGTTTTAAAAGTTATGATTGATACAAATTGATTGTTTTTTCTCGGAGGAGTTAGCTAAATCATGTACATTGTGTTTTATTTTAAAATGGGTACTTGATGTTTTTTAAACATTATAAATGTTTACAAGGATAAATGATAATAAATGTAAAAGGGACATTGAAATGGAACATCGGGCAGTGTCTTCTATTTAAAAACCATCTTGTAAGGGAAGTTGAATATAATCTGTTTGGACAAGGAATAAGATTAAAAGGGTTTCATATAGGTGTAATTTATTTTATAAATTAATTAAATGATAGGATCTTGACCCTGTGACCATTGTTGGTATAGCCCTATTACTGGTCAACTTTTCTATCTTGATAATGGGCTAGTTTGTATTAGAAACCAACCTTAGATGTTATGTGCCATTCTAATTATTGTGATATTTCTGACCTTTGTTGTCATTAGGGTACCATTGTCCCACGTAGGAATTCTAGTTTTAAAAAAAACACCCATTTTTTAAAGGGTGTTCAAGCCTTTATTTGACCTTTTAATGGGTGTGAGCATCAGGTAATGATAACTTCTAGTTGGATAGACATGCCTCATCAATGGTCAGATACTTCATAGGTCATTTGATCTTTTCTTCATTTTAGTGGTGGAAGATTGGTTATGGAATCTTCACGGATAATGGTTTTTTGGGGAAATATGAATAAAGAATAAATCATTTATGTTGTTGAGTAAAGTTTGTGGTTTTCTCATAGTAGAGTGTTCTGGGCATTAAAGAATATAGTCTTCTTAATGCTTGTGATAATTTTTTATGGACTCAGGTGGTTTAACAAACCAGTCAGCCTGGTTTGGATTTATTTTTACTCATGATATATGTGTGTGTGGCTCAGAGTAGCATCACACATGCGATTAAGGTTGTTTTGAGCTTGATAACTAGTGAGTGACTACTCTGTCTTCTCTATCATCAGCTACAAAACTCATAACATGATTATCTTCCAATTGGTTATGATAAGTGTGTTCATCCTGGTTAAAGGGACACCCTGAGGAAAACCTTTTGGAAATGATTGGTTTTCTTAAAATACTTTTGAGATGGTGAGTTTTGAAATCATGTTGTTACTTCATCGGCTACCTGATATTGTTTTTGTTTTTTGTGGTTCAAAATCATGATAATAACTAATGGATATTGGTTTAATTTTGTGGTATGTTGTACGATCACATAATTCCATAGGTAGTGAAGGCATGTATCCTATTAAATATTGTTTTGTTGGAAGGTGAAGACATGTTTCCTTTTGACGACTACTAGTAGTGGTTCAACTGTTCTTCTCTCTGTTAGTCAGGTATGATTGAATTGAAACTATTTAAATACTTTTAGTTCACTCATGTTTATTGATGGTAATGTCTTCTATATTTTCATCATCCTTCATTCACTAAGATATGGTTTTCCTTAATCCATTCTAATGCTTCAAATGATATCGATCTTGTTGGGTGGTTCTCCTTCAAGGTTTCACATTGAATGTGTGGTATCCATCATGGAATGGAATCAATACACCACCCAATGTTAGGTATGAACTTTGGAGAATGTTCTTATGGTAAATCCTTGGTGCCTTGTATGAATTAATTAAGGTTCTGTTGAAATATTCCATCCATCTATGCTTCTTCGATGACGAGTTGATGATGGTCGTGTTTTGATGAGTTTGGTTCATCTACGATTGTTGATTGATGAAGAGGTGATTTCTAGTTATGGTGTTTCTGGTTTTATTTCTGTTTTGGCGTTTATTCCTCATAATGGTTTTATGGTTGACGATGGTGCGACGGTGTTGATGATAGTCTTCGGATGGGGATGGCAAAGATATGGTGTTTGAACGATGGAAAGGGTGAAGGTTTTTATGTTGATTGAAGATGAGGCAGTGATGGCTGGTGGGTTCTATCTGGAAATGTATGAAGAAGGTGATGATGATGTCGACGAGGTGGGTCGATGTCGGGGGCATGGCTCGAGGAGGCTCACTGACCAAGGATGTGTGCTTCGAGGCATCCTGTGAGATATTGAATTTTGTATGCAAGTGGATTTCATCTTTGGTGTCTTTGGTATGGAATGTATTCTGTATGGCTTGGTTCCCACTCACCGAAAAAGCGGTTTTCAAAAATAACATAAAAATACAATTTTCACTCATCCATATATGCTGAGTGTTTTGAGAATGGTAAATCATCTAGAGTGTCTTGACTAGTTATCCCGCTTTCCAAAGTGTATGATTGGTGAATTACCATCTCAATAACGTCATTAGGTAGATATGAGTGTGTTTTTTAGCTGATTCTTATCATGAAGAGATGGTTTGACATTTTATTTGAAGTAGAAGGATATCGGCCACTGTAAACTATTTTTTGAGTCACATGAATGGTGAGGTTATAAGACGTAGAGGCATGCTTGTAAGACAATTCCAATGGTGGGTTGAACTGTGGTTTGGAATTGAATATCTAAAAATTGAAATCATATGGTGCGTGTATCTTTGTCCATGTTATTAATTATAATACAATTTAATTATTTCTCTAGTTGAATATTATCAGGTAAGTGTTGTCCTTTTGTTTTGGTTGGAGAAAGAGCATTGGCTCATGTCAAAATTGCGTAAGTGCCAGGTGCTTAATTTTAATCTTAACGGTGTGTTCGGTGGTTGGAAACAGAGTTTTACTATTTTAATGAAAAATAAGGACCCCTTGTAGTTGTGATGAAGTGGTAATTATACCGAAGGATCCTCAGGGAATATAATTTCATTCGTGGGAAGGTTGTAATGATATGGGTTTTGAAATGGAATAAACGAGAAGGTTTTTGATCTCTTTCAGTTAGTGTATGGGAAATTTTTTAAATAGAGTTCCTTAATGGAATTCTGAGAGGTGGTACCTTTCAATGTGATGATTATAGACTTTGGTAAAGGCCTGAGATGTTTCATGGGTGTCTCAATGAGTTAGGGAGTGCCAAAACTAGAAAATAATGAATTTGAAGGGAAATCGAGGGAACATGGTTTGTCAAAAACTATACTTCCCATTTTAGGAACTGTGTGGCCCTGTTGGAAGGGGAAAATGGAAGTCTGCATGGGATATTCATTGAATTGCAAACAATTCTCCTAGCATGCATAGTCTACCTTTTTAGGTAGTACCTTCTCATTGTTCATGGCATGGTTTTTGCACGGTTTGGAAAACCATGTGGGTCAAACGATAAGGAATACTGTAATTTATGATTTTAAAATTAATGAAAATAAATTAAAATAAATTAGAATAAAAACTAAAAACACTCTCCCCCTACCTCACTCATGTCTTGTGTCCCACATTGGGAACCCCTCTGAGATTCAGGTGGAACCCCTCTACATGGCCCCCTCTCCTCTCATCAAACCACCTGTATTTCATCTCATTATTCATTTGAATCGTCATATGAAGCTCTCTACTCCCTTATACTATCTATTTATAGCTAATTTTCTGCCTCCATGTTACCATACATGGTTCTTCCAGAACCCTAGGACTATTATTTGACCTATTTTTGTGTTTCTTCTTTTGATATGGTTTTTGAATGGCCACTCAATTCATGTTCTTGTGTATTATGACATCCACTACCGATGGAGAAGTGGTTTGGGTTGATTTGGACCTCTAACACAACACTAAGGGAAGTCGTATACCTGATTATTGGTTTTCTGTTATTTTATTGCATCCTTTTGGTTTTTTAAGGATATTAGTAATTATATTATAGCGTGTTGCTCCCGATCGAGCGGTTTCCAGTTGTTTGGTAAAAGGAGACTTTCTCACCAATACATAGGAAAGTATTTATATGTAGTTTACCCCTTCTTGTGTATATTCATCCATGGTAGTGATTATACATGTAGGGTTCTTGGTGTTCCTATGTGTGTGTGTGTGTGTGTGTATATAGGAAATTCATAAGTAGTTGAGTGTAGATGGTTATATGAATATAAGAATATATGTGAGGATTCCCTTCCACATGTTCATGGTCATGAGGATGTGTTCATAGGGGATAAGTGTCCTTATATATAAGAAAATATGAATATTCTCAGTGGGGTTAGTAGCAACATTGAGGTAGAATGTGTGAAGAGTTGATGTGTTCAGCTTGGTTCCACCCTAAGGTAGGATCCTTTTCCTTTCCCTATTAATTTAAAATGAATTAATTCCTTAATTAATTCCCCCTTGATGTGTAAAATTGTAATCTTTGATAAAATTCTTATTTTTGATAGATGTTTAGTTTGATAAAAAATTCATGTTTTTATAATAAAACCCATTCAATGGAGGGGTGTTGTTTATAAAAACTAATAGTGATGGTTTTTGTGTATTTTGATTACTGAACATTTATCCTTGGTTTCTATTATTTCCTGTCCATTTTTTATTTGTCCTTTTGTTATCCAGTTATGATAATTTAAGAACACACTTAATGAATATGATATACCAAGAATGAAAATTCCCAATTCTTAGTTGTGCCTTCAATGTACCCCTTTTGATTATATGATTTGGGTTACCATGCTTGATGGGTGTAATTGAAATTATTTAAATGGAATGAATTGAGGATGATGAAAACCATACATGAATTATATTGAAATGCTAGGTTGAAATTGAACAGATTATGGTGGTATGGCCACGCCTTTGGTTGATCATGGATGTGCATATTATGAATGTTAAATGGTTAAAATGGAATGAATACGAGTTGGATGGTTAGAGAATTCCTTGGTTGACATATAATGGGAAATAATAAGTGGTTATTATTATTATAATTAGTTTTGAATTTAAACAAGCTACATTAAACTGTTTAGTGTTTTTATGATTGATCCTGACTATTTCTAAGTTATGTGAGAGGTTATGCCTCATGTCCTATGTTATATGATTGATTTTTCTACCTTATGATCAACTTATAAATTGTATGCACGATACACTATTTCAATTTATATATGTTTATAGATTGGAGTCGGTTTTACCCCATGTTTTTAAGACATTTTAATGGGTGGGAGGCAGTATTACCCCATGTATATAGTTTAAAAGATTATGGATTGTAGGAATTCATACCCCATGCAAGCTATGTAATTGATTATGGATGGGTGTTATTCTTACCCAATGCCTCCTATGTAAATGATTATGGATGGCATGAATTCATACCAAATTCCATCTATATAAATTATTATATATGGTAGGAATTATCACCCTATAAAATCAATATAACTGATTATGGATTGATGGAATTTGTACCCATTGACAATACAATATAATCGTATCTTGTTTGGAGGCCTTCTTACCCAGTGTCAGATATCTTATTTCTATGGGTGGAATGAATTCTTAAATGAGAAAAATTAAGTTTTATGTATATATATATATATATATATACTGGTATGATAAAACCCTTATCCCAGAAAAGATCTGAATAAGGAATTGTCATCGGGTCTTCCTTAGTAACATAGACATGACATTATTTATCCATTATATTATATCATTACTTCTCTATAACTGTACAATATTATTGTTTATGTTTCATTGTCTAGAATGGTCTTCACATAGTGGGTTCTGAACTATGGAGCTTTATATCTCACGCCTTTCCTGGGTAGCAATGTTACAAGAGTAGAACTTATATTTGAAGGATTAGGGTTGATTATTGTATCGTTATACTTGGAGATTGATGAAAATGATTGAGTTAGATATTAGGATTCTCTGAGAGACCAGCTTTGAGATTTTTTTCATTTCCTTGTTTGAGTCCCATATTGTTTTGTTTTGAAAATAATGTTGTATTATTTATTGATTTCAGTTTTGTATCATTACAATGTCAGGAATTATTCTATTGTATAAACTAGCATTGGACACTTTTATAACATTTTTATTATATGTATTTTACTATTTTATTTTATTCTCTATATATTTCATTCATTATTATATATATTTTAGTTACTGATAATTCTATTGTGAAACTCTCATATGATAGTATAGTCCCCCCACATTCACCTCCTAAATCCCTCGCTTCTATTCAGTAGCCTTGGGTATATGGGGATATGTCTTCAAGGCAATGTGACCCACCATTCTGGATACCAATTTGATGGTATTCCTGGTTGGGAAATTAAAGAATGCATTCCAGTAATTGTATCACCTGCATTGAAAAAACTATGTAGAGTTAGTGTGAAATTCTAGGATTTTTCCCCTTTCCATGATTGGTAGTGGTCCTATCTTTTTTTAAGGCTTGGTTGGGGAATATATAGGCCAATACTACCTAGTTTTTCACTAGATTGTGTAGGATATATGGCATGAATCCACACTAGAGTCGATAAATGGGTCTCACTTCATGCATATTTCTATTCCTTTGTCATGGATCCGTCTAATTTTTTATCTTTATTTTCAGATACCATGAGTCACTCTCATAAATGTCTCCATTATTTGGTTATTTCCAATCAATGGGTCCTTATTTGATCATGTAGTTATGTAAAGGGAATTCCCATATTCTAATATTTATATTTCTATGGGCCTTTTTTGTAATCAATGCCCCTGTTGAAATGTATTCGTGATATGATTGATGAATTTCCAATTAAATTGTATGAGAGAATTTTGGTTTTTCTGGGGGTCTTTGTGAGATCAATGTGGCTTTTCCTTTAGTCTCTAGGGATCACATTGCATACTTCCTTAGGGAGTTACAAGAATCTTTAGACAGTGATAGGCTTCGTCCACCTCCCTAATTTACATACATTATTTTATATTCTAATTGTAAAGGATCATGAATAATTATGTTATTAGTGTAATTTATAATCTCTCTACCTCTTGATGATGGATTTCATGATGGATAAGTTCCTGTGAAGATGCACGAGAATTTCTTTGGCAACCCCATCCATTTTTTCCCAGGGAGAAAAATGGGAAGCATATGGTCACCTATATATACTAGACGATCTTCACAAGCTGAGGATGACACGGGAAATTTCTGTCATGGGATAAGATGAGAATTTATCTGGGATCCCGTAGTGTCTAGTAGACCACAAGAAGCGTATCACATGTCTTTTATGACTGTGAGTATCTCTTGCCTCATCCTTTTATATAACCTTTTTTACAAAGGCATGGAGTTTGGGGAATTTTCTAAAATGTTATAAAGGGCCATCATCCTTAACATCAGTTATAAATTTTCATAATTATTATGACATCAAGGTTCCACACCCTTTTGTACATATTACTCCATATATTTTAAGGATATTTGGCAGGTTTATCAAGTGATTCATACTAAAAACTATGTGGCCTAGAGGAGATTATGTTGTTACTAATATGCATACAAATATTGTTTGAGGAGCCTTTATGAGAGAAGATTGAATTTTCAAAGTGGCTTCATGGGACCTACATTTTCTTATCTGATATACTCGATTATTTTTCATGACCCTATGTTTGTCATGAAATCACAAGTCTCTTGGAGGGTCACACAATCCACAAGTTTTTCATAACATATCCTTCCATTTATTTTGTGAAAAAATAATACCCATATTCTGGTATCCCTTACATTTTTATTTTTCTGATTCTCATCTATCGGGTTTAAAAACCAACATAATTTCAGTATATTAATTAATATGAGGATGAAATATAACCCAAAAGAATGAAATTGGGTTATGATATACTTTTCTAATTTCTAATGCTTTATGAAAATCTCCATTGTTGAAATAATTCAATTTAAAACAAAATATATACTGAATAGTGAATTAATCACGAATTAATAAGTTAAAGTTGTAGTATTTACATCATATAAAAGAGATTAGGTTCACAACAATCATATATGATTCAAAGAATAGAAATTTAGATGAAGTCCATTACTACTTGGTTACTTTTGAATTATAATACCCATGAAGTAAAAACATTCCTCTTTAAAAATTAATTAGAAGAAGATAAGTGTATTGATGATTTAAAATAAAATAGCGGAAGTATATAACCCACTAATAAAATATTTCATGAGATTTGTGTACGCCTCACGGAAAGAAAAGAGAGACAATAATCAATTAACGTACAATTCCTTTTGTGTGAACTTCCCTTAACATATTGCGTAATGTTTTTGAACATGTAAATAATGAATACCAGAACTACTAGTATAATTTTAATGTTATATATAATCTTCTTATAATATCTTATTACCGGTTTGTTAATAAAATTTTATTATTTTAACTATTTCATGTGTTAATGGACTTGTTTTTCAAGTATGTTATGACTTGTTACATGTTTCTCCTATAACATATATAATGAATACTCATTTACAGAATGTAAAAAATAATATAATTATTAAATATATTCACTATATATGTATTTATATTGTTCCACACTATTTGGATATAAGACATGAAATGCACTATTCATGGAGATAGTAGGCAGTACATTCTCATGAGTATTACTTCCATTTCATTGTTGTATTTAAAGAATGAAAAGTAAATTATATATATATTTATTATAATTAAAGTATCAAATTTATTTATAATATATTAAATATTTTTTGAAATATTTTTTAAACATATTTCATTAATATATTCATTGTATAATATAAATGAATCACGTTGATTTGAGGATGTTTCAGTCAACACTTTGATAAATGATGTTATCATATTCCCACCAAATGGAAATCATGATCGTATTATTTGACATATTTTTGTGTTTCTTCTTTTGATATGGTTTTTGAATGGCCACTCAATTCATGTTCTTGTGTATTATGACATCCACTACCGATGGAGAAGTGGTTTGGGTTGATTTGGATCTCTAACACCACACTAAGGGAAGTCGTATACCTGATTATTGGTTTTCCCTTATTTTATTACATCCTTTTGGTCTTTTAAGGATATTAGTAATTATATTATAGCGTGTTGCACCCAATCGAGCGGTTTCGAGTTGTTTAGTAAAAGGAGACTTTCTCACCAATACATAGGAAAGTATTTATATGTTGTTTACCCCTTATTGTGTATATTCAACCATGGTAGTGATTATACATGTAGGGTTCTTGGTGTTCCTATGTGTGTGTGTGTATATATATATAGGAAATTCATACATAGTTGAGTGTAGATGGTTATATGCATATAAGAATATATGTGAGGATTCCCTACCACATGTTCATTGTCATGAGGATGTGTTCATAGGGGATAAGTGTCCTTATATATAAGAAAATATGAATATTCTCAGTGGGGTTAGTAGCAACATTGAGGTAGAATGTGTGAAGAGGTGATGTGTTCAGCTTGGTTCCACCCTAAGGTAGGATCCTTTTCCTTTCCCTATTAATTTAAAATGAATTAATTCCTTACTTAATTCCCCCTTTATGTGTAAAACTGTAATCTTTGATAAAATTCTTATATTTGATAGATGTTCAGTTTGATAAAAAATTCATGTTTTTATAATAAAACCCATTCAATGGAGGGGTGTTGATTATAAAAACTAGTAGTGATGGTTTTTGTGTATTTTGATTACTGAACATTTATCCTTGGTTTCTATTATTTCATGTCCATTTTTTATTTCTCCTTTTGTTATCTAGTTATGATAATTTAAGAACACACTTAATGAATATGATATACCAAGAAGGCAAATTCCCAATTCTTAGTGGTGCCTTCAATGTGCCCCTTTTAATTATATGATTTGGGTTACCATGATTGATGGGTGTAAGTGAAATTATTTAAATGGAATGAATGAGGATCATGAAAACCATACATGAATTATATTGAAATGCTAGGTTAAAATTGAACAGATTATGGTGGTATGGCCACGCCTTTGGTTGATCATGGATGTGCATATTATGAATGTTAAATGGTTAAAATGGAAGGAATACGAGTTGGATGGTTAGAGAATTCCTTGGTTGACATATAATGGGAAATAATAAGTGGTTATTATTATTATAATGATTTTTAAATTTAAACAAGCTACATTAAACTGTTTAGTGTTTTTATGATTGATCCTGACTATTTCTAAGTTATGTGAGTGGTTATGCTTCATGTCCTATGTTATATGATTGATTTTTCTTCCTTATGATCGACTTATAAATTGTATACATGATACACTATTTAAATTTATATATGTTTATAGATTGGAGTCGGTTTTACCCCATGTTTTTAAGACATGTTAATGGGTGGGAGGCAGTCTTACCCCATGTATATATTATAAAAGATTATGGATAGTAGGAATTCATACCCCATGCAAGCTATGTAATTGATTATGGATGGGTGTTATTCTTACCCAATGCCTCCTATGTAAATGATTATGGATGGCATGAATTCGTACCAAATTCCATCTATATAAATTATTATATATGGTTGGAATTATCACCGCATACAATCAATATAATTGATTATGGATTGATGGAATTTGTACCCCTTGACAATACAATATAATCGTATCTTGTTTGGAGGGATTCTTACCCAATGTCAGATATCTTATTTTTATGGGTGGAATGAATTCTTAAATGAGACAAATTATGTTTTATGTATATATATATATATATATATATATATACTGGTATGATAAAACCCTTATCCCAGAAAAGATCTGAATAAGGAATTGTCATCGGGTCTTCCTTAGTAACATAGACATGACATTATTTATCCATTATATTATGTTATTACTTCTCTATAACTGTACAATATTATTGTTTATGTTTCATTGTCTAGAATGGTCTTCACATAGTGGGTTCTGAACTATGGAGCTTTATATCTCACCCCTTTCCTGGGTACCAATGTTACAAGAGTAGGCCTTATATTTGAAGGATTAGGGTTGATTATTGTATCGTTATACATGGAGATTGATGAAAAGGATTGATCTAGATCATAGAATTCTCTAAGAGACCAGCTTTGAGATTTTTTTCATTTCCTTTTTTGAGTCCCATATTGTTTTGTTTTGAAAATAATGTTGTATTATTTATTGATTTTAGTTTTGTATCATTACAATGAAAGACATTATTCTATTGTATAAACTAGCATTGGAAACTTTTATAACATTTTTATTATATGTATTTTACTATTTTATTTCATTCTCTATATATTTCATTCATTATTATATATATTTAAGTTAGTGATAATTCTATTGTGAAACTCTCATATGATAGTATAGTCCCCCCCACATTCACCTCCTAAATCCCTCGCTTCTATTCAGTAGCCTCGGGTATATGGGGATATGTCTTCAAGGCAATGTGACCCACCATTCTGGATACCAATTTGATGGTATTCCTGGTTGGGAAATTAAAGAATGAATTCCAGTAATTGTATCACCTTCATTGAAAAAACTATGTAGAGTTAGTGTGAAAATCTAGGATTTTTTTCTCCTTTTCATGATTGGTAGTGGTCCTATCTATTTTTAATGCTGGGTTGGGGAATATATAGGCCTATCCTACCTAGCTTTTCACTAGATTGTGTAGGATATATGGCACGAATCCACACTAGAGTCGATAAATGGGTCTCACATCATGCATATTTCTATTCCTTTGTCATGGATCCATCTAAATTTTTATCTTTATTTTCAGATACCATGAGTCACTCTCATAAATGTCTCCATTATTTGGTTATTTCCAATCAATGGGTCCTGGTTTGATCATGTAGTTATGTAAAAGGAATTCCCATATTATAATATTTATATTTCGATGGGCCTTTTTTGTAATCAATGAGCCTGTTGAAATGTATTCGTGATATGATTGATGAATTTCCAATTAAATTATATGAGAGAATTTTGGTTTTTCTGGGGGTCCTTGTGAGATCAATGTGGCTTTTCCTTTAGTCTCCAGGGATCACATTGCATACTTCCTTAGGGAGTTACAAGAATCTTTCGACAGTGATAGGCTTCGTCCACCTCCCTAATTTACATCCATTATTTTATATTCTAATTGTAATGGATCATGAATAATTATATTATTAGTGTAATTTATAATCTCTCTACCTCTTGATGATGGATTTCTTGATGGATAAGGTATTGTGAAGATGCACAAGAATTTCTTTGGCAACCCCATCTATTTTTCCCCAGGGAGAAAAATGGGAAGCATATGGTCACCTATATATACTAGACGATCTTCACAAGCTGAGGATGGAAGGGAAATTTCTGTCATGGGATAAGATGAGAATTTATCTGGGATCTCGTAGTGTCTAGTAGACCACAAGAACCGTATCACATGTCTTTTATGACTGTGAGTAGCTCTTGCCTCATCCTTTTATATAACCTTTTTTACAAAGTCATGGAGTTTGGGGAATTTTCTCAAATGTTATAAAGGGCCATCATCCTTAACACCAGTTATAAATTTTCATAATTATTATGACTTCAAGGTTCCACACCCTTTTGTACATAATACTCCATATATTTTAAGGATATTTGGTAGGTTTATCAAGTGATTCATACTAAAAACTATGTGGCCTAGAGGAGATTATGTTGCTACTAATATGCATACAAATATTGTTTGAGGTGCCTTTATGAGAGAAGATTGAATTTTAAAAGTGGCTTCATGGGACCTACATTTGATTATCTGATATACTCGATTATTTTTCATGACCCTATGTTTGTCATGAAAACATAGGTCTCTTGGATGGTCACACAATCCACGATTTTTTCATAACATATCCTTCCATTTATATTGTGAAAAAATAATACCCATATTATGGTATCCCTTCCATTTTTATTTTTCTGATTCTCATCTATCTGGTTTAAAACCCAACATAATTTTAGTATATTAACTAATATGAGGATGAAATATAACCCAAAAGAATGAAATTGGGTTATGATATACTTTTCTAATTTCTAATGCTTTCTGAAAATCACCATTGTTGAAATAATTCAAATTAAAACTAAATATATACTAAATAGTGAAGTAATCACGAATTAATAAGTTAAAGTTGTAGTATTTACATCATATAAAAGAGATTAGGTGCACAACAATCAAATATGTTTCAAAGAATAGAAATTTAGTTGAAGTCCATTACTACTTGGTTACTTTTGAATTATAATACCCATGAAGTATAAACATTCCTCTTTAAAAATTAATTAGAAGAAGATAAGTGAATTGATTATTTAAAATAAAATAGCGGAAGTATATAACCCACCAATAAAATATTTCATGAGAATTGTGTACGCCTCATGGAAAGAAAAGAGAGAGAATAATCAATTAACGTACAATTCCTTTTGTGTGAACGTCCTTTAACATATTGCGTAATGTTTTTGAACATGTAAATAATGAATACCAGAACTATTAGTATAATTTTAATGTCATATATAATCTTCTTATAATATCTTATTACCGTTTTGTTAATAAAATATTATTATATTCACTATTTCATGTGTTAATGGACTTGTTTTTCAAGTATGTTATGACTTGTTACTTGTTTCTCCTATAACATATATAATGAATAATCATTTACAGAATGTAAAAGATAATATAATTATTAAATATATTAACTATATATGTATTTATATTGTTCCACACTATTTGGATATAAGACATGAAATGCACTATTCATGGAGATAGTAGGCAGTACATTCTCATGAGTATTACTTCCATTTCATTGTTGTATTGAAAGAATGAAAAGTAAATTATATATATATTTATTATAATTAAAGTATCACATTTATTTATAATATATTAAATAATTTTTGAAATATTTTATAAACATATTTCATTAATATATTCATTGTATAATATAAATGAATCACGTTGATTTGAGGATGTTTCAGTCAACACTTTGATAAATGATGTTATCATATTCCCACCAAATCGAAATCTGGATCATATTATTTATAAAAAAAATATTCATAAATACAATATAAATATAATATATATCATATATAAACAAAATTTCCTTCATAATTCCCAATCATGAGAGGAAGTAATGGAAAACTGAACGACATTGTTTTGCAAGGTGGTAGTTCACCATACACATAAATGGTTTTCTTGCTACCCATTTGAAATAATTGTTTATAAGTGTAGATATAAATAATATAATAAAAAATATCAGTAATTTTAGGATAAGGATTTTTTATATAATCATAGAATAATAAGGGTTTATGTTGTGGATAATGAAAATAAATCAATGGAGAATGAGAAAGGATATTACCTTTTATTTGGGTAACTATTTTTGGTTTTTACCAAATGAATTCATTAGATGAATTTATAACAAAGGAGAGGCTACTATATGTTTTATATTTTGATATAGATCAGGAATATTTTTAGTGATGGAATATAAATTCTTCATACTTGGAGGGAGGTCAATAAAGTTTTTGATCAACTGGCCTCTTTGGAGTCGCAGTGTCTCAGTATGTTTCTCCCCTTTGACTTGAATTCCTTTAATATTGAATGGAATAATCATGTTTGAGGGGTACACTCAAGCTTATCTATTTTAGGCCTCCTTAGATTACTACCTTTCTCCTTGTTTTTTTCCCTTTTGATGTGTACTATCGTTGATGAAATAAAATGAAGGATGGGGGTGACATTCTTATAAAAAAATGTAAAGATAATTCCACCCACGTTTTGTGCAGTGCCCATAGTATCAAGTATGTAACACTTTATTTATTATTTTATATATTTATGTATAATAATGAATGTTGGGAGATTTTGGGGAACATTCAAAGAGTTTTCAAGGCTAGGGTGATGGCACACAGGATGGGCACGGTTTGTCTAAACAATATGGAATCCATGGAGAAAACATTCTTAGTTACAGATGTTGGACTATAGCTTCAGCATGATGGGTTAAAGGTTAAAAATTACATGCAAGGAGTTCATTATATTTTCATCCCAGGTATTAGCTAATGTATGTTTAGTATACAATTTTTCTAATTGTGAGGACTAACCATGCGCGACATTAATGTGAGATCCTGAAAAAGTGGTCCTCACACATTTTTTCACTAACTCCATTTTTTTATCCATTGCATCCATAATTCAGAATTATTCACCATTATGGGTATGAGAACCTTCTCAATCATTTTATAGTCAATATGTATCCCCCATTTGGTGCTTTGAAGCCGTATTCTTGTAAGAGAGATATCAATGGTGGTTTGGTGGGGAATCAACCTGGTTTCATGATCATTCATCATTCATTTTCTGGTTTCATAAAAAAACTAAGATATCTGGGTTAAATCTAGACTCATCTTAGTAGAAATTAATTCTATAGTATTTAATTTATTTTGTTGGGTGTATTTGATTGATAATTGTCTTCTTTATGATTGATTAAAACCCTTTTTGGTTATGGTTTTGGAAATATAGAAAATTAATGCTTGTGAATAACATGTTTTAGTCATTATTTTAAAATGACGTTATGAAATGGTATTTTTCTAGAATTATTTATAATGGATTTGATGAATGTTTTGTCAAATAAATTAATGGTTTTATTAAAATGGAATGGATGTTTGCAATTGGTTTTTTAATATTTACTAATAAAAAACCATTTTATTGAAATGGTTCAAATTGGGTTATTTTATTGGGAATTGCATATATGGGTTGTTTGAGATCATTTTAAACAAGACCAAAATTAGGGATGTGTACCATTGGGGTAGAGTGTTTGAGACCTAGATCAGGGGCATGCTTCATTGGGACATAACATAACTGGACGGGAGACCGCTCTTGAGTATGAAACTGTCAAATGAAGAATGCATGGATGTTTTTGTTATGAACCATGTAATGGGTATTCCAAAATAATATTGAAAAATATTTTTTAAATCCTTGTTTGTATATTTTTCTAGAAACGTGATTTTCTATAAAATTGGTTGGAAATATCAGTTGTTTACTCTTATTTATAAATAGTTTCTGGAACTTTTTTGTATTTGGTTATAAAATATTATTCAATATTTTTTATATAAAATAATTTATATACATGTTGATAAAATTTTTATCCTAGTTGTGTGAGTTGGGAAGTAATTTTGGAAATCTTAATGGGTTTTATACTCACACCTTCCTTGCCACATTTGTTCTTTTTCAGATGCTATCTTCCGAGACATGGGAAAAGGTATGGTGTTGCATGTCTGTAGCACCACTTCATGATACTATGGTAGTTTGGTATGTCATGGCATAGATCATGTGGGGAATAGAGTATTATTGTCTTCCTGGAGTTTTCGTTAGTTGTATTCCACTATATTCCTTGATATTAGTTTTCCTTATGATGTGGTACACTTGGTTGGGTTTTGGACAGAAAATAAGTTGTTGATTTTTATTTCTATGCTCGTGAAACATATGGTGTTTAGTTGGTTATGGTTTTTGGTTAGTAACATTATTATTATACTATAAATAATCCACCACTTGTATTGAAACCCTTCGGTATTTACTGCCAACTTTGGAATCTTAGGGATGTCACTTACGGCTTATTATTGATTCATTATATTATTAATCGATTGAGAATAAGTGGTTTATTACAAATGGTCTCATTTTTTTGATCAAAAATATTATTTGAGATAAGTGGTATCATCTTGTTCCTTTCCTTGATGAATATGGAGTAATTAGTTTTCTAGGTCACATATTTGAAATTTGTTCTTTTCTATTCCTTGGGTTGTGGTCTTAGAAAGGATTAGAATTTTCAGTACATGAAATGTAGAGCATGAAAAATTTAGGTAACCATTTTATATTGAACATCAAGTTACCAAGGATTTGGGTATATATGTGTTTGAAATACACTTATAGGATGTTGGAATCTCATTGTCATGGGATTAGCCAATGATATGAACATGAAATGCATTGCGGAGGAATAATATTCCACTATAATTGTATATCTCATTTTGAATAATGATATATGATGTGATGAATTGTGTTTATTTTTGAAAATTTTTAGAATTGTTTTCAGAAGAAATATTTTGAAAAGTTCATGGTGGGTAAATTTTGAAAATGGTATGATTTTCAAAAAAAAATTATTTTACAAAAGTGTTTAAAATTAAAAAAGGTTGATTTTGGAATGTGATGATGTGCTAGTTGATGTAATGGAATTTTAATTCTATGCCTTCAGTTACTGGATAGTGAGATTTGTAGAGTTTTCTATTCTTTAGTAAATGGCACGTAGTAGGCATCATAGGAACCAAACACAAGAGGACTTTAGGAATGTTTATGCACCTAATTCATAGGTGAACATATAGTTTATCCAAATCATCACCCATGATTTTCAATCTATTTAGTCAAGAATGAAATCATATACTCTTTTTATGGTATCTTTCACTGATGAAAATCCAAGTGGATGAAGTGTGGTTGTCTCCATGAGAGGAGGTTAGAACTCTAGCAACATGAGAAATCAGAAGATATACATATATTTTCAATGTGGTGGAAAACATCGTAGATGGCCCACATGATCAAGTAACCATCCTCTAGGACCCATGATCTATCATGGATTTTTTCATTGTGGTTAAATGTGTCACATAAATAAAAAACATATTGCACCACCATGATCATGAAAAAATTGCAGTAAGATGGTCCATTTTCATCACTATTGTCATAATTCTCCAAGGTTGGGTGTTCGGGGAACTCATCATGTATCATAGATGTCGTATGATTTGACCGAGCGAGGAAAAAAAATCAGTCTTGTCAATAGAATAGGGGTATCCAGGGTGATTCCATGCACACCTTGACTCCACAATAAGGGAAATTTCAAGAAGTAAACAAAGAGAAGAGTGAAACAATGAAGAAACTGTATGGAGTTGATCAGGTGATTGTAGATGATTAGGATATGACATCAATAGGGATAGGTACGATTCTATAGAATTATATAATAATGAAATAGTTTTCTAATATTGGTGAATCTAATTCCATCATTGATTTTTATGATGTTGGTTTTCTATGATTAAAACATTACATGATTCCCTCCATGTTAAAACATAAAACTCCTCTTATTAAAAGAGAATATTGGGCCTTTATGTGTAGATCATGTTCTATAACCATTGATGGATCTAAGATGAAGTGGGATTTCTCAGTGTTGGAGATTGATGTTTTTATTGTTAGTATGGGTGTGGATTAGTTGAAAACGTTCAAGGATCACACCTATTGTTATAGCATAGAGTAAAGTTTCACTACTAAGGATATAATTGAGAATATCGTTAGAGGAGAATGGGTTGTAAATATAGGTGCAACAGTTTTGTTGGAAAAAGAAGTGGGAATGATCTCTAACCAGTTGTTCGATTGACTTCGGCATCAATGGAAGATATATGGGATATATGTTTTCCAGCATTCCAAGATAAATTTTTGGATGTATTTATTAATAACTTCTCAGGGTTACCACCTAAAAGGGAAGTGGAGTTTGTGATTTATCTTCTTGTGGGGACGAATCCAGTTTTCCTTCTATATTATGAAATGTAACCAACATAATTAGGGGGATTTAATGTGAAATTGGAATATATGGAATGACACTGTTTCATTGGACTGAGAACACATTTGTGGGAATCACCAATCTTATTTGTGAAGAATTCATACAGAACCCCAAGGCTATGTGTGGATTAATGTATGATTTACCAAGTTATGATCAAGATTATGTATCCACTTGCACATAATGATTATATAGTCAATCAAATGAGGGTATCTCAATTGTTCATTATAATTTATTTTTGATATGGATATCATAAATTGTGTGTTTGGAATGAGGGTATTTCAAAGATATGTTTCAGAAGTAGATATGGCCAAAACATTTATGTTGGAATGTTGTTCGGTCTACTGAATTCACATGAAGTATTTATGGATTTTATGAGTCGAATATCTCAATTAATTCTAGAATATTTTGTTTTGGTGTTGAAGGATGACATATTGGTGTATTCAAGGGTAAGGTATGACCTTGAGAAACATTTGATGATTGTATTGTAAATCTTGAGAGATCATCATTTTTATGCCAAATTGTAAAAGTGTGATTTTTGGATTCAAAAGGTACACTTTCTCGACCATATAATTTTTGAAAAAAGTGTTTCTGTGGATCTAGAAAAGCTAGAATATGTTATCTGTAGGAAACCCCGAAAAAATGTCTTTATGAATCAAATTTTTCTTGGTATACCTAGTTATTATTGATGATTTATTTGTGAATTATCATGAATAGATTCCCCAATTATAACTTTAACAATGAAAAACATTCCATTCCAATGGGAGGAGGAAATCTGGAAGTCATTCCAATCGTTGAAATTTTGTGTTACATCAACAATTATCTTGGATTTTCTATAAATAGGACAAGGGTACGTGGTGTACATTGATGATTTGGGATATGGGTTGGGATTTGTTCTCATTCAAGGAGACCATATGGTTTCTTATGGTTCAAAGAAGTTGTGAGTACATGGAAAGAATTACCCGACACACGATTAGGATTTAGTTGCAGTTTTCCATGCCATGAAGTCCTGGCATAATTATGTTTTTTATGATAAATTTTCTATGATTACAAATCATAAGATCTTGAAGCACATTTTCTCGCAATAGGATTTGAATCTGAGGAAAAGGACATCGATGGAGTATCTTCATATATTTGAATTTGACTTGATTTAGACACTAGGAAAAGGAAATTAGGTGGCTTATGCATTAAGCATAAAGTCATATACACAGCTGGTGAAAGACGTTTCATATGAGTGGTGGTTAATTTTGGTCCGACCTAACATTCATGTGTAATGTGAAAACTGAGGTGATTTTGTGGTCTTCTTTTTAGTTTTCTGATTCTGAATTTGATATAAATAGTTAATGCTGAACAAACTTCAGATGCAGACTACATGGTTATGATTTCAAAACTAAATGGTGGGGAGACCAGTGACGATTGGAAACTTGATGTGAGATTATTTTTATGGTTCAGAGATCGGATGATTTCACCTATGTATTTTTGGGAGAAAATTAATTGTTCTTACCACCATTCGAGATGGATTGTCCATCCATCAATACAGTAAATGTATAAGGTGTTGACAACAGAGTTTCAGTGGAGCTGCATAAAAAGAAAAGTGGCATAGTTCATTCAGCTGTTCTTATCATGTCAAAAAGTGAAGGAAGAACATAAAAAACCAGTATATTTTTTCCAGACAATTCCTATCATAGTATGAAAATGGAAGTAGATAGCTATGGATTTTTTTGTATGCTTCCCAATAATTATTTAAAAAATGATTCTATGTGGGTGATAGTGGATCTACTCACCATGTCGGCCCATTTCATTCCTATTCATGAAGCTCTTATAAGGGAGGATATTTCCAAAATATATATCTAATAGGTGGTAAGGAGACAAGGAATACTAGTTTCTACAATGCTAGATTGTAATATGAGGTTCATGTCTCATTTCATGAAATCCATACTGAAATCCCTTGGGACTCAGCAGACTATGAGTACAATGTATCATCCTTAGACATATGGGAAATCTGAAAGGATGATACAGATGGTGAAAGACTTGTTTTGGGATTCTGTAATGGATTTTGGTGGATCATGGTAAGAGAATATACCCTTAGTGGAGTTATGATATAACAATACCTATCATCCATATGACTTGTTTAGAATAATTATATGAGCGTCTGTGTCATAATCTATTTTCATGGGTGGAAATAGGAGAGAAATAACTATTTGGGATAGTCCGTGTCCAATAAATGATGGATAAGATACAATTGATCAAAATGAGTATTGATATGTCTTGGAGTCATCATTAATAACATGCAGATCATCATCGAACACTTTTTTCATTCATAGTGAGTGATCATGTGTTTTTTTAAACTTCTCTATGGCTTAGATATCTTCATTTTGGGAAGAAATGAAATCAATATCCTCAATAAATTTTCCATTTTGAGATACTAGAATGAGTTGGAGAGGTGAAATATCATTTGGGGTTTCCATCATGATTTAGTTTAGTACATAATGTATTCCATGTAATTAAGCTTAAAAAGTTCCAGCTTGATCCTGACCATATGATCAGATAGGATCAAGTTGACCTAGAGCCAGATGTTGCTTTGGAAGATATCCTAGTGTGGATTTTGGATAAGAAGGAGAATGTATTTATTGAAAAAATCATCAGTTTAGTGAGGGTTTTATGGAAGCATGGTCATATTCAAGAACAAACTTGTGAATGTGAGAATTAAATGAAAGAGGAGTGGCTGGAACTCTTTCAGGAGATCATTACTTTTCTACTTTTTGGGGACATAAAGACCAATGGTGAGAATAATGTAGTACCCCATGTTTATGTTATGTAACCCATTAATTAATTTTTTACGTATATAATGTATAAGGGTGCTCGTTGGTAGATTTTTGGGATCTTTCTATGTGTTTTTTGGGCTGACATGAAGGCATATTTGATGCACAAGATTTTTCTAAACCATATAGAATCCTAAGATAAACAATAAATAGATGAAAATATTGGGGAGTATATTCTACATGGTTGGAGCACTGTTAAATATGACAAGAGAGGATGTCAAGAATGTTTCAACCCTATATGTGGGTAACGCACACTTTGCACACATTTTTTATAACCTTGTATACTAACTATGTGATGGATTATAGCGAGATCCTAAAAATGTTTATCTCAAACAATTTTCTTTTAAATCTTTATTTTTTTATTTTTTAAGCCCCTAATACTGTATTATTATGCATTATGGGGGGTGATCCTGTCATATGATTTTTTTTGACAATTTGGACCCCCCTCCCTTATGTTATCAAGGCCAATTTTTTCTGGGAAGAGAGCTAAGGTGTTTTGGGGAGAATTGACCCGGTTTGGTGAGAATTCTTCATCAATTTTCAATTTTCATCAAAACAATTGAAGTAGGTGGCTTAACTCACTAATTTTATTTGTTGATCCTAATGGCATAGTTTCAAATTTATTGCATTGTGTGGGTTTGAAATTGAATTGGATTTCTTATGATTGACTGAAGCCCTTTTTGGTGAGGGTTGTGGAAATCAAGAAAATTATAGCCTGTGAATAAAGTGTTTTATTCTTGATTTTAAATTGGATTTTTGGAATTGGATTTTTCTAGAATTATGAAAAATGGGTTTTATGGATGGGTTTTCAATGAATGGAATGGTTTTATGGAAATTGAATGGATGATTGGAGTTGGTTTGTTTAATGTTTTTCAATAAAATAAAAGTTTTTTTTGAAATGGTTTGAATTTGGTTATTTGAATGGTTTTGGAATATGATAGTTGTGTGAGTTAAAATTCAACATGCCCCTAAATAAAGGATGTGTACTATTGGATTACAAGGTGTGTGACCTTGGATCGGGTTCATGTGTCATTAGTACCTAAGGTAATTGGATGAGATACCGCTCATGAGTATGGAACTGTCAAAAGAAGCATGTATGGGTTTGTGTTCTGTGAATCATGGAAAGGGTATTCCAAAATGATATTGAGAAGTAGTTTTTAAAGACATCTTTGTTTTTTGGGAAATGTGACTTGTTGGAAAATTGGTTGAAAATATCACTTGTTAACTCTATGTTATAATTGGTTTATTGAAATTGTTTATATTTGGTTATAAACTATTTTAATTTTTTTAAAAACACTCTTTTTATATATATTATACTAACATTACTATCATAGTGGTGTGATATTAGAAGTTATTGTGGAAAATCTATTGAGTTTTATACTCATCCAAACCCTATCACATTAGTGCTTTTTCATATACTATCTTCCGGGGCATCGATAATAGTAATGTGTTACACATCTTTAGCACCACCTCATGATACATGTGTTTTTAGTGATGTCAGAACATAAATATTATGGACCATGGAGTACTGTCATCATCTGGGAGTTTTCTTTGGTTGAGTTCCACTATTTTCTTTAATATTAGTCTGTCTTTTGGTTTAGTATGCTTGGTTCGGTTTTGGTTAAAAAATAAGTTTTTGATTTTTTTTGTAAGCTCATGCAACATATGGTGTTAGGTTGGTTATGGATATTATTAAGTGATTTTATCCCTAAAGGGTAAATCATCACCCACTTTTATGGAAACCCTTTGGTATTTATTTCTAGCCTTTTGAATCTTGTGGGTGTCTCTTATGTCCTAATAATGATCCATTTTATTCTCACTCTAATGAGAATAACTAGGGAGTTACATTTTTCTATTAAAAAGTGCCTCAAATAAAAGAAAAAGTATATAAAAGAGAAGATAGGGTAAAAATATGTTCATAAAATGGATTTTGGACATGTTTCTTGGTCATCATAAACTTTACGATTATGGTTTAGTCCCTTTTTGTTTTTATTTTTTGAACCACTATAAAATATTTTAATCACATTGAATAATATTTTCTGTCCAAAAATAAGTTGGAAAATATTATACATTATGAATTTTTAAGATTAAAAATATTAAATTCATTTTTTAAAATTCCAATCACATATGTGTCTGAGATTTATTTAAGTTCAGTCCTAATGGCTAGATGACAATGTGGGGTTTTAATGTACAATGATCAAAAGAATGTTATTTTTTAAATAAAATTTCAATGTGAAATTGAATCCAATGACCATAATTTAATTAATATATATATTATTTATCTAATGTGATAATAAAAACAATTATAAATATAATTTAACAATGTAAATAAATTAGATGAAGTATTTTTTTAATTAAAATTCTTTATTGTTCTCTAATCATCTAATAATGAAACTGCACAACAAAATATCATAAAATCCCCCTGTGATAATTTCTATTCTCATATTTCATAAATGAATCTTATTTTGACATATAAAATATATAAATCTTCCAAAATTTGATTTAATATAGTTTATCTATTAAAATTCGATAAATTGTTTTTATAAAAATATAGGTTTTATGCATAAATTTGGATTTATTCTCATATTTTGACTATAAAATCAGTTGGATGAATAGAAAAAATATTTTCATTGATATATAATATTTATATTGAATTAATATCACTCAAAAATTGTAATAAATTAGTTTTATCAGGACAGATTAACATTGTGGGAATGAAAATAATATTATATAAAAGAATTCTCTTTAAATCTCAGTGTTTCTTATATTAATTTTTAATTTATTTTATTCAATGAATTCCTTTTATAATTTACTAAACGATTTATTTTAAAATTTTATCTAATAAAATTCATAGTAACTAATTTATCATATAGGATATACATTGCTATATTAAATAATAATACATTTTTAAAAAATATTATTTTTTAATAAAACTCAATCTTGGGTGTAACACAAGTCATCAGTGATATACATTTTATCATGAAACATGCACTATCTTTGTGTCACATTCCCTTCAAGTAATTTCATAAATTGAATTTATTTAAAATAATAAATATAATATAAATTATATAGATATTATATTCCCTTGAGATCTTGGTGTAATGTGTCATAAACTCTATCGAATACAATTTTCATAATTTATAATTTTGAGGTGACACATTCTCCCCACATTAAATTAATTGTGTCATCAAAATTTAAACATGATATTGGTAGTATATATTCTGATATTAAAAATGTTTAAATCCCACATCGTGAGATGGGATCATAAAAAATCATCCAGAAAAGAGGGAATGGGGAGTATAAATGTAACACCCCAAGATTCCATAGTAACTTATTTTCATTACATTCAATTGCTTGTGATACACGCAACAATGAGTTCGAGCGCACCATGACTTACCAAACTAGTCATTAAAAATATATTATGAATAGTATTAACTAGATTTAAAATTTCATATACTCCATATAATTTTAACACATGTATTTTGTGTTTCTTAGACATATTATAAGAAAAAAATCAATTTTTCAGATAAAAAATATATTTTTTAAAAAATTCAATTTTATCACATTTTAATGGTGAACCCTTTTTAAATAAAATATTAGAACCTTTTACATATTCAATTTTACATAATAATATTATTATTTGGAATCAGGACATCAAAATTTACTTTGAACTATATTCTACTATTTTTCAAATAATATTCATTTTTTATGAATTGTGAGAAATACTGTATTTTAATACAAAACTGCCTTTTAAGAAAATTTATTTATATGGTTAGATTATATTTTAAATTGGGTTTGAATTGTAATTAGATTATATTTTTACCCTTTAATACAATGATGTTAATTTGAATTAATTTCACTTTGAAATTATACATAAACAAGTTTTAATCTTTTGATAGTTATAGTTTCTTAAAAACACGAAATTTGTTTTCACAATGGAAATTAATTTTAAATTAATTAATGCAACATATATGTTTTTAATTTGGTAAAATAGACATCATATTAGAATTCGGAATTTCAAAAATAGCTTTGGCTGAATTTTTGGTATTTTTCTGAAAAACATCAATATTTGATGAATAGTAAAACCACATAGTAGTAGTTAAAAAACTAATTTTTTCATTTAAATGAATTTTTTCCGTTTATATGAATTTATTTTCAAAAATACAAAAAACATAATTGTAATTATTAAGTAAAATTTGTTTTAATAATATGAAAATAATTTTTAGTGAATAATAACTTTGGACTTTAATTTATCACGGTTAAAGATAAATAGGGTAATTCAAGGTAAAAAAATAAAATTTTAATAATAAAAAATTACCTTAACACTTGTCCTAACCTTATTGGATGAGTTATTTCAGACCATGGGCATATTTAGGTCTATTTTTGGACCCCATGGAGCTACTTAAGAGTGATAATGACACTTTATTTTAATTAACTTAATGTAAAGACAAAAATGAAATTAACAAATATCTCATAGTATATGAATTTTTACATGTGGTTATACAAGTCATATTTTCGACTATAAATATTCATTGGAAAGATAAAAATATCTCCAACATTATGGTAGTTTTTATAATTTTAATACATCAAATAAATGAAATTATTTACGACACAATAATGATGTAGTATTTACCTCATTAATAAATGATTTAAATAAATAAGATTATTAATATTAAAACAATATCCAAAACCTACACAATTCTTATTGAATGATTTTATTTTGACCATTAGTCATCTTATATTCGACTTTAATTTCTTTTTGACCTTTAAAAACCGAATGTAACTATATAATAAAATAATATTTTCACACCTTCTTAAAGAGCCCATCCCCCCCTTATAAAAGGAGACTACTTCTAACCCATTCCAGACACTATTAAAGCACCTTGGTTCGTAGAACCCTATCCAAATAAGCTCTCAAGATCCCTATCTTACTCATTTAAGCCTTAACTTAGGTGTAAGTCACTTCAACAAGTCCTTTTGGTTCAAACCAAATGAAGTTACCCAAATTAAAGGTAGCAGTTTCTCTTAAATTCATTTGTTTTATTTTTTTTATTTTACATCTCCAACCCCCATAAACTCTTTTTATTCCTTTATTTTATAACAACAATAGTATCCTAACTATACTAGTATGTTTTTATGATATGTATTCTAACTAAACTTACACTCACCTCCATCTAATGGGTGAAGAACATATTGTTTCTATGGTAGGAAAACCTACGCCACACGAAATGATGATTGTTCGATTATCTCCAACCACTTTTCATGGTGGCCATTAATATGGAACTTCATTAATATATGATATATATTATGTATATGTTTTCTTTTTTTCTTCAATATTTTTCATTTATATCATACCTTTTTGGTTTCTATTATGGGTAAAACACAATAATTTCACTTTGATGAAGTGTGGATTACAGCCCCCTCAAAGTGATAAGACTCGTTAATGACTTTTTTGGGACTTATAAATTATGGATATAATGATATTATATATGATATTATACTGTAATTATAATGTAAATATGTATCTTATGTTTTAATTCCATTAAAATACAAAATAGAAATGAATGTAACATTAATGTGTACGTACGGCTTACCGTCTCCATGAACGGTGCATTTCACTTCTTATATCCAAATGTTGTGTACTGTTTTAAATAAATATAAATTCTAGATATTCAATATATATATGATATCTAAATTATATATATCATTCTGGAGATAATGGAAATTTTACCACATGAAAAACAATGTAATTATAACAAGTTCAGTTTTGACTCAAGTTCCAAACATTGATAAAATATCCAATATGAACTCAACTAATTAACTAATTGTTATAGAAATGTAATAAGTGATATAAATAGAATAATAAACTATAAAAATGTTCTTAATCAAGTAGAAATTATCTTATGTTTATTATTCAGGAAGAACAAGGAACCTACATGACAAGTCAGACTTGAGGTAAGGGGTTTCTTATCTAATTGTTAATTCCTTGAGATTTCCATTGTTCGCCACTAATTTATTGCATGTGGTGAATTTTGTACTGACATTTGATATATATTATCATGATCAGTTTTATATTCATGTTATTCTGGGAATCATTTAATGGTTATTAACATTTGGTCAAACGATAGATTACAATGTGGTAATGGATTTTCATCTCACTTTTTATTCCTGTGAGATTCATGATATATTTTCCTATATTTCCTTTTTGTGTTGTATTTACTGGACATGATTTTATTCATTGTGTTATATACTTAATTTTATGGGTTTTTACATATTAATGTTATGATCATTCTTTCATGGGTTGAATGTTTTGTAAGTTACCAAATCGGTACAGGAACCTTTTAAACCAGTTTCCATTCCTTGGGTTAATCTTATAATTCTTAATTATATAATGCTATGATTATGTGTGGAGTCACTATTTATTTATTTATGTTGTAACATCCAATATCTTGGTGTGGATATACCTTTTATAAACATAATCACTCTATTGATAAATTCTCAAGCCATCGAGATGAACTTGATAAGAGTAATTTTAACACAATCTCCAATTATTGAGTTAAACATCCAATTCATTGGTGTAGTTTTTACAATAATATATTTGAATGTCCAATGATTGATTTGAAAGGAATATCCAATAATATTGATTGTATTTATATTTTCCACACATAATTATTTCATTGATTTATCCTTAACCTAAGGATGTGGTATTTATAAGATATTTCATCTCAATTTACATTCCATTGAGACTTATTTGTTGTTATACGCCAATTCACTTTTATATAGTGTATATAATGTACTTTGACATAGTATATCATGAATCAATTTATTCTCATGATAATATAATGTTTTTATTACATAAATTATTTGTATTTAAGTGTCTCTCTTTTGGTTATGAACTCTAACTAAAATATCATTTTTAGTGTTTTAAAGATTTATTATTTTATAACATTCTCATTAATTTACATGTTTTGAAAATGGTTTTAAGGATTTATTTTTATGGACATTAATGTTTTAAAATTAAAATTACTTTTAAACATTTCAAAGTGGTATGTGACACTTTGATTCAAAAATCTATTTTAAACGGATTCTTGATAAATAGAGAGACTTTTAATCATTTTCAAGAAAAAGGGGATATTTCTGTCAAATTTTATTGATGATTGTTTTCATCTATGTCAATATCCTTCATTATTCAATATTGATGTTGATCTATTATAATAAAATATTCCATATTGTATTGAATGAGTCGTGTTTGACTGTGGGTGTCCAATTTTTATATCATTCAATGATTGTGGTTAAAATATTGACATTTATTGTTCTAGTTTTAATACGAATGTTCAGATAATGTTTTAATCTTTTCATATGAGGAATGCATTGGACATAGTAAGTAGCAGGTGGAGCCCTCTATAGCTCCTCGGTGCATTGGTAGGTCTCATGAGACAAACAAGTGTCTTGGCACAAAGCTTTGACAAAATATTTTTTGTAGTCTTGGCACGAGGCCTAGACTATGTGGTTATGATGTCCGACATTATGAATTTCATTATTATGTGATTAGATATTGATATTTCATTTGCTTATTTGACTAGTAGAATACCCATGACTTTTTTTTCTATGTTATTATATACTCATCTCATATTCTTACCATAAAGTGTTCATGTTAATTTTTTGTAAAAGCATGTGTTTTCAATTATTCACCATTCCTAATGTTTAGGTTATCTTCTACTGTATTTCTTAATCTTAATGAGCATTTGAGCTCACCCCTTTCTTATCCTTAATTTTCCTAGGATATGAAGAAGTTAGTTATGAGTGACTTACATGCATAATCAAGGAATTTTGGATGTTTCTAATGGAATAATTTAGTGGTTTGCTTCTTTTCAAGTTGTAATGTTGGACTTATATACATATATTGCTTCCAAGATTACTAAACTAATCAGTCCTTTGGGAATTTATTCCTTGCAATCATGCCAATGTATTAACATAGTGCACCGACTCCTAGACTCTGGGGTCAGGGCATTATAGTTGGAATCATAGGATGTTTAGTACAAACCATGGAAACTAGATTTAGATAAACTTTGATTAGAGAACATTACCGTAAGATAGAATTTGAGGATTAGTATAAAAAACAGCCAAGAATTTTGGTAATGTAAAGATTTTTTGTATCTTTCAAGTAGTACATCCCTGTCTGGATATGAGCAGGTAGAGGCAGATCTAGCACAGATGTACCTAGAAGTGAAAACAATAACAAGGAGTTTCAGGTTTGACTCAGGGTATCCTGGTACACAACAATGGGCCTTGCTCCACTCTTGGTTACGATACTCCCGGGGGAAATTCTTAGGATAATTTACACTTTCATTACAAACCGATTTGTTGTATTTAAATATAATAAGAGAATAAATGACCATGGTTAATCCTAAGGTGTTTCAAATTTAAAATAAGGTGTCATCATATTCTCTAAATTATTTTATAATGATTGTTACTCACACAATTCTTTCTGGTTTTAGTCAACGGCTGGATTCCAACATAGTCATAGTAACATTGACCATGATGTATAAGGTGTAAATGGTGGTGGAAATGAGAAAAAAATTGAATGTTGATAGGGATAAAATATTTCGTATTCCAACTGAATCAATTTTCCAAAAATATGATCCACAACATATATATTAACCAACTCCCAGACTCAATAAAAAATAGAAAAGCGATGAATGATAAGAGTTATAGTAGTGGAGACCATAGAGAAAAGAACCATAAATTTTCATTATGCAAGAAAGGTGGAAGGAGACACCCATAAAAGTTTCTCAATGGAACAATGAAATGCATCACATGTGGGAAATAAGGACATTAAGTAAAGAATTGCTGAGGAAAAATAATAAGTACTATGGAAGAAAAAAAGTCACAATATTCCATTTATAGTCATTTTTTGTAAAAGTAGAGGACCTGGCCATTACCCATGTCAATGCCCTATTCTATTGGGTATCCTCTTGGTCATGGAAGAAGATATGTAGAAATAAATGAATGGAGAAATGTTTAAAAAGTATTAGTGATTTTTGTTAATGGGATTACTTTGGAAGACTTTTCTCTTGTATTTGTAACCCTGCAGTTTATCATGTGAAAATGATATTTGAGGAATAATTATCTTTGCTCTTGTGGATATTGTTATAAATAACCATTTGGTTTTAAATGATCTTTGTGTTTGAGGAAATTAAATGTCCTTTAATGTTGGGATGAAAATGCGATGTATGAGATAACATTTTTGATGAAATTATGTTATAGTTAATTTGATGGATCTATCTCATTTTTAGGAATATAATGAAATTATATTGTTTATTAAAAATTACAACACATAGACCATCTGAAAACCCATCATGTTAGACAAATTTGTGGGAATCGAACCCAAAACCATAGTGCAATTGGGATTTATCGTCTTCCACTAGACTACGTGAAGTCCTTGGTTAGTGTGAGTAATTAGTTTTAGTTAAATGATTTTATTGATCAATAATAAGTCAGATTGGGATGTTATGTATTATAAAATGGATTCCCTTGGTATAAGAAAATGATTTGGTGATTAAGTGATAAATGTTTTTTGGAAGACGTTCACTCTGTTGGAAACACTACATGCCTAAGGAAAATAGAATACTATGGGATTTCATATGAGGAGTAATGGTTGATTTTTATCTATGTTTTTATTGTTTGTTTATAGTGATTTTTTTTATTTATGGAGATGAGTAACCTATCATAGAAAATATGTGAAGAGGTTAATTACTATTAAACATGTGACTTTAACTGTAGTCGATGTCATTTGGAGATACAATTTAACGTGGAAGACTATATAACCAATTTTTTCTATTTTTTGGGTTTTAATATTAGTTTGGATTATATTTAATGATTTTATGGACCATTTTTTATTGAATGGTATTTATTTAACTTTAGGGTAATTTTTGTTTAATTTTTTAAATTAAGAAATGTATTTCATTCTCTAATGGATTGTCCTTTTTGTGAATCATCTAATATTGTGGAAACCACTTTGGTTTTGGTTAATCTCTAAAGACAAGGTAAATATATAGTTTATCCTTTTTGGATCATTTGATTATCTAGATGTTGATTCTTGCACTTTTGGTGTGACCATGTAATCTTGAAGAATCATCATTTGAAACAAAAAGACGAGTTAGTGGTAGAAATTTATTAAAGAATGAAACTCTACATAAAATGTAAGAATATCTCTTTATGATCTTAATAAATATCATAAATTCCTTAACTTTATGAAAATGTAACTTAAAACAAAGAAAAAACATTGTTCATTTAATTTTCCCACTGGGAAACTAATGACCATTTATCTCATTACAAGTTTGTGCATTTCATTTTGTTAACTTTCTCCTAATCATGTTTTTTGTCCCTCTCTATCAGAAATTGAAACTTAGTTTATATTTCATTTCATTTTTTCCTACATGAAATCCTAGTATGGGTTATCTCAAGTGACCTTTGTACTTCTCTTTCTTTCTTTTAAAGTGATAGTTTTATTGACTATTTTTCCGATGTGGGGCTTTAAATGAAGTTCCCAATCTGAATTTTAAAAATTGTGAGGATGAAATTTCTAAAATTGGGGAAGAATGTAACAACCCAAGATTTCATAGTAATTTATTTTCTTTAAATTCAACAGCTTGAACTACACGCAACACCCAGTTCAAGTGCACCACGACATACCAAACTATCCTTTCAAAAGCGGTTATGAATAGTATTAACTGGATTTTGAATTTTATATACTCCATATAATTTTAATATTCGTATTATGTGTTTCTTAGGAATATTATGAGAACAAATTCAATTTTTCAGATAAAAAATGTATTTTTCAAAATAAAATTCAATTTTACCACATTTTAATGGTAAAACCTTTCTAAATCCAATATTTGACCCTTTTACATATTCAATTTAACAAAATAATATTCTTCTTTGTAATCAAGACATCAAAATTTACATTGGATGAAATTCTGGTTTTTTTCTAATAATATTCATTTTTTATGAATAGTGATATATACAGTATTTTAATACAAAACTGCATTTTAATCTAATTTATTTATAAGGGTATATTTTATTATAAATTGGTTTTGAAGTGTAATTATATTATATTTTTACCCTTTAATCCAATGTTGGACATTGGAATTAATTTCAATTTGAAATTATACATAAACAAGTGTCAATCTTTTGATAGTTATTATTTCATAAAAACACGATATTTGTTTTGACAATGGGAATTAATTTTAAAGTAATTAATGTAACTTATATGTTTTGAATTTGGTAAAATAGACACCATTTTTTAATTCATAATATCAAATAGATCTTAGGCTGAATATTTTCTATTTTTTTGAAAAAAACATCAATTTTTGATAAATAGTAAAACCACTTAGTAGTAGTTAAAAAAACTAACTTTTTCATTTAAATGAAATTTTACCACTTCGGTGAATTTAATATCGAAAATCCGACATACGTGGGTGTTATTAGTATGTAAAATTTGGTTCAAAAAGAAGAAAATATCTTTTTGGTGAATAGAAACTTGTGGCTTTTATTTACCAAGGTTAAAGATAAATAGGGTAATTCAATGTAAAAAATAATATAATAATAATATAAAATTACCATAACACTTATCCTAACCTTATTTGTTGAGTCATGTCCATCCTTGGGAATCCATGGGTAGATTTGGGGACCCAATTAATCCACCTAGGAGTGATAATGACACTTTATTTTAATTAACATAAAGTCAAGACAAAAATGACATTAACAAATATCTTTTTGTATATCAATTTTTAAATTTGGTTATATAAGTCTTATTTTAGACTATAAATATTCATTGGAAAGATACAAATATTTTATACATTATGGTATTTTTTATAATTTTTATAAATCAAATAAATTTAATTATTTATGAAACAATAATGATGTAGTATTTACATCATTAATAAATTACTTAAATAAATATGATTATTAATATTAAAACAATATCCAAAACCAGTCCAATTTATATTGGAAGATTTTATTTTCACCATGAGTCATATTATATTCTACTATAATTTGTTTTGGACCATTAGAAACCGAATATCACTATATAATAAAATAATATTTTCACACTTTCCTAAAGAGCCGCTCCGCCCCTTATAAAAGGACACCACTTCTAACCCATATCACACACCATTCAAGCCCCTTGGATTATTCAACCCCTTACCAAATAAGCTCTAAAAATACCTCTCTTAAAACTAGAAGAATTACCATAGGCATTAGTCACATCAATAAGTCCTTTTATTTCAAACCAAAAGAAGTTACCCAAATTAAAGGTAATGGTTTCTCTTTAATTATTTCGGTTTATTTCGTTTTATTTTACTTCTCCAACCCCCATAAACACTTTTTAATGGTTTATTTTATTACTACACCAGTATCCTCAATATACTAGTATGTTTTTATGAGAATTATCCAAACTAAATTTACACACACCTCCATTTAATGGGTGAAGAACATACTGTTTCTCTGGTTGGGAAACTAATGCCACACGAAATGATGATTGTTCGATTATATTCTACCACCTATAAAGGTGGAAATTAAGATAGAGCTGTATTTATATATGATATATATTATATTTATGTTTTTTTTCTTCCGTATTTTCTATTTATTTCATAACTTTTAGGTTTCCATTATGGGTAAAACGTGATAATTTCACATTGAGGAAGTGCGGACTACCTCCCCCTCAAAGTTATATGACTCATTAATTAATTTTGTGGGAAGTATAAAGTATGGAGTTAATAATATTATATATGATATTATAATGGAATTATAATATAAAAATATATCACTATTTTTTATTCCATTAAAATGAAAAATCAAAATGAAAGTAGCGTTAATGTGTATGTACGGCTTACCGTCTCCATGAACGGTGCATTTCATTTATTATCACGAAATGTTATGTACTATTATAAATACATATATACAATGGATATATAATATATTTATGATATATAAATCATTTATATCATTATTTATATAATAGACTTTTGACCACAAGGAAAAATTGTAATTTTAACATGTTCAGTTTTAACTCAAGTTCCGAACATCAATAAAATATGAAATATGAATTCAAATAATTAACTAATTGTTATAGAATGGTAATAAGTGATATAAAAGGAATAATAAACATTAAAAATGTTCTTAATCAAGTATAAATTAACTTAATTTGATTATTCAGGAATAACAATAAACATACGAGACAAGTCAGACTTGAGGTAAGGGGTATCTTGTCTGAGTTTTAATTCCATAAGATTTCCATTGTTCCCCACTAATTAATTTCATGTGGTGTATTGTGTAATTCCATTTTATATATATTATCATGATACGTTTTATATTCATATTATTATGTGAATCATTTGGTGGTTATTAACATTTGGTCAAACAAATCGATTGATTAAAACGTCGTAGGGGATTTTCATCTCACTTTTTATACCCGCGAGATTCATGCTATATTTCCACTATTTAATTTTCAGTGGTATAATTAGTTCCCATGATTTTATTCATTTTATAATATACTTAAATTTATGTGTATTTACATCTTCATTTTTTAATCCTTCTTTCATGGGTTGTATGTCTTGTAAGTTACCAAATCTGTATGAGAACCTTTTAACCCAATTTCCATTCCTTGGGGTAATCATAGAATTTTTAATTACGTAATGCTATGATTATGTTTGGAACCACTATTTATTTATTGATTTCTTAATGTCCACTCCCCTTTGTGTGGATATACTTTTGACACACAAAATCACTCCATTGATAAATTATCTAGTCCTCGATATGAACTTGATAAGAGTAATTTTAAATCAATCTACCTTTATTGAGTTCAACATCTAATTCATTGGTGTGGTTTTTTCAAGAATATGTGTGAATATCATCTGATTGATATAAAAATAATATCAAATAATATTGAGTGTATTTATATTTTTCACACATAATTATGTCATTTATTTATCATTAACCTAAGGATACAATCTTCATAAAGGATTTCATCTCAATTTACATTCCATTGAGACTTCTTTGTTGTTATACGCCAATTCACTTTTATATAGTGTATATAATGTAATTTTACATAGTATATCATGAATCCCTTTATTTTCATCATATTATAAAGTTTTTATTAACTCAATTATTTGTATTCAAGTGTCTCTTATTTGGTTAGGAACTCTAACTAAAATATCATTTTAAATGTTTTAAATGCATATTATTCTAAATATTTCTCATTAATGTCCATGTTTTAAAATTGGTTTTAAGGATTTATTTATATTGAGATTAATGTTTTAAAATTAAAATCTCTTTTAAAAGTTTCAACGTGGTATGGGAAACTTTGATTCAAAAATCTTTTTTAAATGGCTTCTTGATAAATAGTTAGACTTTTAATCATTTTCATGAAAAAGGGGTATATTTCTATCAAATTGTTTTGATTATTATTTTCATGTATGTCAATATACTTCATTATTATCTATTTAGGTTGATTTAGTATAATAAAAGATTCCATATTGTATTGAATGAGTTGTGTTTTACTGTGGATGTAAAATTTTATACTATACATGGTTTGTTGTTAAAATATTGACATTTTATAAGGTAGTTTTAATACGAGTGTTCAAATTATGTTTCATCCTTTTCATATCATGAAATAATTAGACTTATTAAGTTAAGGGTGGAGCCCTCTATATCTCTTTGATGCATCGGTAGGTCTCATGAGACAAACTACTGTCTTGGAACAAGACCTTGAAAAAATCTTATTTATAGTCTCGGCATGAGGCCTTGACTATGTGGTTATGAAGTCCAGCATTATACATTCCATCATTATGAGATTATCTATTGATATATCTTGTGGTTATTCGACTAGTGGAATACCCATGAC
This sequence comes from Viscum album, assembly GCA_963277665.1. Taxonomy (NCBI): domain Eukaryota; kingdom Viridiplantae; phylum Streptophyta; class Magnoliopsida; order Santalales; family Viscaceae; genus Viscum; species Viscum album. Next base: position 317,782,430 of record OY728148.1, read on the forward strand.
TATTTTTTAATATGGAATTGTTTAATCATCTCGTATTCCTTCCATAAATTGTTCATGTTTATTATTTTTAAGGCATGTGTTTTCAATTATTCACCATTCCAAATCATTATGTTATCATCTATTGTATTTCATACTCTTACTATGAATTTGAGCTCACCCCTTTCTTATGTTTCATTTTCCCTGGATATGAAGAAGTTATTTATGAGTGACTTGCTGCCATAATCTAGGAATATTGTATATTTTTCATGGAATAATTTAGTGGTGTTTTTTTTCAAGTTGTAATGTTGTACTTATGTATGTATCTTGTTTCCAAGACAACTAAACTAATCAGTCCTTGAGGAATTGATTCTGTGTAATCATGTCAATGTATTAAAATAATGCTTTGGCTATTGGATTCTAGGGCCGGGGCATTACAATAAATGTCACATGGACTGACATCTAACAAGGTATCTATATAAGAGAACATTAGTGCATGTGAAAATATTTTCTTGTAAGAAAAATGTAAATATTTATATCATCTGATTGACAGAATCAATCAAAAAAAATTTAATGATCAGTGGAATTTTTAGGGTATCAAATTCTTAAATCTTTGATAATTTATAGGGCCATCAGTTCAATATAAATTAATGTGTTTTTAAAACATTATATATTATTATACATTTCTTAATGTTGAGAAATTTATTAATTGACCAATAATATATTGCAATACACTTACTTTTTGTATTTATGTTAACATAATTTAATACATTATTTCTTCTTTTATCTATTTCTAATCAACCCTAAAATTATCTTTTATGTATGAAGAACTAAAATATACTTTTAATGGATCTGAAGGCCCATAAAATAATGATAAGCCTTATTATTTTTTGGTAACTATTTTCCAAAACTAATATTGTTAATATATGAACCAAAAAAACACATTTTCATCAATAATATTTATTCAAATAATTATATACCTAAAAAAATCTTTTTATCCAGAACATTCCATAGGTCAGTGGTTGGCATGTAACGCTTATCATCATTTGGTCATGGGTTCACGTCCCTTGACCTTGTCAGAATTGATGGGTTATCACCATTCATATAGATTTTCCTTTTCTGAAAACATATTAATATAATTTGAAAACAAAATATGATTGAAATACTTTAAATTTAAACAATAAACATCCTTTTATCAATAGTATTTAATACAACATTAATATATAATTACTTCATCCATTTATTCCTACATATATCCTTGGCATAGATTCTATCCTTTAGAAAAGTAATTTCTTAAGACTAAAAGACATATTGTGAGCATTAATTATCATATTATAGAAACCATATAATCATTTTTAGGATGTATAAATAATGAAAAATAGTTATCAATCTATGGCATGTTAGGTTTAGCCTAATAAATTCATTTTCATTATCTGTTATAATCCTTCCTAATGGTTTGTACGAAAAATATGAATTACCCTATGAATGTCCCCCAGGAGTGTCAAACTAGGTGTGCAATTAGGCTTATTGTCATTTATGTCATTATGATCAAGTCAGTATTGATGCACCATGTTGGAGTTTTAAATCCTAGCTACATCTGTGACAAAACCATGTTCACTTGTATTATATATATTGGGATTTATTTCTAGATATACCCACATAATATCTACCTTATCAAAATTCAAGTATGTTCTTATATAATTATCCTTGAATTATATTGTAGGGACATGTTCTCTAATATATGTTCTCCTCAATCTTTGTAACATCCTGGATCTAGATTCCAGTCAACTGATGCCCCATACATAGTGTCCCCATGGCCTCAAGCTCATTTCTCCAAATGCCAAAGGCTGTCAAATAACAGCAATTTCTAGGGGATTGATAGCGGATAAACTATACCCTAATTGGTAGAGTGTAACATATTAGAATAAATAATTATACAAATGTAGAAGCATTAAACAACATACAACTAAAATTAATAGCGAAAAACTGATAAGATAAATAACAAATAATCCCTACAAACAAAAGATGATGCAGCATGTTATATATTCTAAGAAATCTTCCAAAATAAGTACATTGTATTAATACCAAATATATGTCTCAAAATCATAAATGAATCAAAAAGAGACTAGGAAGGATTGAGATCGTCATCTCTGTCATATGATCTCTTAATCTAAAGCAGCACATGAAGTACCTCTAGCAAGGTGCTTTCCCTGACCAGCAGCAGCAACCATTCAATTAGTTTGGGCTCAAAAGCATGAGCCAAATATGGTGTGAGACTAATTCCCAATAGAAACCCACCAAATATTTATCACAATATATCATTGGATATATATAACAGGTAGTGAACAATAGAAAAATTAGTAAACTATGTGTACTCAAAAGAAATCATAATAGATTTCTAAGAGGACAATGTAAGAAACTATAATTGAAGACTGAATCCAATATTGTGATTTGGCTTAGAAGACACATCATAAGCCATCCATTTCATTATTCAAGTCCATTGGATTATATAAAAGTCTAAAGGTCCAGACTAGGCCCAATGACCACATATATAAAGTTTATTGTTAACTCATGACACAATAGTCATTTAATCATTTTTCATATAGAGACCATCTTGTGTTCTCCTCAGTGGATCCTAGGATCTCTTGAAATTTGATATAAGACTATATGATCCTGAACACCAAATCCATGGATCACTCATGTCCTTTACATAATTAACATGTTGAGCCTATCCATTTTATTTTAATTGAGACAATGGTTCTCCCAATGTATATAAGTTGAAATTAGTCACATTAGTGTAATTTTGTCTTTTAACCAATACTATGGCTCATCCATTGCTAATTACCTATTATTTATCATTTAATTAAATTATAGATTCCATTTTAAAATAAATACTTGCGAATTAAACTACAACATGGATTTAACATAATCAAATCACATGGGCATAGTTTAAATAATAACGTACACATGTAAATTAAACTATTAGATGTCCAAATAGAGATAAATCATGTTGGAAATACATATAACCATACTATTGTAAAATTTAAATATTTACAATGCCTAAAATAACAATTATCTCACATGGGAGATTCATATAATGAACAATACATTTTTAACAACCCAATAATAGGAATTCATGTCAATCCTCACAGGCATTCTTGGATAAACAACCATCAAAGTGAAACTCACCCTAGGGTTGCCAAAAATTAATGTTCACAACCATAAACAATCTTTCAAATCAAATAATTAATTACCAAATCATCAATAGGAAATAACAGGGTCTATTATTCAATATAGTGACACCCTAAAAGTTGGTCTGTGGCACTCCATATATAATTAACTCGACAATTAATTAAAGGCACATAGGACCTACCTCATACTTGTAAGACTCTCATCGTCCAAGGTTGGGATTTCATTCGACCTATAATGGAGTAGATCTATAAAATGGGAAAAAACACTAAACCTTTGACAAATCGAACGATAGATGAAATCTTGAGTAACAACTCAAGGGGAATCAAGTGCTTACTGATTGGGTTCCAATTCATATGACTGTGATCAAAACGGAGTTTGGATGGAAATTTGAGAGGAAAATTGACATCTCAGAATGGTTGTTCATTGAACAAGATGAGCCCTCTATCTATCTAAAAAAACATGAGTCTACTACTTGATTTATCAAATTTATGAAAATTACATGACCTGTACTTGAAAATACACATGGTGTTTGTACATGTCTTGTAAATACCATTACATTATCGTGTACTAGGATCATACAGTTTGTAATCCTTCTTACACATTGTGTATATGAAAATACATGGAATTTATGTTTCTTTTTCCAACAACTCCATAAGTAAAAATTGAAAAGGACTGATTTTTAACACAAATAATGAACCGGATTCTTACAAACATTCCCTCTTAAACCAATTCGTCCCAAAATTTCCCTTCTAATGGTGGTTAAGGAACATCAGAGAATAAATTAGGCCACTGTAATCAAACATCATCCTCCCTCTACATAGTCTCATCGTATATTTGGTCGTGCAGCCACAACACCCATACTAATGGAACACATCAGCCAATGAGAACATTTATTCTATGATCCCCAATTCATATTTGGATTCTCCTCAAAGGATGCATCATCTTGAAACTCCACTTCCTTAGGTTGCATGGTGTGAGATGGGTCCTAAAACTAACATCGTAACTGAGAAACGTGGAATTTTTCATGCATAGCCATGACCTCTAGGGTAACTAAAAATGATAGGCAACTGATCCAACCTTATCTAGAATATCAAACGGACTGATGTATCATGGTGAAATCTTACCCTATATCCTGATCATCTTGTGTCCCAACCTCGGTGTGACACATAGGAAACCCCAATACCCGACCTCGAACTCTAAAGGTCATATGTGGCAATCAGTGTATGGTTTTTTATATGACATTGTAGTATTCATCTTCTTCAGAATCAATAGAACCTACATAGTGGTCTCTTAGAAAAGATGTGGTCCTAGTATAGATTCCCCTCTTCCCTCCATCTAGAAAAATGGTGATCGGCATGGCCTACTATAAAAAGTTCATATATATCCATCTGAATAGTCACCTAAAAGCTATAGTTGTAGGAGAACATAGTAAGGGGTATGTGTGTCTTTGATGAACCCCCAAAATTCATGATGATTTCTCAAAGAATTCCCTTTAGCGCTTGAATCATGCACTATGACTGGACATATGTCTGGTGGTGGTATGTTGTGCTCAGAAGAACCTATGTACTCAATGTCCTCTGTAGCCCTTTCTATATACAATAAGTAAATTGGGTGTCCCTATCTAAAATGATAGAATACAGGACCCCATGAATTCCTATAATATCCACGATGTACAAACTCTTATTATCATCAACACTGATGGTATCATTGATTGGTTTGATGAGTGAAACCTTCATAAGTTTGTCAAAAACAACTCACATGATATCTTTACCACAACACCTACACCATTGGAAAACACCATGAATCCATCCCCTAATATTTCAAGTAATAAAACCAGTATGATTTTCCTTTAACTAGGAAAACCCAAAAAACAACTGATGTCATAACATCAACCTCATAAAAAATAATTGTCGAACCCTGACCGACCTCATCGAAAACCGTCACACAATATTCCCTTCAAGATCTTTTCAGACATCCACATCAAACCCACCATAGACTAGTGGAGTGTTAAAATTAGTTCACTCAAAATATGCATGAGGAAAAAAGGATAATGATTCAAACCATCACATGATGACTTATCTCAGAAATGGTCAGCATAGGAGGTCGATGTTTTCTAATAGAATACAATGCCTTCTCCCAAAGAACTACACACATATAATGAGAAAAAGCATAATTAAAATCCACCCACTTGGATCATTACCTCTTTTTAAGCATCATATCTGATCCCAACAAAAAGTTCAAGATAACCACAAATTCTCCATCCCAGAGTCTAAGGAAATCACAATGATGGTCTATACTCCCCATTACAAGTGATATTTTGTATAGGGACAAATTTCCACATAAGATCATTGAAAGAAAAAAATTAGGTATCAACCAAGCGGTGTCATCAAAGAATGTGGCTGTAATACAACATTCGTTCAAGATGTTCCTACACTAGAACCCCGGTATCACTCAAGATTAACCGTGCCTCATTAAAAATCACACATTATGTGCAGAACACCGAAAAATATTTCAAACTAGGAAAAGTATTTAAACTATACTTTGAGGTTCAATCGATTCTCTCTTAGTGCATCCAAGACGAATACACGATAGGGTACAGTTTAATCTCTGAATAAATACAAAACTATGAGGATTTAAAGGATCACCAAAAAATGATAGTTGAACCAGTACTAGTCATCCTCCTGAAAGAATCTCAACTTCACTTGCTGATACATCCACATTTAACTGATCACAATGCCTTTATCCCAAGTAATTATTTTGATAGTTAATGCTTCACCACAGACGACCATTAATGATCATCATTGCCTTACAAGGACGTCACACACATCCAAAACACAACAACATTGTCCTGTAGAAAATGCATCAACATTAAAAAATTCTTACAAGACACAGATGAATTCAAGTATAATTGACCATTTTTGAATGGTACTTGATTATTATCCTTCTACATAGAAGGATACATTGAAATAGAACCAATATAATGGGCCCTACCTTGGATTGTACTAAAACTCAAGAAGAATAAATCGCCCCTCTTATACATACTAGTTCATAACCAACTTAAATAGATGAGTGTCCTTCCACTAACCATGATCACTTCATCATTTCACCAAGAATGAAATCCAAAATCAAATTGACAGCATGTCAAAACACCCATGTCCCAAAATGTTCTCCTAGGTAGTGGTAAGAACATGTTTCCACAAATCTTGGGTCACTCTTCAGCAAATACAAGCCGAGAACATACACAACAACTCAATGATCAATAATTTAACCAAACTCAACAGAGTCGGTGCATTATTACATAACATTGGCATGATCACAAAAAATAATGTCTCAAAAGACCGATTAGTTTAGTAGCCTTGGAAACACTAGATACATTCATAATTCTTACATTACATCATAAAGTGAACAACTACATCAACATAGTATCCATCTACCACACTCATATCCCCTCAGACTATCCTTGAAAGTCAGTCATAAAATTCTTCTTCGTATCCTGCGAAAAATAAAACATAGAAAGGGGTGAGCTCAGATGCTCAGTAAGGGTAACAAAATAGTGGAAACTTTTATAAATATACATCAACATATAAGGAGATGTATAACTAAAGAAAAATCCTTTTTAACCTGAAATTTAGAATAATATGGAAAAATTAAAATGAAATAATTCCATTTACTTATACACATGGATATTCTACTAGTCGAATAATCACATGCAATAACAATAACCACATTCATAATAATGGAATGAATAATGCCAAACTATCAAAACCACATAGTCAAGGCCTTCTTCCAAGACTACAAATAAGATTTTTTCAAGTCCTTATACCAAGACACTAGTTTGTCTCAGGAGACCTACCGATGCATCGAGGAGCTATAGCGGGCTCCAACTGTCAATTATTAAGTCAATGCATTCCTCATATGAATATGATTAAACATAACATAAACATTTGTATTAAAACTAGCATACAAAATGTCAATACATTCTCCATAAACCATGAATGGTATAAAAATAACACATCCATAGTCAAACATATCACAAAACCGTCAACACAATATGGAAGTTTTGTATCATAATAAATCAACTTCTAATAAGATTAAAATCTATCAAAGGATGTTAACATTGATGTAATCAAAACTATTTGAGAGAAATATCAATTTTTTGAAATCATTTAAATGTCACATAATTATAAAAGATAACATTTACTTTTAAAATATACTTTTAAGCTTCTAAGGGAAGCATGAACGATTTCATTGGAATTAATTTCACTTTGAAATTGGACTTAAACTAGTGTAAATCTTTTGATACATTTTGTTTCATAAAAACACGCTATTTGTTTTGACAGCAAGAAGTAATTATTAAATTAATTAATGCAACATAATTGTTTTGAATTTTGTAAAATAGACATCATATTTGAATTCAGAATATCAAAGATAGCTTAGGGTGAATTTTTGGTATTTTTCTGAAAAACATCAATTTTTGATGAATAGTGAAACCACTATGTCGTACATAAAAAACTGATTTTTTATTTCAATGAAATATTACCACCTCTGTGTTTTGAATTTCACAAATCCGACATACATGGTTTTCATTATGAAGTAAAATGTGGTTCAATGGGATTAAAATAATTTTTTTGTGAAAAGTAACTTTTATGTTTTTAATCGTGATTAGAGGTAATTAGTGTAGTTTAAGGTAAGAATAATGTTCTAATAATATGAAATGACCATGACACATGTCCTACCATTATTGGATGAGTCATGGCCGACCAAGGAAATCAATGGGTTAACTTGGGGACCCCATAGAGCCACTTTGGTTATAAAACGACATTAATAACTTTTTATTTAAAGTTAAAATAAAAATGTCACAAACATGAGTTGTCTTAATAAAACAATTTTTATATTGGGTTATACAAGACATATATTTGACTATAAATATTAATTATAAATAAAAAAATATTTCCTACATCATGATTTTTTTTATAATTTTTAGACATTAAATAAATTAAATTATTTGTGACACCATGATGATGTAGTGATTACCTCATTATTTAATGATTTAAATAAAATAAAACGATATTGGAAATTCTAAGAGCTACACTTGTCAAAAACCTATTTATATGGGTCGATTTCGAAATATTATCACCTTATCTTCGAAATATATAATTTTGGGACCTTTAAAATCCGATAAGCATTTTATAATAAAGTAAAATTCTATAACCTTCCAAGAGTGCCCCTCCTATCCTCTTATAAAAGGCCTCCACCTCAACCACCTTACCCACAAATCTCAAGCCTTTGTCTCAGAAAACCCCTGCCCATTTCATCTCTCCACATCCCTCTCTTCATCATTCAAGCCTCACCTTTGGGAAGAATCCTTTCCAAAGAATCCTTTGAGCTCAAATCGAAAAGAGTTACCCGATTTAAAGGTAATGTCTTCCCTTGTGTACTTTTGTTTTATTTTTCTCTCCAACCCTCTAACCTCTTTTTATTCCTTTCTTTTGTAACAACATCAGTATCTTAAATATACTATTATTTTGTTATGTTTAAGGATTAGAGCTAAACTTACACACACCTTCTTCTAATAGTTAATGAACATATTATTTCTGTGGATGGTGAATTTCTGCATCACGAAATGATGATTGTTCAACATTCTCTTAACACATTTCATGGTGTCCATTATGATGTAACTATATTTTATATATGATATATATGGTATTTATGTTTTCTATATGCTTATTAATTTTATATTTAATACATTCCATTATGCTTTTCATGTTGTGCAAATGCGATAATTTCATACGAGGGTCTTTGGACTACCGCCCCCTCAAGTGATGTGACTCGTTCATTAAATACATGGAATGTATAAAAAATGAAATTAATGAACATATGTGACCTATATAAAATATATATTATAATGGAATTATAATATATATATATATCTCTCGATTATTTTTAATTCCATTAATTTGACAAAGAAATGAAAGTAGCGTTCATGCGTATGTACGACCTACCGTCTCCATGAACGGTGCATTTTATTTCTTTTTATCACCTAATGTTATGGATTAGTATAAAATGAATATGTACTGGATATATATTATATTTAAATTATTAATAATATTCTGGAGATTATTTACTTATAACTACATGGACAATCATTTTCAAACAAGTTCATTTTTTGACTCATGTACCAAACATCGTCAAAAAACGTCTGATATGAACTCACATTGTTAACCAATTATTATAAACATTATAATATGTTATATGAACTGAATAATAATCTTTACAATATTTCTTTAAGAAATTATAAATTGACCCAAAGTTTATTATTCAGGAATATAATGAAACGAACTAGACAAGTCAGACATGAGGTAAGGGATCCAACCTCTTTCTTACTTTTTAAGTACTCTCTTTTATGTCATTTATTTTAAGATCATATTTCTTATGTTTGGGGATGTTCTATTATATTACTCATACTTTAATTTTTATGTTCATATTATGAGAGACCCTATTTGATCTAACAGATCCATTTTTGAAGGTTTTAGGAGGCGTCGTTAGGCTGCCGAGGTTTCGTAGGGGATTTTTCATCTCACTTTTATTCACGTGACATTTATGCTACGTTTTCCACCATTTCCTTTGAGTGGTGTATGTACTTCCCATTATTATACAATTTTTGTAGTATAATTTCATTTATGTGTATTTACATCTTCATTGTATGAACCTTCTTCCATGGGGTGTACGTTTCGAAAGTTACCCAACTCGGTAAGGGGACCTTTCACCCTCCTCTTTTTAAAAGACTTATTTTGTTATGTCTTTTAATTCACATAAGATTATGTTGGGATATGTTCTTCTATATCCTTATTTATTTAAATTTTATGTCCAAGTGATGTGATACCATTTTCTCTTTCATCAACTCATTTTCTGAGTTTTAATGTGACGTCGTTAGGTTGTCGGATTTCGGTAAGGGATCTTCTTAAACCACATTTAATTCTTTGGGTTAAACCTCTAATTCACGATTTTATTATGCGAATATTATGTGTGTAATCTCTATGTTGTAATTTCCACAAAACATTGTGTAGATATACTATTTCTACACATAATCATCTCATTGAAAAATCATTACGAACTTGTATGGGAAATCATAACTCAATCTCATTTCATTGAGTTAAATATCTATGTCATTGGTTTTTTTCAAGATTATGATTGAATGACCTCTGATTTTTTCGCACTTAATATCCACTTATATTGGGTGTACTTATATTTATCAGACATAATTATGTGATAGATTTATCCTTAATTTAAGGATACCATCTTTATAATGGATTTCATCTCAATTTACATTTCCATTGAGACTTGATAGTTGTTATGCACCAATTAACTCTTATATGGTGTGTATAATGTCCTTTGACATATTATATCATTAATCCCTTTATTCTCATGATATTATAAAGCTCAGATTTAATTTTATTCCGCAATTATTTGTATTCAAGTGTCTCTCATTTTGTTATAAACTCTTTAATAAAAACATCGTTTTAAATGTTTTAAGGATTCATTATTCTAAATATTTATCTTTAATGTCCTTGTTTTCAAAAAAATTTTCAGTATTTATTTATATGGACATTAATGTTATAAAATTATAATTCCATTAAAATCTTCAAAGTGGTATTGGACACTTTGATTCAAAAATCTCTTTTAAATGGTTTTTGGAAATGGATTAATTAATTAAATATCTTGGAATTACTTATTGTGATTGAAAATGAAATGTTGTTATTGAAATGTTTATGTTTTCAATATTTTATGTGTAATGATGGTACTTGGACATTTTATGGGTGGTTACGTGATAAACCATATGACAGGTGGTTCCGTGAATACCAGGACGGGTGGTTACATTATAACCTCCAATTCATTGGGTATGGAAGTCGGCCGTATGGCTATTACATTAAGTGATATGTGTGGAAGTTGACCGTATGGTTATTCCATTTAAGTATGTTTATGTCCCAAGTTACCTGTATATGTTATGTGTTCTTTATATGGGTTTTATGGTAATCTGTTGGTTACAAAAAGGTTAAGTAATGATCTTTTATTCAGTGAAGATTTTTTACTACTTCATAAAGGTGAAAAGTATTACTTTGATAAAGTACACACGGTTTACTTGTTGTTTTAAAAAACTAACAGTTTTCATTCTTTGAGTATCCCTTACTGAGCTTTATATGCTCATCCCATGTTTTTGAAATGTTTTCCACAGGACTTAAAGATGAATAGGGTCAAGGATGGGATCAAGGAAAGACATTCTATCTAAAACATGGAACTAGACATGTTTCTTTTTAAGTATTTTTATTTTATTTTATGGAAACATAGTAGAAGTGTCTACTATGTAATCTTTTGAGATGTAATAGTTATGGCCTAAATCTATAAAAATCTAAACCAGAAAAGATCCTCTATGTGAATTATTTATTTAATTCATGATTAAGTAATGTTTAAGGCTGGGGCCTTATAGTTGGTATCAGAGGTCGGTTTAGATAACTTTAGAGGTTAGGGTATTATCTAAGCATAAGTGACATTACCATAATGGTTAGGATTTCAAAAAGAGTCCAAGTTTTAGTGAATGAGTAATTATATCTTAGTGTTTATCTTCCTCATTAGTACATGATGGTTTTGTTGATATACTCACACTGACCTTTTTGGTTTTAGTAAATGGCTGGATCTAGCCGGAACCAAAGTAACAATGGATGTGAAGGATACTCTGATAGTTTTTTGAGTGAGCAACGAAATGATATAGGAGCTTTAATGACAACTCTTGTGTTTATCCTCAACCAACTATCTAGAGTCATGGTTGACCACCTAAACATTAGTGATTTCTATAAGGCATCATATATGCGATAAACAAATCCCTAAGGAACTACAGGTAATAATCATAAAGTAATGTGAGTTCAAAAACCTATGTGTCAAAGATGTGGAAAGAAACACCTAGGAAAATGTTTCAAAGGGACATAAATATTATATAGATGTGGAAATGAAGGTCATAAAGAAAGAACCTTCCATGGAAAAAGGAAGAGTCATGTTGACTCGAGGAAAGAGAAAGAAGTTCTTTATGAGGGATCAATTGAATGTTTTAAATGTGGTGTTCATGTTCATTATGCAAACACATGTCCTATGAAGAATTTTCAGGAATGGGATCACCAAGATCGTAAAAATATTCGTTTACCAATACTTAATGCCATTCCGATTGAGGATGAAGAAATTAACAATGACCAATCAAAGGTATGGATTATTTCGTAACATTTGTTTTCCTATTTTGGAATCATAGGATATGATTCATGATTTTGTTTGTAGGAAAGAATTATTTCAGAATAAGTTGGAAGTGAATGGTTAATGGGTCATGAAGAATGTTGAATGATTAAGAAGTCAACATATAAGGGCTTCAAGAGTTATGGTGAAATTCTTAAGAGTATTAAGTCTCTTTTGATGATGGGGTTACATTATAAGAATTTTTATAGTATGTGTAACCCTGATGATTGATATATGAAAATTTTATTCAAGTTATAGTTATCTGTTCTTTTGTGGACATAGTTATAAATAATTATTTGGGTTTATATGATCCTTACTTTGGAGGTAATTATGGGTTACTATATGTTATGATGGAATATGAATGACATGAGATAATCTTGAGGTTAAATTATGTTATGGTTATTTTTGATGATTTTATCTCTTTTTGGGGAATGATTTGAGAATTATATAGTTTGTAAAAAGGAAAACACGCAGACCTTGTGACAACTTGTTGCGTCAGACAATGCTACGGGAATCGAACCCACAACCAAAGTGTGACTCGTATTTATTGCCTACCACTAGACTACGTGAATTCCCTGGTTTGTTTGACTAATTCTTTTTAGTTAGGTGATTTTATTAATTAAGATTAAGTTGATTTTGGGTTATCTATGGAAATTATTAACCTATCATAGAGGATATGTGATTAGGTTAATTACTTTTCAATACAAGACTTTAAGAGAAACTGATGTTGTTTGAAGATAAATGTTACGATTTAACTTGGAAGACTATGTGATTAAATCCTCCAAATATTTGTGTTTCAATATTAGTTTGGTTTACTTTTGGTCTTCGTTGAACATTGGGTCTTGTTGGACAAATTTTGGAGATTAAGAATAGATTTCCTTTTTATAAAGGATTATCCTTTTTGGGTATTATCTGATCTCATACTAACCTTTTTGGTTTTATTTTTGGATAAGGTCTAAAGACATGGGAAGTATACAGTTCTCTTTTTTGGATTAGGTGATTCTCTAAAAGTTTATTATAGATCTCTTAATGTAATCATGTCATCCTAAATACTCATCTTTTGGAGTAAATATGAGTTCGTTTAAGAAATCTAGTAAAAGTTGAAAGTCATCATGGCAAGTAAGTATGTTTCCTTATGTTTTATTTAAGCTCAAAAATAAATTCTTTAATGAAAAACTAAATTAAAATAAATGTTATCCGTTAACATTTCTTACTGGGGAATCGAATACCGTTTGACCCATCACAATTTTGTGATTTTCAGGTGGTTAACTTTCTCCTAAACATGTTTTCTATCACACTCCCTCAGAACATGACCCTTTGTTTTTTCTTCCATATCCATGTTTTCATACATGGGATCCTATAATGGGTTAACTCGGGTGACCTTTGTACTTCCCTTTCTTTTAATGTGATAGTTTAATTTACTCCTTTTCCGATGTGGGGCTTTCAATGATGTTTCCGAGCCCAATTTTAAAATTGCGAGGATGCAATTCCCAAAAGTATCGAAGGATGTAACACCCTAGGTAAATAAAGAATATGAAATTTTTATATTTATACAAATTTTTGAATAAAATATTAATATGACTTTAAAAGGAACGGTATGCTCGATGGCGTACCCAATACGCGACAACGAGTTCCTTTGAAATCATACATTGCTCTCTAATAATAAAATAATATTATTTTAAATGCTAGTTAACGCCTTTCCATTGTAATGACGGGAAAGAATAGAACTAACTACAAAATGATTATATATGTTTTTCAAATATGTTTACTTTTATCCAATAAATGTTAGAGGCGTAAAATGCAATTGAATCCATTTTTAAGCATAAATCTTCTAATATACTTTAAAAGGTTGATTAACCGCCTTTTGATGGTGGACCCTCTTTAAATATAGTTTTTTTCACTCTTATAAATTATATTGGACCAAATAAAACTCTTCTTTAGAATCAGCATATCAAAATTTACTTCGTGTAAATTTTTGTTATTTTTCCGATAAAGTTCAATTTTTAATGAATAGTTAAAAATGATGTATTTTAATTCAAAAACTCTTTTTAATCTAAGGTACTTATATCATTATATTATATTTTTAAGTGGTTTTAAAGTTAAATTAGAATATATTTTTACCATTTAATCGAATTGTGGTCATTGGAATTAATTTCACTTTGAAATTGGACTTAAACTAGTGTCAATCTTTTGATACATTTTGTTTCATAAAAACATGCTATTTGTTTTGACAGAGGGAATTAATTATTAAATTAATTAATTACACTTTTATGTTTCTAATTTTGAAAAATATACATCATTTTTTAATTTGGAATATTAAATATATCTTAGGATGTATTTTTGGTATTTTTCTGAAAAACATCAAATTTTGATGAATAGTGAAACCACTAAGTGGTACTTAAAAAATTGATTTTTCGTTTAAATGAAATTTTACCACATCTGTGTTTTGAATTTCAAAAATCTAACATACATGGTTGTCATTATGAAGTAAAATTTCATTCAATGGGATTAAAATAATTTTTTTTGTGAATAGTAACTTTTAAGTTTTTCATCGCGATTAGAGGTAATTAGTGTAGTTTAAGGTAAAAATAATATTTTAATAATATGAAATGACCTTGAAACATGTCCTACCCTTATTGGATGAAACATTCCCGACCAAGAAAATCCATGGGTCAACTTGGGGACCTCATAGAGCCACTTCAGTTGGAAAATGACTTTAATAACTTTTTATTTAAAGTTAAAATAAAAATGTCACAAACATGAGTTGTTTTACGAAAACAATTTTTAAACGGGGTAATACAAGTCATATTTTTTACTATAAATATTCATTAGAAATCTAAAAAAAATTCCTACGTCATGATATTTTTTTTATAATTTTTAGACATTAAATATATTAAATTATTTATGACACCGTGATGATGCAGTGACTACCTCATTATTTAACGATTTAAATAAAATAAAAAGATAATGTAAAATATAATACCTATATTGTCATAAACCTATTGGATGGGTGGATTTAGAACTCTTATCACCTTATCCTAAAAATATATAAATTTTTGACCTTTAAAATGTGAAGAAAATTTTATAATAAAGTAAATGTTTATAACTTTCCAAGAGTGCCCCTCCTCTCCTCTTATAAAAGGCCCCCACCTCTACCACCTTACCCACACCTCTCAGTCCTTTGGCTCGGCCAAAACCTACCCATTTCATCTCTTCACATCCCAATATTCATCATTGGAGCCTAAACTTTGGGTATAATCCTTTCCAAGGAAGCCTTTTAGCTCAAATCGAAAAGAGTTACCCGATTTAAAGGTGATGTCTTCCCTTGTGTTTTTTGTTTTATTTTGCTTCTCCAACCCTCTAACCCCTTTTTATTCCATTAGTTTGTAACAACACCAGTATATTCAACATACAAGGATGTTTTTATGTGCATAATTAGAGCTAAACTTACACACACCTTCATCTAATGGTTAAAGATCATTCTGTTTCTGTGGATGGCGAATTTCTGCCTCGCGAAACGATGATTGTTCAATCTTCTCTTAACACATTTCATGGTGGCCATTATGATGTCACTATATTTTATATATGATATAAATGTTATTAATGTTTTTTATATTCTTATGAATTTTATATTTAAAACATTCCTTTATGCTTTTCATGGTGTGAAAATGTGATAATTTCATATGAGGAAGTGTGGACTACCGCCCCCTCAAGTGATGTGACTCATTCATGCAATAGATGGAATGTATAAATAATAAAATTAATGAACATATGTGACCTATATAAAATATATATTATACTTTAATTATAATATATATATCTCTCAATTATTTTTAATTCCATTAGTATGACAAAGAAATGAAAGTAGCGTTCATGCGTACGTACAGACTACCGTCTCCATGAACAGTGCATTTTATTTCTTTTTATCTACAAATGTTATGGAGTAGTATAAAATGAATGTGCACTAGATATATATGATATTTAAATCATTAATACTATTCTGGAGATGACTTACTTATAACTACATGGACAATCATTTTCAAACAAGTGCATTTTTGACTCATGTACCAAACATCGACAAAAAACATCTAATATGAACTCACATTATTATAAAAATTATAATATGTGATATTAACTGAATAATAATCTTTAAAAGAGGTCCTTAAGAAATTATAAATTGACCCAATGTTTATTATTCATGAATATAAAGAAACGAACAAGACAAGTCAGACTTGAGATAAGGGATCCAACCCCACTCTTTCTTTTTTAGTACTCTCTTTTATGTCATTTATCTTAAGATCATATTTATTATGTTTGGGGTGTTATTTTATATTAATAATACTTTACATTTTCTTTTAATATTATGAGAGACCCTATTTGATCTCATAAATCCATATTTGAATGTTTTATGTGGCGTTGTTAGGCTGCCGATTTTTCGTAAGGGATTTTTCATCTCACTTTTATTCCTGTGACATTTATGCTACGTTTTCCACCATTTCCTTTGAGTGGTGTATGTACTTCCCATTATTATACACTTTGTGTAGTATAATTTCATTTATGGGTATTTACATCTTCATTGTATGAACCTTCTTCCATGGGGTGTACATTTCGAAAGTTACCCAACTCGGTAAGGGAACCATTCAACCTCCGCTTTTTAAAAGACTTCTTCTGTTATGTCTTTTAATTCACATACTATTATGTTGGGATATGTTCTACTACATCCTTATTTATGTAAATTTTATGTCAAAGTAATGAGATACCATTTTCTCTCTCATCAACTCATTTTTTGAATTTTAAAGTGACGCAGTTAGGCTGTCGGATTTATGTAAGGGAACTTCTTAACCCAATTTCAATTCTTTGGGTTAAACCTATACTTCTTGATTTTATTATGCCATGATTATGTGTGGCATATCTATGTTGTAATTTCCAAAAACCTTTTTGTAGTTATACTATTTATACACATAATCATCTCATTGATAAATTCATACGAACTTGTATGGGAAATCATAACTCAATCTCATTTCATTGAGCTAAATATCTATGTCATTGGTTTTCTTTTTCAAAGATGATGTGTGAATGACCTCTGATTGTTTCACACTTAATATCCAATTATATTGGGTGTATTTATATTTCTCACACATAATTATGTGATAGATTTATCCTTAAGTTAAGGATACCATCTTTATAATGGATTTCATATCAATTTACATTTCCATTGAGACTTCATTGTTGTTATGAACCAATTCACTCTTATATGGTGTGTATAGTGTCCTTTGACTTATTATATCATGAATCCATTTATTCTCATGATATTATAAAGCTGGTATTAAATGTTATTCTGCAATTATTTGTATTCAAGAGTCTCTCGTTTTGTTAAAAACACTTTAACAAAAATATCGTTTTAAATGTTTTAAAGATTCATTATTCTAAATCATTATCATTAATGTTCATGTTTTCAAAATGGTTTTCAGTATTTATTTATATGGACATTCTTGTTTTAAAATTATAATTCCATTAATATCATTAAAGTGGTATGGGACACTTTGATTCAAAAATCTATTTTAACTAGTTTTTGAAAATGGATTGAATAATTCAATATCTTGGAATTACATATTGTGATTGCAAATGAAATGTTGACATTGAAATATTTATGTTTTAAATATTTTATGTGTAATGAAGGAACTTTGACATTTTATTGGTGGTTATGTGATAAACCATATGACGGGTGGTGATGTGAATACCAGGATGGGTGGTTACGTTATAACCTCCAATGCATTGGGTAGGGAAGTCGGCCGTATGTCTATTCCGTTAAGTGATATGTGTGGAAGTTGACCATATGGTTATTCTATTTAATTATGTTTATTTCCCAAGATACCTTTATATGTTTTGTGTTCTTTATATGGGTTTTATGGTAATATTTTGGTTACAAAAATAGTAAGTAATGATCTTTTATTCAGTGAAGAGTTTTTACTACTTCATAAAAGTGAAAAGTATTACTTTGATAATGTATACATGGTTTAATTGTTGTTTTGAAAAACTAATAGTTTTCATTATTTTTGTATCCCTTACTGAGCTTTTTATGCTCATCCCATGTTTTTGAAATTTTTTCCACATGACCTAATTCTCTAAAAGTCTAAACCTGAAAAGATCCTCTATGTGAATTATTCATTTAATTCATGATTAAGTAATGTTTAAGGTTGGGCCCTAATAGTTGGTATGAGAGGTCGGTTTAGATAACTTTATAGGTTAGGGTATTCTCTAAGCATAAGTGACATTACCATAATGGTTTGGATTTCAGAAATAGTCCTACTTTTAGATAAAGTGAATGAGTAAGTATATATTAGTGATTATCTTCTTCATTAGTACACGATGGTTTTGTTGATATACTCACAATGACATTTTTGGTTTTAGTAAATAGTTGGATCTAGAAGGCACCAAAGTAACAATGGATGTGAAGGAAACTGTGAATGTTTTCTGAGCGAGCAACTGAATGATATGGGAGCTTCAATGAGAACTCTTGTGTTTATCCTCAACCAACTATTCGAGTCATGATTGACCACCTAAACCATGGTGATTTCTATAAGGCATCATATATGAGAGAAACAAATCCCTACGGAACTACAGGTAATAATCATAAAGGAAAGTGTGTTAAAAAACCTATGTGTCAAAGATGTGGAAGGAAACACCTAGGAAATTGATTCAAAGGGAAAGAAATATGCTATAGATGTGGAAATGAAGGTCATAAAACAAGATTCAGCCACATAAAAAGGAAGCATCCAGTTGACTCGAGGAAAGGGAAAGAAGTTCTTTCTAAGGGATCAATTTAATGTTTTAAATGTGGTGTGAATAGTCGTTATGAAAAAACATATCCTATGAAGATGTTTTGGGAATGGGATCCCCAATATCGTACAAATATTCGTTTACCAATACCTAATGCCATTCCAATTGAGGATGAAGAAACTGACAATGACCAATCAAAGGTATGGATTATTTCATAACATTTTCTTCCTATTTTGGAATAATAGGATATGATTCCTGATTTTTTTTGTAGGAAAGAAGTATTTCAGAATAAGTTGGAAAGTAATGTTTAATGGATCATGAAAAATGTTGAATGAGTAAAAAGTCAACATATAAGGGATTCAAGAGTTATGGTGAAATTCTTAAGAGTATTAAGTCTCTTTTGATGATGGGGTTACATTAGAAGACTTTTTATAGTATGTGTAACCCTGATGTTTGATATATGAAAATTTTATTCAAGGAATAGTTATCTATTCTTTTGTGGACATAGTTATAAAGAACCATTTGGGTTTATATGATCCTTACTTTTGAGGTAATTATGGGTTACTATATGTTATGATGGAATATGAACAACATGAGAAAAACTTGAGGTTAAATTATGTTATGGTTATTATTGATTATTTTATCTCTTTTTGGGAAATTATTTGAGAATTATATAGTTTGGAAAAAGGACAACACGCAGACCGTGTGACAACCCGTCGCGTCAGACAAAGCTGCGGGAATCGAACCCGCAACCAACGTGGGACTGGTATTTATCGCCTACCACTGGACTTCGTGACATCCCTGGTTGGTTTGACTAATTCGTTTTAGTTACATGATTGTATGAATTAATATTAAGTTGATTTTGGGTTATCAATGGAAATTATTAACCTATCATGGAGGATATGTGATTAGGTTAATTACTTTTCAATACGAGACTTTAAGAGAAACTGATGTTGTTTGGAGATAAATGTAACGATTTAACATGGAAGACTATGTGATTAAATTCTTCAAATATTAGCGTTTTAATATTAGTTTGGGTTACTCTTGGTCTTCGTTGAAATTTGGGTCTTATTGGACAAATTTTGGAGATTAAGAATAGATTTCCTTTTTATAAAGGATTATCCTTTTGGGGTATTATCTGATCTCATACTAACCTTTTTGGTTTTAGTTTTGGTTAAGGTCTAAAGAAATGGGATGTATATAGTTCTCTTTTGTGGATTATATGATTCTCTAGAAGATTATTATATCTCTCTTAATGTAAACAAATCATCCTAAATACTCATCTTTTGGAGAAAATATGAGTTCGTGTAAGAAATATAGTAAAAGTTGAAAGTCAACATGACAAGTTAGTATGTTTCCTTATGTTTTAGTTAAGATCAAAAATAAATTTCTCAATGAAAAAGGAACTTAAAAAAATGTTCTATGTTAACTTTTCCTACTGGGGAATCCAATACCGTTTAACCCATCACAAGTTTGTGATTTTCTGGTGGTTAAATTTCTTCTAAACATGTTTTCTATCACACTCCCTCAGAACATAACCCTTTGTTTTTATTCCATATCCATGTTTTCATACATGGAATCCTATTATGGGTTAACTCAGGTTACCTTTGTACTTCCCATTCTTTTAAAGTGATAGTTTAACTTACTTTTTTTCTGATGTGGGGCTTTCAATGAAGTTTTTGAGCCCAATGTTAAAATAGTGGGGACGCAATTCCCAAAAGGGGGGAAGGATGTAACACCCCAGGAAAATAAATAATATGACATTTTTATATTTATCCATATTTGTGAATAAAATATTAATATTACTTTAAAGGGAACACTATGCTTGATGGCATACCCTATAGGCGACAATGAGTTCCCTTGAAATCTTACGTTACACTCTAATAATAAAATAATATTATTTTAAATGGTTGCTAACGCCTAGCCATTGTAATGGCAGGAAAGAACATCACTAAATACAAAATGTTTATATATGTTTTTCAAATATTTTTACTTTTATCCAATAAATGTTAGAGGAGTAAAATGAAAATGAATCCAATTTTAAGCATAAATCATCTAATATTCTTTAAAAGGTCGATGAACCGCCTTTTGATGGAGAACCCTCATTAAATATAGTTTTTTTCACTCTTATACATTATCATGGATCAAATAAAACTCTTCTTTAGAATCAGGACATCAAAATTTACTTCGTGTAAATTTTTGGTAATTTTCCGATAAAGGTGAATTTTAAATTAATAGTGAAAAATGGTGTATTTTAATTCAAACCCGCTTTTTAATCTAATGTATTTGTATTATTAGATTATATTTTGAATTGATTTTAAAGTTAAATTAGAATATATTTTTACCATTTAATCCAATTTTGGTCACTGAAATTAATTTCACTTTGAAATTTGACTTAAACTTGTGTCAATCTTTTGATACATTTTGTTTCATAAAAACACGCTATTTTTTTGAGAGAGGGAATTAATTATTCAATTATTTAATGCAACTTATATTTTTTGAATTTTGTAAAATATAAATCATTTTTGAAATCGGAATTTCAAATATATCTTAAGGTGAATTTTTGGTATTTTCGGAAAAACATAAATTTTTCATAAATATTGATTCCACTAAGTTGTACTTAAAAAGATGATTTTTCATTTAAATGAAATTTTACCACTATTGTTTTTTGAATTTAAAAAATCCTACATACATGGTTGTCATTAGGAAGTAAAATTTGGTTCAATGGGATTAAAATAATTTTTTGGTGAATAATAACTTTTATGTTTTTAATCGCGATTAGAGATAATTGGTGTAGTTTAAGGTAAAAATAATGTCTTAATAATATGAAATGACCTTGAAACATGTCCTACCCTTATTTTATTAGTCATGGACGACCACAAAAATACATGGGTCAACTTGGGGACCCCATGGAGCCATTTGGTGGGAAAATTACATTAATAACTTTTAATTTAAAGTTAAAATAAAAATGTCACAAACATGAGTTTTTTTTACTAAAACAATTTTTAAATTTGGTTATACAAGCCATATTTGTTACTATAAATATTCATTAGAAATCCAAAATTATTTCCTACATCATGGTATTTTTTTATAATTTTTACACATTAAATTAATTAAATTATTTATGACACCATGATGATGCAGCGATTACCTCATCATTTAACGATTTAAATAAAATAAAAAGATAATGTAAAATAGAAGACCTACACTTGTTAAAAACCTATTGTATGTGTGTATTTAGAACTCTTATAACCTTATCCTGGAAATATATAATTTTGGAACCTTTAAAATTAGAAAAGAAGTTTATAATAAAGTAAAAGTTTATAACTTTCCAAGAGTGCCCCTCCTCTTCTCCAATAAAAGGCCCCCACCTCTACCACCATACCCACACCTATAAAGCCTTTGTCTCGGCCAACCACTGCCCATTTCATCTCACCAAATCCCTATATTCATCATTTAAGCCTCACCTTTGGGAAAAATCTTTTCCAAGGAATTCTTTGAGCTCAAATCGAAAAGAGTTACCCGATTTAAAGGTCATGTCTTCCCTTGTGTTCTTTTGTTTTATTTTGCTTCTCCAACCCTCTGACATCTTTTTATTACTTTATTTTATAACAAAACAAGTATATTAAATATACTAGGATGTTGTTATGAGAAGTATTTGAGATACACTTACACACACCTTCGTCTAATTGTTAAAGAACATACCGTTTCTGTGGATGGCGAATTTCTGCCTCACGAGATGATGATTGTTCAATATTCTCTTAACACATTTCATGGTGGCCATTATTTTGTCACTATATTTTATATATGATATATATGGTTTTTATGTTTTCTATATTCTTCTGAATTTTATATTTAAAACATTCCTTTATTCTTTTCATGTTGTGCAAATGCAATAATTTCATACGAGGAAGTGTGGACTACCACCCCCTCCAGTGATGTGACTC
This sequence comes from Viscum album, assembly GCA_963277665.1. Taxonomy (NCBI): domain Eukaryota; kingdom Viridiplantae; phylum Streptophyta; class Magnoliopsida; order Santalales; family Viscaceae; genus Viscum; species Viscum album. Next base: position 317,805,601 of record OY728148.1, read on the forward strand.
GTTCATGCAATACATGGAATGTATAAAGAATGTAATAAATTATCATATGTTACCTATATAAAATATATATTATACTGTAATAATAATATATATATCTCTCAATTATTTTTAATTCCATTAATATTACAAAGAAATGAAAGTAGCATTCATGGATATGTATGGCCTACCGTCTCCATGAACGGTGCATTTTATTTCTTTTTATCTCGAAATGTTATGGAGTAGTATAAAATGAATATATACTGGATATATATGACATTTAAATAATTAATACTATTCTGGAGATGATTTACTTATAACTACATGGACAATCATTTTCAAACAAGTTCATTTTTGACTCATGTACCAAACATCGACAAAAAACATTTGATATGAACTCACATTATTAACCAATTATTATAAACATTATAATATGTGATATGAACTGAATAATAATCTTAAAAAGAGTTCCTTAATAAATTATAAATTGACCCAATGTTTATTATTCAGGAATATAACGAAACGAACAAGACGAGTTAGACTTGAGTTAAGGTATCCAACCTCTCTCTTTCTTTTTAAGTTCTCTCTTTTATGTAATTTCTTTTAAGCTCATATTTCTTATGGTTGGGGATGTTCTTTTATATTCCTCATACTGTAATTTTTATGTTAATATTATTATATACCCTATTTTATCTCATAAATCCATTTTTGGATGTTTTAAGTGGCGTCGTTAGGCTGCCGAGTTTTCGTAAGGGATTTTTCATCTCACTTTTATTCCCGTGACATTTACGCTGCATTTGCCACCATTTCCTTTGAGTGGTATATGTAATTCCAATTATTATACACTTTTTTTAGTATAATTTCATTTATGGGTATTTACATTTTCATTTTAAGAACCTTCTTCCATGGGGTGCACGTTTCGAAAGTTAACCAACGCGGTAAGGGGACCTTTCACCCTCCTCATTTTAAAAGAATTCTTCTGTTATGTCTTTTAATTCACATACTATTTTGTTGGGATATATTCCTCTATATACTTATTTATGTAAATTTTATTTCCAAGTGATGAGATACCATTTTCTCTCTCATAAACTCATTTTCTGAATTTTAAAGTGACGTTGTTAGGCTGTCGGATTTCTGTAAGGGAACTTCTTAACCCACTCTAAATTCTTTGGGTTAAACCTCTACTTCTTGATTTTATTATGACAATATTATGTGTAGAATCTCTATGTTGTAATTTCCACAAACCTTTGTGTAGATATACTATTTCTACACATAATTATCTCATTGATAAATTCTTACGAACTTGTATGGAAAATCATAACTCTATCTCATTTCAATGAGTTAAATATCTATGTCATTGGTTTTGTTTTAACAAGATTATGTGTGAATGACCTCTGATTGTTTCAAACTTAATATCCATTTATATTGGCTGAATTTATATTTCTCACACATAATTAAGTGATAGATTTATCCTTATTTTAAGGATAACATCTTTATAATGGATTTCATCTCAATTTACAATTCCATTGAGACTTCATTGTTGTTATGCACCAATTCACTCTTATATGGTGTGTATATTGACCATTGACATATAAAGTCATGAATCCCTTTATTCTCATGATATTATAAATCTCATATTAGATGTTATTCCGCAATTATTTGTATTCAAGAGTCTCTCATTTTGTTAAAAACTCTTTAACAAAAATATTGTTTTAAATGTTTTAAAGATTCATTATTCAAAATATTTATCTTTAATGTCCATGTTTTCAAAAAGGTTTTCAGTATTTATTTATATGGACATTAATGTTTTAAAATTTTAATTCCATTAAAAGATTCAAAGTGGTATGGGACACTTTGATTCAAAAATCTATTTTAAATGGTTTTTGAAAATGGATTGATTAATTCAATATATTGGAATTACTTATTGTGATTGAAAATGAAATGTTGTTATTTAAATGTTTATGTTTTCCATATTTTATGTGTAATGATGTTACTTGGAAATTTTACAGGTGGTTATGTGATAAACCATATGATGGGTGGTGCCATGAATACCAGGACGGTTGGTTATAGTATAACCTCCAATGCATTGGGTATGGATGTCAGTCGTATGGCTATTCCATTAAGTGATATGTGTGGAAGTTGACTGTATGGTTATTCCATTTAAGTATTTTTATGTCCGAAGTTGCCTTTATATGTTATGTGTTCTTTATATGGTTTTTATGGTAATCTTTTGGTTACAATGAGGGTAAGTAATGATCATTTGTATAGTGAATAGTTTTTACTACTTCATAAAGGTGAAAAGTATTACTTTGATAAAGTATACATGGTTTAATTGTTGTTTTGAAAAACTAACAGTTTTCATTCTTTGTGTATCCCTTAATATGCTTTTTATGCTTATCCCATGTTTTTGAAATGTTTTCCACAGGACTTAATGATTAATAGGGTCAAGGATGGGATCAAGGAAAGGAATTCTATCTAAAACATGGATCTAGAAATGTTTCTTTTTATGTATTTTGTTTATTTTATGGAAACTTAGTAGAAGTGTCAACTATGTAATCTTTTGAGATGTAATAGTTATGACCAAATTCTCTAAAACTCTAAACCTGAATAGATACTCTATGTGAATTATTAATTTAATTCATGATTAAGTAATGTTTAAGGCTGGGGTCTTATAGTTGGTATCAGAGGTTGGTTTAGATTAATTTAGAGGTTATGGTATTCTCTAACCATTAGTGTTTATCTTCCTCATTAGTACACTATGGTTTTGTTGATATACTCACTCTGACCTTTTTGGTTTTAGTAAATGGTTGGATCTAACAGGCACCTAAGAAACAGTGGATGTCAAGGAAACTATGACAGTTTTCTGAGTGAGCAACTGAATGATATGGGAGCTGCAATGAGAACTCTTGTGTTTATCCTCAACCAACTATCTGGAGTCATGATTGACCACCTAATCCTTAGTGATTTCTATAAGGAATCATATATGCTAGAAACAAATCCCTGTAGAACTACAGGTAATAATCATAAAGGTAAGTGTGTTCAAAAACCTATGTGTCAAAGATGTGGAAAGAAACACCTAGGAAAATGATTCAAAGGGACAGAAATATGCTATAGATGTGGAAATGAAAGTCATAAAGTAAGAACCTACCATGGAAAAAGGAAGTGTCCATTTGACTCGAGGAAAGGGAAAGAAGTTCTTTCTGAGGGATCAATTGAATTTTTTAAATGTGGTGTCCATAGTCATTATGAAAAAACATGTCCTTTGAAGAAGTTTCGGGAATGGGATCACCAAGATCGTACAAATATTCGTTTACCAATACCTAATGTCTTTCTGATTGAGGATGAAGAAACTAACAATGACCAATCAAAGGTATGGATTATTTCTTAACATTTGTTTTCCTATTTAGGAATCTTAGGATATGATTCATAATTTTGTTTGTAGGAATGAATTATTTCAGAATAAGTTGGAATGGAATGGTTAATGGATCATGAATAATGTTGAATGAGTAAGAAGTCAATATATAAGGGCTTCAAGAGTTATGGTGAAATTCTTAAGAGTATTAAGTCTCTTTTGGTGATGGGGTTACATTAGAAGAATTTTTATAGTATGTGTAACCCTTATGTTTGATATTTGAATATTTTATTCAAGGAATAGTTATCTATTCTTTTGTGGACATAGTTATGAATAACCATTTGGGTTTATATTATCCTTACTTTTGAGGTAATTATGCATTATTATATGTTATGATGGAATATGAACGACATGAGATAAACTTGAGGTTAAATTATGTTATGGTCATTATTGATGATTTTATCTATTTTTGGGGAATGATTTGAGAATTATATATCTTGGAAAAATGACAACACACAGACCGTGTGACAACCCGTCACGTTAGAAAAAGATACCGGAATCGAACCCACAACCAAAGTACGACTGGTATTTATCGCCTACCACTGGACTACGTGAAGTCCCCAGTTGGTTTGACTAATTATTTTTAGTTAGAAGATTTTATATATTAAGAGTATGTTTATTTTGGGTTATCTATGGAAACTATTAACCTATCATGGAGGATATGTGATTAGGTTAATTACTTTTCAATACAAGACTTTAAGAGAAACTGATGTTTTTTGGAGACAAATGTTATGATTTATCTTGGAAGACTATGTGATTAAATCCTTCAAATATTTGGTTTTCAATCATAGTTTGGTTTACTTTTGGTCTTCGTTGAACTTTAGGTCTTGTTGGAAAAAATTTGGAGATTAAGAATAGATTTCTTTTTTATAAAGGATTATCCTTTTTGGGTATTATCTGATTTCATACTAACCATTTTGTTTTTAGTTTTGGTGAAGGTCTAAAGACATGGGATGTATACAGTTCTCTTTTGTGGATTAGGTGATTTTCTAGAAGTTTATTATATCCTCTTAATGTAAACAAGTCATCCTAAATACTCATCTTTAGGAGAAAATATGATTCTGTTTAAGAAATCTAGTAAAACATGAATGTCAACATGACAAGTAAGTATGTTTCCTAATTTTTTAGTTACGCTCAAAAATAAATTCCTCAATGAAAAAGTAACTTAAAAAATTGTTTTCTGTTAACTTTTCCTAATTGGGAATCCAATACTGTAACGCTCTGACCGCGGCTACCCAAAGTCGGTGCATTACTTCGTAACATTAGCATGATCACAAAAGATCAAGTCTCGAAAGACCGATTAGTTTAGTAGCCTTGGAAACACTAGAACTTTCATTAAAGTTACATTACATCATAAATTGAAAAACTATAATAACAAAGTCTCCATAGTCCACACTCATATCCTCTTCTAACTATCCCTGCAGGTCATTCATAAAATACATCTTCACATCCTGGAAAATATTAAAACATTGGAAGGGGTGAGCTCCAATGCTCAGTAAGGATAACAATATTGCGGAAGCTTTCATAACAAAACATAAACATTTAAGGCAATGTATGACTAAAACAAAAGCCTTTTAAACTTGAACTTCAACATAATATGGTAAAAGTAAAATGAGATAATGTCATTTACTTATTCACATGGATATTCTACTGGTCGAATAATCACATGCAATATCAATAACAAATTTCATAATGATGGAATTCATAATTCCAGACTATCATAACCACGTAGCCAAGGCCTCGTGCCAAGACTACAAATAAGATTTTGTCAAGGCCTTGTGCCAAGACACTAGTTTGTCTCATGAGACTTACCGATGCATCGAGGAGCTATAGCGGGCTCCACCCGTCACTTATTATGTCCAATGCATTCCTCATATGAATAGGTTTAAACATATCATAAACCATAACATAATTGTATCACATAAAACATGCATAAAGGAAACATAACATTTCCACATTTCAATCACAAGATATCAATACAACGCATTGATATAATAAAAACGCTTTCAAAACCATTTTCAATACCAAAATAAAATAAAGTAAAAACTTTGTATTTATTTTTCATTAAAAACAGTGATGGATTGTAGAGGAAGTCGAAACTCAAATAATGGTCACGGTGGAGGAGAAGTCGTTGTCGCCGCATTTTTACATAAATAAAAACATTCCCTTTTTGTCGTTTAGTAAAACGCTTCGTATAAAAAAGATTCATTTTCAATAAACGTAAAAGTCAAAGGGGTTTATACACCATATAAAATCAAGTTGTGTATAAAACTAAATATGCCTCAATGAAAGGAGATTCAGACGAAGTCCTTAAAAGATCATTTTTTTTAAATAAAGTAAATCTATCATGTGTATTCACTATAAGTACACATAAATAAAGTACAAATACAAGATAGGACATAATAATATCATGACATAATTTGAAAGTAGGATATTAACCCAAAGAATAGAAATTGGGTTAAGAAGTTCCCTTACCTCGTGTCCGACTTGACATGATCGTTCTTTAACCTCCTGAATAATAAACTATAGTTAATTTAAATTTATTTAAGAACCTTTTTCATGTTCATTATTCCTTTTATGTCACTTATTACCATGTTATGAACATAATGTAATTATTTAAGTTAATAACGGTCGTTTTGTCGATCTTTGGTACTTTAGTCAAAAATAAACTTCTTATAATTACAAGTTGTTCATGTGGTGAAATATTAATTATATACAGAATTATATTCAAGATGTAGATATCATATATATCATATATATCCAGTATATACATTCATTTATAATATTACGTAACATTTAGAGGTAAGAAATGAAATGCATCGTTCATGGAGATGGTAAGTCGTACGTACGCATGAATGCTAATTTCATTTCTATTTCGTATTTAATGGAATGAAATCATAATGATATAAATTTATAATATTGTGTATAATACCATTTACTCCATCCTTTATACATCCAACATATGGCATTAACGATTCAAATCACTTTGAGGGGGCGGTAGTCCGCACTTCCTAAAATGAAAATATCGTGTTTGCCCATAATGGAAACCATAAAGGTATGCCATAAATGAAAAATACAAAATCATAAGGAAACCAAAAACATAATATATATCATATATAAAAATAGTTTCATCATAATGGCCACCATTAAAGTTGTTATATGAGTGTTGAACAGTCATCGTTTCCTGAGGCAAAATTCACCATCCACAGAAACAGTATGTTCTTTAACCGTTAGATGTAGGTGTGTGTAAGTGTAAAACAAATCCTTATCATAAAAAAATACTAGTATATTTTAGATACTGGTGTTGTTACAAAAGGAATAAAAATAGTTTAAGGGGTTGGAGAAGCTAAATAAAACAAAACAACATTAGAGAAGACATTACCTAAAAATCGGGTAACTCTTTTTGATTTGAGCAAAAGGCTTCCTTGAGAAGAATTCTGCCCAAAGTGAGGCTTCTAGGAGTAAGGAATGGAAGTTGGGAGAGTATTTGGGCAGATTTTGGCCAAGCCAAATGGCTTGATAGTGTGAATAAGGTGAGAGTGGTGGGGGCCTTTTATAAGTGGAGAGGAGGGGCACTCTTGGAAAGTAAAGAAAAGTCACTTTATATTAAAATGGTATTCGGATTTAAGAGGTCAAACATTGATATAATTTGGGGATAAGGTGATAAGGGTTCGAAATCAACCCATCCAATAGGTTTTGGACATGTGTAGGTCTTAGATATTACATTATCTTTCCATTTTATTTAAATCGTTAAATAGTGAGGTCATCATTGCATCATCATGATGTCATAAATAATTTAATTTATTTAATGTCTAAAAATTTTAAAAAAATTTCTATGATGTAGGAAATCTTTTTATCTCTCCATTGACTATTTATAGTCAAATTTATGACTTGTATAACCCCATTTAAATTTTTTTTTAGTAAAACAACTCTTGTTTGTGACCTTTTTATTTTAACATTAAATAAAAAGTTATTTATGTCCGTTTCCTACCAAAGTGCCTCCATGGGGTCCCCAAGTTGACCCATGGATTTTCATGGTTGGCCATGACTCATCCAATTGAGTTAGGACAAGTGTAATGTTAATTTCATATTATTATAACATTACCTTTACCTTAAATTACACTAATTACCTTTAATCGCGATTAATTAAACTTAAAAATTACTATTCACAATAAATCATTTTAATCCCACTGAACCATATTTTACATCCTAATGAAATCCATGTATGTCAGATTTATGAAATTCAAAACACAGAAGTAGTAATATTTCATTTAAACGAAAAATCAGTTATTTAACTACCACTTAGTGGTTTCACTATTCATCAAAAATTAAAGTTTTTCAGAATAATGCCAAAATTTTACCCTAAGCTATAATTGATATTCTGAATTCAAAAATGATGTCTATTTTACAAAATTCCAAACATATAAGTTGCATTAATTAATTTTATAATTAATTCCCGCTGGCACAATAAATAGCGTTTTTTTAAGAAACAATATATATCAAAAGATTGACAATTGTTTATGTCCAATTTCAAAGTGAAATTATTTCTAATGATCACCATTGGATAAAATGGTAAAAATATATTCTAATTATACTCTAAAACCACTCAATAGTATAATTTATCACTATAAATTATTTTTATTAAAAAATTTGTTTTTAAGTATTTTTCACTATTCATAAAAAATGGAAGTTCTCAGAAAATTACAAAAAAATTAACATAGGATAATTTTGATATTACGAATACAAAAATGAAGTGCATTTTGAAATATCACATTTCTATAATTTTAAAAACTGGGTATTACTATTCATAACGGCTACTTTGATTAGTTGCGGTGTGATAGAACTCGAAGTTGCGTACAACGCAAGTTATTGCATTATTGAATGAGAAGCGTATCATGGAAGCTCGGGGTGTTACATTCTCCCCTCCTTCAATAAATTGCGTCCTCACAATTTGAAAATTTTCTTTGAAAATAAATGGTTGAAAATAGAAAATACCTTTGTGGAAAACCCACATCGGAAATAAGGTTAATAAAAATATAACATTAAAAGAAAGAAAAGGATGTACAAAGGTCACTCGAGATAGCCCATACTAGGATTCTATGAAAATATGGATATGGAGGAGAAACAAACCATCAAGGTCTGATGGAGAGTTGTAGAAAATAGGATTAGGATAAAGTTAACCATAAGAAAGTCACAAACTTGTGATTGGTTGAACGATCATTGAATCCCCAATTGGAAAATTTAACCGGCAACATTTTTGTTTTTAGTAACCTTTCATAAAGTTAAGGAATTTATTTAGGAGATTTACTAAGAACGTAAGGGAATATACATACTTGTCATGTAGACTTTCATTCTTTAATAAATTTTTACCACAAACCCATCTTTCACTCTAAAAGGTAATAGAACTCAAAAATATTCTATTTATCCTAATTGTATATGGTTCCAAATATTAACACATACCATTTAGTTTAGTAAAACTACTTTGTAATAACCAGGGACTTCCTATTGTCTATTGGTAGGTAATAAAGGCCTGTCGCACTATGGTTGTGGGTTCGATTCCTGCAGATTTTTCCGACGCGATGGGTTATGCCCCACCCTGCAGGTTGTCCTTTTCCTAAAACTATAATATTATAATATTCCAAAAATAATCTTCATAAATGATTTAACATTAAACAATACTATCCAAAGTTCATCTTAATCTATTCCAACCTTTATAGTTATCCAAAATACCTCCATCCAGACTTTCTCTAAAAGGTTTCTAAATTCCAAAATCAATTGTAACCTCAGATTCCCCAAACAAAGTAAAGTTTCTCTTAATGTCACATACTAATAATATGATTACCTTCATCATATTAAATCATTAATGAAAACAACATGTACTGCAGTACAATCCTTATATATATCACATTATTCTTATAACCATAATATAATCCTTGAGTCCAAAAGCACCAATACATAAATTATCCAACTTCAACTGTAGTAACAGCATATGCTTGGCCGTGATCCCTTGGCCTTTTCTGAGGTATGATTTCTTGACGGTTAGGACATTCATTTTCATAATGCCCCATTTCCCTACAATTGTAACATTCAACATTGATATCCTTTTTCTTTCCCTTGAAATCACGAGCCTGGTGACCTTTTTCTCCACATTTGTAACAAACTCCCATTCCCTTTAGGCAAGTACAAGGTTTATTCTTCCCACAATTATCGCATAATGGAAAATCCTTCTTTCTCTTTTTCCCTTTATCCATCTCTTGTTCCAACATTCTCTTCTTTTCATGCTTTGCTTTAAATTCATGAGACTTAGAGAATTCCTTTTCCGTCTTGATAGCACATGAGACAATATCTTCGTATGACGAGAAGGTTTGTGAGACTAATGCTCGACGAAGAAACGGTTTTAACCCATCAAAGAAATGATCAATCTTACTTCTTGGGTTACGTATATAATCTGTTGCGTGTCTCGCTAACCATGTAAAGTTAGACTCATACATTGAGACATTCTCATCCTCCTTTTGTCTCAGACTCAGAAATTGCCTTTCCATACCTGCTTGATGGTCATGTGGAAAGTATTTTTCTAGGAAAAGATTTTTGAACTCCCTCCATTCCATATTTGATACCTCATCATCTTCCTTTGTGTTTTGAATCAATGACCACCATTGATCGGCATATCCAGTGAGGCGGTAAACTGCCATGATAACCTTTTCCCTTTCACTACTCCCCAAGGCATGGAATATTTTCTCTAAAGAGTTTATCCACTGCTCAGCTACTAATGGATTTGTACCCCCATTAATTGTTGGCGGTTGTTGCCTCATGAAGTGGTCTAACATTGATCCTCAACATTGCGGATCAGGGTGCTCCATACGAGTAAAGTTATTATTCATAACCTGAGTGAGTTGTCCCAGTTGGGTAATAAGTTGATCATCACCAGTTGTATCTCCGGATCCACAATAATTATCTTGATCAGGAGGGAAATCCCTACACAGAGTGCGTGCATTGATACGGTTTCCATTCCTTCCACTAGGCACCATTTCTAAACAATGGCATAAACTAGATTAGTTTATGAATCAAAATACATAATTCCATACTTGTAAAATACTTAACATAAATTGAAATATTTCTGGATATAATCCATAAAAATGTTTTCTTAGAGGAAGTATATACTCAAAACCCTTCATAGTGGTTTGTAATGAAAATGAAAATTATCCTAAGCATATCCCCCGGGAGTGTCATAACCAAGAGTGCAGAAAAACCCGTTGTCGTGCACCAGTTCTCATTCGAGTCTAGCTCAAAGCGGTGTTTTTGGGTTTTACCCCTAGGTACATTTGTGCCAGAGCCGCCTCTATCTGTTAATATCCAGACAGGGATGTATTTCTCGGAAAACTTGCAAAATTTCTATAACAATAAAATTATAGGAAGTTCTTCTATACTAATCCTCAAAGTCTATCTTTGGGCTATGTGCTTTAATCAGAGTTTATCTAAATCTACCTTCCAAGGTTAGTACTAAACTGCCTCTGATACCAACTGTAACGCCCCGGCCCCAGCTACCCAGAGTCGATGCATTACATCGTAACATTGGCATGATCACAAAATATCAAGTCTCGAAAGACCGATTAGTTTATTAGCCTTGGAAACACTAGATGCTTTCATAAAAGTTACATTACATCATAAAGTGAAAAACTATAATAACAAAGTCTCCATAGTCCACACTCATATCCTCTTCTGACTATCCATGTAGGTAATTCTTACAATACATCTTCACATCTTGGAAAATATTAAAACATTGGAAGGGGTGAGCTCAGATGCCCAGTAAGGATAACAATATTGCAGAAGCTTTCATAAATAAACATAAACATTTAAGGCAATTTACGTCTAAAACAAAAGCCTTTTAAACTTGGACTTCAACATAATATGGAAAAAGTAAAATGATATAATGCCGTTTACTTATTCACATTGATATTCTACTGGTCGAATAATCACATGCAAGATCAATAACCACTTTCATAATGATGGAATGCATAATGCCAGACTATCATAACCACGTAGCAAAGACCTCGTGCCAAGACTACAAATAAGATTTTGTCAAGGCCTCGTGCCAAGACACTAGTTTGTCTCATGAGACCTTCCGATTCATCGAGGACCAATAGTGGGCTCCACCCGTCACTTATTAAGTCCAATGCATTCCTCATATGAATAGGTTTAAACATATCATAAACCATAACATAATCATATCACATTAAACATGCATAAAGGAAACATAACATTTCCACATTTCAATCACAAGATATCAATACAACGCATTGATATAATAAAAATGCTTCCAAAACCATTTTCAATACCAAAATAAAAGAAATTTAAAACTTTGTATTTATTTTTCATTAAAAAAATGATGGCTTGTAGACGAAGCCGAAACTCAAATAATGGTCACGGCGGCGGAGAAGTCATTGTCGCCACATAAGTATGGAAAGAAAAACATTCCCTTTTTTTCATTTAGTAAAACACTTAGTATAAAAAAGATTCCTTTTGAATAAACGTAAAAGTCAAAGGGGTTTATACACCGTATAAAAGAAAGGTGTGTATAAAACCGAATATGCCTCAATGAAAGGAGATTGAGGCGATGTCCTTAAAAGATAATTTTTTTAAATCAAGTACATATTACATGTGTATTAACTATAAGTACACATAAATAAAGTACAAATACAAGATAGGACATAATAATATCATGACAAAATTTGAAAGTAGGAGATTAACCCAAAGAATAGAAATTGGGTTAAGAAGTTCCCTTACTTCGTGTCCGACGTGACTTGATCGTTCTTTAACCTCATGAATAATAAATTAGTGTTAATTAATATTTACTTAAGAACGTTTTTCATGTTTATTATTTCTTTTATATCACTTATTATCATGTTATGAACATTATGTAATTATTAAAGTTAATAACGTCTGTTTTGTCGATCTTTGGTACTTGAGTCAAAAATAAACTTCTTATAATTACAAGTTGTTCATGTGGTGAAATATCCATTATATCCAGAATTATATTCATGATTTAGATATCATATATATCATATATTTCCAGTATATACATTCATTTATAATATTACGTTACATTTAGATGTAAGAAATGAAATGCACCGTTCATGGAGACGGTAAGCCGTACGTACGCATGAACGCTACTTTCATTTCTATTTCGTATATAATGGAATGAAATAATAATGATATAAATGTATAATATAGTGTAGAATACCATTTACTCCATCCTTTATACATTCCACATATGTCATTAACGATTCAAATCACTTTGAGGGGACGGTAGTCCGCACTTCCTAAAATGAAAATATCGCGTTTACCCATAATGGAAACCATTAAGGTATGCCATAAATGAAAAATAAAAAATCATAAGGAAACAAAAACGTAATATATATCATATATAAAAATAGTGTCATCATAATGGCCACCATGAGAGGTGTTATATGAGTGTTGAACAATCATCGTTTCGTGAGGCAAAAATTCGCCATCCACAGAAACAGTATGTTCTTTAACCATTAGATGTAGGTGTGTGTAAGTGTAAACCAAATCCTTATCATAACAAAATCCTAGTATATTTTAGATACTGGTGTTGTTACAAAAGGAATAAAAAGTTTTTAAGGGGTTGAAGAAGCTAAATGAAACAAAACAACATTAGAGAAGACATTACCAAAAAATCGGGTAACTCTTTTGGATTTGAGCCAGGGGCTTCCATGGGAAGAATTCTACCCAAAGTGAGGCTTCTAAAAGTAAGGGAGGGAAATTGGGAGAGTATTTGGGCAGAGTTTGTCCGACCCAAATGGATTGAAAGTGTGAATAAGGTGGGAGTGGTGGGGGCCTTTTATAAGTTGAGAGGAGGGGCACTTTTGGAAAGTAAAGAAAAGTCACTTTATTTTAAAATGGTATTCTGATTTAAGAGGTCCCACATTGATATAATTCAAGGATAAGGTGATAAGGGTTTGAAATCCACCCATCCAATAGGTTTTGGACATGTGTAGGTCTTAGATATTACATTATCATTCCATTTTATTTAAATCGTTAAATAGTGAGGTCATCGCTGCATCATCATGATGTCATAAATAATTTAATTTATTTAATGTCTAGAAATTATAACTAAAATACTATGATGTAGGAAATCTTTTTAGCTTTCCAATTACTATATATAGTCAAAAATATGACTTGTATAACCCCATTTAAAATTTTTTTAGTAAAAAAACTCTTGTTTGTGACCTTTTTATTTTAACATTAAATAAAAAGTTATTTATGTCCTTTTCCTACCAAAGTGGCTCCATGGGGTCCCCAAGTTGACCCATGGATTTTTTGGTCGGCCATGACTCATACAATAGAGGTAGGACAAGTGTAAAGGTCATTTCATATTATTATAACATTATCTTTACCTTAAATTACACTAATTACCTTTAATCGCGATTAATTAAACTTAAAAGTTACTATTCAGCAAAAATTATTTTAATCCCATTGAACCAAATTTTACATCCTAATGAAAACCATGTTTGTCGGATTTTTGAAATTCAAAACACAAAAGTGGTAATATTTCATTTAAACGAAAAATCAGTTGTTTAACTACCACTTTGTGGTTTCACTATTCATCAAAAATTGATGTTTTTCAGAACAATGCCAAAATTTCACCCTAAGCTATAATTGATATTCCGAATTCAAAAATGATTCCTATTTTAAAAAATTCCAAACATATAGGTTGAATTAATTAATTTTATAAATAATTCCTGCTATCACAACAAATAGCGTGTTTTTGTGAAACAATATATATCAAAAGATTGACAATTGTTTTTGTCTAATTTCAAAGTGAAATTAATTCTAATGACCACCATTGGATAAAATGGTAAAAATATATTCTAATTATACTCTAAAACCACTCAATATTATAATTTATCACTATAAATTATTTTGATTAAAAAAGATGTTTTTAAGTATTTTTCACTATTCCTAAAAAATGGAAGTTCTCAGAAAATTACAAAAAATTTAACATAGGATAATTTTGATATTACGAATACAAAAATGAAGTCCATTTTGAAATATAACATTTCTATAATTTTAAAAAGTGGGTATTACTATTCATAACGACTACTTTGATTAGTTGCGGTGTGTTAGAACTCGAATTTGCGTACATTGCAAGCTATTGCATTTTTGAATGAGAAGCATATCATGGAATCTCGGGGTGTTACAAATACTGTTTAACCCATCCCATGTTGGTGATTTTCTAGTGGTTAACTTTCTCCTAAACATGTTTTCTATCACACTCCCTCAGAACATGACCCTTTGTTTTTTCTTCCATATCCTTGTTTTCATACATGGAATCCTAGTATGGGTTAACTCATGTGAACTTTGTAATTCACTCTCATTCTTTTAATGTGATAGTTTAATTTACACATTTTCTGATGTGGGGCTTTCAATGAAGTTTCTAATCCCAATATTAAAATTTCGAGGACGCAATTTTCAAAAGGGGGAAAGAATGTAACACCCAAGGTAAATAAATAATATTACATTTTTATATTTATCCATATTTTTAAATAAAATATTAATATTAATTTAAAGGGAACGCTATGCTCGATGGCGTACCCAATACACGACAATGAGTTCCTTTGAAATCTTACGTTGCACTCTAATAATAAAATAATATTATTTTAAATGGTAGTTAACGCCTAGCCATTGTAATGGTGGGAAAGAACAGAACTCACTAAAAAATGATTATATATGTTTGTCAAATATTTTTACTTTTATCTAATAAATGTTAGAGGCGTAAAATGAAAATGAATCCAATTTTAAGCATAAATCTTCTAATATTATTTAAAAGGTAGATTAAACACCTTTTGATGGAGAACACTCTTTAAATATAGTTTTGGTTACTCTTATACATTCTATTGTACCAAATAAATTTCATCCTTAGAATCGGGACATCAAAATTTTCTTTGTGTAAATTTTTGGTATTTTCCGATAAAGATCAATGTTTAATGAATAGTGAAAATGGTGTATTTTAATTCAAACCCCCTTTTTAATCTAATGTATTTATATGATTTGATTATTTTTTTAATTGGTTTTAAACTTAAATTAGAAAATATATTTACAATTTAATCCAATTGTGGTCATTGGAATTAATTTCACTTTGAAATTGGACTTAAACTAGGGTCAATCTTTGGATATATTTTGTTTCATAAAACACTCTATTTGTTTTGACAATGGGAATTAATTATTAAATTAATTAATTCAACTTATATGTTTTTAATTTTTTAAAATAGACATCATTTTTGAATTCGGAATATCAAATATAGCTTAGGCTGAATTTTTGGTATTTTTATGAAAAACATCAATTTTTGATGAATAGTGAAACCACTAAGTGGTACTTAAAAAACTGATTTTTCATTTAAATTAAATTTTACTACCTCTGTGTTTTGAATTTCAAAAATCAGACATACATGTTTGTCAATAGGAATTGAAATGTGGTTCAATGGGAATAAAATAATTTTTTGGTGAATAGTAACTTTTAAGTTTTTAATCGCAATTAGAGGTAATTAGTGTAGTTTAAGGTAAAAAAAATATTTTAATAATATGAAATGACCTTGACACATGTCCTACCCTTATTGGATGAGTCATGTCCGACCATGAAAATCCATGGGTCAACTTGGGGAACACATGGAGCCACTTTGGATGGAAAATGACATTAATAACTTTCTATTTAAAGATAAAAAAAATGTCACAAACATGCATAATTTTACTAAAACAATTTTTAAATCGGATAATACAAGTCATATTTTTGACTATAAATATTAATTATAAATCTAAAAAAATTTCCTACATCATGATAATTTTTTTATAATTTTTAGACATTATGTAAATTATGTTATTTATGACACCATGATGATGCAGCGATTACATCATTATTTGACGATTTAAATATAATAAAAATATAATGTAAACTCTAAGACCTAAACATGTCAAAAACCTATTTAATTGTAGGATTTTGAACAATTATCACCTTATCCTTGAAATATATAATTTTGGGACCTTTAAAATCTGAAAAGCAATTTATAATAATGTAAAAGTTTATAACTTTCCAAGATTTTCCTTCCTCTCCTCTTCTAAAAGGCCCCCACCTCTACCACCTTACCCACGCCCCTCATGCCTTTTCCTCGACAAAAACCTGACCATTTCATCTCTCCACATCCCTCTCTTCATTATTGAATCCTCAACTTTGGTCATAATCCTTTCCAAGTAATCCTTTGAGCTCAAATCAAAAAGAGTTACCCGATTTAAAGGTAATGTCTTCCCTGGTGTTCTTTTGTATTATTTTTCTTCTCCAACCCTCTAAGCTCTTTTAATTCCTTTATTTTGTAACAAAACCAGTATCGTAAATATACTAGGATGATTTTATGTGATGGATTCAAGATACACTTACACAAACCTTCTTCTAATGGTTAAATAGCATATTGTTTCTGTGGATGGCAAATTTTTGCCTCACGAAACAATGATTGTTCAATCTTCTCTTCCCACCTTTCATGGTGGCCATTATGATGTCACTATATTTTATATATGATATATATCGTATTTATGTTTCCTATATGCATTTTAATTTTATATTTAAAACATTCCTTTAGGCTTTTCATGTTGTGCAAATGCGATAATTTCATACGAGGAAGTGTGGACTACCGCCCCCTCAAGTGATGTGACTCATTCATGCAATACATTGAATGTATAAAGAATTAAATTAATGAACATATGTGACCTATATAAAATATATATTATACTGGAATTATAATATATATATCTCTCAATTATTATTAATTGCATTAATATGACAATGAAATGAAAGCAGCGTTCATGCGTACGTACGGCCTACTGTCTCCATGAACGGTGCATTTTATTTCTTTTTATCTCCAAATGTTATGGAGTAGTAAAACATGAATATTTACGGAATATATATTATATTTAAATCATTAATACTATTCTGGAGATGATTTACTTATAAATACAGGTACAATCATTTTCAAACAAGTTCATTTTTGAATCATGTACCAAACATCGACAAAAAACATCTGAAACGAAGTTACATTATTAACCAATTATTATAAACATTATAATAAGGGATATGAACTGAATTATAATATTTAAAATAGGTCCTTAAAAAATTATAAATTGACCCAAAGTTTATTATTCATGAATATAAAGAAACGAACAAGACAAGTCAGACTTGATGTAAGGGATCCAACCTCTCTCTTTCTTTTTAAGTACTCTCTTTTATGTCATTTATTTTACGCTCATCTTTATTATGTTTGGGGATGTTATTTTATATTCCTCATACTTTAACTTTTATTTTCATATTATGAGAGACCCTATTTGATCACATAAATCCATTTTTGGAAGTTTTAAGTGCCGTTGTTAGGCTGTCGTGTTTTCGTAAGTGATTTTTCATCTCACTTTTATTCCCATGACATTTATGCAATGTTTGCCACCATTTCCTTTGAGTGGTGTATGTACTGCCAATTATTATACACTTTGTATAGTATAATTTCATTTATTTCTATTTACATCATCATTGTATGAACCTTCTTCCATGGGGTGTACGTTTCGAATGTTACCCAACTCGGTAAGGGGACCTTTCACCCTCCTGATTTAAAAAGACTTCTTCTGTTATGTCTTTTATTTAACATACTATTATGTTGGGATATGTTTATATATATCCTTATTTATGTAAATTTTATGTCCAAGTGATGAGATACCATTTTCTCTCTCATCAACTCATTTTCTGAATATTAAAGTGACAACGTTTGGCTGTCGGATTTCTGTAAGGGAACTTCTTAACCGACTTTCAATGTTTAGGGTTAAACCTCTAATTCTTGATTTAATTATGCCAAGATTATGTGTGGAATATCTATGTTGTAATTTCCCCAAACCTTTGTGTAGATATACTATTTCTACACATAATCATCTCATTGATAAATTCTTACGAACTTGTATGGGAAATCATAACTCAATCTCCTTTCATTGAGTTAATTATCTTTGTCATTGGTTCCGTTTTACCAAGATTGTGTGTGAATGACCGCTGATTGTTTCACACATAATATCCACTTATATTGGGTGTATTTATATTTCTCACTCATAATTATGGGATATATTTATCTTCAATTTATGGATACCATCTTTATAATGGATTTCCTCTAAATTTACATTTCCATTGAGACTTAATTATTGGTATGCACCAATTCACTCTTATATGGTGTGTATACTGTCCTTTGACATATAATATCATGAATCCCTTTATTCTCATGATATTATAAAGCTCAGATTAAATGTTATTCTGCAATTATTTGTATTCAAGAGTCTCTCATTTTGTTAAAAACTCTTTAAAAAAATATTGTTTTAAATGTTTTAATGATTCATCATTCTAAATCGTTATCTTTAATGTCCATGTTTTCAAAATGGGTTTCAGTATTTATTTATATGGACATTAAGGTTTTGAAATTATAATTCATTTAAAAGCCTCATAGTGGTATGGGACACTTTGATTCAAAAATCTCTTTTAAATGGTTTTTGAAAATGGATTGATTAATTAAATATATTGGAATTACTTATTGTGATTGCAAAGGAAATGTTGTTTTTGAAATGTTTATGTTTTCAATATTTTATGTGTAATCATGGTACTTGGACATTTTATGGGTGGTTACGTGATAAACCATATGACGGGTGGTGCTGTGAATACTAGGAAGGGTGGTTACGTTATAACCTCCAATGCATTGGGTATCGAAGTCGGCCATATGGCTATTCCATTAATTGATATGTGTGGAAGTTGACTTTATGGTTATTCCATTTTAGTATGTGTATATCCCAGATTACATTTATATGTTATGGGTTCTTTATATGGGTTTTATGGTAATATTTTGGTTACAAAAAGGGAATGTAATGATATTTTATTCAGTGAAGAGTTTTTACTACTTCATAAAGGTGAAAAGTATTACTTTGATAAAGTATACATGGTTTACTTGTTGTTTTGAAAAACTAACAGTTTTCATTCTTTGTATATCCCTTACTGAGCTTTTTATGCTCATCCCATGTTTTTGAAATGTTCTCCACAGGACTTAAAGATGAATAGGGTCAAGGATGGGATCAATGAAAGACATTCTATCTAAAACATGGAACTATACGTGTTTCTTTTTAAGACATTATTTTATTTTATGGAAACTTAGTAGAAGTGTCTACTTTGTAATCTTTTGAGATGTAATAGTTATGACCTAATTCTCTAAAACTATAAACCAGAAAACATCCTCTATGTGAATTATTCATTTAATTCACGATTAAGTAATGTTTAAGGTTGGGGCCTTATAGTATAGGGTTACAAATATTAACACATACCATTTAGATTAGAAAAATTATATTGTAATAACTAGGGACTTCCTGTATGCTAGTGGTAGGTATAAAGGCCTACCGCACAATGGTTGTGGGTTCGATTCATGTAGCATTGTGTGACGCGACGGGTTATCCCCCGACCTGCAGGTTGTCCTTTTCCTAAAACTATAGTATTACAATATTTCCAAAATAATATTAAGAAATTTTTTAACCGTGAACAATACTATCCAAAGTTCAACTTAATCCATTCCAACCTTTATAGATATCCAAAATACCATTGTCCATACTCTCTCTAAAAGTTCTCAAAATTCCAAAATCAATTGTAACATCAGATTCCCCAAACAAAGTAATGTTTCTCTTATTGTCACATACTAAAAATCTATTTACCTTCATCATATTAAAACAATACTTAAAACAACAAGTACTTCAGTACAATCCTTATATATATCACATTATTATTATAACCAGAATATAGTTCTTGAGTCCAAAAACACTAATACAATAATTATTCAACTTCATCTGTAGTAACAACATAATCTTGTCTTTTCTACCTTGGCCTTTTCTGAGGTATGTTTTTTTGGCGCATAGGGAATTCATTTTCATAATGCCCAATTTCTCTACAATTGTAGCATTCAACATTGACAACCCCTTTCTTTCCCTTTCAATAACGAGTCTGGTGACCTTTTTCTCCACATTTGTAACAAACTCTCATTCCATTTAGGCAAGTACTGGGGTGTTTCTTACCACAATTATCACATAATGGAAAATCATTCTTTCCCTTTTTTCCATTTTCCCTTTATCTTTCTCTTGATCCACCATTCTATTCTTCTCTTTCTTTACTTTGTTGTCATAAGACATAGGGAAATCATTTTGTTTCATGATAGTACACATGATAATATCTTTGTACGATGAGAAGGATAGTGATACTAAAGCTTGACGAAGAAATTAATTTAACACATAAAAGAAAATATCAATCTTACATCTTGGGTTACATATATAATCTGCAGCATGCCTCGCTAACCCTGTAATGTTAGACTCATACTTTGCAACATTCTTTTCATCCTTCTGCCTCAGACGCAGAAATTGTCTTTCCATATCAGCTCAATGGTCATGAGGAATGTATTTTTCTATGAAAATATCATTAAAATCTCTCTATTCCATACATTATACTTATTCATCTTCATTAATATTTTGAATCAATGACCACTATTGATTAGCATCTCCAGGGAGGCGGTAAACTGCCATGACAACTTTTTCCCTTTTACTACTCCCTATAATGTGAAATATTTTCTCTAGGGAATTTATATATTTCTTGGATACTAATGGATTTGTACCCCCAATAAATGTTGGTAGTTTTTCCTCCAAAATCGGTCTAACATTGATCCTCTGTGTTGCGGATCAGGGTGCTCCATACAAGTAAGGTTATTATTCATAACTTGAGTGAGTTTTCCCAGTATAGAGATAAGATTATCAGCACCAGTTGTATCACCAGCTCCACTATAATTATCTTTAGCAAGAGGGAAATCCCTACATGGAGTGTGTGCATTGATACGATTTCCATTCCTTCCACTAGGCGCCATTTCTAAACAATGTAATAAACTGGATTATTTTATGAATCGAAATACATAATTTCATACTTGTAAAACAATTAACATACATTGAACAGTTTATGGATATAATCCATAATCATAAAAATAATGTTTTCTTTGAGAAAGTATATACTCATAAACCCTTCATAAGGGTTTGTAATGAAATCTTGAATTATCCTAAGCATATCCCCTGAGAGTGTCATAACCAAGAGTGCAGCAAGGCCCATTATCGTGCACCTGTTCCCATTCGAGTCAATATCAAAGCGCTGTTTTCGGGGTTTACCCCTAGATACATCTATGCCAGAGCCGCCTCTATCTGCTCATATCTAGACATGGATATATTGCTCTGAGTACTCACAAAATCTCTACAATACCAAAATTTTCAGATGTTCATCTATACTAATCCTCAAAGTCTATCTTAGGAAAACATGCTCTAATTAGAGTTTATCTAAATCTAGCATCCAAAGTTTGTATTAAATGTCCTATGATACCAACTGTAATGCCCCAACCCTAGTTACCCAGAGTCACTGCATTATTACATAACATTGGCATGATCACAAAAGATGATGTATCGAAATACCGATTAGTTTAGTAGCCTCGGAAACACTAGATACATTCATTAGTCTCACATTAAATCATAATGTGAAAAACTACAACAAAATAGTCTCCATTTTCCACACTCATATCCTCCTAGAACATCCCTATAGGTTAGTCATAAAATATTTCTTCACATTCTGGGAAAAATAAAACATAGAAAGGGGTGAGATCAAATGCTCAGTAAGGATAACAAATTAGCGGAAACATTTATAAATATGCATCAACATTTATGTCAATGTATAACTAAAGAAAAATCCTTTTAAACATGAACTTCAGCATAATATGGAAAAAATAAAATAAAATATTCCATTTACTTATTCACATGGATATTCTACTAGTCGAATAATCACATGCAATTTCAATGACCACATTCATAATAATGTAATGCATAATGCGAGCCTATCATAACCACATAGTCAAGGACTTGTGCCAAGACTACAAATAAGATTTTTTCAAGGCCTTGTTCCAAGACACTAGTTTGTCTCATGAGACCTATCGATTCATGGAGGAGCTATAGCAGTCTCCACCCATCACTTATTCAGTATAATGCATTCATTATATGAACAGGTTTAAACATAACATAAACATTTGTATTAAAACTAGCAAAAAAATGTCAGTACATTCCCCATAAACCATGAATAATATAAAAATAACACATCCACACTCAAACATATCACAAAAAATTCAATAAAATATGTGTGTTTTGTCTCATAATAAATCAACTTCAAATAATCTTAAAATCCATCAAAGGATGTTGACATAGATGAAATAAAAACTATTTGAGAAAAATATCTCTTTTTTGAAATCATTTAAAAGTCACATAATTATAAAAGAAAACATTACTTTTAAAATATTATTATAAGATTGTATAGGAAGCTTCAACGATTTTATAATGGCAGAAAATAGGCCCACCCTCCATATAAGATAAAAAATACATTCTTACCTTAATTTTTTCAAAATGGTTAAAAAGGACCTTGTTTGGAAAATGATGGAAAGATTCCTTTATGAACTTCTTATAAAAGTAAAACAAGAGTATAAATGACGTTAACACATACTCTGTAAAATAGTATGAATTTTTTGAAATGAATTTTTAAGAAACATGGATGTGGATGATAAAGAGGTCCCAGTAGATAATTACATATAAACAACCTTGAATAATGAAGAGGTTGTAGAATTAACCTGTACCTCATGTCCGACTTGACTTGATCATTCATTAATCTCTAGAATAATAAACTAGAGTTAATCTCTGCATTCATAAGAACCTTTTTCTACTTCATTATTCCTTTTATATAACTTATTAACATGTTATGAGCATTATGTAGTCATTTAAGTTAATAATGGTCGTTTTGTCGATCTTTGGTATTTGAGTCAACAATAAACTTCTAATAATTACAAGTTGTTCATGTGGTAAAATATCCATTATCTACAGAATTATAATCATTATCTAGGTATCATATATATCATATATATACATTATATACATGCATTTATAATATTACATAACATTTAGAGGTATGAAATGAAATGTACCGTTAATGGAGACGGTAAGCCGTACGTACGCATGAACACTACTTTCATTTCTATTTCATATTTAATGGAATGAAATCATAATGATATAAAGGTATATTATAATTATAATATAATATGATGTATAATATCATTTAACTTCTTTCTTTTTACGTCCCACATATGGCATTAACGATTCCAATTACTTTTAGGGGGCAGTAGTCCGCACATTCTAAAATGAAATTATCGTGTTTACCCATAATGGAAACCATAATGGTATTCCGTAAATGAAAAATAAAGAAGAATAAATAAAACATAATAATAATATATATCATATATAAATATAGTGACATCTTAATGGCCACCATGAGAGGTGTTAAAAGAATATTGAACAATCATCATTTCATGAGGCAGTAATTCGCCACCCACAGAAACAATATGTTCTTTAACCATTAGATAGAGGTGTGAGTAAGTGTAGTTTGAATACTTCTCATAAAAACATCCAAGTATATTTATTATACAGTTTTTGTTACAAAATAAAAAAATAAAAAGAGTTTAGGGGTTTTAGAAGTAGAATAAAAGAAAATAAGTTAAGAGAAATAATATCCTTTAGTTTGGGTAACTCCCTTTGGTTTGAACCAAAATGACACTTGAAGTTCCTTATGCATAAGGTAAGGATTCTAGGATTACGGGAGAAAAGTTAAGAGGGTATTTGGGTAGTGTTTGGCTGAGCCAAATCGATTTTAATGTGTAAATAATGTGGTAGAGGTGGGGGCCTTTTATAAGAGGAGAGGAGGGGCTCTTTTGGAAAGATGGAAAATATTATAATATTATAAAATTATTTTCGGATTATAAAGGTCCCACAATGATATATTTCGAAAATAAGGTGATAAGGGTTCAAAACCCACCCATACAATAGGTTTTGGACAAATGTATGTCTTAGAGAATACCTTATCTTTTCATTTTATTTAAATCGTTCATTAATGAGGTCATCGATTCATCATCATGGTGTCATAAATATATTTATTTATATAATGACTAAAAATTATAAAAAATTACAATAATTTAGGAAATATTTTTATCTTTCCAATTAATATTTATAGTTGAAAATATAACTTTTATAACCCCTTGTGAATTTTTTTTAGTAAAACAATACATGTTTGTGAGATTTTTATTTTTACATTAAATAAAAGGTATTAATGTCATTATCATACCCAAGTGGCTCCATGGGGTACCTAAAACCGTCCCATTATTTGTCTTGGTCGGCCATGACTCATCCAATAAGTGTAGGACATGTGTCAAGATATTTTTATATTTTTATAATATCATTTTTACCTTAAATTACCCTAATTACCTCTAATCGCGATTAATAAAACTCAAAAGTTACTATTAAAAAATTATTTCCATCCCATTGAACTAAATATTTCTTACTAATGACAACCATGTATGTCGGATTTTTTAAATTCAATTCATAGAAGTGGTACTGTTTTAATTAAACGAAAAATCAGTTTTTTTAACTACCACTTAGTGGTTTCCCTATTCATCAAAACTTTATGTTTTTTAGAACAATACCTAAAATTAACCATAAGATATAATTGATATTCAGAATTTAAAAATCATGTCTATTTTACAAAATTCAAAAAATATATGTTTCATTAATTAATTTTATAATTAATTACCGTTGTCAAAACAAATAGCGTGTTTTTTAGAAGCAATATCAATCAAAAGATTGAAAATTGTTTATGTCTAATCTCAAAGTGAATTTAATTATAATGACCACCATTGGATAAAATCATAAAACTATATTCTAATTATACTTTAAAACCACTCAGTAGTATAATTTATCACTATAAATTATTTTAATTAAAAATGTTTTTTTATGTATTTATCACTATTCATTGAAAATTGGATGTTCTTAGAAAAATACCAAAAATTCAACTTAGGCTAATTATGATATTCTGAATCCAAAAATAAAGTCCATTTTGAAATATAAAACTTATATAATTCAAAAAGTATGTATTACTATTCATAAAGACTACTTTGATTGGTCACGGTGTATTAGAATCTCGAACTTGCGTACAATGCAGGCTATTGCATTATTGAAAGAGAAGCGTTTCGTGGAAGCTTGGGGTGTTACACTAACTCCCAGCACTTGGTCACAAAATATAGTTTTACTGGGATCAAAGCCCCATTTCAATTAAACCTAATCTAAAAGAAGTATCATATGGGTGATCGACCACGTATCTGTTCCAATGCATAAATCCATATAGTTAGACTACCCTTACCTAAGGAACTCTTGGTGTAAGAAAAACACATTGTTAAAAATCACTGATTTCAAAACAGGATAGGTCAACACCACTCTCTATGTACTTTCCCTTCTGCATGCCCAATGGGATAGGTCTAGGAATCAAAAAACATGGGATACTACCAAAGCCCTACTACGAAGCTCAGGTTTGGTCAAGTCAGGCACTGAGAGGCATCCTACCTAGTATCCTATATGTAAAAAATAGTGTTGTAATCCTACATAGGATACTTATCTAAAAAATTAAAATGAGGAATCCTACAAGATATCCATAGCTAAAAATTTAATGGTGTAATCTTACATGGGATTCTCTAATGATAATGAGAAGAGGTATCCAATAATAGGGATCCTTAAAATGGTACATAGAAGAGGGATCATACAGGGGACTCCCTATAATACAATAGGTTAATAGAGATAGCTCACAGTTCCTATCGGATCGATAGACTCAACTATGACGGTATGAACACCTAACCGATTATTCGTGATTATGTCTCACTCTCAGGAGACAACTAAAAACAATAAAGGGAGTGAGAACCTCTACATTTTGATAAAATCCCTAAAAGAGAAATTAGGATTCCTTACAATGCTCCACAAGTTTCACCTTCAAGATCTATGTAGAAAAATACTCAGAAAATACTACTCATGGGTACAAAAAAATCAAAGTGAAATAAAAGAGGAAAATACCCCCAAGGGTATCAAAAGACGAATACATGGTGTGTAGATAGTATACATGGTTTGTTCCCTCAGGCTCTCATGTGGTCATGTACCTCCACATTCCTAGGAATATAAACTCCCCATGTACATGGAGTGCTTATAGGATACACAATGTGTACAAAAGTGTCCAATAATGGCCATATACTTTTACATGGATAGATCCACATGGGGTCTTCCTATTTAAACCCACACGTTATGCACCAATAGTACATAGTTGTGTATTTGTAAAACACACCATCATGTGTTCCATCTCACCCAGCTGAAAACACAATCTCATAAAATATGAAATCTACTATGAGTCCACTATATGTAACCATGAAAACAAATCTTCCTTCCCTATATAAAAAGAGCACATGGTGTGTTTGGTTAAACTACACGCCGTGTAAACTAGGTTTTTTTGGGAAAAAATTCTAGATTGCCTCTAAAACCCATGTTCTGCAAAAAACCAACTTGTAGTATGCCAAATTTCAATCCAAGAGGGCCCATACTTGCCTCAAATGAATGTTTGAAACCGAGGAATATCATATCACTGTACAATTCAATACAAAATGTTGATACATGATCCACCAAATTCCGATCCAAGAGGGACCATACACCTATGGGACAAATTTTGGTGTCAATCTAATTTTAACCATTGAAAATACTAACACACCTATCTCAAAAGAAGGTATATAGATCATGGTACCATCACAATAGTATGCATATCTAGAATGCCTTCTATCACAATAGCATGCAATTAGTAATTTCCCTAAATTGAATGGAAAGAATGCATGGCTTGTGAAGTTTTTAACATGATACTATATGATGCATGAGATGGAATACCCTCATCTCATTAGGAAAAAACAAAATAGAACAATAGTAATATCAATGACTACATCACAAAACAAGTGTGTCACCCAATGGTCAAATCAATCCATCTGTAACAATAAAAAATCCAAAAATCACAAATCAATTTGAGGTAATTTTTCTTTTCCCTATACATGGGGTAGCTACTCCCAGGCACAACTAATTACTAAATCCCATTTCCTTATTATCCCTATATAATGTTTCAAAATAGTAAGACAAACTACAAACAACCTAACTTTGATACCACATTGTAACCCCCGAGATCTGGATTCCACTCAATAGTGCCTCGTACTCGGTTGACCACAAGACCTCAATCACATTTCCCTAAATACCAAAATGCTTTAGACTAGTAGCGTGGGAATAAGGTGTGATAGTGGGGAATCTATTCCCTCATTGGAAGATTATAACAAATCAGAATAAATAATAATACAATAGTGTAAGCAGTAAACTACATAAAACTGAAATAAACAACAGAAGAATGATAAGATAAATAACAACACATCGCTCCATAAAAAAGATCATACAGCCTGATATATGTTCAATGAAATAATCCAAAACTAATAAACTATAGTAATACACAATATATGTCTCAAAAGCACAAAATAAACAAAAATAGACTAAGAAGCATCGAAAGCCTCAGCTCGTTCCCCCAATATCCTATTTATAAGAAGCACACCAAGTACATGTAGCAGGTTGATTTCCATGATCAACGCCTACAATATTATAATAATTTTGGGCCTAAAAGAATGAACCAAATAGGGTGTGAGACTAAATCCCAATAGGAAACCACCCGAGGTCTATTTAAATATGTCGGTAGATATATATAACCAGTTGTGTACAATATTGAAAGATGTAAACTATGGGTACTCCAGAGTATTAACAATAGATGTCTTAGAAGAGAATGTAAAAAAGTATAGTTGCATAACGAAACCCATCTTTTTTTATTTGGCTTGGAAGACTTTAATAAATCATTCACTTCATTGTTGAAGTCCATTGGATTATATAAAGGTCTCGAGGTCTGAACATTTCCTGATGACCCACCGTATAAAGGTAACCATGAACTCGTCACATAATAGTCTTTTAATAATTTTCCAATAGATACCATCCTGAGTATCCTTTAGTGGATCCTAATATCGGTTGAAATTTTAAATTAGACATGATGAAACCAACCACCCTATCAATGGCTCACTCACAACCGTTACATAATTAACCTCTTGAGCTAGTCCATTATCTTTGAATCGAGACAATGGTTCACCAATGTTATATAAGGTGGAATTTGTCACATGATCCCAACCATATAATTTAACAAAGACTATGGCTCTCCCATTTCCAATTACCTATTTTTCTCATTTAATTCAATTACACATTCCATACCAAAATAAAAAACATGTGAATTAAACTATCACATGGATTTAACATAGCCAAATCATGTGGTAGAAGTCTACATAATAACCAACACATGTAAATTAAACTATTAAATGGGAAAACAAGGATAACTCATGTGGGGAAAACATATAACCATCCTGTTGATAAATTTAAACAATTATAAGGATTAACACCATAAATATCTCATGTGAGAAATTCATATAGTGAGAAATATATTTATAACAACCCAATAGTGGGAATTCAAGTCATGCCTCATAAGAATTATTAGTCAATCGAGCATCCAAGGTAAACACGCCTATGGGGTGGCCCTAAATTAAGGTTCAAAACCATTAACAAGCTTTTAAACCATCTAATTAATTACCTAATTCTCAATAGGAAATAACATGATCCATTTTTCAATCAAGAAAGACCCTAAAAGTAGGCATGTGGAACTTTGGAATATATGATCTACTCGACAATCAACGAAAGGCATAAGACAGCCTATAACCAACTTGTATGACTCTCGTCGTCCAGTGTCAGGCTTTGATTTGACCTAGAATAGAATAGATATGAAAAATGATAAAAATGATTAACCATTAATAACTCAAATGAAATAATAAATCATTAAGATCAGCTCTAGTTGAATCAAGAGTCTACCGATTTGGTTTTAATGCATCCGATAGTGATCAAAATAGAGTTTGTGTAGACAATCGGGAGGCAAAACGACATCTCGGTGTGGTTATTCGTCAAATGGGACACACCTTCTATACGTCTGACAAAACATGAGGCCACTACATGGTTTAACAAATTTTAAAAAAGTTCATGGAATGTACTTGAAAATACACATTGTGTCTATATAATTCCTTTCAAGAAAATTTCATGGTCATGTCATGGGGCCATAAAATATATAACCCTGCTTACATGACAGGTACATAAAAATAAATGGCATGTACGTTTCCTTTTCCTCTATTTCCATAAGTAAAAATTGAAAAGAAAGGATATGTACTTTAATTAAAGAACTAGGTTCTTATAAACTAGTTCTAAAGGATGATACTAAACATTCTCTAATACCAAATTTACTGACATTGCCCCAGAAATCTCAAATATGATGTCATGAAACCTTTACATTGGCATATGATAAATTTAAATTGCATCACAACAGACTAAAATATTTAGTAAGCTTGGTAAAATTCACTAAATCAAAAATTAATATAGCATAGTATGAAACCGAAAACACATTCCAATTAACCAATAAACTAATATTGGAATGCATCCATAAACATTTTCACAATGTAGATTTCATAGCTAAAAAACACTAAATCAAAATTAATGAAACTCTTTATTATTGGATGTCATGTTTGAGCCACATGAAAACTGATACCATCATGACATTTCATATGAAGATTAAAAAATATAGATTGAGACTTATTTAATTTTCTCAAATAATTTTTCTCATGAGAAATTGTCAATGAATCGAGGGGATATATATGGTTTAAGCCCCAACCTTCACTACCTATCCAAATAATTTGTTAAATCATGTAATATATTTAATTAAAAAACAATATTACTGATCAAATATATTAATTTAATAAAGAATAATGATTTATCGATATTCCCATGGTACACAATCAATTGTCAAAGTGAACAAAGACGATTAAAATAATATAAAATTTTGATAATAAACCTATCAATGATAAATGATATGGATAATTAGAAGAAATTCAATGTTTTTTGATCATTAGTAATTGAATATTTAATAGGGGCATGGCAATGGAATCAAGGAATTAAATTTCATCCCTATCCTTGAAAATATCAATCAAAAAATGTCTACTGTAATAATAATAATGGTATCAATACAACATACCCCATGTGGAGTAAAAATAAAGGGTTTTTAATTAAATAAATATAAAAATAAATTTAATAACATTATTAAGGGAATATAAGTTTTTTCAAAACCTTTTAAAATATGATTTGTTTGAAAATTAAATATGAAAACAAAACAAATTTCTTAATGGGTGGAAAATACATTGATAATTCATTTTGAAAGGTTCACAACATTTTTGAAAACATTTTTATATTACATTGTTTTGAGGGAAACCCAATATTTGATCTAATAGATAAATAGAGCATGGTTTTCATAAAACCATTTCCTAAACCATTTTGTGTAACAAAAAGTTGAAAAAATATTATTACTGGAAAAAAGTCATTAATATCCATAGGAGAATATAATTAAAGGGATTATTGAACAATGATCCAATTATTTTCTCTAATAGACATTCATGTGTATATAATCCAGAAGAATACAAGATAGCGATGTAACCCATTGAAATTACCTCAATGTTTATTTGAGAGTATGTTGACATATAGATTATGCATGTAAAATTTAAATCCACATAAAAAGAGTGCATATAAAAATATCAAGATAAAAGTGATTAGAAACATAATCTTATAATATTTATTAATAAAATGAATTAATATAATACAATGAAATGAAATTGGGTTATGGAATTGTTTTCCACTTTGTGATGCTTAATTAACATACATTAAGTGAAATAATTTAATTTGAGACTAAAAGTATGATGAATAATTAATTAATCATGATATTATATATAAAATTGGAATTATCTTCACTATACATAATAGATTAGGTTCATAATAAAGAATTCTGCCTATATGAATGGAAATTGAGATGAAGTCCCTTACAACTAGCTATCTTTTGTGTTATTACCCCCTTGAAATAAATACATTCAAATGAAACTATTAATAAGAATAATATTAATTTATTCATGATATAAAAAATATTGGAAGTATATACACTACATAAAATATATTACTGGTGAAAATGGTGGACACCTCAGAGAAGGAAAAGTGAGATTTGAACCTCTTACTTTGCATCAGGTGAATGTACATAAAATTCATATAAAATTTAATTCATAATGTATATATATCATAATATAACAATAATAAAATTTATAATATCATATATAATATAATTATAATATCTCAGTACTCGTTTGTTAAAAATAATTTAGTATTTTCACGATTCGTGGTCTTAGTGGGATTGTTTTTTTAGAATGATCTGAAATGATACTTATTATTCCGATTATTTAAATAATTATTTAATAGTATAGATTATATAATCCATGAATTAATTATCATATATATTCTTTGTAAATGTATTTGTAATTATCCATAATATTTGGAGATAAGATATAAAACGCATCGTTAATAGAGACAGTAGGCCATACGTATGCAAAAACGCTACATCCATTTGATTTCTCTATTGAAGGAATTATAATTAAATGATATATATGTATATTAAAATTAAATTATAAAATTTATGTTTTATATTTCACATATTATTTTTAAAATCATTACAAAATAAATTTCATGCATTGTGTGAATGAATCACATCTCTTTGAGAAGGCAGTTGTCTACACTTCCACAAACTATGTTATCATATTCTCACAAAATGGAAAGCATGAATGAATGTTTTAAATAAAAATTTTAGAAGCATTAATAAATTAAAAATATCATATATAATTTATATATACCGTGTTTCTATCATAATTTCCAACCATGATTGGTTGTAATGGAAAAAAAGAATGACATCATTTTGTGAGGTGGTTGTTTTCCACACACACAATCTTTAAGTTCAATACACATTAGATTGAAGTTGGTATATATATAGGTTTAAAAAATATAATAAAACTATATATAATATTGTTGGATACATATTTAATTATTTAATCATGTAATATGAAAAATTTATGTGTTGGGGAATGAAAATAAAGAAAAAGATCTTGCTGAATGATGTTACCTCTTATTTGGATAACTCATTTTGGATTTCCCCCAAGGGATTACTTAAGAAGATTTAATACCAATGGTATGATTCTATAATTAGGGGATGTGTATTTAGTATCTATTTTGGAATATTTTTTTCAATCCTAAGTGGTTTGAGATGTGTGAGTGTGTGGTAGGGGTTAGTGCCTTTTTATAGTGGAGGATGAGTGGTATTCTTATAAATTTTTGAAAATGGAATTCCACCCATGTTTTTCCCATTAAAAGTGTCTCCAATGATGGAACTAATTATATATAATGGAGTATAGTGTTGAAATATGTCCATAAAATGGATTTTAAAATATTTTCTTGTTTATTTTGGCTCCTAACATTATGGTTTAGTCCGTTATTATTCTAATTTTTCTATAAGTCACAACAATTAATTTTAATCCCATAAAGTGATATTTTTTTGGTAAAAGACTATTTTTAAATTATTATACATTATAAAATATTATTATTAAAAATATGAAATCCATTTTTCCAAATTTAAATCACATAAGTGGTAGAAATTAATTAAAATTTAATCATTTAGATGGGACAACAATGTGCGGTTTTAATATAAAATGTTTAAAAGTTTTCTATGTTTTTATAATAAATTTCAAATTTAAATTGATTAAAATAACCTGAAATGGATTAATTGAAGTATTATTTATGTAATTTGACATTATAAAAAATCAAAAATAAAATTTAACTATAATAATAAATTATAAGAAAAATAAGTATTGAATTAAAATTCATTATTTTCATTATTCGTCAAAAAATTAAAAATCACATAAAAGATATTGAAAATTCACCCGAAAATAATTTTTATGTTCTGAATTAAAAATATAAGATTTTTTTACATAAAATTTTTACAAAACTTCCAAAATTTTGATTAAATATTTCTTCTTTATTAAATGTTGGTAAAATTTCCCTTATAAAATAGAAGTTTTTATGTGTAAAATTCAGTTTCTTCTCCTCTTGTGCCAAAAAATTCAATTCGATGATTATAGTAAAATATTTGAATCAATATAATATATTAATATATATATATATTACATTAATTTCACTCACTAATTTATATTAATTTAAATTATTATTATAGAACAACTTGGTTAGCCTAAAAAAAAATTCTATAAAAACATTCCCTTTATATCAAATAAGTTATCATATTAATTTCTAATTAATATGTTACCAATGAATTCATTTTCTATTTTCCTAAAGAATATATTTCCTAAAGTATTATAATAATATTCATAACCTACTATTTTATTTCAATTTTATATCATATTATATTAAATAAAAATATTTTTAATAATATTTTTTTGTTCGGTAAAACTCAATAATGCTTATAACGCCATTTATAGAAAAAACACTTATTTTGGGTGATCCACACACACATACTATCACATTAATTGAATTTTAAATCATAAATTTAATTTATTTAAAGTAGTAAATATATATTAAATTACATGGATATTATATTCCATTATGTGATTGGTGTTGTGTGTCATACACGCTATTGAATACAGTCATCATACATTAGAATTTTTTGGGTGATACAGACCAGAATAACTATAAAAAAATTTCCATGTTATAACTAATAATTAGTGATAAAATATTCCCTTCATTGTTTCCTAGGAGTTTTTCTTGTCTATTTTTTAAAAAATCTATTGATTAGGGAATTGTATTACATTATGTACACTTTCCTTGAAATTGAAATAGTTAACAACAGACCATGTGTTGATTTTAACCTTCATTTTTTCTTCAAAATTATTTGGTTTATACAAATACCTTTGATAATAATTGGCATGATTCCCCTCTATTTTATATTTTAAATATCTCATGGTTCACTTTAGACAGTCCACAGTATTATTCCTACAACACTTTTTATATGCGGGATGTTGGGTTTTCATTCCATTGTAGTATATATATGTTGATCCTCCCATATTAATATCTATTTTAATATTTTTTCTCCAAGAAAAATGGACCACTATTAGCCACTAATTTTCATACCATCTTTAAGGTAATATGGACAATATCTCTATATTATTCAAAGTATTTATTCATCGAGGCTTTTGGTAGACATGGCATTTATCCACTAAATAAGTGCTCTGGCTTTTTCACATTGTATATGAAAAATCTATATGTGTATCATGAATGTATTATAATTTTTTCCATGTACATCCCAATATATTCCCTTTTTAATTATTCTGAGAAACTCCCTATCCAATTTAAGATACCGAGTTTCGGGAAACTATTTATTAAAATATATATATATTAAATTCATCCCAAACGAATGAATACATTTCCCCTTTGGATTTTATATATTTGGTTAGTTTCAACCACTTATTAGTTACCCTATCATAATTACAGACTTCTAATATTACATTCACCACATATGATCATTAAATGATTAATAATATGTTCTCAATGGATTTAATCCACTATACCATAATGTGGGAATCAAAAGAGACTCTTAGGATAGGAGGTATTTGTCACATAAAATATATGACCAAAACATGCTATTTCTAAAGATAAAGAGGTAGTTCTACAATATTGGGGAAATATTCATTACATGGGCCATTTTATACAGTACTTTCATGATGTTATGGGATCTCATTTCTATTTGGCTTGGCATCTCATTAGTAAAATGGTCACACTACCTCTCAACTTTTTTGGAATGTCTTCTCCAACATTCCTCCATTATCTAATAAATTTAAATAAAATATAATTAAGAGTGTTGAATACAATGATAATTTAATATAAAAATGAAATAATTAACATGAATAGAAAACTGTATAAATAAGATTTATATCCTAGCATTGGGTTCACTATGATTCAATCTTGGAAATTCTTGGTGATATAATAATCCCTAGTGTTCTTACTATATTTTTCAAGTCTTAATTCCATAAAATAACTATACCATCCAATTATACTAACTATAACATCCTAATAAATATATATATTATATTACATGTTGTTAAGTATAATTTTACATGAAATACAAACCAAGGGTTAAGAAGTCTAGTGTCTTTGGAAGACAATGTATATAATTAGAAAACATGAAAGTAAATAATAATATATTTAATCTCTATAATGAGATAGTAAATACCTTCTAGATACTATAATAAAATAGGATAATATAGGTAATAAATAATAATAAAAGGATGATCTAAATTACTAGTAATGTAGAGACCCGAAGCTTGACGTACATGAAAATTACATTACTTTTGCGGAATACTTAGTACATAACAAAAACACACACACAAGGATCGTAATAGTTTAGTGTCTTTGGAAACTCGGAATATAATCTTCTATTCGTGGTGAAAGATCTTCAACATCTCCCATAAAGATCTTCCTTTTTTTACCTAAAACCATTCTTTATATCATGGGGAAAAGAAAAACTAAAAGGGTGAGCTCAAATTCTCTGTAAGGGTAATCAAAAGAAATATCAATCATGTCATATTCAAAAGAACATATCTTTTGGAAATCATAACCTGCAAAAGAGATCATAATTTCATAACATCGGATAAATCATAGTAGTGAAATATAATCCCAATAATCATAACATAAAACATGAAACTTTGTGACATACACACATAATCATAGAGAATCATTTTCTTATTATTCAAGACTCATTTCCAATACTATCTTAGTGGACAAAGTCCCTTTCTGAACCGAGTCACACTCGTTTCAGTCCTGTTTCACTGAACCGGTATAACCGACCATTCCAGCCATGTCTATCTCATGAGATATAAAATCTTTACCCAATGCATTGGAGGGAGATATAGGTCCCACCTATCTCATAATGATACCATTTTTATATGTGCCACAAAATCATAAATCATACATCATTTAATAACCCATGTAGTAAAAATGGGATTCGTAAACATCGTGACATAATAAAACAATTCATATAATATAAATGAATTAATAAAAATAATTTCATCACAACATAACCAAATCAATGTAATAATAGGGATAGAAACATAACCTTATCTTATCTTAGATGGAAAATAATTTTGATAAAACACTTGAAATGAATTATTGAGGAAAATATCCTTTCTTCTTCAAAATCAATTTCTTTTCACAAAAGGTCATGCAATTTTAAAAGAAAGAGAATTTATTGAAAATAGTCATGAAATATTTTGGAGGAAGCTTCATGAAAATAAGGCTTTATAAAACCATAAAAATCTGTTCGTTCCGTATAAGTTAAAAAAATATTCTTTGTACTTTTGTCGAAAAAGTCAAAAAGTACCTCTTACGAAAAACGACAAAAGATTCCTTTCATATCTTTTACTAAAAACTCACCAAAGGGTAAAATAGGATTTAAAAAATTGTATGTGGATGTAAATAACATTACATATTGAGGAAACATATATGTGGATGATAAAATACACCCCAGTAAATACCAACGTATAAACAATCTCGGATAAAAATGAGATTGTGATATTTCCCTTACCTTTGGTCCGATATGCTTTGTACATGTCCGAACCTACTGTATAATGATTTAAATAATGTTATTGAAATATTACAGAATTATAATTATTTTTATGATATCATATATGGTCATATTGTTAGCTTTTTATTAGTATTATTTCATTACTACTTGTTATTCGGGTGTTTATTACTTTTTGTTCTTATGCGTGTTTGTCGTATAGATTCTTATTATTCTCTTTAGGTTATAGATACCTCATTTCCAGAATTGTATTAGTGTAATATATATCATATTCATTCATTAAATTCATTTATATAATCATTATGAAATGAAGATCATGTTGAACGAGTCGCATCACATCGTGGAGACAGTATTCCGTATGTACGCACGAGTGATGATATCATTCCTATGATCGTGGAATTTTATTGGAGTGTATGTATACTATTTCAGAATCAGTATCACTTTATAATAGTCATATATAGTCCTTATTTACACCATTATACCCTTCCAAGTAAGGTGGTGGTGGAAAATAGATTACACCACGGCGTGGAGACGGTATTCTGTACGTACGCACGCGTGGTGATTTCTTTTTCCATAGGATGGATAGATGGTGAAATAGGGTTTTTTCATACTTATAATAACATATCATTATATGAGTGATACTGATGTTATTACTTCATAATGAAACAACTAAAGAAGAATAAGTGGATGAAGAAATAAAGATGAAAGAATTGTTAACGGACATTACCTCTTCTGTGAAGTGCTTCTTTGAGATCACCTTTTAGGGCACTAAAATTTGTCTTTGAGGAAGACCAGAACCTATAGGATGTTTCTAGGGAAGTGTAGAAGAGAATTTGTCAGGGTTTGTTCGAGATTGAAGGCTCAATGTGGTGTGTGGAAGAGAGGGAGGGGGTGCCCTTTTATAAGGGAGGAGAGGGGCTCCTTTGAAAAACTAAAAATATTATTTTATTATAAAGTCAAGTTCGGTTTTAAATAGCTCCAAATTGATTTATTTCGAAGATAAGGTGGGGATGGGTCGAAATACTATCATCCAATAGAATTTAGACAAGTTTAGGTTTCTATTTTAACCTAATCATTTAGTTTTAACTTAAAGTTAGATAATTTTACTTTTACCGTGTCTTTTTGTGTTATTATACTATAAGGTTAATAAACTGACTATAAGAAGCCAAACAAACCCCAAGTTGTTTATTATTAATATATATAACCTTATCTAAGTCATTTGGCCGAACCTTATATATTTAGGAATAAAACAACAATTAATAATATAATATTTGTTTTAAAAACTATTTTATGTCAATTTTGACACTATTTAGTAATTGATTTTTGTGAAAATCATAACAGAATGATTAGTTCGAACAAAGTTAATTAAATAAATAATAACATGTCATATTAATTTATAAAATTAGTGGAATTCATAAAAAGTATCAAATTATATTTATTTGGGTATTTATAACATCAATTATGTCAATATTTCATTAATAAGATAATTACTACATCATCGTTGTGTCATAAATAAATTAAATTATTTAATGTCTAAAATTTTAAATAAAATACCATTATGTAGGAAATCTTTTTAGCTTTCTAATTAATATTTACAATAGAATTTATCTTATGTATAACTTTATATTAAAAATGTTTTAGTAAATAAACATTGTTTTTAACTCTTTTAACTCTTCTTTGAATTAAATAATAATAAATGTCCTAATCTAATCCAAGTGGGCCTAAATGGTCCTATTTTATTTATAAGGTTGTTTTTGGTCTAATTACACTTGTCCAATAGAATTAGGAAATGTTTTAGGGTAATAATAATATCATTTTTACCCTTAATTACCCTATTTACTTTTAACTGTGGAAAAAAAGTAAAAAGTTACTATTCACCAAAAATTATTTTCGCCTCATTGAACCACATTTTACTTACTGACATCAACTGTGTCTCTCAGATTTTTGAAATTCCACTCATAGAAGCGGTAAAACTATGTTTTCTGAAAAATTCAGTTTTTTTTACTACCACTTAGTGGTTTCACTATTCATCAAAAATTGAATGTTTTCAGAAAAATACAAAAAATTAGGCCTAAAATATATTTGATATTATGAACGCAAAAATGATGTCTATTTTACCAAATTCAAAACATATCAATTGCATTAATTAATTTAAAAATTAATTCCCGTCGTCAAAACAAATAGAGTGTTCTTAAGAGATAATAACTATTAAAAGATTGACACTTGTTTATGACTGGTTTAAATGTGAAATTACATCCAATGACCAACATTGTATTAAATTTTAAAAATATATTCTAAATATACTTTAAAACCAATCAAATTAATAATTTATCACTATTAATTATTTCTATTAAAAAGGTTGTTTTTAATTAAAATTTAGTAATTTTCACTATTCATCAGAAAATGAAAGTTATCCGAAAAGTACCAAAATTTCACCCTAGCTAATTTCAAAATTCCAAATCCAGAAATGAAGTCCATTTTGAAAAATAAAATTTACAAAATTTCAAAAAAGTGTTTATTACTATTCATAATGGCTAGTTTTAATAATATTTTAATAGCATATCGTTGTTTAGTGAAACTCGGTATTGCGTACTACACACGCTATCGAGGAAGGTCGTGATTGCGTGTAATGCAAGGAAATTTAGGGATGCGTGTTGTGCAAGCTCCTTTTGGTGTAGCATAAAACACAATACATTAAATAAAGAGAATATTTTTCATAAAATCTCGGGGTGTTACATTCTACCCCCCTTAAAATGAATTTTGCCCTCGAAATTCGTCGGGGTTATAAATGGTTTACTACTCCAAAGTTTCTTTAATAGAAACCCACATCCTAAAAAGGAATACCAAAACTTGTCTTTAAAAACTAAAGTATGAAAAGTAATTATTACCCAAATAAACTAATCACTGGGTTTCCACATAGGTGAAAATATGGATATGGAAGAGAAATCTAACCATCATGTTCTGATGGAGAGTGGTAGAGAACATGACTATGGAAAATCCAGCAATCACAAAGCCATAAATTTGTGACGATCTAAGGTACCATATGATTCATCAGATATAAGAGCACTTGGAAAACAATTTTGGTTTTCAAGATCATTTGCCTAAAGTTGATGAAATTGAAATTAGAAGAAATACTTTTGTGATTTCGGTATAGTCTCACTGTTGGTCATTCTTTGGACAATTTCCACTTCATCTCTTAAAGAAATGAAGTTGAATTTTTCATTCGTGATGTGTTAGCAGATCATGTGATAGAATGATGGGTCATTCCATCTGCCTCAAACAAAACGTTAGAAAAGGTATCAAAAAATTACATAAGTCCATCTATAGTGAGTTTAATCATATATGGTTCCTAAAATGGACTTATACTTCATATATCATAATACTTAATATAAAAAAAACTAGTTTCTACTACACAGGGACTTCCTGTAGGCCAGTGGTAGGCGATAAAGGCCAGTCGCACATCGGTTGTGGGTTCGATTCCCACAGCCTTGTCTGACGCGATGGGTTGTCACTCATCCTGCAGGTTATCATTTTTCTAAAGCTATATTACTATAACATCCCATCAACAATATCAAAAAAGTTTTATCCTTAAACAATACTAACTTATGTCCAACATATTCCATTCCAATCTTTAGGCTTATCTAAAATACTTCGGTCCAAGCTCATAGTATAAAGAAAATGATCACGTGAATGCCATCATTTATCCCCCATATATCATAAGATATATATTGTTGGTCAAATTACAAATATGTGAATACCTTAATCGTGTATTCTCTTTAAGAATGAATATCCATTGAACCTTAGTGAAAACATGAATGCAGTCAAAAGTTAACACATTCCACATACCAAAATCCTCAAAATTCTATATACTCAAACCATGATATCACTTAGTCTTTATATCAATCATGAGATCATGAATACTGTCAAATATTTCATTTTCTCGTTTTCCCTTCATTACATGTATATCATCTTTTTTTCCAAAAATATCTCAATCACTTTCCATGGTTACCGGTAACATAAAATTATTGAAAACCACAATAGACCAATACATAAATATTCCAATATTCGACGATACTATATACAACATTATTCTGGAATCCCATTACATAAACACTTAATCATTCCACCACATCGTTGTCATATTCAACATCGCCAATGGTGATCGCATGTAACTTCCCATTGTCCTTTGCCGTGAGTGGTTGCTCACATCGATCATCACTAACCCTTGGATTAGGGCATTTATTATCATAATGCCCCATTTCCTTGCACGTGAAGCATTGAAGTGTTGTTGGTGTGTTCTCTACAGTATTTTATTTATTCACATCATTAGAAACTCTTTTTCCATTACATCGACACTCAGCTGCTCGATGACCTACTTTTCCACACATAAAACATTTTCTAGTTCCTTTAATACAATCTCCACCATGCTTCTTTCCACACATTGAGCATAAGAAAAAATTCATCTTCTTTTCACCATTATTCTGAGATTTCTCCTTGAACTCCATCTTTCGTTTCTTGTCAAAACTATGAGATTTATAAGTAAAACCAACTTCCATTTCTACTGTGATAGCACAATGCACAATTTCTTCATAGCTACTAAAGTCTCTTATAGGTAATTCCCTTCGAAGACTTGGTTTTAAGCCACTGAAGAATTGATCAACTTTACTTTCAGGTTGGATGATAATTCCAGATGCATACCTTTCAAGCCTTGTAAATTTTTCTTCGTATATACCAACAGATTCATCATCCTTTTGATTTAGTTCAAGAAACTCCTTCTCCATCTTTGTTTGAAGAATTTGAGGGAAGTACTTATTGAAAAATTTGTTCTTGAACTCGTCCCATTCCATGGACTCAATTTCATCTCTTGGTCTTGTATTCTTGATAAGATTCCACCATTGATCAGCTTTACCTTCCAAACGATATACTGCTAAGATGACTTTATCATGTTCAGAACATTAAAGAACTGAAAATATCTTTTCAGTAGTACTGATCCATTGTTCAGCAACAAGTGGATCAGAAGACCCACCGAAAGAAGGTGGACGTTGCCTCATGAAGGACTCAATAGAATATTGTTCCCTTCTCTGCTCATTTGGAAGTCCATAATGATTCATAGATTGTGTAAGTATATCAATAAGATTTTTCACTCTATCTCCCATAACATTTGTTTGTTCAGGAGGACAATCATTGCATTTTCCATTGCATTGATCAACACGGTTTCTTTCGGGTTCCAGCCATCGTCTAAAACCCAAATAGAATAGTGTGAGAGGAAAAAATCATGCTATGAAAAACAACATAATAAAGGGGGAGTAGGTTAAATTCTATGATCGTTACCGTAGTTCTAAGAATGTATCCTATACGTATACTTATCCTTAGGGACATCCCTAGACATACCTTAGAAATATCTCTAGGGATCTCACTAAAGTTTTCACATCCTAGTTTCAAAGATTGACTAAAACTTTCCTCTGATACCAACTGTAGAGACCCGAAGCTTGACGTACATTAAAAATTACATTACTTTTGCGGAATACTTAGTACATAACAAAAACACACACACAAGGATCGTAATAGTTTAGTGTCTTTGGAAACTCGGAATATAATCTTCTAATCGTGGTGAAAGATCTTCAACATCTCCCATAAAGATCTTCCTTTTTTTTACCTAAATCCTTTCTTTATATCCTGGGGAAAAGAAAACATAAAAGGGTGCGCTCAAATTCTCAGTAAGGGTAAACAAATGAAATATCAATCACATCATATTCATAAGAACATATCTTTTGGAAATCTTAACCTGCAAAAGAGATCATAATTTCATAACATGGGATAAATCATAGTAGTGAAATGTAATCCCAATAATCATAACATAAAACATGAAACTTTGTGGCATAAACACATAATCATAGATAATCATTTCTTATTGTTCATGACTCATTTCCAAGACTATCTTAGTGGAAAAAGTCCCTTTCTGAACCTAGTCACCCTCGTTTCAGTCTTGTTTCACTGAACCGGTATAACCTACCATTCCAGCCATGTCTATCTCATGAGATATAAAATCATTACCCAATTCATTGGAGGGAGATATAGGTCCCACCTATCTCATAATGATACCATTCTTATGTGTGCCACAAAATCATAAATCATACATCATTGCATAACCCATGTAGTAAAAATGGGATTCGTAAACATCGTGACATCATAAAACAATTCATATAAGATAATGGAATTCATAAAAATAATTCCATCACAACATAACCAAATAAATGTAATAATAGGTATAGAAACATAACCCTATGTTATCTTAGATGGCAAATAATTTTGATAAAACACTTGAAATGAATTCTTGAAGAAAATATCCTTTCTTCTTCAAAATCAATTTCTTTTCACAAAACGTCATGTAATTTTAAAAGAAAGAGATTTTATTGAAAATAGTCATGAAATCTTTTGGAGGACGCTTCATGAAAATAAGGCTTTATAAAACCGTAAAAATCCATTCGTGCCGTATAAGTTAAAAAAACATTCTTCGTACTTTTGTCAAAAAAGTCAAAAACTACCTCGTACGAAAAACTACAAAAGATTCCTTTCATATATTTTAATAAAAACTCACCAAAGGGTAAAATTGGATTTAAAAAATTGTAGGTGGATGGAAATAAAATTACATATTGAGGAAACAGAGATGTGGATGATAAAATACACCCTAGTAAATACCAACATATAAACAATCTCGGATAAAAATGAGATTGTGATATTTCCCTTACCTTTGGTCCGATATTCTTTGTACATGTCTGAACCTCCTGTATAATGATTTAAATAATGTTATTGACTTATTACAGAATTATAATTATTTTTATGATATCACATATGGTCCTATTCTTAGCTTATTATTAGTAATATTTCATTACTACTTGTTATTCAGGTGTTTATTACTTTTTGTTCTTAGGCATTTTTGTCGAATAGATTCTTATTCTTCTCTTTAGGTTATAGATACCTCATTTACAGAATGGTATTAGTGTAATATATATCATATTCATTCATTCAATTCATTTATATAATCATTATGAAATTAAGATCATGT
This sequence comes from Viscum album, assembly GCA_963277665.1. Classification (NCBI taxonomy): domain Eukaryota; kingdom Viridiplantae; phylum Streptophyta; class Magnoliopsida; order Santalales; family Viscaceae; genus Viscum; species Viscum album. The sequence continues at coordinate 317,849,650 of OY728148.1, forward strand.
AAAACGAGTCGCATCATATCGTGGAGACGGTATTCCGTACGTACGCACGAGTGATGATATAATTCCTATGATCGTGGAATTGTATTGGAGTGTATGTATACTATTTCAGAATCATTATAACTTTATAATAGTCATATATAGTCATTATTTACACCATTATACCCATCCATGTAAGGTGGTGGTGGAAAATAGATTACACCACGGCATGGAGACGGTATTCTGTACGTACGCACGCGCGGTGATTTCTATTTCCAAAGGATGGATAGATGGTGAAATAGGGTTGTTTCATACTTATAATAAAATATCCGTATATGAGTGATACTTATGTTATTAATTCATAATGAAACAACTAAAGAAGAAGAAGTGGAAGAAGAAATAAAGATGAATGAATTGGTAATGAACATTACTTCTTCTTTGAAGTGATTCTTTGAGATCACCTTTTAGGGAACTAAAATTGGTCTTTTAGGAAGACAAGAACCTCTAGGATGTTGTTAGGGAAGTGGATAAGATAATTTGGCAGGGGTTGGACGAGCTTTAAGGCTCAAAGTGGTGTGTGGAAGAGAGGGAGGGGGTGCCCTTTTATAAGGCAGGAGAGGGGCTCCTTTGGAAAAACTAAAAATATTATTTTATTATAAAGTGAAGTTCGGTTTTAAATAGCTCCAAATTGATTTATTTAAAATCTAAGGTGGGGATGTGTCGAAATCCTCTCATACAATATAATTTAGACATGTTTAGGTTCCTATTTTAACCATATCATTTAGTCTTAACTTTAAGTTAGATAATTTTACTTTTACCGTGTCTTTTTGTGTTCTTATACTATAAGGTTAATAAACTTACAATAAGAAGACAAAAGAACCCCAAGTTATTTATTATTAATATATATAACCTTATCTAAGTCATTTGGATGAATCTTATATTTTTAGGAATAAAACAACAATTAATAATATAATATTTGTTTTAAAAACTATTTTATGTCAATTTTGACACTATTTAGTAATTGATTTTTGTGAAAATCATAACAGAATGATTAGTTCGAAAAAAGTTAATTAAATCAATAATAACATGTAATATTATTCTAGAAAATTAGTGGAATTTATAAAAAGTCTCAAATTATATTTATTTGGGTATTTACAACATCAATTATGTCAATATTTCATTAATAAGATAATTATTGCATCATCGTTGTGTCATAAATAAATTAAATTTTTTAATGTCTAAAATTTCAAATAAAATTCGATTTGGTAGGAAATCTTTTAACTTTCTAATTAATATTTACAATCGAATTTATCTTATGTATAACCTTATATTAAATATGTTTTAGTAAATAAACATTGATTTTAACTCTTTTAACTCTTCTTTGAATTAAATAATAATAAATGTCCTAATCTAATCCAAGTGGGCATAAATGGTAATATTTTATTCCTAAGGTTGTTTTTGGTCGAATTACACTTGTCTAATAGAATTAGGACATGTTTTAGGGTAATAATAATACCATTTTTACCCTTAATTACCCTATTTACTTTTAACCGTGGTAAAAAAAAGTAAAAAGTTACTATTCACCAAAAATTATTTTCATCTCATTGAACCAAATTTTACATACTGAAATCAACCGTGTCTCTCAGATTTTTGAAATTCCACTCATAGAAGCGGTAAAATTAAGTTTTATGAAAAATTCAGTTTTTTTTAACTACCACTTAGTGGTTTCACTATTCATCAAAAATTGAAAGTTTTCAGAAAAATACCAAAAATTAGGCCTAAGCTATATTTGATATTATGAACTAAAAAATGATGTCTATTTTACCTAATTCAAAACATATCAATTGCATTAATTAATTTAAAAATTAATTCCCGTCGTCAAAACAAATAGCGTGTTCTTAAGAGATAGTAACTATCAAAAGATTGACACTTGTTTATGACTGGTTTAAATGTAAAATTACATCCAATGACCAAAATTGTATTAAATTGTAAAAATATATTCTTAATATACTTTAAAACCAATCAAATTAATAATTTATCACTATTAATTATTTCTATTAAAAAGGTTGTTTTTAATTAAAATTCAGTACTTTTCACTATTTATCAGAAAATGAAAGTTATCCGAAAAGTACCAAAATTTCACCCGAAGCTAATTTTGATATTCCGAATCCAGAAATGAAGTCCATTTTGAAAAATAAAATTTACAAATTTTCAAAAAGTGGTTATTACTATTCATAACTTCTAGTTTTAATAATATTTTAATAGCATATCGTTGTTTAGTGAAACTCGGTATTGCGTACTACACACGCTATCGAGGAAGGTCGTGATTGCGTGTAATGCAAGGCAATTCAGGGATGTGTGTTTTGCAAGCTCCTTTTGGTGTAGCATACAACACAAGACATTATGTAAATAGAATATTTTTCATAAAATCTTGGGGTGTTACAAGTAAGGTAATAAACATTGGAATAAATCATAACAATGGATTTAGAAGAAAGAAAATGCTAACGTAAAAGTCATATTTCATGAATAATCATATCAAAGAATTAAATATAGAGAATATAACCATATGGTCAAAGAAATATTGGAATTTTGAAGCAACAAGTAAAATTAAATAAATATGTGTCTAGGATACCTACCCATAATATATCACAAGGTAGAAAACTACCATAATGTAGAGGTTTACTCCAAATTGACATAGTTGATGTCTCAATAAAGTAAAACGTACCAAATTAATATGAGTGAATATTGGGTTCAACCATAATAATATATTCATGAATATTTGATCCATAATACAAAATATAACATATTGATTAAATATTAGAGATATCCAGGTAATGAAATGGGTATCATAATTATGAAATCTTTAATATCCAAAGGGAGGATCATATTGGTATCAATGTAAAAAGGGATTAAATAATTATATGACATTAATAAAGTATTTTTACGAATATATCATGTATAATTTAGTTCGACTAAAGTGAAATAATGAGAACAATTGGCTAGAAAACATTATAAATGTACCACTTACGTATTATTTTATGGAAAAGAATCACCTTTTTAGAGTGTAGAGGAATAATTTATTAGATAAAAAAGAAATGAATTAATTTAAATTTTATGGTAAAATTACTTATTTTATAAAAATATATTAATCTTAAAATACTATATTTAGTCTACATGAAAATTGTTAAAAAACTAAGATGTTTCTTTTAACCAAATTTTCTCATCAGGGGGAATTTAGAATAAATTCTTTTAAAACACATACTTATACACATGAGGAAGATTAATTTAGTTATATTCAAATTTTATGAACATATACACAAAATTTATTACATTTAAATAATAATAATTAAGAATAAAATTGTGGTAATGTGAGATAAATCATTACCCAAACAAAGAAATTGAGACTGGGAGAGATCCCTTCCCCTTTGAATGAACGTGTTCTGCACTTTCATTTAATGTCCTGGAAATTAATAATATATTGATTAATTAATTATGTAAGTACCTATTATACATTAATTTAAAATATTATTATTTTTTAATATTATTTATGACCCCTTCAATGATTTATAATGTTCAATTTTTACATTTTAGGCGCATTCGTTTCAGTGTTTCAGGGTCGAGAAACATGTATGAAATTGGTGATGTTATTTTAAAATTGAAATAATTCCCCAGAAGTGAAATTATATTTTTTTAATGAACATAAATATTTTTAAATAGTAAAATATATCAATTTTTTATTACTATTTATTTATTTTATAATATGTTAATGATAAATATTTTGTTTATATAGGAAGCTTTTACGACCATGATGAAATAATATCGTTTTATAAGATATTATATTTATATAGTGTTTCTAGATCATAAAAAAAAATAATATAAATACTGATGTAATTTTTATCACAATAATGGCAGTTCTTTCATCTTTTAATGTTGTATTGGAATAAAAAAAGTCATTATCCATAGTGATTGTAAATGACCATGGTATTGAAAACAGTTGAATTTATCTGAATAATATAATATGAGAAAAGATGTGGAAAAATTATATTACATTAGGAATATAAAATTATATTATATACATTATATTGGGGTTATTATTATTTTATGGATGAAGGATTTTTGGATAAGGTATAAGAATAAATGAAATTAAAATATATGGTTTTAGAAAGCTACCTCTAGAATATCACCCCTTTGAAGGACCCATTAATGAACTCGGAGTTGTATTTTTTTGAGACTTGAAGATATTGAAATTGAGGTGGAGGAATGAAAATATAATTTCTTATAATATAAAAATTCTAAATTCCTTTGAAGTTTTTACTAAAACAATATGGTGACGGGTTGTATTTGTAGGAAGAGTAGAGGTGTGTTTTTGAATATTATATTCATTAGATTATTTTTTCCCAAGTCAATAAATAAAGATTATTTTTATTACATAATAATGTAAATAGATATGGATATTTATATATAATGGGTTATTGTGTCATCCATGACTCAAAAATTCATTTATTTTGCTTATAATGTGAAATACAATGAATTATTGTATTTCACTATTCACCAAAAAAGTCCACTATTTTAGAAAAATACCAAAAATTCACCCTAAAAATTTAATGATATGATAATTTCAAAAAATCAATCCATTTTATGAAAATAAATTTCTATATATGGGGGATATAATTTTTATGTAATGTCATCATTTATACAAAAAATACGTATTTTAATATTATAATAAATGTCTTTATCCTTTGAAAAAAATAATTAACGTCATGTATCATTTTCTTATAATTAAAATAAAACGTAATATTAATTTATAAATCTATTTAATGAAAATACATTTTCTTTTAAATAAATATATTCATTATGAAATTTTAAACAAACATTTATATTTTCCAAAAATACCAGCAACCAATTAACCAATCCTAAAATAGTTATTCACTTATAAAATGGTATAAATTTTCCATTTTTTATTTTTAAGATACCTAAGTTTTATTTTTAACCTTAATTGGTGAGAGTACTTTTCTAACTACTAGATTAATATTCCTAATGATTAGATACCTATTCTAATGGTCACATTTATAATGGTCATATAGGTTCCTTTATTTCTATAAAAACAAATTGTTTTATGAAATATTCATTCAATTGTATTTACTATCATGGTTATATATTAAATCTTATCATTCAGAAGGATAATATAGTATTAAAAATCTATTTTATTTCTCCATCTTTTTTTATAATTGCATTAATTCTATCGGAATGAGCTTATCAAAATTTTATCATTTTTATTATCTTATTTTATAATTATTTTTCTTCATTAATGTTTTATTTTTTCATCTGTTTGATTGTTGTCTACTGTATCATTCTTCATTTATGAGAATAATATTTGTTTCAGGTTATCTATGTGATGTATGTGTTTTATAACATATAAAGGGAAATTTTATAGATAAAATTCTGATTCATCAAAAGAATTATCCTTGGAAATGAATATAGTATTCCAACTAAGGTTTACCAGAAGGTTTTGAATGTTTTAGCGGGTTATAGGAGGATAAGAAAATAGTATTGTCAGGGATAAATGAAGTGCCCAGATCAGTGTGAATCACTGAGAGGGGGAGGGGGTGAATCAGTGATCCTTTAAAACTTTTTACTAATTGATTCTTAATCAATTAAACCTCTATGGCTGGTTAAAGCCTCGATCCACTCTTCTTGTATCTCTCACCTTTCCACGAATGATGCAGTAAATGTAAAGGCACTGGACACAAGGATTTACAAGGTTCGGCACCAAAGGCCTACATCCTTGCCATGCTCTCCCAGCATGGATTCTCCCATTATAATCTGTTAGTATTACAATTGTCGATACAGCTTCCCACCATATCTCTCCTGAGTCCCACATGAGGGTCTTTATACTGCTTCACACAGTGTTACCAGAGTCCCACTGGCCTGCTCCAGAATCCCACTGAAGACTTCTTCTCCCTGAGTCCCACAGGGTCTTCTCCTGGCTCCTCGAGTCACACGAGTAGCTCTTCTTCACTTTAAGCTTCTTCAAGTATCTTCAGCAGTCTGGGATAAAGACTGCTGGCCTTGCTCTGTACCTCTGATCACTTGAGTTGATCAGGTCTTCTCGTCTTGCTCAGGATTTATCTCCTTCTTCTCAGGATGACCTGGCTTCTCTCCAACTACTGAATACTCAGACAACTGATATCTTTAACTTCAGTCTGGTCCAGTCTCACTTCAATTCAACTTCATGCACCGAATGCATGGAAACTCTTCTTCCTCATGCACTGACTGCATGGCTTCTCAAATTCTTCATGATCTTCTGGTCTTGGTCAACTCAAATGCACACAAGCAGATTTGAACTTTGATTATGTGCGCATGTGCATGCATGCATGCATGCACTCTCCTCTTTCTCCTCCTGGTGAAATAAACCCTCAATGGGTATATTCTCTTTGAGCACACACCTTCTCACTCCTTCACACGTTTAATTCCTTTTGATTACACACACATAAATGTGTGTTATACTTTGTGTGAGTATCCTCTTCTTCTTCTTCTACGTGTGTACACACTTCACTTAGTGCACACACATAGGTTCGGCCTTCACTTGTTTTGCACACACAATTTATTCTTCATTTTGCACACACATAAGATTGGCCTTTCACTTCTTCTTGCACACACACAAACTATTCTTTGTTCTTCAAAGTGTGCACCCCACAAGGGATACAGCCTACTTCACATTCACACACAAAGTGTGTTCTTCAATTTTTCACTCACACAAAGTGTGCCCTCGGCCTTCTTGTTCACTTTGCACCCACAAACGCCTAAGATGTGGTCTTCTTTGTTTGCACAAGGTTATGGCCTTTCCTTCCCTTCTTGCACACACACCCGAATGTGTCCTTCTCCACTTATGCACACACACTGCCCACGGGTTTCTTGTTCAAGCACGGGCCACGCATGTGTCAAGGGTGCAAGGGGTAGTCGTGGGTTGCGTTTGTACACATACACAATGTAGTGTGGTCTTCACATGCTGCGCGCAAGTCCTCATGGTGCACAGGGGTCGCGCAAACACCTCCTGCCGCACAAGTCCGCGGGCAGAGAAGGATGCAACCACGGGCGCGCAAGGATGCGGCCTCGGGTTCTTCCTGTCACGCAAGGGAAGCGCGCAAGGAACTCAGCCACGCAAATACCTTGCGCGGGGATTCTTTCTTCGCGAGGCACAAAGTGCTTCTCACGGGACTCCTCAAATATTCAGCAAGCATCTAAGAGGGCTCGGACTCTCTTTTTATAGGCAAAGGAATTCCTCGGATCATCTGCGTGATAAATCTCAAATCACCGAATATTTCGGATCTTCAAAATCTTTCCAATTTTTATTTTTATCCTCGGTTCACGCGGGCTCTCCTTATATATTTTTTCTCCTCCACGTGCATGCGACTTAGAACGCATGCACGGCCTTCGTTTAGGTCCAAACCATGCAGAAAATAAATCACGTGGCCTCGCACCTCCGGTTTCTTCGGCCAACCTCGAAATCTCCCATGCGTTGCATGAAAATGTATTTTTAAGCATGAATGTGATCAGTAGAGCCAGACGATCTCCATGGAGGTCTCGGTTTGTTCGGAGGTGGACGGGAACCCAAAAACCGTCGTCGGGAAGGCGCCTGGTTTGGAGGTGGCTGCGGGAATGCGCGGGGAGGCCTCAGCCGAGCTCAGGGTTGAAGACGGTCTCGCAGCCATTGGATCGGTGATTCAATTGATCTCGGACGGCCTGGATCAGATCATCTCTCCGCGGATCAGATGTGCGGCTTAGATCGTCCGCGCGATCAATCGTGCAGCTGGGATTCGCTCCCGGTGAAATTTCCGCGTCCCACATCGAAACGGCGAGCGTATTTTCCGCACTTTATCACCCTGGCGCTCTCCACCACACCTCAGTTGAACTTCTCCCCTCCCGGTGCCGCCCCGCACCGGGTTCTCTCTGCGGGCGCGCTCTGCGCCCACTCTCTGCTCCCTGCGGGCGCGCTACTGGCGCCCACTATGCTCCTTCGGGCGGGCGCTCTAGCGCCCACTATGCACACTGATACTCTTGGGGGCGCGCTCCTACGCCCCTTCCGCGCTCCTTCGGGTGTGCCCCAGGCGCCCATGCGGTGTCTTGGGTGTGCGCCCTGCCGCCCTGGCTCGCCCCACGGGTTCCCCCATGGGCGTGGTGCCCTAGTGCCCATGCCTTGGGGTTGAACCCTCAAGGTGCCTTGGCTGGCCAATTTTTTGGCAAAGGCATGAATAAGACTTTGTCAAATACAAAGTTCTCCTATGAGTATATGCAAAATGCCAAGTGCCACTTCTCTAAGCCATCTTCCTTCTTCTTCTTAAGAATTCCATCATTTCTCCTCTCATATTCTCTCTACTTAGGATATAGAATTCCCAAGGTTTCTTCTTAATCTTCTTCATCTCCTCTTCCATATGTGTTCAATACTTAGGAGGGACTTCTTCAACTAAATCTCATAAATCACACATGTTCTTCAACATTCTTCATTGATCTAATCAGAGATCAATTGGATCTTCTTCTGATTCACATGCACTAAGAGTTAGTACATGGACTTCTTTCATCCACTTCATCCACTTAGAAGTTGTGGATGGATCTCTTGCTTCTCCTCATGCATTGTCAATACAATACATGGTCTTCTAACATTGTTGTGACTTTGTATCCAGTTGATACAAGTTCTTAGAACTTAAAGAACAGCTCAACAATCGTCTGATGTTCATGGAGAATGTTTCAACCACATCTCCTATGTCACTTAGTGAATCTCCTAAGTGACATGCATCTTAGTAACATGGCCATTCTCCTTCATCACCATCACCATCACAACCTTTTTCATTCACATCTTGACATTCCTTGACATCCATTCATTCCATGACAACTTCATGCCTCATTGACAACAAATGCAACACAATGCACTTCAATCTCCCCCTTTGTATTTGTTGTCAATACTCTCCTTTAGAACATATGAATGGGTCAATATGTGTGCCAATATTTTCTCCCCCTTATTGGCAATAAAATGCAAAGGTGTGGTGTGGTTCTCTTTCAAAAATCTCTTCCTCCCTTTGAAAAGTATTTTCTTGAAAAACACTGAGAGAGGGATGATGTCACATGTTCTCTTTAGCAAAGAACCTTTAGTAAATCAACTCTAAGTCTACTTGGGCTAACCTGATGTTGAAAACAAGAGTGATGTAACCAAGGAATTCAAAGCTGTCCATAACTCTCTACACAAGTGAGATCATGCTTAGGGGTTCAGATATTCAATGAATTGCTAAATCCTGCACATACTCCACAAAACTAATTAGAAAGTTCAGTGCAAAGATAATGCTCCCCCATTCATCCATTTTCTTAAGATGATATTAATCTCAGAACATCATCTTCTTCAGATTTTCTCCCCCTCAAGGGGTGCACTCCATTCTGTCCAAACCATCCTCCAGTTGAGAATGATCATCATCTTCAATTCCCTGCAATGTCAGCACATGTAAATACAAGTGATTAGGGAATAAGATGGAACCTCCTTGGTTCATCAATGTGAACAACAAGGTTGAGAAGATTCTCTCAACCGAGATGCCCCATTTTCACCATTCTTCACACTTGCACATTTGATCTTCATTGATGATTGTGCTGGTGTGGTTCTCAAAACATCTTCATGTGAAACTTTCTTCTTCCCTTTTGCTTTAGCAATTGCCAGAGCTTCATCTTCAACTCTTTGTAGTTCTCTGGAAAGTTGCAACTGATGTGGCCATATGACAAGTAAATCATTTGGAAGAGTGGCCCCAGTTCTGGAAGTTCCACATGGTTCCTTAGATGCTGTCAAGCTACCTTTCTTAGGCAACTTGTTTTCAATAAATCCCTTCTTCTTCTTCTGGATTTATTGTCTTTTTGAGTCCAGTCTGCTTCTATTTAGTTTCCATGCATTCGGTGCATGAAGTTGTATTGAAGTGAGACTGGACCAGACTGAAGTTAAAGATATCAGTTGTTTGAGTATTCAGTAGTTGGAGAGAAGCCAGGTCATCCTGAGTAGAAGGAGATAAATCCTGAGCAAGACGAGAAGACCTGATCAACTCAAGTGATCAGAGGTACAGAGCAAGGCCAGCAGTCTTTATCCCAGACTGCTGAAGAAACTTGAAGAAGCTTAAAGTGAAGAAGAGATACTCGTGTGACTCCAGGAGCCAGGATAAGACCCTATGGGACTCAGGGAGAAGAAGTCTTCAGTGGGATTCTGGAGCAGGCCAGTGGGACTCTGGTAACACTGTGTGAAGCAGTATAAAGACCCTCCTGTGGGACTCAGGAGAGATACGGTGGGAAGCTGTATCGACCATTGTAATACTAACAGATTATAATGGGAGAATCCATGCTAGGAGAGCATGGCAAGGATGTAGGCCTTTGGTGCCGAACCTTGTAAATTCTTGTATCTCTCACCTTTCCACGAATGATGCAGTAAATGTAAAGGCACTGTACACAAGGATTTACAAGGTTCGACACCAAAGGCCTACATCCTTTCCATGCTCTCCCAGCATGGATTCTCCCATTATAATCTGTTAGTATTACAATGGTCGATAAAGCTTCCCACCGTATCTCTCCTGAGTCCCATAGGAGGGTCTTTATACTGCTTCACACAGTGTTACCAGAGTCCCACTAGCCTGCTCCAGAATCCCACTGAAGACTTCTTCTCCCTGAGTCCCACAGGGTCTTCTCCTGGCTCCTCGAGTCACACGAGTAGCTCTTCTTCACTTTAAGCTTCTTCAAGTATCTTTAGCAGTCTGGGATAAAGACTGCTGGCCTTGCTCTGTACCTCTGATCACTTGAGTTGATCAGGTCTTCTCGCCTTGCTCAGGATTTATCTCCTTCTTCTCAGGATGACCTGGCTTCTCTCCAACTACTGAATACTCAGACAACTGATATCTTTAACTTCAGTCTGGTCTAGTCTCACTTCAATTCAACTTCATGCACCGAATGCATGGAAACTCTTCTTCCTCATGCACTGACTGCATGGCTTCTCAAATTCTTCAAGATCTTCTGGTCTTGGTCAACTCAAATGCACACAAGATGATTTGAACTTCGATTACGTGCGCATGTGCATGCATGCATGCATGCACTCTCCTCTTTCTCCTCTTGGTGCAATAAACCCTCAAAGGGTATATTCTCTTTGAGCACACACCTTCTCACTCCTTTACACGTTTAATTCCTTTTGATTACACACACATAAATGTGTGTTATACTTTGTGTGAGTATCCTCTTCTTCTTCTTCTAAGTGTGTACACACTTCACTTAGTGTACACACATAGGTTCGGCCTTCACTTGTTTTGCACACACAATTTATTCTTCATTTTGCACACACATAAGCTTGGCCTTTCACTTCTTCTTGCACACACACAAACTATTCTTTGTTCTTCAAAGTGTGCACCCCACATGGGATACGGCCTACTTCACTTGCACACACAAATTGTGTTCTTCAATTTTTCACTCACACAAAGTGTGCCCTCGGCCTTCTTGTTCACATTGCACCCACAAACGCCTAAGATGTGGTCTTCTTTTTTTGCACAAGGCTACGGCCTTTCCTTCCCTTCTTGCACACACACCCGAATGTGTCCTTCTCCACTTTTGCACACACACTGCCCACGGGTGTCTTGTTCAAGCACGGGCCGCGCATGTGTCAAGGGTGGAAGGGGTAGCCGTGGGTCGCGTTGGCACACATACACAATGTAGTGTGGTCTTCACATGCTGCGCGCAAGTCCTCAAGGTGCACAAGGGTCGCACAAACACCTCCTGCCGCGCAAGTCCGCGGGCAGAGAAGGATGCAACCACGGGCGCGCAAGGATGCGGCCTCGGGTTCTTCCTGTCACGCAAGGGAAGCGCGCAAGGAACTCAGCCGTGCAAATACCTTGTGCGGGGATTCTTTCTTCGCGAGGCACAAAGTGCTTCTCACGGGACTCCTCAAATATTCAGCAAGCATCTAAGAGGGCTCGGGCTCTCTTTTTATAGGCAAAGTAATTCCTCGGATCGTCCGCGTGATAAATCTCAAATCACCGAATATTTCGGATCTTCTAAATCTTTCCAATCTTTATTTTTATCCTCAGTTCACGTGGGCTCTCCTTCTATATTTTTTCTCCTCCACGTGCATGCAACTTAGAACGCATGCACGGCCTTCGTTTAGGTCCAAACCATGCAGAAAATAAATCACGTGGCCTCGCACCTCCGGTTGCTTCGGCCAACCTCGAAATATCCCATGCGTTGCATGCAAATGTATTTTTATGCATGAATGTGATCAGTAGAGACAGACGATCTCCATGGAGGTCTCGGTTTGCTCAGAGGTGGCCGGGAACTCAAAAACCATCGTCGGGAAGGCGCCTGGTTTGAAGGTGGCTGCGGGAATGCGCGGGGAGGCCTCAGCCGAGCTCGGGGTTGAAGACGGTCTCGTAGCCGTTGGATCGGCGATTCAATTGATCTCGGATGGCCTGGATCAGATCATCTCACTACGGATCAGATGTGCGGCTTAGATCGTCCGTGCGATCAATCGTGCGGCTGGGATTCGCTCCCGGTGAAATTTCTGCGTCCCACATCGAAACGGCGAGCGGATTTTCCGCGCTTTATCACCCTGGCGCTCTCCACCACACCTCAGTTGAACTTCTCCCCTCCCGGTGCCGCCCCGCACCGGGTTCTCTCTGCGGGCGCGCTCTGCGCCCACTCTCTGCTCCCTGCGGGCGCGCTACTGGCGCCCACTATGCTCCTTCGGGCGTGCGCTATGGCGCCCACTATGCACACTGATACTCTTGGGGGCGCGCTCCTACGCCCCTACCGCGCTCCTTCGGGCGTGCCCCAGGCACCCATGCGGTGTCTTGGGTGTGCGCCCTGCCGCCCTGGCTCGCCCCACGGGTTCCCCCATGGGCGTGGTGCCCTAGTGCCCATGCCTTGGGGTTTAACCCTCAAGGTGCCTTGGCTGGCCAATTTTTTGGAAAAGGCATGAATAAGACTTTGTCAAATACAAATTTCTCCTATGAGTATATGCCAAATGCCAAGTGCCACTTATCTAAGCCATCTTCCTTCTTCTTCTTAAGAATTCCATCATTTCTCCTCTCATATGCTCTCTACTTAGGATATGGAATTCCCAAGGTTTCTTCTTAATATTCTTCATCTCCTCTTCCATATGTGTTCAATACTTAGGAGGGACTTCTTCAACTGAATCTCATAAATCACACATGTTCTTCAACATTCTTCATTGATCTAATCAGAGATCAATTGGATCTTCTTCTGATTCACATGCACTAAGAGTTAGTACATGGACTTCTTTCATCCACTTCATCCACTTAGAAGTTGTGGATGGATCTCTTTCTTCTCATCATGCATTGTCAATACAATACATGGTCTTCTAACATTGTTGTGACTTTGTATCCAGTTGATACAAGTTCTTAGAACTTAAGGAACAGCTCAACAATCGTCCGATGTTCATGGAGAATGTTTCAACCACATCTCCTATGTCCCTTAGTGAATCTCCAAAGTGACATGCATCTTAGTACCATGGCCGTTCTCCTTCATCACCATCACCATCACAACCTTTGTCATTCACATCTTGACATTCCTTGACATCCATTCATTCCATGACAACTTCATGCCTCATTGACAACAAATGCAACACAATGCACTTCAATAAATAGATGGATAATTGTGTCTTGTTTTTGTAAATATGTTATCCTATAATAAGAGAATTTAAGGTTAGATTGGAGAGTAACCCATACATTTTCAATAATTTAAAGTTGTTATTCAAGTGTCAAAGGCCCCAAAAATTAAAAAAATGCGATATAAAAATTAATGTGGGTAAAAACTAACCTCAATAATTGATTTTTTTGAAAAAAATATGCGTTTTAGGTATTTTGTATAAATTTTATCCTTTTGAACAAACAAAATACTTCATTCTTAACTTCTTTATAACCTTATTAATTATCTTTAATAGAAACGATTAAAGCTAATTTTTTTTTCCAAATTTCTTAATTATTCTTTTAATTATGATAAAAAATTGTCAAATAATATTTCTAAATAAATGTGATGTTAATTTTAAAATCAAAAAAACTAAATGTGTTTAATATTTTTTTAAAATATCATTATTAAGATTTATATTATATATGTATATGATAATATTATTCCGGTTATGGCTTTTAAATAAATGAATTTGTTATTTTGAAATTAATTATTACAACTGAGAAATTCTAATCATAGTCTTATTATATGAATATCTTATAAAATGGATTTCTTTATATTCAAAACCAGGTAATAATAGTTTTGGGACAATTTTCATTGAAAATATTATTTAGTTACAAGTGTTTTAATAAATTTAATACTTGTAATTTGTTATAGCCATTATTTATAAATTTAAAATTTTTATATTCAAAAAAGAAATAATATTTTTTTTTGAATAGAATTTACTAAAATAAATATAATTAGTAAATAATTTTCATAAAATATATTTTATTATAATATAAATTAAGGGTAACAAATATTTAATAGCATTATTGATATTATATGTTTTTTTAATATAAGAGATATATTATGTTTTTGTTTTATAAAATTGATAAATTATAAATATATAATTATTATATTATGAAAAAACACAAATTATATTTATGTTTAAAATAAAAATATGATTTTATTTAATTACTAATCCATATTTTAAAATAATAAAAAAAATATAAAAAATGTGAATTTTTTTAAAATATATACAAGACTTAAAAATATAAATTACATGTCTTATAAATATATACACTAATTGAAAATTTTATATAAGTATATATTTTTAAATATAATGATTATAAATGTATTTAAATGATTTATTTAAATTTTTAAATATGTAATTAATTTTTATTATTTTTTTATCTAAATTTGTAGTTTTATTATTATAAACATTTCGGATTGTTTTTTTATAAAAAATATTTTAATTTGAATTATTTAAAACAATTCTAATATATAATAAAAATTCAAAACATGTGTGACACAATTCACGAAGATGCATAATGGTTGTTCCATGACTCATACAAATGAAAAAATTTATAAGGAATGAATGGTTTAAAAATGGTACTAAAAGAATAAAAAATTAAATATCAAAAAAATGAAAAGGATGAGTCTTATTTCTCCCAATACCCCCACAATCCACTTGAAAACCATCTATTGTCGACCTATAGTAGTCGAACCACTCACGACGTCCTTCTTCCAACATCCTCTACCAACGACAACCCCTGCCAAGACCAGTGCTGGTGAAACCCCTCTGTCGCCAACACCCGATCGTCACCCTCTTTCTCTGTTCATATCCTTCTTTTAATCATCTCGAACCAGCATTGTCTGACACAAACACAGTAACCAACTTCATTACCCTAGAATAAAATTTCTTTTTCTATGAATGGAAATATTGGATTGATTGGTTCATTGGGGTGACTGAAACAGTTTTCTTCACAAGGAACTATGAAAGATATTCAATCATTAATAAGAAAAATAATATAAAAAATTTTATACCCGTGATTTTTGTTTTTAATTATTCATTTATTTTTAAATAAATTTTAAATTTTAATTATTTTTTAGAAACGTTAGGCACAATCGACATTAAGTTTTAAATTTATATAACCCCTCCCTTTTGGTTAAAAAACACTACCTAAACCACTCATTTGATTCATGTATTTAAGTAGGAAGGAGATTTACTCCCCCATCATTTACTACAATCATGTATGGGATCATTTTATTTTTTTTATTTATGCATTTATGACTACATAAATTATGTTTGTAAAATCTAATTTAAGGAAAAATTACTTATTTATAAACATTTATCTGAAATTGTAAGGGTGATAAGAATTTTGTTTCTAGATGTGTATTCGTTTGGAATAAATATGGGTCATATTTCTTAATTATTATGATTTTATTTTTATGTTCAAATGGGTGTATTTTATTTTATCCAAGTATTGTTTTTTTTTCAAATGGATATTTATATATGTTTATATATATACATATATACACATATATGACTTGTTATTTTCAGTATAATGAGTTAAGGATTTTTTGTTTGAAATATTATTTCTATTACTTTCGAATGTAAGGCTTCATCAATTTATTATTAACAAAAATTCATACATATATATTAATTTATCTGGGAAAATTATTATTTTCAAAATTTACAAGTTATGGTATGTGTTTTAAATTTTGTTAGTAAGGGATTTATTATTTGAAATTATTTTTTAAGGGTCTATTTTATTTCATCATAATTATAGCTAGTTTACAAAGGGATATATATATATATACATATATCATTATATTCCTAGTAAATATATTTGATAAGAATTTTATAATAATTTATTTGTATGCAAGGGTGTATTTTAGTTTTTCCAATTATGGTATCTTATAAAGAGTTACATACTTGCAAACATAAATACATACATATATAAATATATATATATTCATGTGTATAAATTCATATATAAACATAAATAGCTTATTATTTTCAACATATATATACCTTTCTCTCTCTCTCTTTGTTAAGGGTGCCATATTAAATTCTGCCCTTAAACTGATAATTCTTAACGTTCTAATCTACATCAAAAAATTATTTTTGTAGTGAAATGATTTATGTATATATAAATATATCTTAGTATACATGTATATATATGTATTAAAACTTGTAAAAAAATATATTTTCTTCATATAGGAGACACAGTTTTTGATTCTAATGAGTAATTCAAAAACCTATAGTTTGAAAGAATTTAATTATTTTCAATTTAAAATAATTATTATTAATAGATATATATATATATGATTATATATTTCTTTATACACATGTTAGTGAATTTAATTATTTCTATCTATTTTATGAATATATCTGAATTAAAAACATAAGTGTTTACTTTTTAACAAATGACTCTCTTCTACAAATACACACATATATATATATATATTTATATATATGATTTATGAATATATATATATATATAGATGTAAAACCTTGAAAATAATTTTTTTTCCATTTTTCCATTATGAATATAATTTTTTTTATTTAATGGAAAATAATTACCACACCTTGTTTTTTAATTTGTGCCTTAAAATTTTAAAAGGCTTATTATTTTGTAATGGAGTTATTATTTCATTTATATAAATGTGTGTATATCTTATTATTTATTAAATGGTTTAATATTAAATTTGAAAATCTATATGTGAAGCTGTAATTTTACCTTATTTTATTACTTTATGGTTATTATTATGTGTAACCATTGAATTTAAATGGTAATAGATATAATTTAATGTGACGAGTCTAAAAAGATTATTGTTTTATGAGTGCAAGATATAATTTCATGTGTGAAACTACATTATCACCCCATGGTATTTCATGGATATTTGTTTTAGTAATCCTCTCATTTATAAATTAAACTTCGTGCTTTTTAGAGAGAATGTATGTATTTATTTCATTATCTTGATTATTTATACATTTCAAATAAAGAAAGTTATTTCCATGGCTTATTTATACATTGTTTACATTTGACCCTATTCATATGAGGAATGTATTTTACTTATTATGTGATAGTTTAGGCCTTCTATAACCTCTTGGTTCATAGGTAGGTCTCATGATTCAATAAAAAATTGGGTTTTGGCTGAGGCCTTACCTAGATTTTTATATGTCATGGTCGTGTCCTAAATAATATGTTCCAGATGTCCGACATTATTCATTCCCTCTATGAATTTATTGGACTTAGTAAGTGATTTTTGGGGCCCGCTATAGCCACTGGAAGCATTAGTTTGTCTCACAGGACAAACTATAGTCTTGGAACAAGACCCTGAAACGGTTGTTGTGTATTGTCTTATCACGAGCCCGTGACGGTGTAGTGATGATTTCCTGCATTATGTATTAACTCATTATGAATCTTGTATTTAACCATCCATATGATGATTAGACTAGTAGAATATTCTTTTTTAAGAATCAATCTTTTATGAATATTTTTATGGCATTATTTAGTCTATTTTTATTCTTTATATGTGATTTTAAACATTATATTTCCACATGTACAAGTTATAATTATTTATATTTAAGTATATACATATACGTATAAAAATTAATTAATATTGAGGGATTAATATTTATTTTCCGGTAAATAAAATAGAAGTTATAAATATATTTATCATTTCATGGTTTAGATTTATGTGATAATTGATATCGTTTAATGAGTAATTATAAACAGGTAATATTTCAACTGAAATTTTTTATTTATACACCTAGTATGTCATTGATAGTTATGTGTCAAAATTATCTATCTTATATATAGAATTCCATGAATTTTTATTGATGTGAGTACATATATAATAATGAATTTTCTACAAAGAATAAAATAATTATACAAATATTTAAGAATGTGTGACTCCGCGAAAAACTAAAGTACAATCCATGGGTTTGATAGTGTGTGTGACATGCAACAATAAGCACATAAGGAAATATAATATCTACTTACATAATAATATCATTATTATTTTAAAATATATTCTATATATTACAATTCATGAATCAATGAGTTATATTTAAATTCACATGAAACTATGTTAACGTACATAATATGAAAAAATCACATTCCTCTATAGCTTTTCTTACATGAAAAAGCAACCCTCTTCGATGGCTTGCGCTATACGCAATACCGAGTCTTACTGAGAAAAAATCTATAGTTAAAAAATTACTATTTAAGATAGTAAGATATAAAATGTCCATTAAAAATATAATTAACTAACTAATAAAAATATGTGGTTTATACAACTACATAATTTCTTAAAAATAAATTATAAATGGATATAATAACCCATTGAATATTAAAATGATATTATTTATGAAAAACTATTTTTATTTCCACAAAGTTGGTTTACCCTAGTAGATTAAATTAATAATAATTATTGAGTTATATTAATATAATTAATTTTTCACATATTCATTCAATTAATTTTGAAATTAATCTAATGGATTTGCTAAGTATATGATATGAGCAAACCCAATATTTCACATAAAAACCTATTAAGGCATTTTTACCACCATTTAATGGAGAACATATTTTAAATATTAATTTTGAAACATTTATGATATTTATTTGATAAAATAATCATTATTTAGAAATTTATAATATCAAAATTATCATAGGATGACATTTTGGATTTTTCTGAGAAACTTATTTTAATGAATAGTGAAAAACAACACGTTATAGATAAAAACTGCATTTTCTTTCAAATAAATCTTAATAATGAATTATATTATATATTTTTTGAAAGCCACATTTGATCAATTGAACATATATTAATATAATTTACTTAATTATAATGAAATTACATTTTCAATTGAATTTAAAAACATAATATTATTTTGAACAATTTTCTACTAAAACCAGTTAATCCGTAAGTCTGTGAGATTAACATTTATCTAACTTTTTTCTAATTATATGAACTAAATATTTAAAAAATTACATAAATAATTGTAATAAATATAATATTTGTGTTATATTAAGATCAATTTTTTTTTCAAAAATTATTAGAGAATATGATTAAAAGTAATTGCAGTGGTTAAGGTGTAATTATTCTTAAAAAGGGACTAAAACCCTAAGTTTAAGGGTCCAAATGACCTATACACTTGTCCAACCCCAAATATTCTGTACATATTTCGTCAATTAACCATAAATTAATGATATTTGGTGGTTTGGTATGACTTTTATTTGGTATGAACATGTGCACACCAAAATTATTTCCATGAATATCAAGTGAGTCAATTTTCATTTCTATAAAAGGTCACCACATCTACCCATTCATCACACATCTCAAACCTATTAATATGTGACAATCCCCAGACAAATATTCTCCCATATTTTTTGTCCCCATCTTATTATAATACCATTTGTCATAAACCCTTCCGATAAATCTTTTTGGATCAGACCAAAAGAAGTTACCTAATTAAAATTTAATGACTTTTCTTTATCTCTCTAGTTTAATTTCCATTCTCCAACCACAAAAATCTCATTATTATTTTCATGTATAACAAAACAAGTAGCCTCAATATACTAGGATGTTTTAATGATTATATTTTAACCAACATTTAAACACACAAACAACTAATGGGAAACAGTCATACTGAATCCGTGAATGGCGAATTACTGCCTCACAAAACGACGATTGTTCAATTCTCCATTTCCACCTCTTATGGTGGCCATTATGATAAGAACTCTATTTATATTTGATATATATTTTATTTATAAATTTTTATCCTTATGAAATTGTTATTTATAAAAAAAATTACGCTTTCCAATTTGTGTAAATATGATAACCTCGTTTGTGGAAGTGTGGAATACCACCCCTCAATGGGATATGATTTGTTTGCACGATACATGGAATGTAAAAATGAATGTACATAATTATTCATAAGTGAAATAAATAACATCAATAATTTATTCATGATATAATTATATTTTTTTAAATATAATCTTTATATATAAATATATATATAAATATATATATATATATATATATTTACATCATCTACTTTATTACCCATTGAAAAAATTTAAAAGAGATAACATATTTTGTGGACATGTAGACTACAGTCTCATTGACATGATGTGACTCTTTTTATATGACAGAATTCATTATATGGGTTTGTATGATTAAATTATATGGTATTAATTATATAATTATCATTGTAGAATCATACAGTGTTACTTTATCTCCATAACAACATTTTGAATAAAGGAAACGTTACTCATGCGTACGTATGACCCACCATCTCTATGATTGTAAGGTTAATTAATTTTTAATAACCATGTTTAATGATTGATTATAAAAGTGTAAATTATTTAAATATATGATAGTTATTTAATGGTTGTTATTCTGGTGATATTATAAACGAAAACTTCTGATTGTAGTTGACTAACTATAACTGTTTTGACACATAAACTGAATTTGGTCAAAAAAACCTAATGTAAACATAATTATTTGAGTGGTTGTACACAAAATGTTAATAAGTTAAATAAAATAAAATATGAACATATAAATCTTTTGTTTTGAAAGTATACAATTAACATACATTTATTATATAGGAATTTAAAGTACGATAACCAGAAAGGAAACACTATGTGAGGGATTTCTATCTCAATTTACATTCTATAGAGGCTTAATTGTTGTTATTAACATAGTTTATTTTACATGGTGTATGGACTAACCATTACCTGATATATCATGAATTTTCATACTATTGTGATATTGTAAACATTCATAAATAATTATTCCTTCATGATTATTATGCTTGAAAATATTTTTACATTTTATGGGACACATTGGGATATTTAAAGATTATATTCCACTCTAAGAACATTAATGAACTATTGGTGGTATTTTCATTTGAAGAAATTATATTTTAATTTTCCAATGAACCATTTCATTATTCAATAGTTATTTAGTACTATTTTAATGTATTAGTATAATTTTTCCACTCTTTTGTAGAAATGTTATTTAGAAAATCTGATTGTATATTTCTATTTAGTCAAAGAACCAATTTTATTATAAAAAAACAATTTTTTATTAAAATGTTTTAAAAAATGTTTCAAAAATGGTTTGGTAAAGACATTTTTACCCATTTTTTTACCAATGTTTCAAATGAATATTGTTCTCTCCTTCCCAATGAGTTATTTTTATCCTTTTGTAGTATAAAAAAATATTATTTTTACCTTGTACAACATGTATGAATTCATCCGTTTTCATTTCATTGAATCCTAATTTTCATGTGAAAAGGATTATTTTGAAAGGAAAATATTTTCTCATGTTTATTCAGAAGAAAAAGATATTTTCATGAAGAATGTTTTTAAATGATATTCATTTATTTCATCAACGTTAACAAACATATATTTTTACTCGACATGGGATTTGTTTAATGGTTACTATCCTCAATCTCACTCTGGATGGTTTATGATTTATTTGACCAATGATTGTATTCACATTCACTTACTTGATTTATTTATAGTCCCCTTAAAATATTTAATATCTTATGATCATTGAACATTGAATTTCCCATAACTTATCCATTTCATTTATCATGGATATTACTTTATCCAAAACCCTATACCATTTTACAAGTAGTATACACTTTGAATATTTTATGATTAATCCATATATTCGGCTCTATATAGATATTATATAACAAAAATTATTAATTTGATAATTTGATAGACGAGGAATGTTTTGGACTTGTATGACATGGGTAGAGACCAGTTATAGATATCCTCTTGATGCATCGGTAGTGTTATGGGATGATTTAGTTGGGAAGTTTCCTTAGAATGGTTTTTACCTACATTTTGTAAACCATCTTTTGAAACATCATGATGGTAAATGTACTATGTTCCTAGGAAACATGTAATCCAATATTTAATCATCTCCTTCATTAATATTCTGATATTATTCATCTTTTAGATTTTGTGTCGACATATCTATGGATGTGTTTCAATTTCTAGATTCATCTAATATTCATATTTGAGATAATATGTCGACATATCAATGGATAGATTTTATTTTTAGTTCATTGAATAAATGGCATGTGTTTTAGGAGCCTATTATTCCATATTCATATTTCCTTATCTAGTTATTGTAATGGAATTTTCATCGAGTTATTACATTGCAATTTTTCTTACGTACTTCCTTTTAGTATGTTAATTATATGACATGTTTGTTCAGTGATTCACCTTGCCATATTTAATATTCTCATTGATTCATTATTTTTCCTCTATATTTTTCACTTAATGAACAGCTGATCTCACCCTTATTATATTTCATTCCACAGGAATCCTAGAAGTTTACTAATAAAGATATACATGGATTTTACTAGGCGGATTAGAGTTATCCTAAGAGTAATTTATTAAAAATTACAAAAAAAACTATGTTGTAATCACTATATTTATATTTAAGGAAAAATGCATTTTTGTACCCTTTTACCAAAAGTACTTAACTAATTATTCCTTCTGGGATTGATTCTTTATTATCCTTCCAATTTATTTAGTAGCAAACACCCACTCTAGGCTATGTGGGCTGGGTCTCTATAGTTGGAATCAGAGAAAGTTTAATAGCAACCATAGGAACTGGAATGAAGAAAACAAATATTAAAAAAATAACCCCATGGTAGAATTCGAAATATTATAGATGAAAGACCTTCAATTTTTTAAAAGTATATATTTTTTGGGTATTCCGAAAAATACATACTTATTTGGGTAATAAAATTGGACATGGTTCATTAATAGATTTATCTAGGAGTGACAACTCCAACATGATATTCCAGTCTTGACATGGGGTAACTTGGTACACGACAACATGCCATACTTCACATCTTGTTTGATACTCCTAGGTAATATTCATAGAATAAAACACTTTTTCTTTAAAAAAAATTTTGAAGGCTTTGGAAACATAATAAGTATCCTATGTTAATACTAAGGAGTTTTTTTATTGAAAATAAGGTTTCATGATTTATAAATCCATCTAATGATATTATAGATAAATCATAGATCATGTAGGGACCTATGTAAAAATAAGAACGACGATGTATTCATTTATTGTGGTTGTTTTTAAAACCCATGTTGAAATTATTATTAGAGATTAACCTATTTTAGGGATTTACTTAATATTTTTTAAATTATATTAATTTGGATTTAGAATAGGAAAACTTGTAGGATGATTGACAACCAATCAAATCAATAAATGATACGGTTTTTGAAGCAATGATCGATGGACGATAAGGGTTTCATGCCAACCACTTAACTATTCATTGTTCATCTTAATTTTTATTGTTTTTATTTAAACAATTTAATGAATAAATCTTAATGATAAACTAGTAGTAACACTTCTTTTGGATTAGAAATTAATCTATTAACCATATTTATTTTGGGAGATATTTAAAAAAATATTAATACTTTCCAAACTTTTATAGGCCTCACAATCCTTTAAAATATTATTTTTGTGCTTCAGGCATAAAAAATTCACTATTGTTAATTAATTTTTTTGGGAGTAAATGGTTGAATTAGAATTTGATCAAATCACAACCAAAAGTTAGGATTATTCATATGATATTGAAACGTATCATGTCAGAATAATTTTTTTATATTACTGATCAGTAAATGAATTAACCAACCTTTGTAAAATGAAATTGAAATAAAAATATTGTCCTAACACCTAAATTTCTATTGAACCGATGGATTTATAAATCATCAAATATTTTTGGAATTTAGTCCCTCAACTTTCCATTGAACATTCACTGGTTTTTTATTTGATGACCTCATTAAATCCCTATAAGTATTTACATTTTTTTCTCCAAGAACATATCTGTAGTTTCCACTGATGTTCACCTATATATATACCTTGTAACATGGTATTCCATGTGAACTTTGTACATTAAATTCTCTTTTTTATATAATATTATGTATGGACCATTCTCATGATGTTGGAATACAAAAAATAAGAAGTATTAAACAATAAATCTCTATTTTTGATTGTAAATTACGAGGATGCAATTTAAATAATGTGGGGAGAATATTACACCCCAAAAAACTCTTGTAAGAAACTTGTGTTTGATCGAATGTACGACACATGACAACAAGAACCTAAGGTAATATAATATTCATAAAGATTATATTATATTTAATATTTAATATATATTCTTAAAATTTAAAAGCTTGAAACACCAAGATATAATTTAATTAATTCAACACTGGGTTAGCATACATCATACGCAACAACTACATTCCTCTATATCTTGTGTTACATGCAAAGCAACCTTCAGTGATGGCGTGCGCAATACTCAATATCATGTCTCACAGAGAATCAATAAATAATTAAGACATAACTATATAATATAAAAATATATTTACTATTTATTTCAGATAATATGAACTTACTCTTAAACATATATGGTTAAAAAACTATATCATTGTTTACAAATAAATTAGAATGAATATAAGAACCAATTAGATATTAAAAGTTTATTTTTTTTAAACTATTTTAATGTTTATAATGTTGTTTGAACAACTAGATTAAATTAATTATGATTAGTGAGTGATATTTATGTAATAAATATGATACATATTAAATAAGTTTTTTTTTGAAACTCATCCAATAGATTAGGATACCAGAAGATAAGTGCAAACCCAATATTTCACATAAAAACCTATTAAATCATTTTTACAGCCATTTAATGGAAAATGTCTTCTAAATCTTAATTTTGAAACTTTTATGAATTTAATTAGAAATAATAAAATTAAATTTCTAATTAATAATGTAAAAATTATCTTACGATTAATTTTTGGGATATTTTTTGAGAAATATGTTTTTGTAGTGAATACTGAAAAATAATGTGTTTCTATTAAAACCTGCCTTTTCGTTTAAACAATTATTAATATAAAATTTTATTATAAATTATTTTTAACGTAACATTGGATAAATAATACATGTATTAATACAATTTAGAACATTATAATCAATCTGCATTTGAAATTGAATATAAAAACATAACATTCTTGTGAACATTTCTTTACTAAAATCATTTAATTCGTCTGTATGATTAACATTAATCTTAGGTATTCTTCTTCCCCAATTTTAATTTTGAAAATAAAACATAAAAAATTGTAATTAAGATAATTTTTTATTCTAATAATAACAAATTAATTTGTTACTATAATGATTAGTGGAAGTGTTTAACGTTAATTACACTGACTACAGTGTAATTAAGCTTATAAATGGACTAAACCCCTACATTTATGGGCCCAAATAACCCAACCACTTGTCCAAAAAACATTTTATTGAAATATCTAGCACATGATCTTTTCATTAATTAGTTTTTTTTATATTTTTATGACAATTATTAGGTTAAACATATGGACAACAAACTTCAATTCAATAAAACCAAGTGAGTCATTTTCCTTCCATGAAAAGGCCACCACCTAGACCCATTACTCACACCTCTAAAAAATTTAATGTTAGGCAATGAACTACTAAAATATTCTACCATAATTCCTTTATTAGATATAGAATCATTCCATTGGTAATAAACCCTTCCAAAAACCCCCTTTGGGTTTGAACTAAATGAAGTTACCTGATTAAAAAGTCATGTATTTTCTCAATATCTTTAGTTTCATTTACAGTATTGAATCCCTAAAATCACCTTATTATGTTATTTTATTACAAAACCAGTTTCCTAAATATACTAGGATGTTGTTATTCTGATTTTTTAACAAAAAATTACACACACCACCATCTATTAGTGAAAAAACATACTATTTATGTGAACTATGAATTACATCCTCACAAAACGATGATTTGTTAATTCTCCATTACCGCCTCTTATGGTGTCCATTATAATGTAATAAATATATATATATTTATAATTCTATTTTATTTATGTGATTTCTATTTATAAAAATAAATTTTTCTTTCTATGTAATGTAAATATGATAATCTAGTTTGAGGAAGTGCGGACAACTGCCCCTCAAAGAAATGTCATTCATTTGCATGATACATGGAATGTATAAATGAATGGACATAGTTAGACATATGTGACATAAATAATATAAATATAATATTCAAGAAATAAATATATTTCTTTAAATATAATATATATATTTATGTCATCTCTTTTATTACCCCTTCACAAACATTAAAAGAGATAACATTGTTTGTGGATGTATGGACTACCACCTTCTAGACAAGATGTGATAACATTTACATAAAATATTTCCTTATATAAGTTTGTATTATTTAATAATATAGTATTTATTATATAATTATCATTCTCTAATGAGATGTTTCTATTTACCTTCTTTCCATAATGACTAATGAATAATGTCAATGTTACTTATGCGTACGTACGACCTACTATCTCAATAATTGTAACGTTAAATAATTTTTCATAACCATATTTAATGATTTCCTTTTAATGTATAATTGATGTCTAAATAAGATAATTATATTATTTTTATTATTCTGTTGAAGTTATATAATAAAATCGAGGACAATAGTTAACTAATAATAGTTGTTTTGAATCAGAAACCAAATTTGGTTAAAAACACCAGATGTAAACATAATTGTTTGAGTAGTTGTACAAAAAATTGTAATAAGTGAAATGAAATTAATTAAAAACATTAAAATGGTTCTAAATTAAGTATACATTTATCACAAGTTTATTATATAAGAATTTAAAGGATGTTCACCTGAAAGGAAACACAGGGTAAATGATTTTTGTTTTAATTTACAATCCATTGAGGCTTGATTATTTTTATGCACCTAGTTTCATCTACATGGTCTATATACTTACCTTTACATACATTATAATGAATATAATTATTCTCATGATATTGTAAAAATTCATACAATGTTGTTGATTCTTGATTATTATGTTTTAAAATATTTCAATGTGGTATGGGACACATTGGGATGTATTAAGATTATTTTCCTCAACAATAAATTTAATGATATTTCTACAGTATTTCCATTTTAGGAAATTATATAACTATCTTTCGATATAAAATTTCATTATTATCTAGTTATTCATTACTGTTTTCATGAATTGGTGCCATTTTCCACTCGTTGGTACTAGACTAATTTTCAAAAAACCAAACTTTATAACTCTCTTTAATTGGAGAATATATTTTATTCTAAAAACCCATGTTTTATTAAAAATAATTAAAAAATGATTCTAAAATTATTTTGTAAATACATTTTTACCATTTTTTATTTTACCAATGATTCAATGGAATTTTCTTATTGCTTTCCTAATGGGTCATTTTCGAACCGCTTTCCATAAAAAATAAAAATTATATTTACCTCGTATGACATTTATAGATTCATCCACTGTAATTTCTTTGAAGCCTCATTTTTAGGTATAAAAGTTTTATTTTTCAAGGAAAATATTTTAAAATGGATTTTCAAAAGCATAAGATATTTTACTCAAGAATATTTTTAAAATCCTATATTTAATTTCATCAATGACAAAAACCCTCTATTTTTACTTCAAATTGGATTTTTGTATTGATATTACCCTTAATCATGGTATTAATGGTTTATGATATATTTGGACAAGGATAGAATTCACATTCAATTCCTTGATTTAATTATTATTCCAATTTCAATTATCAATCTCCTATGATCATTAAACATTGAATTTCCCCTAAATTATTTATTACAATTATGATGGATATTACTACCGCCAAAATAGTATATCACTTTACATATTGTGAATTTTTTGAATGTTATTTAATTAATCTGTATCTTCTATTGACTAAAAATTCATTTTTTTTATTTTCTAAATACCCACACAATGGGTGAGCAGTAACCACAACAACATAATACCCCAAAAAAGCCTTACACCAAAGGCGGGATCCAAATTCAATGGTTAAAAAAATTAAAAATTAAAAATAGCCACAGGACCCAAGGAGACATCAATTCATGAGCACCACAACTAACAATCTTGTCGCCCACCAACAATCTTTTAACCAACTTCACCAACACTTCCAGAAATAAAGAGCGAAGTTGATGTTTCCCTATCATTACCGATGCTGATAACCAGATCACCAAAAAATAGAAACCCCATCCTCCTTGAAAAACAAACATAGACGTGTTCACCCTCATCACCGGAACTGGTTACCGGAGTGACCAAGAACCCAATTTCATGAAGAAAAAATCATGAAAAATCTCAATCATCATCAAACATCAAGTAGTAAAAATTAATTCAGCAAAAATAAAAATCATCGGGGAAGGAAAATAGTTTCCATCATTGCACCTACTACAACTTTGGCTCAGACCATAATAAAGGATCACCTTCTTAGAAAATCTCAATGACGAAGACAGCAACCCAGTTGCCCAAAAACACTAGAGCCCTACTACAACTAACCTACAAGCCTCCCACTGAAAGCTTAGCCGATCTGAGCTGAAACTGAGAAGACACACCTTAGGCTAAATCGAGAAATCTCTTAAAGCGGAAAGGGGATAACCATTGAGGACCAAGTGTAGGGCCATAACGACGCTGCGATGCTACGAAACCATCCTCGGACCATCCACCAACAATACCACCCCTTAAATATCCATGAAAATGCTGAGGGAAAAATCATATGAGGGAGGAAGAAAACCATACGACCACGAGTGAGGAAGGAGGAGGTGACACTGAGGGAAAACCCAGAAACTGGAGCATGATCCTCCCCCTCCAGATTGACTCCAAGAGAAACCCTAAGAGAATGTTTTGGACTAGTACCACGTGTTCAGGGCCCGGTTATAGGTATCCCCTCGATGCATTAGTAGTATCATGGAAAAAGTCATTTGGATAGCTGCCTTATATTTACTTTTACCCTATGTCTTGTAAACTGTCTTGTGAATTTCCTTGATGGTAAAGGTAACATTTACCTAGAAAACATTGTGTCCAATCATTAAGAATCTCCTTCATTTATATTCTAATTTTATTCATCCATGTTATTTTGTCGACATATCTATGGATGGGATTTATTTTCAGGATTCAATTATTATTCATCCACGTCACAACCCTTCCCCCCAGGGGTCGTGCCGTGATAACCCCAAGCCCACCTTCTATAGGCCCGAGGCTGGCGATTAACAGCGGAATAGAATATCCCTAAAACCAGGTAGGCATTTTCTTTTTACCTGAAAACTCACACAATCCAAGAACACAACAAGATACAAGATCAAAGATAACTATATTTTAAATAGGGTGAGTAATGTATGTAAAGGGAATGGAATGGAAGCGCAACTAGAAAGTACAAGTAAAACTAAAAAAAGTTCTTGTGATAACCCGCCATGGATCCTACCTAAAGGGTACGTACAACTCTTAAATGGTCATCTCTATAGTACGACTTTTATAATGGTCTACCTATGACTAGACTCCAGTTCTGGTACCCTCAGCCTTGATCAATGTTGTTTGTCATCTTCACAAGACATATCATGGTGTGGGCATTACCCCAGCATGGGTGAGTATAACAATACTTATTAGGGACCCTGAGACCCCCGAAGGTCTCTCAGAATCCACAAAGGATATACCCAAAAGAAATACCATAATCACAGAGCATGAAAACAATAGTTAACCTTACTTTGTTATATATCCTTAAATATACCTATGTTATCTAGTATACCCATCTCATTCATGAGAAAACACTAGGCCAAACACTTTTTCCTAAAGAACAACTATTCCAAGAAGGAAAGAATATAATGAGGGTAACACCACGCAGGTAAGTAATAGAAAGGTAACACCACACAAAATAATACCACGAATGTATCACCCCATATAATTGTACAAAAAAGGTAATAACTCATCTCACACCTGGTATAACTTAACTACGAAAGTATAGATGATTTTCTGTATATCTAGATAATCTTACTTCGTCGAGAAGATATGTTGTTGACCCACACACGATCAAAGATGACCCACAGAGGATCTAAAGATTACCCACACATGATCTGAAGATGACCCACACAAGATCTGACGATGACTCCCATAGGATCTGTAGATGACCCACACATGATCGGTAGATGCTAGCACACACAGTATCTGATGATGACCCATAAAGGATCTGAAGATTCATCATGTGCAACTAGCCACAGGGTTCCCGCACTAGGCACTCTTGATTCCGTGAGGATCCAAATCTCAAGACATAGTTTTATACTTCAACTGAAATGAAGTAACATGATGAAGTATCATGAAGGTATGTCGCGTCAAAAGAGACCCAATGCGATAGACGACATGTTATTCAGACACCCGGTTTGTAAGTTATTAGTGTTTCAGTTCCGAGGGCCCGGTTGGATTCAGGTTCGATCCCACCCAGTCATACTACAACATTATCCAAAACTCATGCGTAGTATACCAAAAGAATCATCTTGATCCATGGATTCAGGTTCCATATATGGTTTTTCGAATAGACTCATGGTTCTCAAGATGTGGCTAAAAAGGATTATCTGGGTCCAGATGGGCCCGGGTCTGGCCCGACCAAGTCACACATACCCTGCCCGACCCAGCCTGGGCTGACCTGACACGGTTTGGGTCATCTCTCCCAGGTCTGGGTCTGGCCCAGATGGGCAGGACCGTGGTGGGCTCAAACCACTCAGTTGCAGTCCGACCCAGCCCACAAAGGGGGCGGCCCAGCCCACTGGGCGTGGCCTGCTCGGGTGGCCTACTGGGTGGCCCACAAGCACGACCTGCTGTGTGGCCCATTGGTCGGATTAATTGCCAGCCCACTATCGCCAGTCCTTCCCTAGCTGGCACACATGGGGAGGTTCCCCTCGGGATTCCTGAATGGCCCGAGGGTCGTTTGGTTCTGGCTAACCCGGTGTGCCACGTTGCGCGACCTAATGGTACGAGGGACCCACTAGAGCGGCTCTTGCTCAGTGTGACGCGATCGACCAAGGTTTTGGATGGATCCCCTTCCAGTAGCACGGTGGCACCGCTACACCATTCGTGGTTGTATGTTTTTCGGCCACCCTCCGGGTGCACTGCGATAGCTTAGTAGATGCGGCCTCCATCTCCGGCGGTGCGGTAACGTGCCACCCATGCTTCCACACATCCAACCATCATGTCGGCCACCACCCTCCATTGTCACAGTCAATGGGTCGTGGCCTCCTTCAGTAGTGAATTTAACCTATCGCCTTGTATCCTTCCAGCGCCAATCGTCGGCACCGATCGCCGATGTCGTCGCATCGGCGGGATTCCATGGGTCACCGGGTGAGATACGGTTTCCCGTTCTTCATTTCATAGGAATCAAAGTTTGTCTCACATTTTCATCATTGCATCAAGTCCTTCAAGGTCATGTTTCACTCAACCCGATGTTTCACCCGCAAAGAACACATCAAACAATGATGTAGTAGATGGATCGGGCCAAGTTCGTTTAGGTCGCACCCTCCACGTTAGACCGATAGCATGCAGCTCAAGAAGATTGAATCAACCTAAATTAATGAAGAACAATCTCGATCAAACCCTATCGTGCCCATTCATTAGAGATGACCTATGGAAGAATATGAAGATGATGAAGGAGACGTCGGCATTCCTCTCTCCCGCAATACTTTTCTGATCTATACTCCAATGTTGGTTCAATATTCTTGATCTAGAGATTTGTTCTTTGTTAGAGGAGTTTCTTCATCGGAGGATGTTCTTCCACCAAGAGTTCTTTAGAAAAAACAGTTTTCCCACAATTCTCTCAACATGAGAGGTGAGGAGCCCCTCCCATTTATGTTAAGTTATTATATTTTTCTTAACCATAAATGTCACCACATTAAAAGAGGGGTTTCCTGGATGGGTGGTCCCCACCAACAAATTCAAAAGTGGTGGAGAGATTTTCAACAAAAATAAAACATTTTTTTTATTCCTCCTCAAAACTCGAAAATTCAACTTCCACCGTCGACCTACTATGGTTGAAGTGAATGTCTCCTTAAGCAATTCTTTGTGCTGCGAGTTCAACGATGTCCTCAGATTTCAATTCTGAGCACTAGTTCAAAAGTTACAAATTACCACTCTCATGTTAAATAAACGTACTTAAAGAATGTTTGGAAATTCATTCTGGCCACTCCGGGCCGTAGAATCATGTGCCATCAATTTTCGCAGACTTTTTATATTTCCATATAATAAAAAAATTACATGGAAAATTATGGGTCTTTACATTCTCCCCACCTAAGGGATGTGTGTCCTCGAAAGCCACAACACAAACTAAGGAAACAATTGGGGGTACTAAGAATGAATCAGAACCTCCCAATCCCATGTGATCTTAGGGAGGTTCCCATGTTGCCAATGTACATGCACAAGAGGTATCAATCTCCCATGAAGGACTCACTCCTTTCGATCCTCAATATTTACTGGAACCTATGAAAACATATCCCCCTAATCGATGTGCAGTTCACCCCCGTCAATAATGTGCGATGTATCATGCACATACATCCTCAGCTAAAATATGTGGAAAACATCATGCACCTAGGGAAACTGTGAGGGAATGGCTAAGTAGTATGCCACCTTGCCAACTCTGTTAAGGACATGAAAGGGTCCAATGAATCTCAGAGTTAACATTTAACCCCTTTCAATTCTCCGCAATCCTTGTCGAGGTGATACCTATAGAAAGACATGGTATAAATCCTTAAACTCTAGAGGTCATCATCTCCTATCAGCAAAAGACTTTTTCCTACTCTGTGCAGTCTTCATCCGCTTCGAAATGATCTGCTCCATCTCCAGCGTAACATGTACCATCTCTGGTCCCATGAGTGTTGACTCCACTGGGTCAGTCCAGCACAGAGGTGATCTTCAAGTTCGACCATACAACGCCTTAAATGGTTCCATGCCGATGGTGGAGTGATAACTGTTGTTGTACATGAACTCCACCATGGGAAAGTGATCCTCCCGGCTACGGTTGAAATCAAGGATACAAGCACGCAACATGTCCTCGAGGGTCTGAAAGTTTTTCTTTGTCTGACCATCTGTCTGAGGATGAAATGCGGTTCTCAATCGAAGTTGAATCCTGGATGCCCCCTAAAGCCTCGTCCATAGTCAGGAAGTAAAACATGCATCATGATCGAAGACAATCATCAAGGTAACACCATGAATCTGTACAATATCCAATACATAGAGGTGTCCCAAGATCTCTATTGATCCCTACTCTCAAATAGGCAGGAACTAGTCCGAATTGTTGGGTTGGAAATGATCATCCATATGTAATCATGTCCCTTGGATGTGTGAGTAATTCATTTCATGAAGTCCAGGGAAATTCCATCCCACTTCCATTCTAGAACCTCAAGTGGCTGAGCTTTTTGGATCGAATATGTAGATGTATATGTATATTACATGGAACAATACAAGAGGGGGGTGAATTGTATGTTTAAAAAATTAGAGTTTAAACACTAAAAGAGATTAGTTTAAAAGATCTTAAACTAATACAATTCAAACCACAATTGTATTTAATATAAAGGTATAAAGTAATGTAATACTATTAGAAAAGTAATGTAATTTTATTCAAGATGAATACAATAATCAGAGTAATACAAGTGTGAGAGATTCTACCATAAAGCGTATAGAATCTATTAATACAAAATGTAATAGGATAATTGTAATTGAAATAATTACAATTGAAAGTATAATGAAGAAAGGAAACAATAAAAATTACTTTCTAACACAAACATCAGCCGAAATGTAAAAGTATTACAATTCTTTTGACCCAAAGAGAAGTGTTATCCTTTCACCTAGGATAAAAGGTCTGTCTTACCACCACCTTGGTAAGCCCTCAATACGATGATTGGTTCGTCCGTCTGCCTATACCTGGCAGCCCTCGATACGATAATCGGTTCGTTCGTCTGCCTATCTCCGGCAGCCCTCGAAACGATAATTGGTCCGTCCGTCTGCCTATCCCCGACAGCCCTCGATTTTGAAGGTAATCAGCACCTCTGTCTTTCAAATACTTGAAATCCCTCGATACGATTATCGGACACACAAAGCACAAAGCATGAGAGATATCACATCGTCTCTATCTAGAACTTGGCAGAATCAAAGTATCTAAATTTTACACACACGTTCACGCTTGTTCTTAGTTGTCTGTCTATTTATCAACTTCAAATGACCACCTATTTATAGGAGTCAGGTTCCAACAGTCACATCTCCTCTAATGGTCATATTTCTCCGAAACAATCGGAGGGACTTGGACACCTGGCATTATAATGTTCATATTGAAACAGAAAGCACAACATCATTTTGATTAGTTTGTAACTAACTCAAAGACATCATATTGGTTAAACAAGATATATGAAGATGATAAACAAGAGTAAAATTAATATGAAACAAGTGTTTTGACTAAGTACCAAAACAAGTAATGAAAGTATGAATAACAGAGTCAGTATGATACAATTGACAGAGTCAGTACGATATGATTGACAAGGTTAGTACGATACGATTGACAGAGTCAGTGTGATATGTTTGATAGAGTCAGTACGATACGATTGACTGAGTCATGCCCAAACGATTGACTGAGTCAGTATGATACGATTGACTAGGTAAGTACGATACTATTGATAAAGTCAATACGATTAAGAAGAAATTTGTGATTTCCAAAACAAGATATAGAAGTCAAAAGGGAACTTTTGACTCAACAATCTCCCCCTTTTTGGAAAGCACAAAACACAAAGTAAAGACTACAAGACATATTTATCTCCCCCTGAGTTACTAGAAACTCTTCTGAACATGAATTTGAATACAACTAACTCCCTCTAAGGTGTATACTTTCCTAATGATTGTATTCATATATTTTCCTTGGTTTCGAAGTATTTTATTAAATCAATCTCCCTTTGTAAAACATTCTCCCCCTTTGTAAAACATTCTCCCCCTTTGTGGTTTACAAAAAGAATGGGGTCACTTTGAGTTGCCTGAAAGGGATAGAGAAAGGAATTGCAGGAAAAAAGAAAAGAATCATAAATGTTATTACAAAACAAATACAAGTTCCAAAAGAAAAACAAATACAAAAGTCATATGTTTTCTCTTTCCTTTTCCTTCTTTATGAGCTCATGAAGAACAACTTTCATCTTCTTGATTTCTTTCTTGTCTTCGGAAATTGAATCACCCTGAGTTATGAGAAGCTCTTGTTGGTCAGCAAAAATCTGATCTTGATTCTTGATATTTTCCTCCTAGACTCTGATCACTTCCTCAAGGGTATCAAGTATATCTTGCAGATTCTTGTTATCTTTGGATAACATAGAATTTTGTTTCTTCAACAAAACCATTTCATCTTTGAAGGATGAAACCTTCGAGAATTCATAATGAAAATCATTCATTATCTCTTTCAATTCATTCACTGAAGGAATATTGGCTCCATGAGTTATCTTATTCAGCCTTTCAACAGTTTCATTGTCATGATTATTGAAATCAATTGCAAGATCATTTGACAACTTCATTATATCTTCAATTTCTATATCATGGTCATTCACGAAGCTTCCTATATTATATGAGCACTTGGTCATCCAGTTGCAAGCATTATTATGAGCAGCCGAGGTTTCAAAAATAACTTTCAAATTGGCTTCAACTGACAAAACTTTCTTTCTATACTCTCTTACAGAACCAAACTTCTTTTTCTGATTGTCAGTAATGAAAAAAACTTTCCCTTCCAGCCTAGGAAAGTAAGGAATGGTCTTTTCAACCCTTCTTAAAACATGAACAATATAATCACTCTTCTTGAGAGAGATTGTATGTTCGGAATCAGTATCCTCATCGTATGAAGGCAATTCATTTGATCGGCTTGAGTCAACAACTGGCTGTTTTCCTTTTCCTTTTTCTTTCTCATTTCTTTCTTCTTCTACTTTGTCACTGATGACAATAACTTTTTCAGTATGAGAAGATTGAGCACCTTGCTTTGCTTTAGGGGGTGTTTTATCCGGAGTTTGAGAACTTTCAAAAGGTGCTTGATCTGCATGAGGGGTATGTTTAACACCTTCACTTTACTTTTGAACCAATTCCACTCTACTCTTCCTCGAACTCTGAAGGAATTATAAAATAAAATCCCCTTCCTCTTCTTCATCTTCTTCTATATCATCCATCATTTGTTTCCCTTTTTCTTTCTCAGGAAGGCTTTGTACGATGGGCTCTTGATGCACTTATGTGATAAGTTGAGAACTTGCTTCCTCAACTGCTTTCAAGAGATTTGAAGCATCAAATTCCGGTTGTCTTATTTTCAAAAGAACCTTCTTCTTCTTTTCAGCCTGAAGGGTATCCTCAACCCTTAATCTCTTAGCAACGACTTCGGCTGGATCAAGTACAAACTTTGGATCACCTTCCTTTTTCTGTTCATTATCCTTTCTCCATTTGGCTACAACCTCTTTACTATACTTAGCCTTTTTCTTTTTCATTGAGCTGGTTTGCAGATCAGACTTTTGAGGAACAACAAAAGAAGGAATGTCTTTGGCTGGCATAGGTTC
Source organism: Viscum album (assembly GCA_963277665.1). Lineage (NCBI taxonomy): Eukaryota > Viridiplantae > Streptophyta > Magnoliopsida > Santalales > Viscaceae > Viscum > Viscum album. Next base: position 317,886,571 of record OY728148.1, read on the forward strand.
CAATTGATTTTGAGCCGATTCAGCTTATACATATCTTATAAAAAGTTTTGAATTTGGATCAAAACAAACATTCAGCCTTTTCAATGTACTCTTACTAATCCAGGATGGCTTCAGATCTATCAGGTTTCCTTTCAAAGGAATGTTGCAAAACATCATGCTCTCGAGAATAATCTTTGTAAGGATAACTGGATAAATAATCTTTTGGGACTTAATTCCTCATGTCTTGACATTCTTGATGGTTTCAAAAACATATCCCATGAGATTTACTTTTCTCATATTTACATGATAGTCAAGAATAAAATTATCAGAAAATTTTAGAGTTTCTCTATCTACTTTCCTTGGGAAAAGAAAACATTGCATCCATAAAGTCACAAACCGATTGTTCGGAGAAAGATGATCCACTTTTCTATTCTCTTCATTTATAACAAACAAAAACTTTTCTGCACATTCCCTTTTAAATGTACCAACCTCCTCTGGTAGTTTATGAGATTGACAAGAATAATCCCCATCTGTTGGGACATTCAAAAAATGAGCCGGTTGTTTCACATACATAGATAATTTTATATCGTACACAGCAAAATTGATAGTCATGTCTTTGTCGAAAGATACGGTTGTATAGAACTAACTGACTTCATCAAAGAGAATCGGATCTTGAAAAACAGGTCTTTCAACACATAAATGCTCCCATCCTTGAAAAAAATGATTCTTTTGGTTGTGGAATCATATGAATCAAAAAAGTCCCGAGAAACTAACCTTTCTCTAAAAAATTCATTCTCTGTAAAAGTCTTTAAAGGCATTTCAGCGAGAGTATTAGCAGAGGACTGAGACATATAGGTGTTGCCGATGAAAGATCGTACGATGTCTTAAAACCAGTAGATCAGAGCTTCGCCTCAAAACCTAAAATACCAATGTGGGTTTAGGGAGAGGGGGCTATTTATAGGCGATATAGGGTGACAGTTTATCTTCTACGGTCAATATTAGAGGAAAAAAGATCAATGGTTAGGATTAAAACAAATGATTTTTTTTAAAAAATAATGGAAAGTACCTTCCGGAGAATGTAAGGTAATTGTTGGTTTTAGTATAGTTCAAAAGAAAACAAAATCATAAGAAAAAAAACTATCAATAATCGTACCAAAGGAAAACAAAGTTGTTACCATTAACTGACAAGTCGATGGAAACCAATCATGTTTCCATGAACTGACAAGCCAATGGAAAAAAATCTTGTTACCATGAACAGAAAAGCCGATGGAAAACAATCTCGTTACCATGAACTAACACGCCGATGGAAAACAATCTTGTTACCATGAACTGAAAAGCTGATTGAAAACAATCACGTTACCATGAACTGACAAGACGATAGAAAACAATCTCGTTACCATGAACCGACAAGCCGATGGAAAACAATCTCTTTACCATGAACTGAAAACCCGATGGAAAACAATCTTGTTACCACGAACTGACTACCTGATGGAAAACTATCTTGTTACTATGAACGATCGATATGATGGAAAATAAATTGATTACCATTATCGGTCGATACGATGGAAAAGAAATTCATTACCATGATCGGTCGATACGATGGAAAAGAAATTCATTACCATGATCGGTCAATACGATGGAAAAGAAATTCATTACCATGATCGGGCGATACAATGGAAAAGAAATTCATTACCATGATCAGTTGATACGATGAAAAAGAAATTCATTACCATGATCAGTCGATATGATGGAAAAGAAATTCATTACCATGATCGGACGATACGATGGAGTAAATAATACAATATAACTTTCAATACGATAAACAAAAAAATAAATGATACGATAAAACTGTCAATATGATAAACAGAAAAACCAAAAATACATACCAGGTGAGTAAATAATTAAAGATCATAAGATTAAAAGAAACATAGTAGAACAACATAGAAAGAAATGTCCTCCCCCTTTCTAAGGGAGTTGTTTTCTGTAAGGAGAAAAGTAAAACAGCAAGTGGATATGAATGATTATTTTAATGTAATCATTCCTAGCTTCAGTTTTATAAAATCCAACCTATCGGATGGTAATGGTTTTGTGAAAATGTCAGCAATTTGTTCTTGCATTCCGATAAATTGTAAAATAATATCTCTTTTTTGTGTGTGATCCCTAAGAAAAGGATGCCTAATATCTATGTGTTTTTTACGAGAGTGATGTGCTGGGTTCTTACTAAGAGCTATGGCACTAGTATTATCACATAGAATTTGAGTTTTGGAAAAACACAATCCATAGTCAGTGAGTGTGTATTGCATCCACAACACTTGAGCACAACGACATCCAGCTGCTACATATTCAGCTTCAGCAGTGGAAAGTGCTACTGAGTGTTGTTTCTTGTAGGACCACGAAACCAGAGAACCTCCTAAAAATGACATGTTCCAGATGTAATTTTTCTATCCATTCTACAACTGCCAAAGTCAGAATCTAAAAAAACTTTTTAAAACAAAATAATTTCCAGAAGAATAAAAGAGACCTAGATCCATAGTGCCTTTTAAATATCGAAATATTATCTTTACGGCTTTTAAATGATACTATTTTGGATTATATTGGTATCTCGCACATAAGTATATAGAAAACATGAAGTATGGTCGACGAGCTGTGAAGTATAGCAAACATCCTTTCATACCTCTAAATATTGTTTGATCTACTGGTTTCCCAGTTTCATCAAGATCAAGTGTATTTGAGGTACCAATTGGAGTGCCAATACTTTTAGTTTTGTCATATCCATACTTTTTGAGTAAGTGTTTAATATACTTATGTTGATATATATATGTCCCTTCTGGTTTTTGAGAAATTTGAAAACCTAAAAATAATGTTAATTCACCCATCATACTCATTCCAAACTCAGACTTCATTAAATTTGAAAAATAATCAGTTAAAGATTGCTGAGTTGATCCAAATATGATGTCATAAACATAGATTTGAACAATCAAAACATTTTTATATTCCATTTTTATAAAAAGGGTTGGTTCTGCTGTACCTTTTGTATAATTGTTTTGTAAAAGAAAACCTATAATTCTATTATACCATGCTCTAGGGGCTTGTTTAAGACCATATAGAGCCTTGGTGAGTTTAAAAACATGATCAGGATGTTTTAGGTCTTGAAAACCAGGATTTTGTTCGACAAAAACTTCTTGTTGAAAAAAACCATTTATAAAAGCACATTTTACTTCCATTTGAAAAAGTTTGAAAATAATGTATGATACAAAGGCTAATAGAATACGAATATATTCATGTCTAGCTACAGGGGCATATGTTTCTTCATAGTCTATTCCCTCTTGTTGATTATAGCGCTTAGAAACAAGTCTTGCTTTATTTCAAACAATGATTCCATTTTCATCACATTTGTTTCTGAAAACCCATTTTACAGCAATTACAGTTGTTTCTTTAGGTCTTTCAACTAAAGACTAGACTTCATTCCTCTCAAATTAATTTTGTTCATCTTGCATTTCGTTGATCCAATCATCATCACCTAAGGCCTCACTTGGAATTTTAGGTTCAAATTGGGAAACAAAAGAAAGAAGTTCTATTTCATTTCTTAAGGAATTTATGTTCCTTACAAGTTGATTTATATCACCAATGATGTTATCACTATGATGATTCCTAAGAAAGAATTGATTTGGGTTTTGTAAAACCTGTTCATCAACATATGGTAGAAAATCTTCTGTGGTAAATGTTTCAGAAGTATCTTCTTGAATATTTTCCTTGTTAGAAGGATCTTTTATCAAAGGTTGATAATGAGTTTTTGAAAACACATCTGAGGATATAGGTTGGGATGATTTAAAAACAAAAGGATCAGATTCATCAAATTTCACATGTACTGTTTCTTCAACAGTAAAAGTGTTTTTATTAAAAACTCTATAATATTTAAGAGTTGTGGAGTAACCTAGAAATATTCCTTCATCAGATTTTGGTGCGAATTTGTGTAGATTATCTTTTGTATTAATAATGAATACATTGCACCCAAAAACATTGAAGTATGAAACTTTAGGTTTTTAGCCAGTCCATAACTCATAAGGTGATTTATTAAGAAAAGGTCTAGTTAAAACACGATTTATAGTATAATAGTTAGTACTAACAGCTTCAGACCAGAAGTTCGTAGCAATTGAGTATTCACTCAACATGGGTTCTAGTCATTTCTTGAAGAATACGATATCTTCTTTTAACAACACCATTTTGCTGTGGAGTTATTGGAGCTGAGAAATTTTGAGTAATACCTTTCTTACTATAGAAAGTTTCAAATTCTGAATTTTTAAATTCACCATCAGGATTACTATGAATAGTTATCAATGGTAGGTTTTTCTGATTTTTAACTTGGGCCCTAAAAGTTTTGAAATTGGAAAAGGCTTCCTATTTCATTATGAGAAAATAGACCCATGTGAATCTTGTAAAGTCATCAACTAAAACAAATACATAGTATTTGTCTCCAATGCTTCCAGATTGAGAAGGACCAAAAAGATCCATGTGTACTTACTGTAATGCATTAGAAGTTGAAACTTCATTAATTGATTTAAAGCTAGTTTTATTTTGCTTGCTAAATTGACAAGGATCACATACTTTTGAAGAATCATATCTATGTTCTAGTAATCCTTTTACAAGTCTTTTCTTTGAGAGTTTACAAAGGTTTCTTAGATTACAATGTCCTAATATTCTCTGCCATAGCCATGAATGGTCTTCTATTGCACTTAAGATGGGTAAATTTCGGCTCCTAAGGTCTTCTAAGCTAATAGTGTATACATTCTCTTGCCTATGGGCATATAGAATGAACTCATCCTTGGAATTGTGGACTAGACACTTATCATTCCTGAAATTCACAAGGTGACCTTTATCACATAATTGACTTATGCTGATGAGATTTTTCATAAGACATTTAAGAAACAAAACATTTGAGATAAGAACTTTTCCAAGAAAAACAATATTACCTATACCAAAAATCTTTCCTTGAGCATTATCTCCAAAGGTAACTTTTCCAACTTTTGTTTTGATAACCTTTTCAATGAGATCTTTGTTTCCGGTCATGTGACGAGAACAACCACTATCCATGTACCATATATTTTTGACGGTACACATCTCATTTTCCTGAAAAAGAAACAATTAGTTTTTCAGAATCCAAACTTGTTTGGATTTAGAATGGTTAGATAACAAAGTTTTAGGAATCCACATTTGTTTTACAAAATGAGATTTATGAAATCCTAAAGATTGAGTTTTATTGAGAGAACACTCTCTTCTCCAGTGTCCACCACATTGGCACTTTGAACAAAAAGAGGTTTTTTGTGGAACAAAATAGTTATTACTAAAAACAGGTTTGGAATGTGTATATCCAAGTCCAGAATGATTTTTCAAAGGTCGGATTTGGGAATAAATTTTTTCAAAATTTTCTTTTCCATGAGTAATGTTCGACAAACATTTCTTTAAGGAGAACATTTCTGAGTTTAGTTTTAAAACTAAGTTTTTATCTCTCAAAACATCTAATTTTAAACTAGAGTTAGGCCCTAAAACATTTTTCATTGAAATCATATTTTCTAGATCCTTAGAAAGTTTATCCTTATCAGATTTGACTTTATCAAGGGTTTTTAAAATACTTTCAAAATTAGAAGTTTTTACATCAAGAACATTAGAAAGATCCGATACTTATTTAGATAAAACTGAAATTCTAGAGTTTTCTTTCTCAAACTTCTTCTTGAGTTTAGAATATTAATTTTCATGTAATTTTGAAAATATAGATACTTCTTCAAAAAAAGGTAATGTATCATCTTCTGATGATGACGATTCATCATTTGAAGATTCATAATATTTACCATCAATATAATTTTCATTTAAAGAGACATTTGTAATAGCTTCCGCATTGTGTACCTTAGCCATGAGACAATGATCTTCGATTGGTAATTTGGCTATAAGTCCAATATTCCTTTGTCCCGAGGACTCATATTCTGAAGAATCATTTGAAGAATCACTACCACTTTCACTCCAAGTATCATTTTCCTTCAAGACTTTCTTTTTCTTATAAAATGTTTTCTTGTTTCTTTCAGAGTGTTTCTCCTTTCTATCTTTCCTCTTCAGTAAAGGACAATCAGGCCATATATGTCCTACATTCTTACATTCATAACATGTTACCTATGAATCGTTCTTATCCTTCCTATATTTCTTTTTGAATCTATATTGGAAGAAATTATTTCCCTCAATCTTGTTCATCCTTCGAGCAAGATTGGATAACTCATTATCCGAGTGATCACTATCACTTGATTCTGATAAAACAACTTTCTTGGAATTGGATCTTGTAGGCCTTTCAGGTGTTTTAGCATTATATTTAAAGGCTACACTTCCATTCCCATTCTTCTTCATGTTGAAATCAGCATCTCTTTTCATTCTTGTCTCGTTCCGTAGAATAGTTCCAAAGAGTTCATCAATAGTAATCTGGGAAACTTTCTTGTTTTCATCAATAACTGTCCTTTTTGACTCCCATTCATTTTGAATTATATCTATAATCTTATCTACTAGAGCTTCATCATCAAGGCATTTTTCACCCATAGATTTTAAACTGTTGACAATTGTCATAAATCTTTGTTGCACATTACATACTGGCTCTCCATAAGGAAAAAAGAAAACCATGATACTTTACACGAAGCATCGCTCTTCTTGTTTCTATACCCTACGATGTACCAAAATGAGTGACTTCTAATTTCTTCCAAATACAGTTGGCTGCTTCACATGAAGATATCTGACTGTATATATTCCTGGTCATAGAGCATAATAAATTATTGTGTACCTTGTAGTTCAGTTGATATTCTTGCTTCTCTTGGCTAGTGAAAGTACTGACTTCTTTGTCAGGAATTTTGTAACCTCCAGTATGCATAATAAAATTGTATACACCAGTATTGATCACAAAAGTCTTTATACGATCTCTCTAGTACTCATAATCATTCCCATCAAATATTGGTGGTCTAGAAGGATTTATATTGTCTATTGAACAAATATTCATTCCTTCCATCTAAAGAAACAATATCTTTTCCACTCCACACGTAGTGTAGTAAGTAGTTAAAAATACTAATATGAAAGAAATAGAGAAATTATTACAAATCAGTGGAAAACCTCCTCTGATACCAACTGTTAGATCAAATATGTAGATGTATATGTATATTAGATGGAACAATACAAAAGGGGGGGTGAATTTTATGTTTAAAAACGTAGATTTTAAACACTTAAAGAGAGTAGTTTAAAAGATCTGAAACTAATACAATTCAAACCACAATTGTATTGAATATAAAGTTATGAAGTAATGTAATACTATTAGAAAAGTAAAGTAATTGTATTCAAGACGAATATAATAATCAAAGAAATACAAGTGTGAGAGATTCTACCATAAAGCATATAGAATCTATTAATACAAAATGGAATAGGATTATTGTAATTGAAACAATTACAATTGAAAGTATAATGAAGAAAGTAAATAATGAAAATTACTTTCTAATACAAACAACAGTGGAAATGTAAAAGTATTACAATTATTTTGTTTCAAAGAGAAGGGTTATCCATTCACCTAGGATAAGAGGTATGTCGTACCACCTCCTTGGTAAGCCCTCGATATGATGATCGGTTCGTCTGTCTGCCTATCCCCGACAGCCCTCAATACAATAATCGGTTCGTCCGTCTGCCTATCCCTGGCAGCCCTCAATACGATAATTGGTTCGCCCATATGCCTTTCCCCGACAGCCCTCGATTTTGAATGTAATAGGAACCTCTGTCTTTCAATTACATGAAAGTCCTCGATACGATGATCAGACGCACAAAGCACAAAGCATGAGAGAAGTCACAGTGTCTCTCTATAGAACATGATAGAATCAAATTATCTCAATTGTACACACATGTTCACACTTGTTCTCAGTTGTCTGTATATTTCTCAGCTTCAAATGACCACATATTTTTAGGCCTCGGGTTCCAACGGTCACATCTCTTCCAACGGTCATATTTCTCCAAAAAACATGGAGGGACTTGGACACCAGGAATTATAACGGTCATATTGAAATAGAAAGCACGACATCATTTTGATTAGTTTGAGACTAACTCAACGACATCATATTGGTTAAAAAAGATATATGAAGATGATAAACAAGTGTACGATTAATATGAAACAAGTGTTTTTGACTAGGTACCAAAAAAGTATTGAAAGTATGAATAGCAAAGTCAGTATGATACAATTGACAGAGTCAATACGATACGATTGACAAGGTCATTATTATATGATTGGAAGAGTTAGTATGATACCTTTGAAAGAGTCCGTATAATACTATTGACTGATCAGTACGATACGATTGACTGAGTCAGTACGATATGATTGACAAGGTCAGCACGATACTATTGATAAAGCCAGTACGATTAAATATACATTTGTGATTTCCAAAATATGATATAGAAGTCAAAAGGGAACTTTTGACTCATCATAGCTAACCTCCTTGGAACCAGATACTCTGCCTTCATGTGCTGACAAGTGAGGCACTATGAGACAAACTATGCCACAACTTTTTTCATTCCTAGCCTCCAATGCTGACCATGGAGGTCCTAGTACAACTTCTCCATTCCATGATATACTGCTAGATAGGACTTATGGAAATCCATCAACACTTCCTCCCGTAGCACCTCTAGTACCATAGTACTTCCTCTGAAATGGATTATGTGCTCCCCACCTTCCGAAAATCCATCATGTGCCTGTCCAAGATAACTATTAGCATAACGAGCCTCGTAGTCAGTGTCCCCAAGCTACGCCTCCCTAACTCGCTGAAGGAGTGGGGAAGAGACTGTCAGATTATGAAGATAAGCTGCTCCATCTCGATCCATGTAGGATATCCGCAAAGCGGCTAGCTGCCATGTCGCCTCCCTCAAAAACTATATACCAGAGCTCATGCTGAGTGATTATTCTACTACATTCAACTTCTCAAGATTACAGACTATCTCCAAGTCATAGTCCTCGAGGAACTCAAGACAAAAATGTTGTCTCAGGTTCATGTCTTTCTGAGATAAGATTTACATGAGACATATTTGATCAGAGTAGACTATAAAATGTTCACCAATCAAGTAATGTTTCCAAAACATCAAAGTGGAGACCACTGATACTAACTCCAGGTCATGGGTAGCGTAGTTCTCCTCGTGATTTCTCAGCTGTCGACAACTATAAGCGATCACATCTCACTAATGAATCAGGACACATCCAAGCCCGGACCCTTAAGGGTTGCATTAGACTACGTTGCCAACGCCCACCTCTAGTAGCCTCAAGATGGGGGCACTCATCAGTCTCTACCTCTACACCTGGAAACTCCGCTGGCATCTCTCTGACCACACGATGGGTTTCCCCTTCTTCATAAACATTGAAAGGGGTGACGCAACTCTAGAAAATTCAGGCACAGACATCCAGTAGTAACCGGCCAGATCTAGGATACTCTACACCTTTGTCACACTCCTGGGTGGCTCCCAAGAAAGCACAACCACAATATTCGCTGGATCCACCAAAAATCCAGCCTATTAAAGGACATGTCCTAGGAAGAGAACATCTTAGATCTAGGACTGGCACTTTGAGATCATACTATAAAGCTGGTGCTCTCGGAGTGTGTCCAGAACTATCTACAGATTATAGGCATGCCCCTTATCTGTAGCTGAGTAAACTAGGATGTCGCTGATGAAGACTACCATAAAGTGATATAGTTATGGATGGAAGATCATTTTCATGAGTCCCATGAATATTTTTGGGGCGTTGGTCACGCTGAATGCCATAACCAAGAACTCATAATGGCCATACAGTCTTCTGAAGGATGTATTCTAAACATCCTCGTCTCTTACAATGAGCTGGTGACAGACTGATTTGAGGTCGATATTCGAAAACCACAGTGTTCCCTTTAGTTGATCAAAAATGTTGTCAATCCTCAACAGTGGGTTCTTTTTTCATGATCACCCGGTTCAAGCACCTATAGTCCATAGAGATTATCAAACTCTCATCCACCTTTTTGGTGAACAAAATCGGGGCTGCCCAAGGTGAAGCACTAGGCCTAATGAACCCATTCCATTGCAAGTCCTCCAGCTATAATCACAACTCTCAAAGTTCCATGGGATCCATCCGATATGAGGTTGTAGTTATCAGTTTCATCTCAGGTTACAAGTCGATATAAAAGTTCACCTCTCTGTTAGGAGTTAGACCTAGAACATCATCAGGGAAAACATCAGTGTATAGGTCCACCGCTACAGGATAGCTCAGAATATCATCATCAACCACTCTAAGGGTAAGGATGGCCAACTAATATGTGATAGGTTTCACCCTCCTTCGGGTAAGTACATCATGTGCTGCAAAGGTACCCTTATCGTCGTTGAAGGAAAACATTGTCCCATCCTCATGGAAACACCGCACTTTGTGCCTAATTGTGTTGATCTGAGCATGGACTGTAGATAACCAATTCATAACCTAGATGAAGTTGTATGGACTCGACACTACAACTAGAAGATCCCAACTGAATCTCTCTAATCCTAGAGTAATCTCACACTGCTCGAACCAGTATGTAATCATTGAGTACTCTCCCGTAGAGGTATCTAACCATAAGGATCGAGTTAACGACTCCACCAGAATCTCCGAGCTCTGAACAAGGGTCATGGTAATAAAAGAGTGACTAGAACATGTGTCTATAAGTACCGATGCTAAGGTAGAGTAGACACAGGTCATAACTCGAATCATCTATAGAGATCTATTATCGTAGGCCTCATCTTCCTGGAGCTGAGCCCGTCCTTGGATACATGCTCATTGTGGTCGGTGGTGGACCACCTGGAGGGGGTGGTGGTAGAACCTCGAATTACCGCCCACCACCTGCTGCATGGATAGCTCCTATGTGAGGTATGCCTACTACCGGAGGTCCTCCTCGATCAAATATTCACCTCCACCTAGATGGTCTTTCAACTATTTTTTGGTCATTAGTATGCTCGGTCGGGCAGTCGTGAGCCATGTGACCCTACCTTCCGTATGAGGAACACTACCTATTCCTCGCATGCCCTGCTCTATCTCAAGATCCCCGCACAACCAACCTTATCTCATGTGGGTTTCCACCAGTAGGTCTATTCCACTTACACCGTGACATCATATATCTTTATCTAGATGCATATGACTCTTCTATGTGATGTCGGGTGGGGGGTCTCACTGTCAGTGACTGCTCAGCAAGGAATCACTTCACAAAGAGTGCTCGCTCTAACACCCTAGCCTATATCAGGATTATGAGAGATACCATTGAAGCTCTAGTCTCCCATATAATCCCTTTATTGAAGGTCTGGGACCTGACTAAAGGGTCCCACACCATGTCAGTGGAATAGCACGACAAGCCGGTGAACCTCACTGAATACTGAGCCACAGTCATTCTGCCCTACTGCATGTGGAGAAGATCATGTATGTGCACAAAGTGTAAGGTACCTAGGATGAACTCTTCCATGAAAAGGGCCTCAATGTCCACCCAGATGATAGTCACCTCATCATCAACCTAGAGAATCAAGCACCACCATCTCTTCGATGCTTCCTAAAAAAGGCGTGTTGTTAGGATCTTCATGAGATCAGCTGGTGTGCCTACCAGTCGGGAAAATCTAACCACGACCTCTAGCCAATCCTCTGCCACTGATGGAACTGTCTCACCCTAGAACCTTGGTTAACTCTGGTGCTAGAACTCATGCAACGTGCTCAATTTTCATGAACCCTCTGTTGTTGGGGATGGTGGGATCAGGTTCCCAATGGGTAGTGGTGTTACAAGTAAACCACACGATGGTACAACTACATAAAGGGGGCCCAGCAACGAAGCCTCATCAATCATTGTACTGTCATCGAATAGTCTACCTAGAACCCATGCTAGTTATCTGCGTAGAGGAATCTTGAAAGAAATATGGTGCACCATGGCCAATATGTTATACCTGGTGCGATGACTCAAAGAGACCGCAAAGAAAACATTTGAATAACACACATGCAATTAGTGTTTTCATGCACTAAGTCGGAAAATAAAAGTCAGGATCCAGGTGTATGGATACATTGGCCTCCCCACCAACCCTGGATTCCTTGAAATGAAATCCACATTCATTGCACATAACACTATTGCCAAAACAAGAGATCAGAGTCCATGTTCTCCGGTAGAACCAACTCCTCGAATACTAATTTGTCACTACCCTTCCCCCCAAGGCCGGTTCCCTGACTACCCCAAACCCACCTTCTATAGGCCAGGGGTTGGAAACTAGCACCACAAAGGAATATCCCTAAAACTGGTAATCCATTGACTTTTAACCGGAAAACTCACAAAATCCAAGGACACAATAAGATACAAGTACAAAGTAGAATACATAGAAAATAGGGTGATTAAAGTATATAAACGGGATGGAATACAAGAACAACTGAAAAGTACATGTAAAACAGAAAACAGCTCCTGTGAACACCCACCAAATATCCTACCTGAAGTGTATGTACATCTCTCAAACTGTCATCTCCGCGGTACATCCTGTCTAATGTTCCACCACTGAGCAACCTCCAGTCCAGGAACCCTCTTCCTCGATCAATGATTTTTGACTTCTACACAAGACTCAACAAGGTGTAGTCATAGACCGTGCAGGGGTGAGTATAACCATACTCAGTAGGGACCCTAAGACACCTGAAGGCCTCTCAGAATACACAAAGGATAAACCACAATGCAATACCATAATCACTGATCATGAAAACAACAGTCAACCCTGCTTAGGTATATGCACGTACATATACCTATGTTATCAGGTACACTCATCTTGTTCATGAGGAAACACTAGGCCCAACTCTTTATCCAAAAGAATAAATGTTCCATGAAGGATAGAATACCATGATGGTAACACCACGTAGGTAAGTACCACAAAGGTAACACCACACAGAAGAATACCACAAATGTATCACCACACAGAAGTATATCAAAAATGTAAAGACTCATCTCACACCATGTATAACTTAAGTACAGAAGTATAGATGATTAGTTGTATTTCTAGATCATCTTACTTCATTCATAAGCTCATTTGTTGACCCACATGGGATCGAAGATGACCCACACAAGATATGAAGATGACCCACATAGAATCTGAACATGACCTACAAATGATATGAAGATGACCCACACAAGATTTGTAGATGACCCGCGCAGGATTGTTAGATGCTGACCCACACAGGATCTGATGATAACCCACACATTATCTGCATATTCTTCAAGTACAACCTTCCACAATATTCCTGCACTAATCTTGCTTGATTCTAGTATGATCTTCTCCTCAATCCATAGGTCGATACTTCAACTACCATGAAGTCCCAGGACGGAGTATCCCAAAGGTCCTTTGCATCATAAGGGACCCAACAGGACAAACATCATGTCATTAAGACGCTCGGTCTGTAAGTTATTAGTGTTTCTATTCCAAGGGCCTGGTTGGATTTGGGTTCAATCCAACCCGTCCATACTAAAAATTTCTCCAAAACTCATGTAGAGTATTCAAAAAGGAATGTCTCGATCCATGTAATATAGTTCCAAAGGTTGTTTGTCAAATGGACTCTTGGTTCTCAAGATATGGCCACAAATGCGTATGTTGGTCCAGATGGGCCTTGGTCCTGTCTGACCATGCCCGACCTGGCTCGACCCGGCCTGGGCTGACCCGAATCGGTTCGGGTCACCCCGCCCAAGTTCAGGTCTGGCTTGGATTGGCTGGACTGCGGCGGGCCCATCCCGATGGGTTGCTGTCCGGCCTAGCCCACAAGGTGGGTAGCCTGGCCTGCTAGGGTGGCCCGTGGTGTGGCTCGCTGGGCGGCCCGCTTCGCAAGGCCCACCCTTGCCACCACACGGGAGAGGCACACCCTGGGATTCCTGAATGGTATGAGGGCCCTTCGGTTCTCGCTAACCCTGTGGCACCATGTTGCACCACTTATTGGCACGTGGGACCCACCAGAGAAAGTGATGTGTTGCGTGACATGGTCGTCCGGGTTTCAGTTGGCTTCCCTTCTAGTGGCGCAATGATGCCACTACTCCAAATGCGGCCATCCATGTGTCAGCCGCACTCCAGGTGTGCCGTCATGGCTTAGTAGTCGAGTCCTCTAACTCTAGTAGTGTGGACGTGCACCACCCCAACTTCCACACGGCCGACCGGCATGCCTGCCGCCACCCTCCTCCACCTCGACCGATGGGGCGTGGCCTCCTTTGGCGGCACAGTTTCATAGCCCCTGCCATCGTGTTTGTTCGGTGTGCCAACGGTCACCTTGAACCCTTACTACGCTATTCACCAACACCAGTTGCTAGTGCTGTCAGGCCAGAGGGATTCCACTGGTCACGGGGTGAGATCTGGTGGCCAGTTTTACAATTTGAAGGCATCAAAGTTCATCTCGGGGAGTCATCGTCGCATGAAGTCCAACATGGTTGGGTTACGCTCAACCATAAGTTTTCCCTATGACGAACATGTGAAACAAAAAAGTATCAAAGGGATTGGGTCATGTTTTTTTGGAACACACCGTCCACGTTATACAGATAGGATGAGGCTTAAGTAGACTGAATTAACTTAAATTTACAAAGAACAGTCACGAATAAACCCCACCTCGACCGTTCATTAAAGATGGCGTGAGGAAGAAGATCAAGATGAAGAAAGGAACATTGAAATTCATCGCTCACACAATACGCTTCTGATTCGTGCTCTATCGTTGGTTCAACATTCTTGGTCTGGAGATTCGTTCTTCATTGGTGTAGGTTCTTCGTTGGTGGATGATCTTCCACCAAGAGTTCTCCAAACAAAACTAGTTTTCCAAAAATCCCCCCCCCCAAAGGTGTGTATCCCCTCTAATTTAAGATGAGTTATTAGATTTAACATAACAATTAATTTCACCACATTAAAAGAGGGGTTTAATGGTCTGGTGGCCCCCCCCACCAAATTCAAAAAGTGGTGGAGAGACTTTGAATAAAAATGAAACAATGGTTTTATTTTATTCCTCCACAAAATAGAAAAATTCAACTTCCACCATGAACCTACTAAGGTTGAAGTAAACATCTCCTTAAGATATTATCGGTACTGTGAGTTCAACGGTTTCCTCGAAATTCAATTCCGAGCACCGGTTCAAAAGTTAAAAATTCTAGGTCACATGTTAACTAAACAGAATTAATGAAAGTTTGTAAATTTATTCCATCCACTTCAGGCCCCAAAATCACATGCTATCAATTTTCAAAAACTCGTAATATTTGAATATAATAAAAAAATTTACATTGAAAATTCTGGGTCTTTACAATCCATGACATATTGCATCAACATATCTACGGATACATTTCATTTTCAGTTCATTGAATAAATGTCATGTGTTTCAGTTTACTAACATTCCCTATCGATATTTACTTATCTATTTATATGAATGGATTGTGCTTCCAGTTATTACATTTCAAAATTTCATACATAATTCCATTCTATTTATTTATGAGATGGAATGGGAATTCAGTTATTCCACTTTCTATATTAAATATTCTCCCGGATTCGTTCTTTCTTCCTCAATAGTTTGTCCTTAGTGATCATTAGATCTCATCATTATTATCTTTACTTCCCTAGGAATCTATGAAGTATACTAAGAAATATAGGAATGTATTTACTATATGGATAAGAGTTATCCTTATAGTTATTTATTTTTAAAGAAAAAAAATGTTGTAGTCAATGTATTAATTTATAATGCAATACTCATTTTTGTATCCGGTTTACCAAGACGACTAAACTGATCGGTCCTTCAAGGCTTGATTCCTTATAATCATGGAAATGTATTTTGTAGCAGACACAAACTCTGGGATACCTAGGGCTGGGTCGCTACAAAATTCGGTTCTCCAAAAAAACTATTTCAGTAAATATTTAAAAATGGTGATGACATGTTATGGGAAATGCATTTTCATTTTAAGTGAATGATATAATGTATATATTTTAATTTCAATGATATTTTTTAAAATAAAATATTCATTGACTTTGAAAACCGATAATTTGTGTATATAATGTTCAAAATGCATATTATAATCATTTATATAGGGTTGGTATATTACTAGTGGGCTATTTTACTTTGTGGAGGTAGTACATTGAAGTTTAATTCCTTACATTTTTTTTAAAAATGTGACAGTTGTATCTAATTGTCCAAAACCTAGACTAGTAAAAACTCTCTATTGTGTAATGTGATGTGTAATTATTTATTTATTTTTATAAAAAATTTACACAACATATTTCAGCACTGGATCAAGGAAACTAGGGTCTGGGGCATTTCAGTTCATATAAAAGGAACAATTTAGTCATTTTTGGAGACTATATGTTGATGATTCTAGTAGTTTAGAGGTCCTAGGGTTTATTAATTTTGAAAACATAAATTCATAATTTTTTAGGGTCAAATGAATGAATTGAGAGGATGTAGTTCATTTGATAGGGAATAATGTAATTGCTGAGAAACTTTATACAGTGTTTTATTAGATTAGTATTTTAGTAAACGATTTTATTTATACTTAAAATCAAGTAATAATATTTTTGAGAAAATTTTCATTGAAAATAATATTTACAATGAATTGTTTTAATTAATTTAATATATGTAATTAATTATTCCAATTATTTATTGTTTTAAAATTAATATATTCCAAAAACCAATATTATTTTTTAGGAATACATTAAAATAACTATATTTACTAAACCATTTTAGTAAAATATTATTCAGTATAACATTAATTAATGGAAAAAAACTATTATTGTCATATATTTTATAAATATATGTGATATATTTTGTTTTTGTTTTATAAAATTTAGAAGACACAAATATATAGTTATTATATTATAAAAAATTGAATATTATATTTATGTTTTAAATAAAAATGTGTTTTTATTTATTTATAAAATAAATGAATTGAAAAGAATAAAATAAAAAATAAAAAATGTGAAATGTTTTTAAAATATATACATGACTAGAAAATATAAATTACATGGTTTATAAATAAATATACATATTTTAATATATATCTATATATGTGTATGTTTTTAAATTTAAATTTAATAAATGTATATATATATATATTATTCAATTTTATTAAATATTATTATTTTATTATTTTATTACCTATATATGTTATTTTATTATAAGAAATCTATTTATTTTTTTTTATAAAAAAGTATTTCATTTTGAACTTTTTGAAAAATATTCAAAAATAAAATCAAAAGTGAAAATGGAGTGACAATTATCAAAGGGGATAATTGTTGTTCCATGACTCTTAAATATGACTATACAGAAAAGGCATGAAAGGTTTAAAACAATAGAACTAAAAAAATATATATATAATCAAACGAAAATGAAAAGGAGGATTATTATTCCTCTTAATTACCCCACATGCCACATTCAACTCATCTTCCATCAACCTACAATACCTAAACCACCTACGAGGTCATGCCATTATTATCCTCAACTAGTGACCACACGGTTCAGGACCAGTGCCAGTGAAACCCCTCCATCACCAACACTCGATCATCCCCCACTTACACAATTCATCTCCCTCATTTTCTCCTCCGCAAACTAGCACCAACTGACAAACATGCACAGAGACCAACTCCATTGATACAGATGATGATGTCTTTTTCTGTGATTAGAAATGGGGGATTTAAAGGTTCTTAGGGGTCACATGAACGTTTGTCTTCACCAAAAATAGTGATAATTATTTTTTCCATTCATGGAATGTAATATGAAAAAATTTATACATATGATTTGTGTTTTGAGTTTCTCTTTTATTTTTATATAAATTTATAGCTAATTATCCTCTATATGAAGTATTAGAAACCGATTATTTTTTTATTATAAATTTAAAGAACTCCTCCATTATGTTTATAAAAAACTACTTAAACCACTAATTTGGTTCATGTTCTTAAGAGAGAAAGAGATTAAATCCCCCTTTTTTTCTATAATCATGTAAGGGATCATTTTATTTTTCTGATTTATTTTATAATAACTATATAAATTATATTTTGAAAATATTTTACAATGAAAAACTATTTATTTCCAAAAAATTATCCAGAATTTTAAGGGTGATTTGAATTTTTTTACAAGCTACATATTCATTCGAATTCATATGTGACAGATTAATTAATTATTATGATTTTGTTTTTATGTGAAAATGGATTTATTTATGTTTATCAATTAATGGTTTTTTACAAATGGTTACATATATTTGTGTATATATATACATATATATGCATAGATAACTTATTATTTTCTGTATATTTTAAGTTAGGGGTTTTTTAATCATTATTTCTTAAACATATGTATGTAAGGGATCGTTGGGTTATTTTGTTTTACAATGTTATACATATATATGGAATTATCTTGAAATATTATTATTTTAAGAATTTACAAGCTATGTGTTGTGCTTTATATTTAATTAGTAAGGGATTTGTTTTTGAAATTATATTGCAAGTGTCTATTTTATTTCATCAAAATTATAGTTGGTTTTCAATGGGATACATATATATCTGTATGTATATACATATTTCATTCTATTATCAATGAATATATGGGATAATAATTTTATTCTAGAATTTTATAAGAATTTATACATATGTAAGGGTGTATTTTAGCTTATCAAATTATAGTTCTCTTAAAAAGAGTTATATAAATGTATATATTTGTGTGTGTGAATATATTTGAATATATAAACATATATGACTTATTATTTTCATTATATATATATATATATGAGTTAAGGGTTAAATTCAAAATTCGACCCTTAAACTGATATTTTGTAAAGGATTAATCAAATTCAACAAATTATTTTTTTGTGAAAATATTTATGTATATATATGTGTGTGTGTAGTTGTATATATATGTGTTCTCGCATTTATAACTGTCTATTTTCAGCATATAGGTGATCAGAGTTTTGAATATAAGGAATAATTCTAAAAAATATGGTTCGAAAGGATTTAATTATTTTCAAATTAAAATAGATTTTTCATATGTATATATATATTTAAAGATTTATACACATATAATTAAATGTAATTATTTCAATCTATTTTATGAATTTATCAAAATTAGAAACATATGGTTTTTTGTTTTGTCAAATGACTCTTCTCTATAATGACACACACACACACACACTTACACCAATATATATATATATATATATATATATATATTGTAAATGAATATGTTTACTTATATATGTGTTAAACCTTGAAATGAATATTTTGTTCCAATTTTCCCTTCTGAATATAATCTCTTATTTGTAATGTAAAAAAATAACAAAACCCCATTTTTTATTGTGTGCCTTAGAATTTTAAAAGGGTGATTATTTTTAATTTCAATTATTATTTCATGCATATATATATCATATTATTTATTAAAAAAGATAAATCATTAATTTACAAATCCAAATAATATGTTATAATTTACTCTTATTCTATTTTTTATGGTTATGATTATGTGTAACCATATAATTTAAACGATAATAGCTATCATTTTATGTGACAAATATAAACAAGTTATTAATTTCTGAGCGAAATAAACCATTTCATGTTCCGATATTCATTCACACTACATGTTTTTTCAACCATAGTTAGTTATGGTAATCATGTAATTTATAAATGAAACTTTGTCCATTTTAAAAAGAATGTATAAATTTATTTCATTATAATTTTTATTTGTGCATTCAATATAAAAAAAGATACTTACCTGTATTATATATACATTTTTTATGTTTAACCATATTCATATGAGACATGAATTGTAACTATAAAGTGATGGGTGAGGCCCTCTATAACTTATCAGTGAATCGGTAGGTATTATGAGAGAAAACAAAATTGGGTTTTTTCCGAGGACATACCCAAGTATTTTCAGACCTCTTGGATGAGCCCTTGAAAATGTGTTTCTGATGTCCATAATTATTCATCCCCTTGAAAAATGCATTGGACATAGTAGGTTATGGAAGGTCCTTCTATATCCCATCGATGCATTAGTAGGTCTCAAGGGACAAACTAGTGTCATGGAATGAGGCTTTGATGGTATAGTTATGTATAGTCTTGGAAGGAGGCCTTGGCTATGTATTTATGGTGTCTTCCATTATTAATTCTCTCATTATGAATAAATTATTTGACCTTCCAAGTTATTATTTGACTAGTAGAACGCCAATGGATAATAATCATTCTTTTATGAATATTTTATGGCCTTATTTAACTTATTCTTATTACTCATAACCATTAAATTTTCTAAATTTACAAGTTATAATGATTTATATTGATGGATATAGTTATATGTATAAAAATTCATTTATAAGGATGGATTAATATTTAGGTTCTAATATATAAAACAAAGGTTCTAATTTTTTTTATCATTTCATGGTTTAGATTTATGTGATAATCCATATTGTTTAATGTTCAACTCCAATCAAGTAATATTTCAAGTAAAATTTTTTATTTTCACACCTGGTATGTCATGAATAATTAGGTGTGTCCATTATATAACTTATATGAGGCCTTATATGATTTTTTATTCAAGTGCATTATTATTTAATCATGCAATTTATTTTCCACTTTTAAATAAATATTGAAAATTTCAAAAATGGGATGCTCTTAAAATGTTTTTTGTAACTCTCAAAAAATGGCGATGACATGTAACGAGAAATGTATTTTATTTTTAAGAAAATGTTTCTATGTACGTATTTTTATTTTAAATAAATGTATTAAATGAATATATTTATTTATTTTAAAACCCCTTTCTGGGAATATTTAATGAAAATCCTACGTATTGTAATCATTTTTATAGGTTTAGTATATTTCAAAGTGACGTGCATTAATTTGTGGAAGCATTAAACAGAATATTACGTTTGCACATTTTTTTGGAAATGTGACAATTGTATTTAATTCTCCAAAACCTAAACTTGTAATGATCCACTATTTTGTAATGTGATGTGTAATTATTTAGATCTTTTTATAAAACATATTTCACCAATGACTCTGGTAATGTAGGTTCTAGGAAGTTACACAAATGAATGGTATGAGTCTTATATATCAATACACTATTTAACCTCACTTTGTGAATACATTATATAAATAGAAAACCAATTTTTTTAATAAAAATGTGACTTTTTAACATTAGATTCAAAAATGATTATAATAGGATTCCTATATACATTGGAAATTTCAAAAAATTTAATTTCATTCCTTATCTTAATATTTCATTACTATAATTGTTTTGAAAACATTTAGGATATTCATACATAGTAATACAAACAGGGATATAATAATTTTTGTAAATTATCTATTCTCAACTTAAAACCTACATTTAAAAAAAATACTCTTAATTTAATAATATGTATATATTGATAAGATAAATTAAAAAATTTGGGTTTGTTTATAAATGTTTAATTATAATATTTGAGAATTTATATTCTAATGGAAAATGTATAATATAAAGAAGATGAAAATTATTGAAAACTAACTCATATTAAATAGTTATCATATAAATGTAACTATTTTTAATTGATTATCATTTTTTAACTACTAATGGTAATATAAAATTTCTTTATTCATTTACATATGTATTTATTTCAATGAAATGTTATTGAATAAATTAAATTATTTAAAAGTAATTATATATCATGATCTTGAGTGTTATAGGGGTACCATGGAATGAGAGAGAGGAATACCAAACAAATAATTTTGTTTATACCCACAAGGAGATGACTAGAAGGAACTAATGATGGTCTATGGATTTTTATGGATATAAGGATTGAAATAAAATTTTATCTAATGAAATGGAATTCCCACATATATATAGATTAACATGTAGTCTTTTCCCATGGTGTAGTGACATAAAAAACCCATGGAAAAATTGTACATATATTATATCCAAAAATCCATTTCCTTGAAATTCCGATTCCACCCTATATTTTTCTGACCCTTTTGAATATTTATAATTGGATTATATAAAACCATAGGGCGAAGGTATACAAAATATCCTTATCAAGGCCAATAAAAAATCTATTCGATGATTCTATGTGGAGAAGGGTAACTACCCTATATATTTTTATAAATCCTTCAAATACCAAACACCCCAGAAAAAAACATTATAGCTCCAGAAATATGAATTTCTCTCATCCCTATTTTCCTTAGAGAAACCACTTCGTATCTCACTCACTAATAGATTAGTGAGTGTGAAATGTTGATCTCTATACATCCTCTTAAATTATAATATATGATTTATGTGATATCATAAATTTTGAAACAACAATATATTTGGGAGACTTTTTCAATAGGGTGATTTATAAGAGATACTTGTGTAAGGGTTAATCCTGAAATTTCGGCGACATATCTTGTGGTAGGGATACCATGATCACCAATAAAAATTTTCCAATGAAAATTGATCTACAATCCCAATATATGATGTCTAAAGATACTCTAATGCATTATTTGAGACCATGGATAAAAATAAATAGAAAAACTCTCTTACCCAATGCACTTATTATATGACTCAAAACTCAAATCTGCATCAACATTCCTAATATAATCCAATCGAAATCCCCTAGTCCTCACCATGAAACAATACATCACATTTTTTAAATACATAATCCTCAATTATTTCATCAATTTATGAATATAAAAAATAAATGGGGACTAAAAATGTCATTCTCACAAGAATTAATCAAATAATATGTCAATAAATATGATATTATATATTCAAAACAGAATCCCAATACCATGAAAATGGGAGTCCCCGTAATGTAATTACATGAGAACCCTTATATTTGTATCCATTCATTCATATATGATAAACCCCTTGGAAAAAATAGGAACTTTTACAAAGAAACCTCTTATAAATATCAATTGTTTTTTATCCACCTCACTTGAAACACCCCTTGAGGTAATCCACTTCTAAGGAAACTTTGAATTGATCTACGATCCTTATAAATTAAAAGGAAACATTAACCTCCTCTATTATAACACATAGATATTTTAGAATTTATTTTTCATTAAGGAATTCATTTTTTAATATATTTTGAAATATAAAAAACTAAAATTATTATAATAATAATTGTCAAAAATAAAATTTTTCTAATTAAATGCTCTGTAAATGAAATATAATTATCAAAAATAAATTATAATTAACTTATGAAATATTATTAATCTTATATAAATATTTTGAAATATTTTTCTTATGAGGACCTATTTTTCATAAATTTTTTATGTAAAAATTTATTCATATTATAATGATAATTTATTTTCCAAAAATGTATAAAATGAAATCACACATTAAAAATTGGTTAAAAATGAAAATTACATCATTTGATGAAAAATGATATTTTTAATGAAACTTTTTTTATATACTCTATGTATTTATTAATTAATAAATAAAATTAATCATTATTATTCAATTATTTTAATGAAATTTTTAGAAAAAAATATTCAATAATATGTTTTCATATTAATTTAATGGTTTTAACTATTCAAAAATCGTAATAAATTCCGTTTTCTACTTAAAATTTTTTAAAAACATTATTCATTGTGTTTTCTAGGATTATTTTAAAATCAATTTCCACCAATTATTTAAATTGAATTTGATCAATTATTTTCATGTTTTTAAATCAATAAATTCAATAATTTTTAATTGGGATAAATTAATTTTTTGTCATATTAAAAAGTTCTTATGGTAAAAAAGTTGTCTCCGTTAGTGTTAAATTAAGTTAATGAGGGGGTTTAACTAAAACATATGGTTTAAAAATTATTAAATATTTTCTAAATTTGAATTTTTGTAGATAATTAGACCATAAAATATCTTTTATTCAACACTTTGTCTAGTTGGTTCCACATACACATTAATATGACATTAAATATTTTACTATTTTAGGTACATATAATAGTCTCATCCACATCACTTATAAATGTGAACCCACTCCCTTCACTTATCAACAATCATTTATACATATAGAATATCCCATACCTAATCAACTATCTTTCTATATTACCTCACCACAACCTAATGCATTTGGTCATCCAAAAAGACCATCCTTTGAATGATGAATGTATAATAAAAAAGTGGTTTCCCAAATAAGAGGGAATTTTCATTACCAATTGGGAAAATAACCTCCCAATAGTGAATTGTGTTTTATGGGGTCGATAATATTTATTGTAAAATAAAGTTAAAATAGTTCCTTATAGTTTTATCGTAATGTAATTTGGACCACATATGATATTCTATATGTGACCATCATATAAATTAAGTGAAATGACAAATAAAAATCACAAATTGAAATTCAACAGTATGGAAAAAATTCTTTGCAAACCATCATGGTTTTTTCATTATTTATGGTCTAAAGAAATTATTTTAATGATAATGTAAAGGGTTATTATTATCTGGGATATAGGGCTATGTTTAAAGTCCACCATAATAAGTTTTGTGTACTAAAATAACCACATTGTGAGTTCAGTTTACAATTAAGGATTGGTCATAACAGATTTAACCATTATTGTTATTAGCTGGTTTTCCATGTTTCCCTACCTATATAATGGTCCCAAAATAACTAGATTACGTCAGTGAAGTTGACAATAAAATTATCACATGAATAATTTTATGATGTATGAATTTTGTTCAAGAATAAATTATATCATGTATATGTTCGCTCATGAAGGTAATTGAGTTTTCTATTGTTGTTCAATCCATAATGAGTGTTCTGTTTGCAAGGGGTATAATGTTGAAAAGGAGCTCACTTTGTGGTGTAGTGCATCTAACAATGTATAAGTAGTTTATTAGATTCATTTTTTTCATGAAGTAGTGGAAACTCTTGACTAAATCATGTTATATGGTGAAAGGAATTTCTTTAAGGGTTTAAATTAGTTTCATAATATATAAAATTATTTAATAAAAGGAATCATCAATAATAAGTCGCTACAAAATATTGTGTATTTCATCTCCCAAGGGATGAGGGATCTTTAATGAATTCTCATATGTTTATAAATATATTCTGATATGATTTAAATAAATTGATGAATAATTTTAATGACAAGTCCAAAAACATATTTGGATTGTGAAATAATCCTTCAAATTGTGAATGGTTGTAAATCGAGAGGGATACTGAGTCAGCTTTGAGCACTTTTACAGTAGTTTCCTTTGGTAAATTTGGTACATTGACACATTGAGTTTTTATGCATGTTGGATACAGAATAGTGAGGGTAAACCAATTAATAATCATCATAATATATGAATTCATTAATTTCCATTAATTTCATGCTCTGGGGATGATAGATAATTTTGTTTTTATTAATAATGATATTTGATCTGAAAATAAAATTTTAAAAACCACTCATACGATGATCCACTCCCTCAAGTTATCTAAACAATTTGGTCTAACATAACAAATATATTTCATGTTTTATTCATATATAGGGTACTATAAATATTTATAATTGATCAATAAGTATCATTACTATACGAATATTTTATTTATATTAATGGAAAACCCTTTTTATTCCATTCTCCATCCTATGGGAAATGATAATGTCATTCATTCTTATTTGTGAATGATAACCTTAACAAAATGATGTGATTCATTATTCATTTCTAACATAAATATCATGTAATATAGATGGATGTAGTGAATATAAATATTATATATTGAAAATATTTTAAAAAAATATATATTATTATTTTTCTGCCATTATTTCCCTTCAATGTAAAATTATAATTTTACTCATTCACACCTATAGAAAACCATCTCCAATGAGTGATGTAATTAATTTTCCATCACTAAATTATATGAATGATTATAAAATTGTTAAAAATTAATAAATATGATTATTAAAAAATATTAATATTAAAGAAATAATGAATTCATTAATAATGTTCAAAGACCGAAATCATCAAGTTAATATAATAATTTGAAAAAAAACAGTTAACACTGAAAGTTTTATATTAATAAAAAAGTGTAAATAAATTGGTTATTATAAATTATTATTTTAATGATATTTTTTAAAATAATTATGGATAAGGATCTGGAATAAATGTATAAAAAATATGACTTTTTTATAAAACATCTTAATAATTCATACAAATAATTTTAGGACTAATTTTGAAAGGTAACATTTTATTCTCATTTTATATATGGATTTCCTATGTTTGGATATCATTAGGGAGAGTTATATTGTATAAATCTTTTAAAACCCATATATTTTATTATACACTATTTATTTAATGGTAATATTTGTTATCTTTTTATTCTTCTCTATATGATATTTTAAATTATTTGGGAAATGTTTTTAATAAATGATGAATTTATTTCCCCACTGGTCAAGGGAATTTCTATTCCCTTCCCATATTATTTAAATTTATTTAAATATAGTGACATCATATGATCACATAATTATTTAATATAATGTTCTGTTGTAATAATATTTTTTATATTAAAATTTGAATTCATACAAATTTTCCCAATAACATTATTTATGACTTTTAACTAAATTCATGAAAGGAATATTTTTTATTAACGTTTACCACATGATAAAATTTTCTATATTTTAGGGAAATTATTTTCATTTAAGAATACATTAAGAAATTTCTTCTTTATTATCAATTAAAATAATTTTATAAATACTCTAGTAATTTTTATTTAATGATTTTTAAAAGAAGTGGACAACATTATCATGTTTTCAAAGTAAAATATTTGTTTAATGGTATTTCTCATATCACTCAACATTGTTGGATTTTTATTATGATTTATTAGAGATATAATATATAGATTTTAGACAAGATCTTTCTTCATAAGGCTTATGATTATGTTAAGATAAACTAATTATAATACCCATTTATTTTCTTCGACTTATAATACATATATATATCACCTATTAATTTATGATTTTCATTACATAACATTAAGATCCACTCAAGATCCATTTTGTTCTAGTTGATTTGAAAAAAATGGATACATTAAAAACTAGTTTATAAGTGGAATAAATAGAATCCCACAAATTTCTTCATGACTAGAAACCTTCTTATAAATATTATACATAATACCGTTCATCATAAATTATTGAATGGAGAAATTGGAAAACAAAGGCTTATAAGAAAAGTATTGTTAAATAAGTGAGATGTCTATATAACAAGTGCATAAGTATATGAGAACAATTTAATAACATACTAAAACCATACTCTAGACATCATATATTTTTAACAATATTCATAGTAAAAATAATGGATTTTAATAAAACATTTATCATAATTTAATAAAATAACATGATCCATGGGATCCTTGTAACACCCCCAAATGATAAAGGGTCAAATGACTAAATGATATGAATCATGTAAAAAAGGTGCACCTTCATTTTTGAGAGCCTATCTGATTAGAACACCACAGTTAAGCATGCTTGGCCTAGAGTAGTGATCAGGATGGGTGACCTTCTGGAAAGATTCCCAGGGTGTGTGTGAGTGAGGACAAAGCACACTAGAAACGACATGTGTTGGCCTGTGGGGACAGTCATTAGTCAGATGATCCATTCGGGCATGTGGGTGGACCCTGGGGTGGGCCCCACTTGTCTGTGGGGAAACTGGTGGTACCTGGTGGGCCAGGACCTGACGGCCATGTTAAGGCGGGGTGGTTGTGATGTCACCGGGACCTATTTGTTACATTTGGTATTAGAGGTGGTGCCCAGCCTTAAGTGTAGTGCACTACCTGGGTTGAGATGTAGGGCCCACAACGTGGGCATTGTGCTCTAAAAGGGGGGTGATTATTACACCCCCAATTGATAAAGGGTTAAATGACTATATGATATGACTCATGTCAACAATGTGCACCTTCCTTTTCAGGAGCCTATCGAATTAGTACTCCACAGTTAAGCATTCTTAGCCTGGAGTAGTGATCGGGATCGGTGACCATCTAGAAAGTTTCTCAGGGTGTGTGTGAGTGAGGATAAAGCACACCATAAAGGACATGTGTTGGCCTGTGGGGAAATTCATTAGTCAGATTACCTGTTCGGGCATATCGGTGGACCCTGGGTGGGCCCCACGCGTCTTTGGGGAAACTGGTGGTACCCGATGGGCTAGGACCCGACGACCATGTTAAGGCGGGGTGGTTGTGCTTTCACCGGGACCCAGTTGTTACAATCCTAATATTGACATGGGACATGGAATTTTCGTATACCCATAATCATAGAAAATCAATTACTTAGTATTCAACGACTCACTTCTATAACTATAATAGTGTAGTGGGTTCACTCCACAACCCATTATATTATTCAAGGATCACCCCTAATAATTTCATTGTGGTTGAGGTTCACTCTCTATAACATATTAATAGTCATGTTTTCATCCTTTAGAATCATAATGGACAATGTACCACACCATACAACATGCACTCTCCATTATTTTTTTTAACTCATGAGATATCCATCATTATTCAATTAATGGTAAGGTGATATAGGTCCCACCTATCACATAATATATGAAATTGTATTCCTAAAAAATCAGAAAAATTTAATCATATAACAACACAAGAATATAAATGTGTTTCCTAAATATTTCATTATATCATAACCATGGAAATTAAATTAGATATACAATAATTTTATCTTTTATTTACATAATAAACCATGGAAAATGATTTCTTTTCAAAAATTTAATTTCATGATAAATATGGAAAAATATTAAAAATAAAAATATTGATTTCCTTGGATCATATATCTAGTGAATAATGAGTAATATAAACAAGAATTCATCTTATGTGGAAAATGATTTTTGAAAGAATACATGGAAAAATTTCTTGAGGTAAATAACCTTTTCTACCTGAAAATAAAAATTAAAAAACAAAAAGATTATATAATATTTTTAATATCCTATTATATTAAAATCGTATTTCAAACATATATTATATTATTTAAATCATTTATTTTCCATGATCATTGGAAATAAAATTCATTTCATACATGTTAAAAAATATTCATTTTACATTTTTGGAAAATGGTCAAAAAACTTCCTCATTCAAACAAAAACAAAATTTTTAATTTTAATAAATTATTAAAAAAGTCAAATATGGGTAAAATTTATTTAATTAATAATTTTATATTATATAAATCATTATTTGAATCTCTTATAGACAAAATGAACAATGATGAAAAATTATTTTTGACCAATGAGAGAAAAAAAGTCACTTTTTTTAAAGCATATTTTGATCTATGGAGTAATAAATTATAGGAAAATGAAAAAAAACATTAATTATCAATGAAAATACATCAGTTTATAAAATTATAATATTTATTTATATTTTTATCATAATATTTCATCATTAGAAACATAATCATAAACAATACCAATAAATGATAAAATTGCAACATAAAACTCCAACGAATTTTATAACTCTTGGATTGTAATCCCCATGATATAATAACAACAAAATAAACCTTAAGTATCATGAAAATATTTACTTTCATGATATATAATTCAATGGGGTAGTAAATATACCACAAAAGAAATTAGGTGTGAATATGGAATTAGTCTCCTATAAATTAAAAGTGGGACCAACAATTCATTACTTTCAGTATCTACTTACTTTATACTAATTTTAACCTCCTTTATAATAATATAGGATTATTTTAACTATATTGTGTAACCATAATCATATATATCATATAAAATTCTATGTATGACCCTTTGGATCCTATTTGTTGACAATTCCTTTTTAAAATCACTCTTTGGATAATAATGACTTCGTTTTTCACGTATATTGTTGTGTGGATTATTTTTCCCATTTATTTTCTACATATTTACATATTCTTCATAATTTTAAATATTAGGTGAATATAATATATGTTCTTTAAGTATTAATTTATATTAATCCATAAGGTTTATACATAGAAATTTAATAACACTACTAGTGGAGGTGGTAGGCACTATATAGTCATGAACGTTGTTTCCATTTTCTTGATGGATAGAATGGAAGGAAGTTAAAACATATATCACATTTCAAGATTCATTAAAATTTAATACATATTAAATATATTAATTTTATTTATCCTTATTTCCGTTCATCTATATTATAATTAGAAACTAAATCACATCACTTCAAAAGGTAATGTTACGTCATACACACATGCGACATTATTGAATTCCCATGGAATGGAAAATAAGAATTTATAAGTGATATTTTTAGTATAATAACTATAAAAATTTCCTAAATATAAAAAATAACTACTGAAAAATCATTATATTTTTTCATTTTCTGTGGTGATTGAAAATAAATTACTTATGTTCAAGATGTTGTTGTCTGTCGTAGACACGATTATCGATTTAATTTTACATAATATGAAACAGAATAAATAATTTGGTAATAATGTAAACGAAAATATATCTTAGTGATTGGTAGATACTAATTTTATTACATTAGTCTCCTTGAAGAACATTTTATGTTGTTTGATAGTGAAATAATATGAAAATTCTTAGTTAAGGACTATATGTCTTCTTTAGAAAACATGTCTTGGTTTACAATAGAAGCCCAATAATTAATTTTTTTTAAAGTTCATATATGATGCACTGAGTCAATTAAGGAATTTATCCATTTATTTATTAGATGATAAAAAGGTTTTTGGTAGGTTTTAGTGGATAAGGGAGGGGTCCCCATTTAAAATTGGTCTATGAGACACAATGATAAATTTTGAAATATAAATGGTGTAAGGATGTTTTAAACAGTAAGAAATACTAAAAATAAATAATTATAAAATAAGATGATATGAGGGAAAAATATTTTCACCAATCTATATTTGGATAAATTCTATGTCATTTTACCCCTTCTGTTTTAAGCTTAACACCTCTATAAACTTGTTTTATCCTTAACCAAAGTGATTAATGTTTACTAATTTTAATATTAATTATGAACGAAAATTAATATGAAATTATCATATAATATTAATTATTCTGATTAAAAATATGGAATAAATTTCTTCAAAATATATTAATAGAAGTGTAAACATTTAATTTAATAATAAATTTCCATGCTTGATGATAAAGTTGTTTTCCAAATTGAAAATTTTCATAATTAAAAAATATTTTAATATCGATATTCAATAAAAAAAGTTTAAAATATTAAAATTTAGAATAATAAATATATAATTAAAGGAATATAACTTTTAAAACATTTTTTAATCAATATTTACATTTTAAATTTATTTAAATGAAAATAAAAATTTTAATAAAATTTGGTATTTTTTCAATCAATGAGAAATTATTCATTTTGGAAAATGCTAGAAATTTTTAAAAAGGATATATTTAGAATTTTTATTCAAAAAAAATATTGAAATATTTATCAAATAATTTTTCAAGAAGTGTCAAAAAAAAATTTATTATTTATTCAGAAAAAGAAAAAAACAATCTGTTTGATAAAATGTTATTTTAATAAAATATTAAAAATTTACCAAAATTTAAGTATTCTTTGTAAATATATTTTCTTTATATAAACCCATTATATATAAATTTCAATATATGATTATTCTTATTAATATTTCCAACATTAATGGCTATGTTATGACAATCTATCTTATAAAATAGTATTAATAGAATATGATGGATCATTAAATCTTCGAGGATCACATCACACATTATATTGAAGACATTTATATTCATTATAAAAAAATTAAAAAATATAGCTTTTATCACTCCCCCCTCCCAGTTAAAATATAAACATCCTAGGTTTTTTAATCGAGTAGTAAACCTCTCCCATTTTAATTTTTGAATTATTAGGAATTTCTTTTTGTTTTTTGATCATCATAACTCAAATATAAGTTATCTATAAAAAAATATCATTTTTTTGGGTTTAAAGGTTTAGAGTTTTCCCATGTTTTTTGGTTGGGTTTTGGGGGAATCAAAGGCTTGATTTCATCTTTCGGGTGTTGTAGTTCAAGTGGCATAATTTAGGGTAAAACAGGTAGCTTATTACAACTAATCGTGTACCCTATTTTTCCGTTGTCCACAATGTGTAAAACCATATGGGGAAAGATTCATGACCATGCGACCATGTCACCACTATTTTCCGATGTATTCTTCATGGTTTTTGTATGGTTAGTAATAAAAATTTGGCAAGACACATAGGTACTTCCATAAAGGTTGTTCCTTCACATTGTAACATGCATGGTTGTTGTGAGCTTTGGAAAACCATGCGAGTTAAATGTGAGATCCTTTATAGAAAAAAAATTATGATTCTCCCTCCTCTATATTCATTTTTTCTCTCCCTTTCTTTCCTCCTTGGTCATCTTCACAGTAGGAGGGTTTCCTCCATTTTTTCTTCCCCACCTTTTTTTGGTCTATCTTCCCCATCAGATATCATTTCATCAATCTATCAGATGTGTTTGAACCATATCGGTCAGGCTTATCCAATCAATACATCCTCCCTACTTATGTGTCACTTCACAAAGCACTAAATATGATTGAATCAATTTACTCTATTTATATGGAGTTCTATGGAAATGGAGATTTCTTCCAAACCACTTGGAGCTAAAGAATAATACAAAATGTGCCTATGAGTATGATACCATGGTAGGTGGTTCATAACTTTATTCTTTTTATAGTCATTTTGGGGTTGATAATTATAGTGAATTAGTTGGTAATTTAGAGATACGCCCATGATTGATACTAAATTTATAATATTCCCCTGTGGGAATCCATTGGAAATTTTCAAGCCATATTATGCATTCCAGGATGGGTTAGATGAGATCTAGCACCATGGGTGGGTAGGATGGGGGGTGTTATTTATTTAATTTTAAATTTTTGTCTAATTAAAATTTAATATTTCAATTATATTTATTTTTCTATTTATTTAAATATAATTATTAATATATGTTTCTTGTAATTTCCTACATGGATCCATGTGATCATGATGGGCTCAGCCACAGGTATGGAGGTGGAATGACCATTAAGATTAAGGAGATGTGATCATCTAATTGTACTTGGCCCTTATTACATGGGCTTTGGTGACCATCAGTTGAGAATCAAGGACGTAGGTTTAAGATGGAGATTCATGTAGAATGTGGGCATGGCCTAGGAGGAACTGGATGGAAATGATATCAGGTTGAGTGATTTGGTACAAGGGAAATGAGGTGCTCGTTGGATGTTTCTTAGGTACTAAATTGGTGATTTTTTATCCCTCATGATGGATAAAGAACTGATTGGAGTCTTGTGAACATAGGTTGACTCAGGGTTGAAGTTTTTTTAATCACTAGTTGTGTGTAATAGTCCACATTATTGCATCATAAGTGAATGGTTTTGGGATGATTTATACATAAATCCATGGGGAAGGTGAGGACTGATCAATTGATAGCATTGAGGCAATTTGTTTGGGGCTGAAGCTCGCCATATTGAGGTGGAAAATCCTAGACTATGTGGAGAGGATGAAGTATTTCATTACACAGAACATCATGCTATGATCTGATAATGATTTTTATTTGAGGATTTATATAGACGTGCCTCACTATGTCAGGCTTTCAAAGAATGAGTTCTCTTGAGTAGGGGTATGAGGGACCAAGGTTCTACATGATTGGGAATTCTATTTGGCCATCGATAATTTTTTTAAGACATGATATTTCATGAGGCATAAGGTGCTGGGTTTATTATTAAGCGGTGGAACCTGAGGGATCAACTAGGGTTTTTTACATCATTGGATAACATGAGCCATGTGACAGAATTCCTTTTCTCTATAGATATTCTTGTATTGGAAAAAGTAGTTTAAATCTTCTTAGTGGTTTTTTAGCACCAGAGATGATTTATTATTTTATTCAAATTTCATAAGATATTATATTTATTTTTTTATAAACTGCATAAAAACTTATGTTGGTTCACAAACATGGGTGTCACCATATAAAGACTCATTCTCACACCCTACACAAAACCTTTGGGACATGTGTATAATTTTGCATTTTATATTCATGTAAGGGTCATACCTCCTTGGATGGATCCAGGCTAAGTCAAAAAGAATGTTGGTAAGGGATGTAGTGTTTATCCATAGTTTTTGTTTTCATTTTGTGTTTATTTCTGTTTTAACATGCCTTTTATATATTCCTATTTTGGTCATCCATGGTTGAACCTTTTTTTGTATATTGTTATTATGACCTAATATATATGGATGTTTTATTTTAGTTGATGAAAATGGTATTCTAGAATTTTCATTTATTTTCAATGTTATTCATTATTATGCTTCCACTATTTGTATATTATTAAAGGAGTTTACTCCATTGGATGTTTAGGATTGATTCTGTTGTGTATTTTCGACATATGATAATATATATATATACATATACCTATATTATATAATCACCCTGATTTTATAGATTCCCCACTATTACTCGTTATGTAAGAACATGGATCATTTTTTTAGGTATGTCTTTCCTTTTCCTGGAGTTTTTGAGAAAAGAGGGGTCTCTTGAAATTTTTAAAGTACACACCGTGTACTTTATGAGTAAATTCCGTGTACTCCTATGCCGCTCGAGGATGTTTGTTGGCCATGTCTGGGCCACACACACGATGTGTAGGGGTTATGTGGAGGCTACATAAATCAGAGTACGAAAAATCCACGTACACGCCATGTATTTTCATTTTTTATTTCATTAAACGGACCGGGGTCGCGTCTAATCATCAGAACTGTCTTCTTCTCCAACGCCTTCGACCGAGAGCGGCCCGTATGGCCGCGGATCTTCTTTCAAGCACTCGATCCTCCATCTGCCATCCGAATTAACCATTTTTAATTGCGTTGGAACAACAGCGGTGAGTTCTTCCTTCTCCTTGAGCTTTGTTTTCCATTTCCTCCTCTTTCTCAATTTATCATGGGTTGAATGTTTTGTGTGTTTTGGTAGATCTACGACATTCTACGGAGAATCAAGCATCATGGTCAAAGTATATTGATCTCCTAGATATAAGTTAGGTATTTTGTGCCTTACTGTTCAATGTCTTTGAGTTTTAGGTGCAAATTCCACCAATACCCATGAACGGGGTATTGTGTGTTTACCGTTTTCCCCTCTTGTTTTCATGCCTTGTTTGAATGCTTGTGTGGAGTTAATTTGATCATGTTTAGAAATAATTGTTGTGCTTGGATGTTTTTTCAATTCCTTGTTCTGTTTACGATCATTGGGTCTTGTTAGCCTTTGTCCATTATGTTTGTTTTCGTGCCTTGTGACCGTAGGATGGAAATAAAATTTGTGTCTTACTTGTTTTGTTGTATACTGGATAGCCAAGTAGTTATATAGGTGTACTTTGGTTATCCAAGTATCTCTATAGGTGTAAATTTTCCTTATAGCATTATTATGCACTGACTGGCATTGGACCGTGAGAGCCTGGTGCTATAGACTATAAGGGATAGACCGAGTGAGCTTCCCAGAGAGTCTTGGACATTATAGACTATACGGGGATAGACCGAGTGAGCTTCCTCAAAGAGTCCTGGACATTATAGGCTATTGGGGATAGACCGAGTGAGCTTCTTAGAGAGTCTTGGATATTTTAGACTATAGGAGGGTAGACCGAGTGAGCTTCCTCATAGGGTCATTACTTGTTTGAATTTCTGTAAAATCTTCCCATGCTAGAGGGGGAATTGACCGAGTGAGATTCCTCAGAGTGTGTATGGTATACCTGAGACTATAGGATGATTGATCGAGTGACCTTCCTCAGAGAGTCTCTAGACCATGGGGCCAAGAGGGTTAGACCATGTGATCTTCCTCAGAGATTCCCTGACTACCCAAGACTATAATGGTAATTGACCGAGCGAGCTTCCCCAGAGAGTCTTATAATTTCATAGGACCAAACCAGAGGGGTTAGGCTGAGTGTACTTCCTAGAGGGTTGGGCTACTTATTGGATAGAACCAGAGGGGATGGCTGCGAGTAATTCCAAGAGGGTTCCCTATTGTGGTTAGCTATTTATTCACTGCTTCTTGTTTTTCTGTGGATAGATTACTGTTTAATATCATCCTATTACTGCTTACTGCTTACTGATTAATACATGATGTTTACTGTTACTGTTACTACTTATTTCTTACTGATTACTACCTACTGTTTACTATTACTATTAATACTTACTACACTATTACGTGCCATATAATCACCGACTGTTAGGCACATTTCTTCATGTGGTTTCCTACTAGGATTTAGTCTCACACCCTGTTTGGGTCATGTTTTTGGGCCCAAACAGACTATGTTGTTGCCAGTATAGACAAGGGAAAGTGCCCTTCGACTTCTGGGACTTGATTTCTTGGAGCTAGAGAGCATGGGTCCAAGATTAGGATTGTGATGCTGGGGAGCTGTTTACTTTTTCTTTTTTACTTGTTTTGTTACTGCTTGTATTCCAGCATTGTGGCATGTTTGGCTATTTTCTTAGATATGTATCATGTATCATTTATTATATACATATGTGCTCCAGTTGTTTGTTGATTCAATCTTCTGTTGTTTATTATTGTTGGTTATTTACTGCTCCTTATATTGCATGTTTATTTACTTCCTCGGTGTACTCTACCAATGAGGGAATAATTTCCGCACTATCAAACTCAAGGCCCTCACTGCTAGTTGGCAGCCTCTAGCGTTTGGAGAAATGTTCTTGAGGCGATGCGACCAACCGGGTACGGGGCACCTCTGGGTGGATTTCAGAACCAGGACGTTACAAAGTGGATTCAAAGGATTTATTCTCTCTTTATTTATGGTTTGGAACCTTTATCCATGGATAGGACGGATTCGGTAATTGGTAATAAGCTCTGCCCGGGAGTAGCTAACCCATGTACAGGG
This sequence comes from Viscum album, assembly GCA_963277665.1. NCBI lineage: Eukaryota > Viridiplantae > Streptophyta > Magnoliopsida > Santalales > Viscaceae > Viscum > Viscum album. The sequence goes on from OY728148.1 coordinate 317,923,355, forward strand.
AAAAAGCCAAACTGACTCATTTAATACAGTTTTCCGGTTTTGAGAATTTACGGTGGATATGACTTCACCTAGAGTGATTCACATGCCTTGTGTTTTTATTGTTCTTATAGTTGTCATTCTATTTATGTCGCAACCCGATGAGATGAGGGTATGTCATCTTATGCATCATATAGGCACTGTTAGAAATCACATGCCATGCGTTTTTTCCATGCCATCTAGGGTTCATTAGCGATTGCATGCTGTTGTGATAGACATTGTGTAGATTATGCAAGTTGTTGTGATATATGCTATGATTGAATCCCTTCTATTTGGTAGAGAAATTGTTTGTGTTGTACCTTTCTTAAATGAATGCCAAATTTTGTTTCTTGAGGTGTTATGGGCCCTATTGAGTCGGATGTTGGTGGATATTTGACCTGTTTTTCCTTATATAAGACTGTATTGGATGCCGATATTTGATTCGTGGGAACTATGGGCCCTCATGGATTAGAATTTGGCACCTTCATGCCTTGTTTCCTATGTTTTCTGGGCTTCGGTGCAGTTTCTATGCTACTACCCGAAAAAACCCGGAATACACAGCTTGTACTTTGTGACTACACGTCATGTAGCTTCAGACCGTGTCACTAACTGTGTGATCAGGAACATGGTGTTGAGGAAATTCCTTTAGGAACACGATGTGTACGGTAGGTTCATGTCGTGTAGTATAGAGTTGTGTGCCCGACCGTGTCACTAACAACACAAGTCGGGGAAGCTAGAGTAGAACACACTGTGTTGGTAAAGAACATGCCGTGGATTTTTGTTCAAGGTACACAGTCATGTCACGAACAACACGGGTCGGTGTTATCATGTCCTATAAACATCGTGCTTGTTCGGAACATGCCGCGTAAGTGTCAGACATGTAGTCGGCCCTGTAACTAATAACACAGGTCGCTGAAACCTTGTCTAGTACACGCCATGTCCTTAGTGAACACGCGGTGTAGTCTAGGGTTAAGAGGACCATGTGGGTTATCTGTGTAAAGAGAATCAGGTAGGGTAATAGAGTTCAAGTACACCCCGTGTGTGGGGACAACACTTCGTCTAGTCTGGGGTGTTACACGACCAGCCGTGGAAAAAGTACACACCCATGTGTATGGTTTAAGTTAACATGACATGTAGTTTTTATACACTCCATGTAGTTCTGTTTTAAACATGAGTTGTTATTTCTCCCGTTACTATTTTGTACTCTAGTATTCTCAGTTTTTTATAATCCTGATCTAAGGTGTGCTTTTGATCTTTCAGAGATATTCCTCGGAGACGTCCTACGGATGTACGTCAGTTTCCAGATAGTGATCAGACACCAGATATGGCTGACCAGGGACCTCATGCAGATCCTCCTGCTGTGCCAGCCTTGGCACCGACAGTTATACCCATTGCAGGCGCCGATGCAAAGTTCAGGGAGGACTTTCTAAGGATGATATAGACTTTTCAGGGAGCGCCACCTCCTACCCCGTCGATGGCCGAATTGATGTGGGTCTTTCAGCAGTAGAATACTCTTACGTTCTTATGGGATGAAGGACCCCAGGATGTAGAGTTGTAGTTATATTTCACACTGATGATCTTCGAGCATCTGGAGATACCTCCAGAGAAAAGGGTAAAGCTCCATCTATATGCTCTGAGAAACTGCCAAGAGGTGGGGGTGATCTCATAGTCAGGCCACCAGTAGAGTATGTCTTGGGATGAGTTTTGGTGCACATTATATGATTATTTATATCCAGAGAGGGATAACCAATCCCGATAGTTTATGAGTCTACAACAGGGTACTCTTTCTGTCATGGAGTACTCATCCCGCTTTAACGAGCTGCAACATTTCATGCCGATTCCAGGAGGTGATGAGTTGTTCCTTTCTAGGAAGTTCGAGGATGGTCTCAGGGAGGAGATCCATTCCCAGGTGAATATCTTCAGGTTGACTTCGATATCCTCTATCGTCAACCAGGCACTGATCACCGAGCGCAATCTGATAGATTCTGGAGAAGTGAGCTAGGGTGGTTCGACATCCAGAGCAGGTATCCCTCCTATGGATAGTATGAAGTGTCGTAGAGAGTCTTCTCAAGGAGATTAGAGTAGGCCAGATGTATCTTATGATAGCCAGGTTTTATGCTACTAGTGTGGTAGGATTGGGCATACTAGGCCCCAGTTCCAGAGAGACCCAATGGAGTGCCGATATTACTGAAAGATGGGTCATCTTCAGTGATTTTGTTAGATCTTATCACCTTTAGCTGGTGGTAGGGGTTCTTCAATGACCCTGCGTTCAGGAGAAGCTTCAACAGTTTCGCATAAGTCTGGGAACTGGAGTTCTTCTGGCTGTTCGGGTTGAGGTGGTGGTTTCGGCCATGGTGGTCAGTCACCAGGTTATCAGCGACAGTAGAGTGGATCATCTTGGAGTGGTCAGCCAGGGGCGCAGGGCCACAGTACAGGCGAGACTTTCATCGCGGAGCAAACAATCAAGGAGAAGGATCTTGGACCATCTACTGTTCATGGTATATCTTAGTATCCTCAGTTTTATTTTCAACTCTTTTCAATACTCGTGCATCAAATAGATTTATCTCTGTTGCTGTTGTGGAGAGCCTTGGGCTCTGTATCTTTTCATCTTCCGACATGTTGACACTTGATACACCATTGGGAATGAGGAAATCTAGCGTACATCAGTGCAAAGAGTGCCCTATTGAGGTTACAGGGTGTCACTTATTATGGGACCTCTATGTCACAGAGATGACAGGCAATGATGTCATTCTCGGTATGGACTGGTTAGTTCCCTTCCAGGAAGTCATAGATTACTATCACCACAGGGTGTGTTTCGTATCACTAGAGGGCGGATATTTTCATCATAGAGGCGAGTGGGATGTCTAGGTGGGTAGAGCTGGACCAGAGCATCATGGGCTAGGAGGAGTTACAGCCCAAATTTCCAGTCTTTATCTAAATGACTAGGGAATTTCACAATTAGGCTTTCCTCTGGTTTTGGATCGTTTCAGGGATGTCTTTCCAGAAGACTTTTCAGGTTTTCCTCTAGAACGTGAGGTAGACTTCTCGATTGATCTTCTACCAGGGGCGGCACCGGGGTTCATTCCTACTTATAGTATGGCTACACCTGAGATGTAGGAGCTCAAGAAGCAGTTGGAAGAGTTACAGGCAAAGGGTATCATCTGACCCAATACTTCTCCTTGGGGATCACCTGTCCTATTTGCATAGAAGGTAGATGGAACCCTCTAGCTTTGTGTGGATTATTGGAAGCTGAACCAATTGTTGGTCCAGAACCGATATCCCTTACTGAGGATCAATGACCTATTTGATCAGCTTCGAGGGGCCCAGGTATCCTCGAAGATTGATTTAGGTCTGGTTATCATCAGTTTCATGTTAGACCATCAGATATACCCCTTACAACCTTCAAGAGTAGGTATGGTCTATACGAGTATACATTCATTCCGTTCGGTCTCACAAAATCCTCAGCAGTATTTATGGTATTGATGAACTGAGTGTTCCATCCGTACTTAGAGTCCATTGTGGTGGTGTTCGTGGTAGAAATCCTGTCGTACACTCACCCTCGACACAACCATGCCACACATCTTGAGATCATTCTAATTCCACTGAGAGAGCATCAGTTATATGATAAGCTCTCAAAATACCACTTTTGGATGGATCTGATTCACTTCTTGGGTCATGTCATATCAGAGACAGGAGTATCAGTGGACCTAGAGAAAGTGAGAGCTCTAGTTTCCTGGGAGAAGCCGAAGAATGTCTTTGAGGTGTAGAGTTTTCTAGGGCAGGCTTGATACTACAAGTGTTTCCTATAGGACTTTTCACACCTAGAAGCACCGCTGACAGGCATGACTAAGAAGGGGGAAGAGTTTTTATGGTCAGATTCTTGTGAGTTTGCCTTTAAAGAGCTGAAGGGGAGGTTGAGATCAGCACTGATACTGGTCTTTCAACAGTAGGGAAAGGGCTATACTATTTACTATGATGATTCAGGTATCGGGATGGGAGTTTTTCTTATGCAGGGGGATGGGTTCGTTGCTTACGGGTCTCAGCAGTTGAGGCCACACGAGAGTAACTACCTGACACACAATCTAGAGTTTGAAGTTGTTGTTCAGGCCTTACATTTTTGGAGACACTACCTTATGGGAGAGCACTTTATGGTTTTCACCGACCACAAGAGTCTCAAGTATATCTTTACTCAGCATGATCTGAATCTGAGACAGTGCAGGTGGGTTGAGTATCTTTAGTCTTTCGACATCGAGCTCGCCTATACGCCGGGAAAGGGAAATGCAGTGGCTGATGTGTTGAGAAGGATAACTCAGATTCTGGCAGTTCAGGAGGCCAGTATTGAGTGGAATCTAGTGGATCTATTCTCTAAGATGCACTTGGAGGTGCACGACAGATAGGGAAAAACATTTCGTTCTTATGTGGTTTTTCCCCTACTATTCTTGATCGGGTGCAGTTGAAATAGATATCAGATTTAGAGGGCTTAGTCCTACAGGAGAGTGTGTCAGGAGAGGACACTTTTCCTGGATGGATAGTCGGTGAGGATGAGATTTTGTGTTTCCAAGGACATGTATGGGAGCCAGATGACATACACGAGTAGCTGATGCAGGATTTTCATTACTCAGTTTGGTCAGTTTATCCTGGCATCACCAAGATGTATCTTGATCTACACCACCAATACTGGTGGCCAGGTATGGAGAGAGATGTTTCTGGTTTTGTCATGAGATTTTATACTTTTCATCATGTGAAATCAGAGCATCAGCGACCAGCGGGGCTTTGAAATCAGTTACCCATTGCCGAGTGGATGTGGAAAGATGTCGCGATGGACTCCGTGACCAGGTTGTCGAGGAAAACTCAAGAGAGTGATGTTGTTTGGGTTATTGTTGACAGGCTTACGAAGGTTTATCACTACATTCTAATCAAGGAGACCATCAGTGTTGATGAGCTGGGACAGTTGTACATCTAAGAGATTGTATGTCTACATGGAGTTCACAATCCATTATTTCAGACAGGGATGTGCACTTTACTTCTTGGTTCTGGCAGGGACTTCAGAAGGCTTTGGGTACACAGGTACTTTTGAGTACAACATACCATCCCCAGACTGATGGCTAGTTTGATCATACAATTCATTTTCTTGAGAATATTCTCTAATATTTCATTATAGACATTGGTTGTTCTTGGGAGAAGAATATACCTCTTGTGGAGTTTTCCTATAACAACAGTTTTTAGGCGACTATTATGATGGCACCTTACGGGGCTTTTTACGGTTGGCCATGCCAATCACCTTTATGTTGGCTGGAGGTAGGAGAGACAACTTTACTGGGACCTCGTCTAGTTCATGATACCTCTGAGCAGATAGAGTTGATTCAGATGAGGATGGCTACATCACAGTCTCTGTTGATGTCTTATGATGATTAGCGGAGACGACCTCTGGAGTTCGGGGTCGGGGATCAGTTTTTACTGCGTTTTGCACTATGGTTGGGACACAAGAGGATTTAGGGATAGGGTAAGAATTCACCACGGTACGTTGGGCCGTTTGAGGTGTTGGTGAGAGTTGGGCCGATTTCCTATCATATACAGTTACCTCGGAGGTACCGGGCTATGCATGACGTCTTCGACGTTTCTCAGCTCCGACGTTACTTTTCAGGCTCGTATCATGTCTTTCAACCCGAGGAGGTTGACCTTCATGTGGATGCATTGTCTGAGGAGCATCCTATCTAGATTTTCTATCGTAGTATGAAGGTTCTCTGAGTTCGGTCTGTTCCTCTAGTACGGGTACTATGGAAGCATGAGCGAGTGCAGGATGAGACTTGGGAGAGAGAGGCTGATGAACGATCATAGTGGTCGGAGCTGTTTGGGGTTTCTTCTTCTACCCCTTTCTAGGGAAATTCATGGATGAATTTCTTTGAGGGGGGGAGTTTGTAAGAAATCGTATCATCGTTTTCAGGTATTTCTTTCCTTTTACTGGAGTTTTTGAGAAAGGAGGAGTTTCGGAAAATTTTTGAAGGACATGTTGTGTACTTTATGAGTACACACCGTGTACTCCTGTACCACTCGAGGCTATGTACTGGCCGTGTCCGGGCCACACACACGGTGTGTAGGGGTGATGTGGAGGCTTCTTAAAGTGGAGTACATAAAATCCAAGTACACACCGTGTATTTTTTTTCATTAAATGGATTGGGGTCACGTCTAATCGACAGAACTTTCTTCTTCTCCAGTGCCTTCAACCGGGAGTGACCTGTACGACCACATATCTTCTCCGAGCCCCTGATCCTATGTCCGCCCTCCAAATCAACCTCCATCAATTGCGTTGTAATCGCAGTGGTGAGTTCTTCCTTCTCCACTATCTTGGTTTTCCATTTCCTCACCTTTCTCGAGTTATCGTGGGTTGAACGTTTTGTTCATTTTTATAGATATACGATGTTCTAAGGAGAATAAATCCTCTTGGTCAATGTATATTGATATCCTAGTTTTTAGTTAGGTTGTTTGTGCCTTTCCATTAAAATTCTTTGATTTTTATGTGCAAATTCCACCAATACCCGTATACGGGGTATTGCGTGTTTACCATTTTCCCCCTGTTGTTTTCTTGCATTGATTGAAAGATTGTGTGGAGGTAATTTTATCATGTTTAAAGATAATTTTTTTGCTTGGATGTTTTTCCCATCCCGTGTTCGGTTTATGTCCTTTGGGACTTGTTGGCCTTTGGCCGTTATGCTTGTTTCCATGGCTTGTGACCACAGGATGGAATAATTTTTCTTAACTTGCTTGTTTTTTTGTAGACTGGATAGCCATGTATCTCAATAGGTGTACTTTGGATATCCAAATAGCTCTATAGGTGTACTTTGTCCTTATATAATTATTATGCACTGACTGGCACGAGACCTTGAGAGCCTGGTGCTATGGACTATATGGGATAGAACGAGTGAGCATCCCAGAGAGTCTTGGACATTATAGACTATATAGGGATAGACCGACTGAGCTTCCTGAGAGAGTCTTGGACATTATAGGCTATGGTGGATAGACCAAGTGAGCTTCCCAAAGAGTCTTGGATATTATAGACTACAGGAGGGTATACTATGTAAGCTGCCATAGAGAGTCTTTACATGTTTGAATTTCTTTAAAACCTTCCCAGGCTAGAAGAAGAATTGACCGAGTGAGATTCCTCAGAGAGTCTATGGTATACCTGAAATTATAGGAGGATTGACCAAGTATGCTTTCTCAAAGAGTCTCTAGACCTTGGGGCCAAGAGGGTTAGACGAGGTGATCTTCCTCAGAGATTCCCTGACTACCCTAGACTATAAGGGGAATTGAGAGAGCGAGCTTCCCTAGAGATTCTTATAATTTTTTATGACCAAACCAGAGGGGTTAGGATGAGTGTACTGCCCAGAGGCTTATGGTACTTCTTGGGTAGGACCAAAGGGGATGGCTGTGAGTACTTCCCATAGGGTTCCCTATTGTGGTTAGTTGTTGCATCATTGTTTCTTATTGTTCTGATGATTGATTAATGTTGTATATCACCCTATTACTACTTATTGTTACATATTACTACCTTTTGTTTACTGTTAGTGTTACATCTTACTTCTTAATGATTACTACCTACTGTTTATTGTTACTATTACTACACACGACACTATTACTTTCCATATACTCACCGACTGTTAGGCACAGATCTTCGGGTTGTTACCTACTGGTATTTAGTCTCACACCCTGTTTGGGTCATATTTTTGGGCCCAAAAAGACTATTTTGTTGCAAGTATAGACAAGGGAAAGCGCCCTTCGAATTCTGGTACATGATTACTTGGATCTGGAGAGCATGGGACCAAGGTTATGCTTGTGATGCTGAGGAGATATTTACTTTTTCTTTTGTACTTGTTTTGGTACTGCTTGTATTCTCGCATTTTGACCTATTTGGATATTTTCCTAGATATATATCATGCATCATTTTTTAAATACATATGTGCTCCAGTTTTTTGTTGATTCGGTCTTCCATTGTTTGTTATTGTTGGTTATTTACTGCTTCAGCTATTGAATGTTTATTTACCTTCGTTGTGTACTCTTCCAATGAGGGAATTGTTTCCCCACTATCACACCCAAGGCCCTCACTACTATTCAGAAGCTTCTGGCATTTGGGGAAATGCGCTCGAGGCCATGTGACCAATCGGGTACGGGGCGCCTCTATGTGGCTTCTGGAACCGGGACGTTACACGTTACACCCTTGCATCTCGTCAGTAGCCTTTGGCGTACTTGGAAGCGTGCCTATGGCCAGGGGAACCCAACCTAATAGTAATGTTTGAGTAGATAATTGGTTCAACAATTCTTTAAGTGGTATCTGAGTAGTTTTTAACTGTGGTGTAGTAGCACTACAAGTATGGATACTAATGATAATGATATTTCTTTTTATTTCCTTTTCTTCTTGTATTAATCTTGGTGTTATGGTATAATATATAATAATTATTTTTGGAAGTAATTTTTTTAAAATTTTCATGAGTTTATGAAGCCCCAAGTTTTAGGGGTGGACTACGATACCATGAGATGTAGTTTCTATTTTATTTTTATCATGTTACCATTAATATGATTTCCACCTCATGTGGTATTCTTGAAATGTGATGTTTAATGGTTGTGACTTGAAATCCTCATCTAGGTATGACATGGAATTAGATTCGAAACCTAGTCCTAGAAATGAATGATGTTTTTGGTATGATATGATATTTTTATTCCAATTAAGAACATGGTATGATGTTTTAATTATGTTTAACCATACACCTATGAAAATTCTTGTTTATATTATTTGTAATGTGATATGGCATGGGGTGTGATATATGAATATTTTTTCCTATAATATACATTTTTATTCTATGGGATGTGGTTTTAGATCTTATAGGACTAGGCCACTAAAGTGAAATGGGGTGATTTTGGTCACTAGGTTGGGTCACTTGGTCATCGGGTAGAGGGGATGTGATCATCGAGACATGCACCTCCTGATGATTTTTTATATATAGATCTATTAATGGTAGGTAAAGAGTAAATAGGGCTTATATTCTATGAATAATGTTTTATATAGTAATGGTTAAGGTTAGTGGAGATGTTCTACCTTTTATTACTTTCCCTATCATTGGTTTTATATATATACAAGTGTTGTAATCTCTTGGTGTGGAGTATGTTTCAAACTCTAATATTAATGATCACACACCATGATTCATGTATTACTAATTATTCAAATCATTTATGATAGAAGTTTATATGGTTAGAATATTTTTATGACAATTAAGCTATGTATTAAAGTGACTCATTGTAAGAAGGGAGTCACTCGCATGACTTGATACCATCATATTTGAGATACCGCTAGAACAAGTCACCAGAAGACTTGTCACGGCCAGAATTTTTACCACCATAAGAGCTACCACTAGAGGAGTTACAACTTGAACTATATACCCCTTGAATATATGTCACCATCACTATTAGCCTAAGGTACCACCAATTTGAGATACCTTTAGATGCTGAGTCCTCACCAGCATCATGTTACCATTAATATCTGGGGACTTTGGCCTGAATAAAACAATGACTATTTTTATTCATGGATAATTTGACCCATATTTAAAGAAATCAAAAAATATGATGTAAGGATTATGGATATACTCCAACCGATGCTACTATATATACTACAAGAACATATTTATCTCAGTACTCAATACATATAACACATAAAACAATTTCTGAATAATGAAAAAGTGTTACTGATTGAATCTGTATATCATCATGAGTTTACAAATTCATGTTTTGTGAACATCAATGATATAGAAGCATAGAATTAATTATATAGATTTTTGGATAAATTGATAAAAATAAATTTGAATATTTATGTATACTCTTATAATCCTCTTTTCACGTACAATTTTTCGAAACCATGATCGAACTCCTCACCAATGATGATCTGAGGCCCTTGAACATTATGAACATATCATACTAAGATTTATTAAAATATTTAGAGTTAATTCTACTTATTTCATTCTAATTTGATTACTGTGTTGTTACTCTATTATTAAACACACACTTCCTCCTTCACCTAACTAAATAATCTTTATTATTCTATCATTTATTAACATATGTTTTCCCACGTTGTCTGTGGAAGAGGTCCTTTTTTTGAACTGTGTTATTTTTAATACTGATGTATAACATTGGAAGAGGTTCTTCAGCCTAAAAATCTTATATATTTTTATTTTATAAATAATCCATGTTTCTGATTTGATTTATTATTATTATAATCTCCTTGGTATCAGTTTATTTCCATGCGGAGAGGATTATTTCTCATATTGGGAGTGATCAAATTGTTTATTCTATTGTTTAATTATGTTTTGTTTTATTGTCATGTCCTAGATTTTTTAAAATCTATAAAAAACTATTACTTTGATAATTAATCTAAACTAAAGTTTATATTGTTATTGTTTAATTATATTCAATAAAAAATTAAGGTATTTTAAAAAATTATTTTAACTGAGAATTAATCACTCTTTTATGAATATTTTAAAAATACTGACATTATATCAATCTACTATTTTGATTCATTTTATAGTTTGTTTTGTTAAGGGGTTTAAATTTCAACTTAATCGTTAATAGGAATTTTTATTAGGAACAAAATTATCCCCGTCTTGAGTTACTCAGAGTATCCACCATTTGGAATCATAGAATTTTTTCAAATTAATGTTTTCAACTGTGATTTTAGAAGTATTCTTGATGATCTCAAATTTCTATAAATTATAAATTACATTTTTTATATATAATAGACAAGAAGTGTTTTCTACCAACAGTCCTTTTTATTTTATTAGTAAAAATAATTCTCAATAGAAAATAAAAATGAAAATGCATTTAGAAACTATGGGGTTTTCCATTTCTACTGTAATATATGATTAGTAGGACATAAAAGAAAATGAATTAACTACACGGAGAGATTATAAAAAAGATACTTAAAAAATAATTGTAATGATATGAATTATTTATTATTTTCCTTGGGTGATGCTAAATTTAATAGAATATATACTTTAAAATATGCTTTTGAAATATGGGATACCTTCACTGTTTGACATGAAAGAACATAAAATGTCCAAAAAACGAGATTAAATATACACACATTGTACTATGATACTTTCAAAATGAAATCTGATGAATCTATTTCTGATATGTATCTCAGGTTGAATTATATAGTATATACCATGCAATCACTAGGAAAAAATTTTATAGACAATGAATATGTGACAAGATTACTTAGATTCTTACAAGATAGATGGAGAGGAAAATATGTGTCATTTAGAGAGTGTTGTGATTTGAGTAAACTACTTATCATGGAATTTATTGAAAAATTGATGATGCATGATAAAAATATTAAATTCAATAATTAAATCAATATAGATAAACCAAAAAAAATATTATCCTCCAATATTTCTACCTCTATACAAAGATAAAAGTTACGAAGTAAAGACAATAGTAATGAATAATCTCCTGATGAATGTTGTGAAGGGATGGATGGCATGGTCGTAAGATTCGAGAAATTTTATATGAAAAATAATTTCTTAAAAAATTTAATTTCATAATAAATTATGACAAAAAAAGAAATGTGGAAAAAATATTGGAAAAAATATGACACTAAAAACGAAATCACCTTGTATGAATGTATGAGGAAAGGAAACATTAAAGATTACATTCCAAATTTGAAATATAAAAAAAGTTATAAGGATAATGATAGAAGATACAATAGATCCATGAAAGAAAGAAGAAGTTATTCTGAAGACAAATCATGTGATTCCGAAACTAATCAATAATATAAGTCTAATAGGGAAAATGTGTTTTTTTGTGGAAGGCAAATCATAGGTACAAAAAATTCTTTCTTCTTATCATACTAATATTTCTAGATTTTCATAAAATTAAGAAAATGATGATAATGAGGAATGAAAGACCAATTAAGATATGTACAATAATATTAACATGCTAGAATATACCATTCATGAGTTGAAATATAAATATACATCACTTATGAAACAACATTATTTGACATTATATTTTAAAACAAACATTATTATTGAATAAGAGGAAAAATTTAGACTCTTGAATGAGAAAAATGAATTACAAATTAAAAATGAATAGTTAATGAAAGACAATGGATGGTTTAACAATGGTAACAAAATATTAACAAAAAAGCTGGAAAATAAAGTTAATCCCAATTATATAACTGGCATTGGTTACAAACTAGGAAAAATAAAAATTCGAAAATCAAGATCTACATCAAGTGCTAGTTTAGAAAATCCATGTACATATAATACCTACTCAACTGGTCGTAATAATGTTTTTATATCTAGAAGACTGTAATATATTTATAAGAAAACCACTAGATATTTATGGTACCAAAATATCGTACTACTATCATTGTCATGAACAAACCCGGGTCGACTATGAACTGGTCACCCGAGCCGATCTGTGGCATAGACCAAAGGGCATTCCCAATACCCACGGGCTTGAAATAAGTGCCTGAAATTGAGATAAACCATTTGGGAATGGTTTTTCCCATAACAAAGAGAGATAAAAAAATAAAATAAACCAAACTAACATGTTTTCGAATAAGGAATAAATGATGAAATAAGACATACCTCATGTTACCTCGTAGATCACTAAGGATCTTAAACTACACATTCTCCAAAAACGATCCAAAACTAGAAGAACTTGAATCCAAAAAGTAAAGTAGGAATGATCAGTGAGATGCCTAGTAGGAAATCCAATATACAGTAATGACATATGCCCTATTATTTAAGAATAAATCCAAAACATGCTAGTTATAAAATAGGACATAATAAAATAATGTTTTTTATTCTTTTCAAATTTAAGTAACATGATTTCATTTTCTTGTAAATAATTTATATCTCAATAAATATTAAAAATAGGTTCTATGCACGCATTACATTTTCAAAAATAAATGTAACCAATTTATAATAAAATATGTTCTTCCTAAATAAGACATCATGTATGAAACAATTGAAATGAGAAATTCATTAGAAGCATCATGTCGCAAACGAGAACCATAGGAAATTCCTTTAGGTAGATAGCATAAGGGAGACCCTTGAGATCACGTAACTTAGTGAAATGTGTATTAGAAACCATGAACCTCAGATGACGTGGCTTATAAATCGTGATCCTCGGTACCCATGGCATAGAAACCATGAACATCAGTCATTCACGTGTTTAGTCAGTGTCATTGCATAAATCCTGCTAGGAGAAAACAAGATGTACCCCTATCATGTCATCAAGCATACTAGTCCTGGTCCACCCCCTGAGATACCCAGGTTTCCAATTGTGCTCTATTTCAACTGGTGGTGAGTTTTCTTTATCAAGAAAACATATATGTACATAACACTTTCTTCCTCCAAAACTTATTCAACCGCAGACCAACATTCTCCCTCCTTAAGCACATCCCACATCATTCAGATCACACAACACATAAGCCTCAACATATGTAATATAATAACACTTTCAATATAAAAATAATTTTATAAAACAAAGGGGTTGTTCCTTAAGAGTGGTTTTTCTTTTTCATAAAAAAACTCTTAAGGTACCAAACAAGGTAAATTACATAAAGGGGTCATTTTTCACAACTAACTGGTCAAAAGGCATAACACCTTTGGAAATACTTATTACCAAGTCATAACCACTTCAGAAATCAATTTTAATTAAAAGTCACTTAAGATCAATGGGATTAAAAATACCTTTCAGTTTCCAAGACAAAGGCAAAATCATTTTTTCAACCGTATCCAGATTTCATAGTATGTGTATATCACATAATTTTAAAACATATTTTTAAATCAATAAAGAAATTATTAAATTCAAATTAATGTAATTGGAATTATGGGACCTACCTCAAATATGACACTATTTGCAGACGACCACTCACACTAACACTTGGAGAATACACACACAATAATTTTAAAAAACATATATATATTACAGTAGTTATATTTCACATATTCACCCCTCCATGAGGCAATATGCATAAAGAGGGAATATATATATTCCCTACACCATGAATGTTAATGTACGAAACCTGGAAACCCACATCCCAAAACCATCACATCGAGGTCCAACAAACTACACATATAATTTAATAAAACAATTAAACCTATAAACAATCTATAAAACATTTCAAAATAATACAAAATATATTTGCACCTATAACACAATAAATTTCAAGTAGGAAATACCACATTGAAAATCAAATGCACACTTAATCCTTTTAATACCATTTTCACACCATAAATGTAATTGAACAAATCAATAAACAATTTTTGAAACCCCTAAAAATTAGCACCACACAATTAGCTCTAAAAACTCACCAGATTTCATACCATAGCACCACATTAAAACCATATTCATGTCCTAACATTGGAAAAACATGTTTCACATCATTTTTTAAACATAATTAAACAATTTAAACAATTCTTAAAACATCATAAAAAGGATAACATGGCTTAAATCAAAAACACACCCAACTACATATTGAGAACCAATTTTCAAGCCAAACGTACACCAATAACCATTCAAAACCAAATTTTCATCACCACACAATCAATTAAAACAACTTCATAGTCAAAGGAGGAACATTAATTATTATACATACAACTAAAAGAATTTATTAATAGCTTTAAAACATGTATCATGAAATTAAACACCACGAATCCACCCAAATATTCTTTTATGGAAAAACACATATCAACGCTGCACCAAAACTCAAACTGCACAATTTATAAAATACTAGCAAACAAGTATACATGGATTTTCATCAAAAATTGAACACATATAGTATAAAATTTATACTAACCAATCAAATTGGTTTGAAACCTAAAAAAACCAAATCTGCAGCACACAAACTAACAATTAAATATGCTAAATCAATCAAACTCGCAAATTATTTTTCCAAACAATAATCACATCGGGTACCACCTACCTCGGTGTAGATAAACATCACAAACTTGGTTCACAACTCCAATTTCCCACATGATGCAACATAATAAATTTTGATTGAATGCTACAACCTAGACACCAAACCAAAAAATTCAAACCCGAACCAAACGCCATGCTAAACCCAAATATGATAACCAAACAAAGATGAAGAACACACCTGTAGTGAGGGAGTGAGAAGATAATGGAGTAAGTGAGAGGGATTTCGGAAGTGCATCGTTCACTATAGAGGTCATTGGAGGGTCTATCCATGAAGGAGGGAGGTCGGCCTCACCGATGGTTGTAGGGGAGAGGAGCATCGTGCGATGGGGTTCCTTGGTGCCCCTTGCATAGGATAGAAGAGGGGGGCAGGGGCCGTGCCAGGCGAGAATGAGAGGGCGGGAGGGGATCCGACTGGAGCAATGACCAGGTGGCAGGGTCACCGCATAGGAAAACCCCATGGGGGGGGGGGTGCTGTGCCGCTATTCAGAGAAGAGGGGGGGCGATGCCCCCCGGGTTTCAATTTGTTTTTTCTTTGATTAATAAAATTTTACTATTAATATTAATACAAATAAGAATAATAAATATGTGAATTTAAATAATTATAATAACATTAATATTTATAATAATACTATTAACCTCTCTAATAATAATAATAACCAAATTTTTAGTGAAAATATTTAATAGATTATTAATAATTATATAATCAATACAAAATTAATATTTTTCTTATCAATAATAAAAATTGCTCATTTTAAATAATCACACCATCAATAATGATTTGCATTTAAAAATATTAATAACATATTTGAGAACCACTTAATATTAAAAAAATATCAATAACAATAATAACACTTCCAATAATAATAATAACAATATATAAATAATAATAATATCATTATTCAGGCGCAAACGTTTAACCCATTTTTTTAATAAAATATTCTATATTTTAAACATTAGACAACTGCACGAGAACCTAGGACAACCATGTGGTCACCGCCAACCATGTGGTAGTAGCGCACTAGTCTAAAACCCGTCAAAATTATCAAACTTCCAAAATATCAAATCGGGACCCCAAACTCAACGTTTTCAATAATGTGAGACCCCAAGAATAAAAAAATAAAATATATTTTGAGGTTGGGGTGTGGAAATTATCTCCACCACAAACACATCCTTCCCCCAAAAAGTCTCAAAGTCAATAGTTAACAAAACTCAAGTCCATGCCCAAAAAAAAACCGAAGTAAATTGTGAACCTCAGGGTGACCATTCCCAACACTTGTCACACCCAACCAATTCATGCTGAAACCAAAACAGAAGAATGAGGGGAGAACATAAGAGATTCCTCCCCACAACAAGAATTACCATAATACATAAACCTTGAAACCTGAACACACCACCCATGAGGGGGCCAACACGAGAACTCCCAAACCAAAATCACTAAATTTCATCACATGGACCGAACAACATGACAAAGAGTTTAAACGGAATGCTTTCTACGCAACATCCCAACAACTTAAGGATGAGAAACAAACTAAACACCTCACACACTGAACTAATTTGAATCCCACTATAGTTGGAGACTAGGGAATCCCTAGCCCAAACTCAACCCACATTCTCAATGTCAATGGAACAATTCCACCAAAAGGGTTAAAACCTTTGCGAGGATAACCGACACACCAGAACACTGGGATGGATGAATCCCCTATGAAACTGAAACACGCTTGAGGATAGCCCATGGAGGGACTCTCGAACTATGATAGTTACAAGAAACACCACCCAATAATTTTAAGAAACCAAACATTCCCTTAATGAACACAATAGTGATCGAACTCCCAACCAGGATGGGTCGTTTTATTCATATGTCCAACACCCTTCGAGAAATATGAATGATTTAGAAACCACAGTAAGGGATGATAGTGCCGCATGGATAGATGTAGAATAATCTCATCACACTACCACAACAAGAATTAGCTTAATACGATGAAAAGAGTAAATCAAGTAAACTTTTGATATTTTCATCCCAATGTTGAGAACAAAATCTGGATTGAGGTTTCACACACCTTCAGCAACTCTGGACTATGCACGAGCTTCACCTCGAAACCTGTGGTTGTGGCCCTGATTGCTGAAACATCTCCTGCTTCACAGTCAGAAATTTTCATCCTCTGGTCCCCAAATCCTTCCTCCCAATGATTCAAATGACAAAATTGGAGGTACTGTTTCAAAATGATTCCATGTTACATCATATAATTCTTAAACTAGCCATACCGATGGCACATCAGAATGTGGTATGACGAACTAGATGACATAGCCTACAAGGATAAATGTTTGTAGGCGAGTTCCTCTAGCATGTGCTCCTCGGCAGATGGAGGACCCTTACGAAGGTCGGTCCCCACTAATTGCATTTCAAAATCCAATAACGGTAAGTCATTTTACCACCATTGGTCCAAAAATGGACCTTCAAACTAAAAAAACACAAACCTTAACAACATCATGTGTTCCCAACAACCTGAAGACACTCTAATTCCACCAACCATAGAACCATCTCACACAAACGAAGACTAAATTAATCAATAAGAAATACTCATTTTGAACCAGGATTGGGAATATCTCATTAATAACATTTGGAGACTTTATGGGAAACATATTATAGGCAAAATGCGAAGAAAAAGCTACAACTGGCATCTAGACTAATAACAATCCAAAGGAACACTCTAAGCTCAAAACAACCATCTCAGAATCCAAACGAACTCAGAAACAACCAATAACATATATTGAAATGTCTAATTTCTTATAAAATTTCAAAATCACCACATTTTCAAATAAATTTCACTCTTAACACATACTCACATCAACCAAGATCAAAACAATACACAACTAACAACAACCCACCAGGATGAGGAACTAATACCTATGACTAACCAAACAACATGGTGGAGAGACATTCCCCACGTAAAGAATGATGCTAAGAGGACATTGAACCGGGCACATGGACTCCACATTTGTCCTAACCACATGTGAGGGCACAACATAACAATATTTTCATAAATTTTCATCCCTCAATCCAAAATAACCCAATACAAAAGACTCCAATCTCAGACTACCCTTGGTAACTCGAGGATCGATGTGTGAAATATTTTGCAACACTCTTCACACACCTACCCCCATGTCTTTAAAATCATAATATCATTCTACCAGACACCTCAAATAATAAGAACCTCCTCTGATGCCATTCTATTAGGAACCAACCCCGGTCGACCATGAACTGGTCACACGAGTCGGTCTGCAACATGGCCCAAAGGGCTTTCCCGATCCCCACGGGCTTGCAACTAGTGTTGGGCATCAAGATAAACCAGTTAGGAATGATTTGGACCAAAACAAATATAGATAAATAAACTAAAAGAAACCAAACAATATAGCCGATGAAAAAGGAATAAATGAAGCAATACAACATACCTCAAGTAACCTTGTGGGTAACTAAGGAACATAAACTAATCTTGCTACAAAAACGATCCAAAACTAGAGGAACCTAAAACAAAAAAGTAAATTAGTCAGGAGCACCAAGATTATCTATAAGAAATCCAAGATACATCAATTCCCTATGACATTGCCATTAATAAGAAATCCAAAACAAGATAGTTTGAAAATAGGACATAATAATATAATTCTTTTAATTCTTTTTAAATTTAAGTAAAAAGTTTGAATTTTCATGTAAATCATTTCTATCTCAATACATTTTCAAAACTGGTTACAAGCATGAATTAACATTTCAAAATGAAAGGAATCCAATTTTGATTAAAATATGTTTTTCTAAAATAATATATCATGTGTGAAATAATTGAAATGAAAATTTAATTACAAGAATCATGTCACAAACAAGCACCATGGGAAATCCCTCTTGTAGCAAGAAAATGGGGGACCCATTAGACCTCATTCCTCGGTGAAACATGGCTTAGAAACCAAGACCCGCAGATGACGTGGCATAAAAATAATGACCCTCATAAATGTGGCTTAGAATCAATGACCATCAGTCATTCATATGTATAGTTAGTGTTGTTCCATCAATCCTTCTAGGGAAAACTGGGATGAACCCTTATTGTGTCATCAAGAATACTAGTCCTTGTCCACCCATGTCACGACCAGCTCTCGGGGTCCGTGCCGTGACTACCCCAAGCCCGCCTTCCATAGGCCAGGGGCTGTCGACTAGCACCAAGGCGTAAATCCCGGTAAAAAGGGAAGGCATTGCCTTTGTAAAGTAAACAAACACCACAGAGTAAACAAGCGGAAAGTAAACACTAAACAAAAGCAGAGTACAACTGAAAGTGAGGAAAAGTAAATGGGCCAGTATACAAACCCAAACTGAAAGTAAAGTACAACTCGAAAGGGAAAACAACAACTGAAAAGTAAAAGCCGCTACTCCGAGCTGTCCAATGGAAATCCCACCTGAAGGGTGGGTACAGATAGCTCCTCTGCTCCACGAGTCACGCCGTCCGCTCCGAGCACGTCCCGCCCAGTGGTCCACCTCCGGGTACCGTCCCGCTCTGCAAGCCTCAGCTAAGGTCAACGCTGTCCGTCGTCTGCAACCAACACAACGTAGTGCGGGCAAAGCCCGTGCAGGGGTGAGTATAAGCTACTCAGTAGGGACCCCGAGACCCCTGAAGGTCTCTCAAATCCACAAAGGATAAACCACGAAGAAAAGTATCAATCAGGAAGTAATAACTGACACTGCTTAGGTATATGACCATACATATACCTAAGTCATCAATTCAAATACGCTCTATCCTCCGAGCCCAAGTACAACTCAGTCCACACAGGAAAGTAAATGTATTCCACACGGGAAAGAAAAACGTAATCCACACAGGATTGCACAACACAATCCACACAGGAAAGCAAAAGGATTCAGCTCACACAGGTATATTTCTTCAAGGACGATAAAGATAATCACTGATCCATCTAAGTCGTCGGACCCACGAAGGATCGATAGGTAACTAACCCCCGCAATGACCCACACAGGATCGGGCCCACACAGGACCTGTACGCGCTGGCTCACACAGAACCGCTGAGCGCAAGGACCCACACAGGATCGGGCCCACACAGGACCTGTAGCACTGATCCACGTAGGATCGCTGAGTGCTGAAGTCGTCGTCGTCGAATCCACACAGGATCTCTGTACTTTCTTCGTCGTAGTCACAGTAGCAGTAGTAGTCGTAGCAGTAGAACAGTCGCAGCAAGCACTAGGGTTCCCGCACACAGCAAGCTCGTTCGGAGGGTCCGCTCCACGAGCCGAGAGGCTGATACATCAACTGTCACAAAGACCAGAGTTGATGTATCCAAAAGTTCCGTATCGTCAACAGGAACTCAATGCAACAGACGGCGCGTCGATCGGACGCCCGGTCTGAGAGTTATTGGCATTTTCGTCTCCGGGGCCCGGTTGGTTTTTAAGGCAAAACCAAACCGACCGTACTCCACCTGCGTGCAAACCTCGGGCGGAGTATGCCAAAAGATCCGTCTCACTATGAGGAACACAACACAGCTGACGGCACGTCAATCGGACGTCCGTAGCTCAAGATATGAGCGTTTCCGCTCCGAAGGCCCGGTTGGTTTCGTGAACGAACCAACCCGGCCGAACTCAAAGTAATCCGAAACCTTGAGTGCGATATACCGAAACGACCGTCTCGATCCAAGGATCACTTTTCCGCAGACGGTTCGTCAATCGGAGGTCCGAGGCTACAAGTTATGGCCAAAAGACCGGAACTGGTTCGAAACGGGGGGGTCCGGGTCCGGGCCGACCCGGCCCGACCCCCCCCCCCCTGGGGCGGCGCGGCGGCGCGGGGAGCCGTGGCGGCTTGTCGCCGCGAGGAGGCTGCGCGGGGGGAATTTAATTCCCCCGCTAAGTGGATGGCGGCACGGCCTTTGTGCCGCGCCTTTTGCAAGGAAACGGCCACCGCACGTGGGGGCCGGCTGGTAAGAAAACCGGGGGGCTGCTGCCCCCCCCCCCCTCCTTTAAAGAACTGCCCCCCTCACAAAGAGGGGGGGTTTTATGTGTTGGTCGGGGGATTAATTCCCCCGGTTTAAAGCCTTCCGGCCGGCCAGCTGGCCGACCGGTTTTCTCCAACGGGACCGGAAATTCCGGTCCCCCCTTCGGCTTCCGACGCCGGCGGCCCGGCCGCCGGTCTTCTCTTCCCGCCGCGGCCCGGAACCGGCCGCGGTCTCCTCGTCCCGCCGCGGCCCGGAACCGGCCGCGGTGTTCGTCGTCCGGCGCGGTGTGACGGCACCGCGCCCCTTCGTCGTGCCTTGACACCTTTCAACGCGGCGCGACGGCGTCGCGTTCTTGAAGATTCTTCCTCGGCGTGGCGCGATGGCGCCGCGTAAAATAATTGCATGATCATCCGCGTGGTGCAACAGCACCACGCCACTTTGCTTCCACCCGCAAGAATAAACAACAAGAACGATGGAGTGGGGTTTGGCCGTGTTCATGCGGTCCGGCCCCCCTCACGTTAAACAATAACGCAACTTAAATTATTTCAAAGTCACACGTTAGACTTGCTAAAATTCATGATCAAAAATAGAATAACTAAACAATAATCAACAACCCCTACCTCGGTTATAAGGTTCGAAGATTGTCAAAGTTCCGTGGAAGATGACGTCACGGAGGTCGGGCGTTGCGGTAGCCGTTCGTCAAATCCGATGACGAAGGGATGCGTCCGAAGAGACACGTCGTTGGCGAAACTTGTACGCCGACGAAGGTTGTCCGAGGAAGAAGTGGCGTCCCCTTTCGTTGACATGGTAAACGAATAAGGGAGGTGCGGCGTTCTTCGTCGGAGATTGAGCGTTCTTCGTCAAGATGAACGTTCTTCGAGTTTTCGTCAGAGTTGAAGAAGGAGAATGAAAATCTCTCCACCTCTCAAGAAGACAAACAAATAACCCAAAATAAAATAAGACTCTATCTTATTTTATTAACACATAACACACTAGAATTTCAAATGTTTGAAATTCAAAAGGATTAACTCCAATAATTAAATAAGTAACTCAAGTCATTTATTGAGGTGTTAAGGGAGTTGAGAGAAAAATAAAGGTTTAGGGGTTCGTGTGGGCCCCACCACACTTAATCCTTCCAAGGGAGGTTAAGTGGGTGTGGGTCCCACTTCCAACCCCCTTTGGTAGGTTTTATCAAGTTATAATAAGAATTTGTTCTTCACAAAATTTTATTTAACTCAAACTAAAAACCCCAAAACTAACTTTCAACCCGCAACAAACGCAACTTCCGAAAAGGTCTCTTTAAGCGAATATCGGTGCTGCGGGTTCATCGGTGCCCTCGGATTTCAATTCCGAGCACCGAATCAAAAGTTAGGAAAACCCGCTCGTTCGTTCACTGAACGTACCCGAGCCAAACTTCAGAAATTAATTCCGGGCACTCCGGGCCTCGGAATCAGGTGCCGTCTGAAACCGCGCTCTTGTAAAATTCTAAAGAAAATTAAGAAAAAAATTTCCTTGAATTTTACGGGTCTTTACATTACTCCCACCTCAGGGCTTTACGTCCCCGTAAAGATACATCAAAAACTAGGGAAACAAATGAGGGTACTGAGCATGCATCTGAGCCTCCCGCTCCCATGTGCTCTCCTGGAGATTCCCGTGCTGCCATCTGATGCGCACAAGAGGAATCGATCTCCCCCGCAGGACCCGCTCTTGTCGATCCTCTATCTCCACCAGGACCTCCGTAAAAGTCTCCCCATCGTCAACGTCAAGCTCCCCATGATCAATGATGTGTGTCGGGTCATGCACGTATCTCCTCAGCTGGGATACGTGGAAGACGTCGTGCACCCGGTGCAACTGAGGTGGTAGAGCCAGGCGATAAGCCACCTCGCCAACCCTGCTGAGGACCTGGAAGGGTCCGATGAAGCGTGGAGATAACTTGCCGCCTCGGCCAAATCTCCGAATACCACGTCGAGGTGAGACCCGCAAGAAGACGTGGTCGCCATCCTCGAACTCTAGTGGCCTCCGCCTCCTGTCAGCATAAGACTTCTACCGGCTCTGAGCTGTCCTCATCCGCTCCTGGATGACCTGGACCTTCTCTGTCGTGGCCTAGACTGTCTCCGGTCCCACCAGTGCTGACTCTCCAGGGTCTGTCCAGCACAAAGGAGATCTAAAAGGTCGGCCGTACAACGCCTCGTACGGTGCCATCCCGATGGTGGAGTGGTAGCTGTTGTTGTACGCAAACTCCACCAAGGGTAGGTGGTCCTCCCAGCTACGACCAAAGTCGAGGACACATGGGCGGAGCATGTCCTCGAGTGTCTGAATGGTCCTCTCCGTCTGACTATCCGTCTGAGGGTGAAAAGCTGTGCTAAGACGTAGCTGCGTCCCGAACGCCTCCTGTAACCCCTTCCAAAGCCGGGAAGTAAAGCGGGCATCTCGATCGGAGATGATAGATGATGGCACGTCGTGGAGTCGCACAATCTCCGGAACGTAGAGACGTCCCAATCTCTCTACTGAGCCCTGCTCTCTGATGGGTAAGAAGTGTGCCGACTTGGTGAGTCGGTCAACAATCACCCAGATGGAGTCGTGACCTCTGGAAGTGCGTGGAAGACCAGTCACGAAGTCCATAGATATGCCGTCCCACTTCCACTCTGGAACCTCTAAGGGTTGTACCAAGCCCGCTGGTACCTGATGCTCTGCCTTCACCTGCTGACAGGTGAGGCATCGAGAAACGAACTCTGCTACAGCCTTCTTCATGCCCGGCCACCAGTGCTGTCGTCTGAGGTCCTGGTACATCTTCGCCACTCCAGGATGTACCGCCAAAGGAGGAGTGTGAAACTCTCTCAGCACTTCCTCTCGCAAAGCAACTGGTACCATGGTACGTCCTCTGAAAAGGATGTCGTGCTCTGCTCCAAGGGAGAAACCATCAGGTGCCTGTCCCGAGGATATCTGTGCACGCCGTGTCTCACAGTCAGCGTCCCCGCGCTGTGCCTCCCTGACTCGCTGAAGTCGTGGAGGAGTGCCTGTGAGAGACTGAAGAAAGGCTGCTCCATCTCTATCCACGAAGGATATCTGCAAAGAGGCTAGCTGCTCCATCGCCTCCTCAAGTAGCTGAATGCCCGTCCTCCTGCTGAGGGCATCGGCTACTACGTTTCCCTTCCCAGGAGTATAGACTATCTCAAAGTCATAGTCCTGGAGGAACTCGAGCCATCGCTGCTGTCTCAGGTTCAGGTCCTTCTGCGAGAAGATATACCTGAGACTTTGATGATCGGAAAAGACTGTAAAGCGCTCGCCCATCAGATAGTGTCGCCATGTCTTCAGAGCGAAGACCACTGCTGCTAACTCCAGGTCATGGGTAGCGTAGTTCTGCTCATGCGGCCTCAACTGACGTGATCCATAGGCGATCACGGCCCGCTCCTGCATCAGAACACATCCGAGTCCGGTCCCTGATGCATCGCAGTAGACTACGTACCCTACTCCCTCTTCAGGAAACCTCAAGATAGGTGCACTAGTCAATCTCTGTCTCAGCTCCTGGAAGCTCTGCTGACATCTGTCTGACCACACGAAGGGTTTCCCCTTCTTCGTCAAAGCTTTGAGTGATGCCGCAACTCTAGAGAAGTCTGGCACGAATCTCCGATAGTATCCAGCTAGTCCCAAGAAACTCTGAACCTCAGTCACGCTCCTGGGTGGCTCCCAAGCTAACACAGCCTCAATCTTCGCGGGATCCACTACAACTCCCGCCTCAGAGATAACGTGTCCCAAAAAGTGGACCTCACGTATCCAGAACTGGCACTTCGAGAGCTTACCGTAAAGCTGGTTCTCTCGGAGTGTGTCAAGAACAACTCGCAAGTGATAGGCGTGCTCCTCCTCTGTCGTAGAGTAAATCAGAATGTCGTCGATGAAGACCACGACAAACCGATCGAGGTATGGCTGAAAGATCCTACTCATGAGAGCCATCAACACTGCTAGAGCATTGGTTACACCGAAAGGCATAACCAAGAACTCATAGTGGCCATACCGACATCTGAAGGCCGTCTTCTGCACATCCTCGTCTCTGACTCTGAGCTGATGATAGCCCGACCTGAGGTCTATCTTCGAGACCCATCGTGCTCCCTTGAGCTGATCAAAGAGGTCATCAATCCTCGGTAGCGGATACTTGTTCCTCACTGTTACCTAGTTCAGGCGACGATAGTCAAAACAAAGTCGCAATCTCCCGTCCGCCTTCTTGGCGAACAATATCGGGGAAGCCCAGGGTGAAACACTGGGTCGGATGAACCCCTTGCCCTGCAAGTCCTCCAACTGTACCCGTAGCTCTCGAAGCTCGGCGGGGGCCATCCGATATGATGGAGTGGATATCGGGGCTGTCCCGGGGTACAGTTCAATATAAAAGTCTACCTCTCTGCGAGGAGGTAGCCCTGGAACGTCGTCGGGAAAAACGTCCGCAAACTGATCCACCACTGCAGGAAAACCAGGACTCCGCACGTCAACTGCTCCAAGGATGAGGCTAGCCAACTGATGAGTGATGGGTTGTCCTCTCCTCCGCGGAAGTCCATCCTGTGCTGCTAAGGCTCCCTTCTCGCCGGTGAAGGTGAACCTGCTCCCGTCGGTGCGTACACATCGCACCTTACGCCTAAAATAGTCAATCTGTGCATGGACCGTAGATAGCCAATCCATGCCCAAGATGACGTTGTAAGGCCTCGACGCTGCTACAAGAAGATTCCAGCCGAAGCTCTCGCCTCCTAGAGTAAGCTCACACTGTCGGCACCAGTGCGTAATCGTCGAGTCTGCTCCCGTAGGAGTCTCTAGCCGTAAGGATCGAGCCAACGGCTCTGTCGGAATCTCCGAGATCCGAACAAGGGCAGCGGCTATGAAAGAGTGACTCGCTCCTGTGTCTATAAGAACTGCAGCAAGGGTGTAATAGACACAGATAGTACCTCGAATCATCTCGAGTGCGCCGTGGTCTTAGGCCTCTGCTGCATGGAGCTGTGCCTGTCGCTGCCCGCCAGCTCCCTGTGGTCGGGGTGGACCTCCTGGTGGTGGTGGTGGTAGAGCCTCAAAGCGTCGGCCACCACTGGCTGCTCGTCCAGCTCCTCTGCCTCGTCCGCCTCTTCCCTGCGGACCTCCACGGTCGACCCTCTGCCTCTGCCTCGGTGGTCCCTCAACCGTCTGCTGCTCCTCGGCACGGCGGGTCGGGCAGTCACGAGCCATGTGGCCCTGCCCGCCGCACGAGTAGCACTGTCTGCCTCTCGTAAGACTGGCTCCGCGCTGTGTGCCCCGCACTGCTGAGCCAGTGTCCTGAGGTCGTCTGCCCGAGGGTCTGGTCTGTCTGGACCCCTGAGTCATCCGTCGACTGCCTACTGCAGATGTCTCTGCCACGTGCCGCCCTGCGGTGGGTCGCTGTGCTGGTGTAGACTCAGCAAGGAAGCTCTCGATCAGAAGGGCCCGCTCCAGTACCCCTGTCTGAGTCGGTATGCTGAGGGAGATCAGCGATACCCTGATCTCGTGTCTCAAACCCTGCTCGAAGGTCCGGGCCCAGAAGAATGGGTCCCGTACCATGTCGGTCGAGTAGCGCGAGAGATCGGTAAATCTCGCCGAGTACTGAGCGACTGTCATGCTGCCCTACCGCAGCTGTAGAAGCTCCTGGATACGCACCGCACGAAGGGTGGCTGGGACGAACTCCGAGCGGAAGAGGCTCTCAAAGTCCGTCCAAAGTAGAGATGCCTCATCGTGCACCTGGAGCATCAGGCTCCACCATCGTCCTGCTGCTGCGTGTAATAGGCTCGCAGCGAGGATCACCATGAGGTCTGCTGGTGTCCTCACTAGCCTAAACACTCGAACCACTGCCTCCAGCCAGTCCTCTGCTGCCTGGGGATCCGTCTCCCCGCGAAACCTGGGCGGTCGCTGGCGCTGAAACTCATGCAGTGCGCTGAGGCGACGTGCATCGTCAGCGGCTGCTGCTGGAAGCATCGGGGGCTCGGCGGGTAAAGCTACCGCCGGTGCCACTACTGGCAAAGAGCCCTGCACCGAGGCCTCGTCGCTCGGTGGGCTGTCGTCTCGCTCGACTCTCGGAACCCTAGCTGGCTGTCGTCGTGGGGCCATCCTGAAAAGGAAACAGGTGCGCCACGGTTAGAACAGTATACCTGGTGAGCTGATATAAGTAATCACAAAGAAAACTTTGAAACACACACGCAATCAATGTTTTTGTGCATTAAGTCGGAAATCAGAAGTCAGGGTCCTGGTGTACGGATACGTCGGCCGCCGCACCAACACTGGACTCCCTGGACTGATAACCACACTCAATACGCTAAACATTATTGCTTCACATAGAAAAGATCAGAGTTCGCGGTAGAACCGAACTCCTCTGATACCAATTTGTCATGACCCGCCCTCGGGGTCCGTACCGTGACTACCCCAAGCCCGCCTTCCATAGGCCAGGGGCTGGCGACTAGCACCAAGGCGTAAATCCCGGTAAAAAGGGAAGGCATTGCCTTTGTAAAGTAAACAAACACCACAGAGTAAACAAGCGGAAGGTAAACACTAAACAAAAGCAGAGTACAACTGAAAGTGCGGAAAATTAAATGGGCCAGTATACAAACCCAAACTGAAAGTAAAGTACAACTCGAAAGGGAAAACAACAACTGAAAAGTAAAAGCCGCTACTCCGAGCTGTCCACTGGAAATCCCACCTGAAGGGTGGGTACAGATAGCTCCTCTGCTCCACGAGTCCCGCCGTCCGCTCCGAGCACGTCCCGCCCAGTGGTCCACCTCCGGGTACCATCCCGCTCTGCAAGCCTCAGCTAAGTTCAACGCTGTCCGTCGTCTGCAACCAACACAACGTAGTGCGGGAAAAGCCCGTGCAGGGGTGAGTATAAGCTACTCAGTAGGGACCCCGAGACCCCTGAAGGTCTCTCAAATCCACAAAGGATAAACCACGAAGAAAAGTATCAATCATGAAGTAATAACCGACACTGCTTAGGTATATGCCCATACATATACCTAAGTCATCAATTCAAATACGCTCTATCCTCCGAGCCCAAGTACAACTCAGTCCACACAGGAAAGTAAACGTATTCCACACAGGAAAACAAAACGTAATCCACACAGGATTGCACAACACAATCCACACAGGAAAGCAAATGGATTCAGCTCACACAGGTATATTTCTTCAAGGACGATAAAGATGATCACTGATCCATCTAAGTCGTTGGACCCACGAAGGATCGATAGGTAACTAACTCCCGCAATGACCCACACAGGATCGGGCCCACACAGGACCTGTAGGCGCTGGCTCACACAAAACCGCTGAGCGCAAGGACCCACATAGGATCGGGCCCACACAGGACCTGTAGCACTGATCCACGTAGGATCGCTGAGTGATGAAGTCTTCGTCGTCGAATCCACACAGGATCTCTATACTGTCGTCGTCGCAGTCACAGTAGCAGTAGTAGTCGTAGCAGTAGAACAGTCGCAGCCAGCACTAGGGTTCCCGCACACAGCAAGCTCGTTCGGAGGGTCCACTGCACGAGCCGAGAGGCTGATACGTCAACTGTCACAAAGACCAGAATTGATGTATCCAAAAGTTTCGTATCGTCAACAGGAACTCAATGCAACAGACGGCGCGTCGATCGGACACCCGGTCTGAGAGTTATTGGCATTTTCGTCTCCGGGGCCCTGTTGGTTTTTAAGCCAAAACCAACCCGACCGTACTCCACCTGCGTCCAAACCTCGGGAGGAGTATGCCAAAAGATCCGTCTCACTAAGAGGAACACAACACAGCTGACGGCACGCCAATTGGACGTCCGTAGCTCAAGATATGAGCGTTTCCGCTCCGAAGGCCCGGTTGGTTTCGTGAACGAACCAACCCGGCCGAACTCAAAGTAATCTGAAACCTTGAGTGCGATATACCGAAACGACCGTCTCGATCCAAGGATCGTGTTTCCGTAGACGGTTCGTCAATCGGCGGTCCGAGGCTCATGTTATGGCCAAAAGACCGGAACTGGTTCGAAACGGGGGGGGGTCTGGGTCCGGGCCGACCCGGCCCGACCCCCCCCCCCCCCCCCCCTGGGGCGGCGTGGGGAGCCGCGGCGGCTTGTCGCCGCGAGGAGGCTGCGCGGGGGGAATTTAATTCCCCCGCTAAGTGGATGGCGGCACGGCCTTTGTGCCGCGCCTTTTTGCAAGGAAACGGCCCCCGCACGTGGGGGCCGGCTGGTAAGAAAACCGGGGGGCTCCTTCCCCCCCCCCCTCCTTTAAAGAACCGCCCCCCTCATAAAGAGGGGGGTTTTATATGTTGGCCGGGGGATTAATTCCCCCGGTTTAAAGCCTTCCGGCCGGCCAGCTGGCCGGACGGTTTTCTCCAACGGGACCAGAAATTCCGGTCCCCCCTTCGGCTTCCGACGCCGGCGGCCCGGCCGCCGGTCTTCTCTTCCCGCCGCGGCCCGGAACCGGCCGCGGTCTCCTCGTCCCGCCGCGGCCCGGAACCGGCCGCGGTCTCCTCGTCCTGCCACGGCCCGGAACCGGCCGCGGTGTTCGTCGTCCGGCGCGGTGCGACGGCACCGCGCCCCTTCGCCGTGCCTTGACACCTTTCAACGCGGCGCGACGGCGTCACGTTCTTGAAGATTCTTCCTCGGCGTGGCGCGACGGTGCCGCGTAAAATAATTGCACGATCATCTGCGTGGTGCGACGGCACCACGCCACTTTGCTTCCACCCGCAAGAATAAACAACAAGAACGATGGAGGGGGGTTCGGCCGTGTTCATGCGGTCCGGCCCCCCTCACGTTAAACAATAACGCAACTTAAATTATTTCAAAGTCACACGTTAGACTTGCTAAAATTCATGATCAAAAATAGAATAACTAAACAATAATCAACAACCCCTACCTCGGGTATAAGGTTCGAAGATTGTCAACGTTCCGCGGAAGACGACGTCGCGGAGGTCGGGCGTCGCGGTAGCCGTTCGTCAAATCCGATGACGAAGGGATGCGTCCGAAGAGACACGTCGTTGGCGAAACTTGTACGCCGACGAAGGTTGTCCGAGGAAGAAGTGGCGTCCCCTTTCATTAACACGGTAAACGAAGAAGGGAGGTGCGGCGTTCTTCGTCGGAGCTTGAGCGTTCTTCGTCAAGATGAACGTTCTTCGAGTTCTTCGTCAGAGTTGAAGAAGGAGAAGGAAAAGCTCTCCACCTCTCAAGAATACAAACAAATAACCCAAAATAAAATAAGACTCTATCTTATTTTATTAACATATAACACACTACAATTTCAAATGTTTGAAATTCAAAAGGATTAACTCCCATAATTAAATAAGTAACTGAAGTCATTTATTGAGGCGTTAAGGGAGTTGAGAGAAAAAGAAAGGTTTAGGGGTTCGTGTCGGCCCCACCACACTTAATCCTCCCAAGGGAGGTTAAGTGGGTGTGGGTCCCACTTCCAACCCCCTTTGGTAGGTTTTATCAAGTTATAATAAAAATTTTTTCTTCACAAAATTTTATTTAACTCAAACTAAAAACCCCAAAACTAACTTTCAACCCGCAACAAACGCAACTTCCGAAAAGGTCTCTTTAAGCGAATATCTGTGCTGCGAGTTCATCGGTGCCCTCGGATTTCAATTCCGAGCACCGAATCAAAAGTTAGAAAAACCCGCTCGTTCGTTCACTGAACGTACCCGAGCCAAACTTCGGAAATTAATTCCGGGCACTCCGGGCCTCGGAATCAGGTGCCGTCTGAAACCGTGCTCTTGTAAAATTCTAAAGAAAATTAAGAAAAACTTTTCCTTGAATTTTACGGGTCTTTACAACCCACCTAGATACCCAGGTTTCCCATTGTGCTCTATTTCTTGTGGTGGTGAGTTTTGTTTTTGATGAAAACATATATGTAAATGACACTTTTTTCGTCCAAAACTCATTCAACCACACCCCACTATTCACCCTCCTTAAGTGCATCCCCCCTCTTTCATGTCACACAATGCCAAATCCTCAACAAATGGAACATAATAACAAATTGAACATTCCAATCATTTTCTAAAACATTGGGAGTGTGCCTCCAGATAGGTTTTTCTTCTTCAAAAAACATTCCTAAGGTTCCAAACATGCATAATTACATAAAGGGAACACTTTTAACTACTAGCCATCCAAAAGTCCAAACACGTTTAGAAAAACTTATTAAAAATTCAAAACCACTTAAGAAATCAATTTTCATGAAGTGTCACTTAAGACCTATGTCATTAGAAATACCTTTCAATTTCAAAAACAATGTCATAATAATTTATAGAAACCACATCCTGATTTACTACCATGTTTATATAGCATAAATGTAAAAGATATATTTAAAACATGAAAGCAATTAGGAAATTCAAATTAAAGTCATAGGCATAGGGGACATACCTAAAAAATGACACTATTTGTTAACAACCACTCGAACTGGCACTTGGTGCATACACGAAGATGAATTTACAAACAAACACACACACACACACACACACACATATATATATATATATCCATAGGTGAATTTCACATATTCTTTACACCATAAGGGAATATGCACAAAGAGTGCATGTGTGTGTGTGTGTTTCCCAATGAATGTACATGTAGGAAACCTCGACACCCATATCCCAAAACCATTGCAGTGAGGTCCGTTGAACTACACATATAATTTAATAAAACAATTAAACACATAAAAAATCTATAAAATATTTCAAAATAAATCAACAAGGACTTTAACCAACAACACACTAAATTTCAAGTAAAAACACCACTTTAAAAATCAAACACACACTTAATATTTTTCAATACCACTTTCACACCACACATGCAATTGAACAAATCAATAAACAATTTAGGAAACCCCAAGAAACATGTACCAAAAATTTTACATTAAAAAATTACCTTATTTCATAACAAAGCACCACTATAAAGCAATTTTTATGTATTAAAAATGGAAAAACATGATTCACATAATTTATAAAACTTAAATAAATAATATAATTTTTTTAAACATCCTAAAAAGGCATAAGTAGGCTTAAAGAAACATGAATTCCAAATACAAATTGAGAACCAATTTTCAATCCAAACATACACCGAGAACCTTTCCAAACCTAATATGCATCACCACTCAATCAATTAAGACAATATCACATTCAATGGAAAAATATTCATTATTAGATATTCCACTAAATAATTATTAAATCATTTTAAAAAAACTCTTAGGAAAATAAACACCAAAAAATCCACCCAAATCATCTTTTATGGAAAAATGAATATTGAGGCTACACCAAAACTGAAATAGAACTATTTCTAAAATACGTGTAAAAAACTCAACATGTATTTTCACCAAAAATTTCACACATATAGTATAGAAATTATACTAACTAATCAAATTGGTATTAAACCTAAAACAAAACCAAATATGCAGCACACAAAATTATAATTAAAAATGATAAATTAATCAAACATGAAAATTTATTTTCCAAAAAACAATCACATGAGGAACCACCTACCTCATAGTATATAAACTTTATAAACATGGTGCACTACTCCAATTTCTCACAATACACACCGCAATAAATTTAAATTGAACGTTGAAACCTAGACATCAAACCAAAAACACAAACCCAAACCAAACCCCATGATAAACCCAAATCTGATTACAAACCAATGGATGAAACCAACCAATGATGAGGAATGCATCTGCAAAGAGGGTGTGGGAGGATAATGGATTAAGATAAAGGGTATTCGGAGGTGTGTTGTACACTACAGAGTTTGCTGGAGGGTCCGGCTATGAAGGAGGGATCTCAGAATTGCATAGGGTTGATGGGGAGAGGTGTGTTGCACCATGGGGTTTCCTAGTGTGCCTCTTACAGGGGAGAAAATGGGAGCATGGGCTACACTTGAAGAGAAGGAGAGGGCCGGAGGGGAGCCGACCGGAGCACCAGCTAGGGTGTAGGGTCGCCACGCAAGAAAATCCCATGTGGATGCTTTGAGGTGGTTTAGAGAAGAGATGGGGGTACTTTTCAAGGGGGAGTAGGATCTTCATTAGAATCATCATCTCAAGTAGGGATATTATTGTAATATGTTAAAGCGCATTTATCTCAAAATATTAAGTCTATATAATGAACCATTCTGAAAGATATGCTTATTCAGAGGGAATTTAGTGATGTGTTTCCATAAGAATTTCCTTATCTTCCACCAAGATGAGAGGTTGAATTTTTGATTGAGCTAATACATGGAGAATTTCTAATATCCAAAATTCCGTATAGGATGGATTTTTTTAACATTAGTAATTGAAGAAACAACTATTAGAGAATTTGGAAAATGGGATTATTGTCCAAAGTGCTTCACCCTGGGGTGCACCAATCCTCTTTGTCAAAAATAATGATCTATCATGGATTCTTTTCATTGATTACAGTGAGCTCAATAAATCAAGAAAAACAACAAGTATCATTTTCGAAGAATTGAAGACTTGTTTGACCAGATATGTGGAGCACAATAATTATCCAAGGTGGATATGGGGTCAGGATATTACAAAGTAAGGGTGAAGGAGGAGGATATGCCCAAAGATAATTTTCATACATGGTACTAGAATTATGAGTTCATATTAATTCCATTGGGACTCACTAATTCTCCTATAATCAAAATGTAATTAATGAATATATTCTTTATATATTACCTCAAAAACATTTGGTAATGTTTATATACAATACTCTAATACTCTCCAAATCTAATGAAGATCATGAGGAGAATCTAAGCACTATGCACATAACCTTGAAAAAGGATAATCTCTACAAAAAGTACAAAATGTGCGTATTCTGGTAAAAGGAAGTCCCGTTTTTGGGGAATATCATCACAAGAAATTAGATATTTGAGTATCCTTCCATGACAAAAGAAATTGAGTGATATCTAAAGCTAACATTTGTGATGGATATTCGTAGATTCCATGGGACATCTGAATATTATCTTGGATTTGGGAGAAATTTCAGACGATCATCAAACCCTCTTACTGAGCTAACTCATAAGGGAGTCATGTTTTCATGGAATGATAAATGTGATGATAGAATCATAGTGTTTAAAAAAAGGATTATAACTTCCCATGATATCACACTAACCTCAAATGGGAATATTTTCATCATCATAAACGATTCATTAAAAAATGGATTGGGATGTTTGTTGATGTCAAATGAAAAGGTCATTACCTATTCCAACAGGTAGTTGAGAATTCATTAAAAAACTACCCCATAGAAGATATAATGTTGGTAACTATGATCTTTTCATTGAACATATTCTACAATTATCTCTTTGGGATGAAGTGGAAAATATATACATATCAAAAAAGTCTCAAACATATATTTTCAAAGAAAGAGTACAATATGAGACGACGAAGATGGTTAGAGATCAACAAGGATTGTGATTTCTCAATCCACTTCCATCATGGGAAAGAATGAAATGTGGTGGATTCTCTAAGTAGAAAGGACCCGGTAATTCTATCATTGATGTGAATTGAAAAGGATCCAATTTTCATAGATTTGATGATGATGGACATGGTAATAATAAAAAATTAAACATTGTAAATCCTTTCACAAATGATTTCCCAAAAATATAATTTGTAATGGTTAAAGTATTTTAAAAAAATGATGAGGTAATTCAGAAGAAAGTTTAAACCATTAGAAAAGGGAGATAATTGAACAATCATCGTATCATGAGGCGTTAGTTTTCTGTCCACAGAAACAGTATGTTCTTTACGCATTAGATGGAGGTGTGTGAAAGTGTAGTTTGAATACATCTCATAACAACATCCTAGTATATTGAGGATACTGGTGTTTTAATAAAATGAAAGAATAAAAAGGGTTTCAGGGTTGGAGAAGTAATATAAAAGAAAATAATTAATAGAAAACGTTACCCTTAATTCAAGTGATAGCCTTTGGTTTGAACCAAAAGAACTTCGTGAAGTTTCTTCTCCATAATTTAATGCTTCTAGGTGGAAGATAGGGATCATTAAAGCTTATTTGGGTAGGCTTTGGATGATCTAAGGTTCTTGAGAGGCATGATGAATAGGTTAGAGGGAAGGGCTTTTTATAAGGGGGTTGGTGGGGCTCTTTAGAAAAGTGTGAAAATATTTTTTTATTATGTAATGATTTTATGTTTCTAAATGTCCAAAACGTATTAATGTAAAATATAATTGGACTCATAGTAGAAATAAAATCATATAATAATAATTTGGTAGGTTTTGGATATTATTTTAATCTTTATTATAATATTTATTTCAATCGTTTATTAATGAGGTAAACACTAATTCATTATTGTGTCATAAATAATTTTATTTATTTGAGGCCTAAAATTTATTAAAAAATACCATGATGGTGGAAATATTTTTGTATTTTCAATGAATATTTATAGTACAAATTATAACTTATATAACCCCTATTAAAAATTAATTTACTACAAGATATTTGTTTATGTCATTTTTGACTTTACTTTATATTAATTAATATAATGTGTCAGTATCACTCTTAAGTGTCTCCATGGGGTCCCAAATTAGACCCAATGATTTCCATGGTCAGATATGTATCAACCAATAGTATTAGGAAACATTCTAGGATTATTTTATATTATTATAATTATATTTGATTACCCTTATTTTCCAGATTTATCCTTTAACAATGGTAAATAAAAATTTTACTGTAGTAAATATTGAAAATGTCTAAAAATATGAGTTAAATATTTAAAAAATTTGTACCTAATTATTAAAAATATGGAATCCATTTTTCTAAATTCAAATCATAGAATTGGTAGATATTAATTTAAAATTAATTCCCACTGTCAAAACAAAAAGTGTGTTTTTTAATAAATAATAACTATCAAAAGATTGAAACTTGTTTATGTCCAATTTCAAAGTAAAATTACATCCAATAACCAACATTGGATTAAATGGTAAATATATAATCTAATTACACTTTAAACCCAATTAATAAGATAATCTAATCATAAAAATAAATTATATTAAAATGCATTTTTGAATTAAAATACTGTATTTTCCACTATTCATCAAAAATTAAATTTTATCAGAAAAAAGCCAAAATTTTACCATAAGTGAATTTTGGTGTCCCAATTCTGATGAAGAATTTTAATTTTTCAGAAAGAACATATAAATGTGATCAAAACTATATTTAAATAGGGTTCTCCATCAAAAGGTGGTAAATTAACCTTTTAAAGTAAATTAGGCTTAAAATTAGATTCATTCACATTTTAAGACTCTAACATTTATTAGTTAAATGTAAAAACATTTAACAAACATGTATAATCATATTTCAGTCATTTCTATTCATTAATGCCAATATAATGACTATAAATTAACAATAATTTAAAATTATAATATTATATTATTATTGTGCGACATAATATTTCAAGGAAACCCATTGTTATGTTTCATTTATACCATAAAACATAAAGCCCTCTTTAAAGTAAAATTAATATTTAATTCACAAATATTAATAAATATGGAAAAAAATTTATACTTTATTTACCTGGGATGTTAAATCCTTCCCCATTTTGGAAATTGTGTCCTCGCTATTTTATTCACTTATCAAATAAATGGGGGTATGTATCCCTAATTTCATTTTCCGATTCCCACGTTTCCTCTTCAACCATATAGATTTTCCAAAAAACCTTTACCTGGTGAATCAACTTATTCCGCAATACATGCTTTTTTTGGTCAAGAACATGGACTGGTTGTTCCTCATAAGAGAGATTTTATTCCAACTGAACTACCTATGGGATTAAAACATGAGATGGATCTGGAATATACTTTCTCAACATTGAAAAATGAATAAATGTTGTGTACCTTGGATAAACATGGATGTAAAGACACTCTATAAAAAACTGATCCAACTTTCTCCTGGATTTCATAGGTTCAAATGAAACTCATGCTCAACTTTCCCTTATTACCAAAATGAATCAAACTTTTCCATGGAAAACATTGAGAAAGACATGATCACCAACCTCAAAAGAAAGATCCTTCCTACGGTTAACCGCACAAAATTTATGCCTGCTCAGAGCTGTTCTTATATGCTTTTGAATCAACTGATCCTTTTCTGCCATCTCATCGAGCAATTCTGGTCCCATCATCTTCCTTTCACCAACTTCATCCCAAAAAAGATAGAGTTCGACACCCCTTTCTATATAATGCCTCAAATGGAGCCATCTGTATACTAGAATGAAAAATGTAATTAAAAGAAAATTCAACCAATGAAGGATGTTGGTCCCAACATCGCTGGTAATCTAGTGAACATGCATGTATCATATCCTCCAAGGCCTGAATTGTTTGACTTGATTATCCATATGATTGTGGATGAAATGTTTTAAAAAAAATTAATTCAGTGCCCATCGACTTTTGAAGGCATTTCCAAAAGATAGAAGTAAAACTAGGATCACGATCAGATACAATGGAGAGGGGAACTCCATGCAACCTGAAAATCACTTTAACATACAACCGAGAAAGTTGATCGAGAGACAACATATCTTGAATAGGAAGGAAATGAGAAGATTTATTCAACCTATCAACAACAACCCATATTGCATTATTAACTCGAGATGTCTTTGGAAATCCAACAAAGAAGTTCATGGTTATATTTTCCCATTTATACTCTGGCACCGGTAATGACTGAAGCATCCCTTTAGGTAACTGCCGCTCTTCTTTAACCTGATGACATGTCAAACACATCATAGTAAAATCAACAATATCTCTTTGTATCCCATCCTTCCAGTAATACTCCTGAAGATCTATCTAAATCATAGTTCTTCCAGGATGAACTAAAAACTGGGAACTATGAGCTTCACATAACAACTCATTATTTAACTATGAATCACATTGAACACATAATCTCTATACAAACCTCAAAACACAATCATTATCAATGTTAAATTCAAGAAACATACCCTTCTGAACCTACTCTACCATTTTCTGCAACTCACTGTCTTCCTTTTGTGCATTCTTAATTCTGTCTAATAGATATGATAATACAGACATAGATTAATTACCTACACCAACAACTTCTATGCCAAAGTTCATCAAATCAAAATCCAAAGGATATTGTTCCAAACATGACATGGTTAATGAAACATTTCTTATTTGACTCAAATCATCAACCACTCTATTTGATTTTCTCGGATGGTAAAGGATCGTGAAATAATAATCCTTGATTAATTCCAACCATCTGTTATGTCCCATGTTCAATTATTTCATAGTGAATATATAATTTAATTTTTTTTGGTTAGTATATATTTAACAATTTACTACATACAAATAATGCCTCCAAATTTTTAATGACAAAAAAAAAATCGCTACTAATTTCAAATCATGTGTATATTAATTTAACTCATGAGGTTTCAACTGTCTTGATGCATAAGCAATTACCCGATTATTCTGCATAAGGAAACAACCATGTCCTTTCAACGAAGCATCACTATAAATAATAAACTCACCCTTTGTGGAAGGTAGTTCCAAAATTAATGAAATCACCAATCTTCTTTTCGATACTAGAAAACCATCATCACATTTTTTGTCCAAACAAACATAACTCCTTTTGGAGATAACTTAGTCATTGGACAAGATAACCCCGAAAAATCATCAACAATCCTATGATAATAACCTTCAAAACCAAGAAAACAACAAACCTTAGTTATATTTGTGGGACTTCTCCATTCTTCATTAACTTTTTTTGTAGGTTCAATAGTTATGCCATTTTTTGAAACAATGTGACCAAGGAAATAAATTTACTATAACCAAAACCCACACTTGAAAAATTTCCCAAATAGTTTCTTTTCTTTTTAAGGTTTTCAAGGAAACCCTTAAATGACTTTCATTCTCCTCTTTAATTTTAGAATAATCCAAAATATCATCAATGAACACAACAAAAAACATATCCATGAACTCACAGATAATTCTATTCAAATGATCTATGAATACAGTAGGTGCATTGGTTAAACAAAAATGTATAACTACAAATTCATAATGGCCATACCTAGTGTAAAACGCAGTCTTTGAAATGTATGCATCCTTTACTTTCAACTGATTGTACCCCAAACATAAATTAATATTTGAAAAATAATGAGCTACATGGAGCTTATTAAAAAATCATTGATATGAGGAAAAGGATACTTATTCTTGACAGTGATGTTAATCAATTCCCTGTAATCAATGAAAATTCTAATTGAACCTTCTTTCTTTTAAAAAGGGCAAGGGCACCCCATGGTGATGTGCTAGGTCAAATGAAACCATTATCTAATAACTCCTGCAATTGATTCTTTAACTATAAAAGTAAAATTTGATCTATTCGAAATGGGGGTTTTGAAATTGGATTATCATTAGGAACTAAGTCAATAGTAAATTCAACTTCCCGATCAGGTATAATACCGGGAAAAACATCAGGAAAAACATCAAGGTACTCATTTACCATTGGAATATCATTAATATGAACAGTTCATTTGTTTTCAACAATATGGGAAAGGTAACATTCATTTCCATATTTTACTAGCTTCTCTACTTTCTGACATGTCATCAAAAGTAAGGTTTCATTCTAGTACACAAATTGAAAATATTTCTAAAAAGAGACCACTTTAACTCTACAGTCTATCTTAGCATGATAAACATAAATCTAATCCATACCCAATATAATATCAAATTCTACTAGAGGAAAAACAATATGGGTTACAGGTAGATTATTTCTGGACACAAGGACAAGAAGGTTCTTATAATTTATTTTTCTTTCAACATTTCCTCCAGGTGTTTTTACCATAAGTTCAGGAATCATATATTGATATGTAAATCAAAATTTACTGGAAAACATCTCAGAAATGAACAAATGTGTAGACCCCAAATCAACCAAACATTGGCATAATCTAAACAAACAAAAATTGTACCTGATACTACTTCATTCGATGTCCCATCATCTGTTGAAGTATTTGAAAAGGAATCCAACACCCCTTTCTGCTAGTAGTCTGGTTGCATTCCCTCAGTTGAGTTCTTCATTGGAAACTCATTTTCATAATGACTATTTCATTTCCCTTAAAAAAATTTACTAATTGTAAATCAGATTTTTTCTTATCATTACCCACCTCATTTTCAGTGCAATTATGAGCCTTGTGTCCCATTTTACCACATCTGTAGCACTTACTAGAATTCAAAAGTAATTCCCCAACAATATTTTTTCCATAATTTTCAAAAATTATAAACTTATTATTATTACCATCAGAAATTTTTGAAGAGTTTATCCCTTTTGACTACCACCTTGACCTCTTATTCTATTTTTTGTCAAAGAAAACCTAATCATCGGAAAACTCCATTTCCACATTATCCAAACATCGAACAAGTTTTTCATAACTTTTTAACTCATGAGAATATAAATCCCTTCAATACTATGGATTTAATCTTGAGTAAAAATGGTTGATTTTACAATCAATATCTTATTTGAAATTTGGATCATACCTTACCAATCAAGTGAATTTTTCTTCATAAGTAGCCATTGAGTCATCCTCGTACCTCAATTCTAGTAATTGTTTCCCATCCTATGATGAACCAACATAGGAAAATATTTCTCAAGAAACATACCTTTGAATTTTTCCCAATCAAGAGCATCAATCCCCTCACTATCCCTGATATCTTTCACCATCGACCACCACTGATCAGCTTGACCTTCGAAATAGTAAACAATGAGACTAACCTTTTGATGTTCTGAACACCCCATGACATCAATAAATTTCATCACATCTTTAATCCACCCTTTAGCTAGCACAGGGACAGATGATCCTCTGAATGATGGGGGTTTTTTCCTCCTAAAATGGTTCACTACTGACATGTTCTTCAGTGGTTGATCTAGCTGATCTCGTGCATGGATACCACCACCATTTATAGCATGATTAAATTGTTACATCACTTCATCAAACTATTTAGTTCCGATTCTGAACATCTTTGGTTGTTGATTTGGATGGTTGTATTCCTCCTAATGTCATCCCAACAGAGCTTCCCTGTTTCCTCTATAGAAAACCATTCTGAACACAGTAATATATTAGGCCAATCAACATGGTAATTTTTAAATTCTATATCATTTAAATATTAACATAAAGTAATTTATAGATATTAATTTAACAATAACACAACTCCTAAAGTTATCCAAACGGACCTTTAATACCAACTATAAGGGACCAGCCTTAAGCATTACATAATCTGGAATTAAATGAATAATTCAAATTTGAGGATATTTTCAGTTTTAATGTTTTATAGAATTAGGAAATAACTATAACAATACATCACAAAAATTACAAGGTAGTAACTTCTACTCAGTTTCCATTTTTTTCATAAAATGAAAACTCTTGAAATTATGAGTCATGTCTAGTCCCTTGTTTTAGATAGCATGAATTTTTTTTGATCCCATCATTGACCCTATTCATCTTTAGGTCATAAAAAAAACATTTCAAAACATGGGATGAGCATAAAAATCTCAGTAAGGATTATAAAACAAATAAAGAAAACATTAGTTCACCATTGCATTCATAACATAATCTTGTTAACATACAACATGAAATCATAAGATTTATGAATAACACATAGAAAACAGAAATCATAAAGGTAACTTCTGGCATCCATAACAAAATTATGTTGTATCTATCATAGCTACATGGGGAGTTACATTTTGAATAACCATCATAGTATATTCCTTAAATATCATTGGAGAAACATTCATGTTTACCTCCATCACGTTACTAAATTCATTAGAGAGCTATATCAGGATCACCCGTCCTTGGTTTATCATGGAACCATCTATATACATAACAATTCCCAAGAACCATAACATATTCATAACACATAAAAACAGAAATGAAAGATAACATTTCCAAATTTCAACCTCAATATATCATTTAAATATACTGACATAAAAAATCCATTATAAAAACCATTTTCAATACAAAAATACATAAAAGAGTATATGGTATTTATTTTTCTTTTAAAAACATTATGGCTTGTTAAGGAAGCCAAGATCAAATAATACTCACGGGGGTGGAAAAGGTCGTTGTCACGTCTGACATTAACAAAACATTCCTTTTTTCATTTAGTAGAATGATTCATAAAAAAGATTCCCTTTTAATGAAATTAAAATTCAAAGTTTCATGTATAGAATATAAAATAAAGTTATTAATTAAATCAAAATATGCCTCAATGAAAAAACATTTAGACAAAGTCCCTTAACTCATGTCCAACTTGACCTGTTCGTTCTTTAATCACCTGAATAATAAACAAATGTTAATTTATACTTGAATAATATCATTTTTTAAGGTTTATTATTACTTTTATATCATGTATTACCCTGTTATAAACATTATGTAATCATTTTTGTTAATAAGGGACATTTTTTCTGTATTTGGTACGTGAGTCAAAAATGGACTTCTTATAATTGCATGTTATTCATTTGGTCAAATGTTAATTATATCCTGAATGATATTCATGACTTAGATATCATATATATCTTATATATCCATTATATAAATGTATTTATAATAGTCCATAACATTTGGAGGTAAGAAATTAAAAGCACCGTTCATGGAGATGGTAAGCTGTACGTACGCATGAATGATACTTGCATTTATTTTTAATATTTTAATTGAATTAAAACATAATGGTAGATAGGTATATTATAATTTCTTTATAATATAATATCATTAACTATATCCTTTATACACCCCACATATGGAATTAATGATTCATATCACTTGGAGGGGGCGTTATACCACACTTCCTCAAATGAAATTATCACATGTACCCATAATGGAATACATAAAGGTATGATATAAATGAAAAATATAGAGGAATTAAGAAACCATAAACATAATATATATCATATATCAATACAATTCCATCTTTATGGCCACCGTGAGATGCGGTAGGAGAAAATTGAATAATCATCATTTCGTGAGGTGTTAGTTTTCCATCCACAGGAAGAGTATGTTCTTTACCCATTAGATGGAGGTGTGGGATAGTGTAGTTAAAATATTTCTCATAACAACATCCTATTAGATTTTGGATACTGGTGTTTTTATAAAATAAAAATAACTAAAAGATTTTAGTGGTTGGAGAAGTAAAATCAAAGAAAAGAATTAAGAGAAATAGGTACCTTTAATTTGGGTAACTCTCTTTGGTTTGAACCAAAAGGACGTCTAAACGTGCCTTATGTCAAAGTTAAGGTTTATAGGTGTAAGAGAGGGATATTGAGAGTTTATGTGCGAAGGTGATGGATGATCCAAGGGGCTTTAGAGGAGTGAGGAATGAATTAGAGGTGAGAGCTTTTTATAAGTGGGAAGGGCTCTATAGCAACGTGTGAAAAATATTATTTTATTATATAATGATTATTAGTTTCTACAAGTCCAGAACTTATTAATGTTGAATATAAAATTACTCATGGTTAAAATTAAAGCATCCAATAAATATTGGACAGGTTTTGTATATTATTTTAATATTTATAATATTATTTATTTAAATTATTTATTAATGTGGTAAACACTACATTATTATTGTGTCATATATAATTTTTTTATTTAATATCTAAAAATTATAAAAAAATAAGATGATGTAGGAAATCTTTTTCTATTTAAAATGAATATTTATAGTTGAAACGATAACTTATATAATGGCTTTTAAAAATTAATTTACTGAAAGATATTTATTTATGTAATTTTTTCCTTTACATTAAATTAATTAATATAAACTGTCATTATCACTCATAAGTGGCTCCATGGGGTCCCAAATTCGACCCAAGG
This sequence comes from Viscum album, assembly GCA_963277665.1. Lineage (NCBI taxonomy): Eukaryota > Viridiplantae > Streptophyta > Magnoliopsida > Santalales > Viscaceae > Viscum > Viscum album. Next base: position 317,967,105 of record OY728148.1, read on the forward strand.
ATTCCCATGTTCGGATATGAATCAACAAATAAAATTAGGAAACATCTTAGGGTAAATATATATTTTTATAATAATATTTATTTACCCTTATTTAGCAGATATACCATTTAACCATGATAAATAAAATTATTCGTATAGTAAATATTTATAATGCCTAAAAATAAAATTTACCTATTTACACAACTTCAAAATAATGATTCCAAATATGGAATACATTTTTCAATATTAAAAGCACAGAAGTGGAAGAAATTAATTTAAAATTTATTCCCGCTATCAAAACAAAAAGCATGTTTTTTAATAAATAATAACTATCAAAAGATCGACACTTATTTGTGTCAAATTTCAAAGTGAAATTACATCCAATGACCAACATTGGATTATATGGTAAAAATATAAGCAAAATAAACTTTAAAACAAATTAAAAATATAACATAACCATATAAATAAATTAGATAAAAGGTAGTTTTGAATTAAAATACAATATTTTCCACTATTCGTAAAAAAATGAATTTTATCAGAAAAATATCAAAATTTTACCCAAAGTGAATTTCGATGTCCCGATTCTGAAGAAAAATTTTATTTTTTCAAAAAGAAAATATAAAACTGACCAAAAAAATATTTAAAGAGGGTTTTCCATCAAAAGGCGGTTAATAATTTTTTTAAAGTAAATTATGATTAAAATTAGATTCATTCACATTTTAAGCCTTTAAAATTTATTAGTAAAATGTAAAAAAAATTAACAAACACATATAATCATAAAGTAATTAGTTCTGTTCATTCCTTCCACAAAAATAGCTATACATTCACACCCATTATTAATAATATTATTATATTATTATTGTGTGATATAAGATTTCAATGAAACCCATTGTTTCATATCAGATACGCCATCAAACATAGCGTCCCCTTTAATGTAAAATGAATATTTAATTCGAAAATATTAATAAATAAGTAAAATTTCTTATTCTTTATTTACCTGAGATGTTACCTCCTTCCCCCTTTTGGAAATTACGTCCTCGCGATTTTATTCATTTATCAAATAAATAGAGGAATTTATCCCGTATAATATTTTCATATTTCCATGTTGCCTCTTCAACCATATGGTTTTTCCAAAAAACCTTTACCTGGTTAATCACTTTATTCTGCAACACTTGCTCTCTTTGGTCAAGAATTTGGACTGCTTGTTCCTTATAAGAGAGATTCTCTTCCAACTAAACTACCTCTGGACTTAAAACCTGAGATAAATATGGAATATATTTTCTCAACATTGAAACATGAAAAAAATTGTGTACCTGGGATAAACATGGAGGTAAAGAAACTCTATAAGAAACTGATACCACTTTTTCCAGGATTTCATAGGGTCCAATGAATCTCAGACTAAACTTTCCCTTCTTACAAAAAGAAATCAAACTTTTCCATGGAGAAACTTTGAGAAAGACATGATCACCTACCTAAATATAAAGATCATTACCCAATTCTCCGCATAAATTTTCTACCTTCTCTGAGCTGTTCTTATGTGCTTTTGAATCAGTAGAACTTTTTCTGTCATCTCTTCTACCAATTCTAGTCTCATCTACTTTATTTCATCTACTTTATCCCAAAAGGCTGGAGTTCGACACCACTTTCCATATAATTCCTCAAATAGAGCTATCTGTATAATAAAATGAAAACTGTTATTATAAGAAAATTAAACCAATGAAAAAAGTTGTTCCCAAATTCCATGGTAATCCAGTGAAAAAACATGTAGCATATCCTCCATGGTCTGAATTGTTCTTTCTAACTACCCATTTGATTGCGGATGAAATGTTTTACTAAAATTTAATTCAGTACCCATCGACTTCTAAAGGCCTTTAAAATGTTAGAAGTAAACCATGGATCGTGATGAGATACAATGTAGAGGGTAACTCTATGCAACCAGACTATCTCATTAACATACAACCAGGAAATTTGAACAAGACACAATATATCTAAAATAGGATGGAAATGAGTAGATTTATTCATCCTATCAACAACAACCCAGATTGCATTATTACTTCGAGATGTATTTCGTAATACCACAAAAAATTCCATTGTTATATTTTCCCATTACCACTCTAGAACCGTTAAATATTGAAGCATCCCTTTAAGTCACTTCCACTCTTCTTTAACCTACTAACAGGTTAATCACTTCCTGGTAAAATAATCAATATCTCTTTTTATTCCTACCCACCATTAATACTTTTGAAGATCTCTGTAAATCTTAGTACTGACAGGATGAACTGAAAACGAGGTACTATGAGCTTCACATAACAACTCATTATTTAACTATGAATCACATGGCCCACATAATCTCTTTCCAAACCTGAAAACACAATCATTATCAATGTTAAATTCAGGAAAATTACCCTTCTGAACCAACTCTACCTTTTTCTGTAACTCAGTGGCTTCCTTCTATGCTTTCTTAGTTCTATCTGATAGAGATGATTTTACTAACACAGAAGAATTTCCTACACCAACAACTTCTACTCCAAATTTCATAAAATAAAAAGCCAATGGATCTCGTTACAAATATATCCTGGTTAATCATGCATTACTTTTTCGACTCAAAACATCAGCCACTTTATTTTATTTTCCTGCATGGTAAAGGATCGTGGATTCATAATTCAGGATTAATTACAACCATATCCTCTATTTCATGTTCAATTTTTTCACAGTGAATATATACTTCAAAATTTTGTGGTCAGTATATATTTCACATTTTACTCCATACAAATGATGGCTCCAAATTTTTAATGAAAAAACAACAGCAGCTAATTCCAAATCATGTGTTGTGTAATTTAACTCATGAGGTTTCAACTGTCGTAAAGCATATGCAATTAACTGATCATTTTGAATAAGGACACAACTAAATCCTTTCAATGAAACATCACTGTAAATAACAAACTCACCATTTCAAGAAGGTACTGCGAAAACTGGAGCATTCACCAATCTTCTTTTCAACACCTGAAAACAATCATCACATTTTTTTTCCAAACAAACATAATACTATTTCGAGTTAACTTAGTCATTAGACTAGATAACAGTGAAAAATTATCAACAAACCTCTGCTAATAACCTGTCAAACCAAGAAAACTATGTTCTTAGATTTCATTTTTGGGTATTGGACGTTCTTCAATAACTTTAATTTTTGCAGGATTAACAGTTATACCATTTTTTAAACAATATGGCCAAGGAAAGAAATTTGTTGTAACCAAAACTCACACTTACTGAATTTCCTAAATAATTTCTTTTCATTTAATGATTTCAAGACTACCCTTAAATGACTTTAATGATCCTCTTTACATTTAGAATAAAACAAAACATCATCAACGAACACAACCTAAAATATTTCCAAGAACTCATGGAAAATTCTATTCATAAGATGCACGAATGTAGCAGGTGCATTAGTTAAACCAAAAGACATATCTAGAAATTCATAATGGCCATATCTAGTATGAAACACGGTCTTTGGAATTTTTTCTTCCTTTACTATCAACTAATGGTACCCTGACCTTAAATCAATCTTCGAAAAATACAGAGCTCCCTGGAGCTAATCCAAAAATTTATAGATGTGAGTAAAATGATACTTTTTCTTAACAGTTATGTTATTCAATTATCTATAATCAATGAAAATTCTCATTTAACCATCGTTATTTTTTACAAACAAGAGAGGAGTGCCCCATGGTGATGTGCTAGGTCTAAAGAAACCTTTTTCTAATTACCCCTGTAATTGCTTCTTTAACACCGAATGTTCAATTTGAGCCATTCGATATTGGGATATTGAAATTGGATTAGCATCAGGAAATATGTCAATAGTAAAATCAACTTCTTGATCATGTATAATACCAGGAAACTCATTAAAAAAATCATCACGGTACTCATTTACCACTAGCACATCATTAATCTAAACAGTTTCTCTGTTTTCAACAATATGTGCATGGTAGCATTCATTTCCATCTTTAACTAGTTTCTCTGGTTTCTAATTTTATATCTAATGTAAGTGTTCATTCCTATACTCAATCTGAAAATATTTCTAAAAAAACATCATTATCTCTACATTCAATCATAGCATTATATACAGAAATCCCATCCATACCCAAAATAACATCGAACTCTACTAGAGGAAAAATAATAAGGTTTGTAGTTAAATTCATTCTGTACACAAGGACATGAAGGTTCTTATAATTTATTTTCATTTATACATCTCTTCCCGATGTTTTTTCCATAAGTTCAGGATACATATATTGATATGGAATTACCAATTTAATAGAAAACTTCTCACAAATGAACGAATGTGTAGAACACGAATCAAACAACACATTACCATAATCTGAACAAACAAATAGTTTACCTGATAATACTTCATTGGATGGACCAACCTCTACTAAAGCCGTTGCAAAGGACTTCTCCACCTCGTTCTACTTGTAGTCTAGTATATTTCCCTCAGTTTATTACTTTATTGGACACTTATTTTCATAATTACCCATTTCATTGAACTTAAAACATTTTACTAGTTGTAAATCATAATTTGTATTACCATTACCCTGCTCGTTTTCAGTGCAATTACGAGCCTTATGTTCCATTTTACCACATCAGTAGAACTTACTAGAATTCAAATGTTATTCACCAACTTGCTTTTTACCACATTTTTTACAACTTGAAAACTAATTTTTCTTACCATCAGACTTTTTTGAAGAGTTCTTCACTTTTTCCAGCGACCTATTCATCATATTCTATTATTGTTCAAAGAACACCAGAGCATCGGAAAACTCTATTTCCACTTTCTCTACACATCAAACAATTGATTCATATCTATTTGAACTCATGAGAATCTAAATCCCATCAATTATTTGGCTTTAATCCTAAGTAAAAATTGTTGATTTTACTATCAAGATCTCATATGAAATTTGGAGCATACCTTTGCATTTGGGTGAATTTTTCTTCATAAGCAGCTACTGAGTCATCCTCCTACCTCAATTCATAGAATTGTTTTTGCATCCTAAGATAAACAATCTTGGGAAAATATTTCTCAAGAATCAAATCTTTGAATTCATCCTAATTAAGATAATCGATCTTCTCATTGTCCCTAATATTTTTCAACATCGACCACCATTGATCAGCTTCAACTTCTAAATAGTAAATAGCGAGATTAAACTATTGATGTTTTGAACATCCCATGACATCAAAAAATATTTCTAGTGCTTTAATCCACCCTTCAACTAGTGCAGGGTCAGATGATCCTCTGAATGATGGGGGAAGTTGCATCATGAAATGGTCTACTAATGAAATTTTCCAATGTGGTTGATATATCTGATCTCGTGCATAGATACCACCACCATTTATAGAATAATTTAATTGTTCTATCACTAAAACAAATAGTTCAGTCTTGATTATAACCATCTCAGGTTTCTGATTTGAAAGGTTGTCTTCCTCCTCATGTCGTACCAACATAGCTTCCTTGTTGCCTCTGTACAAAACCATTCTGAACACAAAACAATCTTAGGACAAGCTACATGGTAATATATAAATTATATATCATTTCAGTATTAACATAAAGTAATTTATGGATATTAATATAATCATACCCTAACTCCAAAAGTTATTTAAACCAACCTCTAATATCAACTATATGGATCCGGCCTTAAGCATTACATAATCTTGAATTAAATGAATCATCCACATTGAGTAACTTTTCAAGTTTAGAGTTTTATATAATTAGGTGATAACTATTACATTGCATCTCAAAAATTACAAGGCAGAAAATTATACTCTATTTTTATTTTTTTCATAAAGTAAAAACCCTTGAAAAATGATTCGTGTCTAGTCCCATGTTTTAGACTGCATGACTTTTCCTTGATCCCATCCTTGATCTTATTCATCTTTAGGTCCTGTGAACAACATTTCAAAACATGGGATGAGCATAAAAAGATCAGTAAGGGTTATAAAACAAAGAAATAAAACATTATTTCATCATTTCAAACATAACATATGCTCATTATCATACATCATGAAATTATAAGATTTATAAATAACAAATAGAAAACAGAAATCATAAAGGAAACATGTGGCATCCATAACATACTTATGTTGTTTCTTTCACCACTATGTAGGGAGTAACATTTGGAATACCCATCACTGTATATTCCCTAAATCTCTTAGAAAAAACATTGATGTTTACCTCTATCATGTTACCCAATGCATTGGAGAGCTAAATCAGGCTCACCCTCCCTAGGCTTATCACTGAACCACTCATATATGTAACAATTCACAATAACCATAACATATTCATGACACTTAAAACAAACATAAATGAATGATATCATTTCCACATTTAAAAAACAACATATCCTTAAAAAATATTAAATTATGAAATCCATTATAAAAACCATTTTCAATACAAAAATACGTAAAAGAAACTATGGCATTAATTTTCCTTTTAGAAACATTACGGTTTGTTATGGAAGCCAAGATCAAATAAAACTTAGGACGGAGAAAAAGGCTGTTGTCACCACTAGTGTTTAAATAAAACATTACTTTTTGTCATTTAGTAAAATTCTTCGTAAAAAATTTCCCTTTGAAATAAATGAAAATTAAAATGTGTTTATAGATTGTATAAAAGAAAGTCGTGTATTAAAGCAAAATATGCCTCAATGAAAGGAGATTAAGATGAAGTCCCTTACCTCTTGTCTGACTTGATGTTCATTCTTTAATCTCTTTAATAATAAACTAAAGATAATTTCTACTTTCTTATGATAATTTTTGAAATTTTTTTTATATCACATATTACCATGTTAAAAACATTACGTATGAATTTAAGTTAATAACGGTCGTCTTGTCGATATATGGTACTTGAGTCAAAACTGGACTTCTTATAATTACATGTTGTTCATGTGGTCAAAAGTTCATTATATCCAGAATTATATTCATGATATAGATATCAAATATATCTCATATATCTAGTATATACAAGTATTTATAACAGTACATGACATTTGGAAGTGAGAAATGAAATGCACCATTCAAGGAGACGGTAAGTCGTACGTACGCCTGAACGCTATATTCATTTCTATTTCATATTTTAATGGAATTAAAACATAATTATACATAGGTATATTATAATTTCATTATAATATTATATCATTAACTACATACATTATACATCCCACATATGGCATTAACGAGTCATATCACTTTGAGGGAGTCGTATTCCTCACTTCATCAAATGAAATTATCGTGTTTACCCATAATGGAAACCATAATGGTATGTTATAACTGAAAAATAAAAGAGAATAAAGAAAAAATAAAAAACATATATCGTATATAAATACATTTCCAAATTAATTTCCACCATGAGAGGATGTAGGAGATAATTGAACAATCATCATTTTGTGTGGCATTAGTTTTCCATCCACAGAAACAATATGTTGTTTTCCCATTAGATGGAGGTGTGTGAATGTGTAGTTCGAATAATTCTCGTAAGAAAACCTAGTGTATTGAGGATACTTCTGTTTTTATAAAATAAAATAATAAAAATTCGTTAGTGGTTGCAGAAGTAAAATAAAAAGAAAATAATTAATAGAAATCATTGCCTTTAATTCGGGTAAATCCCTTTAGTTTTAACTGAAATGAATTCTTGAAGTTCCTTATTCCAATGTTAAGGATTATAGGTGGAATAGAGGGATCATGATATATTATTTGGGTAGGGGTTTGACGAGTCAATGGGATTTAGAGGAGTTAGGAATGGGTTAGAACCGAGGGCTTTTTATAAGGGGGAGGGGCTCTTTAGGAAAGTGTGAAAGTATACATTATTATTAAATGATTTACGATATTTAAATCTCCAAAACATATTAAAGTGGAAGATAATATGACTCATGGTCGAAATAATTTCCTCCAATAAGAATTGGACAGGTTTTGGATATTATTGTTATCTTTACAATATTATTTATTTAAATCATTTATTAATGAGGTAAACACTACATCTTTATTGTGTCATAAATAATTTTATTTATTTGATGTCTAAAATTTATAAAAAACTACCAATATTTATGAAATAATTGTATATTTCCATTGAATATTTATAGTCTAATAGATAACTTATATTACCCCTTGTAAAAATTATTTCACTAAAAGATATTTTTTATGTCATTTTTGTCTTTACATTAAATTAATTAATATAATCTGCCATTATCACTCTTAAGTGGCTCTATGGGGTCACAAATTCGACCCATGGATGATAATGGTCAGATATGTATCATCCAATAGGATTATGACACATTTTAGGGTAATTTTATATTATTATAATAATATTTGTTTACCCATAATTACCATATTTACCCTTTAACCACATTAATAAAATTTTCACTATAGTAAATATTTAAAATGTCTAAAAATAAATGTTACCTATTTACACAATTTAGACCTACTGATTTATAATATACAATACATTTTTCAAAATTCAAATCACAGAAGTAACAGAAACTAATTTAAAATAAATTCCTGCTGTAAAAAAAAGAGTGTTCTTTAAGAAATAATATGTCTAAAAAATCAACACTTGTTTATGTCCAATTTCAAAGTAAAATTACATAAAATGACCAAAACTGGATAGAATGGTAAAAATATAATCTAATTACACTTTAAAAATAATAAAAATATTATATAAAAATATAAATAAATTAGATTAAAAGGCAGTTTTGAATTAAAATACATTATTTTCCACTATTCATCAAAAATTGAGTTTTATCAGAAAAATACCAAAATTTTACGCAAAGTGAATTTTGATGTCTCTATTCTGAATAAGAATTTTATTTTGTCAAAAAGAACATATAAAAGTGACAAAACCTAGATTTAATGAGGGTTCACAATTAAAAGGCGGTAAATCAACATTTTAAAGTAAATTATGCTTAATATTATATTCATTTACATTTTAAGCCTCTATCTTTTCTTGGATAAATTTAAAACCATTTATTAAACATGTATAATCATGTTGTAGTTAGTTATATTCATTTCTTCCAATACTATGTCTAGACATTAACCACTATTTTAAATAATAATATTATATTGTTATTGTGCGACATAATATTTCAAAGAAACCCATTGTTGCGTATCATGTACACCATCAAACATAGCATCCCATTTAAAGTAAAATTTATTTTTAATTCAAAAATATTAATAAATATTGAAAATATCTTATTCTCTATTTACCTGGGATGTTATATTAAGTAAGGGTTTACCCATGCTAATTCATGTGAATGGAGAGGTTAATCATGATAGTTCATGTGAAATGATGGTTTGATCATGCGAATCCATGTCCAATGTGCATTGACCCATGCTAATATCCTGTTGTATGTTACTGCCACATTTCTAGGTTATGATTATCATGCTTATCGTGTCTTTATTTTTCATGTTCCTTTTATGCAACATTGATATGCCTATTTTTTAACATGTATTGTCTTCCTCATGTTATTCCATGTTTATTCCCTTACTTGTTGTTATTTCTAACCATTTTTTATGTACATACTTTGGTTATCCATTGTAGTGTTAAGTACAAAGGAATTTTTTGGTCATGTAACTTATGTTTTCAATAAAGATTTTTTAATTGAGGTTGTAAGATATTATTTAATTTCCTAATTTTCTTAGGACAGTAGACCTATCGATCTTCTATGTTGTATTAATTTTAATTTTATTTATTAAATAATTTTTAAATGTCTGATAATGAACATGGTTGTTATATGAATCACCTTGTTATAGTTGATAATACTAGGTAAATCTATGTCAAAATACCATCGACGTGCATTATCCAGATAGGTATGCATTTTTGTGATAAACAACTTAATTTATACTTACCAAAATTTAGGAGTTTTTTAGATATAGTCTTATCCATAAGGTTATTGATTTTTTTGTATTCATATTCTCCATAAATAACTATAAATTAACTCTGATTCAAACTATAGTGTACCTACCTTTTATATATATCATTAAATGATTTTAAGCATAATTAAACATCAAATTACAATCCAAGGATCATGAATTCTAATGTCTTGCAACAATAATTAAATAAAACTAATAACATGGGATAAAATAAAACATTTAATTATTTATATCCATTATGACATAAAAAATTTAATTTATACCTTGCATTTTTATATAATATCCTAGAGATAATAAGAACAAAGGGATGGACTAAAAATACCAGTAAGGGAATAAAGCTTAAAAAAATATTATCACATGGGTTATAATGATTAACAAAATGATATAAAAATCCACCAAACTCGAATAAAAATAAAGAATCATAAAATATAGAACCTGGGATCATGGATCATGGAGTTATAGTATTGTGGAATAAATATAAATCATGAATTTACCATGATTCAAGGTTCGTGTTACAAAGAAGATCACAAGTCAAGGCTGAGCACCAAGATAGTTTTACATGGACCTCAAGTAAAGGCTAATCACAAATACTAATCCACATAAAATATCATGAGACTAAACATTAACCTATGCATTGGATAACTATCTGGTAACACCCATCAAAACATATTCAGGGATATGTTTTCCACATAAATAATTAAAAATATGAAATCGAACATAAACATAAGAGTTACCCATGGAATGTATTTGGTAACACAATTATTTCAAAAGGCATATCAAAAGAAAATATCATTTTTTTCCCTTAAAATTAGGGATTTAAATAATACATGGACATTTATAAGGGAATATATTCATATATCTTAATAAGGGATGTCAAACTATAGTGAGAATATTTGTTATGAAACCTTAGAAATAAAACAATATAGTACGCTTTTTGGGAAAACATTCTAGGTCTTATAATATATAGATGGAAAAATAGTTTTTATAACAATAGAATTGAACCAAGGTATTTCTTAATGACTAAATTATTAATTATAGAAAAATTAATTTTGTAAAATTATATATTATAAAGAACACTTGAATATGGGTAAAAATTCATGGTGTTCCCTTATTTAGGGCTTGCTTATTGGGGTGAATTGAGCAGGGAATCTGTTTAAAACATGTATACCCCTAAAAAAAGGATGAATGTATGTAGATAAATTAGTTTTGAACCTTTAATTGAATTTATAAGATATAAATAAATATAAAAGGGAATTTCAATTTGGTAAAAAGTGTGAAAGTGTAACATAAAGGAATAAAAAAGGTTCAGGTAGAATCACATACCTTATGTCTGATGGGGCTATTCAATTGATCTTATTAAACTATAAAATCAAATTAGTTTAATTATTTAATAATTAAATAACACCTTATATATTTATTTTATTTAATATAACCTTATTATGTTCATTTATAGCCTTTCTATGGGTTAATATGTTCCATTTCATTGTTTATGAGTGTCATGTTCCGTGGTTTTCCTGATCAGTTTACTTGTATACATGTACAAATGATCTAATAATGTAGAGCTAATTACCTAGAATTGAACTTATATGTTATTAATGATCTTACATAGGTAAAATGGGTCTTATATATCATTTTTTGTGTAATAAGGATTAATCATTATATAAATAGTTAATGATAATCATTGGGTTTATTTTAGCAGTTTTGTATAACAACATACACATTTTATTTAATAAATTAAAATCATGTGTACTTAATTATTACATAATATTAAATAATATAAAAAACATATATTATAATAATTTTCAACTAAGAAATGGTTTTATCACCATCCTTGAAGATGGTATTGGAAATTGAAAACACTATCACCCTTGAATGTGATAATCTAACACATCATGTATGATGTTTTCATTTTTAGTATAAAAAGAGGGGGAAAGAGAGATTATGATGAATTATTCAATTTTCATATACATATTCAATTATATTTATGTTTTTGGAGTTATCATACCATTTTTATGAGTGAAGGAGAGGAGAAAATGTAAAAAGAAACGAACATGAAAAGAAATGTGATGAAAAGGAATAGGGTTTTAACTATTGATTCCTTCTTCCTGAGAACCCCATTAGGAATTTTTTTTTGGTATTCTATTATGAAACAAACCTTATGAAAGTGGAAGAGGTGATTTGGATGATATTTTATGATAATTTGGAAAAGTATCAATCCTTGAGAGATTTTACGGGAAGAGGTTGTGAGGGAAGGTATTTATATTGGAGGAGGGGTGTTTTTTGAATATTTTAGTTATTATTTTATTAATTTTCTCATGAATATAAATAGAGATTATTATTGATACCAAAAAAAGTAAATTCATAGATTTATTTTTCTATAATTGGATTACATCAACACGTCATCACCTATGACACCAGAATTCAAGTATTTAGCATTAATCATAAATTATCGTATTTTACTATTCACCAACAATTCAGGTATTTCAGAAAAATTACAACAGATCACCCGAACCATAATTCATTATTATGAATTCAAAAATTAAAAAAATTTTATGAAAATAATTTTCTAAATATAAGATATTTTATTTTAAATTAAAATTATTATTTACTTAGAAAATAAAAATTTAAAAAACTAAAACAACCATTTTAACACATTCAAACATTAATAATGGTCTCATAAAATTATATCAAAATAATAATACATAAAAATATTAATTTATGATTTATTAAATTAATCAAAAAAATTGAAATTAAATATTTATGACTTATAAAATTACCAACACTTAATTAATAAATTTTATAACCCTTATTTACATATACTATGATATAATTAGATAATATTACAATTAATAATATGATTGAATTTAATTTGTACATTCACTAGTGGTTTTACTATTCCATTGTATGGTTTACTATTCATAAGGGTCACATTACTATTCCAAAGGTCATGTTACTATTTCATCGCTATAAGTATCTTAACTTCTTTATACACTTCATATTTAATTTATTATTCATTTATAATGTTTTTAGTGTTATTTTTTGTAATTTATTGTGATTTATAATATATGAAATAATTATTAGAAGGAAATTTTATTTTATAATATTTTATGTCATTACATTATCCTTTACCAATATTATATTATATTTTCCAATACTTACAAATGTCCTTGTTGTTATCACTTTTTTTTCTTGTATTACTTTATATAGGATAAAAACCATTATATAATAATAACTATATATACCCTCAAATCTCATCTATAAATATATCATGTCACAATAGATCCATCAAATGGATCAAAGGCCTTCATTTTTTATTGATTTTGATAATCCACCTTTCAAGGGATGATGTGGAACCCTTAAAAGGCATGTGGGCGTAAGTATTACATGGCCCGTAGGCCTTAGAGAAATCCATTGCTTGTAGGCTTCATACATTACATACAACCCAAACAAACTACATGGAACTGCTCCTCCCCTGCATCTTCATCATGAAATCAGCTCTCCACCTTCGCATGGCTATTCTGCTTGTCTATCCCATGCATGTACAAGCTTGTATCGATGGTAGCTGTGATACCCTCTCATTCTTGCAATCTATGTAGCTTCTACTGTGGTGAACACACTTTAATCCTCCTCCTAATAGACCTTGTTCCTTGTAGGTTGTCTAGTTTTCATTTGCACTTAAGGTGGCCTGAAGGCCTTGATGTGGCCTGAAGGCTTTAGTGGCCCGAAGGCTTGGGTGGCCCGAAGGCCTTAATGGACTCGAGGACCAAATCTGTGGCCCGAAGGCCCAGACAGGGGAAAATTCCCTACTTCTATAGTGCCAAATAGTGCCTTCTACTGATCCCTCTACAATACGTGCTACAGTACTACATAGTTCATGCTACAGTACTACTGTAGTACCCTGAAAAATATTCCTCCACATGGATTTGATCTCTGGTCTCCTGGATGTCACAACTGATGAATATTAATTACATAACACAATGATGCACACCAGAAAAAATTTAGGCCTATTGATTTTGGAAACATGGATACCTAAACATCATGTTCATGAGTGAGCTATATCATCTCCTACTATGTTTTTTATAACTAGAACCCTTCATATAAATAACATAAATATTTAATTTCATCATATACTACTAAAAGGTAACATTATAAATGATGAGAAATGGTTCTTGGTAAGGGTAAACAAGGGAGATATCAATATAACATGATCATGAGATAATTATAACACAAGAATGACAGTTGAAAATTATGACCTACATATCATATATCATAATGTTGGGTCATATAATATATCATGGATGTTCATATGAAATAATATATAAATGAGTCAAATAACATTATCCAATAGAGCATAATATTATCATAATAAATGGAATTATTTCCTACACATAATCCTAGCAAATCATTTCCTTAGTAGTCAAGAATTCATTGCTTGAACTATCATAGTGGAATGTGTTCACTCCCTAAACCACCATAAAAGTAATCGTTTACACCAATGAATATCTTAGTGTACTGGGATCATTCCAAATACCATATTTATTATCATGGTTCACTTCCATGATAATCACAGTGGAAAAATTACCTTACTGAACAAGGTTCACTTCCTATTCAAATCTTGTTCATCTCTAAAGATATAAATCTTTACTGAATGCATTGGAGTGAGATATTGTCCCAAGCAAACAAATAATCCATATATTTTTTACTAAAAAACATTAAAACAACAATCATATCATATCCCATTAAAATAAATGGGTTTTATAAATATTTCACCATAACATTATCCATAAAAAATGAGTTTCCTAAAAATATCATCATTTCAGCAAAGTAATACCCTTGGAAAAGAAATGATATTATTTATCACCCTATCATAATAAATATAACCCATTCTGAGAAATAATTTGAATGGAACCTTGTTTAATTTAATCGATTAATCATTAATAACATAAAATGATTTCATCCTAGAATGAAAACGCTTTTGAAAGATCGCTAAGAACATTTCTTAATGAAAATAACATGTTCACATTGAAAAAACAAATTTTGAACTAAAATTTCAAAAAAAAATATGAAAATAAAATTCATTTAAAATAATATTCAAAACATACAAATTATTATTTAGAACAATGATTTTTTATAATTGAAAAAAATATTGTTCTAGTTATACATAATAAAATAATAACTACATTCACATTTATTTTAAAAAATAAAAAATGTGCCGCTTATTAAAAAGGACATGAATATTCATTTTATTGTTTTAAAATTTTATCATTTTTTAAAAATAAAATAATAAATAATTGAATAATTGAAAATAATATCATTAAAAATATTTGTAAAACAATGACACTGAAGAAGAAGGGTTGTCAACCAACGAGAGAAATAAAGTCAGTTTTCCCTAAAAACATAATTTTTATCTCATCTATACTTAAATAGCAGTAAATTATCAAAAACCATATATTATGATTATATATATATTGTATAAAAAATTTCATGAGGTTATTTAGAGGTATATCATAATACATCAATATTTGAAACATAATCATAAATAATCCTGATTGACGATGAGAATTTATTATAAAAATCATACCATATGGGTTAAACATAGATGTTAAGTCCTATGAAATAATTATATCAAATGAAATATAAATTATAATTAAAATAATTATAATCAATATTTAACCTATAAAAATTTTATTAAATAAACACTAAAATAATTATGGTGACTGTGGCATAAGTCTCCCAGAAAATAAAAGTGTGACTAAAAATACCTTGCATTATGTACCAATTTCTTTCTAACTCATTAGAACAGACATTATAAATAATATATGATTATTATGAATATTTTATAAAAATATAATCATATATATCATACCATACATTATTTACATATGATATTTTATTATGAATTCATTAACAATTCAATGTAAAAATCAAGCTTTACGAAATAACTTCTCCATTTTAATTGAATGTTTTGGCTTGGTATTTTCATTCCTTTAATTTTTATCATGGTTAAATCCAATATGGAATATAAAATATTATATAAATATCATATATACATATATATATATATATATATTCATCATATATTCAATTAATTTAATCCCTAAAATTTATATATATAAAATCAATTTCACAGTTCATGGAGATGGAAGGTCATATGTATCAGTGAATGATGATTCAATTTTCTCAAAAGATTTATAAAAAAGAAGGTAAATAATATATTACCATTACAGAGTCAATATGAGTTCATATATATCTCTTATATTAATTATAATTATCTAAATTTCCATCCATATAAAGCGCAAGTGAAAAACAAATGACATCACTTCATGTGGTGGTAGTCTACCGTACACATGAGAAACATTATCTTATTCCAATTAATTAGTGTGTATGAAAGAATTTTTTATATTATAATTATAGAAGTATAAATATCCCATATATATCATACATAAAAATTAATTCCATCATCATTTCCAACCCTGAGAGTTGGTTATAGAAACTGAATTATATCAGTTCGTGAGGTGGTAGTCTTCCGTACAGATGAATGAAAGTTTCATATACCACTTGATAAAAGAGAATAAAGATGTAGGTTATTCCATTAAAAAATATGATATAATAATATGGAAGATAATTATATTTTTATATCATCATCTTGTTGGAACCAAGGATATTTTTTTGAAAATGGGGTCTATATTATGCTGGTATCAATCCACACATGGATGATCAGACCGCTTATAAGGAATGTGATGTAAGAGTATAAGATCTATACAATATCAATGGTGTAATAATTTACTAGTGTTCCAATTTTTGCGATCAAAATCAGGATGGACGGTAATGCATCACAGAATGTGGTTTTATAATATTGTCTCCCAATAATTATGTTAAAGTAATGTGTTTTGTGAATACTAGGTTTTGAAAATTGAGAGACTCGTGAAATTGTAGATCATTGTAAAAATTCATCGTGAACTAAATAAAGAGTTGAAAGTAATATCTATGCCTATGAGAATATTTGGGAGTGGTATAAATTTAATTATATCACTGGGAGTGAAGAATATTCATGAATATTTTTGGGAGTTTTAGGAAAAATCCAATGGCGTATGGAAATATTGTGAAATGACGAGCCTATAAATATGATGGTACCCCCACTTCATTTAAAATTAAAATATCTAAAATAAATGATTATTTATTCTGAATTCACTATGTATAAATACTTTGTGAATTTAGTTTTGAAAGCTATCTTGAGAATCAATGAAATAAAATCTTATTCTTGACCAATTCCTATGTATTTGATAAAAAAGAGTTTCATGATGATGATGTATTTCACAATTACTCCGTCAGCATCGCAATGGTAGTTAGTTCTTTGAAATTGTTTTTTTTCATGAAGGTACTTAGCATCAAGAAGGATCTTATGTAATGGAATTATTCCACCTTAGGTTTAAGTGAATATTTATATAAAGTTCATAAAATCAGGATTTCGAAGCATGCTGAGTCTCATACTAGTCATGGAAAGGTACTTAAATGCTAATCCAATGAAGAAACCTTTAATTTGTTAAATCAAGTATGAAATCACCCAATGTAGTGATCTAGGTTTGAGGGTCAGCTGAAGTGTTATGAGGGAGGTAGTGTTATATACATAAAATATTTTAAAGAATTCCTTCTTAGAAAAGAGTGATGGAGTTTAAACTATTGTGTTACATAACTAGTGAAGATTATATGATTTTGGTATGAATGAAAATATATCGGTGTACACTCCATGAACTAGACCATAGTGGTGAACCATGTAAAATTATAGTGTTTTATATTTTAATTAGAATTATTATATTACTATGAATTACTATTTTATAGGTTAAAAGGTCGCTTCTAATGTGAGAACAAGATCTATCATTTTAGAAGAAAAAGTTGTCACCATAACTCACCTCACCCCTAATAGGGTGTTCCGGGGGCCTACAAGTGGTATCAGAGTCTATAGGTTGTTTGAGTTAATTCTCCCCTCTTTTTTCTGAAATATAATTCAATAAAAATTAGGGGAGTCCCCCTCATTAATGGAAGAAACATCTATATTTGGAATAAAAGGATGATCTATCATCTAAGATCTATTTCAATGGAGGGATTTCATACACTTCACAAGGAATACATGTCACTACGAAAACATGTTTTTCTGTGATTGACATGGATAGGAAAATTATTTATAAGCACATAAATCCATTACTATATCTCTATCTGATCAAATCTATCTGATGTTGATGATTTAAAATTAAACCAATTCTATGTTGGAAAATCTATAAAATATTGATAAAGGCGAAAAAAGTAAAAGAGTAAAAACTCTATGTTTTTCATATTTTGATTGATGATCTAAAAATAAATTTTTGATGAAATTTTAGATACCTTTATATTTAAATTTTTGAAGTTGTGCAGATCACTTTCTAAATAAATCAAATTAATTGTCATTACAAAGAAAATATTGAGAATGCTTCAACATATCGACAATCCAAAATTATTAGACCACGAGGAAAGGGATATGGATAAATTTCTTATATGAGATCTACTATAAAATATAGTGGAATATGAACTGAAAGTAAAACCAGAAGATGAACTAAATAGATTAAGAATGAAAATGAATTTCAAATCCATGAAAATATTGATATTTCTAGAGATAATGCTGACAAAGTTGATGAGAAAGATGAAATTCAGAAACTATATAATGATAAATTCATGAGAGGAAAAGAAATATTTCAAAGAAAGCTTCCTCTTGTCTATTTTGATTGTGTTAGAGTTGGTCATATTGACTCTTGATGCTCGAATAATTTCAATGATGAATAAATTGAACCTAGAAGCATGATGAAGCCTTATAAAAGGTTTCCGCAAAAGGGATTCTACAAATTTGGAAAACAATTACAGAAAAAGAGTTTCGTATATAAATAACAACAATATAATAATGAATTTTTTTAGGATAAGAACCAGAGTTCAAATTGAAATGCCCCAACCATAGTTACCCAAAATTGGTGAATTATTATATAACATTGGCATGATACGAGGAATAATTTCCCAAATACCGATCAGTTTAGTTGCCTTGGAAGTACTAGTTACATACATAAGTTTAGCATTACATCATGAAAAAAAACAACATTGTGTCCCCTTTGAACAATCTTATATCCCATAGCCTATTCCTACAAGTTAATCGTAATATACTTCTTTGCATCCTGGGTAAAAATAAAACAGAATAAAGGTGTGAGATCAGATGCTCAGTAAGGATAAAAATATAGCAGAAACTATCATAAATAAGAACAAGCATTTAAGGAAATGTATAAGACTAGAACACAAGCCTTTAAAACATAAAATTCAACATAATATGGAAAAGATAAATAAAATAAGGCCATTTACTTATTCACATGGACATTCTACTAGTCTAATAATCACATGTAATATTAATAGCCAATTTCATAATGATGGAATGCATAATGCTAGACTTCATAACCACATAGTCAATGCCATGTACCAATACAACAAATAAGATTTGGTCAAGGTATTGTTCCACGACACTAGTTTATCTCCTAAGACCTAGTGATGCATCGAGAAGCTATAAAGGGCTCCACTGGTCACGTACTAAGTTCCAATGCATTCCTCATACAAAAATGTTGAAACATTACATATATATTCATATTAAAGAAGCATACGAAATGTCAATACTTTAAACATAAACCATGTATGGTATAAAAATAGCACATCAACAGTCAAAAATAACTCATTCAATACAATATGTATGATTTTATTATAATAAATTAACCTTAAACATTAATAATGAAGGATATTGACATATCATCAAAACTATTTGAGAGAAATATCCCCATTTTCTAGAAAACTTTTAAAAGTATCTGTATTATTCAAGAATCTATTTAAAATATAATTTTGAATCAACGTTTTTGATTCCACTATGAAATTTTTAGAAGTATTTTTAATTTTAAAACAGTAATTTACATATAAATAAATCCTTTAAACCATTTTTAAAACATGGACATTATTCAGAAAGAATTACAAGAATAAAATTTTAAAACATTTAAAACTGATTTTTTTGGTAGAGTTCCTAACCAAATGAGAGATGCTTGAATACAAATAATTGGGGAAATAAAAACATAATAATATTTTGTCAATAAAGGGATTCATGATATATTATGTGAAATTATAGTATATACACCAAATGAAACTGAATTTCCATATAACAACAAAGAAGTCTCAATGGAATGTAATTTGAGATGAAATCCCTTATAAAGACTATATACTCAGGTTAAGGATAAATCAATGACATAATTATGTGTGAAAAATATAAATACACTAAATACGATTAGATATTTAGTGTAAAAAAATAATATGACATTCACACAAATTCTTTTAACAAAAAAACCAGCGACATGGATGTTTAACTCAATAAATGCAAATTGAGTTATGATTACTCTTATCATGTTCTTATCAATAACTTGAGAATTTATCAATGGATTGATTAAGTATATCAAAATAATATCCACACAATAGAGAGTGTAAACCACTACATAAGTAAATAAATAGTAATTTCACACATAACCTTGGAGTAAAATAATCGACTAGGTTTGTGTAAAACCCAATCAGTGGAAATCGAAAGTAGAAAATGCCCTACTAATTTGGTGACTTACGAAACATAAACCCCATGAAAGAAGGATCATAAAATGAAAATGAAAATAACCTTAAATTAAAGTATATTACATAAGAAATACAATCATGGTTAGTACATACACCACACAAAAGTAAATAGTGGCAATATAGCATGTATCTCGTGGAAATAAGAAGTGAGATAAAAACCCCTTACCATGTTTGAATAAATCGAGTCGTATGACCAAAAGATAATTACCTCCAAATAAATCACTTAATACCATGGAAATAAAGAGATTTAGGATAATATATATCAAATGGTAGTACAAAATACACCACGTGCAATAAATTAGTGGCAAACAATGGAAATCTCATGGAATTAAAAGTGAGATAAGAAATCCCTATCCATGTACGTTTCCTTAGTATAGGGTAGTTTGACCTCCTGTATAATGGTGAAATCATTGTTAGTAAATTATACGAGAACCAAATAACTAAATATGATATCATATATGATCTTATTATATTTATTTGTTAATAATAATTCCATAGTATCATCGTTTAAGGTGTAAACTGATTCGTTTTTTTTATATGCTTGGTTACGTAAGCCATGTGTATGATTGAAGTAATGATGTAGATGCTCCATATACAAGAGTGGGGAT
This sequence comes from Viscum album, assembly GCA_963277665.1. NCBI lineage: Eukaryota > Viridiplantae > Streptophyta > Magnoliopsida > Santalales > Viscaceae > Viscum > Viscum album. The sequence goes on from OY728148.1 coordinate 317,988,263, forward strand.
GAATTGTATCATTTAAAAAATCCTTTGGAACTTTTAATGTTGATATAAAACATTCTATTTTTTAACAAATTTAAATAAGGTAAATTCGCAAGACCTCTTAGTTCTAAAAACTTGCTACATTCCGAAAATATGGTTCCATAAATGAAAATTAAGAAATGTTTACAAGGGAAAAGATTACACCTTAACGAATATAGAATCATACTAATCATAGTACAAGTAAAAGAAAGTATAAGATAGTTATACTTTCCTTATCAATCAAAATGCAGCAGAAACAAACTTAAAACAATACAAGTAACAAGTATAGAATCTTTTAAGACAAAGAGTAGGGTATCCAACAACCTTTGCTAGAGGTCCCTTGATTTATACTTTCAAGAACGTCTGTCTTACCCACAGTTGGGTAAGACCCCAATAAGAATATTAGCATCTGTCTTACAATCCACAGAAGCCCTCAAACTTCAAGGTAGTCAGAACCTTGATCTTCTTTATCAATGTATTCCTCTATCATTAAGGTAGTCATCATATCTATCTTACTATACCCAGAAGCACTCGATTGTACACATAAAAAATCGGAGTTGCATGAAGAAATCTGAACAAGATGTTCAATACTCAAAAAGCATGACAGTCCTTATCTCCAGAAATCACTTCAACCACATGTAATCTGTAGAGTTATAGAACAGTAAGTTAAGTCATATATCAGTTTTTTATCTATATTGAGCTCATTGAAATGAGATCCTATTTATAGGCACTTATCTAATAGTCGACTCCCTCCTCTAATGGTCCTATTTTTCATTAAATCTCAGAGGGACATGTACACGTGTCACTCAAACAATAGTTAGTAAGAAACAGAATGCATGCCATCATTTCATAACTATAACTAGAGTAAGTATAATATAGTTTCTCAACCAAATATATTTTTCAATGTATAAGGAAAAATAAGGTTCAGAATCAAAGGGAAAAACATCCAGAGTCTGTATTACATGGATATTCATATTTTGTTTTTCAATGAATTCAGAATCAGAATTCAATATATTACGAAGTCTTAATTCTAAGGAATTCAGAACATGAATTATAAGGAATTCGTATCCTGAATTATATGGAATTCAGAGTCTAAATTCTATGGTATTCGTAACCTGAATTCTAAGGAATTTGGAATATGAATTCTAAGGAATTCGGAGTCTGAATTATAAGGATTTCTAAATCTCAATTCAAAAGAATTGAGAGTCTGAATTATAAGGAATTAGGAATCCTAATTCTATGTAATTTGGAACCTAAATTCTAAGTAATTTATATTCCTAATTATAAGGAATTTGGGACCTGAATTATATGGAATTTGGAACCTAAATTCTAAGGAAAACAGAACCTGAATTATAAGGAATTCAGAACGTATATTATAAGGAATTCACAGTTTGAATTAAAAGGAATTCCGAACCTAAATTCTATGAAATTTGGAACCTCAATTCTAAGGAATTGACAGTCTTAATTCTAAGGAATTTGAAACCTGAATTTCAGAGAATATGGAATATGAATTTCGGAGAATTCAGAATCTGAATTCTGAACCTGAAAATAGATTACATTATATCAAACTATTTATTGGATTCTGAGGTTTTTTAAATGAAACCAAAATTACACGTAGAAATAAAAAGAGTTAGGTTTAGTTAAACTAAATCATGAACAATGAAAAAAATTAAGGGAGACGATTTCCTTGGGAAGGAAAATTTTCTTTAATAAGAAAAATATTCCGGGAAATACAATTTTCTCTTATATAGAGTTTTTCTGATTTTCATAACATAAAGAAATGAAAAAGTCATAAGGAAACCATATTGACTCAACAATCTCCCCCTTTTTGGAAATCAAAAGCATCATAAAAATAATCTAAGGACATAAAAATTTTATAGGCTAAATAAAACATATCTCCATTTACTTATGGATCATAGTGAATACAACTCACTCCCCCTTAGGCTTTGGAAACACTAAGGATCGTATTCTTGATATCTTGAATAAGATTTTTCATTTTACTTCATTCGAAAAGCATCATTGATAAGAACATTACTCTAGATGAAGTCCCCCTTACGTATAGAAATATTTTCTTTACATTGAATTCTTTTTAACATTCCTTACTCCCCCTTCCTGATTTTCAAAAAGTAAAATAGAGAATGGAAAAATTATTACCCAAAACATTAGTACTAAACAATAAAAAATATGGAGTACAAAAAAAATTTCATTAGGACTGGAAGTATTTGTACAAAGACGAAATTACAACAAAATATTTAAATAAAATGAAATTATCTCTCTTTATCCTTCAGAATCAGCTTCTTCACAATAGTTTTTAGCTTCTTGAGCTCCTTGAGGACCTCTTCTTCTAGATTTAGAAACTGATCCTAGTGTTCACTTTTCTCCTCTTAGGCTTGAATTTTCTCTTCCTCAGTGTTAAGAATTTATGCCTATGCATTCAAGAATTCCTCTTTCTTAACAAGCTTCTTTTTAATATCCATTCTATGATCTGATTACCTCTTCCAATTACTGGCAACAGAGTTAAGATTAACATTCAGATTCTTATCTTCATTCTTATGAGAAGTTTGATTAAAACTTAACTTTTCATCAAAACAATTTTAAAGATCTTTAATCTTCCCATATTCGGTATCAAATGCATCCTTGAAATTATCATGGAATTCCTCAAAAAATCACATTTATTCAATAACATTATTTCATAATCTTGTCATCTTCTTGCACTATCTTTTTTGAGCCTCATAACCTATAAGGAATGTCTTGAAATCAGTCTCTACTGCAACACATTTGTCCATCACCATGAAAACTGAATCTGACTTCTGGTTTATGGTATGTTGAAGAATTTGGAATCTAGAATCTATTCTTGGAAATTCATGAATATTACCAACTAGCTTCTTCAATTATTGAACAACAAAATCATGTCCAAGGGAAGATGATTTTGAATCTGAATGTAGGGTTGGTGAGGATTATTTTTCTATATCATCTTATTTCCTCTTTGATGAAGCACCATAATCATTCTTATTCACCACTAATTTAATAGATGTATCTACAACCACCTTCATTCACTTATCTGGTCTCTGAATGATTTCTTGTTATTTAAGAGATTCATGCTCACTATCAGATAGCGAAACAATATTTTCTTCCTCAACATCTCTTCTCATTGCCTCTTCCACTATATCTTTTGGATGAAATAAAATCATGATTAATACTTTCATCATCTATTGGCTTATTAAATCTTTATTCACCCTTCTCATCTATTCCTCATGTATCTATTTTTGAGGATTCGGCTTGGGAAGTCTGAATTGATAATTTTATAGATGGAATTTACTACTAATGGTACTCTTTAACTTTATTTATAATATCATAAGTTTCATTGTCTTCTTATTATTATTATTCTTCTTCTATTTCCTCTTCCTCTTCCTGATCAATTTCTTTTTCTTGATGCGATTTCGGATCCACCACTTTATTTCCCAGAGTTTCTAGTAATGGTTCTATCAAAAAGGATTTTTGTTCTGGAATTTGATCAGAGTATCTTTCAGTATCCTTGATAAGAGATTTAATGACATCAGCTTCCAACAATTTCATCATTTTTTTCTTTTATTTTTCTTCCTTTTCAAGATTCTCAAAAGCCTTTTCCTTCAATGATTTTTCTTCAACAGGGTCCAAGCCAAACTTAGGCTCCCCTTCCTCCCAGTTGTTCTTTTCATCCCACTAATTAGCCATTACTTCATCAGGATAAGATTTTTTCTTCTTTGCCTTTAGTGGTGCTGACTGAGATTGCTTGGACACATGAGTTTTTTCCTCTTCCGGCTCCTTACCTTTTCTCTTCCTTCTACCTTTCAAAGTTGTTTCAGCCACTTCCGGTTTCATTGAAAAAGCTTTTATTTGATCATCAGAAATATCATAGAGATTTCTACATTTACTGGAAATTCTAATTTTAATTATTCTTAAGTTTTCATCACTTAGAAACATAAATTTGTAGTTTCTTGGCTTTGAACTATATGGGATTTTTAATGACTCAAGTTAAAGAACAATAATCATTGAATGATTATCCAGATACATAATAATATGAGACATCATATTTATATTATTGGTATTCTCAATCATTACCAAGAAATACAATACCAAGTTTTTCTTCCATAGATTCACCAAGAAATATAAAATATAGATGTCACTCTTCTTCAAAGTATCATTATCACAATTCATTGGAATTATAAATCCTTGAACCCACAATTCAAGAATTTTCAAATTTTTATAAAGATCAATGATCTTAGGAGTCTTCACTCATTTCAATCCTAGACACTCTATTGCCTTCTCCTTAAAAAAATATCCTGAATCATCATTTAATTTGTGAGTACAAAACTCTTCTTCCCCATCATAAAGAATAACAATTAGACTCACTACCTTGTTGTATGAAAGAGAGTAGGTCTTTATATAACACTTGAATGAAATTTAACATTCCCTCCTTCATTAAAAAAATAATTTTTTCATAAAACTCCACCATCAACTCTCGATACACTGGATCATGTGCCTTCAGATTCTAAATACAAAGTCTTTCCCAACCATTCAACTTAATATTTTTGGAAATAATACAATCATACTTTTCGTGGAATTTCTAATCAAGTAGCCTCTCTTAGTATATCATTCCCTCGTATATTTCCTTAACAGTTGACATTTAATTATGAGGATAAGCTTTAGCTGATATCTGGAATTGGGGAAACTTTAGAAGATTCAAAATGGCCTAAAAATATAGAGGCAGAGATTCAGCAAGCAAAATCTTGAAAAATGAAGTTGGAAAACCATCAGGGGGCTTTATATAGGAAATTTTTGGGACAGTTCAACTTCCATGGTTGATCCAATGGTTAAAAAATCTTCTGGTCAAATCTGACAGTTGACATGGTAGCTGAAGAGAGATGTTGATAGATTAAAATATTACTTAGGATTTTAAGATAAACATTCAGATTTAAGAAAAAAATATAATCCTATAAATTTAAAAGAAAAAATAAAATACAAACTAGTCGAAGATGATTTCGAAAACATTGAAAATAAATCATACCTTCCAGATTGCATGGAAAATTATTCGTAATGGGGAAAAATCATTATTGAATAACATTAAATTTCGAAAATTTTTAGTAAAAAAATATATTATGGGAATTTTGGCTATGAACCAAATTGATTATGAAAAAAAAATTATTTTGAAAAAAATTTCGACAACAAAAAATTTTGATTATAAAAAATTAATTTTGACTGATAAGAAAATTTACACTCTCTATGAAAAGGAGATTATTACAGTAAGAAGATAGGTTTCAAGAAAAAGTTTATATGGAATATTACCTTATGATTATCATTCCTAACTAATGTTTAATATATTCAAATCTATCATAGCTTAATGATTTTATGAAAATATCAGCAATTTGATCTTGTGTTCTGATAAATTGAAAAATGATATCTCTTTTTTGTGTGTGATCCATAAGAAGTTGATGTGTAATATCTATGTGTTTTTCACGGGAGTGATGTGAAGAGTTTTTACATAAGGCAATGGAACTAGTATTATCAAACAATATTTGTGTTTTGATAAAACTTATACCATATTTTGTGAGTGTGTTTTTCTTCTACAATACCTAAGCACAACAACTTCCAACAACTACATATTCAGATTTAGCAATGGAATGTTCTACTGAGTGTTGCTTTATAGTTTATTCCTTCTTATTGATTACAGCCTTTCGCAACCAATCTAGTTGTAGTCCTTACTATGATTAAATTTTCATTACACTTATTTCTGAATACCCATTTTACTCCATTGATAGAATATTCCTTTGGTATTTCAACCAAGGTCCAAACATTATTCCTTTTGAATTCATTTATCTCATCTTGCATAGCTTTTATCCAATCATCATCACCTAAAGCTTCATTATTTCTTTTTTATTCTAATTAGGAAGGAATGCTAGATGTTCTACTTAATTTATTAAGGGATATCTCATCCTTAGATGTTGATTTACTTCACTAATGATACTATCACTAGAATTATTCTTAAGAAAAAAATGATTTGGGTTTTGTAAAACCTATTCATCAACATATGGTATAAAATCTCTTAAGGAGAATGCTTAAGAAAAATATTCTTGAACATTTTTCTTATCAGAATGATCTACTATTAAGGGTTGATAATCTGTTTTTGAAAACACATCTGAAGATGTAGATTGAGGACATTTAAAATCAATGGGACTGATTTAATCAAATTTAACATGTACATTTTCTTCAATAGTACAAGTTTTTTTATTAAAAACTCTATATTACATTGAAGTTGTGGAGTATCCTAAGAAGATTCCTTCACAATATTTGGGTGACAATTTATGTAAATTATCTTTAGTATTCAGAATGAATACCTTGCAACCAAAACCCATGAAGTAGGAAAGTCTAGGTTTTCATCCATTCTATAACTCATAAATAGTTTTATTAAGAAAACCTATAATCAAATCATGATTTATAGTATAAAAAGTAGTACTTACAGGTTCATACCAACAATGCATGGCTACCAAATATCAACTCAACATGGTTCTTGTTATCTCTTGAAGAATTATGTTTATTCATTTAAAAACACCATTTTGTTGAGGCGTTCTTGGTGCTGAGAAGTTAGGAGTAATGAGTTTTCTACTATAAAAAGTTTTAAAATCAGATTTCTGAAATTCTCCTCCATGATCACTATGAATTTTTATCAAAGGTAGATTTTTCTCATTTTTAACTAGGTATCTAAAACATTTGAAATAAGATAAAGATTCGTATTTATTTTCTAGAAAATGAACCCATGTTAATATAGTATAATCATCAACTAAGACAAATACATAATATTTTCCTCCAATGCTTCCAGTTTTTGTTGGGCCAAAATGATCCAAATGCACCAACTTTAATGAGTACGTTGTTGAGACTTCACCGAATGATTTAAAACATGATTTATGTTGCTTTCCATATTGAAAATGATCACAAACTTTTGAAGAATCAAATCTAAGATCTAGTCAATCCTTAACCGGTCTTTTCTTAGAGAGTTCGCATAGGTTCCTAAGGTTATAGTGTCCTAACCATCTATTCCATAACCATGAATGGTCTTCCATTACACTAAGACAAGGTAGATATCATCTCCTATGGTATTCTATGTTTAATGTGTATACATTCTCTTATATATGGGCAGAAAGAATAAACTCTTATTTAGAATTGTGTGCTAAACATTTGTCATTCTTAAAATTTATAAGGTAACCTTCATCACATAATTTACATATGCTAATAAGGTTTTTCTAAAGACCATTAAGAAATAAACCATTTAAAACAATGTTTTTACAAGAACAACAATATTACCTATACCAATAATTTCTCCCTGAGCGTTATCTTCGAAAGAGAATTTCCCTCCCTACGTCATGGTAATCTTTTGAAAGAAGTTTTTCTTACCAGTCATGTGCTAAGAACATCCACTATCCATGTACAATGTATTTCTGTTGGTACTATCTTTACATTCCTAAAAATAAGTGTGTTAGACTTTTAGAACCCAAACATTCTTGGATCCAGAAACATTAGAAAGAAATATCTTAGGAATCCATAATTTCTTTGAAAATAATGTTTATGAAAACCTAAAGACTGAGTTTTGTTTAAGGAATAATTTTTTCCCAATTCCCACCACACATACACTTAGTTTAGAATGGATAACTTTGAGGAACAAAATAATTATTACTAAAAAGTGGTTTTCAATGAGTATAAAAAAATCTAGAATTATTACTTAGAGGCTGAATTTGGGAAAACATCTTGTCAATGTATTCAATTCCCGAGGCAATGTTTGAAAAACATGTCCTCAAGGAAAATATTCCTGACATTATTATAATAAATATGTTTTTATCCTCAAAATCATATGTTTTAGCAGTAGATCTAGTCTCTAAAACATTTATCTTAGAAATTACTTTTTCTAGATCTTTAGAAAGTTTATCGTTCTCAGAATTAACTTCCCCAAGTGTTTTTTAAATACATTAAAAATATTAAATTTTATAATCATGATATTTAGAATGATCTTATACTTCTTTAGTAAGAATAGAAGTTCAATAATTTTCCTTATCAAGCTTTTTGTTTACTTTAGAATTTTCATAATAAATGAGCTTAACAATCCTAGAAACCTCTTCATAAGAAGGTAAAGTATTATGTTCATCAGAAGAATATTTTTCATTATAAGATTCAGAATATTTTCTATCACTATAACTATCATTCAAGGATACATTGGTTATGGATTCATCATTGTGTACCTTTTCCATTAAAAAATTATTTTCAATTGGCCACTTGGCACGTAAAGCAAGATTCTTCAGAACAGAAGATTCATACTCTGAGGATTCATCAGAAGACTCTCCACTACTGGAACTCCAGGTATAAATAGCTTTCCAAAATTTCTTAGATTTATCTTTATAGAACTTCTCTCTATTCCTCTCAGAATTTTTTTACTTTCTATCAATTCTCTTAATCATAGGAAAATCTGGCCATATATTCCCTGCTCTGTTGCATTCATAACAATTGACTTCTGAGTCTCTATTGTCCTTTCTATCTTTCTTCTTATATCTACATTGAAATTATTTCTCCCCAACTATCGTGTTCATCCTTTGAGAAAGAATATCTAGTTCATTCTCAGAATGTTCACTTTCACTTAATTCAGTTAAAATTGTAACCTTTTTTTGACTTGAATCTAGTAAAACTTTTAGGAGTCTTGGATTTTGTAGTTGGAAAGTCTACACTTCCATTTCCATTTTACTTTTTATTCAAATTAGAATATCTTCTAATTCTTGTCTCAGGATGAAGAAGAGTTCCAAAAATCTCGTCAAGAGTAATATGATATACATTCTTATTCTCATCAATAGTTTTTCTCTTAGATTCCGACTCATTACGCATGATGTCTATAATCTTGTCCAAAATTTCCTCATCATCTAAACCTTTTTCACCGATGGATTGTAAACTATTAACAATAGTCATAAACCTCTGTTGTACCTTACACACTGGTTCTCTATAAGGAAATAGAAATCCATGATATTCTATTCTAAGCATAGCTCTTCTAGTTTCAATATCCTTGGATGTTCCAAAATGAGTAACCTCCAATTTCTTCCAAATAAAATTTTTAGCTTCACAAGAAAAAATATGGATATATATATTCTTGTTCATGAAACCCAATAAGGTATTTCATATCTTGTAGTTTAGTTAATATTATGACTTTTCTTGATTAGAAAATATTATGAATTCCTTATTAGGAATCTTGTAATCTCAACTAATAATAAAAAAATTGTCCACTCTGGTGTTAATAAAAATATTCATTATATGATCTCTCCAATATTCATACTCATTCCTATCAAATATAGGTGGTCTATTAGGATTATGATTTTCAATTGAACCAACATTTATTCCATCCTTCTAAATGAAAATATCTTTCCACAAAAACATGTGAGTAATAAAAGTTTGAAAACAAGGGTAAAAATCCTAATAAAGGAAAATATAGAACAATGAAAACATTCACAAGAAAACTTATATGTGAATATAAGTATTTAAGATACCTCCTATGATACCAATTTTAGGATCGAAATAATGATCTAGATGCTCAATATACAAGAGGGGTGGTTGAATTGTATCCTGTAAAAATTCCTTTGGAACTTTTAAAGTTGATATAAAACTTTCTAATGTTTAACAAAGTTAAAAAAAGGTAAATTCATAAGACCTCTTAGTTCTACAAACTTGCTAGATTCTAGGAATATGGTTTCGGAAATGAAACATAAGAAAAGTTTAAAAGGGAAAATATTCTACTTTTAAGCTTATAGAATCTTACTAATCAGAGTACATGTACAAGGAAGTGTAAGATTGTTATACATTCCTTATCAATAAAAATGTTGTAGAAAACAAACTTGAAACAATACAAGTAACAAGTATAAAATCTATTAAAATAATGTCTAGGGTATCTATCAACGTTGGATAAAGTTCCCTTGATTTATACTTTCAAAAATGTATGTCTATCCCACACCTAGGAAATAATTTGATAACAATATCGGAGTCTGTCTTGCTATCCTCGCAATCCCTCGAACTTTAAAGTAGTTAGCACCTCTGTCTTCCTTATCGTGTAATTTCTCGAGCATTAAGGTAGTCGGAACTTCTATATTCATATCCCTGGAATCCCTCGACTGTACATAGTAACAACAAGAGTCGCACGAAGTAATCTGAAAAAATATGTTCAGTACGCACAAAGCACGTGAGTCTCCCACTTTAGAAATCATTTCAATAGCATGTAATATCTATAGATATAGAATAGTAAGTTAACTCATATATTAGTTTTTTATCCGTGTTGAGATAGTTCAAATGAGCTCTTATTTATAGGCACATCTCCAATGGTCGGCTCCCTCCTCCAACAGTCATATTTTTTCCTTGAATCTCGGAGAGACCAGTACACATGTCACTCAAACAATGGTTTATTAGAAACAGAATGAACAACATCATTTCATAACTGTAACCTGAGTAAGTAAAATATGGTTTCTCAACCAAAATAATTTTTTAGAGTATAAGGAAAAATAAAGTTTGGAATTTAAGGGAAAAAAATTCAGAGTCTGTATTACATGGATATTTGGATTCTATTTTTCAAGGAATTCATAATCGAATTCTTTAGATTTTAATGTCTGAATTCTAAGGAATTTGGACCCTGAATTCTAAAGAATTTGGAAACTAAATTATAAGGAATTCGGATTCTGAATTCTAAGGAATTCGTAACTAGAATTATAAGGAATTCGGATTCTGAATTCTAAGGAATACCGAATCTGAATTCTGTGGAATTCATAGTCTATATTATAAGGAATTCGGAACCTGAATTTTAATGAATTCGGAACCTGAATTCTAGGGAATTCAGAGTCTGAATTCAAAGGAATTTGGAACATGAATTCTAATGTATTCCGAACCTGAATTATAAGGAATTCAGAACCTGAATTCTAAGGAATTCAGAATCTAAATTCTAAGGAATTTGGAGTCTTAATTCTATGTAATTAAGAACAATAATTATAGAGAATATAGAACCTACATTCAAAGGAATTTGGAATCTGAATTCTAAGGAATTCCGAGTCTGAATTCAAAGGAATTTGGAACCTGAATTTCATAGAATTCAGAATCTGAATTCAGAACCTGAAAAGAGAATACTTTATATAAAAGTATTAATAGGATTTCGAGGTTTTAGAAATGGAACTGAATTTTAAACATATAAATAAAAGGAGTTAGGTTTATTGAAACTAAATGATGAAAAATGACAAACATGAATGGGAGAATCTTTCCTAGGGAAGGACAATTTTCCTTAAAAAGAAATTTTTTTAGGGAAATAAAATTTTCCTTAAGATAGAGTGTTTCTGATTTTAAAAACATAAAGGAATGGAAAAGTCGTAATGAAATATTATTGACTCAAAACCATTTTTTTATGAATATGAAGTATTTGATTCATATAGAGAATTATATTATGTTTATAAATACTATTTTTAATCCTAAAATAAAAATAATTCTGGAATGATAATGGTGGGGAATTAATCTCATCGTGTTCGTGGAGACGGTAATCCCGACATACGCACGAGCGACAATATCATTATATTGATGGAGAAATCATATGTAATTGGATGGTATATAATATATAAACAATAATTATCATGGTATATTTATTATTTACATCAGTTATACTCATTATTATACCCATCCAAATAATGACGTGTTTGAATATCAAACTACACCACGACGTGGAGATTGTAAGCCTTATGTACGCACGTATGGTGACTTTTTCATTTATAGGATGGATAGAATAACAAATATGGTTGTACCATATTTATAATAAAATCATAGTATGTAGAAGGTATTGGAGAAATTATTTTTCTATGAAATAAAAAAAAGAAAAGCGGAAGTTGAAAAGAACTTGAAAGAGGGTGGTGAAATTATTACATCTTCCTCAGGTGTTTCCTTTTGAGTTGATCAAAAGGGATCCATAGGTTGGTTTTCTAATCAATTTAAAGACTCTAGGTTGATGTGAGGGAATTTGTGAGGATATTTGGGTCGGGGTTGGCTGAGCAAAATGGCTTTGGAGGAGTGAAATTATGAGAAGGGTAAATACCATTTTATAAGAGAGGTAAGGGTCACTTTAGGAAAACATTGAAATATTAGTTTTTTATGCCAACTTTATCATGGAAAATGATGAACTTTTAATCATTGATGTTATTAAAAATGCATGGGGAATGTCCATATTTAATTTTTTTAACATTAAAAAAAATCAGATGAAATGTGCATTTCAGCAAGAATTCAATACATTGGTGTGAAATTATTTTGAAATTTTGTTCTTTTTCAATGATATAAATGGTTTTATCATTTTGAAACATTTTAGAAAAATGGTGCCCTTATCTAAATAGTTTACGGAAAAATTGTGTTACTCAATCTCTCCACATATTGTTCCACCCAACCATGAAATGTAAAAAAGTATTACTTAATGGAAGGTAAATATATGTTAGGTTTATTTTTATCTAATTTACAATAATCATTTTTTCATTCATTCATTCATTATCCAATCAATTTCATTATAGTACCAGATTGAAATAAATGTGTGTAACTATTATCCGACTATTGTTATCCCAAAAAAAAGGGTTGTATATTCGTTAGGTCAAAAACCACCCTACGTCGACCTTTGTGGTCTAGTCCATAATTTATTATAATACATTTATTCTAAAAAAACTAAATACTCATTAGGCCATCAGGTGGCCCAAATGACCCGATCTGTCCATCATGCAGAATCTCCATGATGTCAAAAGTGGTGTGTTGTGATCTTCCCATATCTCGGGCTCTAGTTTTCTAATTTGGGCCTAATTTTCGGTGGATACATCCAAGAGGTGGTGTTAAAAAATTATTTTCTCCAAAGAGATATAAGGTAGTATGGTGGTTGAACCCATGTGACAAATGGTTTTAACAAATTTGTGTGCTTAGAACCACCTTCCCATTTTCCAATAAAATGGACCCTTGGGCTCTCGATATGTAAGTTCGGACCGGAGGCAATGCTCTGGTATTTTGGAGGCCAAAATGTGTCCTATAATCATCCAAGTTGTTCTGGATGCCCCTAACCTCATATGGGGGATCAAGGATGAACACGAAATTCCACCTGATCTTCCTCCTCCTACAGATGTCGAGCTAAATGGTGGGTGGTCATTTCAAAGGAGCTACACACACTTGGAAGGGAGTTCTATCACTTGTTCATCTACTAGTTTTGGTTAATTTTTGTGATAACTATTTCACTTATTTCTTATCTTGACATTATTATTCTCTGATTTAATTTCTATTGTTAAAATTAAGTGAGACACTTTTTATTTCAGCACTAATTAGGTTGATATTTGAAGTGCGAATCATGGGTTATTCTGATTAGACAAGACAAGAGACCTATTTATATCACACATACATAATATTTCAATATTGGTTGGTAGCCTTTATTTTTTATGCTTTATACCCAAACATTGACAACACAATTTTTGTGTCTAGGGGTGGTTCTTTGAGCATCGTCTAAGATGCAAGAGGAAGTTGATATATTGAAAACCCTCAACTAAAGAATTCCATTAAACCATGTGTATTTTTCAGAATGATTAACTCACAATGTATTTTATTGAACATGAAATTATCTCCTTATCTCATAATTCTAAAACACCACTTTATAATCAACTATTAAACTCTGTAAATCACGCCCTTTTCTTTAAATTGTTTTAAAACCACCCCTCTTTTATTACTTCTTGTTAAAAACGCACACTCTAAATCCACAAACACTCCTTGAGAGATGATCTAGGGTCTTCCATGGACTACAAATCAACTTTAAAATCACAATAAATTTGATGTTTCATTGCAGTGTGGTCAAATATTTGCACCATTTTCGAGGAGCACATTGGTTTTAGTGTGTGTTTTTTATAATTGTTTTTGTAATTTTTGTGAATATTTATTTGTTTTATCTTATACCTTTTCATATAAGTTTATGTTTTGATATATTTATTCTATAGGCTCTGTACATGTTGATTTTTACTATGGTAGATATACCACCTTTTGAACCTGAACTGGAGAGGAGATTACATTAGCAACCCCTAGATGCACAGGACAACCATTTGAAGGAGGACACACCACAACTCAAGACATTTATAAACCTATCATCTTCTGGAACCAAATTAGAACCTAAAATTGACATTTTTACAATGGATGAAAACAATATAACTCTAAAATAATTAAACTCATAAAATGTTGATATCCAAACCACATACATTAAAATTCAAGGTGAGGCACCCAATTTTGAACTTTAATCTTGTTTAATTCATTTATTACCAAGATTCCATGAACATGCTGGTGAAGATAATCACAAGCATCTTAATGAATTTCATATAGTTAGTTCTACATTAAAACCTTCAAATGTGGATGAAGAACATGTAAATCTAAGAGAATTCCCATTTTAATTGGAATACACTGCAAAAGACTCGCTATACTATGTTAATTAACCAATTATAGGCTTAGCGAACATGAAATTATTTTTTCTTCAAAAATATTTCCCAGCCTCTCGAACTCCAACTATAATGAATGAAATATGTGTACAATGAAATATCAATGGGAAACAATAAATGAATATTGGTAATTCTTTAAATGGATATGTTCAAGCTATCCACGCCACCAAATAAGTGATCAACTTTTAATTCAGAATTTTTATGAAGGTTTAATTCCTATTGACCGAAATATGGTGGATGTTGCTGCATGAGGTGCACTAGTTGATAAAATCCCAATAGCTGTAAGGACCATAATTTAGAACATGTCACATAAAACTTAAAATTTTTCTTCAATTTCCAATGGACCCATTTCAGGTGTCTGTGAGGTGAAAAGTACCAAAATCCAGTGGAATGTAGATACAATGTTCGACGATGTAAGAACACTTCTTCGGCAACATGTTCTTTCCCAAGGAAAATCCAAATATCCTCTTCCCATCCATTGTGGTATATGTTATTCTGAAACCCACTACTCTAATCAATTCCACCAACTGAGAGAAACTTATGATAGATGTGAGGCAATATTTATAGGCCACACCTATAACCAACCCTTTAGGAATGAACCATACTATCAATCCAATCCTAGGTGGAAATACAACCAATCCTATTGGAAAGGGGGTATTCAGACCAACCTCAACTACAATGGAACCAACTAGGGCAGAGTAGTCAACCACCACCACCCAGAAATCCTCAACCATAATAAATGTGTTTCCAACAAACCCCTCAAAAACTTGAGCCTAGCTTAGAAGACTTGATGAAACAAATTGCTGCCAATAATATCCAATTCCAACAAACCACCCAAGCTATCGTACAGGACCTAAAACCCCAATTAGGCCAGCTTTCCAACTTTGTGGGGAAAATCCAGAGCCATGGGTTGGGTAAACTACCTTCTTAATCAGTAGTTAACCATATAGATAATGTAAAAGTCAGTTCTATCTCCCATCGGAGTCAAACAATACTAAAAATCCAAATGACCCCTCCCCTAGAGTCAACCCCTCATAAGAAAACCACCAATCACAACTAGTAGAAATACTCCAAAAGAGGTAGAACCTTATCCTGAGAGAATCACCTCCAAAATAAATAGTGTGTTTGTTGATGAGTCACATATCCCAACAATCCTTCTTATTTTTCAACAAAGGGCCACCCAACCAAGAAAACTAAACAAAATTGATCTCAATAAGAAAATTTTGGAGACTTTCAAAAAAGTTCTGTTAAACATTCCCCTGATTGATGTTGTAAAACAAATTCCAAGATATTCCTTGTTTCTAAAGGAGACGTGTACACACCAAATGCAAATTTGAGGTGATGATAAGGTGATCTTGGGGAAAAATGTTTCATCATTAATAAAAAAATTACTTCCCACTAAGTCCAATGATCCTAGAACATTATAAATTCTATACACCATAGTGAAGTATTATTTTTTCTAATATTATGCATGATTTAGGGGATTCTATAAATGTGACACCTCATTCCATTTACTCTGCATTATATGTCAGTGAACTGAAGTCCACTGGAATTATAAGTCAACTAGCTAACCGAAGTATCGCACACCCCTATGGTGTGTTGGGGGATTTCTTGTGAGGGTTCAAAATTTAATTTTTCTTCCAGACATTTACGTGCTTAAAATGGAAGATGATAGGATGAATGGACATACCCTGATTATATTGGGGAGAACCTTCTTGAAAACCGCCAAAACCATAATTATTTTCCACAATGGTACATTTTCTATGGATTTTGTGGGTGACATTTTCCACTTCAATATCCATGATTCCATGAAGCACCACTCAGATGAAAATTCCTCTCTCTTTGTCAATTATATAAATGTACACCCTTACCTTGAAAAAACTTCATTTCATTCTCCTGATCCCCTTTCTGAGTATTCTTCGTCGATAGAAATTCATAAAAATAAATCATGCATTGATTGTTTTGTGGTCTAGAAAAGTGTCATGCATGTTCATTGATTGATGATTTCTTGAACACTGAGGATCCAATTACCATCGATGATACTGCTAGGCTTGTAAGAGTTCATTCCTCTATTGAGGATGATACCATTGAGATGTTAGATGAGATCAGTGACCTATCACTTTCACACACAATTCTATCAATAAAAAATACAACTGAATTGGAACTAAAACAACTACCTCAATATTTAAAATATTTCTATATTGAGAATGGAAACAAGCTGTCAGTCATCATTGCTCGTTCACTCCCTCTTGAGCATGAATTGAAACTGTTTTAAATTTTAAGGGAGTATAAACACGCTTGAGATAGACACTTTCTGACATTCTTGGTATTATCCAATCAATTTGCAGACAGAATATTTTATTAAATGATGAGGCTTAACCTATGAGGTAGGAACATGATCGACTAAACCCAAACCTCTTAGAAGTTGTGAAAAAGGAGGAAACAAAATTGTTGGCTATTGAAATCATTTACCCAATCTTTGACAGCTGATGGGTCAGTCCCCTTTAAGTAGTTCCTAAAAATCTCGCATTATAGTAATTAAAAAATGAAAACAATTAATTGGTTCGAACTCATGTGTAGAATAGTTGGCATGTCTACATAGACTATCACTGACTAAACCAACACACTAGGAAAGAACAATTCCCTTTTCCCTTAATTTACCAAATTATAGAGAGTCTAGAAGGTAAGTCCCACTACTATTTCCTAGATGGGTATTCTGGATACTCTCAGATCCATATTTCCCCTAAGGATTAGGAAAAGACAACCTTCACTTGACCCTTTGTCACATTTTCATATTGGAGGATACCATTTTGTTTGTGAAATGCTCCTAGTACTTTCCAGCGTTTATGGTTAGTATTTTTCAGATTACCTGAAGAATTTCGTGGAAGTTTTAATGGATGATTTCACACTTTATGGATCCTATTTTGATGAATTTTTTAGTAGTCTTGGTTTAATCCTACATCATTGTACTGAAATTAATCTTGTATTAAATTATGAGAAATGTCATTTCTGGGTGAGACAAGGTATAGTTTTGGGCCATGTCATTTCTAGGGATGGAATTAACGTAGATAAGTCAAAAGTGGATGTCATTTTTTCCTTACCGTTCCCCAAAAAATGTATGAGATGTGTGGTCTTTCCTAGATAATACTGGATTCTACCATCATTTCATTCGTGACTTTAGTTAGATTGCACTCCCACCTTCTAGGTTACTCCAAAATGAAAAATAATTTTTTTGGATAAAGAGTGTATGGAATCTTTTAATAAGTTAAAATGGTGTCCCTCATCACCCTCGGTAATCCAACCACCTCAGTGAGATTTACTATTTGAGATCATGTGTCATTACTCTATCTATGCAGTTGGGGAAATCTTCTCACAAAGTGTCTATCAAGCTCCACATTTCATTGCCTAGGCCTCACATACTTTGGTCCCTACCCATGAAAATTGCACCACAACTAAATAAAAATTCCTTGCCATAGTGTTTTCCATGGATAAATTTTGGTCATATCTTTTAGGGTCCAAAGTCATTGTATTCACTAACTATCTAGCCCTCTGGTATCTCCTTAATAATATGGAAGCCAAACAATGCCTCATTCACTGGATTATCCTCTTTCAAGAATTCAATCTATAAATTAGAGATTAAAAGAAGAAAATAATGTGGTGGCTGGCCATATCAGTAGGATCCACCCATCCTCAGAAATTGACTCATCTCCCTATATTCCTATAAATGAAATTATTCCTGATGATAAATTGTACCGAGTGAAAAATTTTATTCCTTGGTATGCAGAAATTGTGAATTATTTGGTAGCATCTTTCATTCCTACTAATTTCAACAAAAAGTATTCCGACTATCTAAAACATCAGCGATGTTGGTACATTTGGGATGACCCCTACTTTTGGAGCACTTGTAGTGATCATTCCCTTAGGCGTTGTGTTCTTGATAGTGTGTTTCAATCTGTCCTTAGATTCTGCCACACTTTTACTTGTGGGGCCACTTTGGTCCCCAACAGAGTGCTCGGAAAGTCCTTGATTCAGGTCCATTTTGGCCATCACTTTTTCGGGATGCCCATGATTTTTGAAAATCTTGTCCTCATTGTCCAATAATGGGGAATGATTCTAAAAGAAATGAAATGTCACAACGACTTTTTCTCTTTCATAGCATTTTTTATATTTTGGGCATTGACTTTATGAGTCAATTTCCCAATTCCTTGGAAAACATGTACATTATTCTAGCAGTAAACTATGTGTCAAAATGGGTAGAGGCCCAAGCAACGTGGACCGATGATTCCAAAATAGTTGTGGAATTTTTGAAAACATAGTTCTTTTGTAGTTTGGATTACATAGGTTCATCATTAATGACCAGGGTTCTCATTTCTACAACTGAATGATGCAATCACTTTTTCATCGGTATGAGGTTGGGAAATGGGTGTCTACTGTATATCAACCACAATCCAATTGTCAAGATAAGGTTCCCAAAAGAGAGGTAAAATGGATTATTTAAAAAAAATCAAAACAATAGTACATTTTGGATTCTTCGACATGATGATTCATGATGGGATACCATACTACTATCACAAATACAAATGGAATGTCACCCTATCAGCTTGTCTTTGGAAAGATCTATCACCTCCCTATTGAGATTGATCACTTGAAATACTATGCCATCAATCAATTAAATTCTAGTCTTTCTGGTGATAGGGATCAATTGAATTTGAAGATTCTGAATCAAGAATAGATTAGAAGAGATGCATATGTGACCTCTAGGATTTATAATTAGCATACCAAGGCTTCCCACAACTGTCTCATCCTTCATCGACAGTTATGCATTGGATAGAAAGTCCTCCTATACAATGTAAGGAAGAATTTTCATTCAGGTAAGCTTCATTTCCATTGGATTTGACCATAAACTATTACTAACATCTCTCTATTTGGTGTTGTCTAGGTTCAAAGTGATGAAACAAAGAAAACCTTCACTGTCAATGGTCAGTGGCTAAAGCAGATCCATGAATCCATTCTGGAGTCCCCAATGGAGTAAATCCGTGTTCAAGAAGAAATATTTGAATGAAACTCACCAGGTTTTATCCTCCCTTTCCACATTTTCTTGTCTTATAATGTGGACATTTCATATTTTAGGTGTGGACCGATGAGTATATTCTTGGGTTAGTTATGAATTTTCATCATATTTCTTCTTTTTCTCATTTTATCTTGTTGAATTGTATTATTAATTCCCCCTACCCTCCCCCTCACTTTTGTGCCGGAATATGACTTTTTTATGCCCACTTTATCATGGAAATTGATGTCCGTTTCATAGTGGAAGTTATTGAAAATGCATTTGGAATGTCCATATTTCAGGTTCTTTTAACATTCGAAAACAAATTATGATGAAATGTGAATTTGATCTAGAATTAAATATTTTGGTGTGACATTATTTGAAATTTAGTTCTTTGACAATGATATAAATGGTTGTATCATTATGAATCCTTTGAGAAAAAATGGTGTCCTTTTGTGAATAGTTTAAGAGAAAATTTTGTTACTTAATCTCTCCACATACTTTTTCAACCAACCATGAAATGTGATAATTTCTTACTTAATGGAAGGTAAATATAAGTTATGTTGATTTTTCTGTACTTTCCAAAAATCATTTTTCCATACATTTGTTCATTATCTGATTTATTTCATTACTGTACAATATTGACTTATGCGTGTGTACATAATATATGACTTTTTACTCCCTAAAAAATAAAAAAAGGATAGTATATTAGGAATATCATAAACCACCCTTAGTCTACCTTTGATCTTGTTATAACTATTACAATAAGTGTCTTGTGGGGATCAAATATGGGTTGGGAGAAGAGTGTGAGATTCGTTGCAAGTGAAACTTTTGAAATATTACTAAATGATAAAAGTTACGAAATCTAAAACATATAGGGATATCTAGGTGAGGATCTTATGTTTTGACTTCTAGGAATGCATTAGTCAGTGGGTCTTGAAATTTGATTGCAAAGGATGTGGGGCATGTTCGATGTAAATGATCTTGTAAGTAGAAAATTATTAATATAACTTATATTTACTCAGTAAAAAGTGGAATGAATAAAATGAAATGGTTTTCACACACAAATGTGGAGAATTAGTGACATGATTAACTTTTGAATTTTTTTATTTGATTGATGTCATTCATCTCTTGGAATTTCATTTGGATACAATTTTTGAGATGTCTTTTTCAATGATCATTGAGATTAACTCCTTGGTGTGATTTTTTCTTTGATCACATTTCTATCAGGAATTTAATTTTAATTTAATATTAAATAGTTATGAAACTGGAAATATCTACATGCATAATTTTTTAAATTATGGATTTTACGAGGAGTGAAAATGTTTAGGTGTGGGCGTGTGATCTCACTACGATTCACTGTTTCATTTTAACTCTTACACCACTGTGATTAAATAGTTTTGTATTGAATATTATAAAAATAATAAAGAATTTAATTTCATGTTTGAATCATTTATTTTGTGTTTATCACTGTTGAAAAATTAATTCATACTTTTTTTGATAATATCATTGAAGGTGGTGGTGATTTGGAGGGCCCGTGATGATGTCCATGAAAAATGGTCCAAACTGTGGAGGATCTACGCACACCAGTGGACTCATCTTCACACTATTACTAAAATGTGCATCCAAATGGGATTAATGTTTTTGGGCGGGTCTGAAATATATTGTTCTACATTTATTCTAAAGAAATTGAAAACTCATTCGACTATTTGGTGGCCTAACTGACCTGATCTATCCAGAATACCAAATCTGCATGAAGTCAAAAGTGGTGTGTGGTGATCTGTCCATATCTCAGAATCTAGTTGTCCAATTTGAGCCAAACATTTTGTGGAGATATCCAAGAGGTGGGGTCAAAACTTTTTTATTTTCTCCAAGGTGAGATAAGGTAGTCTAGAGGTTAAATCCCATGTGACAAGTGGTTTTAATAAATCGATGTTCTCAAAACCACCTTCCCATTTTCTTATAAAATGGCACCATGGGCTACCCATTTATAAGTTCAGATAGGAGACAAATCTCTGGTATTTTGGAGACCCAATTTATTATTCTCAACATACAAGGAGTTTTGGAGGCCCAAATCCTCATAGGGGGATCATGTATGAAGGTGAAGTTCCACCAGAGCTTCCTCCTCCTCCTGAGGTCGAGCTAAACGGTGGAAAATCATATAAATGGAATACACACACTTAAAAGGGAGTTCCAGTAGATTTTCATCTACTAGTTTTGTGTAATTGGTGTGGTAAGTATTTCACTTATGTCTTATCTCGACATGATTGTCCTCTGAATGCATTTCAGTTGTTAAAATTAAGTGAAACACATTTTATTTCAACACCGATTGGGTTGATATTTCATGTGAGAATCTTTGGTAGTTCCAATTGGACCAAACAAGAGTCCAATTTATCTCAAACATAAATGATATTTCAGTAATCTTGTAATCCTTTAATCTCTATGCTTGTTACCAAATGCTTGACCACACGATTGTTGTTTCAAGGTGTTGTTCTTTGAGCATTGTTTAAGAGGCAAGAGGGAAGTTGAGATCTTTACAATCTTCAACCAAAGGATTCCATTAAACCATGTGTATTTTTAAGAATTATGAACTCACCATGTTATGTATTGAACATGAAATGATATCCGTATCTCATAATTCTAAAACACCTCTTTTATTTATCATCTATTAAACTCTTTAAATCAAGTCCTTTTTTGTAAAATGTTTGAAAACCACCCCTCTTTTACTACTTCTTATTAAAAACACACTCTATATATACATGAATTCTCCTCTACATATGACCTAGGGTCTTCCCTAGAATAAAATTCATCTTTAAAATCATAATAAATTTCACGTGTGACTGTAGCATGGTCAAGAACCCACCTTAGAATCAGCAGGTACCCCATGTAACGTGTCGCCGCCACCTAGGTGATATAATCATTTTCCACCTCCTCGACAGGCTCCTCCATCCCCCCATCATGAGCAGGATCCTATATCCACCCTCTTGGATAGAAGGAAACATACCACATTTAATGAAGTTCAATACCCAATTTATTTCTGAAGTGTCCTAGAATAGGGAATTCTACGGTTCTCAGAATGCAGGAGGCCTGAAGAGGTAGAGCTCACTGACTGCCACAATTACTACCACTATCACCAAATCATGGAGCACACCCACAATCAGTGCTATGTGTTTAATCACTGACTTAAATACCGGTTGATTACAAGACAATTATGTTAGGCCCAGACTTAGCACCAGTGCCATATGTATTTTTACAAACTGACAGTGATAGTGACAACGAAGGTTAGTGGTAGCATGGTCCTAACTATGGGTATCAAAAATATAACTACTGGATGGATCATAAGGAAGTAACCCACACTCATGGAATTATACGTGAACTTCTAAATCATCCCATACTTTCAGAATTCATCATGTCACCTGTAGCCACTACTCCTACGTTGACGTCTTAGCCATATACTTCCCAGAAGTGCAGGCATTAGTGACGTAAGGGTAAATAAAATCCCCCACTGATGTCATCGCCATCTTGTACTCTCATCCATTTCATGACCATGGAATTGGATAATTCCCCCAAAATCCATCCAGTGATGAAGGATTATTCAAGTGATGATGAAAGGCACACTTCAGTTAACACCATGGAGCTGGTAAATTCCTACATGATTTCCGACAATGAGGAATGCCAGATGGATCCTCCCAACGTCGTGAGCTGACTCCAGCATCGATGGAGCTATAGTTACATGAGCATCTGGTATGAATTGGTCATTTCCTCCAACCAAGCTGTGGATTCCACCGAAATTAGAAAATGGGCCCAAAGTAGTGCTCTGCGCACACAACCTTCTCATCTTAGATCAGCATATATGTATCCACCGATGTTTGTGTTACTTGACCAGGAGGAGCCCCCACAATCATGCTACGATCTACCACATTCCATTGTGGATCATCCTCATTCATATATCCTACATTTGGAAGTACCTTGAGATGTTTTCACTAGTGAGCAGCGGGACATTTTCTGCACTAGTTGGTCACCGGTTCAGCTAGAAGGTCCTGTCATACCTCCTGCCACAGAACGACCTCCTGTAAGTATAAGTTCAAACATTCCATAGAAGTATGACATATTTAAGAAACATTACAAAATTCATGCGAGACTCTCTATCCTCAAGGATATTTTCCATTCAGTGGATATTGGTGAAGCCCTTGCCGAGGAATTAAAAATAACCGTTAGTTTGGGACGATGGTTGGAGCAGCAAAATCCATTCATGTTGACGTAGTCGAGCATGCTGAATGTCAAGGAATTATCTCTTTCTCTGAAGAAGATAATGTTCAACCCATTTAGGGTAATATACACCCACTTTACATTGCTGACCATTTTAATGGCATGGAGGTTCCCTACTGTATTGTTGACACAGGGTCATGGATCAACCTCATACTAACTCGGACACTCCGAATGATGGGGTTGTTCAAGGATGATCTGAGTCCCTCTGACCTGAAAATTCAAGGATATTATTGGACGAAACATGCCCCGGTTGGAAAAATCCACCTCAAGACCTAGTTCTATGGACTAGTTTCAAGCACATAGTTCATTGTTTTCTCACAAGACACATCTTAAAAAGCATTGATGGGTAGGGCATAGATCCAAATGCACGTGGTAGTTCCTTCTTCATATCACCAATTCCTCGTGTACTCCCTTAATGGTCGAGTAGGCATACTCCAAGGTGATGCATCTCACATTTCCTCTTTTGATGACCGTGATGTGAATGTCAACTATTAAAAGAGTATTTGCATATAGATTCATACTAATGAAGTTGAACAGGTTATGACTGTAACCGACCTGTGGACAGACCTGGATGATGCCTACATTATCCCGATCCACCAATACAAGACCATGACCCCAGAATTGGGGGAATTCATTTTTTTTTTTAGAAAGAGGGTAAAACAATTTTTTATGTCTTTGGGATTATGGGATATCACCTCATATTCCTATACAAATTAGGCTTAGGTGATCCCAAAGCCCCCTACTCACAGAAGGTATCTGGATGCCACCCTCATGGAATGAAAAAAACGTCATACTTTCTTGTTTCATTGGGATGGGATAATCCAGATCAAGCTTACATGAAACAATTGCTCTTATGTCATCAACTATGGCCTATTAGGATGTTGTCCATATTGTATCAGGTTGACAACCTTCATTGTTATGGTCTCAGTAGTACGGTTGCTCCCTGATGCGGTGTCCACCACCGCTCAGGTCGGAACCAGTGTCCCATCAAGATTTATCTAATAATAATAATTTCCACTCTCCAAGGATCCCTACTCTATAAGTGAATAATAGGATTTTGAAGATGGTCCTCTCATCTTCTAAGTGGGTGTCCCCACCATAGTCGATGAATTGGTACATATGAAACTCGGTAATGAGAAGGGTTTGAAACCAACCTTAATCAATGCCACTATGCCTATTGAAGAGAAACAAGGATATGTAGATATCATGAAGTAAAAATATGATGTATTTTCCTAGAGTTATAATGAAATCCCATTACTATATCCTCATGTCACCTTCCACCACCTCAGTCTTCTAAAAACCCATCGCAGGTTCAAATATCCCTCGAGAATGATGCTCCCTTCGTAGGGTGTCATGGTTGATTTTGAGGTTGATAAGCTCATTCGGGAAAACTTCTTCATGTTGGTCCAATACCCCAAATGATTGGATAAAATTGTTCCTGTAAGAGAGAAGAATAGACATATCAGAATCATCATCTATTTTCAGGATGTCAAATGTCACTGCCCGAAGTATGACGTTCCCCTTCCTAGAAACAGAGCTGTTGGTTGATGCCACTGTGGGGTTCTAGGAACTCTCTTTCATGGATGGGTATTATGGGTGTAACCAAATTAAAATTACCCATAAGGATGAGGATTCCATAACCTTAAAGGCACCATATGATGTTTTATGTTACCAGGTAAGTCAATATGATCTAACGAATTCAGGTGCTACATATCAGTGTTCCATTCATCTCATATTTAATCTGATCATTGGTACATTTGTGGGGTGCTACATGTATGATCTGGTGATCAAATCACTCCAGTGTTTGGACAATCTCAATGATTTCAATAAAGTGTTTGGCTTCCACCAATCCCAACATCTAAAGATGAACCCATTGAAATGTGCCTTCTGGGTCACCTCTATGATGTTTCTCGGTTTTATTATTAGATATAAATTCATAGATATTGATCCAAAGAATATCAAGGTCATCAGCCAGATGTATCCATTGAGAAACCTTTAGATGATTTGAGGCTTTCAACTCCACTTAGACTACATTCGTCGATTCCTCACAACTCTGGCTAGAATGTGTAATCCATTTTCCCATCTCATGATGAAAGGTGTCAATAATCAGTTGGATGAAGAGTGATAGACTTTTTTTTTGAAAATCAAGTTGTACCTATTACGGCCTTGGGTCCTCATGCCACACATTTCTGGAAATCTATTGATCCATTATGTGACTGCTTTGGAATGATCTCTCACTACCCTTCTAACACAGAAAAACAATGAGGTAACGAAGAACTGTTTATACTATCTCAGCTGCATGCTCCTCGATACTAAAACCAGATACTCCTATATCAAGAAAAAACTACCTTGCGCTGCTATTCACAGTGCATAAATTGATACAATACTTGCAACACCATGCAATATATCTAGTGTCCGGAGTGGATTGGCAATATTACATTCTAAACTAACCCCAGTAGAAAGGCAATCTAGCTCGGTGGGCGGCGATCCTCTAGCTATTCGACATCATGTCTTCCCCAATAAGGCTATCAAGGTATAGGCATAGGTAGAATTCCTTTCTTCCCATCCTTCCCCCAAGGACTAGACTCTAGATCATTATTTTCCATATGATTCAATCCTATCGATAGATCAAGCCATTCCATTTTCGAAAATGAACATTGATGGTGCTTTCCGAAGCCCTGCGACAGAAGAATCTCTGACCCCAGACTCAATAAAGTGGGCCTGGGTGTTATCTTCATCATGCCAACACAAGATATCCTTCCATATTCATTCTTTTTATAAGAAGTTTGTACCAAAAATGAGGTAGAGTACCAGTCTTTCATTACTGGTCTTGAGCTGGCCCTCGAGATTGATATTCCCCACCTATATGTGAAAGGGGACTCTGAACTAGTCATCTAGGAGATCAACGGTAAATATGTCATTAGTAATCTAGAGCTCATACCACTGTAAGAATGTACCCACCAGATGATGTCCCAGTCCCCATCTCTACAAGAAGTTACTCATTTCTCTTGTTCATAGAACAGTTGACCCGACGCCTTGTCCAACATGGATGCATCTATTTCTTATAATGGCTAGGATGATTTGATTATCCATGTGGAGCATTAGAAATTCATCACTAACCTTAATGTAGAAGATGATAATAGCCGAAAGGTAAGCCACATCACCACTGATGCCTCTATGTTTGGACACCCAAGTCCCCCTAATGTAGTGTTGGAAGTGACTCTTGACTGGAGGACCCCATTAATTGAGTATCTCCAGAATGGTAATGTCTAAGAAGATCGAGCCAATCATGAGTGAATTTCATGGTTTGCATTATAGTTCCCCATATGGGGTGGTACTAGTCTTAATAAGATCCACTACAGATGTGGTTTTGATGGGATTATCCTCCATTACATTCAAGGAGGTGAGATTTCTCAAGTCAGGCAAGAAGTTCCTACCAGTTCCTACAGGGCTCATCAGACAGGGCTGAAACTCTCTCACCATATTTGAAGATTGGGATATTTGTTTATCTACATGATCCATGACTGTATTGAGTTTTCCAAGAGGTTCCATGTGTGACAAATCCATGATTATTTAATGAATCGGCCTTCAGAACCTCTCTACCCAACCAAGTACACTAGTCCCATTGTGGTCTGGGGACTCGTTGTCGTGGGACCGTATCCACCAGCGACTGCTCACCAATGCGGGTTCATCCTAACTACTACAGATTACTATTCCAAGTGGGTAGAAGAAGTTCTTCTCAATGTGTTCAAGTCCCATTACATTATTGAATTTGTGTTCTTCAATTTAATATACCACTTCGGAGTCCCTTGCACTATCCTCACCAATAAAGGCACCAAATTTTGGCCTGCCAACCTAAAGAAGTTTTATACCAAGTACAAAATCTGTTTTAACTATATCCCCTGCTATCATGCACAAGAAAATAAGAAGATCATGGAATTAAAAAAACCCACTCCAATATTTTTTAGAAGATGGTTGGATAGAATTAGAAGAGTTGGCAGGACAAACTCTCCAATTCTATCTAGACTTGTCAGGTGATGACATGCAATTCCTCTCAGGTGACCCCATATTCCCTGGTGTGTGGAACAGAGGTAGTATTTCCCATCGAGGTTCATTTTCTTTCATTACGCACAGTTTTCTATGATTATATGACACCAAATAAGGTATAGAAATCCATTTAGCTGAACACGAAGATCTCGATGAGAACATGCTTTCTGCCCAGCATAATCTTGAGAGGCATCAAAACAACATAGCCAAAGATTTAAACAAGAATGTTAACCTCCTCTATTACAAGTTGGCATTGTGTTGGCCATAAGAACAACAATGATAACTGGAATAAAACCACCCAAATTGGAGCCCAAATGTGAAGGAACTTACATCATTCACAATGTTTACCCCAATGGCGCATAATCCATAGTTACCATGGATGGTGAGTGTATTAATCCTCCTAACATTGATAAATTCCTCAACCAATATTTTTCTTGAATAGTCCCACATGACTCTAAACTGTCCCATCTTCACTGCATAATGTAAAAACTAACAACCCATCTAGGGAAAAGGATGTTAAAATATCAGTCATTTTTTCATGCATGAAAATAAACTGAAAAACGGTTTGAGCTCCATGACCTTAAACTAATACTTCCTAGTGTCCTCCCCACAGGACGTTAAACTTCAAAACATCTCAAGAACATTGTATGGCTTGATTCCCATCCTCATGGGATGCGTAGGAATTCATGGAACCATCATTTTAGATTCCAACCACCAAATTCGTCTTTTTGAATACCCCCCCATGGGTATAGTTATCTGGGAGGATCACAAATAGTATAGCGTAGACCTATTTTCCCCTTATTTATGTCGGGTATACAATGATCACACCATGTGAACCTCCCGTTCTTCTATCACCATACGTCATACCAGAATGATGTTAAACTGCCCGGCCCATTCATAATTATGTATAGATTGATTCTCATCCTCATGGGATACGTAGAAAACCCACAAACTTTGTCTTTAGGCCCATCCCCAAACTAAAAGATGTCCCCTTGCATCAAAAACAAGGTGTGGTGTGGACCATGATTGCCTTCATTCACATCGAGTTTATCATCAACGCACCATGTATCCCCCATCATGGAGATCTTCACCTCTTTCATCCTTACATCATGATGTTAAACCACACGGGCATATTCACGCTTCATGCTTCCACTTTATTTGGGTCTCCATCAACATTCACATATGAATGGACTCCTGAATGGTATAGATGCTCGCACTAATGGAAATCCTACCATCTCGGGCCAATGTCCTGGATAATTTATAATGAAAATTTGACACATATCCCATTTTGTGAATATGTTTATCAGTCAACACTAATTTATTTGTTGCCATTTTAGGTAACATGATATGTATGTTGTGTTTCGAACATGGTCAACAACTATCCTCCATCGTTATCATGACCCATGTATATCCCAAATATTGGGTCCATTATTTTATTTTGTCATGTTGTCCCTTCAAATGTCAGAGTGCGTGAAGCAGTGATGTTGGTTTGGTTGGGATCAACCTTGCCTGGTCTCATTCCTTCATTATTGTGCCCATATATGATGGGGATAACCTAATATCATTATTTATTTCCCACACCAGGCATCACCCACATGGGATTAAAAGATTTTGTAAGGCTATACCCACATAAAGGTTCATGTAATCCAAGTCTCGCATGACTTTATACTTTTCCATCCTCACCACACAACATTAAACTACGTAATTAATCCATGTTGAAGGATGTCATACTACTCATCACTTGTCCCACGTGACGATAAACTGAAAACTATTAGGGACTTTTCATATGTGGCCCAGCCTCAGGTCCCTCTACCTTTCAGCCCCCCTGGCCCAGGTTCTCACTTAGGATTGTGTAGTGCGATATGGACTCTATATCCTCATTCATGTCTAGTTATCTTCTCAACACCAAACACATCCCCTCGATACACTCCTACTTCATCCATTTTCCTTTCCTAAAGACGTTAAACTGCATGGGTCCCACCATGCTTTACGCATCCCATCATTTGGGGTTTTCGTCATCTTTTACATCCGAAAGGACCCTTGAGTGGCATGGATTCTAGGACTCAGGGATCTCTTACCATATTAAGCCAATATCTTAGAGGATTTGGAATTTCAATTTGACACAAGTCCCACATTGTGAATATGGTCAGTGGTCTGCGAACGTTTTATATTCCCATTTTAAGTCAGACAATACGGCTATTGTGTTGTGAACATGGTCAGCTGTTATCCTAAATAATGTTTTCCATTCTATGGTCTCCAAAATGATATTCACAATGATTAACCGTTTCCGCCCATCTATGCCACGCACATAACATTAAACAAGGCTTCTACGGTCTAAGCTCTATGACCATAAACTCAGATCTACCACATCCTCGTCGCATGACATAAAACTGCATGGAAATCGAGAACTACATAAGGATTGATTACCATCCTCATGGGATACATAGGAAAACCTAGTAATTCTGTCTTCAGGTTCAAACCAGGTTCATATATCCTTTCTCTTAGCCTCTTGGTCTGAGTTCTCTCCATGAATTATGAATGGTGCGGCCTATGTGGGATTACGCCCTCATTCACATTGGGTTATTCAGCACACCATACACATTCTTCATCAAGGTACCCCTCCTATAATCATCCCTACCACATGATGTTAAACTGCATGCCACGTTAGAACTACGTATGGATTGATTCCCATATTTATGGGATATATAAAAACTCCAGACATTTTTTTATTAGAGTCCATCCCTATTTCATTGGAATATGCTCATATTTCTGGCCCTTGTCATGCATCCCTCAAGAGGGGGTTTGTGGTGTTTTATGGTCTTATGCTCTCATTCACATCATGTTTTAAATAGCCATACCTCATGCATCCCTCTTAAGGTCTATACATCCCTTTTACCTCCACTCACCTACATGAGTCGTCTGATCTCAAATTAGTCCCCTTGTCCCATTTCTGAAATTCACCAATGTGCCAAGGATCACTCTGGTTCAGGACCTAGAGTGTTTGATTATACATGGACTTGTTTCCTCATATCTCCATGCTTAATGTTTCCCTTTAATTGGGCTTTCATCATCTTTAGAATTTTAATGGACCCCCAAACGACATGGATTCTCGACCTCAGTGCTCTCATACCATATTTGGCCAACATCCTTGAGAATTTTTGAATGAAAATTTTATACAAATCCCGTGTTGTGAATTTGGTCCGTGGTTGTTGCTCAATTTTTTGTTCCCATTTCCAATCACAAAATATGGATGTTGTGTTTCAAACATGATCAAAAACCATCTTTCATCATTCATCCACCCCTGCTAGGCCTCAAATGTTGGTTGTGTGATCCATATAATCTTCCACTCAATCTTGTCCAAGTAGAATTTTGACACTATTGGTGTTATCCCTCAGTGTACATTTGCGCATTAATAGGACAAATCGACGATGTGGTGTCATTCAAGGATCTATGACATTTCCCCTTTATTTGTATTCCTCATGTCGAGGATATCTATCCACTCTTATTTCCCATATCAAGTGTGACTCACATGGGCTTAGGGATTTGTCCATGGTTTATGCCCGTTTGGAAGAATCTCACTTCTATGGTTTGAGCTCTACGACCTTAAACTAAGATCTCCCTACATCCATGTTGTACAATTTTAAACTACATGAAACCATCTAGAACAACTTACAACTTGATTCCCATCATTATAGGATTTGTAGGAACACCCATACATTTCATCTTTAGGTCCATCTTAGAATCCACTAAATATCTGTTTTTTCTGCCTTTTGGCCCTGTCTTTTATAGGATGGAATGGTGTGTTGTAGGTGGGATTATGTCCACATTCACATCAATATTGAAATATATGCACCACATACTCCCTTTTTAGGAGTTCTTCTCTCCTTCCTCTCATCCCGCAAGAAAATAAATTGAAGAATGGTGTGAGATCTATGACCGGTAACTAAGATCTCCCTACGTCATGATCACATGATTCTAAATTACACGATGCTCTAAGAACAACGTCTAGATTGATTTTCATCCTCATAGAATCTGTTAAATGACTATTATTATATTAATAACAATTTTATTATTCCAATATAGAATCAGTAAATAACACAATTTTTTTTCAAAATAATGCTTGGCTACTCTGACCATCATACCTATAAAAATATGGTGAATTAGTCAATAAATTGAAAATTACAATAACTTCATGTTCTCCATACCCCATAAGAATTATTTTATTTTTAATATAATCCTTCCTTACATGTACTTCATGATACCCATAACAAAGATCAATCAAATAGAAATTTTTTCTCTGTGATGGTGAACAAAAAAATTATTCAATATAATTAAACATATTTTTTCATTATATTAATGAAATTTATTTCCCTATATTCAACACACAGTCCCATAGATCCATCCATCTTACTCACAAAGAGAACAGAAACTCCCGTTGGTGAAATGCTTGGGCAAATGAATCCCTCTACAAAAAAATCTATTATGTTCTTAATTAACACCACTATAACCCTATTATGTATCCTATAGGGTTTTTTAGATATATGGTTTTCAATATAGGTTTTTTTAACACAAAAAACAACTGCATTCTCGGGTGGATGTTTTGGTATTTATATAAGAAACACATCAATATAACCAGTCACTAAAATAAAATCTTTTTTTATCGAGTAACATTAATTTTAAATATTTTTTGTATTCTATTCTTCTAATACAATTCATTAATGGAAGATACTGGAGGTGGATCTAGATATAATTTTCATGATGAAGTACCCCCCAAAAAATATTGTAGATTCTATACATTCATCCCAAATTGAAACCTCCTTCCCATGATATGTTTTCACAATATAATATAAAAAAGAATCCATTACCACAATTTTTCCAAAGAAACCATACATTTGACGGTCCATTTTTTGATATAGTGAACGTTTTTGATTTATAATTTTAACTAAATATTCATCACTATTGACATAATTTTTACACTAAAAGTATTGATTGAATAGTCACTTCTAATGGTTCTAGATAAATGTCTAAATTTCATGTTAATCATGAATGATAAAACATAGTGAAATTATTGAAAATAAATTAAATCATTATCTCTATTAGAGTCTATAATAAATGTACTTACTAGTACATCTTGGGGATATTCAACCTTAGTTTTAGGGATAGTATATGATTGTCCATGATTACTTTACTTTTTATGAGGAAAATTTTATTGATTCTTGGGATATTCATTTTCATAGTACCCCATATATTTATATTTAAAGAATTGAATAGTAGAATATTCGTTCTTACCCATAAAATAATGATTGTGATGATCATCATCTATATACATTATGTAGACTCACGTTTCCAATAAACATGTTCTTGTATGTATCTATCAACCATTGTTACAGGTTATTAATTTCACACTTCCCTTCTTCCCAATTCCCATATTTCATTCTCCATAATTCATGACATCTCTTACCATATCATTTGTTCCATTTAATTCATAATACATGGATAATTCAGTCTCTAACTTTATAGAACATGACACAATGTTCTCATATGATTTTAATGTTTTATTATTATAGTACCCTTTGAAGGATTGAATTTATCCCATCTAGGAAAAAGTCAATAATAATCATTAGATTTTTTACAAAGATGCCAATAGTAATTGATAATATTATAAATTATCCTTCATACTTAGTAATATATTCCTCATACTTTATCCTAGTCATTGGATTTTTCTTTTATTATATACTTTTTTATCACATTAAAAGTATTGTTCCATGAATGGTTCTATAAATTTCTTTTAATCAATGCTTTTTATTTCTTTATAATCTTTTGTTTGATGAATTAATAATCCAAATATATATGAAAACTTTTTTGGATGATAAACATCACGGAAAAATTTCTCATTTCATTACTTCCTAATGTAAGAGAGATTATATCTAAGGAACTTATACATGTCCCTGATAAAAATTTTTTAGTAGTATCATTGAATGATGGTGGTTCTTGACAAATTAATTTGTCAAAAATTGATTCACCACACTTTTTATTGATGTTTTTCTCTAAATAATCAAGGTTATTGATCATAGAATTATCTGATGACCCAAAAATACTATAAATTTTTTATACATTACATCCATCTCTAATTAAAACACTAATTTCCTTATCTTAACTATGATGGAAATCCCTATACAGATTAAATGAATTAGTATATATTCTAATCATTCTTCCATGAACCCTTTATAAATAAGGTATTACAAAATATTAGATAATAACATTATGTATCGTAATCTATAATTCTAAAATTGATAATACATGTAACTTAACATGAAATTTTATTCATATATAATATTTGAATTAAAAGCATATTATCACTGGGAATATTCATAAATAAATAATAGATTTCCAAATATTTCATACTGTATTATAAATAAAATTTGAATTTACCCAAGCATGTTCCTGTAGAGATTTAATCTAGGTGTGCATTAAGGGCACAATAATTATAAATTATAATGATTGAGAGATTATACTTGGCCAACATTTTTACTATAACAACCCCTAAGGAATATATGTTATAAATGCATATACATGTTGTATCCAATTAGGGATGTATTTCTAGTAAAACCAAAAAATCCCTAGCATGAAAATATTTATATGATATTTTCTGAAAATTATAAATATCATAAATTTCATTCATAACTTTGTGTTCTATATTTGATGATTTCCTAAAATTAGTTCCCATGGTTTATATATATATGGGATCATATCCCAAAGTACCCAATAGTTTAATATCTTTAGAATACAAAATAAAAAATATGAAACTCAAATTAAATTGAAAAACATCATATAAAAAATAGTATTTTATTTGAGAACATTAATATTCTATCAATCTTGTCCTTTCATGTCATTCATATCATAATTATAGTTATTTTATTAAAATGTAACATATAATTAGAGTTTTATTATATTCTAATTAAGGGAATGTATATAATATATGAAATCAAATAATAAATAAACATATGAATAATATACCCGAGATAAAAAATAATCAAATATTCCATTTAAATAATAGAATTAAAACTGGATAAATAATTTGATAACATAAAAACATAAATAATCATGTGGGTAAAATTAAGTAGTTTTATAAGTATAAAACACATAATTTAGGACAATATAATACTTTCGTTAAGGCTTTATCCTCAGAAAACATATGTAAATAGGTAATGTGAATAAAAAATACAAACATTTTTCAGTGTCACTATACCCACTGATGTATTGAGTGGATATAGACAAACCCTCCAAAAAAATAAATTGCCTAATTCATTCACCATATAAAAATACTAAAAAATATTAAATGCATAATCAATATAAATATTTCTAATATTTTTTTTAAATGTTAATATTTTACAAAATAAATTAAAATAAAATATCCATAGATCATATAATCGTATATGGTGGATCATAAAAAAAGAGTATAACCTTATAAAATAATAATAAGAACCAATGAAATAATAAATCTATCAAAATACATTAAAACGTAAATAGAATGATTTCATCAGAAAAATACTTTTTTTATTTTGAAATCACATATTTCTAATATAAATATTTACTATATAGTAAGACTGAAATATTATTTGAATCATATCTTGAAATAATTTAAATTAATATTCAAATCATTAATCTGTATGACATTGGGTATGTTTGTTCACCCCGAGTACATAAAATTAATGATTACATTTACATTTTTTGAAATAAGTAAAATGTAACTCATTAAAAAAATGAAAATTATATTCCATTTCAAAATTATTATAACAAGTAAAAAAGTTATAAAAAATCCTTAATATATTTTTCAAAAATTGTAAAACTATTTTATGAATTTTTTAAAAGGATATATGGACATTAAAGTTTTTGATTCTTAACTGAATAGAGAATAATGTCAGTTTTCCTTAAAAGAATTTTTCATGTACCCTGAGTACATAATGTGAGGAAAATTAAAGGAAATGTTATAATTTTTAAATGTAACCATATTAGATGAATATTTACTCGGTTTAATATATAAAAATCATTTAATTTTAATAATAGATAACTAAACATATACAATCTTTAATAGTAATGAGATTTCGAAATAAACCATAATATTAGGCCCATCATACATTTTATGTAATTTTTTTCTCGTTTATAATAAATTTAAATTTATTAAATTCAATATCATAACCATTAATATACATATAATATCATATATTATTCCCTTACAACATTTCAAGTACAATTTATTAATAATTATTTTGTAAAATTGTTATTTTTGAGTGTTAACTATTTTACTTTTCATGAAATTTTTTGTTTGGTAGTTTTTCCCTTTGACATTATCATGGATACATCATCTAAAAGATGTTAAATAAGATTTATATATCATATATATTAATTTTATGAATACTTTTAATCAGCATTTAATGGTGGATAGAAAAGATTGAATTATAATATTCATGATGATTGTAAGACGTTTGTATTTATGAACATTCTCTTCACTTTTTTAAAGACAGAGGGAAGGAAAGTTCAAAAATCACCTTTATATAATCATTTTTATATCATATTTAGTAATTTAATATAATATTATTTATATTAATGTAAAACTATATAAATAAACAAGTCACATCGCCTCGTGGAGGTGGTAGTCTATACGTACATGCAATTGATGTAATCATTTTCCAATAGATTTTAAGATAATAACGAATATATGGTAAAATAATAGAAGAGGAATATAGATTTCATAAATATTATATATATTCACTATTTCAATATTTATAAATATCCAAGTAAAATGGTGATGGAAACTGAATTAAACTACTAAATGGAAATAGTAAGCCACATATGCGTACGAGTGATTTTTTTCGTAAGATGGAAAATGGGTGGAAAATGGTTTTCCAAAAAAAATAACATACAATTATATTTATGAATCCAAGTTCAATATTTTAATATGTGTAAAAATTTATCAGTGGAATTTTAGAAATAAATAAAATTGATGTAGTTGTAAAAATGGTGACCTTATCCTAGAGTAACCTCTTTTTGGTCTCTTATTAGGAACCATATGGATGGTGTTTTGGGAAGAAAAACACGTCTATAATGTGAGTGTTATTGGTTGGGGAATATTGTTTTAGGATTTTTGTGATATTGGTGGATGAGATATGTGAATATGTGAGTTTCATGGGTTCCCTTTTAAAAATGAGGTGAGTGGAACACTTGGAATTATTAAATGTTTTAATGTATTATCTAGTCACATATTTTAAAAAATGGTTCGAAAATGAAACATATTAAAAGGTGATTGTTGATGCTCATATATACTCATCATGCACTTTTTTCAAAACGGTACATGTTATGCTTATCAGATGATGAATAAATAACATCCTTACTCATCTTCTTCGACCTCATGGTTTAAGAATTTCATCCAAACTTTTGCACATGTCATAGTAATTACATTGTATAAGACCCATGAGTGAATTCCTGTTGCACCTTGGGTAAATACTCCATATAAGCATGTCCTTGAGTGGATGATCTTCCCCGCACCATATATACTCCAGCTGAGATATCCTTGTTATATATTGTTATATTTATATTTTACAATTGATGTTCTATCAAATGGATAGATAATAGCCATGTGTGTGGACATGTAGAGAATAAAAGAACCATGATCTCTTATCAGTGCATGATATGTCATGTATCGGGGGTCTCATGCATATGCAACAAAAAACCATTATAGTTTCAGATATTAGGGTGAATGGTATAATCTTGTGATGTAGATCATGTGAATATCAGTATATGTGGATAGATAGATCATAAAAAGACTCTATGTGGACACAAATTGCCTTGAAGATGGTCAATATATATGATCTATGCACATTATATATATCATATTTCCATCATCTTGGATATCCCTCCAACATATGACCCTGAAGAATGGGGGGAAGAGGATTATCATGCCCTCCTGACTTGTTGCAAATAATTATTAATTCTTTTTGAAGTAAGGGAGTTCCATGACCACCTTACCTAGTCAATAGGGTAATAGTGTGTTAATATTCAGGAAAAGAAGAAGATGTACTCCCCATAGAAAATCGAGCACTGTGCGAAGCAGTTTTATAAGGTTATCACCATTCCAATATTCAAAATATGAGAAAAAACACTATGAAAATATAGAGGTTCAATGATACCTCATGCATAAAACATATCTATTCGACATTAATGAAACTCTATATGTGTATCACATGAGTACTTGATGTATTAGTTTGGTTATGTGATAAAAAAAATATGAAAATCCAGGTGTTGATCTTGCAACTATGCGGAACCTCCATGTGGTTACATGATTATGAAAATAAAAATGTCTGTCACATGAAGAATTTGGATCATTGAAGATTTATGATGACTTGGAAAAACATATTTGTATCACGGAATGGGTAAGTTAGTATGATGAATGGTGGAGTATGATTATCAGACACTCCACATATCTTGAATTCTCAATTACGTAGTAATGTTCCATCTATAACTATAAGGGGATCACGAGTTGACATGCGTTACATTCACTCTAAAAGGATATGTCTTTCTTCCCATGTAATGAATAGCATAAAATCCCAACATGGGTTATGAGAAAAAGGAATTTTGAGGCCCATATTTTAATTCACATGAAGAAGGGATAGACCCCGCCAAGCTAATAATGTGAAGAAAGTTCTAATACCTCTAGGATATAACTACTTTTTATTATAATATAGAGCATCACAAACTCCATAAGGATTTTGCGAATAATTTTATGCAATATTTCATGATTTAACTCATGTGAAGAGTTGATCCACCATGTAATTCAATTACATCTTAGGCATCCTATCCTCTCACATCCACTTTTTCATCTAGTAATTCTAACAACCTAATCTTGAACACCATGTTCAAATCCAGAAACTCATACCTAATCACTCAGATGTCCACCACCACAGAGTTTTTCAAGGTGGATATGTCTAATAAAAAGGAGGATCAAGTGTTCTACATATATACAAACTAGGATATATTTGATATATAAGTGTTTCTAGAGGATATCTTTTTTATTAAATGTTAGGGAATCACATGAATGATCTTACGAATGGTGGTAAAATAGTATAACCCATATTACAATGATATGTGGTAATGTGAATTGTATCATTCAAGAGATGATGAACTCTATTTTTATATATTCCATCAAGAGAAAATGGAATTGAGTTCATATCATATCAATACCTCTTCCCAGATTTAGATTAAATTACCAAATACCAAATTATAATTATAATTATGGAAAACGAATCGATATCTAGTTATTATCAGGTCATAAATAATATATTTGATGTGCATCAAAGTATGAAATGAATAATATTTAAGGATCAATGAAATACATCGATCCAATAAAATCCCAGACCAGACACATGAAATATTCATGTGTGCGTGAGAATCTCTATGTCACAATTTGTATCATGATGTGGAAAGGATAAATATTCCACGTATGTTTGAGTGAAATAATCATGATAATCCATCTCTAAGATCCTTTACTCAATCATGTGATTATATAGACATCATACGACTCACTCACGTGGGCCTTTGTTCGTGAGAAATATTAAAGCGGAATGAGTTATGATACATTCATGTGAATTATCGAAACACTTTTCATGAACCCTTTGGTATAATTCCTTGACATTAAATACCCTTGTTCCCTCTATAAAATCATACTATCATGGAATATGAGACATAAAAGGTGAGAAAAGAAACAATACCTAAAATTTTGTGAATGCTATCTTGAGATCCAAAACTATTCATTCGATGTGTCATAGTCAAGAAGAGTGACATAACAAAATAGGGTGCACCTGCCATCGTGAGATCCCATAATGATCATGCAGATCCCTCTTGTATATTTAATGGGTGAATTCTACAAAAATCCTGGAAAATATAGAGGTAATTCTATCAAATTATGAGGCCACTTGTGATCACAAAACTCACGTGTTTCATCACAAACAAGGATAATGGTTGTCCTAAAAAATATTCAAACAAAATCGTGAGTTTTTCATCCATTTTTAAATAAAATAATGTATATAAAAAGGTTGGAGGAGGGAGCTACTCATTTTCATAAAATACACGTCACACACCCCTGGCAGCCTTAAGGACAACACAAGATCCCAGTGACATGCTCGACTTGTCATGTGAAATACATTTGTCTTATCATCCTCCCCACAAAAAGCACCTTGTATATTCCTAGGAAACCTCACACTCCCCCATTGGATACCTAAGTAAAAATAAAAGTATTTTTCCTAAAAATGCATATGTACCTTTATAATACATCTATTGGTAACACGATACACAACCACAAGGTAGAGTAATTATCGTTGACATTACAAATATAATTTCAAATGATCCTCCACCTTGGGAAAATAAAATAAATGAATGAAAATATAAAAGATAAGAAATCCCCTCATGGATATAAAATTCATGAGATGTTCTAGGGAAGTCCTCAACACGGTCCCAAGAGACTCCTAGACAAGACACCCTGATCTCATAGATACCCCATGAAAATATATCCTGCCCTAGCCAAATTTCCCAGGAAATCCATCAATCATCCCATGAATTCTTTTAAACAAGAACTCTGATCTTACAAAGGCCTTTATAAATGTCAATATGGCAATAGAGAAGTCATATGGTGTAACTACATGATCAAAAACTCCCCATTTATTGGGAATAATCCATTAAAGGAGGCATTTATTAGAGGGACTCATAGTCACTTAAAATTAGGAAATTCCCTCAAAGTGATACATGGAAGAGGCTCAAAAAGACACTTGGTTCTAGAACCCTTCAAGTACCACATACTAGATTTTCACCATATATGAATGGATAACCAAATAACAATAGAGGTGGAGTGGCCTATAAATCACTAACCCTAGAATGAAAAATTCACCACTACCAATATCGGCCAAAAATATAAACTCTAGAATCATTGAATTGGTTCTTGAGATGATTTCTCATAGTGGTTAATCTCATGAACATGATGTATTTCATCATGTAATATACTATAAACTAGCCAGAGTGAACATGCACCAATCATAATACAATTTGTGTGATCATTTATTGACCATAGGAAGTGCTCCGGGAATGAAATATGAAGGAATTTATACATGTATACAAGACTGCATGAGAAGTAAACTAAACTAACATTTAATAAATATAAGGAATTCACAATATTAGTTTGACAAAAAAGATTAAATGTGGAATATTTAAGGGGAAAATAGGTTTT
This sequence comes from Viscum album, assembly GCA_963277665.1. NCBI lineage: Eukaryota > Viridiplantae > Streptophyta > Magnoliopsida > Santalales > Viscaceae > Viscum > Viscum album. The sequence goes on from OY728148.1 coordinate 318,029,436, forward strand.
ATGTCCATCATTTTCTTCACATGAACCATTGAAGACATGCGACAACTCCAAGACATGGTGTTCGTATCATGAAATTCTCTTTCGGAATTCAATTTGGGTCCCTCAAAGTCCTATGTAAACACTATAGAAATTCAAATGGTCCTCCCCTATAAAAACCACTTTGGACTCATGAATCCATCTAGGCATGTCATCTATGCCCTGCGATGTCTATTGGGTACATCATCTTACTCATATAAATTAACCAACTAACATCAGCCAAGGCTTGCGGTCACATCTAGGCATGCTATCTAGCTATCACGATACACTATGGGAAAGACAATCATGACTGGTGATGCCCTCTAGACATGTTGGCAGGATCCCATGATACCCAACCGCAGTTTCAGTCAAGACATGTGAAACCATCCAAGACATGTTTTATTTTCTCCCATGAAACCTGCCACATGTGTCCACTAACTATTGAAACTAACACTTGGATAGGTCAGCTTGATCTGGTGACACCATCTAGACTGGTCATCCAGGTCATGAGATGGATTCTAGGATTGACCATCTGAATTTTATAATTTACTATGAAAATTTAAGCCTCAATGATGAGAAAAACTTCATATATGCCACCCATGTTATGAAATTTTCTTTTATAAAGACCAACTATTTATTTTAGTTTTCTTCAGATATGTCTGGGATATACTATCCTATGAATCAATATGAGTTTAAAACCAACACATTTCAAGTTGAAAAGAATGATATATTAATAGAGAAACCTTATAGTGTAATCACAAACAAATATAAAAGTGATAACTTTCATTCCTTCCATAACTAGAATAAGTTGGATGTCTCCATGAGGCGCGATCTCAACACCAATCATCTGAAGGGTTTTCTCAATCTATAATTGCTCACCCAAAAAGCAATGAAAATTGTCATTTTATCTCTATTGTTTCTGTCACCAAGAATATCTCACATGTTCATAGGGAGTTTAAATGGTCATATAATTAGAATCATGAGTTTCCACTAGCCATGGAAACAAAAGTATGCATGCATGAAAGAGTGGAATGAAAAATTAACCTCAACACAAGGGCATATACTTTAGGGCCAGTCCTTAGGGTGAGAATGAACTATGATAACTCAGATTCTTGTAATAACTACAATACGTATAATTAATTCTTATTTCATAAGATCAAATAAAAATCCAATTTTATGCAATCCTTATGTGAATTCTATTTAGAACATAGGGGCCCAATCATTTCCATGGGTTGATCACTCTACCTCATATCACGGTAGACAGAGAAATAAATTGAACTACGATGACTCTAATTCTATCAACAACAAAGATATATAGGACACCAAACTACATACTAATCTCTATAATAAATCATTTTAGGGAGGTCCCATTACATATGTATCACCTCATGGATATTGTAAAATGATCATTTTCCATCCCTTGTTCCTCACACAGAGCATAGATCATGTGGGCTTAGGGAACTAAAATAATCATGTCATCTGCATCATGAGACTCTCAAATGACAAGGGAAACCTCAGTTTATAGCACCAAATAGATGAACTATGACAACTCTAATTATCTCCATAATCGTGATATGTAGTACATTCCACCAAGACTATATCTTGAATACTTGGTTTCCCAAAGATACTATTGAATTTCTTTATGGATGATGTTATATTGTATGGGTCCAATGAACTATGTGGGTTTTGATTCTTGGAATAATCCGGATTTGTAGGACTCCCCATAATGGCTCAATCCCCTCTTTAGAAAATTTACCACATCGTTGCATGGAAGAATATTCTTAAACTCATTTTTATACATCTTCATCAATCATGCATCCTCCCATTACTGGAAAATGATGGAATACATTGAATTCATATAGATCGATTCACTAAAGAGACCCTAGCCTTTTTCATGAGAAATATAAATAACCTTTAATCATTTTTACGGTAACCATTCCCATATCAGGAATAGGAAGAGATTCAAAAACATTACTTCAATCTAGAAGAAATCCCTATATGAGGAAATGATTTCCCCCAAAAAAGTTTGCGATGAACTCAACCTTCCATCATATCGACCTATGTAAGTCCCCAAGAGTCAATGGGCCTGAAAAGTTAGATGACCACCTGCCTTTGGAAATCTAGTATATACCCTACTATGGATGATAGAACCATTGAGATATTCTAGTAAGATAGAAAATGATAACTTGATTTTCAAGATTGTGAACAAAAAAAACACCCCCCAATCATCCATTTGGTCAAACCAAGACCAACTTAATGAGGGTCCCCGATCACACATCAAATCACAAAAAACAAAAAAAATTGGCGAACCTGGTGGAAATTTATGAAATAATAAAATTATTGGGTTATAATCTGCCACACCATTTTTTCACACTATACACACAAAAATGGTGAACCCAAAGTGAAAGTATTTAATATAAAATGATTGGATATAATCTATCGAGCCATTTTTTCTCCCTATACGAAAAAAACTGACAAGTTTAACATGAATCTATCATATGAAGGGATGATGGAATAATCATGCATGAGCCCAATTTTTTTTATAACCTATAAAAACAAAGTAGTAAGTCAGGAATGATTCTATAGATGATCCTTGGTAACCAGGGTTCTCATAAAATAAGTTTATCCTCTCTTGGTAAGTCAAAGAAAGAATAATGAAAAAATGAGGAATAAAAAAAACATTTTTGTAAACTATGATTATATAATTGAGAATATCATGCTTATAATATTGTATTAAAAGTTATCCTTATTCATTGATGTCTACAAAACTGTACTTAGTACTCCTAGTATCCTGATTTGAGATAATGTCTTTATTATCTAGTCTTTGTGTCAATAAATCATCTGTGCACACAACCCCCATGGGTCTCAAAGTGATATAACCTACTCAAAAACTCCAAAATCATGTGGAAAAACGATATTATTGGAGTAACACTGAGGATGTACAATCCTGAACATGTATGTTTCACATGAGGCTCTCCATGCATGACAGTCATCGAGTCTACATCACCTAGGAAAAGCTATTTGTATGCATGTATACCTTGTCTATACTACTAATTGTTTCATGATCATATCTCTATAGATATTGAAATACCACCTTCAATCTATAATTAATGTTGATTACGAATTAAAATGCATATCCCTTTCAATTTAGGTGATGCCGAGTACGGAACATGTAAATCACGATCATCAGCACCATCCCACAAGTTCCAACCAGTCGCCTATTGAGGGTACTACTCGACATGCTTCTATCTTTGATTACCATGTATGGGAAATAAGAAAGGCTCATCAAAGGAGGATGGAATTTTTTACCCTGAATATGGATCATATCCTCACTCATACTAATTATTCCTACTGACATATTTATGTTGGGATAAGTGAGAAATCTTATATTCCTACTCACTCTAAACAAGACTTTGGGAATATTCCCATAGAAAGAATGGGGGAGGCACATATCCCTACCCCCAGGCATGACCTCCATCAGCATATTCTGATATAATAATGATGAAAACTATGGGAACATATTTCTTATTCAATCAAAGACATCTACTTGTGTATAATGGAGACATAAAATTTAATACTTTATGTCCATGCACGCACATTTCCAAAATGAAAATATATTTTAGAAATATCTAAAGAACTATGTTGGTATATTATGTAACTATTGTAGATTAAGGGATAGGTGGATAATCTTATCCCTATAGACAAAGGTGCTAAAAATTTTGATCATCACAAACAAGTGGCCATAATGAAGCAAGAAAAAATTCTTTCTCCCGTCAGAGAGGATTATTTGCAAATTTTGATAAAATACAAGCCTTGGGACTGGGCTCATACCCCCTTTACAACCAGGTATCACTTGGTGAGAGTGTCACATAACAGGGTAATGTTTCACATACCTTTCAAAAATCTTGATGGAATATTCCAAAGGCCCTGGATTGGGATCATATCCCAGTTCTAAAGGAGTTTCACCATGTGAGACGGTCACAAGCATTAGGACAAGATCATACTTCTTTTGAAGAAGTCTAATGGCATAATCTAATGGCCCAGTATTCAAATATATCCTCATTCAAGGAAATAAGGCCATGTAATAATGGAAACAGCCTCAATATAGGATTATATTCCTGTCAGCAAATTGACTTGGCATATTCATGATGATCACTAAAGCTAAATGCATATTTTAACTTCTGTAAATGAAATATTATGCCAACCATATCCCTTATCAAATTTCAATGGTATGTTTTCATATTCTAGTGGGAATTATTATTTTAACTAGGGTCATATTTTTATTAAAACTAGGTCTCATGAAGTGAGATCTACACATGTGTAGGGAAGGTTCATACTTATTCCAATAAAGATGAGTGACATGTCCAAAATGATTTGAATCAGAATCACACTCCTATCAATACTAAGGCTCACCATGTGAGAATTGGACATGAATTATGATAGGCCCAAATTATTATCAATAACAGGACATATAATTATCACAATCCAATAGCTTCTCAACCACGAGTGCATATTCCCAAACCAACACATAGTTATACACATTCTCCAGCAACCTTCATACAACATGCTCATATCCCTTCACAATTCCAGAAGGAAGGTCGGCATATTCCAACCACGTTGCAGAACATCACCCATTTTCCTAATCTACTCAGTGATAGTGTCCATGAGTTTGTTCAGGCGACATTCTCCACAACAAGGTTGTATATGGAATATTATATCAAAGTGTAAGCAGATGATGTTCATTAACATGATAGTCAACCCCATGGTGGTGTATAGATGGATCATAGAGACCCTACTCCTAAAATATATTGTGGTCAACCTTCCCATTAGATAACTCACATTGAAATGGAAAATTTTCCCTTTCCCAGATACCTCTATATGACATGGTGTTCCAAACTCTAACACTATCATATAAATTGGTTATTGAAACATTGAGGTAAACTATATATGGTTCCACCAACAACTTCTATCAGTGCTCCACTGCTATCAACAGGGACCATTAGATCCATCTTCTATGGTATGATAGAATGGAGGTGTGTATGTCTGGTGGTGTTGAAGCTAAGATTGATATATGTATAGATTAAGCTAGAAACAACCTCTCTATTAGGTTATGGGCCCCTCTACTTCTAATAATATGATCCCAACTGAGTTAGAAAAGGATTTCATTCCATATATATTCCAGAATTTGTGGGATACTGATCAGTGAATGAAGGCTCAATATCTCCCTTTTTCTGGGATATGAGTGTCACCTTCAGATAACCAATGAAATATTTTTTCATCTAGTCCTTGATGATATCTCCATGGACCAGGATCCAATAATGAAAAAGAACAAAACAAATATACATCATGCATGCTTCCATTGCATCATGATACCTCAAAAGATGATCTCCAAGTCCACATCATGTATCTTTATTCAAGGATCGGAACATTATAAATCATTACACTTTTTTCGCGCCACTAAAACCATAGAACCCCTCAAATTTGGAATCCTACAATGTTATATCTACTAGAGACATCAGGGGACTGGGTAATGCTTAGGCTAGTTGGTGAATAAAATGGAAAACCCCTACATTAATGATACCCATACATCCTAAACATAGAGATAGGATAGCCAAAATAACATCAAACATGGTCCCTCGAAAGAATGTGAGTTTATTTTGGACACGGAGACCAAATTTGTGATCATTTGAACAACTTCCCATAAACAATGGAACACATCATGGGTTTCAATCCCACCCAGCTCCTATGATATCATAGATTTACTACATCAAAACCTTCATAGTAGAGGCTTCCATAATATCTATCCATGAATGAACCCTTCCCCCTAGGCCATGGAAATATCTACCTCCACCTCCACCACTCAGATCATTAATTATCGAGAGGATTTAGAAAATACCTTCAACAATATAGACTGATCCACAACCCGTAGGGCTAGTGGAACTTATATATCAATCCCTATCTACAGGGTCACAATCTCTTTAGAGGTTCTAAGGAGAATCCGTGGAGATTCCGAACCACCCCCATCCCACTTGGCTGGTGTAATTTATGTCTTCAGGTCTATCTTGGGAATCATCAGTTCATTGACATGAATCATTGGATCCTCAACATTAGGACCAATCAGTGCTAATTGAGACCCTGGATTACCTCCCTAGGTATGGGGGAATGTTCATAATCATAATCACTATAGTGATAATAAATATTCTCTAGGATTAAAGAAAAACGGTTGGTGTCCCACCTATACCTCCCACCATGGTACAAATGTGTACTTCTTGGCACTTGTATGACAACTACAATTGGAAACAACATCAATTCCACTATTCATAGACTAGTATTGGAGGAGTAGACATAAAAGGTGATCAGACCACACTGGGGTCTCTAGAATAAATAGACCAATATGTTCAAGGCTTAAAATAGTGACCTTAATGAAGGGAGTGTAGAATCATCCTGTTATGTTGAATGTAATATCACAAACACCAGTTCTAGATATTTCTCTTTGAATATATTCACTATCAAAATGAAACTCATTGATAAAGACCAAATGAAGAGAGACAAAACATGGAAAATGGTCCCTCAGTGGAGTGTGATTTAGACACACCAACCAAGGATACACACATATGGAACCTAATATGGATCCAAAATCTAGAAGCTAAAAATGCGAAGTTTCTACTTCTCTGGTGGAATATTTCCAAAGAAAAATGGAAAACTGTAGCAACATCCTGATCATTATCTAGAAAATTTGAGATTTCTTCCATGGAGGAACATTATTCAGAATATTATAGAGAAATTAAAACTCCAAGATGACTCAAAAAGGAGCTACTCAGTGGAGGTATTATGATTGAGTATCATCTTCACGAAGGGAAGAATATTCTCCCTCCCATAGTTGACCTAAAAAAACAGTTGTATTTGAGCATCACATTGACTTTAGATCTAGGAAAACCAGTCTAAATAAATAAGAATTCAAAAAGGATCATGAATTTCGTCCATTTGGGTATGTCCTGTCCTTCTTCTTGGGAATCATTCAATCATATAAAGAATCAAGCATTAGTGGGAGATTAAGGTCAGACCACCCCATCTGTGACTACCCACTTCCTCCCGATAAGAGGAGGATCATACAACAATTCACCTAGTGTTATGCTACATCTTAGAGTTCATAGATACTCAATGGAATCTAGGGATAGGAAGCACACACTTGTGGATACTTAGGGGAATCCATATCCCCAATGGGTGGATGATACTTCACCTCAACCCAAATTTGAAAATCCTGCCCTCTATACCTTTGATAGTGATGGTGACCCAAAAAACATCACACACACTTTGAATCCCAATATGTGGTTTTGATGGTCCCTTTATATCATTAGGATGAAAAAAGGATGAGGTGTTTCCTACAAACTCTAACACGTTTAGCCTATGTTTGGTATAACAGCCTGCCGGAAGGATTCATTGCTGGATAGGGAAAACATTGTCATAATATCCTTTACCAAAAAGGTTCTACATTGATAAAAATGAGAATAATCCACCTGAAGAACTCAAAAAAGTAATACAATGAGTGGGCCTCTGATTTCATAAAGAGGTGGAATGGTTTAACCTATTCACTTTTCATCTCTCTCTCAAAAGTGAAAATGCTATAACTATCTACTGAAAATATCAAGGATGAGTTAAAGAATCCTCTGAACCCCATGAAGTATCTAGATGGGTTATGTGAGTTGATTAAAATGGAACAACCTATGGAGGAGGATATTCAGCTAAACTATTCTAAAACATGACTGATGCTCATAAAATTGGGAAAAATTCCATTTAATGTAGAAGCAAAAATTTTCACTTTCGAGCTTGCTGCCTTTTCCATCCAGGTACCTAGGAATGAACCTACCCCCACAACACCACCAATTGAGTGGAGAAAGTCACAAAATCACCCTCAGTTAGATATAGAGAGAAATTAGGGTCTCCATAGATTTTAGTAAAATATGAACAATTTATACTCCTTCCAAGACGAGAAATTCCCCGGTTATTTCTTAGAATCCATGGACCGCAACTTGATTAGGATCCCACTACATATGAATATATATGAGGTCAACATCATCGGCCATCCCAATTACTTCCCTTACCATAGAATCATTGGTCATTATATCCATTATAGCTTCATCTTCAAATATCTCCTTCAAGGAATCATCGATTATGGATAGGTGGTGTTAGACTACTCCCTAGAGTAGTTGGCATAAAAAACTGTTGTAATGTTAGAAGAAGAAGACAGATGGAAGAATCCTATCTCCAGGAATCCTCAAAAGTTTCACAACTAGATGACTCAAAAAATAGATCATTGAGATCATTCCACCCTAATAGAATAGTGTCAAAGACCCGTAATAGCTTCACTTCCTAGTAGATAGGCATTATAAGTGGCTCCCAAAGGTGGGTGTGACCACCAATATCATGAATAAATAGAAGAGGTAGAATCATATTATTCTCTAATTCGATCTCTATATCTTGTAGATATTTTCCACATGAAATCCAAAATATGGGAACCACCCCACCAAATGGAATCCTTATCAAATGAAGAGTTCATATTTGGTTTTATAAATAGGATACATAGGGATGAAACCTTATATGATGATGAAAATTCCCTTGACATTTGGTATATAGTGATGGGGAAAAATCTAGGACAATGAAACCCATTAAAGGGTATGACAATCATGACAAAAGACATATCGCAAAGATAAAACATGAATCCTAGTTTAGGGAACTCACATATGATGCCGAGTCCATGGTAATATTGTAAGACACCTTGTACAATGTCCAACTTGGAAGGCCAAGGCTCCATAACCACTTGGTGGTACCTTCAACATTCTATAAGTGTTTAAAGTACCCCATTGATGGAAATGTTGTCATACTACATGGTAAAAACACCACCTTAGATACATTAAAATCCATATATACTAAAATTGATTTCTAAAAAACAGAGGCAGGAATCCAATTGTGGATTATGATACATGGGGTAAATCCCATAATGGAATGGAAACCACCATTGTGAATCTATTGAGTATTCTTGACAGTGACTATGTACTCCCTATAAATGTAGTTGAGGTAACTGATCAAGTACCATAAATCCAAGACCCTCATATCCTCAGTGAACATATAAAAATCAATTGGCCACAACATATACCTATTAAAACTATGATACAATTGGAGGATACTATCCTTTTTCATGGACTTAATCACTCTGATAGTGAAAGAAAATCCCCGAGATTGTCATCTTCCCATGAAAGTGTCTCCCAAAATTCAGAAATATAAGAAGTGGAGGATTATCTGTGGAATTCCACACCGATATTCAAGGTTGGTCCCTACATAACCATTGTTGATCACGGGCATGTAAATATAGTGATGGAAGAATACTTACAACCTACTCTAAGTAGTTCTGTCAAGCCCCTTGAAGAGCAAGAGCTGTGATTTTCATTTCTAAAGCATCAGTGATATGCATTTGTTGGTAAATATATAGAAATTACCATGATGAATCCAAATTTGGATTCAAAGTATTTGGGCCTACCCAATGAGCATTGACACTTCAAAATGGTATCTATGAGGACGTTCCCCTCTCCTACCACCAATGTAGAGGGAGAAGCTATCATTTTTATCAAAATACACATTCATCTAAGTAGTGAAATACCCAATATTATTTTCCTACATCATCCCCTTCTAGAAAAATAACGAGAATATAGGTGTTTTTATTGATTTTAGATACCTTAATCCGCATTTCCTGAAGAAAAATTCCCTATTTCTGAACAATTTACTCTTAGTCGATGCGTTTTCCTACTTCCAAGGCCTTTCATTCATTTATGGTTACTCAAGGTATAATCAGATCAATATCCAACCCAAAGATAATGAAGAAACTACTTTCTGGGCACCACAAGTGATATTATGGATTCAATTTTTTTTACATGGCTTAAATAATGATGGTTCTAAATATCAACATTCCATGCATGAAATCTATAAAAAGCTACTAGGAAGGGTAGATGAGTGTTATGTCGATGACCAGGTTTTTAAATCTCAACAACTATGTGATCACATCATGAATCTCAAAAAAATCATCAACAAGATGTAACAAAATATTTTAAAGATGAAACCATTATAATTTTTCTTTAGGTTAACATCGGGAACGTTCATTGGCATTATGGTACACCACCATGGCATATTCATTGACCCATAAAAGTGTAGTGTTGTTTTTGTCATGAAATCTAATGGAAATCTCAATGAAATAAAGGGAATCTAAGGGAACGTAACCTACATTCATAGATTCATAAAAAAAATAGATGGATAATATCTCCCTTTTACAATGGCAATGATGTAGAGAATCAACTATCAATGGGATGATGACTGTCAAAAATCCTTCAATACTCTCATGTAGTACCTACTGTACTGACCATTTCTGATGCCTCTTGGGGAAGGGGGGATACACATATTACATTTGGCCACAATGGAGATATAATTGGGTTCCATAATAACATAGAAAAATGATGCAGAAGTGATAAAAAAATCTACTTCATTATCTAGACAATGCTAGGTTTTGAGGAAAGATATTCTGATGTCAGGAAGAACTTCCTTATGCTCACATTTATGGTGAAAAAGCTAAGGAATTACTTGAAACAACAAGAATTCCACATATTCTATCATACTTATCCACTAAAGTACATCATTTTCTGCCCTAGGTTGACTTGTCTCTTGGTTTTATGGGTAGGGATTTTAATGAAATTTGACATTCAATTCATATCATAGAAGTCTGTTATCGGACAATCCCCACATCATTTCCTTGTAGTACATCATACCACATAAAATACAAAGAAAGACATCAATATCCAAGATGAGGGGGTATTAAAATTTCGTGAAAATCATAGAAATTGGGAGGTTTTTCATTGATAACACCTCTCAGAGTCCAATTATCACATGGATGGAAAACCGAAGCACAATCAGTTTGGTCTAGAGATTTTATTTTTCTTTACAGAAAAATAATTTTTTCGCTACTCTTTCTCACTATCCAAAGGATACACAAATAATGAAATCGAGTATCAAGAAATCATCAGTATATTGGAACAATCCCTACAACTACACATAGCCTACCTAGATAACAAAGGGGACTTATAATTGGAGATAAATAAAATCAAGGGAGAATATACTATTAAAAATGATAAAATTCCCCCCCCCATACTCACTATCTTAGGGGACTGAGGGAAGGGTTCCCTTTTAATCAAACATTGCATCATATTCTAGGATTATAGAATGATCCTAATATTTCATTGTATAGTGACACCACTATTTTAGATGACCCTGATCAGGAGAAAGAAATCTTCCCTATTACACTTCGAAGGATTTTTTTGTCGATCATCATATGCGATATGGAATAAATCAGTTAGGTTATCACCTACCCAGAGCACGATAATCCAATGACCACGCCTGGATTGATGGATCCCATATCAGCTAACTCCAAAATGGGATTTTCCCAAAAGACCAAGATGGAAGGGAATAAATTCATCACCATGGTGAAAAATTCACTCTACCAGATGGTCCAAATGAGAAAATAACCATTTACAAATGAGGCTTTGATGGAATCTATATCATATGCATAGCAGAATGAGATATAATTCCTATCATGGAATAATTACATGTTGATATTCTAGCTTCCATCAACTTGTGACTAGGAACTCCCAACAAATATGGATTTTAGGATATTACTAAAAAAATTATATAGGACTACATTGAATTCACCAAGAAACATAATCAACTACAGATCCATGGAAACATAATCCATCATTCAATGTAATTTTTATATAAATTTCAATATTGATGGCTATTTTTTTGTTCAAGGAATGGATGTTTTGGGGATATATCCCCTAACCACAACAATTAAATTTAGGTACATCTTAATTTCTATCAAGTTCATTCCAAATGGGGAGAGGTGATACCCCTCATGGAAGTCGGGATAAATAATATAGTAATCTTCGTAATATCTCTTATCATCACATGGTTTGGGGACCCTTGAACAGTATTGAACGACAAAGACACCAAAATATTTTCTATATAGTTTAAGAGACTATATCATGTGTACAATATCAATTCCAATCACACCTATCTCTACCATGGAGTAACAAATGAATAGATAGAGGCCTTTAATAAGACTCTATAAAATATATTTTAGAAGATGATGTATAAGGATAAAATTTCTTCACTAGAAAATATCCTAATTGATTTATGGTCTAATTATTCCCCCCATGTGTACTAACACACAGAAAAATCCATACCCATTGTTGTACGGGACAAAGGAAGTGTTACCCATAGAGGTCCAATTTCCATCACTCTGGATAGCCATTTCAAGAAAAATATTAGATGATGAAAAATCACCAAAATTATTGGATGAATTTTAAAGGCTAAATGAGAAGATAATGTTCATAATACAAAACTGGGAGGTCCACTAGAATCTGATCGCATAGTACTTTAACAAAATGGTTCACCTCCACTCATTCATTAAATGATAATTAGTGATGGATTTCATAATCCCAAAATTTAGGGAAGGAAACCCCAAAATATGGAACCCAAATTTTATTTTCCTAGAATCATACATAAGGTCTATTATAATGGATAATATTCATTAGACACCTTGGATGAAGAGCATGTCAGAACACCCACCAATGCAAGATTTCTCAACAAATAATTTTTATAGTTGTCATCACAGTGGGAATCCACATCAGTGTATGTCCTATAATTCATCCCATCTACATGAAATTAATATATATTGATCTCATCCTATCCACATGATGTTAAAATATAAAGATATTTCCAAACATAAATAATTTGAACTACACAACATATTGTTTCCTTAACGCAACAAGTAAAATTGTATGGATCCATAACATACATCTTCGTTCATGCTGAGTCATCTACATCCATACTGCATGACGTTGGACTGTATGGTTTTCCTAGAACTATGTATGGAATTATTATCATTTACAATGAGATATATAGGGACACCTTGATCTTATATTTACAGATATCCACCACATGATTGAAAATCCCTTCATCCTTCTCTTAAATGCCTATGTATGATGATATGAACCCTTTTAATTCATTATTTCTTGCACCGAGAATAGCTCATGTGGTCATTAGAGTCTTGATAAGGTATTCCAAATAAAGGAATAAAATATTAAAATATTCCTTTATCATTCATGAATGAAAGACCAATCAATGATTACAATGAGTCTATTTACTATGACATTATACTGCATAGTTAATCTCCCCTATACAACATTAGACAAAACTATCCTCTAGACCCCATCGGAGATGATGACTACAATTTGTGTTGGTCTTCTACCATACCTTCATCTGATCTATCCCTCTTAATTTCAAGGTTCCCATTTTATTTCTTCATGATGTTAAACTGTACAGTTCATGAAGAACTAGGTGTATCTTGGTTCTCATTTTCATGGGATACGTAACAATTACCACACTTCAATCCTTGGGCCTAGCCGCAGCATCACCACTCTTTCAGGACTGTCTATATTCATCCATATCTCTTGAAATAAAATTACACAATTCATTAAGAACTATGTGTTCCTTGATTCATATTATCATACGATACATAGTGACCCATGGGTCTTCAATCCTGCACCCAGCTACAATAATAAATTGAAAAATGCCCACCTCTATGAATATCTCAGACATGTGTAGAGTATTTCTCACTCAATAACTAAATGTGACTTTATTCGTACCCTCACATGATATATAGAGACCCCCTGAATTATCAAATCTATTCCAAGTCACAAAAAAATATAAATATGCCCCATATTTGTGTACGGGCTAGACCCACGCAAGGAACATCATTGATAACTATGTGTGGCTTTATTTCCATCATCTTGGGATACTTAGTTAAACCCATGATTTTATTCATTAGACTAGCTACAATAGCACCATTTCATGTCGGGGGATACATGTCCTCACTAAATCATGTTAAACTGTGCATCCCATTAGAACTATGTGTTGTTTGACTATTATTTCCATGAGATAGGTATGGACGTATATATTTCCACCCTTAGGCCTAACCACAACATATCCATATTTTCACATCGATTCATATCCATCCTCACCACATGACATTACACTGTATGGGATTTTAATAACTATATACAGATTTATTCCCATCATAATGGAAAAAAAGTAACTTCAGGAACTCTAATTAGTTACCCAACAACAAAAACATATATGAAATGGCCTCTAAGTACATGGAAACCAAGTCACACTAGCTCATTTTTCTTATGTATGGTAGTTGGTGTACATAACCTGAATGTGAGAAAGTCTTTACAACATGAAATTAAACTTCATGGAAAAATTATTTATTGTATGACCACAATACTACAAAACAAATACATCCTTATAGCATGATGTCAAATTGTGAGGAAAATTTCCATAATACATTATGCTAAACTGCAAAAAAACAACCCCACCAAATGACTTTAAAATTTGTACAATATCACCTATTTTTCATCCCCTATCAAGAGACTGTTTCTTCTAGAAATGGGGATGACCTTGTTTGTTTATGATTAAAACATTCCAATCGGTTTCTAACGGGTTTATTTATAGAACCTGAAACATCCAATGATTCTATATCCATTTAGACCTACTTTCCATAGTTAGGTTCTCATTACTTGTGGATTGATGAGGCTAAAGAATCATCACTTGTCGAGAGGATGGGATGTCAAACTCACGACACCTTTTTTAGGGGAATTAATGTCTACTCTGAAACTCTCTTATAGATTTGAGTTATGTTCATGAATCCTTATTAATTTTCCAAGCATGAAAATAAGTTTTTCCTTTAGATTTCGCAATCAACGATTGATAGCTATGGGATTTATAGAATCTTTTATATGTATTTGAGGTTCTTCATCGATATAGAATCATCTGTATTTACTAGAGATTCTTAGTCAATGGTATCCTTCAACACATTATATAGAAATATCTTGATCATTAATATTACCATAATAGTTTTAAAGATACTTAGTGGGGCACTGTAAGTTTATTGTTCTTCAAAATGACAGGGATTATTTCAGAGTTGGGATCGTACCCGCATATGGGTTACCTACGTATCCTCTTTAAAGAAGGAATCAGAGCCCACATAGTTCGATAGGAAGGATACAGTTTAACATCATATCAGACTGAAAATAATTATTGAAAGATGGGCTTGATCCTTAGAAAGGCTTCCTATATGCTCTACATTTAATGAAGATATCAAATTCCACGTAGTTTGGGTGAAGAATTATAAGGTTTATGCATTATTAATGGCCTAAATAGAGATGTCGTAATTACTTTTACACTCTAAGCCCACGTGGGTCATGCTCGGTGTGATAAACAAGAGGTATCAATAAATCTGATGATTTTGCGATGAAAGATGCAGTCATAAGAAATAATGTGGGTCTTACGCATGTATGAAGACCTGTGTAAATGAAGATCAGGAATTGGTTCAGGAATGAAGCACAAGAGCAGGGTCCATAAAGTTATTTGTACTTAATGGATATTTGGAATTTTATCTCGGGACATTCTCCTAAAAAGGAATCTCAAATTAAGAGGGACTTATGATTTTTTTTTATTCCTGAGAAGGAAGCCCAAATCAAAAGAAAATAAAGTTGGGGTTACTCCTAATAAGGAGGCCCAATTTAAAGGGAACTTATAACCTGGGGCTTAATCCTGAGAAGGAGGCCCAAATTAAAAAAAAATTAAGACTGGGGCTTACTCTTAAGAAGGGTGCCCAATTAAGGGAAATTATGATAGGGACTTATTTCTGAGAAGGAGGACCATATTAATAGGACTTGTAATTTGGGGCATACTCTTGAGAAGGATGCCCAATGAATTCCTCTCGAATAAGGAATCCAACCAAGGAATCATTCCACAAAAGGCTTTTAAGAGGGTTTTGAAGGCTATCTTTGAAGAGGAGTGGTGGATTTGAAGAAAGGAGGTGACTAGTAAGGAGGCACACAAGTATTGTTCTGGTGTGAAGGTCATGGTCACACAAGTATACTTGCACGACATGAGTTACCTTGGGCGACACATAATTCATAGGGTAATACTTTGGGAAATTTGAACTCAAGCCCTTAGTATCATCCCTAGAGGATTCTAGAAGAGTGGCGCGCAAGTTCCCTTGAGAGGTAAAGGCGGCGCGCGAGTGTCTTCACTTACCCTAAGGGATGGACACTTAGGCGCACAAGTATTGATGAGTTCTAATACTTAGGCCTTATTCTTCCTATTTAGTGCTTCCATTATTTTTAAGTAATTACCATAGAAGTGTTCGAAACAAGTCAAAAAAAGACTTCGGCGAAAAGAGATTGAATTTGAGTTTTGGAAAATTATCTCTCAAAATGGTGGGCCCACAGGGTCTATTTATAGGCCACCTGAGATTGGGAGATAAACCACATTGGGCGTGAAAGTGACATGCACGCCCATGATTGGCGCGCAAGTGACTTGCACACCCAAGCCTGGCATGGAGCTATACTTGCACGCCTTAATTCCTTTGTGAATTTTTTTATGTTCTTCCCTTTTTTTCTTGAGGTACTTTCCTTAGACAATATTTGGACTCTATGAAAAGAAGAGCTTCAAAATAAGTCTTCCATCGGAGTGGGATCCGTAAAAGGAAAAAGGATTTGGCTCTGAGGAAAATGAGAAACCAAGATCCAATGGTGTGCATGTATGAGGCACGCATGTTGCGGTGCACATGTTGCTGGATAGCCTATAAATATAGGTATCACTTTTGAAAAGCATCCAACTTTATAATTCTTCTCACCCTCGTCACGCAAGTGAGCTCTCGTCGCGTGGGTGTCTTGGCTTTTTGCTCGTCCTCGCTTTTTTTCGTTACGTCATGCTTCCTAATTCTATTTCTGACTTTCACGCCATTACTAGGGTGGTACAACGTGTGTGACAGTCTTGGACTTACGCCCCAATAATAGAGTTGAGCGCCTTAATGACTTAGCCATTTTTTTATTTCTTCACAAATTTTATGAAGAAACAACTTATTTAAAATTTAATTATCTGATCTCTGTATAGATTCAATGGATCCTAAAAGAATTGGATCGGCTGATGAGCTGGCCAGCAAGAGGATCAATTACATGGTGAAAATAGTTGGCCACGATTACTATGATATTTGTGACAACACTTCCCCAGATTTGTCCATGTACTTGAAGAAATATCATGTCAATTTACCCCAAATTATTTACTTGACATTATATTGCCATGGTCATCTGCATGAAGTCAAAGTTCAAAATGCAAAGAACTATACACCCGAGATGCAGCCACACTACTACCCCTCTATTTCAGTTATGTCGTGCATTAAGAGCAACAACAATGGCGTGATCTTTCTAAATTTTCCTCCATGCCATGTCCTTGCAGATATGAAAATGAAAAACCCATGGGCTGATATTTTTTCCACTACCGGTTGGTGGAGAGAAGACAATCATTACATTAGTAAAATATTTGAAAATATTATTCTCTCTTAATGGATCTTTACATCCAATGCTCCATTCTCAAATCCATGTATCCATCTTCCAAGTCTCTTGGAAGAAACAAAGGCACTGTTTGATCAGAAGAATTTTTTCTCAAACCACACTCAAGAATATTCTTTTACAATTTTCCCAAGAAGAGCTGGTATCACTGCATCTCATATTGTATACAGTTGAATGAATGAATTCCAGGTGGCTGCTCATGAAGCTCGGGATACCGTAAATCAAATGAAGAGTTATGTTGAAAGCATCTTGTAATTCATGAAAAAGATAAGAGACTCCAGTCTGTGAATGTCCTTCTAAATCTTTTCCATCAATGAAAAATACATTTCTCCTTCAATCACTTGTATATGCATCCTCTTTCTAATTACTTATATATATATATATATATAACTAAGCCAATGGGCCTAGTAAGCATAGTATAATTTTTGTAAGTATTATAAAAATAACCCTACGAACATTGAATCATTTTATTGATAAATATTGCCTAAATCATACAAAATGTACGTTTAGAAAGTTGGGACTCAACTTTTGTTTAGAGTTCCTTTTACAGGTTCCCAATTTAAGAGCACCCTGTCTTTTTTTGGTAGTTTAAATTCATGCTTGTCGGATATAAAAAGGCTAATGATTAAGGTCGAATAAATATGACTGAATTGATTAAAATTGACTCAATTCCTTGATAATTTATCTGAAAATATATTACCGCATTCAAGTATGGGGAAAAACATGTAAAATATGACTTAAGAAATTTTGAAACTGAGGAATGATATGAAGAAAAGGGCTAAATGGCATTAGAGGAAGTATTTCCTAAGAGTAAAGTTACCAATATTTAACAAACCCATTAGGGGGTTGAATTATGCAGGGCCACTTAAGGTCATTGGCTGCATAGTCAAATAATAGCATCCTTTGGTTGATAGGTCTTTTATGTAGACTACTTATGCAAGGCCACCTAGGGGAACGTGCTGCACAGTCAGGCAAAATAACTCTTAGAAATTTTAATTTTCTATTTATAAAATTCATTGAATGTTTATGGAGATTTAAATTTTCCAAATAATAGATTTTGTTGTATTGAGAGAGGTACATGAATATGGAGAGGCTATTTCCAATCAAGATTGTCAAATAATTGGATGAATGTCACTCCTGCGAAGGTTTGACCCAAACGTAGGAAAGGGAAATATAAACCATAGACTTAAATAATTTTTTGTCATGAAAAAGAGTATTGGAAAAATATGTTAAGGATTTCAATTTTTGTGGATCCCTACATATTCTCGTTAAGACAAATAAAGAGGTTTTTCTCCCAAGAATAATGTTACCAATATTTCATAAACCCATCAAGGGGTTGAATTATGCAGGGTCATTTAAGGGCATTGGCTACATAGTCAAATAATAGTATCTTTTGGATGAAAAGTCCGTTATGTAGACTACATATGCAAGGCCACTAAAGGGCATGTGTTGCATAGTTAGGAAAAAGAATTCTTGGGTATCAGACATATTTTGACTAGAAGTCAAAAAAAGGGATATGGATATCTGGAAGTATTTAAGGATAGGAGTATGACACATCAAAATGGGCATTGTCCAATGCATGAAATAGATACCCAGACCAATGCTAACCATAATCATGTTGTGGTTGGGTCCTGAATTGAGGTTCTGGACTTCAATGCGTATCCCATACGGATGGGAATGATGCCATATGTTGTTCTCGAAATACAGTTTAACATCATGTGGGACGAGAGTGTATGAGATATTAGTTTAGGGACATAGATCTTAGACCATAATGAGGAATACACATTGTGTGTTTTATAAACCCGATGTGAATAAAGACTAGGGTTTTCATACCACGTTCATGTTTTCACAGGGGTACTTTTCAGCCAAGGGACTAAAAGTGGAATTTAGGGTTAGGCCTAAAGACTTTGGGTTTGATTCAAGGGATGCTCGAATGTTCCTACATATCCCATAAGTATGGGAATCAAGCCATACATAGTTCTTTAAATACCCTCTATACATATTTGTTTCGTATAAGTGAAGGGTGAAAGGGGACTTTAGTGCAATGATGGTTTGACCCAAGATTAAAGGTTCTATCATTGCCATGTATGCATGTATTCCTTAGAATATGACATGGTTGGAGATCAATGTCAACAATGATTCCATCTCAGGTGAGGGTGTCAAAGACTGTGGTTGTTTATTGTCATACATGACTAATGTATGAATAGTTAGTACAAATAGTTTAGGGTTATATGCCTGGACCAGTGCTGTATAGTTTATTGTCGTGTAGCTAAGACGTATTACTATGAAGTTTAAAGTCATTCAGTATGGAAAATGGCGGACTTTATAGTTTAACATCATATATCAAGGATAATGGTGAACCAATTTGAAGATATTAGTTTTGGGCTTGAACCTCATGAGGTTGCCTACGTACCCAGCCTAGCTGGCAAGGATCAAATTCTACGTAGTTCAATTGAAAATGAATTGGTGATTGGGTTTTACTAGAAGAAAAAGAATTAAAAATGGTGTTGGGACTTATGCATGGATAGCGGCCCAGAGAGGGTATTATGGTTGAAGTTCACTCTAATATCATGTGAGTCATACTCGGTGTTAGAAACAAGAGGTAGCAACAACTCTAATGATGCACAATTTAACATCATGTAGGACTTATAAGGGACTGAAAACAGTTTAACGCCATGTTTGATAATGGAAGGACCATGTTTTTTAAATTCTTGAAGTATGGACTAAAGATGTATTTTTGTTACACAAAATACATCTTAAAAAATCTGACATTTGATGGAGTCATGATGAGTTCTCTATCCATTGAGATTAAAGAATAAGCTCCATTGGAGTAGACCTTATGTATTGAGTAAGGTCCTTCCGACTTTGACTCTAGCTTTAGAGGTTTCTTTCCTGGTATCATTGGAGTTCTGAGGACCAATACCAATTCTCCATGAATGAATGAACGAAGGCAAACATTTTTGTTGAAATCTCGTGCTATTTTATTTTGATAGACTTCCAAGTGGAGTAGGGTGAAAAATCTTTTTTCATCTAATCATTCCAATTCATCCAATCACTTTTGATATTGTTCATCTATATATAACTGATCACAAATGGATACTCTGAGTGAAGATAATTAAACCTCAATAGGGAAAGACTGCTTCTGTTCCATATACCAATGAATAGGGAGTTGAATGCGTCGCAGTGCGGGGGGTGGTCTGATAAGCCCATACAACATGAAAAACTTTATCAGGCTATGATTTGTTATCATTATCCACCATCTTTTTCAGTATTTTTGAAAGAGTCTTATTGAAGTCTTCTATTTGGCCATTGGCCGCTGCATGATACCGAGATGAATGGTTGGATTTGATGTTATATTCTTGATACAACTTCCTTACCTTAGATGAATAGAAGTCGGTGCCATTATCCTTCAATATGGTATGAGGGACACCAAATATGGTAATGATGTTAGAATTGATGAAGCTATAAATGCTTTTATAACTAACTTCTTTGAGAGGTATTACCTCTTCCCATTTGGAAAAGACATCAGTAGCAGTATGAATATACTTAATCTGCATGGATGTAGTAGAAGGGTAAGGTCCTACTACATCCATTCTACATGTGCCAAATGGCTATGAGTATTTAGATGTATGGAGAAAATAAGGGTATTGATGAATGAAATTGGAATATACATAGAAATAATGACACTTCTAAGTTAAATCAACACAATCTTATATCATTGAAGGCTACAAGTATCCAAGTATTTGAATTTGATCAGACAGTCTATGTCTAGACTGGTGGGAACCACATACTCCTGCATGTGCTTCTTTCCCAAAATCCATTGTCTCTTCACCATCAATACATCTAAATAGAATTCCATCAAAACCTCGCTTGTAGAGAATTTTTTCTAAGTGATATGGGCTATCATAAAGAGTAAAATTGACTAAACGTCGTCAGATTTGTTTTTTCCCGGCTCTATCTGGTGGGAGTGCTCCATTTTGAAGGTAGTCCCTGATAGCTGTCATCCATCCTATAGTATGACCATCTGGTTCAGAAATGGGACTAATTTCATTGATTTCCTCTGTTCTTATTTGCACATAAGTTGAAAATGTACGACGGTGGGAAATACTGATGATTGTTTCATCCCGATTTAGATCTTCCAGATCTGTGTCTATATTAGCCAGTGCACCAGCTTGAGCATTTTCTGATCGCGGGACTTAGGAAAACGTCTGTTCCAAAGGAAATTATTCCATTAACTCTATAACATAATCATAAAAATGGATTAACTCTTCTTTTCTGATGGAATAGTCCCCATTGACTTGTTTGGTTACCATGTCTGAATCACCATTAACCTTTAAGTGATTCACCTGTGCCTGAAGCACCAACTCCAATCCTACGATGAGAGGATGATATTCTAATTCATTGTTTGTACCAACATCCCACAATAAGAGGGAATATGGTAGAAGTACCTTTTCTAGGGACATATGTAAAATTCCCAACCCAACTTTGTTGAATTTATGATCTTCCCTTTTCATCCCTGTTAGAATTCTAGAAGCACCATCAAATTACATTTCCCATGTTTGAATATTATCGTGAATATAGAAGACTTCCTCATCATGAAGTTCAATATCTAAAGATGTATCTTCTACTAAAGGGTGTTCGAAAAATAAATCAGGCAGATCCTATCCCTTTATTTCATTTCGAGACACATACTGGATATCAAACTGCTGCAAAATAACTGCCCACCTTGTCAGACATCCTGTAAGAATTGGACGACTAAGGATAAACATGAGCAGGTTATTGCGAGATACCAATTAGACATCATGATGTTGCAGGTTCTGTCTTAATTTCTGAACTGCAATGATTAACACTAGGCAACACTTTTCAATACTTTAATATCGAGTTTCTGCCTCAAGCATAGTCTGACTGAGATAAAAAAAGGTTTTTGTCATTCCTAACATCATTATTTTGGGCATGGAGGGCACCCAATGATTTCTCTAAAGTTGTTACATAAAGAATATGTGGTTTTCCTTCAACATGTGGCATTAATACCAATGTACTCAAGTGATATTTTTTTAGAATATTTAATCCTTCTTGAAATTCTTCATTCCACTGGTAAGTGACTCCCTTCTTCATAAATTTGGTGAAGGGTAAACATTTTCCTGCCAGATTGGCAATGAAACACCAAATATAGGCCAAGTGTCCTTGAATTCCTCTTAATTCCTTCTATTTTCAAGAAGGTGACATACCAAGGATTGATATTTTCTTCTCAAGATCATCTTCGATACCACGATGGCATACAAAAATGCTGAGAAATTTTCCTGAGGTTACCCCAAAATCACATTTCAAGGGGTTCATCATCAAATTGTGTTGTCAAAGTTTTTGGATTATGATTTCCAAATCATCCAAGAAATTAGAATTTTTTTTGGATTTAACCACCAAATCATCCACATAACATTCAACAAATTTCCCTAAATAGGGTTTGAAGATATGGGGCATGACACGTTGATATATTGCACCTGCATTCTTTAGGCCAAATGGAATTACCCGATAGAAAAACACACCTTGAGGGGCTCTTAAAGCTGTAGATTCTTAATCTTCTGGAGCCATTCACATTTGATTATACACAGAATATCCATCCATGAAGGAAATTTCATTATAGGCAGATGCTGTATTAATTAAGAGTTCCGTGATTGGAACTGGAAAATCATCCTTGGGACAATTCCAATTAAGATCTCTAAAATCAATGGAATCTCTAATTTTTCCATTATTCATTTTCACAGGGTCAATATTACCCAACCATTTAAGATATTGAACTTCTCTGAAGGAGTTATATTTGATAAGATTATCCACTTCAGCTTCAATTTTCGAAGCATAAGTTGGCTGTGTTCTTCTTGCGGCTTGCTTGATTCCTTGATGTTCTTCTGGAAAACCCAAATTATGAGTATTGACATCAGGATGAAGCCCTGGAATTTCTGTATAATTCCAAGGAAATATATATCTATTTTTCTGTAAAAAATAAATATACATTTCTTGCTCTTCAAGAGTCTTGGACGCACTAATTAAAGTGGGGCGTGGATCTTCTTTTGTACCCTGTTTTATTTCTATGAGTCCATCCACAGTAGTAGAGATACCTTCTTCAAATGCTGGAGGAGCATCCCTGAGATCTTCTTCTTCTTCTTCAATATGTGTTACTTCTTTTGTTTATACATGTATAGTCTATGATAAATCATAATTTCCATAATCAAGGGAGAATTTAGAATATGAACATCTTGAAGAAAAGGATTCCATTTCTGACCCTATTGACGTTGAAGGGTCTTCCTTGTGTAATAAAAAGGAGCTGATGGATTGAGAATCTACATCATAGTTCATTTATGGCATTTCTATAACTTCTTGTGGCCTGGTTGATGAAATATATAATTGATGGATTTCATCAGATGAAATGAAGACATCTCCATTTTAACATTCATTATTGCCTGGTGAATCAACAATTTCTACCATGTTGTCTGGCATGGTTTCCATAATTGTCATTATGTAAGTTTCCATAAGAGTTTCTGGATTTGGGTCTATCCTATTAATTTTACTGATAAGAAGCACATAATTTGTACTCACATGTATGAATGGGTTTAAAGGAATCTTTTCCGAACCATATGGAACATTAATTTTGGTAACCTCCTTTGTCCTAGATATCTCCATTATCTTCATGTGATAGAATTCTTCCTCACTGTATTGATATTCACATGTTATGAATGGGTCTTTATCACCATACAATGTCCCAATTTGACCTTGGAAACAATATTTGAGACATTGATGGAATGATGAAGGTATATCCGCATGTTGATGTAGCCAAGGTCTTCCAAGAAAAATGTTGAAGTTTGTTTCATGATGAACAACAATGAAAACTGAATTGGATACAAGGACTCCAAACTGAGTTGTGAGTGTAATCTCACCCAGAAGTTATTGTTCATTTTTATCATATCCTTGTAATATCAAAGTAGAAGGAGAGAAATCAAA
Organism: Viscum album; assembly: GCA_963277665.1. Classification (NCBI taxonomy): domain Eukaryota; kingdom Viridiplantae; phylum Streptophyta; class Magnoliopsida; order Santalales; family Viscaceae; genus Viscum; species Viscum album. The sequence goes on from OY728148.1 coordinate 318,053,963, forward strand.
TTCTATGAGGCCCAATCAACGAAGTGTACCAATAGGGATGAGGTTGAATCCTGAACCATTATTAATGAAAGATCATCAGATGTCTACATTATTGAACTTTATAGATAAATACAAATGTCTAATATGTCCATGCACAACATCATCTTCATCTTAATCTTTATAAGGTATCATTGCATGGAATTCTGTAGGACCATTCACTATATGGTAGAATTGAGCTGCAACAATTTTAGTTTCAAATTCCTGAGGACATGACAATGCCTCAATGAGTGCCTCCTGAAGATCCTTTGATAGATTCAAGGCATCCAAAATTGATAACTTTTCTAGTACTTGGGGAAAATGTTTCAAGACATCATACTTTTGGTCCAAATGTCTATGTTTCTCAATAGGAACATGTGGTTTCATAGGTTCCTTGGAAGTTGGTTCGTTGGCAGTAGATGCATCTTGTATCAGGGTAGGAGTTGGAAATACTCTTGGCTTTGGCATATTAGACCAACTAGGTCAATTTATTTGCTGAGAGAAAGAATGTGTAACCTCTAACCGATCTACCAAAATAACTGTGCCAGGGATGAATCTGCCATTTGTGGAAGAACTTTCTTATTTTTTTTATCCCACTGAAGGGATTTTCCATGAGTTTCTACCGCATATACAATTCTATAAGGGGTATGATTAGAATAGTGGCTTCTAACATATCCAAATATTCTCCTGTATCCTAGACCTTTGAAACTCCCTCTAATTCCTATATTTGATATAGGGAACTCATGATCATTAAGATAGAAACTGTGACTGGCATACCGATCCATTAGGTGAATCATGTTAACAGAACCAAAAATCAACTCTTCATTTGATGAAGACTCTACCTGATTAACCATTTCAGGATGTACCATTTGGTGGGGTGATGCCCATGCTTTTGAAGAATATGGAATAAAATCTACCAGAGTCAAAGACAACTTTGGATTTGATATGATCTCATATTCATCTGAATTCTATTCTTTCTTTGAATTATGTTGTCTCTTTGAGGATTTTCCTTCTGAAAAATGGAGTTTTGTTGTGGTAGAAATCATAGAAGGCACCATTGGTTTCTTCAATTGGGTTTGTAAAATGGAATTAGTTCGGTTGATTGTTTTCCAGACAATCCAATCATCATATTTCTGTACATTTTTATCATTTGACTTCATGCCACTTGCCTTCTTCCTCTTGATTTTTACCAGTAACACATGCTACCTGGGCTGAAGAACCTTTCAGTTTTACATGTCCCGAGTCCACCATCTTTTTCATAAGGTCATTGAAGTCAAAACACTCTTGAATGGGATGCCCTGACAACTGATGAAAGGGAAAATAGTTGGTAAGGTCTTCATCTCATTCCTTTTTTGGCTTTATTGGCCTTGGAAACTGAACCAAATTATTTTCCAGAGTCGAAATGAAGTCACCAGGAACTTGTTCATTTCTGAAAGAATAAAATTTCTTCTGTAACTCCTGAAATTGTTTTCGTCTTTGATCTATTTGATCATCTTGATGAGACGACCTCTATTGTTGATTCTCACATGGTGGATCCCTTCGATAAGATGAAGGATTTGAAGTGGAAGAATGTACATGTGTTTGTTTAAGTGTAACTATAACATTCTCTGCTCTCCCCATTCTTCTTCCTTGAGCTGATAGAATTACACGATTATTAGTCTTAGTCTCTATAAGAGAATCTTCGATCTGTTGAGCGATTGAAGTATGGTCTCGAAACACTCCTATGTATTTCATAGGAATCAACGGCATGCGTAATTCATCACACAAATTTTCCACCCAAATTTGCAACAACTCTTCTTGAAGGATTGCTAAGCTAAAGGAATATGTTAATCAATTTCAGCGAGCAATGAAATCTGAAACCCTTTCATTTTCCTTCTTCTTGGAATTTGTAACATCAAAAACTATCATCTTTGGTATTGTTGAGCTAAATTGAAGAAGGAATCGTTGACAGAGATCTTCCCACCCGGTAATTGATCGATACTGAAAACTTGTATACTAGACAAAAGAAGGCCCTTGTAATGATTGAACAAAACATATGAGATTGAATGCTTCTTGTGGTTGAGGAGTTCCATTCATAGGATCACAACAAGGAAAAAAATGTGTTAAGTGTTGTTCTGGGTCTCCCGAACCATTGAAAATTGGGAATATGGTATTCACAAAATTTGATGGGGGAGGAATTACATCAAGCCATTCAGGGTATGATTTTTTTTTCGGATTAACCTGTGAACATTATCACTCCATAGATTCCAACCGTGCTGTTAATGACTCATTGGTAGTTATTAACTTTTGAGAAACATATTGATGATCTTGGCCCTGAGTAGGTGCAATTACAGGAGTATGGACTTGTGTGGTGACTGGTACTACAATTGATGGTAGCACTACCAGTTGTTGTTGCGCATGACCCATAGGATTGGACCTGTGAGAGTGTACTTGTAAAGGAGGGTATTCTTGATCCATCCTAGTAACTGCAACGAATTCCCTTGACTGAATGACTCCATCACACTTAGGAGGAAGACTACCTTGAATTAGTTCTGCATTCATCTTTCTTAACTCCTTCATTTCTTCCTCTTGTTGTGTGAACCTTTCCTCTAATGAGAGTGATTGGCCTTATCCCAAGGTAGGGTGGGATGTAACCTGACTTTTACCCTTTTCCTTGTCACGTGCCTTTCTGGAGTATGGAAGGGAATTGCTCGAAGGAATATCTTTCCTATGGGTAGCCCTCAGGATTCTAGTACACAAACTTTCTTCATTTATTTCTGTGCATACAGCTTCTTCCATAGGAACCTCTTCATCTAATTCCTCTGAGTGAAACATATGTTCTGGGGGATCAGTGACAACATCATTGAGGACATTTATCGATGCATAATTCATTTCATTCCTTCTATCGTCATTTCTGTGATACTGTCTTTTTCCATGTCCTTTATGGGACATTTCCTTTTGTTGAGTTGATCCCTCATGAACTTCTTAATGAACCGTAATTTGGAAGGAATCTCCTAATAATTCATCTCTGAGTTCCTCTTGTTTCTTCTTCCTTAATCAAGAGAAAACTGACTCTTGCCGAGGAAGAGATTGAGGATTTGAAAATGTCCCTAGTCCGGTAAACATGGGTTGTTCTTGCTTTCCCATATCAACTCCTAGAATTCCATCTGTTGATCCCAAGGGTTGAGCTAAAAGAGTCCCCATTCTGGAATGCTGAGGTGGTTCATGAGCGGAAACATCTGAGACTTTCGTAAAGTATCTCCTGATTTTGCGGATCATAGTCCGGAAATTGGCCAGATACATCATCAACCTTCTACTCAAATCACCTGGCTTAGATGACCGTTGGATGATTTCTTACACTTCTTTCACCTGATGATGCACATGCTCTAAACGAGAAGCATGTTCAATATTCTCATTTGTTTGATGCTAGTGTAATTCGACAACTTTTTCTTTGTATGCCAGACTTTGGGACGAACTAGTTGTGGCATGTTCCTGAGAAAGCCTTTGATTACACACAAAACCAATTGGTTGTGGTCAGCCATGGGCAATAACATTGCATGAGACCACTTTTGGAGGGCTTTGTTGACTAGAGAGTATACTGAAATTCAGAGCTCCAAGAACACCCCATCCCCAGATATGAATACCAGATGGGGCATTGATAATTAACTAGTGAAACCTTTTTAGTGTGCAAAATCATGCACGCTGAAGGTCTCTCTGCTGCTTTTCATCCATTGGATATCGGGAAACTGAGAGAGATGCCAAATCAATTTGGTGTTGTAACCCTTCTATTATCTTAACATGATTTTCATATTCATCATAATATAATATTATCTCTTTAAAGTGAAAAATAATTTTCCACATGTTGAGACAAATATCGTGAATAAAACCATCCATCAACATATCGGGAATATCATACTAAGAGTCAGCCAAAGTCCAAAACATGACTTCTAATTCACCTTTCACTAGTTGTTTTACCATATTCAAAACTTCCTCCTAATCATTTGATGAAGATTATTCGACCTAATTAGACCAAAACTGGTGCTTCTTTGTTGGTTTATTAGATTCTACAATATTGGTGGAGAATTCATTTATCAAATTAGAAGATGAATGACACATGGGTGGTTTAAAGAATGACATGTACCCCAGGCTATCTTCTGATTGAGAAAGTATTTCACCTTCTAGTGGTAAAGCATCATACATGACTGGATTCACATTTTCAAGTTCCTCAAGATAAAAGGGCTTTCTCGTTACTACATTGTCCTTTGAAAACTTTTCAGGCAATGCAAATTACTACTGTGGAGAGGAATTTCGCAGCTAAATTCACCATCATGGGGAGGACCACCATGGTGGGATACAACAAAAGATGAAACCTTTGCCTCCTCGATCTTCTGGCCACACGTAGGGTTTCGTGTCTCTCAACTAAAGATGATACTTCAAGATCGAACGAACACTCAGGAAGACAGCCTTCATGAGGATGTTTCTAATCAAGACCTTCAGAATTATTGTTGCTATTTCTTGAATTTTAAAATGAAAGAGTATAATCTTGATTTGCAATAGATAATTTCTGAGGGCTTCAAGAACTCCAGCATCGATCAAGGCCTTATTACATATTGGCTCCTGATTTCTCGACTTTGTTGGAAGGGTCTTTTTCTTAGAAGCCTTCTTACTCACTTTGGAAACCACTTGTTGTAGAAAGTGGTTATTATGGGTAGGTGTATGTTTTTGCTCAGGAGAAATGGTTAGGTTATGCTGATTATCTCCATTCAAATCGGGTGTATGTGCCAGACTTGATTGTTCGTATGACATGGAAGAGTATGCCCCATAACCCTCCTAGACTAGGACAGAGGTGTATATCTATTCTGGAGTGATATGTTGATGAGTCACTCCACTAATAGGGATAGATTTATGATTCCTTCCCTGTGATGCTGCTGAAGAAGATATAATATTCTTGACAGGCATCCAGAATATGGGCAAGGATTTTCTTTATCTCATTCACCATTGTCAGAATGTTCTCGGTGACTTCAACTGCCGGAATAGGAATATAAATCCATTCCATGCTTGGATTAGGTGTGTTTTCCTTCTTCTTTCGTCTTTTTGCTAACAGTGAATTCTGACAGTAATCATATGTGGGGGAAAAAAATTTTTCTGCCTCCTACTTGTAATTGGATCTTTCCAATTGACGTCTTCAGGTGCTACCGAACGAGATTGTTGGTTAGCCTTATGAATTTCAGGTGTATGTGACTGAGGATTGTTCCCCACCACATTTGACTGGTGAGTTTCTTTGGTTGCAGTCAGATGAGCTTGTTGACTATCTGATGAATTATAAAAAGGTGTATATGTCTGCCTATAATACTCCGTCGGAATTTTCTGGCAGAATTGGCGTTTTACTGGCAGACGAGTCTACTAGGCAGTAATATCATGACAGTAATGTGTATATTCCCGCTCGTTGTCTTCGATAATGTTGGCTTAATAGATTTCTCCGGAGGGTTAAGAAGTAAGAACTTGATCCCTATTAACCGGATTTTGCATCAAACAGTTCGACTTGTGTGCTCTAGTCTGAGGAACCTATGATGAACTCCTAAAGGTGATACCCTCATCATGTTGAGGGTGCACTACCGAATGATTCTGGCGGCGATTGTTGATGGGAGCCCTCAGGAATTACTCATGTCTTCTTGAATTAAGGCCTTGAGTGACCTTCTCATTCACCTCCCCATAATATGTGAGGGACTGGTGATTGTGTTCTGGAGATAATATCCCGAAACGGTTGGAGACGGTGGTTTTCACCACCTACTTCTTGACCACTGGTCATCGCTATCCGAACAACCGGGGTGAGTTGTGAACATAGAGATCTTGTCGAGCAGCCTCCAGAGTCGGAATGGTACCGTGTTGACGGTATTCCTTAACCAATGCATTTGAGACCCAGCGTTGAAGATGCTGAGTAGGTGATGTCATCCTCAGAGCGGATGAGGATCCAGCAGGAGTAGTGGCCGAGGCATTCACATGTTTGAATTTTAAAGAATCCATTTCTGTAATGTAGAGAGATCTTGGAAAATAGTGCATGTTTGATATAACATACATAATAAATATAATTTTGGCCAGACTACATCTTTTTTAGGAGAAGATATGTTATTGATTTCTTCTTTGGCCCTCATAGTAAGTTAAATAGGGGCCTAAAAAATATGTATAACATCATTTAACGTTGTTAAGGACTCACATCGGGTTCACCATTTTTTTCTCTAGAAATTGGGATGACCTTGTTTGTTTAAGTTTCAAACTTTCTAATCTGTTTCTAACGGGTTTATTCGTAGAACTGGAAACATCCAATGATTCTATATCCATTTAGACCTAATTTCCAAAGGTAGGTTCCCACTAGTTGTGGACCGATGAGGCTTAGGAATTTTCATTGGTCAAGAGGATGGGAGGTCAGACTCATCACACCTTTTTGAGGGGAATTAATGTCTACTCCGGGACACTGTTATAAATTTGAGTTATGTTCATGAATCCTAATTAATTTACCACGCTTGAAAATGGGGTTTTCCTTTAGATTTAGCAATCAATGATTGATTGGTATGGGATTTAGATAATATTTTATATGTATTTCAGGTTCTTCATCGATAGAGAGTCATCCGTATTTACTAGAGATTCTTAGTCAATGGTATCCTTCAACACATTATATAGAAATCTCTTGATAATTATGATAACCATAATAGTTTTAAATCCACTTTGTGGGGAACTTTAAGTTTATTGTCATTCATAAAGACATGGATTACTTCTGAGTTGGGATCATACCCGCAGATGGGTTACCTATGTATCCTTGTTAAAGAATGGATCAAAACCCATGTAGTTTGATAAGAAGGATATAGTTTAACATCATATGGGAAAAAAATAAATTAATGAAATATGGGCTTGAACCATAGAAAGGCTTTCTATGTACACAACTTTTAAGTCAGTGATCAAAGTCCACATAGTTTGGTGGAAGAATTATGAGTTTTATGGATGATTAATGGCCTAAAGAGAGATGTTGTAATTACTTTTACACACTAAGCCCACGTGAGTCATGCTTGGTGTGAAAACAAGAGGAATCAGTAAATCTGATGATTGTGCCATGAAAGATGAAGTCATAGGAAATAATGTGGGGCTTACTTATGTTTGACGGCCCGAGTAAATGTAGATCAGGAATTAGTTCAGGAACGAATCCCAAGAGCGGGGTCCACAAAGGTATTTGTACTTTATAGAGAATTGGAATTTTAACTCGAGGCTTACTCTAGAAAAGGAAGCCCAAAATAAGAGGGACTTATGATTGGGTTTTATTCCTGAGATGGAAGCCCAAATCAGAAGTAAATAAGGTTGGGGCTTAATCCTGAGAAGGAGGCACAATTTAAATGGAACTTATAACATGGGGCTTAATCTTGAGAAAGATGCCCAAATTAAATGAAATTAAGACTGGGGCTTAATCTTAAGAAGGATTCTCAATTAAGGGAAATTATGATTGGGACTTATTCCTGAGAAGGTGGCCCATATTAAGAGGACTTGTAATTTGGGGATTACTCCTGAGAAGGAGGCCCAATGAATTCCTCTCAAATAAGGAAGACAACAAAGGAACCATGCCACAAATGGCTTTGAAGAGGGTTTTGAAGGCTATCTTTGAATAGGAGTGGTGGATTTGAAAAAAAGAGGTGACTAGTAAGGAGGCGTGCAAGTATTGTTCTGGCGAACAAGTCCTGGTCACACAAGTATACTTGTGCGACATGAGTCACCACGGTCCAAAAAGAATCCATAGGGTAATACTTCAGCGACGTTGAACTCAAGCCCTTAGTATCATCCCTAGAGGCTTCAATAAGAGTGGTGTGCAAGTTCCCTTGAGAGGGAAAGGTGACACACAAGTGTCTTCACTTCCCTTAAGGGATGGACACTTAGGCGTGCAAGTATTGATGAGTTCTATTAGTTAGGTCTTATTCTTCCTCTTTAGAGCTTCCATTATAAGTAAATAATTACATTAGAAGTGTTCGGAAGACGTCAGAGAAAGACTTGGGTGACCAGAGCTTGAATCTGAGTTTTGGAAAATTCTCTCTTGAAATGGGGGGCCCACAGGGGCTATTTATAGGCCACCTGAGTTTGGGCGAAAACCCACGTTGGGTGTGCAAGTGACCTATGCACCCATGACTGGTGGGAAAGTGACTTGCACACCCAAGGCTGGCGCGCATGTATACTTTCACACATTAATGCCTTTGTGATATTCTTGATGTTCTTCCCTCTTTTTTGATTACGGTAATTCCCTTAGTCAATCTTTGGACTCTGTGACGAATGAAGCTTCAACAGATACTGAATGATCTCTATCCTAGTCAATTATTGTATGGAATTCCTATAAAATATTAAAAAATAACCTCAATTTATTTCCCACAATTCATTTCATGGGTACCGTGGGCAGTTTCAAGCCTTTCATATCCATTTTAAAAAATATAGATCTCTCGGCTCGACCATTAAATTGACGTGGGAGGGATTAATACCTAAAAACCAATGGGATCTTGGCCCAATATAAAGATATTTATAATTCATGTGAGAATTATGGAACTGTGGTGAAATCCATCACCTCAATATATTTTATTTCATCCCCAATATAACTATAATATATCATTACTCATGAACTGAGAGAATCGATGCGTGATGTACAATGTTTCCGTATATCTCTTAGAATGATTTTGGAGTTATCATGAAAATAGGAATCCAAATTAGGATCCTGTTTCCCATTTCCCATATTAGTACCATATGAGTCATGACCTTAAACATTATAAACATGGGTCAAAATTGTACAAACTTAAGTTCTATCCTATAGTAGTCCAAATCGCATGACAATAAACTACTAGGAAAAGATTCATTAAACATCTTATGTTGAAATTTCCTAAAGGGAGACCTGAAAAATTGTCAAGTATTCACTCACTAAAACATCCATCATCAGTATTTTGGAGAACCTTATGGTGTAAATGAATAAGGTATAAATCTCATTAGGTCCACATTTTATCCCTAATAAAATCCAGGCTATGCTTAGTGGACCCTATAGTCTAGTAAAATGTTTGAGTGATGATTTTTTAAATCTTCTCACCATGAGAATATATGCTCTAGGCAGGAACACAAATTTTAAGCTTCTCAAACCCTTAATTATTATTACATTTCCCATAAATCACACAACAGGATTTGAGCACTCTGGGTCATCACAAACCGACTATATCCCTTTGAAAAAAAATAGATCTCTTTTTTAACCATTCTATCAATGCATAAGGACTTAGACCCACGAACCGTGAAATAAAGGACCAATGTAGAGGTATTCTCAATCCATGTGATCCAGATATCACTGTGGAAGAAAATAGATCCCAAGGGTGATTTGGGTAATCCTTGTAACAATTATCTCATACCTTCCTCATGACCTGAGCCCTTTGGACAATGATTTAAAATCCATGTAGCAAAAAATCTGAGCATATTTGACATACTCAATGCTATGTCATCATGTTTTGTACATGGTCTCAATACTAGAATGTGACACTCCATTCCCAAACATTCGATGTCCCACACATCGTTATTCAAAACTATATGGAATAGGGCTCGAGCTTTATAGTTAGTATTTGAACTTCACTAGGAATCCAGAAACCTTTTTGTATAGACTCCATTACATACCCAACTTCAATATATAGAAGTTTGAGTTTTCACAAATATTTCATGTCCTTTGGAAGGAAGTATAGATCTTCTTTTCATGGCCATGATATTGATTCACAAGGGACTTGACGCATTGAATAAAGGCATATATCCCTTGAAATAAATGCCTTCAATCATTGTGAGTCCCAGAAACATTTTTCTATAACCTAGAACCATGGAGTGTTGTGGTTCATCCTGGGTATGACTACACCCTCACATTTTTACAAACTCAAAATTTTGGGTAATGATTTATATATCCCACACTCTAGCTATCAAAGAGGGACTAGTATCACTATTATTTAACCCTAAACTGATATTTCATCCATAAATCCTCCATAATCACTGGAAAAGAGTAGAGATCAGCTTTTCTTGGCCATGATAATGATGAATAACAGATTCCACCCACCAACTAAAGGAATATCCTACTTACAAGGTAAGAACTCTAGTCCATGTGAACCCTAAAACCCCACTATGAAAATAAGAACCTCAATGTGTTTTAGGTCATTCTTATCATGTTTTTACCATATTCCATGGTTTTCAATATCTTTTTTGAGCTAAAAGCCCCAACAATTCTGTACATCATGGTCTGAGAATAAAACCCATAAAATACAACACAACTGTGTTTCATGCTAAATGATCATAAATTACAGTAGACCATGGTCTAGGAAAAAATGACATAAAATTAGTACATCATGGTCTGAGCTAAAATAGTTTGAACTACAATATATTAATGTTTGAGCTTAAAGACCAAATACAATAGTACACCAAGGTCTAAGAAAAAATACTCTAAATATCAGTACATCAAGGTCTAAGTTAAAATACCCCAAACTAAAATAAATAAAAGTCCATGAAAAAAGACCCTAAACTATAGTGCATCAGGGTCTAAGTTAAAATAACTAAAACTAAAAGAAATATCAAGTCAGAGCTAAAAGACCCTGAACTAAAGCGATATCAAGTCCTTGATTAAGGAACCTAAACAAAATTTGTAGAAGTTACGATATAAAAGACCGTAATCTACAAAATGAAATTTATTTAGAATAAAAATCATGGAATTCCCATATCATGGTCTTAACAAAGTCATGAATCTACGACCAAGCCTATCATTATTGTAAAAAAAGAGTTCTCCCCCTATGGGATGTGCATCCTACCAAAGAAATCCATATGAAAATAATGTGTTCTCAAGATAGATGGAACACATTAATGAAAAATAATCTCATATTGGTGGGAATTCATTAGTATATCTTAAAGGGAATATATTAGAATGTCAACATTCAATTCATGGAATTGCTATTTATATGATATTATGAAAGTGATGAGTAGCACTGGATATTCAAATCGATGTAGTTAAATGACATGAACATCTTAAAGGGAAGAAAAACATGACAATATATATATATATATATCAGTAAATATATTCACCACTAATGCATGAAAAAGGTGGAATCCGTCATAATTTAGATATTTGGAAAATTGCCTTATAATTACCATAGATTCAAATTATTTTCATTCAAAACGAATCCAATTATAGGGGGATTTTTTAATGATCATATTCAAACATCACACACTTTTTCATGGAAGGATTTGTGTTATGGATATCGGGTGATGAATAAATAACATCAAATTTCATCTTCACCAACCTCATGGTACCAGAGTTTCAGCATGTCTGTTGTTCTTGGAAATTGTATTACACACTAGTAGATCCTCAAGTTCATGACTTCATCACATGGGGTAAATACTGCACAGCATCCACACCTCAATTGGCGGAGCTTCCTCATACCATATCTCATCTCACTAAGACAACAAGATGATACATTTTTATATGGATATCGCATGCATGATGTGATATCAAATAGAGAGATAAAACCCCCAATAATGATCACTTTGAGAACAATAAAACCATTATCACATACAGTATTATAACATGGCCTATATCATGGGTCATGGTTGTGTGTATAAAATAAACTTTTTTTGATATATCATGAGGAATGCTAGAATCTTTTGATGTAGATCATAAAAATATCATTATATGAGGGTTGTTGGATCATGAAAAGAAACCATGTGGACACACGATGCAAGAAGATGATCGGTAGATGGGATTTTATCATGATGCACATTGGAAGTGGACATTAACTTATACACCACACCCACATAGAAGGAAGGAGCATTCAAAGAAGAGGAGTTCCACACCTACCTGACTTGGTGTACAAATATATTTTAGTTTGTGAATAAATGGATTTAAATTTCCCCTTCTCCTGGTGCATGGGTATAATATGTTTTAATATATTGGAAATGAAGAAATTACCATCTACACTAAAAAAATTAAATCATGCGAAGTAGTTTTACGAGGTCATCACCACACCCATATACAACAGATGAGAAAAAGACAATATGAAAATATTGAGTTTCAATGATAACCCATGCATTAGAAATAACCATATCACATGAATGAAACTCCATACGGTGTTATGTGACTATGAGAAGCTTAATTTGGGTTATTTAATGTGAAATTAAGAAACTCTTGGATTGAATCAGATGACCATGTGGATCCTCCATGAAGTAGCGTGATTATAAAAAATATTTGCGTTGCATGATGAATTTGGGGAGTTTCAGTGTATAGATATTTATTTGGAAGCTAAATAATCATTGGATCTAGGAATGGGTAAGTCGGTTTGATGAATATAAGAGTATGTTTATCGAACACACCACCTAAATCGGAGGAACAAACATTATGTGATGCCCCAGCTATAAATATCAAGGGATCATGAGTTCAAGGAGAATGATGCCACAAGGATAAGCGATTTTTTATTTTACTTGCAATGTATAGCATCAAAAACGCCACATGTTTTATGAAAAAAAACATGTGAGGCCCATTATTGCATTCAAATGAAGAAGATATAGTCATATTATAACCTATCATACGAATTGGGTGCCACTCCAAAAAAATGATCTCTTTTTTTTCTAATAAAATAGATATTTTCATAACCCAAATGGATTAGACAAAAAGGTAGTGCAATATAACATGATTTCAATCTTGCGAATAGGTGATCCATTACATAATTTATCTTGCATCTCAAGCCTCCTCTCCTCCCATATCTTCTACAACATCCTAGAAGTCTAGCAGCCTCATCTTGAACATATGGTTTAACCCTTACAACTCGTACATGGACACTCATATGTCCCTTCCCACCAAGTTTATGAAGGAATAGATGTTGGATGAAGTGATGGATATGGTGGCCTTTATTGATAGCAACCAGTTTATCATTGATACACAAGAACTAGTGGTGGGTCTATTTTTTATGCAAGGTTATATAACTAAATAAATGATCTTTAAAATGGGAATTGAATTGTGTAACACATCATGAAAAATATATTTTGTACCATGTATTCTATCATGTGGAGAGATGATGAAACTTTTTTGTATATACTACATTCAAAAGGCTTGTAGGTGAATGCATGTCACGGTCATTCCTCTATCCAGAGGGAGATTAATTTAACACATACCTAGTTATGTGATGAATTTTTGAATGTGACTCATTGTTAGGTTATAATCAAGTCTTAAAAAATTTATTTGATGTGTTGTGAAATATGAACGTGGATAATATTCATGATTCGATGCACGATGTCAATCCAATAGAAGTCCTCAAAAAACACATGTAATATTCATGTGTCCATGAAAATTGTTATGCCACTACCGATGTCTTCATGTGAAGAGGATAACAATTCCATGTATAAGTGAGTGAACATTTTCTGATTCTCCATAAATTTTACTCCTTTACTCAACTATATGAGGATTTATATTTCATGAAACACCCTCATGCGGGCCTTTGGATGTGTGACACATTCATGTGGCTTGGGCTATTAGACATTCATGTGATGACTCGAAACACATTCAATTCACCCTTTTGTATGATTCCTTGACATGAAAACACCCTCGACCACTCTATGAAATCATATAGTCATTGAATATGTGACACATTGAAGGGGAGAAAAGAAATTTTCCATGGAATGGTTCGCACACCATCATGATATCCAACACTGGTCATGTTACATGCCATAGGAAATTAAAGAGACTAAATAGGACATGGTGTGAGCACCATTGAAACATCCCATATTAATCATGAGGCTCCCTCATGGAAATTTAGTGGTTGAATTCCAAAAAAACAAATATTCGGAAAATGTGGAGGGAAATCATCTACAAGATGGAGATATATTCTTGTTACAAAACTCACCCAATGAATCGCTAAAAGGGATAACAGTTTTCTAGAAATAAATTCTAATATAATTTTTAATTTCCCAAACTTTGTAAAATAAAATAATTAAAATAAAAGTTGAAGAGGAGGTATCCAGTCATAGTCATAAAATATATGTTCCAAGCCCTTGGCAGAACACAAGAAACTATAAGATCCTGGTGACATGATTGCCTCATTTCACAAAAGCTCTTTGGCTTGTCATCCTTGCCACACGAAGCACCTCATGAATGCCCAAACGATCTATCACTCCCCCATTGTATCCATGAAGAAAAAAGATGCATATTCCCACAAAATAATTGTGCATATCTATAATAAATCTATTAGTCACATGATTACCCATGGAGTGGTAGAGTAATTATCTTTGAAATTACTCATGTAATTGTGCATAAACCTCAAACATGGAAAAATAAAACCACAAAAATAAAATATGGTGGTGGAAGAAGCCTCTCACAGTTGTAAAATACTGGAAACATTCTAAATAGTTTTTCAACACTATCATGTGGGACAACGGCACAAGCTACCCAAATAAAGGGGAGACCCCTAAACATGCCATTATTTCATCATTAAATATACTAGGAAAGGCATCAAGAACCACACAAATTCATTTCAACAACAAGATTTATCTCACAATGTTCCTTGGAAATATCAATATGAAATTACAGAAGTCCTTTGATGTAACTGCAAGATAAACCAAGTCCCCATTAATTATAAATAATACAATAAAGGAGGTGTTTATAGTAGGGACTCGTGGTTACTTAAAATTTGGAGATTCACTTGGAGCGATCCATGATAGAGGCTTTCAAAGTCCTATGGTGTTATAACCCTTCGCGGAATCCATCATTTATTTTCACAAGATAAACTGTTAAAACCGATGAACTATTGGGTTTCTGATGCCTATAAATCACACAGACCAACATGAAAAATTAACCACTACTTATCACAACCAATATGATGAAATTTGAAAACGTCACATCAGTTATAAAGTAGATTTCTCTGAGTGGCTGATCTTGCAACTGAAAAGTCATCCCTCAGGTAATATGCTGGTGAACAATGCGAACAATCAAGCCCTATACATAAATCACCTTGTGTGATCATTTATATATTTCATGAGGGTCTCCTAGAATGACATAAGATGAACCTCCCACTAATATTTAAAATCATATGAGATTTAATAAAAATGGACACTGATTAAATCTAAGGAATTTTTATTTAAAGGGATAAATAAAATATTGATGGTGGAAGACATAACCAGAAAACATTTTCATTGACCATCATTTGCTTCACATGAATCATCTGATATACATGGTAGCACTAGAACATGTTTCCTATATCTCATGAGGCTCTTTCAGAAATCCATTTGGGTGAAAAAAGTTCTTATGGACATACTAGAAAAGTCACACCATCCGTCACTGGGCACACCATCTAAGTATCTACATTCCCTCTGGGGATGTCTCCCAATCCTCGTGAATTACTTCAAATACATCACCTAAAAAATATAACTACTCCATCTCAAATCATCCAAGTCGTATAGTAACAACTATTCATGGTATCAATACACCACAATACACATTATGTAAGTCACTTGTGACTCATGATGCCCTCCAAACATGTTTTCTTGATATCATGATGCCTTATAGGAGTTTCAGCTAAAAATGGGACACCCTTCGAGACAAGTCGAATTGAATCTCATGACACCCTTTATATGTGTCAGTGAAATCTTGCTACTGAAATATGGAAATATTAGCTAGATCATGTGAAACCCTCTATAAAATATATCATGCTCATGAGATAGATTCCATTACATACCATTTGGATCGTGCAATGTCCTCTAGACAAGTATAAAAAAAACATGAGACAACCTCTGCATATGCAACCCGAATTATGTGAAGTCATTTAAGAAGACCTGCTGTATCATTTAGTAGTAATCAAAAATTTCAGTAAGATACTCTTCTACGTATCAGGATGATCTAAAAACCATCATATGTTAGGTAGTCAAGTAGGCTAGAAAAATACTATAACCTCATAGTGTAATCCCCGATGAACTGAACTATGGTGACATTGATTCCTACTATAACTGTGATATGTTGGATTTCTACATGAGTCATAATCTCAACACAAAACCTCTCATTGGTTTTCCAAATATGTATACCACTTACCCAACAAAAAATGAAAAATTATCATTTCTTATCCCTTGTTTCACAGACATATCATATATCACATGGGAATATGGTGTTGTAAGCTCATATCAGTCACATCATGAGTCGCCACCATCTATGGAAATATAAGAATGAAATCCCTAACGAGTGGAATTAATAACTTGAATCAACAAAAGGGAACATACCTTGGTTCCTAAACTAAGGGAATGATTTAACTATGAGAACTCTAAATCTTTCAATAACAAGGATACGTAGGATGCCTTCCTAAGGCCTAAGTATAAATAAACATAGATTCAGATTTAATACTTATGTTGATTACATTTTGATCATATAGACCTAATAATTAACACGAGCTGATCACTCTTCCTCATCCTTTAGTATATTGGGAAATAAACAGAACTGTGAAGAATCTGATTCCTTCTATAACTAGGATACACAGGATGCCTTCTTAAGGCACATGATCTATAATAAACCCCCTCAATGCAGTCCCAGTACAGAAGTCTCACATCATGAGCAATGAAAAATGACCATTTTTACTCCATTTTTTCTCACACCGAGCATAGTTCACATGGGATTAGGGAAAATAAATAACAATTTATAATATACAACAAGTATCCACAATAGAAAAAGAATCCTCAGTGTATATTCCTGAACAAATGAAATATAACAACTCTAATTTTTTCAATAATTGTGATATGTAAGTTGTACCTCAATAAATTAATATTAAACACCTATTGTCCCAGGGGACATATATACGTACTTTATACATGATATTAAACATCATGGGTAAAACAAACTACATGGGTCTTGATTTCTACAATATCCCAGATACATAAGACTCCTCATAATGGATCAATCCCCTCATTAGAATATTAAATGTATCCTTGCATCATAACACATTTTAGAGATATTGGTTATACAACATCAACACATAAGTAGCTACCCATTAATATAAAATGATGGAGAAAATTAGATACAGATAGATAGATTCACTAAATAGACCCCAATCTTTTTCATGTGAAAGGCAATTAACCCATAATCATTTTGTTATGATAATGAGACCATATTGGGATTAGGAATATATTCTTCATCTTAACCTAAATCTCTATGATAGTCCCATAGTATTCAATAATTCCCCCCCAAAAGGGTGTGATGAGCCCAACATCACATCTTCTCAGCCAATGTGAGTCCCCAAGAGTAATTGGGCCTGAAAACCCAGATGACCTATTACCTTTGGAAATAAGGTTTCTACCCATCTACAGATTAAGAAACCATTTGGTGTTTTTAGTAAGAGATAAAAAAATTTAATCAATGTTCATTATTGTGCACAACACAACCCCCCCCCCCACCATAATCATCTATTGGGTCAACCTAAACCCCTTGATGAGGGTTCCCGATCATGCCAAAAATCCCACAAAAACAGTGATAAGGGTGAGATATATATCTAACCAACAATTTTTGTTTATGAAAGTGTATAATTTCATTTTATCCACTGCCTTTTTTTCAACTCCATATTTAAAATTATTTTACCTTAACATTGTTAAAAAAAATTCAATATTAAACCATTATATTGATACTTATAAGTTAAAAGATTTCCCATAAATGGGAATCTAATAAAATTTTATACCATTTATAATTCTAATAATATTATTAAAATAATACTATTTTTAAATAATTTTATAAAATATTTTTTATCATAAACTATCATTACTGTTGTTATGAAACTATTCATTTTATTTGAATTTAAATACTTGAATGAAGAAATGGAATTTGAATATAAACCTTAACAAAATACATAATATATTATATAAATCATTAAAATAAATGTAAAAAATAATTCATCATTATAGTATTCAATTAAAAAAATTTAGAATCATTTACTTTATTTTTGAATTAGTTGAATAAGTACTATGTATGTACACCATATGAATTTTAGCTAATTATTAAATCAAAAAATTTAAAAATAAATTGACATGATTAAATAAATAATCTAAAATATAATAATTTAGAGTCGATCTTATCCACTTTTTATCATTATGTAAAAAATGGAGATATTAAATGAAAGATAGTGTAATTTTGTATTTATTCTTTTCTCTAAATAATGTATTTGTCCTGGACAAATAATAAAGCAATAAATTTGACATATACTACAAACATGGATAGTTATAGATGAACTCAAATCATCCAATTGGATCATGGAAAATGTTAGGGATATTTTATAACCTTATCCCAATTTTTTCATAATGTTTTATCTGTTTTTCGCTTATTATGGTAACAAATATTTTCAAAGGATACTTTTTATAATGACCAATGAGACCTCATTAAAAAAATCATATGCGGATTTAAAATAATGAATAAATTTTTTCTAATTCAGTTCAAATACATTGTTTATTTTTATATTAATTTAAACCTTTAAAATGTGATGAGAATAAGTTGTCTATAAAAAATATATTCTTAAATATCAAAACTTTTTATATAAAATTCCAAAATAAAACTAATTATAATGAACCGACTTGAATTATTCAAAATATAAATTTAATCATTTTATGTTTTTAAAAATTCAAATAAAATATAAATTCATAAATTCTATAAACATAAAAATGGTTTCATCAAAATTCATTATTGTTTATATTTCATAATAAAAAATCAGTTTCCCTAAAAAAAATCACCCTTAGTTAATTTTGATATGATAATTTAAAATTTTAATTAATTTTTGAAAACTAAATTAATTATATTGTGGAATTTTGTTTTAATAATATTCATGAATAATACTTTGTTTATTGTATTATTTTCCCTTAAGAATGAAAATTCTTAATATAATTGAATATTTTATGTTACAACCAATCTACATAATGGTTAGGTGATAAAACCCATGCACAGATAACTCTTTATAAGGGTAATGCCTTAGTAACCTTTATGTAGACTAGCTATGTTATGGTAACAACTTGGTTACCTTTATATATATGATCTTCTTTATGGTAAACATTTTCAAAAACCAAATTTACATAAACACCAAATACAAATCTATTTTTGGTTTATTATATATTTCAAAGATAGATTTCATAGTTTTAAAATATGGGAATCTCTGATACCACTAAAGGGATTCAAATGATAATAAAAAACATATCAGAAGTTATTGATTTGAATGGAAATACTAGTCACATATCTCAATGGAAGCTAATATTAAACTATAATTAGAAAAATGAAGGCCAATTTTTAGTGGCCAACATTACAATAAATAAAATCTAAAACATCATTAATCATGGAATTATGGGTTTATCTAAGATAAAAAGTGTAGGAAATACATATCCCCACTTCACGGTGTATCCAAGGGCTGAGTGAATCATATATAAATTGAATAATATCTATTATACCTCTACAAAATTCTAGTTCCACTAACAAAAAAACAATAATTGTTTTTTATTCATGTGTGTGTTTCATCCTAGTATCATAGAGAAACCCACTACAACCATCATATATAATTTTTTTTATAATCGATATTAATTATTCCTGGGTTGTTGCATTTAATCATTAATTAAAACACATGAATAAATTCATTGGCATGTTTATTCATCAAATGATTGGATATCTCCACTGAATTATATGTAAAATAATACCTTATTGAATAATTTCCAACTTGGATGACTAATCAATGATTTGAAAACATGAAACCACGCACCCATAATTCATGGAAAATAAAATTTTCATATTGAATAATACAACATAGATAAATACTATACATTTTTATTATAATGGAATACCACCTTTAATGTTTATAAGTACTGTTAATAAATTATTCTATTTTTAAAAATATTCTATTTTAAATACATGTACATTTTTATATTATTTATTAATTTATTTTTTTTAATTTTGTATATATATATTTTATTTACACATAACTAAAATAATTTTATTCCATGAATTTTTTATAAAACAAAAAAAAACCCACCTTAATTGGGTAACCCAAAACCCATAAAATATATTAGTGGAATTTAGATTTATTTATCAAATCTATTTTCATCTCCCTGACTCATATCATAATGTGAATTCGTCTGTTTTTCATTTATTCTTCTTCATCATCCACTTTTTTTATCATCGAGACAAAAATCTTTTTTCCATGTGATATATTTCTAACCCCCATCCTAATGAAATAATTTTCTATGAGAAAAATACATCTTCAAATGAAATAT
Source organism: Viscum album (assembly GCA_963277665.1). Lineage (NCBI taxonomy): Eukaryota > Viridiplantae > Streptophyta > Magnoliopsida > Santalales > Viscaceae > Viscum > Viscum album. Next base: position 318,074,240 of record OY728148.1, read on the forward strand.
GATGAATTCAAATAATAAATCATCATTATTCATAATAATCATAAGAAAAAAACATTGAAAATATTCTAAAAATACCATATAAATATAACTTCATATAGATGAATTAGTCTTCGAAATCCTACATGAGGACTCACAACCTGAATCCCAAAAGAGAATCATAGAATAAAAAGATGACAATAAAAAAAATTAGATCTAGAATAATATTTTTGTTATGTCTAATGTTAATAATATCTATAATTATAGAGGATAAAATAGATTATATTTCTAGGTTTCAAAATCATGATCAAACTTTTCTAATGATTGATTCCATCCTATTAATGTTTACCTCTAATTTAATTTTTTTATAGAATTCTCTTCTCTATAAGTTACTATTGGTATAAAATTTTGGAATTTTGTGAATTAAATCGGAGACTATGACATGTATATTAATTTAGATTGCGTACTAAAAAGTGAATTGGTGGTTTTACTACTCAGTGACAAACAAATATTTATTCAGCTATATAATAAACACAACTTCTCTCTTGTGTGTTTATAAATACTATATTAAGTATATATAATAATAATATACTCTTAAAATTTTTGTATGCCATTTATTTTAACAACGTTCAAATATTTTATAATTATTGTGTTGTGGTTTTAGGGTTGCTTCTTCAATTCCAATATTTCGTAATCGTGAAATTATTTAAATTTTCAATTGCTTATCTTTTTAATGAAAATATATACTGTATAATTGTTAGTCATATGATTTAAGAAAAACATTGTATTAAATTACATTATTCTCTATACCATCATGATATTATTCAATATGGGGTTAATGATGAATTTGGATATCAATAAAAATATATATAGATTTAAACATCATGTTATTCTTGATATAAACTATAATATTATTATTATTACATCATTTTACTTTAGATCACCTTTTGAATTGTATTATTTTTCAAAATAAAGTGTGTTTTGTTAAAAAAACTGTTAAACATAAAATATTCTATTGCCTTTTTAATGAAATTAATTTTTTATCACTTTAAGGAATAATCATATTTTTATTACATATTTAATTATTTATGTTGATTTGATAGTGGTTATTTAATTATACACCTTTTAGAAACATTTCATGAAGTGTTCTTAATAATTAGATTATTTGGTTATTTGTGTAACAAATTTGATCCATATATGAACTATGTCTACAGTGCTAAATTACCTCCCACCTGATATTTTTATGAAATTTAATGAATAATAGATGATATTCATTTATGATTGATTATTTTTCTTATACCACATTTTCAACAATTTTTATTAAAAATTAATTTCTTGACATAATTTTAATTATATGAGATCATAATTGTTTTATACATTTTTAGTTGGTAGTATTACTAAAATATACACTCTATTATAGATTTCATTATAGGATATGATAATTGTTGAAACATTATTAGGTTTATTTCCACAGTATAAGCTATGATGTAGAAGTTAAGTGTTTGTACCCTTCACAATTTCCTCTCTCTTATACAAGTATGGATTTCATGATCATCATTTATATAAATAAATTGGTCTACATCAATGTGAAAATATGTAAGTTGGATTCATTATTTTTTATTTCAAAAAATGATTGGATATTAGTATGGAGACTCGAATTATATAACCATTATAGTGAGATTAGGTTCAAGTGCTCAGTGTAATGAAATTCTATTAATTATGAGGAGGTGTGGTCGGCCTATTTATCCTAGTAAGACCTTTTAAAATTTAATCTCCTTAATATTTATAGATGTATTATTTTTACTAAATTGAATATTTTCTATATTTTATGTTCCAAAAAATGATGATTATTCCATGCATTAAAAAGAGAACCAAGATTATATTTCTTTAAATGCAACATTATGTTTGGATTTTATTAAATATAACATTGAGTTTATCTTTTATTACATGGAACACTGATTATTTACATTTTTATATTCCACATCAAGTTTAAATTCAATGCGACATACTATTAAAATATTATTATTTATTATAGTATTTATCACAAAGAAATTTCAATTGGGGGTAAAAAAGGATTAACTAAATTATATAAATATATGGTTTACACATTTATATATGATGAATTATTTTTTCATAAATTAATTATATCTGGAAATAAAAACTATTTGAAAATAAGGGGAATTATTTTGTAAAAACATATTTTATGAATAGAATCATGTCTTATATCAATAAATTGAATAAATTAAGATTATTTAATTATTTAAATGAAGTTTACATATTATTTTTTCAATTTTTTTTAACATTTATCATATGTGTTTTAGAAATGACATTTGAATAAATCAAAATCAATGATTAAAAAATATATTTTTAAAAAATTAATTTTGTTGACTTTAAGGTAATTAATTTAAAATTAATTTCTGTAAATTTTATGAAATTTATTTGAATTTTTTTTTTCTGAAATAAGAATTGTAACGCCTCAACCCCAATTACCCCAAGTCGGTGCATTATTACATAACATTGGCATGATCACAAGGGATCGAATCCCGAATGACCAATATATTTAGTTGCCTTTGAAGTACTAGATACTTTTATAAGTTTTATATTACATATAAATTGAGAAAAAACAACAACATTGTCTCATTAGAACACATTAATATCCCTTATACTATCCTTTTAAGTCAGTCATAATATACTTCTCTGCATCCCCGAAAAAATAAATCATAGAAATGGGTGAGCTCAGGTACTCAGTAAGGGTAACAATATAGCTGAAACATTCATAAATAAGCCTAAATATTTATGTCATTGTATAATCCTAAAAAAAATCCTTTTTAAAATTAATCATCAACTTAATATGGAAAAGATAAATCTAATAATACCATTTACTTATTCACATGGATATTATACTAGTCGAATAGTAACATGTAATATCAATAGCCAATTTCATAATGATGGAATTCATAATACCAGACTTCATAACCACATAGTCAAAGCCTCATGCAAAGACTACAAATAAAAATTTGTCAAGGCCATGTGCCAATACACTAGTTTGTCTCATGAGACCTACAGATTCATAAAGGATATATAGCAAGCTACACCCGTCTCTTAGTAATTCCAATGCATTCCTCATATGAAAAGGTTGAAACATAACATAAACATTCGTATTAAAACTAGTATAAAAAATGTTAATAATTTAACCAAAAAATGAATGGTATAAAAATAAAACATCCACAGTCAAACATATCACAAAACCTTTAATAAAATATGTAATATTGTATCATAATAAATCAACTTCCAACAAGTGTAAAATCCATCAAAGGGTGTTGACATAGATTAAGTCAAAAATATTTGAGAGAAATAACGCTTTCTATTTTGAAATCATTTAAAATTAATGTAATTAAAAAAAGAAATAATTTTTAAAATATACTGATAAGCTTGTAAGGGATGCTTTGAAGGTGTTATAACTTCATAAGATAGCTGCACCCGCTATATAAGTTAAAAAAACATTATTTCCTTAATTTTGTCGAAAAGGTCGTAAATGACCTTGTTTGGAAACTGAAGGAAAGATTCTTTTATACCGATTTTATAAAAAGTAAAACAAGGGTATAAATAAATATATACCATAGTCTATAAAATATTAAAAATGTTTTGAAATACTTTTTTTATGAAACACGGATGTGGATGATAAAGCGGTCCCAGTAGATACTCACGTGTAAATAACCCTAGATAATGAAGATATTGTAGAATTAAACCTTACATTGTACATTTCCTTGGAAGAGGGTATGTTAACCTCCCATAAAACATTTAAATAATTGTTATTAAATTATTAATGAAACACATACATAAATATGATATCATATATGATCTTTTAATATTGGTTTGTTAATAATTTTTCAGTAGTATCATTGTTTCGAGTGTTAACGGATTCATTTTCCTTTATATTTTTTATTACATAAGTTATGTTTTTAATGGATGATTTGTATTTTATTAATATTAATAATGATATTAATTTATTAAAATTTATTTTTGAATCATAAAATGATATTTATTGTTGAATTTTTACGATGGGGAATGAATCTCATCGTGTTTGTGGAAACGGTAATCCGTACGTACGCATGAGCAAAAATACCATTCTATTGATGGTGGAATTGTATATAATTGGATGTTATATCATATATAGAGGAACATTAAAATGTTATATTTATTATTTAGATCAATTTTACTCATTATTATACCCATCCAAATAATGATGTATTTGAATAACAAACTACACCACGATGTGGAGACGGTAAGTCGTACGTACGCACGTATGGTGACTTATCATTCATAGGATATATAGAATAAGGAATATGGTTGTACCATATTTATAATTACATGACATTCTGTATAAGGTAGTAGTGTTATTAATTTGGTATGGAAAATAATAAAGAAAGAAGAAGTGGAGAAGAAAAGAACTTTGAATGAGGTGGTGAAATTATTAACTCTTTTTCGGGTGATTCCTTTTGAGTTTATCAAACGGGCTCTATAGGTTGTCTTAATGATCAAATTAAGTCCTATAGGATAAATTGAGGGTAGTTTTTATGATATTTGAGTAGGTCCTGGCCGATAAAAATGGATTTAGATGTGTGAAATTAAGAGAAGGGAAGTACCCTTTTATAAGAGTGGTGAGGGTCACTTTATGTAAACCTTGAAATATTTTTTTATTATACATTCATATTTAGTTTATAATGGATCCAAAAGGATTTATTTCAAGTATAAGGTGGGAATGGGTCGAAAACCTCTCAACTAGTAGGTTTTAGATAGGTTTAGGTCACCATATTGACCTTATATTTTAGATTTAACTCTTCGTAAAATAGTTTCACATTTACCATGTCTCTTTTATTTTAATATTATATGGTAAATAAACATATAATAAGATGTCAATAGAACCCCAAGTGGTTAATTAATGACATATCTATAATTATATAAGTCCTTTGTCTGATCTTTATAATTTTAGAACAATTATATCATTTAATAATATATTATTTGTTTTAAAAACTCATTTATGTCACTTTTGACACTATTTAGTATTTGTATTTTGTTAAATTCCTAAATTGATTATTTCAAAAAAAAATTGTTTAATAAACCCTAAAATGTCATTTTAACCTATAAAATTCGTGGAATTCATCAAAAGTCTCAAATTAGATTTATTTTGATATTTATAATATCAATTAATTTAATATTTCATTATTAACATAATTACTCCATCATTATTGTGTCATAAATAAAATTTAATTATTCAATGTATAAAAATTATAAATAAAATTTCATTATATAGGAAATATTTTAATATTTCTAATGAATATTTATAGTCAAATTTATCTTATGTGAAACCCTATATTAAAAAATTTTTAGATATGAAACATTGAATTTTGCAGTTTTTACTCTTCCATAAATAATATAATAATAAATGTCCAAATCTAATATAAGTGGACCAAAAGGATCAAATTTTATTCTTAGGTTTTTTTGGTCGAAATACTCTTATACAATAGAATTAGGACTTTTGTTATGGTAATAATAATATCATTTTTACTTTTAATTACCCTATTTACTTTTAATCGTGGTAAATAAAAGTCAAAAGTTATTATTCATAAAAAAATATTTTCATCATATTGAACCAAATTTTATGTAATAATATCAACCTTTTCTTTTAGAGTTTTGAAATTAATTTAATAGAAGTGATAAAATTACATTTTATGCTGAATTTCTAACGAGTCTAGAAGGTTGGTAAAAGACGGTAAAAATTTCAATAAACTTTTATATATCTAATTTTATTATAAAATGACTCCAATGAATTAAATTATACTAATATAGGTATTATGTATCTAGTTTGACATAAAATAAATTTAAATAAAATAAATAATTACTTAAAAAAATTGTTTTTAAACAATAACGCAGTGTTTTTCACTATTCATCAAAAAATGAATGTTTTTAGAAAAATACCAGAAAATCACCCTAAGATAATTTTGATAATCCAAACCCAGAAATGATGTCCATTTTGAAAAAAAATTACAATACTTCAAAATGTGGTTATTACTATTCATAACGGCTAGTTTGATTTTTCAGGGTGTGCTAAAACTCTAAGTTTCTTACAACGCAAGATATTACATTATTAAAAGGAAAATGTTTCATGAAATCTTGTGGGGTTACATTCTCCCCTCGTTCAAATAATTTCGTCCTAACAATTTCTAAAATATTACTACATTAAAAGATTTGGGTGGTTCTTCTTCATAAGATCCTAGAGTTCCCATGTATCCTCTCATATCTTATGATTTCTCGATAGATCATTTACCAGATGAGTCACCCGGTTTCTCAACACTTGTTCTCTGGTATCAAAAATCTTGAAAATCTCTTCATAGTATGAAAAATCTGGTTCTAGTTCATTTTCCTCATATTTGAGTACATGCGTTGGGTCTGGCATGTATTTTCTCTACAATGATACGTGGAACACATTATGAACTTGGGAGAGAATTGGCGACATTGTGAAATGATAATCTACAACTCCAATTAGTTCTTTAATTTCGAATGGTTTAATGTACCTAGGACTCAATTTACCCTTCTTACTAAAATTTATTACAATTTTCCATGGATATACCTTCGAAAAACAAGATATCATTCTGGAAATTCCAAATCATTCCTTTGGTTATCGGCAAAGATATTTTGCCTACTTTGACATACTTTGATGTGGGTTTGGGTAACCTTCACCTCTTCCATTATTTCCTCAACATGTTCTGGGCCTACAAGTTTTCTTTCTCCAACATCATCCCAACAAGTTGGTGTGGGACATCTCTTTCCATATAACGCTTCATATGATGCCATCTAAATACTTGAATGGAAGCTATTGTTATAGGAAAATTCCACCAGTTGATCCCACATACCATGAAAGTCATGTGAGAAAGATCTCAACCTGTCTTCTATGTTTTGAATAGTTCGTTCTTATTGTCCATCAGTTGGAGTGTGGGAGGCATTGCTCAAATAATGTTATCCAAGGCCTTCTAATGACTTTACCAATATCTTGATGTAAAATAGGGATCACGATCAGAAAAAATTGATCGAGGTAATCCATGAAGTCTTAAAACATCATTAATATATAGTCAATATAAATGTTAATGTGGTAAATCATCTCTTATTGTAAAAAAAGTGTTGACTTGGTATGAAAATCAACAATGAGCCATATTGAATCATTCCTTCTGGGATTATTTGTTAGCCCCATGAAAAAGTACAAATTTATATGATCCCATTTCCACTAAAATATGGGAATAGGTTGGATGACTCCTCTAGGATTTGGTCTTCTAGCCTTCACCTATTGACAAACCATATATCTTGACACATAATCATCAATATACATCTTCATGAGTCCCACCAAAAATGTTCCATCAAATCTCTACACATCTTACTGCTACTGGGGTGTATAGAGAAATTGTAGTTATGGGCATCATCCGATAATTCCCTTTTTAGATCATCTATGTCAGGAACACAAAGTCTCTTCCCAAATTTCAAAATATCATCTTCATATATGAATTCGATCAATCTCCCATAATTCACACCTTTATTTTTCTTTTGAAACTCCACATCATCAGTCTGATAACTTTTTATTCTTTCTAGTAAACATGGTTTAGCAACCATTGGAAAAAAATTATTGATGTTTCACCTTCCCTGATTATTCCCATATCCATCTTTTCAAGTTCCATGAACATAAGATCCCTTTAAACTCTCATCTTGTTCAAAACTCTATGATCCTTTATACACAAAACATCTTCCACCTTATTTTCCATCCCTAGGTGGTAGTGGATAGTGCAATCATTATCCTTGAGTAGCACGAGCCATAACCTTTGCCTCATGTGGAGTTTTCTTGGTGAGAAAATATACTTCAAGTTCTTCTGATCAGTATATATCTCAAATTTTTCACCATAGATATAATGTCTTCAATTATTCAAAAACAATATTCCTGCTACTAACTCCAGATTAGGAGTGGGACAGATTTGTTCACGAATTTTTAGTTGTTGTGATGCATAGGAGATAACTATTTCATTCTACACAAGGACACAACCAAGTCTTTTCCCGGAAGAATCACTATAAATAAAAAACGAATCATTCCCTGACGGTAGAGTTAATATACGAGAATTGACTAATCTTCTCTTCAATCCATCAAAAATTTACTCTCATTCTTTTGTCCAAACAAATTTAAGCATTTTATGTGTGAGCTTGGTTAATGGGTTAGCCAATCAGGAAAAATTATGGACGAAGCGCAGATAATAACCTGTTAAACTAATAAAATGGTGCACCTCAGTTATACTCATCAGTGCTGGACATTACTAGATTGCCTTGATATTTTAACGATCAACAGAGATTCAATCCTTAGAGATAATGTAGCCATGAAATGAAAGCTCATTGAGCCAGAATTCACACTTTCTGAACTTCCCATATAATTTTTTTATTCTAAGAGTCTTTAGAATAGCATGCAAGTGAATTTAATGATAATTATATCTTTTAGAGTATACCAATATATCATCAATAAATACCACTAGAATGTCATCAAGATATTCCTTGAAAATACTATTCATTAGATCCATGAAGTCAGAGGGTGCATTAGTGAGACCAAAAGGCGTTACTATAAAATCGTATTGCCCATACCTGGTACAATATTCTCTCATCAGAATATCTTACTTCTTCAAACACAACTGAAGATATCGAGATTGAATGTCAATCATTGAAAAATATTGAGATCCATGAAGTTGACCGAATAAATCCTCAATGTGAGGTAGGGGATACTTGTTCTTTTTTGCTATTGTATTGATCTCTATGTAGTCAATTCACAACCTCATAGATCCATATTTCTTCATAACAAAAATAATGGGGGCTTCCCGTGGAGAAACACTAGGGTGAATAAACCACTTATTATTCAATTTCACTAGTTGTTTCTTTACTTTCACTAATTCCACGGTGGAAATTCTATAAGGGGTATTTGATATGGGACTTGAACCCGAAATTCAATCAATGGAAAACTCAATTTCTCATTTTTGAGGATGTCCATGTAAATCCTAAGAAAACACATCAACATATTCTTGAACAATAGGTACATCCTTTATTTGAACATTCCTTTCCTCACCCATAGTTATTTCATTCTATCCCCCCCAATAATTGAATTTATTAGAGTTACTAGGGGTGGATCTAGATAAGAATATGATGGTGACATTTCTACTCTAAAGATAAGGTACACCTTAACATCATCTAAAATTGTAACCTCCTTCTTATTACAATAAATTTTTACATCATGGTCCAAAAGCCAATCTATTCCGAGGATTATATCAAATTCAATCATGTGTATTATGATGATATCTGTAGATAAATAACTTTTATATGCATATAATGGGAACTAATTCAGAAAAGATTTGTTCCAACAATAATTCCCTTTGGAGTTTTGAATGAAAAATTCCTTGTTAAATCAAATTGAAAATATATAATTTTCAGAGAAAACTGGGAATATATAAACCAATGTGATGGTCCAGAAACAAATAAAGTATCAGATAAATTTGAGGAAACCATTATATTACCTTACACCATGTCTTTAGGAGCTTCAACCTTAGCAGTAGTGATCGCATAAGCTTGGCCTTTCTCCCTTGGCTTTTTCTGAGGTAAGATTCCTTGGAACTTAGGACATTCGTTGGCATAATTCCTCTTTTCTCTACAATTCTAGCATTGAACATTGACAGCCACTTTCTTTCCCTTGCAATCAACAGCTTGGTGGCCTTATTCACCACACTTATCACAGACTCTCATTCCCATCAGAAAAGTACCGAGGTGTTTCTTCCCACATTTACCATAATATGGATATTCAACATTTCCCTTCTTCCACTTATTTCCATTTCTATAGTGTTCAATAGATCTCTTCTTATCTTTCTTTTATTTAATGTCATAAAAATTAGAGAATTCCTTTTCAATATTTATAGCACATGATACAATATCTTTATATGATGAGAAGGATTGTGAGACTAATTATTGACGGTAAAATGGTTTTAACTCATCAAAAAATCGATCAATATTACTCTTTAGGTTGCGTATATAATCTCTTGAAAGCCCTAATATCCTTGTAAAGTTAGCCTCATACTTTTGGACATTTTCAATGACCTTTTAATTCAAACTCAGAAATTATCTTTCCATATCCGTTCGATGGTCACGAGGAAAGTATTTTTCAAAAAAATCTCTTTAAACTCCCTCCATTCCATATTTGATACTTCTTCATCCTCCTTTGTGTTCTGAATTAATAACCACCATTGATCTGCATCTCCCATAAGGTGATAAACTATCATGAAAACTTTTTCCATTTCTCTACTCCTAAAAGCATGAAATATTTTTTCTATGGAACTTATCCATTGCTCAGATACAAATGGATTTTTAGACCTATTGAACATTGGTGGTTTTTGACTAATGAATTGGTCTAACATTGATCCTATGCATTGTAGATATGGGTGCTCTATATGGGTATGGTTGTTATTCATAACTTGAGCGAGTTGTTCCATTATGGTGGTAAGCTGATCAACACTAGTTGCATCACAAGATCCACTATAATTATCTTGAGTATGAGGGAAATCCCTTTATGGATTATGTGAGTTGATATAGTTTACATTCCTTCTACTAGGCGCCATTTCTAAACTATGTCATACACTAGATTAGTTTATGAATTTCATTACATAATTCCAAACTTTAAAAACACTTAACATAAATTGAAATGCTTATGGATATAATACGTAATAATAATAATTTTTTATTTGAAGAGGTATATACTCATAAATCCTTCATAATGGTTTGTAATGAAAATGTGAATTAACCTAAGCATATCCCATGGGATTGTCAGAACTAAGAGTACAGTAAGGCCCATGGTCATGTACCTGGATACCCCGGGTTAAGCCTGAGACTCATTGTCAGTGTTTCCACAGAGAGGTACAGTTATGCCAGAGCCACCTCTACATGCTCGTATACAAACATGGATTTATTACTTGGAAGACTCACAAAATCTCAACATTACCAAAATTCTAGGATTTTCTTCTATACAAATCTTTAAAGTCTTTCTAAGGGTAATGTTGTTTAATAATATTTTTTCTAAATCTAGATTCAAAATTGTGTACTAAACTTCCTATGATACCAATTGTAACACCCCAACCCTAGTTAACTAGAGTTGGTGCATTATTACATAACATTGGCATGATCACAAGGGATCAAATCCAGAAATACCAATCAATTTTGTATCCTTGGAAGTACTAGATAAATACAAAAGTTTTACATTACATATAAAATGAAAAAAAAACAAAATTATATCCTTTTAACACATTTATATCACTTAGAATATCCCAACAGGTCATTCATAATATACTTCTTCACATCCTGGAAAAAATAAAACACAGAAAGGAGTGAGCTCTAGGGCTTAGTAAGGATAACAATATAGATGAATCTTTCATAAATAAGCACAAACATTTAAGGCAATTTATAATATTAAAACAAAAGTCTTTTGAAACATAAAATTTAGTATAATATGGTAAAGATAAATAAAATTATACCATTTACTTATTCACTAGGATATTCTACTAGTAGAATAATCACATGTAATATCAATAGCCAATTTCATAATGATGGAATGCATAATGATAGACTTAATAACCACATAGTCAGGGCCTCATGCCAAGACTACAAATAAGATTTTTTTTCAAAGAATTGTGTCAAGACACTAGTTTGTCTCATGAGACCTACTAATTCATCGAGGAGCTATAGATGGATCCACCCATCACGTACTATGTCCAATGCATTCCTCATATGAAATGGTTGAAACATAACATAAACATTCATATTAAACTAGCATATGAAATTTTAATACTTTAACTACAAACAATAAATGGTATAAAAATAACACATCCATTGTTAAACATATCATGAAACCTCAAAAAAAATATCTATGATTGTATCATAATAAATCAACTTCAAACAAGTGTACATTCCATCAAATGATGTTGATATAGATGAAATCAAAACCGTTTCATAGAAATATATATTTCTATTTTGAAATCATTTAAAAGTCATGTAATTATAGAGGAAAACATTTATTTTAAATATATTATTATAATATTGTAAGGGAATATTCAAAGGATTTATAATGGCAGAAAATAGCCTCACCCACCGTATAAGTTTAAAAACATTTGCTCCCTAATTTTGATGAAAATGTTGTAAAGGACCTTGTTTGGAAAATGACGGAAAGCATCCTTTATGAAGACATTAAAAAAATTAAATCAGGGGTATAAATTACTTTAAACCATAGTCTAGGAAATAGTAAAAATGTTTTGAAATACATTTTTAAGAAACATTGATGTGGATGATAAAGAGGTGTCTATAGATACTCGCTTATAAAAAATCTCAGATATTGAAGAGATAGTAGAAATAACACGAACCATGTACTTTTCCTTTGTCGAGGGTATGTTATCCAATTTTAAAATAGGTAAATAATTTTTATTAAATTATATAAGAACCAAATACATATATATGATATCAGATATGTTTTTCTAATATTTCATTGTTAATAATATTTTAGAAGTATCATCATTTCGTGTGTTAACTAATTCGTTTTCCTTTATATGTTTTGTAACGTAAGTCATGTTTGTTATGGATAATATATATTTGATTCATATCCAGAATGATATTATGTTCTTAAAAAAAATTAACCAGAAAATGATATTTATTATTGAATGGTTAGGATGGGGAATGAATCTCATTGCTTTCACGGAGACGGTAATCCGTACATACGAACGAGCGACAATACCATTCTATTGATGATGGAATAGTATGTAATTGGATGGTATATCATATATAAATAATCCTTAAAATATTATATTTATTATTTACATCAATTATAATCATTATTATACCCATCCAAATAATGAAATGTTTGATTAACAAACATCATCATGACGTGGAGACGGTAAGCCGTAGGTACGCATGTATGGTGACTTGTCATTCATAGGATGAATGGAATAATGAATATGGTTGTACCATACTTATAATAACATCACAATATGTATAAGGTACTGGATTTATTATTTTGGTATGGAAACGACAATAAACGAGGAATTGGTGGAAGAAATGAACTTTGGAAGAGGTGGTGAAATTATTACCTATTCTTCGGGTGTTTCCTTTTGAGTTGATCAAAAGGGATCCTTAGGTTAAATTTATGATCAAAGTAAGGACTATAGATCAATGTGAGGGTAGTTGGGAGGATATTTGATCAGGGGTTGGCTGATCCAAATGGATTTGGATGAGTGAAATTAATATAATTGGAAGTACCCTTTTATAAGAGAGGTGAGGGTCACTATAGGAAAACAATGAAATATTATTTTATTATAAAATCTTATTCGGTTTATAATGGCTCAAAATAGATTTATTTAAAGGTTAAGGTCGTTATTGGTTGAAAAACTCTCAATCAATATGTTTTATAAAGGTTTATGTGACCATATTAACTTTGTCTTTTAGATTTAGCTCTTGGTTAAATTGTTTAACATTTACCATAAATCCTTTTATTTTTATATTATATGGTTAATAAACATACTATAAAATTCAAAGAGAACCCCAAGTGGTTCATTAATGACATATAAATTATTATATAAGTCATTTTGATGAATTTTAGGTATTTATGACTATTATATCATTTAATAATATCGTATTTGTTTTAAAAACTCATTTGTGTCAATTTTGATACTATTTAGTATCTGATTTTTGTTAAAGTCCTAAGCACTTGATTACTTCGAAAAAAAATAATTTTAATAAACCCAAAAATGTAATTTTAACCTATAAAATTCTTTTAATTCATCAAATGTCTAAATTTACATTTATTTTGATATTTATAATATCAATTATTTTAATATTTTATTAATAAGGTAATTACTGCATCATCATTGATTATAAATAAATTTAATTATCAAATGTCTAAAAATTAATAATAAAATACAATTATGTAGAAAATAGTATTATCCTTATAATGAGTATTTTTAGTTAAATTTATATTACATTTAACCCCATATTAAAAATTTTTTATTTATGAAACATTAAATTTAACACTTTTAACTCTTCTTTAAATTAAACAATAATAAATTTCGTAATCTATTCCAAGTGGACCAAAAGAATCACATTTTTTTCCTAAGGTTGTTTTTGGCCGAAATACACCTATCTAATATAATTAAGACATGTGTTAGGGTAATAATAATATCATTTTTACCTTTAATTACCCTATTTACTTTTAACCGTCCTAAATTAAAGTCCAAAGTTACTATTCACCAAAAATTATTTTCATCTTATTGATCCACATTTTACTTACCAATATCAACTACATCTCTCGGATTTTTTAAATTCAATTCACATAAGTGTTAAAATTATGTTTTATGAAAATTTGCTAATCTGCCTATAAGGTGGGTAAAAGACGGTAAAAAGTTCAATAAAATTTTTATATATCTAATTTTATTATAAAATGACTCTGAAGAATTAAATTGAACTAATATAGGTATTATGTACCTATTTTTACATAAAATAATTTTAAATAAAATAAATAATTATTTAAAAAAAAGTCGTTTTTAAACAATAACGAAGTGTTTTTCACTATTCATCAAAAATTGAATGTTTTCAGAAAAATACCGAAAATTTACCCTAAGCTAATTTTGATATTCTAAACCCAAAAATTATGTCCATTTTGAAAAATAAAATTTATAAATTTTCAAAAAATGGGTATTACCATTCATAATGACAAGTTCCATTTGTCAGGGTGTGTTAAAACTCCACGTTTCGTACAGAGCAAGCTATTATATTATTCAATGGAAACGTATCGTGGAAGCTTGGGGTGTTACAAGAATGTCGAATTTTTCATAGGTTTAATTTTTAAAAAATTAATAAGAGGATAATTTTTTATGTGAGACATGAAAAATATAGGATTTTATTAAGTTTTTTCAATTATTTTAATGAATATAAAAAAATATAAAGGGTTCAAAGGTAAATTGTGTTCAATTATTTTTCTATTAAAAATTTTATTTCATTTGAATAAATTTCTTTTTAAATTTTAATATAAATGTTTTTTAATCTTATGAAAATTTTTAATTTGAAAAATTAATTTCTCATTACGTCTTGGGGATTAATTTTAAATTACAATTTTCTACTTATTTGAATGGAAAAGGCACTAAAATATTTAAAATTTTAAGCAGGAATAATTTATATATAGTATAAGATCAATTTAATTTTTTACAATAATGGAATGTAAATTTTTTAAGAAAAATATTTACCATATTTAAGGTTATGATGTGTTTACGAGTGGGTTAAAATATAAATATAAGGGTTAAAAATGATAAAAAAAACATCTCCGAAAACCATTTTATAGATATATTTACACATTATATATTTCATTTTTGGTAATTTTCACTTTTGGATCTCTTTTTCATGTGAAATTTTTTTATAGACGTTTTTCTTTTCAAAAACTACAAATGTGCCACTCACCTTACATATAAAATGCCACCCCTCTCCTCTACTACTCATATACCCAAAATTCATTCTTTCAAACAATACCTTACCAAATTACGTCCTTAATTCTATAATATCTTCCTATAATTCATATTTTGATCAGAAATCCAATTTAAGAATCAATTGGGTGAAAATTAGATGAAATTTTCTGGAAAAGAGGTACCATCCATAAAAGCGATTTTTATGATATTTATTCATCAATCTCCTTAAATTCTTATTAATACATTATTGTATAAAATATTTTTATATTGCATGTACTAGTTTGTTATTATTTAAATTTAATCACCTTAATACTTATTTTCTTCCATCAAATGGGTTGTGAAATCCTTATTAGTGTGTACATCGAACTATCACATCACAAACTGACGTTATTCATTTTTTATAACCACCTATCAAGTATTTATATAATGTTGGAATTATTATTTATATATGATATATATGATATTTTAATAATTCATGAATAATTATATAACTTTTTTATTCTTACCTTCCATTTCATGCGAATACGATAAATTCATTCCTATGTAAAGCAAACTAGCACTTTACAATGAAGTGAAATTTATTCACACTTTACATGAAATTTGATAATGATTTGTTTAATTAATATATGGGATAAATAAAAAAAATGAATCTAAAATTGTAATATTTTATTTACCATTTATTCTATCTTTCAATCGAGAAAATGGAAACAATGTTTATGTATACAGTTGACACTCCTTCCGTCACAGAGTCTAAAGATTGGAAAAGGGAAATGACATAGCACAAATTGATTCAACTATTGAAGAAAACATCAAATATCAACAAAGGGATGAACAAAGAGAACATTGCTCATAGGTCGCACAAGTTCCCACATAGTTGCGCAAGTCTGCTTGCGCGATGCATAATGATCGCACAAGTGACTTGCGCGACCTAAGTGATAACCGCCCGAGGTCTTCTCCTACCTATAAATAGACCTTGTGGGCCCCCCATTTGAGGAGGAATTTTTCCGGAAACTCAGATTTAAGCTCCCGACACCCTAGTCTCTTCTCAAAGCATCCAAAACACTTCTAAGGTAATTTCTTACCTAGAACGGAAGATCTAAAGAGGGGGAGGAAGTCCTAAGTGTTGAAACTCATCAACACTTGTGCACCTAACTGGCCAGCCCATAAGGGAAATGGCCACACTTGCGCGCTGCCTTACTCTTTCAATAGAACATGAGAGCCCCTCTTCTGGAAAAACCTCAAGAGGATTCTAAAGGCTTTAACCAATAGTCTCTCAAGTATTACCATGCTGATTAACAATCACGCAAGTACCCATGTGTCGCGCAGGTACACTTGCACGACGAGGACATGCACACCCACGCAGTACCTGTGCGCCTGCCAGGACTTGCACGCCCCTGCCTTTTTTTGGGTGCCCTTCTTGGCCATTTTACCCCTCTTAATTCATTCCACCTCTCCTATTCAAGATTCAGTCTTCAAGACAATCTTTAAATCCATTTATGGCATGATTTCTTGATTTGACTTACTTATCTGAAAGGAATTCTGTTGAATATCTCTCAAAACCAAGTGATTTACACATCTTTATGTCACTAAAGATTGATATTTCATTCATTCAACCTCATCCTTTACGATGAGAGAACTCATTAACCTGGGCCTCCTTTTCTGGAGTAAGCCCAGTCCTCTAATATGGGCATCCTCCTCATGAGTAAGCCCCATCCATAATTTCATTAACGTGTGCCTCCTTTTCAGTAGTATGCCCCAGTCCCCTAATTTGGGCATCCTCCTTAGGAGTAAGCCCCAAGTCCCTTAATCTGGGCATCCTCCTTAGGAGTAAGCCCAAACCATAATTCTCCAATTTGGGCATCCTACTTAGGCGTATGTCACAAACCTTAATTCCCTTCACCTGGGCCTCCTTTTCAGGAATAAGTCCCAGTCTCAAATATGGGAATCCTCTTCAGGAGTAAGCCCCAAGTCCCTTAAATTTTCAATTCTCTTAACATGGGTATCCTTTTCATAAGTAAGCCCCAGTCTTAATTTTTCTTAACCAGTCCTAATTTACCTTTAATCTGTGATTCCTTCTCAAGAGTAAAATAACCAATCATAAGTCCTCTCAAAATTTGGGCCTCCTTTTTCAGGAGTAATCCCCAATTTAGAGTATTCAAATCTCCAAGAAGCACATATACCTTTGTGGACCCTATTCCTGGATTTCTTCCCTGAAGTAAATCCTAATATTTATTTATCTGGGCAGTCATACATACATAATCCCCACATTATTTCTTATGATTGCATCTTTCATGGAACAATTCTTTGATTTTTACAAATACCTCATGTTTTTCACACCGAGTATGACTCACGTGAGCTTAGAGTGTAAAAGTAATTATGACATCATTCTTTGAGCCATCAATCATAATCAACATACTCCCTTACTCGAACTACGTGGGTTCTGATTCTTTTTCGAAAACAAAGGATAAGTAGGTAGCCCATCTGCGGGTTCAATCCCAGCTCTGAAATAATATATATCCCTCTGAATGACAGCAAACTTCAAGTACCCCACTGAGTGTCTTTAAAACCAGCATGTTCATCATAATTAACAAGAGACTTCTATATAAATGTGTCGAAGGATACCATTGACCAAGAATTTGTAATAAATACAGATGATTATCTATCAATGAAGAACCTCAAATACTTATAACATATTCCCTAAATTTCCTACATATTTAATCATTGATTGTCAGATCTGAAGGAAAACTCATTTTATACTTGGTAATGTAATAAGGATTCATGAACATAACTTAAATCTATAAATAGAGTCTTGGAGTAAACAATAATTCCCCTCAAAAAGGTGTGATGAGTCCGACCTCCCATCCTCTCGACCAATAAAAATTCCTAAGCATCGTCAGTCCACAAACTAATGAGCACCTACCTTTGGAAAGTATGTCCAAATGGATGTGGAATCATTTGATGTTTCTGGTTCTACGAACAAACTCATTAGAAACCGACCAGAATGTTTGAACCTCCCATCAAGGAGGTCATCCCGAAATTCCAAGGGGAAACAAAAATGGTGAACCCGACGTGAATCCTTAACCAAGTTAAAATAATGTTTTACATATTTTTTAGGCTGCTATTTAAAACTCAATAAGAGGGCCAACAAAAACAATCATTGACATATGTGCTCATCCAAAAGATGTAGTGGCTGAATTTATCTTGATTACATCTATTATATCAAACAGGAACTCTTTTCCAGGATCATTTGCATTTCTAGAATGGCTTCTCTCATGTTCAAACCTATGAATACTACTGCTACTCCTACTGGATCTTCATCCACTATGAAGAAGATATCACCAACTCAGCGTCTTCAATGCTGGGTATCAAACGTGCTGGTTAAGAAGTACCATCAACATGGTACCATCCCAACTCAGGAGGCTACTCGACAAGCCCTCCAAGTGAACAACTCACACCGGTCGTCCGGACAATGATGACCAATGATCCAGAAGCAGGCGGTGCTGACTACCATCTCCAACCGTTTCAGGTCGGTATCCCCCAAACACAATCACCATTTTCCCCCTTATTCTGGGGACGTGAATGTGCAGGTCCCTCAGGGCCTTAATTCAAGCAAACAGGAGTCCTTCCTGAGGGCTCCCACCAAGAATCACCGCCAGACTCGTGCAGCAGTGCGCCCTCAACATGATGAGGGTACCGACTCCAGGCGTTCGGCTCAGGTTCCTCTAACCCAAGCATGCAAGTTGAATCGCCAGAGGAGATGTCCAGTTAACAGTGAGCTGGTTCTCATTTCTGCCATCTCCGGAGAAGTCCACCAACCTTACTTGGTGGAAAACAATGAGCAGGCACACAAACCTTCCCATTTTAATTCCGCTGTGCAACAGACACGTCTGGCAGCATCTCGCCAATCCTGCCAGGCAATTCCGGCGGAGTACTATAGGCAGGAACATACACCTATTTATACATCATCATCTAGTCAGCAGGCTCGTCTGACTACATATGATGAATCTCATCAAATACGTTTGGAGAAGTGTAATCAGAAGGAACATACACCTGTAAGTACTAATCAAGCCTACCAACAGTCACACTTGGTAGCATTCAGAGAAGTTAATTGGAAAGACCCGATGAAAAATAAGAGGCAGAATCAACTCTCTACCCCCACACTTGAGTAATGTCAGGATTCACTGATAGGAAAATGAGGACAGGAGCAGGAACATACACCTACTCCAAGCCCGAAATGGACGTATATCCCCATTCCGGCAGCTGAAGTCACCAAGCATATTCTATCAATGGTGAAAGAGAAGAAGTAAATCCCTGCTCATATTCTGGACACGTTCCAGGATATTATAACAACTTCAGCAGCATCTCAGGGTAGGACACATAAATCTATCCCTACCAGTTAAGTGACACATCAACAATTCACTCCGGAACCGACACACACATATGTTCCAGTCAAAGAGGGTTGTGGGGCATACTCCCCCATATCATACGGACAACCAAGTCAGGCACATACACTTGATTTGAGTGGAGATCGTCAGCCTAACCTGGCCATCTTTCCTGATCAGGAACATACACCTGCTCAGAGCTGCCACTTTTGTCAACAAGTGGTTTCCAATGCGGGTAATAAGGCATCTATGAAAAATACATGCCCATTACAGTCAAGCGATCAAGAGCCAATCTGTAACAAGGCCTTGCTTGATGCTGGAGTTCTTGAAGCCCTCAGATAGTTTTCCGTTGAAATTCAAAATTCTACTCCCTCATTTCCCAATAGTGGGAACATTAATTCCTAAGGTCATCAATAGAAACTTCCTCATGAAGGCTTGCTTCATGACAATTCAGTCGATCTCAATGTTTCATCTTCAGATGAGAGCCACAGGAACCCTTAGTGTGGTCAGAAGACCAAGGAGCAAGAGATATCATCTTTTGTTGTAACCCATTATGGTGGTCCTCCCCATGATGATGAATTTCTCTACGAGTGTCCTCTCCATAGTAGTGATTCACATTTCCCGGAAAATGCTCCAATGGACAATGTAGTACCGAGAAATCCCTCTTTTCTTGAGGCACTTGAAAATGTGAAACCAGTCATGTCTGATGCTTGATCACTAGCAGGTGAAATACTTTCTCAATCAGAAGATAGCCCAGGGTGTAGGTCATTCTCCGAACCACCCCTAAGTCATGTATCTCCTAGATTGATCAATTATTTCTCTACCAATCCTATTGAATCCAATGAAGCAACATGGAAACAACAACTCTCGTCAAATCAGGTAGAAGAATCTTCATCAAATGATAAATATGAAATGTTGATCATGAGAAAACAACTGGAGAATGGTGATGTGACAGTCATGTTTTGGCCTCTGGATGACTCTCAGTATGACATTCCAGAAATTATGACAGAAGATGAAATTCATGATATTCATCTCCACATATGGAATACTCTTTGTCAGTTGAAAAAGAAAGTATTATCTTATGATGAATATGAAAATCATCTTAAGATAATATAAGGTTTACAACGTTAGATTGATTTGGCGTCTCTATCAGTATCTCGATATTCGAATGCTGAAAAGAAGCAGAGAGCCCTTCAACGTTCATGCCTTTGCACACTAAGAAGATTACATCAGTTAATTTCCAATGCCCCATCTGGTATTCATGCCAGAGGATGGGGTGTTCATGGAGCACTGCATTTCATGGTTCTCTCCAATCAGCAAAGCCCACCGAAAATGGTATCATGCAATGTTATTGCCCATGGACTACCATAGTCAATGGGCTTTGTTTGTAATCAAAAGATTGCCCAAGAACATGCCTCAAATAGTTCCTCTCAAAATCAAGAATACAGAAAACAATTTTTTGAATTACTCCTACATCAAGAAAACGAGAATATTGAACAAGCCTCTCATATGGAGAAAGCACATAATCAAGTGACAAAAGTGTCAGAAATCATCCAATGGTCTTTTGAACCAGGTGATAAAAGTGGATACATGTTAATGCATCCAACTAATTTCCAGACTAAGGTTCTCAAGAACAGGAGAGCTTTTATGAAAGTCTCAGACATAGCATGTCAAAAGACACCCCAGCTCACCAGACTGGGGACTCTTTTAAACCAACACTCGGAATCATCAAATAGGATTCGAGGAGACGAGCGGAAACAGCATGAATAGCCCCAGTCCACTAGACTGGGGAATTTTTCAAATCATCAATCCCCTCCTCAGAGAAATTTGGTCTTTTCTCGATTGGGGAAGAATCCTCAAGAAGAATGAAGAGCCAAATTATCAGGAGATTCCCTCCAAATTACGATTCGTTGAGAAGTTCCTGAGGGATCGAATCAACACAAGGAAATGTCTCATCAAAGACATGGATGAATACAATATCACATAAATGCTGATAGAAGGGAATTGATGAGTGATTCATCAATCAATGTCGTCATTGTCGTTATTGCTAATCCACCAGATGAGGCTCACTCAGGGGACTCAAATGAAGAGGTTCCTGCTCAAGAAGATGTACGCATCGACACAAATGAAGAAGGTGTGCGTACACGAAATCAAAGGATTACTCATAACCTAGGTAATCCTTCGAGTAACC
Organism: Viscum album; assembly: GCA_963277665.1. Classification (NCBI taxonomy): domain Eukaryota; kingdom Viridiplantae; phylum Streptophyta; class Magnoliopsida; order Santalales; family Viscaceae; genus Viscum; species Viscum album. The sequence goes on from OY728148.1 coordinate 318,096,346, forward strand.
CACTTCCCCCTCTCCGAAAAGGATCCAACAAAGGGATGGGAAATAACTAGGTTACATATCCTTCCTCTATAGAAGGTCAATCACTCTCACTAGAGAAAAGGTTTGCACAACAGGAGGAATAAATGAAGGAATTAAGAAGGTTGAATGCAGAACTACTTCAAAGTAGTCTTCTTATTAAGAATGCTAAAGCCAGTCAGCCAAAAGAATTTGTTGCAGCTATTGAGATGGATCAAGAATATCCTCCTCTATCAGTACACCCTCACAGGTCTAATCATACGGGTCAAGTGAAACAATAGTTGGAAGTGCTACCATTAGTTACAGCACCAACCACCACATCTGTCCAAGCCAAAGTCATTGCACCTACCCAAGTCCAAGTTCAACGGAATGTTTCTCAAAATTTAATAACTACTATTGAGTCATTAATAGCTCAGTTAGAAACTATGGAAGGGAAATGTGCACAAGTTCAACCAGAAAAGAAAGTTTACCCTGAATGGGTAGATTCAAACTCTCCTCCATCCAGTTTTTGGAACCCTGTATTTCCTATTTTCAATGGATCAGGCGATCCTGAATAGCATTTGATGCATTACGTGTCTTGTTGTGATCCTATAACGGGAACTCCGGAGCAGTAAGAAGCAGTCAAACTTAGATGCTTCTTGCGAACCTTTCATGGACTAGATTTTGTTTGGTAAACAAGCTTGCAATCCCGGTCAATTACCGGATGGGAGGATTTGACCAAAAATTCCTCCTTCAGTTCAGCTCAAATTTGCCAAAGACAACGATTTTTGATATTACAAACTGTAAGAAAATGGAGAATGAAAGGGTCTCTGATTTCATTGCTCGCTGGAAGGGATTAACCTATTCCCTAAGCATAGCACACCCTCAAGAGAAATTGTTGCCAATATGTGTGGAAAATATGCGTGATGAATTGTGCACGCCGTTAATCCCTGTGAAATACACTGGAGGGTTTCAAGACCTTACATCAATCACTCAGCAGATTGAAGATTCCCTTATACATGATAAGGCTAAATCTCGTGTAATTCCATCTGCTCCAAGAAGGAGAATGGGTAAAGCAGAAACTGCTATAGTTATGCTTAAACAAGCACCTGTACCTGTTTCTACCTCAAAGACTTCATCTTCTTGAAGGGATCTACCTCCTGAGCGCCAACAACAAATGTCGTTTCGTCCAGAAAATCAAAGAGGTCAAAGACGAAAACAATTTGAGGATCTGAAGAGTAAAACATACTATTTCTGAAATGAACAAGTTCCTGGTTATTTCATTTCAGCTCTGGAAAACAATTTGGATCAATTTCCAATGTACAAGAGGCCAAACAATGAAGGAGATGAAGACCGTCCCAATTATTTTCATTTTCATCAAATGTTGGGGAATCCCATTGAGGAGTGTTTTGTCTTCAAATAACTCCTGCAAAAGATTGTTGATTCGGGACAAGTCAAACTGAAAGTCTCTTCATCCCAGGTAGCATGTGTTACTGCTACAGTTCTAGAGGAGGAAGGCGAATGGAAAGAAGTCAAAAGAAAAAATGCACAGAAGTATGATGATTGGATGGTCAGAAAGACAATCAACCGAACTCATGCAATTTTACAAACATAATTAAAGAAACCAATTGTGTCTTATGCCATGAATGTTGCGGAAAAACCCTCTTCGTCAGAGGGAAAGTCCTCAAAGAAACGACATGATTCAATGAATGAAAAAGAATCAGAAGAAGATGAGTATGTGTCAAAGCCTAAGTTGTCTTTGACTCTGGCGGAATTATTGCAGTCTACTTCAAAGCCACGGGCACCGCCCCACCAAACGGCACAACCTAAATAGGCTAATCAGGCAGAGTCTTCATTAGATGAAGAGTTAATGTTTGGTTCTGCTAATATGATTCAATTAACAGATCCATATGATAGTCGCATTTTCGATTTCAATGAGCCTGAATTCCATGTATCAAATAGGGGAATCCGAGGATGTTCCAGGGGATCAGGATACATAGGAAGACATGGATCTTTCAGATGCCACTATTCCAATTCTACCCCTTCTAGAACTGTGTACGCAGTAGAAACTCGTGGTAGAGCCTTTCAACGAGCTCAGCAAGAACAAGTATGCTCTACTACCAATAGAAAATTTAGTCCTAGCACAGTTATTTTGGAAGACCGGTTGAAGGTTCCATCTTCTTCCTCTCAGCAAGTAAGTGGATCTAATCGGTCTAATCTTCCAAAACCAGGAATATTGCCAACTCTTATCCCGATACCAGATGCATCAACTTCCAAAGCATCTGCTTCCAAGGTACCTGATAAACCACATATTCCTTTTGGGAAACACATAAATCTAGAACAAAAGTATGATATATTGAAACCCATGTCCAAAGTACCATCCATGTTATCAATTCTAGATGCTCTGAATCTGTCAAAATATCTTCAGGAAGCACTCATCGAGGCTTTGTGAAGTCCTGAGGAGTTTGAAACTAAAATTGCTGCAGCTGAAGTCTATCACATAGATAATAATCCTGCAGAATGCCATGAATTAATATCCTTTACTGATGAAGATGGAGATGATTTTGTGCATGGACATATTAGACCATTGTACTTGTCTGTCAAGGTCAATGTCGTAGACGTCCAATGAACATTCATTGACAATGGTTCAGGAGTCAACCTAATGACCATTCGTACACTTCGTCGATTGGGCCTCACAGAATCTTATTTATCTCCTTCTACCATGATGTTACAAGGATATGATAAAAATGAACAAGAACCACTGGGCGAAGTTACACTCAGAACATAGTTTCGAGATCTTGTATCCAATTCAAATTTCATGGTTGTTGATCAAGACTCAGCCTTCAACATCTTTCTTGAAGGACCCTAGCTACATCAACACGTGGTTATCCCTTCATCACAACATCAATGTCTCAAAAATTGATTCGATGGTCATGTTGGGACATTGTATGGTGATAAGGCCACGTTAAATACATGTGAGTCTCAATACATTGAGGCGGAATTATATCACATGAAGGGAAGGGAGAAATCCACAACAAATGAGATTAGAAAAGTTAATGCTCCATATGGTTAGGAGAAAATTCCAGTAAATCCATTTACACATGTGAGTACAGATTAGGTGTTGCCTATCAGTAAAATTTACAAGATAGACCCAAATCAAAATACACTTATGGAAAGATCCATAATGTCAATTACGGCAATCGAGCCAGACAACATGGGAGAAATTTTTAATCTTCCAAGTAGTGATAAAAGCACAAATGGCGATGTCTTCATTTCATATGCTAAAATCCAACAAGTCTATGCTTCTCCAATTAGGCTATAAGAAGTTATAGCAACATTGGAGTTGAACAATTATGTCGATTCTCAATCCATCATCTCCTCTTTGTTACCCAAAGAAGACCCTTCATCATCAATCGGGTCGGAAATGGAAGCTTCTTCTTCAAGATATTCAAATTTTGACATCTCTTCTGATCAATAAAATTCTACATTATTATCTACTATGAAAGTAGAAATGGAAGAAATAACACATGATGAGGAAGAAGAGATAGATCTCAGAGATTCTCCTCCATCATTTGAAGAGGATATCTCTACCACTGTGGATAAACTCAGAGAAATAAATCTGGGAACAAAAGAAGATCCACGCCCCACTTTAATCAGTGAGGCCATGAATCATGAAGAGCATGAGATGTATATTCCTTTTCCAAAGAAAAATAGAGATATATATGCCTCGAACTATACCTAAATGCCCAGGCTTGATATTGATGTTGCTACTCATCATTTGGGTTTACCAGAAGAACATCGAGGATTTAAGCAAGCCGCGAGAAGAACACACCCAACTTATGCTTCCAAAATTGAAGCTGAAGTGGATAAGATTATCAATGCTAACTTCTTCATAGAAGTTCAATATCCCAATTCGTTGGCTAATATTGTTCCTTTAAAGAATAAGAATAGACAAATTAGAGTTTGCATCGATTTTAGAGATCTTAATCGGCATTGTCCTATGGATGATTTCCCAATTCCGATTACCGAACTTTTAATTGATGCAACAGCTGGCTATGAAGCACTTTACTTCATGGATGGATATTCAGGATATAATCAGATCCAAATGGCCCCAGAAGATGAGGAATATACAGCCTTCAAATCCCCTCAGGGCGTGTTTTGCTACCGGATAATGCCCTTTGGCTTAAAGAATGCATGTGCAACTTATCAGTGTGCCATGCAGCGTATCTTCAAACCCTTCTTAGGGAGGTTTGTTAAATGCTATGTAGATGATTTGGTAGTTAAATAGAAACAACGTTATAATCACTTGGATGATTTGGATGTCATATTCCGCAAGTTTTGACAACATAATTTAAAGATGAACCTCTTAAATGTGCTTTTGGGGTAACCTCAGGAAAATTTTCAGCTTTTTTGTACGCCATCATGGTATTGAAGTTGATCCTGAGAAGACCAAGTCAATCCTTGGTATGGCACCTCCTCAAAATTTTAATGAATTAAGTGTAATTCAAGGACACTTAGCCTATATTCGGCGTTTCATCGCCAATTTAGCAGGCAAAAGTTTACCCTTCACCAAATTGATGAAGAAGGGAGTCACTTACCAGTGGACTGAAGAATGTCAAGAAGCATTCGATATTCTCAAGAAATACCTCTTGCTTCCACCGGTACTCATGCCACCTATTGAAGGAAGACCACTTATCCTCTATGTGATAGCTCTAGAGCGATCATTGGGTTCCTTTCTTGCTCAAAAGAATGATGCTGGGAATGAAAACAGCCTCTACTATCTCAGTCAAATTATGCTTGAAGCAGAAACCCAGTATTCAAGTATTGAGATGTATTGCCTGGAATTAATATTTGTAGTTCACAAGTTGTGACACTACCTGCAACATCATGATGTCCAATTGGTATCTCGGAATAACCCGCTCAAATTCATCCTTAGTCATCCAATGCTTACAGGATGTCTAGAAAAGTGGGCAGTTATTTTGCAGTAATTCGACATTCAGTATGTGTCTCAAAAGAAGATAAAGGCCAAGCTCTGGCTAATTTCCTGGCTGAACACCTTTCAGTGGAAGACACATCTTCAGATATTGAACTCCCTGATGAGGAAGTCTTCTCTATTCAAGAAATTTCTTCAGGTATGGGAAATGTATTTTGATGATGCTTCCATAAGTCCAACAGGGAGGAAAATGGAAAATTCTAAATTCAACAAAGTTGTCTTAGGAATTGTGATCATTTCTCCAAAAAAGGCAGTGTTACCTTATTCCTTCTTATAGTGGGATGGTGGTACCAATAGTGAAGCAGAATACCAAGATCTCATCGTAGGCTTGGAATTATCACTTCATGCACAAGTGAATCTCTTAAAGGTGAAAGGCGATTCATACCTGGTAATCAAACAAGTCAATGGGGATTATGCCATCAGAAAAGAAGAACTAATTCCTTTGTATGATTACATTAGGGAGTTAATGGTGGAATTCCCTTTGGAACCAACATTTTCTTATGTCCCAAGATCACAAAATTCCCAAGCTGATGCATAGGCTAATATAGCCACAGCTCTGGAAGATCCAAATCGGGACAAGACAACCATCAGTATTGCCCACCATCGTGCAATTTCAACTTATGTTCGAATCAGAATAGAGGAAATTAATGAAATTAGTCCGATTCCCGAACCATATGGTCATACTACAGGATGGATGCCACATATCAGGGAATACCTAAAAATTGGAACACTTCCACCTGATAGAGCTGAGAAAGAACAAATCCAGCGATGTGTGGTCAATTTTACTCTTTATGATAGCCTAGATCACCTAGTGAAAATTATCTAAAAAAGTGGTTTTGATGGAGTTCCATCATATGCATTGATGGTGAAGAGACAATGGTTTTCCTGAAAGAAGTGCATGTAGGAGTCTGTGATTCCCACCAGTCTGGACATAGACTGTCTGATCTGATTCAAAGGCTTGGATACTTTTGGCTTTCAATGATACAAGATTGTGTCTATTTCACAATGAAGTGTCATTCATGCCAAGTACATGCCAACATAATTCATCAACCTCCATAGTTGCTTCATACAGCTAAATACTCATGGCCATTTGCCACATGGGGAATGGATGCGGTGGAACCTTACCCTTCGGCTACGGCCAAGTAGTTTAAGTACATTCTTACTGCTACTGACTTCTTTTCCAAATGGGCAGAGGCAATACCTCTCAAGGAAGTCAGTTATAAATGAGTTTTTAGCTCCATCAATTCTAACATCATTACCAGATTTGGTGTCCCTCATACTATATTGACGGAAAATGGCACCAACTTCTGTTCATCCGAGGTGAAGAAGTTGTATCAAAAATACAACATCAAATCCAACCATTCATCTTGGTATCATGCAGCGGCCAACGGCCAGATAGAAGCTTTTAACAAAACTCTTTCAAATATACTGCAAAAGTTGGTGGATAAAGATAAGAGGTCCTGTCCTGATAAACTCTTTCATGATTTATGGGCTTATCGGACTACCACCCGCACTACAACTTGGTCAACTCCATATTCATTGGTATATGGAACAGAAGCCGTCTTACCCATTTAAGTTCAACTACCCTCGCTCAGAGTTTTCTTTTGTGATCAATCATCTACAGATGAACAATCTCAAAAGTGATTGAATGAATTGTAATGGTTAGATGAGAAAATATTGTGCACTTTGTACCACTTGGAAGTCTATCAGAATCGAATAGCATGAGATTTTAACAAAAAAGTTCTTCTTCGTTCATTCACTCAGGGAGAATTGGTATTAGTTATCAGAACTCCAATGATACCAGGAATGAAACCTCCAATGCTTGGGCCAAAATGGTAAGGACCTTATTCAATACATAGGGTCTACTCCAATTGAGCTTATTCATTAATCTTGATGGATGGGGAACTCATCACTACTCCAACCAATGCCAGATTTTTGAAGAAGTATTTTGTATAAACACAAAACCTTCATCGTCCATTCTATATGTAGTTATGCAATACAACAACGGTCCATGAATACGACCCTAATCTATTTGCACATACGTCAAACATGACGTTAAACTGTGTCCCCTTCATCATCCTTACTATATGACGTAAAACTATACAGCAACGGTCCATGCATATGACCATAAACTATTTTCACATACATCCATCAAGACGTTAAACTATGTCCCCTTCATCGTCCTTGATATATGACGTTAAACTATGCAGCAATGGTCCATGCATATGACCTTAAACTATTTGTACATTCATCCCACACGATGTTAAACTGTGAAAAAGTTCCCTAAATGGTCCAGTATGACCTTAAACTACACCATGGTCCAGTATGACCTTAAACTGCAACTAGGTCCTGTATGACCTTAAACTGCATCATCAACGGTCCATGTATATTACCCTAAACTATTTGCAAGTCCCTTACGTCCAGCAAGACATTAGACTGTGACGTCCAAACTACATGACGTTAAACTGTATAAAAGTCCCTTATGTCTAGAAAGAAATTAAACTGTAACGTCCTTACTACATGATGTTAAACTATATAAAAGTCCCTTATGTCTTGAAAGACGTTAAACAACATAATCATCAAAGGTCCTGTAATACCTTAAACTACACCACCGTCCAGCAAGAAATTAAACTGCCTCGTCAACAGTCTATGCATATGACCTTAAAATATTTGCAATTTCGTCCAACATGATGCTAAAAAGTGAAAAAGTCCCTAATACGTCCAACATGACGTTAAATGGTGTACTCTTTTGTCCTCATTGTATGACATTAAACTGCACAGTCCCCCTTTCGTCCAACATGACGTTAAACTATATTGTCCCAATCGTCCTGACTACATGATGTTAAACTTTACAGAATGTCCGTGATACATCCTACATGACATTAAACCGAACTTTTTCCCTGCTACATGACACTAAACTGTGCAGCACCAATAGTCCTAACTGCAAAACTTTAAACTACATAGTCCCTTGATATGTTCTACATTACATTATACTGTGAATCATTATGGTTGTTGTTGCCTCTTATTTTTCCCACCGAGTATGACTCACATGAGATTAGAGAAAACCTCAACCATAACACACTCTTTGGGCCGATGACCATGTGTAAGCCCCAAGAACATCATTTTTTAGGTTGTTGTCCCCATGAACAACTTGATCATTAATTCATTCTTTAATTCAACTACGCGGACTTTGATCCTTGCCTTCCAGGCTGGGTACATAGGCAACCTCCTACGGTTCAAGCCCAAAACCAATCTCTTCACATCGGCTCATCTCCATCTCATACGATTTTAATTCGTGAAACTGTCCTTAGAATCAATATCTTTACATTGGTTCACTTTCTTCATTGCTTTACGACGTTAAACTATACAACGCTTTTGTCCTGTATGACAATAAACTACAATATTATTTGATACCCTCACTAGAGAGGGAACGATTATTTACATTGATTTTTAAATCATGTTTCATTTCAAAGACTACGTGTATACATGTCAACGCCCAAACCTTTTATCTTGGGTTAAACCATCATTGTACTAAAATACCCTTTCACCCTTCACATGTATGATCCAAATTTTACAGAGGGTATTTATTGAACTATGTGGGCTTGATTCCCATCCATATGGGATACGTAGGAACGTTCGAGTGTCCCTCGAATCCAGCCCCAAGTCTTGGGCCTAACCCCAAATTCCACTTTTAGTTCCCTAGCTGAAAAGTCCATATGAAAACACACACTGTGTATTTCTTACAATGGTCCAAGATCTATGACCCTAAACTAAGATCTCTAATCCTTTTGTACCACATGACATTAATCTGTAATTTATGAACTACGTATGAGCTTGATTCCCATTCTTATGGGATACGTAGTGAAGTCCAACATTTCAATTCAGGACCCAGCCACAACATGATTATGGTTAGCATTGATCAGTGTATCTATGTAAACATTGAACAATACCCATCTTTATGTGTCATAATCCTAACCTCAAATATTTTCAGATCTTCATAAACACTTTTCAGGACTTCTATGTCACAAAAATGTCAATCTTCTGAGATTTATTTTTCCTGACTATGCAGCACGTGCCCATAGGCGGCCTTGCATAGACAGTCTACATAAAAGACTTGTTAGCCAAAAGATACTATTATCTGACTATGCAGCCAATACCCTTAGGTGGCCCTGCACAATTCAACCCCCTAACGGGTTTTTTCGGATAGTGGTAACTTCATTCTTGGGAATAATGCCTCTTTTGTCCTTATTTGTCTTAAATGATAGTATGTAAGGATCCTCAAAAACAACCATCCTAAACATATTTTTCCCATATCCTTTTTCATGATCTGAAAGTATTCAAGTATATAGTTTATATTCTCCTTCCCTATGTGTGGGTCAGACCTTCGTAGGAGTAATATCCATCCATTTCATCGATAATCTTGTTTGGAAATATCTTTTCCATATATCAAGTACCGCTTTCTATACAGCAAACTCTATACATTGGAAAATTTGAATCTCCATAAACTTTCACTGGCTTTTGGCACTAGGAAAGTAAATTTCTGAAAGTTCTTTTTCCTGACTATGTAGCATGTGCCCATAGGCGCCCTTGCATAAACAGTCTTCATAACAGAATTGTTAGCCAAAAGATACTATTTATTTAACTATGCAGCCAATGCACTTAGGTGGCCCTGCATAATTCAACCCCCTAACGGGTTTGTTAAATAATGGTAACTTCATTCTTGGGAACTACTTCTTCAAATTACTATTAGCTATTTTTCATGTCATTCCTCATATTCAAATATTCTTAAGTCATAACATACATTTTTTCCCTTATACTTGAGTATGGTATAATGTTTTCAGATGAATTTTCAAGGGATTGAGTCAATTCTAATTCATTCGGTCAAATCTATTTCGACCTTAAACATTAGCCTCTTTATGTCCGACGTGGATGACTTTAAACTGCCCGCAAAAGACAATGGAACTCTGAATAAAAGTCATGTTCCAGCTCACTAAACATACATTTTGAATGATTTAGGTAATATTGAGCAATTAAGAGATTCAAAGTTTGTAGGGTTATTTACATTAATCCGATTAAAAATCAATCTATGCTTACTAGGCCCATTGGCTTAGGTAAAATTTAAAGCAGGTAGAAAAAGAATGCAGGTACAAATGATTGAAGGTGAAAGTGTTTTTCATTGATGCACAAGAGTTAGAAGGACATCCATAGACTGGAGTCTCTTCTCTTTTTTCAATATTTACAAGAGGCTTTCAACATAACTCTTCATTTGATTTACGACATCTCAAGCTTCATCAGCAGCCACCTGGAATTAATTCATTCAACTAGATACCATAAGAGATGCAATGATACCTGCTCTTCTTGGACGAATTGTAAATGAATGTTCTTGAGTGCGGTTTGAGAAATTCTTTTGCTGATCAAACAGTGACTCTATTTCTGTCCAAGAGACTTGGAAGATTGATACATGGATTTGAGAATGAAGCATTGGATGTAAAGAGACGTTTGGAGAGAGTACTCTTTTCAGATATTTATCTAATGCCATGTTTGTATTCTCTCCACCAACCGGCAACGGAAAAAATTTCATCCCATGGTTTTTCTATTTTTATATCTGCAAGGAAATGGAATACAGAAAAAATTTGAATGTTCACACCAATGTTGTTTCTCTTAATGCACAGCATAACCGAAATAGAGGAGTAGCAGTACAGCTGCATCTCAGGTGTATAGTTCTTTTCATCTGGAATGTTGAATCCTTGCAGATGACCATGACCATATAGAGGCAAGTAGATGCTCTGAGGGAAATTAAGATGATATTTCTTCAAGTACTTATCCAAATCTGGGAGAGTGCTGTCGCAGATATCATAGTAATCATGGCCATCAATTTTCATCATGTCATCAATCCGCTTGCTAGCCAGTTCATCAATATTTCTGATTCTATTAGGAGCCATTGAATCTCCACAAAGTATGAATAACCAACTCTTAAATGAGTTTATATTTCATAAACTTTGTGAAATAATTCAAAATAAAATGGAAAAGGCATTCAAGAACGCAAGTCTAAAATTGGAGCGCGTGTATGGAGATGCTGCGAAAGTATTTGGATCACAAATATCACCGTTCAGGTCCAGATACATACACAGTAGCGCGACGGAAAAGAAACAACGGAAAATAGAGCAACCTGCGCGGCGAAGGAGACCTGCGCGGCGAGAGTTCAAAGGTTTGAAATCCGAAAATCCAGATGCTTTGTACGGATGTGATGCCCTCTATTTATAGATGCGGCCACAACCCTGCGCGCCGTACCCTGCGTGATCATAGGCCGTATCCCTGCGCGCCAGAACCTACGTGCCCAGAGCTCATTTGCGTTCCCTAACATGTGTGCCCCAATTTCTTTTTGTTTCTCGATTTCCTCAGAGTCAAATCCTTTATTCTCTCTGGATCCAACTCTAAGGGGGGAATTTTGTTGACGCTCTTTCCATCACAGATTATAAAGATTGGAAAAGGGAAATGAATTAGCACAAATTGATTCAGCATGTGAAGAAAACATCAAAAATCGACAAAGGGATGAACAAAGAGAACATTGCCCATAGGTCGCGCAAGTTCCCTCATAGTTGTGCAAGTCCACTTGCGCGACGCATAATGGTCGTGCATGTGACTTGCGCGACCTAAGTGATAACCGCTCGGGGTCTTCTCCTGCCTATAAATATACCCTGTGGGCCCCCCGTTTGGGGAGAAATTTTTCCAGAAAATCATATTTAAGCTCATGGCGCCCTAGTATCTTCTCAAAGCATCCGAAACACTTCTAAAGTAATTTCTTACCTAGAACGGAAGATCTAAAGAGGGGGAGGAAGGCCTAAGTGTTGAAACTCATCAACACTTGCGCTCCTGAGTGGCCATCCCTTAAGGGAAATGGCCAGACTTGCGCGCCGCCTTACTCCTTCAATAGAACTTCAAAGCCCCTCTTCTGGATGAACCTCAAGAGGATTCTAAAGGCTTTAACCAAGAGTCGCTCAAGTATTGCCCTGCTGATTAACAATCACGCAAGTGCCCATGTGTCACACATGTATACCTGCATGACCAGGACTTGTGTGCCCACGCAGTACCTACGCACCTACCAGGACTTGCGCGCCCCTGCCTTTTTTTGGGTGCCCTTCTTGCCCATTTCACCCCTCTTAAGCCATTCCACCTCTCCAATTCAAGATGAAGTATTCAAGACACTCTTCAAATCCATTTATGTCATGATTTCTTGATTTTACTTCCTTATCTAAAAGGAATTCTATTGAATATCTCTCAAAACCTAGTGATTTACACATCTTTATATCACTAAAGATTGAGATTTCATTCATTCAACCTCATCCTTTACGATGAGAGAAATCATTAAACTAGGCCTCCTTTTCAGGAGTAAGCCCCAGACATCTAATTTGGGCATCCTCCTCAGGAGTAAGCCCCAACCATAATTTCATTAACCTGGGCCTCCTTTTCAAGAGTACGTCCCAGTCCCCTAATTTGGTCATCCTCCTTAGAAGTAAGCCCCAAGTCCCTTAATCTAGGAATCCTCCTTATGAGTAAGCCCCAACCATAATTCTCAAATCTCGGCATCCTCCTTATGTGTAATCACCAAACCATAATTCCCTTAACCTGGGCCTACTTTTCAGGAATAAGTCCCAGTCTCAAATATGGGAATCCTCTTCAAGAGTAAGCTCCGAGTCCCTTAAATTTTCAAGTCTCTGAACCTGGGCAACCTTTTTAGGAGTAAGCCCCGTTATTAATTTCTCTTAACCAGTCCTAATTTACCTTAGATCTTGGATTCCTTCTCAGGGGTTAAAAAACCAATCATAATTCCTCTTCTAATTTGGTCATCCTTTTTCAGGAGTAAGCCCGAAGTTAGAGTATTCAAATCTCCATGATGAACATATACCTCTGTGGACCATGTTCCTGGATTTCTTCCCTGATGTAAATCCTAATCATCATTTATCTGGGCATTCATGCATACATAAGCCCCACATTATTTCTTATGATGGCAACTTTCATGGCACAATTTTCTTATTTTTACCAATACCTCTTGTTTCTCACACCGAGCATGACTCACATGAGCTTAGAGTGTAAAAGTAATTATGACATCCTTCTTTGAGCCATAAATCATAAATATCATCCTCCCTTACTAGAACTATGTGGGTTCTGATTCCATTTCTAAAACAAAGGATATGTAGGTATCCCATCAGCGGGTTCGATCCCAACTCTGAAATAATCTATGTCCTTATTAATGACAATAAACTTCAAGTGCCCCACTGAGTGGCTTTAAACCCAGCATGGTCATCATAATGACCATGAGACTTTTATATAAATGTGTCGAAGGATACCATTGACCATGAATCTCTAATAAATATAGATGATTCTCTATCAATGAAGAACCTTGAATACATATGAAAGATTCTCTAAATTTCCTACATATTTAATCATTGATTGTCAGATCTGAAGGAAAAATCATTTTATACTTGGTAATGTAATAAGGATTCATGAACATAACTTAAATCTATAAAGAGAGTCCCAGAGTAGACAATAATTCCCCTAAATAGGTGTGATGAGTCCGACCTCCCATCCTCTCGACCAATACAAATTCCTAAGCCTCATTAGTCCACAAACTAATGAGCACCTACCTTTGGAAAGTAGGTCCAAATGGATTTGAAATCATTGGATGTTTCCGGTTCTACGAACAAACCCGTTAGAAACTGATCGGAATGTTTGAACCTCCCCTCAAGGAGGTCATCCCAAAATTCCGAGGGGAAACATATACATACGTCGTACCATCTCCTTGCAGCATTTATTTCATTTTCTATCTCAAATTTTTTTTGATCACTATAAATAAATATATAATAAATATATATGATATTTATATAGTGTTAAAATTATATTGATTATGTGACGATGATAAAACTCAGAGGTCCAAAAATTAAAATTCAAAACCAAAAAGAAAAATAAAGTAGTTATTTCTCGAAATATGACTATGACATAGAATTGTTAAAAATTAGGTAATAAAAGGTCACAAATAAATGATATGTGGTTTTATATATATAGAGAGAGAAAAATAAAAAGTATATAATAAATTTATGTGTTTATAAAAAATATTAAAACATGTATGTTTGAAGTCAAGTCTTATAGTATGGGATTTCCATCACACTTTTATTTTCTACAAGAAGGATTCCATATTTACCACTTGTTTCTTTAATGTGGTGTATGTACATCGATAGAATTTATTTTATGAATGTACCCTTAAAATTATTGTGATCTACATATAAATTTTAGGATCTCAATTTCATTTGTTTTATAGTATAAAATCTACAGAAATATTAAGGGTTTTATGATAAAATATCACATTTTATAAGGATTCAATATGTTTACACTGATGAGAATGAAATATTATTATCCATATCTCAAGAAACTGATGAAATTTATTATGCTTTATTTATTTCATGTCAATATATTTTTTCCCATAATTTTAAACACTTTATGTACTCAAGAGATCAGAAGTATGTTTCTAAAGAATATCGACTTCATGTCTCCCTCTGACCGAAAACCATTTTTGTCCCGAAATATTGTCTTCTAAAAATGTTTTAAAAAATGTCTTTAAAACCACCAAATGATTTAAAAAAGGAAGTTTTACTCCTTATTTAACATTTTAAATTCTATTAAGGAATCATCAACTCATTTTCTAAACAATTCCTATTGGATTTTAAAAAATGTCAAAATAAATAATTATTTCAATGTTTTTAACATGAACATTATTTTCATACATAATGAAAAAATAATTATATTAGTGTTTAATTAATAATTTAAAAAATACATTTTCAAAAAATGGTATAATTTTTTATGAATTAATAGTTTTAAAAAGTGATTCTCTATATAGAAATTATATCTTCATCAATAGTTTTTTATTTGATGTTTAAAGATTCATTTGTATGTTTATATAGTTAATTTTAATGAAAATTATTTTAAAAATGATTTATTTTTTTAATGGGTTTTAAAATTGGAAATTCTATATTCCTCAGGAAATTTTCTATGTGATGTTTCAAAATCGCTTTCCTTATATGAAGATATCTACTAATGTTACATTTGTTTAACTAGGGATAAGATTTAAGGATATCATCCTTATTCATTCTTTGGATTTATAATATTCATTTTGATGAAATGTTTATTAAAACCGATATTTTTTCATGGGATATGCTATTTTGAATTGACAAAGTGATTTTGAAACCATTTTTCTTCACATATATTAGGATTTGATGATATGGTGATTGTTTTATGATATTGTGGAACACATAAGCAAGATATTCATTATGAGATGTATAGGACCAATATATCCATCTAATTAGTAGAGAGTTGATTTATATCTCGCGATATAAAAATGTTAAATATGTCAAAGGAATTGATAAAATGTGGGAAATAGTTGCATCCTAATCCACTATGGGAAATAGGTGTTACATGATCTATAAAAGAAAATAGGATGTAATTCCTGATCCACTATGTTGATTATATTGGTAGTTAACCTAGACATATGAAATGATTTTTACATATTTATTATAGACCAAATTTTTATGAAATGATATTATAGATCATTATTCATTTATGATGATTTATCACTATTATGGTCCAATTTTCTAAATTGATATGGTTATATGCCATGACTCCTCCATGTGATATATGAGAGGTTGGGGATGACCATCCCAAGTTATTTCCTTGATTTGATACCCTTATTCTTATTTTATGATTTAATGTGATCTTATATTGATATCTTCTATGTTTACAACTACATTTAATCTAATCTCAGTATTTTCTATATTTCGTTCTACATGTTATGAATGTGGTTTAGGTAGGGTATGACTAAGAGGAATACTATATGAGAAGATCGTTGTGGAATACTTTTATGATCGTTAATGGAATAAAATTATTGTGTTTCTATTCACAAAAAAAATCTATAAAATTATAGTACTTAGACAAGTGGTTATGAAATATACAGAATACTCATAAAAAATATGTTTTATTTATAAACAATATCCAAGACTTCTATAGTCTACGTCGTAAAAAAGTTTTATTCAATCATTGGAGATTAATATTTCAAAACATTAGGGACATACCAAGGTATAAGATTAATCATATGTTATATAATAGGTCTAATTTTATATCTAATGATATTTATAATGATAATTTTAAGTATAAGAATGTATCCTCAAATTTTGGTGATCAATATTGTAAGGTTTTTCGAGGAAATTACATCCATTTTTGGATAATATAATGTATTTGGATATGAAACAAATGTACATTGAGGAGATATATCCGAAATGAGTGCATTGAGTTGGTGTCAATTGTCACCTAGTACATGCAAATAGGCCTTTATGTTCTCATATATTGAAACTATATAAGGATATGCCTTGTAAATTGAAAAAATTGATATAAATGATCATGACGGATTTAAATAATGATATCGAATGAAATAGGTTAAGCACATGGAGTCATAAATTGACAATATGGTTTCGTGATTTAGATATCCTATAATTTATTTTTCCGTAATATGTGGTTTTCCACTATTATTACTATATCTCATGATATTACTCCAGTTTTATCCATTGGATAGACCATGAAGGCACTATGTGAATTATGAGATCAATAGAAAGTGTAATGTTTTTTATCATCAAAACCAAATTTTATATGATCTAGGAAAAAAAATATTATTTACATGCTCACAAAACATTATCAACATATGAATCATATTGAACATAAACATGAGAAAATTAGGGAACAACATTTAATTGGGTCCCTCGTGATGTATTTTCATCCTTTTTTGTGGTTCTTATGATCTAATATATGTGCCAAAAAATATTAATACCAATGAAAATATATTTTCCATCCATTAGTGTTTATATAATGGAGAATTATTTTTTGGATTTTACCATTTGGGTAGAAAACGAGAATATTTGTGGACTATTATTAAGATTGTGGAGGAACAAGAATAAATTAAATCTATGAAATAGGAGGAGTCTTATTCGATATATATCAATAATTAATTCCCTAATAATCTATGAAAAAATATGATGAATGAATTCCATTTTCATATTAAAAGGGAATATAAATAAACTAGTACCTATGGAAATAATTTTAAAATACTTTTAAGGAATTTTTATGGTGTAATCATCATCCATGAAATAAAAAATGATACATTCATTGGTGTCCTAAAACGATATCTTCGAAAGGCCTTCACTATAAGAGACTTTAGTAGTTATGAATATGTCGTTGAATGAAAACTAAAGGTATAAATTGAAATTGGATACTCCCACCTTCTTATGGTTTTGATAAGAAAAGGAATATTGACACTCATGAAAACTCAAATAGTGGAATGATGTTCTACTCATCTATGTGCCAGAAATATGGGAATAAGAATCAAGGGAAATTCATGAGTGGAATTGGGTGGTTCTCTAAATATTTACAGTTATATCATAAATCCAATGAATATTGAGATGAGATTAAGTGGCGGGTAAATTCAATGAAATATAATAGGATAAAAAATAATTCACCACTCGCACTCCGGTGTTTGAAGCGTAAGGTATTGGGGTATTATGAAAATCATTGCCTCAATATAAAGGATAATGTGGATGATATTCCATAAAACCGTCTAAATCCATAAGACAAAGGGATGTAATATAAAACCACAATTTATTATGTGAATCATGAATATTAGGGAATACTTATCCTTCCCTCCTTAGTTTGTAATTTCTTATTTTATTTTGAATGAATGATACCTATGAATATATTTTTGTTTTTACAGTAGTTAAATTTCATTTTATTGTCTTCATCAAGATGGATTATAGAATAATGAAATTCCATTTTTTATTCAATCAGTACATGGATGATCTCATTCATAAAAAGAAAATATTATTTTTATAAGATTATATAAGAAATTATGTGTCAATTATCATTTTGAATTGTATATGTCTCCATCTAAGATTAATAATCACAAATTTAATAATGGGTGTGTGAGTATAAGGATGATAAGAATTTCAAATTAATTGAAACCCCTTTTTTCATACAACATGATGGGATTTTATGATGATTAAGGTTATATTAAATCTAATTTATAGAAATACAAACCTTTCGTTATCTATATGTTCAAATGGAAATGGTATTTAATGAAAAATGACTTTAAACTTTGTTGAAATATAATTAAAATTAATGGAAGACCGTAGTGTTTATGTAACACCCCCAAATATCAGAAAAAAATATTCAATAGTGTATTCGACATGCAACACCAAGATTAAATGACCCACGAAATATATACCCGTTATAACCTAGTAGTTCAATTAGAAAGTATGAACAATATTAAATAATTTCTGATATATATATATATATATCATACCCAATATGTATTATTGATAAAGGATTATTAATTTATTACTATTTTTTGAGTAATGTAATTTAATTCGAAAAAAATGTTTACTTCAAAAGTAATTTTAAATTATATTCCAGAGAAATTATTACAATTTCAAGAACATATTAAAAAATTATATGTAAAAAATTAAATTTAATTATGACATAAAAAAATATTTTAGTACAAATATTTTCATTTTTGGAATTTATTTATTTTCCAATGAATAGTTAAAAATATCATTTTGTGTAAAAAAGTCATTTATTTTGAATAAATTATTTAATATAAAATACCCTTTAATTTTTAAAAAATTTTATTCAAAAATAAGTATTTGTTTTATTTATATTTAATGATATAAATATTATTTTAATTAACTTAATTATTTATTTCAATAAAAAAATTATTTGGGTTTAAAAAGTGGATTTTTCTAAAAACTTTTTTAATGAGCCTAATGTTTCTTTATATAATTTTATTAATATAATACCTAATGGGATATGAATAATTTGAAATTTTTAGATTATATACCACTTTATATTAATAAATATTCAGTAATGTATTATTATTATTCACAAAGTTCATATAAAATTATCATTTCCTAGAATATACACTTCTTGAAAACCCACTTTTTCCTTACGTCTGGAAGTATTGATTTAAATTAAGTTTTACCCATTTTGTGGAATGAATTTGGTAAAATGAATTAAATTTTGTGAATTATAATGATTTTTATAATCTAATATAGTACACATAATTTTAAAAAATAACGAATAGTGAAAATAGTATAAATTAATTACTGATGTTAATGTGAAAAAAGTTTTACTGGGCGTTAAATTAAGAATATGATGATCAAAATTGCCTAAAAATTGTATAAAATATATTTAATAAAAGTAATTCCTCATTATAATGTATAATGAACTATAATAATTCATTTTTGACCCTTTTAGAAAGTGATAAACGTGGGTAAACCTATTTCATATAAACAATTACCAGTATTCCACTCACCTCACTTATAAAAGGAAACCCTTTCTTCTCTCCACTTCACACATTAAAATACATTTGGTTTTGAAATTATCTTTAAAAAACACAAACCTAAATACATCATCTAATCATAGAATCATTATTATGTTTTCATGAATCAAATATATGTAAGCTTTTGGAACAAACCAAAAAAAGATACCCGAAACAGAGGTAATATTTTTCAATGAAAATAATTATTTTATTGTATCCAAAAATTATTTATTATTATTAGACCATTATTATAATAAAATATCTATATCAAATTTAAAAATATATTATTGGGTTATTTTAAAAACTTATGTACTTCTCATATTCCATCAAATGGGCTATGAAATCATCATTCATGTGTATGGTGGAATACCACCACGCGAACTAATGTCATTCATTTTACTATTACTACAACTAGCAGTTTTGTGTGATGATAGATATAAGTTATATATATGATATTTATCACATAACTTTGGAGTAATTATTTCAAATATTTCTTTTTTCCATTCTAGTATGTTGGGGATACTATAATGTTTGTCGTGTGTATCAGAGAATATCGGCTCATGAAGTAATGTGATTCATTTTTCACAAATGATTATAATGTAAGGAAACAAGTGTAAAAATAATTGATATATGTTATATAAATGAACAAATTATGATATTATTGAGATAAGTTTCATTCTTATAAGATAATAAATCATTTTTTTCATACATTATCACTTATTAAAAAAAATCCTAATGTCGTTTGTGAATGTGTGGACTACCGCCTTCACAAAATGATTTGAGGATGCTCTCATCAGGACAACACATAAATGATATATAAATATAAATTTAACGAAATAATATGGTATATATGATAATATTATAATTCTATAAACATAAAATTTAAATTTTATATTTTCAATAATGATTGTTGCAAAATGGAAACATCTCTCATCCATACTTATGACCTACCATCTCTATGAATGCAATTTATCTCACTTTTAAAACAATATTCCATGATTGGACATAGAATTATAGTTGATAAATAAATATGGTTATTATTTCATGAAAATTATGCATTATATTTTGAAATAATGACATTTTTTAACACATGTGATTTCCCTATTTGGATGCCACTTCAACAGTTCCTAGGTCTAGTGGACCACATGTCCTCTAGTACACCTCCCAATAAGAAGAGGTTTCCACGTTTTATTGTAGTTCCATGGTGGTATTGTGGGGATATTAAACCATCAAGATATTATTAGAATAATATTTAAAAAAATAGATAAGAATATAAAGAAAAATAAATATATAACATATAAATGTGATGAATCCAACGTTAATAAAGAATTTACATAAAAAATAAACAATATAATATATAGAATTATGAAATTTCAAGAGTCTATAATGAGTAAATAGGGATACATGAAAGGAAATATCCAATATACTATAGGTATGAAAGGATAAATAAACTATAAAATCTCTATTGAAAAGATCATCATGACAAACATATCGATCATGTGCTTACCATCTTCAATTATATAAGAAAATAAAGTATAAAAAATTAAGCACTTTACCCTATACCTTCTTACATCCATATAATCTTCATAAGTTCCAAAGGGGGCCCGGAAAGGGTTTGAAATAAACATAAAAGGCCATCACAGATGGTGTTTACAAATATCGAGTTAGTGCTTATAATATGATAGTTTTTGTGTAATAATGGTAAGAATTAATAAAAAATGTAATGGTTTTAATCCATTTCCTAAAGGGCATCATGATGAAACTACCTTCTTTGGCCTAAAACAGATTGTATCAAAGAAAAGTAACCATATGTATTAATTTATATTGTGGGTACACATTTTGATATCTACATTGATATATATATAAATGGAAGGATAGATATTGTTACTATACATGAACTTGGGAGTAAATAAGGAATCCATGGGATTTGGCATGATTCGTACAGTTATCAAGAGACACCCTTCATGATTTCATAGGATTAGGGGAATCCATGCCTAGTGTCATAATATTAGGGTATCCATACCTGAATTATAATAGTAAGGGTCTCCAGGCCATGTATCATATCAATATAGTTTACATTCCATGTTTTATATCAAAATGGTTCCATGTCCAAATAATAACTAATTTAGAATTAGGCCTAAATCATATAAGTAGGGTCTCCATTCGCATATCATAATTGTAGGTCCACTGTCACCATGTATCCTAATTAATAAGGGTCGCCATTCTAATTCATTGTAATCCAAAATGGTTTACATTTCAATATAACACATTAGAAGAAGGGAAAATATTCCCATATACTACAATAGTAGGAAAACTCCATGTCTATATATATCAATTGAAAAGGGGGCTCCATGCCGGTATAACATAAAGCAAAAGGGTCAATATTCCCATTTATCATAATAAAGAAAATAAGTCAATGGATTTGACTCAATCTAATGGATAGTTCATAATTCAATAAAATTTCTCTTTTACAAGGGCATAGATAATTTTCTTTTTTAATCAAGTTACATTTTAAAACAACTCACTTTCAATTAATTTTCTTTTATAAATATCTCTATTATGATACATGTAAAAATAATAAAATTGATTGGTTGGACATTAATTAATTTAAAGCATCAAGGGTAAATTTATGGGCACA
This sequence comes from Viscum album, assembly GCA_963277665.1. Taxonomy (NCBI): domain Eukaryota; kingdom Viridiplantae; phylum Streptophyta; class Magnoliopsida; order Santalales; family Viscaceae; genus Viscum; species Viscum album. Next base: position 318,118,378 of record OY728148.1, read on the forward strand.
CCTCAAACAAAGGAAATATGGGAAGGGTAACTAAAAAAGTCATAAGAATCTAAATTAAGTAATCCACTATAATGAATATTTATTTCTTTTGAATCACTTGGTGAAACGAGTGTGCAATACATTAAAAAAATTGTATATTTTAGCATTATTTTGAGGGATTAATACCAAAACTCATACCTTATTTTGTTAAAGGATAACTCATCCTGTATCATCCATTGTTTAGGTATATATAAGAAGTAAATAGAAAAATATATTAACAACATGGAAATTGGGTATATAAGATTTCACCTAAATAACAACACTAAAACAAAGTAAAATGATGCATTCAATGGGATTAATGCAGAACTCACTTTTCCACATCCAATGTGATGATCTGAAGATGAATGAGAGTTAAGACATACGAATAATCAATTTTCCTAGGAATATGGGAGGTGCATATCTTGTGGGAGATGAAACAACAAGTATCTTCTTTAATGAGGTAAATAATAAAAGGGTTTATTCATACAATACATATTATATATTTTGGTAAAATGGCCAAAATTAATGGGTCACATGGTTGGAAAAATTATGCACCAATGGTGTAGTAGTTTATTTAAAAATAGAGGATGCACATAGTTCATGTGAATTCGATAGGAACCTCTGTGAAAATTGTGTTATTTCACACTACTATAAATTGAAGGGCCTCAGTATGGGTATGCACCATGGTTCACATTGTTATCTCAAACCATGTGGCACACTACTGGCCCATAAAAAATCTACATTGTTTGGATAAACTATACATATTGGGATCATCTTTTATAATAACCATGTAGCCAACTATTTCGTTATATAGGTTAGGGGTTCGGGCATTGAACAGGCACTAAAAACCCTTGTTTTCTACATAGCCTTAGTAGGCATTCATATTTAGTCAAAAAATAATTTTACTTTAAATTAAAGGATAAATACCACATAAAAAGTCAGTTCATACTGTATTCCCCCTTAAAGGAACTCTTCCCTGATTCTCCCTTGCATGGGTGTAGGAACACATTCTATAAATAACTCTAACCACTAAGCACATACATCAGCCTCATGCTTGCAACTCTTATCTTATACATGATTTTTCTACCATAACACCAACACTAATTGTAAAGAACGACCTCTAAGAGCCTTCATTATTAGATCAATGATGGGTATGGGATACTACTCAAAAGAAGCATCATCAAATAACTCAACCTCCTCATGGTCAAATGGTATGAGACGAGTTTTCTTGAAGACATAGAAGCTTCGAAACAATGAAGAAATAATGCATGGAATAGTACCTCGGAGATACTAGACACTAATATTCTACCATTTAAACTCTATAAATTATCTAAAAAGGATCGAGAAACATAAAAGATAGCTTCCATTTACGTTTTATCCAGATATTCTCAAGTAAGCATGTTATCTTCAAGAAAACATGATCTACAACGTTAAACATCAGAGGTCATCAATAAAGAACAGAAAATAATTTTCTTCAAAATTGAGTTTTATACAATTTTATCCACTTTATATGAAACTAATATCATTCATCCTAAATGATACAAAGACATAATATAACTTCCTCTCCTACCAATACCTAACAAGCGGTTTATTGTCCAACCTACCTTGAATGGACTCATCAGGATCTATCTATATAGTCTCATGATAACTGTTATTGTAGGGGAAATCAATGAGAGGGATATGTTTTTACCAAGTACCACTGAAATCCAGGATTCATGCTTGGATCATGTCCTATAATACCAGTATAGTCTGTTCTAACCAGCCATCATTATGAGGGTAAAAATCTATTCACAGAATCACCAGTGTTCCCATAGATCTCTATAACCCCTATATAAACACAATATGGGACGAGTTAACCTATCTAAGATGATATTACTAGGGACCCCATGAGGAATTAAAATCTCAATAACATGTAGTCTTCATAGTTCATCAATAGATAATGTCTCACTGATATGAAAAAATTGGATATCATTTTCTGTCGATCATTGAATACCCAAACCATATCTCTTCCATAAGGAGAACATGGTAATATGGAAAAAAAATTATAATTCATCCCAACATCCTACCATTTCCATTTTAGATCAGCACCCATAATAAAAAATCATTTGGCCTATTTTACTCTACCTTAAATTTCTAATTGGTGGAATGCCTAGTGTTAAAACACAATATATGATTTTTCATCCCTGGCCAACAATACTGATAGCATATATCACAATACATCATTGATATTTATTGGTGCACTTCCCACTAAGAGGAATGGGACACAAATATCATCTACACTCTCATGCATTTTGGGACCTAGATAATCCCATGTCTAAAGATGATTTTGTCTCCATCAGTAGACTAATCTGGATGTGGTTTTTGAGAAGAAATACTTTCTTGTGGGACTAAGAATTCAGTAGAAAAGAATGCCTAATATTAAATCTCTCCAATAGTTAATTGATCATTGATAGTGATGAAATTACAAACCATCCTTGATGTTCCTAAAACTATAGGTGAGTGTCATTAAATAGGTCCATAAGTGGTGACTCTCTACTAGCCTACTAAATATCTAGTGTCTGAGTCCACCTACTCAGAGCATCGACATTGGAATTTACCTTCCCAGAAATATAATAAAGTTAAAAGTCAAAGGATTATAGAAATTCCACCCATATTCATTTTCTGATATTCAAGTCACACTATTAAGATAAATTCCTAAGACTTTTTTGGTATGTATACACTATAAAATGCACTATCAGTATGTAAATCCACCAACAACGCAAGGCCTAAATAACAGAAGCTAAGTTGATTTTTTTGTAGGTTAATTCTGCTTCATATTCCTTAGTTACCATAACCCATACATTGTAAATTTATAGTACAACATCAGAACCTCTCGTAGTATGATTCTGGATGCATCACAATACACTATATATGTTCTTCCGAACTATGTTTGAATCATGATATGTGCTGAATTCATTCTCCATTTCATCTTATGAAGGGATATGTAATATTCTTGGGAGAATATAAATATCACACACCTATTACTTTATCTTTTAAGAGGTTCTAATAAGAATGATAAATCAAGTATGAACCACCTGTAATTACCATCTATCCCCAAAAACACATTGAATTTATATGAAATTCATTATCTTATCATATTTAACTACATCACTCCCCTTTGTTTGTGCCAAATTATACTTCTACATATGAGATAATTTGATATAAGGGGTGATAATTATCAATAAATATGTTGCATTTATAGATCATATCATACAACTAGATATCTATTAGTCTATTCAAAATGATCCCAAGTTATATGGAATGGTCAATTCAAGTATAAGAAAACATCAATATAACATTTATGATTCCCACCATAAATGAATCCAGATATATATAGAAACACCTATTCCTAAAATCCATGAATATGGAAGGCCCATTCATGAGACTTAATGAAATAATGAGATACTAATATAATATTTACCAACTAGGAAATTTTGTATGTCATATGACTAAAGGGATAAGATGCAACTTGTGATATCTCGATCTCAAATCGTCATTGATAAAATACTTTGTCTTATTAGATGGTCAATGATATCATCACTATGAGGAAAGGGATACTTTTTCAAGTTCCTGTAATCTAAAAAAATGTGAGGTTACAATGTTCATTTTTGGAGAAAAGGACTGATAAAACCTAGGGATAAGTATTGGGATATATAAAATCATTGGCCTCTGTTGGCACTAAATTCCAATAAAGCCTTGAATAACTGACAATGTACAATATGGAGAAATAATCTGGCTCGATGAAGCATTATGAGAACACCATGGACAATGCATAAATGTTTCTAGATGTTCACACAAGATGGAGATTTTTGTGAAATACCCTTTCATGGAAAATATTCTGAAAATTTATGACCCATACCTAAACACCATTCAAATGACAAGGGACACCACAAACAATATGTCTACATTGTCTGCAAGGAACCCAATCTATGTGAGACCCTCTTGGTGGAAGATATGACACCAATTATCCCCTTGTGTTATCGTTCATCATTGATATATATTAGGATGTTTGTAATACATCTTATATAACCAAAATATTCTATTCAATCACCAAAGATATCTGCTATAAATATAATTTCACCCCTATAGTTTGGGGTGATCCTCCGTAAGCCAAACCTCTACTTTGTAAAGAATATTGTTGGCCTTCTCTAACATCAAAAAATCATGTATCTCGTAGAGATCTTGTGTGATAGAAACCTTATGGACCCTCCCTTTAATGGTCCCATAGTTGTGTAATCCTCACCCAACATCATTCTACCCATGTATGGTGCATACGATAACTCCTCATAGATGCAATATTATCCTTGTTTTCAATACTAAATTATTATGTTCACCCCTTCCTTGAAGCTCCATGGGAAAAACATATCTTAGAGAATCATGTTTGAGATCCTTTTTTATAAACCCCCCATTCCTATCATTCATGTATTATGTCCAACCATCAAAACTTGTGTGTAACAATTTATTGGTCCCTCATGAGGTGTCCACCATGCATATAGTGCATGCATTTCCATATCATTTTCTTCCTAGTATAGGCATTCAAATTAATTTTTATTCTAAGAATGGGCATGCTTACATGGACATCTTGATCAACCTCTCATCCACACAGTTACTCCTCGGAATTCCTAAATTCATTCCCCTTCCAATGGTTCATGAGTGGTGGTAATATATTCACAAATGATTGGGAGGGAGTCCCAACATCTATGTCACACGATGTAAAACCGGATAGCAATAAACTCCTTAAAAAATGACATAATATTTTTGTCTTCCCTGAAAAAATTATCACATATTCCCCATATATTCTCTTTATGGGATGAAACCTTCACTCCCTCACTAGATGTTGTTCAGCCAAAGGCGGGCTTCTACACTCAATGTGTGAGCCCTATACATGCTATGTCACAAACTAATTATTCTCCATGTATAGATCAAAAGGAAAAATATATTCTTAATATGGAATTAGATCAACCTCACAAGGAATGAAATTCTCCTAAGGTATCTTCCAAACACAATCACCCCCCACAAACTCTTTTTGGTTCACCTTTCACGACCCAAGCATCGGGTATACTGGTACCTTTTATTTCTCTCTATGATAATTAATCATGTGAGCTTAATGATTAGAAGTTACCTTGGAATTCATCACTAATCTTCTATGGTAATCTTCTGGATTGTAATCCCCATTTAATGTACTCATAACCCTTGATCTGTGAATGTGTTTTCATGAAACGTCAAATTTATTATGATTTGAAGATGATTTTATAGTCTAGGGAAGACCCTTGGTCATCTCTCAAGTATCATTGATGGGTTTAGAGTGTGATTTTTTTAATAAAAATGACTACAAGAGGGCGTGGTTTTTATTACAATTGTAAAAATGAAATGAAATAATTTAATTTTTTTAATAGTTGAAAAATGTATGTATTTTGAAATATATAAAATAATTATATGAGCATCACCTAGTTACTACACTATTTTAAAAGTTCCTTATTCTTAATTTATTATTATGTTTTGGTGTAATCCATTGGTTGACGGTTAACCATGATCTTGGGTACCCACAATCCTTTTAAAATGATGAAAATGGAATTAATACTTCACATTAAAATCATGTAGTCAAGTTATATCCACTTAGAATAATTTAAGGATTGACAAGGAACGCTAAAATTTCATTTTTTGTGAAAGAAGTGGATTCTTATGTGGTCCCATCATAACAACACAAGTCACATACTTAAAATTACACACTGATTGGTTATTAAATAAATGTGTTTTCAATTAAATGAATCGAAACAAGTTATGATACATCTAAAAGAACAATTAAAAACCACAATATGCCCCTAAATAGTAGATAATAATTTTTCGAAACTACCAACTAATGTGTGTATCTCCCTCATAAGGTTAACTCACCATTTAGCCTGAAATTTGGATGAGAAGGAAGATTGGTTGAATCTTCTTCTTCATCCTTGACTCCTATATGAGGATAGGGTCCTCCATAACATTTTGGATGAGAAGAGGGGATTTTTGGAACTACAAAATGGTATAAATTAATTCCTTTCTCGAACATGAAAATGTGGTTCCCATGGTTCCCTTTTATAGACAGAATAAGAAGTGGATTTAGGAACCTAGGTTTGGTTATACCACATGTATATCAGTTTAGAACTTGTGAACATCCATATCACAACATGGAAATAATAGTAGTGTTTTTGGATGTCCCCCTTAAAATCACCATGCCACATATTTTAGAAAAATTTATTGGAATATATTTTCCAAATTTCTAACCTCACATTTGAATTCATTTATATTTGGTCCCATATAAAGAGAAATTCAGATGGGCCCCAAGATGGGTTAATATTTCTTGGGTTTCGTGAGATGAGTTGTATACAATGGAGTTTTGGATTATGCCACAAAATATTCATCCCATTTTTATATATTGTTTTTCTCAATTTTCAAAATACTGGATTGGTGTCCTTGAGATACCATAAATTGTGGGCCATTTTCAATTTAGATCATATATGGGGCCTCTAAATCAATTCCGCCTATATTTAAAATAAAAAAAAAGTTAAATAACCCTTAACATCAATGAAGAAAATTAAATTATTTAATAAAAAATAATTCCATTTTGTTAAAATATTTGGAATTTACAAAAAAAATAGTTAAATGCAATTGTGTAAGTGTGAAATAAAATAATGAATCATGGTGTTATCACAAACCCACACCAAAAAATTTGAACTCATGGGAGAATTCACATATAAAAAAACTATGAATGGAGATATTCCCAAATTTATGATGTTTTAGGATTAAATTTAAATTTAATCCATGATAAAAATTTGATCAAATAAAAAATCACACCAATGACTTATTCTCAAGGGTCAAGAAAAAATATGTCTCATAAATTTTATCAGAATGAGATTTTAAGAGATGAATGATACCAATATAATAAGGTAATTAAAAATTTAATCATGTCACCAATTCTTCACATGTGTGTGTGACAACTATTTCTAGATGTTCCTCCCACTTTCTATCCATTAAACATAGGTTATTTTAAAAAAAAATCTGATTAAATGACTATGTCCACTGAATTTTTCCTATATCCTTTGTAATAAAATTTCAAAACCCACTCACATAAGAATTAATGTATGTAAAACATTTATATTTTGACATATATATCCCCATTTGTTTATTTCATAAATCCCCTGAGTTATAACTTTTTTTTCAAAAGTTGAACTTGGGAAAATATAACACTCATCAATCAACCCTTGATTGACCTTCTCATGAAACTAATATTAACAGTTAGAATAAGATAAATGTTCAAGGAATAGTGGGTTTTTACCTTCCAAATACACAAACCATGTTTTTTTATTTTAGTTTTTTTATGGCATACACCAATTAGATAATAGTTACAGATACATATGTGAATCGTTTATAGTAATGAAAATGAAAAAATAAGAAATGAATTTATGGAAAAAAATCCTTTTGAAAATTTGATAAATATTAACATAATATATATTTAACTTCTATTAAGTAATAAATATTCACACTCCATGGTTTCGTGCAAAAATGTGTAGAGAAATTAAGGGGCACAATTATCCCAAAAACAACCCATAAATAGGGCTCTATTTTTTTAAAAGGTTTCAAAGTTATACAACCATTCATACCATAATAAAAAAAATTATTTTATAGAAAAACTCACACCTTAATGTAAAATTCATTCTAAAACACAAATTTATTCATTAAAAAAATTAATGTTAAAATAACATGAAATAGATAAATTACTCTTTCATTTTAAATAAAATACATGATTAAGTGGGACTCATTTTCTATGATAAATTGGCCATAAAATAAACATTCCAACACACAAAAGTAGGGTAGGAAAATAGGGTATAATGTGAAAATACTATCTAGCAAACCAAACTGACAAAATGAAGAAATATGATGAAAAATATTAACTAACCTAGGATCATACCCATCCCCCGCACCTAGAGCATTGACTATCCTCACTATAATATAATATAATATGGTAATGAAGTATTAAAACTAGTCAGTTTCATTGGTAGTATTCTTCTTGAACTTGGGGTTCCTCCATCGGGGGCTTCATAATGTCTTCATGAAAGTGATTCAGCCCCTTCCCATTGACAATTAGGGTTTTTTTCGTTCTACATATTGAAACTAAAAAACGAAATGTATAAACATTAATAAAAAAATTTGGTCCAAACTAGTTGGATCGAAGCTAGTTTGGATCCACCTTCAACCTTGAATTGTCATAGGGGAACATCATTAAAAAATTTAATTGATGATGTATGATGATACAGTCATAGGTAGAATTATTTAATCCTTGTAAATCAGGGTGTTCACATAAAAATATCTATGAATTTCCTTCAACACATGAATCTACAACTTCATTTGAGCACCTACACAAAAAATATTTGAATTGAATTTGTTAATGGAACAGTAGGATTGGAGATCTGTTTCAATAGTGAGGTTACTACTTTTTAAAAACATAATCAAATAGGGATAAACAACTAAAAATCATGCTTTTCCCAACACTTTTATACCAATGGATTCTTTGAACCATTGGTATAGGTGTTCTTTACCAACGGTTTTATAAAACCGATGGTAAAGATGGGTAAAAATTGATTTTTCCCAACGGTTTGATGAAACTGTTGGGAAAGATGGGTAAAAAATGGGTTTTCCCAATAGTTTGATGAAAACTTTGTGAAAGATGAAGTTTTACCCATGGTTTTGAACAACCGTTGGGAAACATTTTCCCCAAATTTGACAAGGCAAGCGACCCCCCACCCCGATTCTAGAAGCAGACCCCGATTCCAGAAGCCATAACTCCAGAAGCACTGCCAGACTCCAAGAAGCCCTTGAGAATCCTCAGCACTAGTGCACCTCTTCCATCAGATCAGCTGTTAGGTTAGACTCATTACACCTATTCTCAAGTATATCATTCCAAATATTCTCAAGTACATCCTTCAATTCTCAAGGATATCTCTATTCCCTATTTCTAGGGTTTTTGGAACATTTTATGATTCACTACTCCATGAATTGTGTACTCAAATCACTAAGTTCAAGAATTGTGTATTCAAATCACTACATTGGTTTACACATTGTGCAATCAATGTTTTCATTACACATATACATTTATAAGGGTATAATGTCTCTTTCTTGTGTTTTAATTTCAATGATTCATAGTTTTTTTAATGTCAATGCTTCTAATATTACATCTTCATGTATATGAACTCATAAGAAATTGTTTGTAATATTTATTCATAGTATTTCATGAAAATAACTCGTTTCCATTAAGATCTTTTCAAACATGAAGATCTTATTCATATTAATTTTTGTACACTACATGTATTACATAACAAGTATTTATCATGTTTCTATCAAAATATATATATATATATATATGTATAATGACACAATGTTCACTTATTCATTACACCATAGTTATTTACGGTGCATAGCGCATAACGACGACAGGGGCCCCCGATGCAAAATCACACTATGCGGTACAAGGCACGTGGCAATATTATCTTGTGGCACATAGAAATAAAAAAATGTTGTAGAAAAAAAACAATAAACAAAAAAAATAAATTCCTAAAATATTTAAAACAAAAAATAAAATATTTTAAAGAATATATCTAAAAAACCAATAAATACAAAAAAAGTAGAAAAAAAACGTAAAGTTCCCCACAACAGGAAAAGAGGCGGACAAAATTAACATTAAAAAAAGTGAAAACATATATAAAATTGAATGATAAAAATTACTACGTAGCGTTCGGTTCGCACACAAGTTTTGCATGCGTACGAATTCCCTGGATGTAGAGGGTTGGGTCGTCGTCATTGGTCGGTATGGAAGTAGCTGTCGAGGGAGATGACTAGATCGCACCGCTTGACATGGTCTAGCTGGGGCGGGGTTGCGGCTGTAGCGGGAAGAGGATAGTGATGTTCTACGGTGGAGGTTGTCATTTGAGGATTTTTTGAGTTATTTTTTAATCGCGAACAAGTTGGAGGATTTGTGCATGCCACGACACTGCGCGCCATTGCACACATTAGCACGCACCACTGAGTGATATTTCAAACGAGCCATTATGAACCCATTGCGTGGAGCTCGGTTTCCTGGCACACACCATGGTGTGATGGCGCACCAGGGCGTGTGTCATTAACAACAATGATTTGCACAATATAACATTTGTAGTATCGTCTTGAACTTTTCAAAATATTATGTAGTCCCTTATTATTCTGCACAAAAAAATAATAAATTATTAACAATACAATCCTATGTTCTTTATGAATAAAATATCTACAAAGGGAACTATCGGTGGGACCTCTCCTTTTCCCATGTAGTACTTCTTCCTTCTTTATTAAACAAATTCACAGAATTTCAAATTCTGAATATTAATTAATACTAGTTTTCCTAATATAACCATTCATCATTCTTCCATCAACATCATACATGAGTTATTCAATCACAATTTTATAAAACAATGACCATTTTCATTGGTTTAGGGTTCTTCAAAATGCTTGGGAAAATCAGAAAAAGTACACATGTATTGAATCATGATTCCCATATGGTTTCATGGATACAAGTTCATCTCGAAAATCCGAACTTCCTAGTTCAAATATCAAGGGGACCATGGGATTATTATTCTTCACACAAATGAAGTTGTTTTCGGCAACTATGTGTTTTTGTTTTCACATTTTATTTGGCCGAAAGGGGAGCTTTGTTGTCATTAATCATGGTTGTGGGTGGTCATTTAGGATATAAGATAGTATGACATCATTTAACTTGATATATCCAATATTATAATTGATTTATGTTCAATTTGATTATTTTTGACAAGTGATGTTGTTTAATAAGTTGTTATTAATGGTTGTAATAATGACAATATGGTATAAGGGTTCACATGATGTGTATAACAGTTGACATGGTGACTATGATAATCTAGTGTCTTTAGAATGTACATGGGAATGTACACATAATACATGACTTGGTTATCCATGTCAATATACATGGCCAATCCCTTATGGTGAAAATTATGGTTGGCCAAATGAGGTGATGAAAACATCCCATTTACACATGACAACCCCCCTCCTTCATGGACCCAGGACAACCCCCCTCCTTCCTGGACCCTGGACAACCCCCCCCCCCCCCCCACCCTCCTCCCTAGACCCCGGACATCCCCCCACCCTCCTTCCTGGACAACCCCCCCTCCTCCCTAGACCCCAGATACCCCCCCCCACCCACCTTTCTGGAATCAGGACAACCCCCCTTCTTCTTGGAACATGGACACCCACCCAACCTCCTCCCTGGACACCAGACAACCCACCACCCTCTTCACTGGACCCCAGACATTCCAAAAATCATTATTTTTATGTGAGATAAAACACAATAGAACTTGAAGGTCCCTATCCAATGAGTTGCCATCTGGGTTCAGGTCACTAATGAGTGGCATCCTGGTTTGGGACGTCACAATTCCAAGATTTCCTTTTTATAGGTGTTTCTAATCAAATCCATACCCATAACTACTGAAGGTCCCTCTCCAAAAACAATTGGTACATGATTCAATGAATACACCATACCAACATGTATCTTATTTTCTTATATACATTGTATTTTGTTGTATTTCTTAATATGATTCTTATATAGAGTAATGTGTCTGTTATGCTTTTATTTAAATTAAAAAAATTTCATTTACATAAATATCTTTTTGATTAAACATTAATATTATTGAATTTCATTAAAATGACTTATTGCAATTTTTTACAGAATGCATTGAAGTTGGATGTAAGATACTGATCGGATTTCAACCGATTTTCAAAATTATTTGAGCATCTTTCTAGATTTTTCATTTGACTAGGCTTTAGACAGTGGTCGCATGCACTTACAATGTTATAATTTTTTTGTAAGACCTTGGTTGAGTCGTGAAGAATTTATCTATAATATAACCAAATATGGTTTCCAAACAAACGATTATGTGTGGTATCACAATGGAGAGAAAATGGAATCTCAAAATGTTGATGATCCAAATGATAGGACTGAATTGGAGAGTATGATATATGATTGGTTTCTATTTATTCAGCATCATGAGAATTAAAGGATGTCTTGCCAACATGATTTCGATACAATCACACATGATGCGTCCAATAAAAATGATGATGTTGATAGGGTGAACAAATTGAATGATGTTGTGACGACTCAAGTATATCGGAAATGTGGTAAAATAAAAAGTTGGAATTTTTAATCTGATTATTTCATTGGAAAACTATGTATGGGATTTCAAATACTGAAATTGATTACATTCATACCTTCTTAAAGTACTTACTTTCAGATGATGTAGATATTCCCTCAAACCACTATATGTCATGGTAGTTAGTTGATGAACTTGGTTTCCCAAAAAAAATCCATGCTTTCCTGAATGATGGCAGCTTATTTAGGGAGGAAACTGCTGAAATAAATGATTTTATCAAATGTGGATCCTTTCGATGGAATCCAAAAGATGATGGAACACCATCTTATGTGCCAAAAAAAGTAATGTGGCACTTTTTATTTATCCCTGGATTATAGAACCTTTTCATGTCTGATGAAATACAAGTAAAAATGTTATGGCATGACACTGAGTGATATAAAAATAATGAAGAGTAGGTTCACCCTGAAGATGGATTTTCATGGAAGAGATTTGATGCTCGATATCCTGAATTTTCAGCCGACATGCATAATGTGAGACTAGGTCTTTCATTGACAGTTTTAATCCATTTGGGCAGATGCTTACTTCGCACAACACATGGCCGGTTTTCATACACATTTATAACCATCCCCCATGGTTGTGTATGAAAAATCCTTACACTTTCTTGAGTATACTGATATCTGGACCTTCTGATCCCGGCAGTGATATAGATGTATACAAGAAAAATTTAATAAAAGATTTGAATATTCTTTGGGATGTGGGTGTTCCCTCATACGATTCATGTTAGAAAGACATATTCTGATTGCGTGCTGCGCTTATGTGGATGATCAATGATTTTCCTTCTTATGAAATGATGTCTGGATGGAGCACAAAAGGAAAATTTTCATGTCTTGTTTGTATGAATAATACTCGATCGAGAAGACTGAAATATCGTCATAGTTTTAGTTTTATGGGACATCAACGATTCTTTCCAATGAACCATCCATATAGAAACAATCGTCAAAGATTTAACAGTACCATGGGGACTGACATTCCACCTCAGCATATGCCTGGAAGTGATGTGCTTAATGAATTGAAATATTTCAGTTATTCATTTGGGATGGGTGTAATGAAATCTAGAAAGAGGGAAAATGTCTCCAATGATACATGTTACAATTGGAAGAAGATGATTATATTCTTTGAGTTTTCGTATTGGTCAACCAACTTTTTACGTCATTGCTTAGACGTAATGAACATTGAAAAGAATATATGTGAAATGTTGCTTTTGATTCTTATAAATGTCAAGGGGAAGACAAAAGATGATTTATGATCTCGGCGTGACTTGGTAGATTGGGGGATCAGGCCAGAATTGCATCCTATCTGTATCAGTGAAAATAAATGGCAAGTTCCATGTGCTTCTTATGTGATGACACCTGCTGAAAAAAATCAATTTCTGGAAGTGCTAGAGACTATTAATGTTCCTGATGGATATTCTAGCAATATATCAAAACGGGTCGACAAAAAATAGTTGAAGCTAAAATATTTGGAGACTCATGATTATCACATCCTTTTGCATGTGTTGATTCCAATAGAAATATGTCATCTCTTTTCCAATAATGTTAGAGTCTTAGTTATTCGGTTGTGCTATTTGTTTAGAGATCTTTGTGCTAAGAGGTTGTCCAATTCCTTCTTGCAAAAACTATTGGCTGAGACACCATTAATTTTGTGTGAGTTAGAGAAAAAATTCCCTCAATCATTTTTTACATGCATGTTCCATATAACTGTCTATCTTCCAACCGAAATTCTTCTTGAAGGACATGTGGCTTTCTGTTGGATGTATCCAACTGAAAGAAACATCTGCATATTGAAATCATATGTTCGGAATAGATGGTGCTTCATGTTTCTTCACATTATAGAAACTAATCTTATGTATCCAACGGAGGTGTGTTGTCTATGAAAACTTATAGTGATTGTTTAGGGTGTGATAAATTGACTCTCAATAAATAGTTTCAACTACCAAGTACCACTTTTTAAAACAATGAATATAAAATATATATCTTTATCATACCACAATCTTGAATCAAGATTCTATTATTTATAACATAATATCAGTTTCTATAATGTGAAGGACAACTACATAGGATTTGTTAGGAATTCTGGCACGAAGATGCTGCCCCACGGATATCGCTGGACCGGGCTAGCAGGTTGCGGTCACATCGCGGTCGCTCTGCGGTCACACCGCGGTTACGCCGTGGTAATGCCGTGATTTGGCCCTGCACAAAGATGAAACTCCGCCACGGTTTGCAGTCCAATCAGAATTCGATGTATGATACCTAGACAGAGTTTTAGATACATTACCCACCCTCCTCCCTGGACCCTGGAAATCCCCCCAACCCTCCTCCATGGACCCCGGACATCCCCCCACCCTCCTCCTTGGACCCCCGGATAGCCCCCCCCCCCACCATCCTCCATGGACGCCGGATAGCCCCCGAACAGCACCCCAACCCTCCTCCCTAGACCCTGGATCCCAATCTAAGATTTCTTCAATATTCACCCCAAATAATAATGGAAAATATTCAACTCCACCTCAATCTGAGGCGCGGTGTGGCTGACACCACTCCAAGTGTCTCACTTTTCTTTGAAATGGACAACATTTTAATTGAAAACAACAACTGACATATAGAAAAATGACCAAACGCATTCGGATTCTGTTGATACTTTAGGAAAAGAATCCATGGGTCATTTGTGACATGTATGAATCAACCCCACCTCAATATGAGGCACGGTGTGGTCGATACCTCTCAAAGTGTCTTTTTTTAAATGGACATGCTTTTAAGTATAAAAAATTGGCATACGGAAAACCCACCAAACTCATTCGGATTCTGTTGATACTTTAGGAAAATGATAAATGAGTCATTTTTGACATGTACGAGTCAACCGATGTGGCTGAAAACGCACTGTGTGTGTCGTAAATGGCCAAAACGTGGGTTTAACGGTCAAATGCATGCCGAACAGCATCGAAATGAATTGAAATCACACAGAAACAACCTAATTATTATTCTTGATATTTGTGGGGAGACGACATGTCCTTCGGACACATGGTTTGCGCGGCACGACTGAATATGGGTTTTTTAAGTGTTCGACACTCTTGAAAAGCGTGCGTGGGGTGGTCGAAACTAGCCGAACGACCTCAGAATTCCATGAAATCGGACAACAACAAATGGTGGGTGAATTTTGAAATGGTCGTCCAGATAGAACGTCAATCAGAGGTGTCGTGTGACCGCGGTGGCCGAAAACGCACTCCACGTGTCGTAAATAGCCAAAAAATGTGTTTAACGGTCAAATTCATGCCTAACAACATCAGAATGACTTGAAATCACTCGAAAACACCATAATTATTATTTTTGTAGTGTACGAGGAAACGACACATCATTCGGACGTGTGGTTTTCACGGCACGACTGAATATGTGTTTTTTAGGTGTTCGACACGTTTGAAAAGCGTGCGTTGGGTGGTCGAAACCAGCCGAACAACCTCATAACGCCATGAAATTGGACGAGAAAAAAGGGTGGGTGATTTTTGAAACGGTCGGCCAGACGGCACGTAATTAGGAGGTGTCGTGTGACCGCGGGGGCCGAAAATGCACTCCGCGTGTCGTAAATTGCCAAATCATTCGTTTAACGGTCAAATGCATGCCGAATGACATCAGAATGACTTGAAATAAAAAAAACAACGTAAATATTAATCTTGAGTTGTAAGAGGAGAATACACATCATTCAGACAGACGGTTTGCACGACATAGCTGAATATGTATTTTTTAGGTGTTCGGTGCGCTTGAAAAGCGTGTGTGGGGTGGTCGAAACCGGCCAAACGATCTCGAAATGCCCTAAAATCGGATGACAACAAATGGTTGGTGAATTTTGAAATGTTTGGCTAGACAGCATGTCAATTGGAGGGGTCGTGTGACCGCGGTGACTGAAAATGCACTCCGCATGTCGTAAATGGCCAAAACATGCGTTTAACGGTCAAATGCATACCGAACGCCATCCGAATGACTTGAAATCACACGAAAACACCCAAATTATTATTGTTGAGATATATGAGGGGAAGGAACGTCATTTGAACGTGATTTTTGCATGGCACGGCTGAATATGTGTTTTTTAGGTGTTCGGTGCACTTGAAAAGCATGCGTGGGGTGGTCAAAACCAGTCGAATGACCTCAGAATGCCACAAAATCGGACGAAAATAAAGGGTGAGTGAATTGGAAAATGGTCAGCCAGACGAAACTTCAATCAGAGGTGTCGTGTGACCACGGTGGCCTAAAACGCACATCACGTGTCGTAAATGGCCAAACCATGCGTTTATCGGTCAAATGCATGCCGAACGGCATCATAATGAATTGAAATCACACAATAACAACCGAATTATTATTCGTGAGATGTGTGAGGAGACGACATGTCTTTCGAACGCATGGTTTGCACGGCACGGCTGAATACGTGTTTTTTAGGTGTTCGGCGCGCTTGAAAAGCATGCGTGTGGCGGTCGAAACCGGCTGAACATCCTCATAATTCCATGAAACTGGATGAAAACAAATGGTGGGTGAATTTTGAAATGGTCGGCTAGACAGCACGTCAATCGGAGGTGTCATGTGACTACGGTGGCTGAAAACGTACTCCGCATGTCGTAAAATTCCAAAACATGCATTTAATAGTCAAATGCACGCCGAACGACATCAGAATGACTTGAAATCACAAGAAAACACCCTAATTATTATTCAGGAGTTGTAAGCGGATAATACACATCATTAGGATGCGTGGATTGCATGACACCACTGAATATATGTTTTTTAGGTGTCTGGCGCACTTGAAAAGTGTGCGTGGGTTGGTCAAAACTGGCCGAACGACTTTGGAATGCCATGAAATCGAAAGACAACAAAGGATGGGTGAGTTGTGAAATGTTCGGCCAGACGGCACATCACACAGAGGTGTCGGGTGACCGCGGTGGCCGAAAACAAACTTTACATGTCGTAAATGGCCAAAACATGCGTTTAACTGTCAAATTCATGCATAACGATATCAGAATGAGTTGAAATCACATGAAAACACCCTCATTATTATTGGTGATCTGTACAAGGAGATAGAACATCATTTGGATGCGTGGTTTTCACGACACGACTGAATATATTTTTTTAGGTGTTTGATGCGCTTGAAAATCGTGCGTGGGTGGTTGAAACTAGCCGAATGACCTCGGAATGCCATGTAATCAGACGACAACAATGAGTGGGTGAATTGTGAAATGTTCAGCCAGACGATATGTCAATCGGAGGTTTCGTGTGACCGCGGTGGCCAAAAATACACTACGCGTGTCATAAATGGCCAAAACATGCGTTTATCAGTCAAATGCATGTCAAATGACATCAGAATGACATTAAATCGCACCAAAACACCCTAAGTATTATTTTTGAGGTGTATGAGGAGACAGAACGTCATTCGGACACACGGTTTGCGCGGCACGGCTGAACATGTGTTTTTTATGTGTTGGGCGCGCTTCAAAAGAGTGAGTGGGGTGGTCGAAACCTGCCGAACGACCTCGGAATGCAATGAGATCAAATGAAAAAAAATGGTGGGTGAATTTTTATATGGTCAGCTAGACGGAACGTCAATCAGTTTTGTCGTGTGACCGTAGTGGCAAAAAACGCACTCCGCCTGTCGTAAATGGCCAAAACATGCGTTGTACAGTAAAATGCATGCCAAACAACATCAGAATGACTTGAAATCACACGAAAACACCCTCATTGTTATTTTTGAGATGTACAATGAGGAGGAAAATCATTAGGACATGCAGTTAGCATGGCACGGCTGAATATGTGTTTTTTAGGTGTTCGGCTCGCTTGAAAAGCGTGCGTGGGGTGGTTGAAACCGGCAGAACGGCCTCAGAATTCAATGAAATTGGACCAAAACAAAGGGTGTCTGAATTGTGAAATGTTCGGCCAGAGATCACATCAATTAGAGTTATCGTGTGACTACGGTGGCTGAAAATGCACTATGTGTGTCGTAAATGGCCAAAACATGCATTTAACAGTTAAATGCATGCCAAAAAACATCAGAATGACTTGAAATCACACAAAAACACCCTAATTATTATTCATGAGGTGTAAAAGAATATGAAATGTCATTAAGACATGCTGTTTGCATGGAACGACTGAATATGTGTTTTTCGGTGTTTGGCATGCTTGAAAAGCGTGCATGGGGTGGTTGAAATCTACCGAACGACCTCAGAATTCCATTAAATAGGACGTCAACAAAGGGTGGGTGAATTTTTAAATGGTAAGATAGACGACATGTCAATCAAAGGAGTCATGTGACCGTGGTGGCCGAAAACGTATTTCACGTGTCGTAAATGGCCAAAACATGCGTTTGACTGGAAAATGCATGTCGAATGACATCAGAATGACTTGAAATCAAAGAAAAACACCCTAATTATTATTAATGAGTTGTACGAGGTGACGACATGTCATTCAGATGCGTGGTTTTCGCGGTACGACTGAATATGTCTTTTTTAGGTGTTTGGTGTGCTTGAAAAGCGTGTGTGGGTTGGTCAAACTGACCGAACGACCCCGAAATGCTAGGAAATCGGAAGACAACAAAGGATGGGTGAATTTAGAAATGGTCGGCTAGACGGCACATCAATCAGAGGTTTCGTGTGACCGCGGTGGCCAAAAACGCACTCTGTGTGTCGTAAATGGAAAAAACTGCGCTTAACGGTCAAATGCAAGTAGAACGACATCAAAATGAATTTAAATCACACTTAAACACCCTAATTATTATTCGTGAGGTGTACGAGGAGATGACATGTCATTTGGATGCACGGTTTGCACGACACGGCTGAATATGTGTTTTTTAGGTTTTCGGCATGCTTGAAAAGCATGTGTGGGGTGGTCAAAACTGGCCGAACAACCTTGGAATGCCCTGAAATCAGATGAAAACAAAGAGTGGGTGAATTGTGAAATGGTCGGCCAGACGGCACATCAATTGGAGGTGTTGGGTGACCACAATGGCCGAAAACGCACTCCGCATGTCGTAAAAGGCCAAAACATGCATTTAACAGTTAAATGCATGCCGAACGACATTATAATGACTTGACATCACACGAAAAAACCATAATTATTATTCGTGAGGTGTATGATGAGACGGAACGACATTCGGATGCGCGGTTTGCGCGGCATGACTGAATATGTGTTTTTTAGGTGTTTGGCGCGCTTAAAAGGCGTGTGTGGGGTGGTTGAAACCGGCCGAACCACCTCGGAATTCCATGAAATCGGATGACAACAAAGTATAAGTGAATTGTAAAATGTTCAGCCAGAAGACACGTTAATCAGAGATGTCGTGTGACCGTGGTGGCTAAAAACGCAGTTTGTGTGTCGTAAATGGCCAAAACATGTGTTTAGTGGTCAAATGCATGCCGACCGACATCATAATGACTTGAAATAATGTTATAACCCCCTAATTATTATTCGTGAGGTGTACGAGGAGACAGAAAGTCATTCAGATGTGCAGTTTGCCCGACACAGCTGAGTATGTGTTTTTTAGGTGTTCGACGTGCTTGAAAAGCGTAAGTGGGGTGGTCAAAGTCGGCCGAACGACCTCGGAATGCCATGAAATCGGACGAAAACAAAATTTCGGTGAATTCTAAAATGGTCTTCTAGACGACACGTCAATCGGAGGTGTCGTGTGACCGCGGTGGCTGAAAATGAACTCTGCATGTCGTAAATGGTCAAAACATGCATTTGATGGTAAAATTCATGTTGAATGACATCGGAATGACTTGGAATCCCACGAAACACCCTAATTGTTATTCTTGAGTTGTAGGAGGAGATGACACATCATTTGGACATGCAGTTTTAATGGAACGACTGAATATGTGTTTTTTAGTTGTTCGGCTCGCTTGAAAAGCGTGCGTGGGGTGGTTGAAACCGGCCGAACGACCTCGAAATGCCATGAAATCAGACAACAACAAAGGGTGGGTGAATTGTGAAATGGTCGACTAGAATGAATTTGAATCTGAGGTGTCGTGTGACCGTGGTGGCTGAAAACGCACTTCGCGTGTCGTAAATGGAAAAAACACGTGTTTAACGGTCAAATGCATGCCGAACGACATCAGAATGACTTGAAATCACACGAAAACAACCTAATTATTATTCGTGAGCTGTACGAGGAGGCTACATTGATTGAAACACAATGGGTCATTGTATATATATAAAAACATGAATTATATTAGGAATGAGTCTTGACATCCCATCATGAACATGCACCAACACTCATGTTCTACTTCTCAATCGCGGGTCATTCATTCTATAGAATAACATACCAAAAATAAATATCATATAGTGATTTCATATGAAACCTATGAACACTCAAGAATACCATATAACAAATTGGTTAACAAGGCTCCACATAGATTCTTGAAAAATAAGTTTCAAAGTCTCATAAAAATACCCCAGTGGTGAGGAATACATATGGTGACACCATAGCCCCATGGATCACCTCAATCCCTTCCTCAAACAGTGGGTTCTAGGTCCAAACCAAATTCAATTTGGGAACCCAACACTAAAGACTTAATTGAATATTCATACCCACTAACCATGATGGGGATTCATCTCACATCACACCTAGGAGAGAAAATTACAATTAGCCACATACCCCCTTTTTCTAATTGAAAAATCTATAAAAAACATGTAGTCTTTTTTAAATGTGTTATATATAATTCAGAATTCTATATGCCAAATAATTAATTTGGTTTGTGTTATTGATTCATAATTCAGAATTCATTACATAATTCATTCTTCATGTATTCAATTGATAATTTAATTATGAATTCGGTATTCCATAGGGTAATTGGGTTCATATACATGATTATAATTGTGGTACATTCAATGGTTATAGTAGTATCATATTTTTAAGTTCTTTTGTATGCTATATCAGGTTTTTTTGTTGCTGTTAAGAGTGTATTCAGGTGTGTAGTTGAATGTGCAGTAGAGGATTTTAGGTGCGGCCAAATTATAGAAATTATTATACCAACGGTTCACTAAACCATGGGTATAGTGATGTACATATTTTTACCAATGTCTTTAGTAAACCATTGGTACAACATTGAAATACTATAGAAATTCCAACGGTTTGTAAAACCGTTGGAAATACTCTTTACAAACAGACTTTCCCAATGGTTTTAGTACACTGTTGGTATAGTGTTGTATTCCTCCAGCAATGCCAATGGTTCTATAAATCATTGGAAATGATCTTTACAAATGGAATTTCCCAACTGTTTTACAAAAACCTTTTCTAATGGGCTAGTGCCATGCCTTAATTGCCAACAGTTTTCCAAACTGTTGGTATATAGTATACCAATGGTTTTAAACCGTTGGTAAAGGCTTAATTTTCAGTAGTGTTACATTCTGATGGGTGTTTTAAAGAACGTATGGCAAACCCATATTGAATAATTGAGTCTAAGACTCAAATATTTTCTATTAGGTTGACCCATTTTTAAATAATTGGTTTAGTAATTCTATTATACACCTCATATTGACCAATTTCTTGTGGGTGATATGTATTTGACACTCGATGCCGGACCACACACTGATGCAAAATTGATTACATTGTTCAGCTATAGAAATGAAAAACCTAGTCACTAATGAACAAGCTTGGTAATAAAATCCTTTAAAAGAATCATTTCCACAACTTCCTTGGAATCATATATCATTGGGGATCATTTCTCTACCCATTTTTTTATATAATAAACTTCTATAAGAATGTACAGGTTTCCATAGGAATTCAGAAATTGTTACATAAATTGAATGCCCAAAATATTAAAAATTTCATGATTGAAGAAGGGTTGTTGTGTAATTTTATTTCCATTATATACATTACCCATTATTTGATAGTGAGTAAAAGATTTATATAAATCATGGGAACCCCTAAATAATGTGGGGAAAAGAGACCAAAATCAAGTACCTTTCCAGTAGTCCATTGGGGACCAAAGTGTCCCCCATAAGAAATAGAGTGTAAGAACCAAAGGAAATAATAAAACATGCTATTAGGAAAACAACACCTAAGGAAAAGATCACTAAATGGGTGCCAAAGATTGGGGTATTCCCAAATGTAACAATGGGACTCATGTTTTAGACGGGTTTCTTGGATTTTGTTAAAATTTGATGCAAGATGCTACCAAATATTTTCCAATTTGAGTATATCAAGGAATATAATCTTTCCCGCTTTACAATTACACATCATGAAACAAGTCATTTATGGTAATACAAGGTGATGATTCAATGTCAGATTATTGGAGGATCCCACTGATATGGTTAGCCATCACATTATCTACTCCTTTGTATCTCTAATTTCTATGTTAAATTCTTGAAGGAGGAGAATCCAGTGAATGATATGTGTTTTGGATTGTGGTTTCTTAAGGAAATATTAGAGGGATTAATGGCCTGAGAACACAATGAATTTGGACCCTAAATGGTATAATATAAATTTATCTAAGAAAAACACAATGGAAATAAATTATTTTTCAGTTGTGGGGTAGTTTTCCTCGGCAGGGTCCAATGTGTGTGAGGCATAGACAATGACATGTAGAGCTCAATCAATCATTTTTGATAAGAAT
Organism: Viscum album; assembly: GCA_963277665.1. Classification (NCBI taxonomy): domain Eukaryota; kingdom Viridiplantae; phylum Streptophyta; class Magnoliopsida; order Santalales; family Viscaceae; genus Viscum; species Viscum album. The sequence goes on from OY728148.1 coordinate 318,141,250, forward strand.
GTCCCAGATTTATAGTTAGAGTAAACACAAGTGATCTCAAATGGTAGATCTAACTGAGGTAGTTGGATTACCAGGGGTGATAAGAGATACCATTTTAATTTGTAAAAATATTCCTCACTTTCTCTATCAAAAACAATTTTTTTTCTTTTTTCTGCAATCGATAGAGGTGGAGTGAAATCTTACAAAATCCCCAAATGAAATGATGGTAAAATCCTGCTTGAACTAAAAAATAATACACTTCTATCAAATTTTTTTAGAATGGCAGGGAAGATATGAAATCCAATTTCGATTTTTCAACTTGGATACCATCCCCAAAAAATTATATCCCATATACTATACGTTGTTTCACCATGAAAAGGTATTTATCATAATTTAATATGATATTCTATTTAATACAGTGACATAAGACAAAAACAAGACTACTCAGACATTCATCAAAAGTGAATCCATAAGCATTAAACCCATCCATGAATACTTCCATAAAATTATACAGTTCTTTCAAGAAAACTTTAACCATGCATCACTGGATAGTACATGGAGCATCGCATAGACTAAATGAAATCCCCATAATAAAAAATTTTCCAAAGGGTAAAGTGAAGGATGTCATTTCTTGATCCATTGGTTCAATATAAAAATTAATATATCAAGAATACCCATCAATTAAACAATAGTAGGACATCCGTAATATCCTATCTATAATTTGTCCAATGAAGGGTAATGAGAAATGGTCTTTACTAGTGTGTTGGTGTAGTCGAGGATATTCTATATAGACATGAAAAATATTCTACACAAAGGTCAAAAACAATTCACCATCTTCATTTCCTATTACCAGTATACTATTTTATTAATAAAAAATTACATTGGTATGACCCGTTGGCTGTCACATATAGGGTAAATGATTCTACAGGCTAGTAATTTGGTTACTGCCTTTTTAAAATCAAATATTTGGTTAGGGTTCTATCGACGTTGATCCTTGATCACTAGTTTATCCTCATAATTTAATAATATATTATGTGTTAAAATTGATGAATAAATATCTAGAATGTCAGTAGGTGTTCATTCAAAATATTGTTCATACTCCCTTAAAATTCCACGCAGCCGCAATTCATGATCTGGAGGAAATAAAGTAGCAACAATAACATTAAGCTTGTTTCTATTCTCAAGATATGAATATTTTAAATCTTCATGTAATTTTCTAAGAACCAATTTAGGTGTAAATTGGATTTATGGGAGTTAATATGAATGTTATAGGTCACATATCTCTTGAAACAACTCAATGGAATCATCCTCAAATGAAGAATGAGATTTTACAAGCATAGTAGTATCGTTAATAGAATTGGGGTCTTTAGGGTTCAAGAGATCATAAATTTTAAAAAACCAATGAAATTATTCAAATACACTATTACATTATATGAATAATTCATTTCGTATAATTTTTATCAATGATGGAAACATATAAATGGTTTCAAGTGAATGAAGTGATGTTTTTTAGGGTAATGGGGTACATAAATTAAATTAACTAATACTGAGGAATTCTCTCCTAACGGGTGATTCATGGAATCAATAATATTGTAGTGGTAAATTTCACCACCAAAATCGATAGATAATGTACCATTTTTGGAAATTAAATATGGTTTTGGACGTTCTAAAGAAAGGGATACCAAATATAATTGGGGAATTTCCATTCATCTTATCATTTCCCACTTTTAGAAAATAAAAATATATGCACAAAATTAAAATTTATACCCTCATAATAACATCCTCTAATACCCTAGTGGGGTTTATTATACTCAGATATGTTAGTTGAACAAAAATTAATTTGGTATTAGTATTTTTGAATAGAAGTAAAATTTAAATGGAGGGAGGAATAACATTTATATAAGACCACAAATAATGAATAGAATTAGAAAAGGAATATACCCATATGGTGCACTGATTCGAGAATGTTCTGGGATCATTACATTTTGTAGTATGTGGTGGATCCATCAATGCAGAGAGATTCCTGCTAAATCTCACGCTTTCATCACCTCGAAGTCTCCTCTGGTGTGTAAACATCTCCTTGAGAAACATTAAATATCATGGAATTTTCATTATGGAATCAATCATAGGGATGTTAACCATAAATTGTTTCAAGGCTTACATGATTTCTTTATAACGATCATTTTCTTTTTGTATCTTGGTTGGCTTGTCCTTTGGGTACATGTAAGAGTAGTGGTTGGTAAAGGTTTCTCATCAACAGACACAATCCTTCCTTTGGAATGTATTCTCTCAAGAGAAGGTTGTTCAATATTTAGACCATTTTAAATGGTTGGGATGGTGGTTTCCTTTGGAGGGGAAGACTATATTAGACAGGAAATTTGGTATTTAAATTGGGTTCCACATTGATGGGTGATGGAACAGACATTTAATTTATACTTGTTGTTGACTAATGGTTGAGAGGTTACTTTACCTAAAACATAACTTTGGATTTCCTTCATCAAGATGGTGAGTAGTCATAATTGGGTTTTTAGGTCTCGTATGGATACTTGGGTGGTATATAGGAATTAGAGATTATTGTCATCCATTTGTTTCATATTTTCTTATAAGATAGGGTTTGAATTTTTAGGGGGTTTTTGGGAATGACTTTGTGGTGGTTGAGGATTTCTGGTTAATGGTGGCTAACAACACTTCCCTTGTTAATTCAAGGGTTGTTGAGGTTTTTTTGAATAACCCCTTTCCAATAGGCTAGTTTTTATCTTCATAAATGGTTTTATGGATAGTATGGTTATTTCCTAAATGGTTATTTATAGGTGTGTCTTAGAAATATTTCATCACAGATCTTTGATGTTTCTCTTAGTGGAGGGAATTGGTCAGAATAGTGGGTTTCAGAAGAACAGATACCATAATTAATGGGAGGAGGATATTGGGATTTCCCTTGGTAAAGATATTTTTATCGAAGAAGATTAATTACCTCATTAAAAAATTTTCCCACCTTCTTCTTATATTCAGTATTATGCACCTCATGGACACCTTGAATGGGTAAACTTCACCTCGAACCGAATTGTTGAGTTTTCTGTGCTATGTTCGTAATGAGGTTCCAAAACTCAATTGAACTTTTATCAACTAACACACCACCTACAAAAGTATCAATATTGTTTCTACCAATAAGAATTATACATTCATAAAAATAAAATATTAATGGTGATGACTTATTTGGTGGTGTGATAAATAATAAAAATTTCTTTTAAATCATTCTTAGTAATCATGAATTTTTTCCCCTTGAAAATTTCTTATCCCACACATTTTTTCCTTACAATTTTTGTTTTATAGGCTTGGAAGTATTTTTCAAGAAAAAGTAATTTCAGGTCCTCCCGACCTCTAATTAGTGAATTAACATAATAAATCTAGTCTTTTGTAGTATCTTATAATGAAAAAGGGAATGACCTAAAATTTTATTATTCTTCATCCACATTTGAATTTTTTAATGTAGAACACACAATATGAAGTATTTTAAGTTTTTATGTTTATATTATCCATCACGTCGACAAAATGATGGTAGTAAGGAAATTAAAACACATTTTAGTTCAAAATTAGGTTCCCCACCTTGTATTGGAATATATGCATGATGGATCTCTACATCAGTCAAGGTTTTTTTAATGTCTGGTTACTTTCATCCATATTATTAAAGGGTATTTAATTTTTTATGTGTTTTATACAACAATATGAAGGATTTATAATAGATTCAATTTTATGTGTTTCCTACATCAATGGATCGTTTGGTGCTTCTTGGTGTCGAGACGCAAGATCCTCTCCCGTTTGTGTTGAAATGGAAGTAGTTCCTTCAGTGAAAATCCTATCATTAACAATAATTAAATAAAGGTTTATTTTATAAGTCTAAACCATGATGGAATAATACAATTAAACAAATATTTACAAAATAAAAAATATTTTTATAACAAATTCACACTAAAAACTAAAGTGATCCCTACAACAATGCCAACATTTGAACATGTTTTCATGAAACGTTAAATTGATCATGATTTTATAATAATTTTAAAGTATATGGTGGACCCTAGGTTATCTCTAAAATATTATTTATGGGTTTATAGAGTGAATTCATAATAAAATAGAATAAAAGAGGGGTGGTTTGGAAAATAGTTTGAAAATTAAAATGACTTAATTAATTTTTTTTAATAGTTGAAAAACAAATGGATTTAGAAAAATATATGATAATTATTTGATCTTTTATAAGTTAATACATGAATTTAGAAGTCCTTTGTTCTTAATTTATTATTAGTTTTTGGTTCAATCCTTTTGTTGAGGGTTAAGAAAGTTATTGGATACCCACAATCCATTTAAAATGATGAAAATAGAACTAAACCATGACATGAAAATCATGTTTTCATATTATATCCTAATATAATGATTTAAAGTTTTTCAAGGAATACTAAAATATCAAATTTCTAGGAAATGATAGGAATATTATGTTGTATAATTAGAGAAACACAAGACACACACTTAAAATTACACATTGATCAGTAATGAAATAAAAAGTGTTTTAATTAAATGCATTAAAAAAAGATAGGATACATCTAAAAGATCGATTAAAACCACAATATACACCTAAATAGTATAGAATTATGTGCTAAAACCCCCTCTTTAGGTTTGTATCTTCATTAAAATGATCACCCACATTTTAGCATGACATCAGGTGGAGGAGAAAGCTTGTGTGAATATCTTTATTCATCAATGATCTCCTATGAGGATAGGGGACTACATAACTTCACGGATGTGAATAGGGCTCTATTGGAACACCAAAATGGTATCATGTAAAATTTTATTTGATTTTGAAAGTTAGGTTCCCATGGTGCCCTTTTATACCCAGAATGGGAACTAGTTTCTGGAACATATTTTTTGTTATACCACAAATATTTTTTTTCAATTATTAAACAACCATAAAATGACATGTAAAAAAGAAAATAGTTATTTAAGGTCCTGTTAAATATATGTTTATCATAGTTTTCATTCATTTAACATCTTCAATTTTAGGTGTCGTTTGGCCGCGGTGGCCGAAAATGCACTTCGCGTGTCGTAAATGGCCAAAACATGCGTTTAATGGCCAAATGCATGCCGAACGACATCTGAATGACATGAAATCACACAAAAACAACCTAATTATTATTCGCGAGGTGTACGAGGAGACGACACGTCATTCGGACAAGAGGTTTTCCCGACACGACTGAATATGTGTTTTTTTTATGTGTTCGACGCACTTGAAATGCGTGAGTGGGGTGGTTGAAACAGAAAGAACGATCTCCGAATTCCATCAAATAAGAAAAAAACAAAGGGTGGGTGAATTGTGAAATGTTCAGACAGACAACACGTCAATCAGAGGTGTCGTGTGACCATAGTGGCAGAAAATGCACTCTGCATGCAGTAAATGGCCAAAACATGCGTTTAACGGTCAAATGCATGTCGAACGACATCAGAATGACTTGAAATGACAGAAAACACCCTAATTATTATTATTGAGCTGTACGAGGAGACGACATGTCATTCGGACGCGCGGTCTACGCGGCACGACTGGATATGTGTTTTTTAGGTGTTTGGCCCGCTTGAAAAGCATGCGTGGGGTGTTCAAAACTGGCCGAACGACCTCGGGATTCCATGAAATAGGACGACAACAAAGGGTTGGTGAATTGTAAAATGGTCGGCCAGATGGCACATCAATCAGAGGTGTCGTGTGACCACGGTGGCCGAAAACACAGTCTGCATGTCATAAATGGACAAAACATGTGTTTAATGGTCAAATGCATTCCGAACGCCATTTGAATGAATTTAAAGCACACAAAAACACCCTAATTATTATTCTTGAGGTGGAAGAGGAGACGTCATGTCATTCGGAAGCACAATTTTCATGGCACGGCTGAATATGTGTTTTTTTGGTGTTCGGCACGATTGAAAATCGTGTGTGGGGTGGTCGAAACCGACTGAATGACCTCGGAATACCATGAAATCAGATGAAAACAAGGGGTGGGTGAATTGTAAAATGGTCGGCTAGACGGTATATCAATCAGAAGTTTTGTGTGTCCGTGGTGTCCGAAAACAGACCTCACTTGTCGTAAATGGCCAAAACATGAGTTTAACGGTCAAATACATGCCGAATGACATCAGAATGACTTTAAATCACACGAAACACCCTAATTATTACTCGTGATGAGTAAAAGGAGACAGAATGTCATTTTGATGTGTGATTTGTGTGGTATGGATGAATATGTGTTTTTAGGTGTTCAACGAGATTGAAAAGCATGCGTGGGGTGGTCGAAACTAGAATAATGACCACAGAATGCCATGGAATCAGACGAAAACAAAGGGTGGGTCAATTATGAAATGGTCGACCAGACAGCACGTCAATCGGAGGTTTCGTTTGACCGCGGTGGCCGAAAATGCACTATTCGTGTTGTAAATGTCCAAAACATGTGTTTAACGGTCAAATGCTTGCCGAACGACATCAGAATGACTCGAAATCACACTAAAACACCCTAATTATTATTCGTGAGCTTTACGAGGAGGCGACATGTCATTCATATATGTGGATTGCATGGAATAGCTGAATATGTGTTTTTTAGGTGTTCAGCGCGCTTGAAAAGCATGTGTGGGGTGGCCGAAACCGGCCGAATCACCTCGTAATGCCATGTAGTCAGATGAAAACAAAGGGTGGGTGAATTGTGAAATGGTTGGCTAAACGGCACGTCAATCGGAGGTGTCGTGTGACCGTGGTGTCTGAAAACGCACTTTGCATGTCGTAAATTGCCAAAACATGCGTTTAATAGTCAAATGCATGATGAACGACGTCGAAATGACATGAAATCACCCGAAAACACCCTAATTATTATTCATGAGTTGTACAAGGAGAAAAAATATCATTTGAAAGTGAGGTTTGTGTGACAAAGCTAAATATGTGTTTTTTGTGTGTTTGGCACGTTTGAAAAGCATGCGTGGGGTGGTCGAAACTGACCGAACAACCCTTGAATGCCATGAAATCAGACAACAACAAAGGGTGGGTGAATTTTGAAATGGTCATCCAGATGACAAATTAGTCAGAGGTGTCGTGTGACCGTGGTGGCTGAAAACGCACTCTGTGTGTCTTAAATGGCCAAAACATGCGTTTAACGGCCAAATGCATTGCAAACCACATTGGAATGACTTTAAATCACAATAAAACACCCTAATTATTATTCTTAAGGTTTATGAGGAGACGAAAAATCATTCGATCATGCGGTTAGTGTGACATGGCTGAATATGTGTTTTTTAGCTATTCGGCACGCTTGAAAAGTGTAAGTGGGGTGGTCAAAACTGGCCGAACAACCTCATAATGCCATGAAATCGGACGACAACAAAGGGTGAGTGAATTGTGAAATGGTCGGCTAGATGACATGTCAGTCAAAGGTGTCGTGTGACCGCAGTAGCCCAAAATGCACTCTATGTGTTGTAAATGGCCAAAACATGCGTTGAACAGTCAAATGCATGACAAACGACATCCGAATGACTTGAAATCCCACGAAAACACACTAATTATTATTTGTGAGCTGTAATAGGAGACAGAACGTCATTCAGACGCGTGGATTGCGCGTAACGACTGAATATGTGTTTTTTAGGTGTTCGGCTCGCTTGAAAAGCATGCGTGGGGTGGTCAAAACCGACCGAACGATCACAGAATGCCAAAAAATCGGACGACAACAAAGGGTGGGTGAATTTTGAATTGTTCGGCTAGACGGCACATCAATCGAAGTTTTCATGTGACCACGGTGGTCAAAAACGCACACCACGTGTTGTAAATGGCCAAAACAGGCATTTAACGGTCAAATTCATGTCGAATGACATCGGAATGACTTCAAATCACGCGAAAACATCCTAATTATTATTCGTGATGTCTACGAGGAGAGGGAATAGATTGAAACACAATGGTTCATAGTATATATATATAAACATGAATTATATTAGTAATGAGTCTCGACATCCCATCATGAACATTCACCAACACTCATGTTCTAATTCTCAATCACGAGTCGTTCATTCTATACAACAACATACAACAAATAAATATCATATAGTGATTTTATATGAAACCTATGAACACTCAAGAATGCCATATAAAATATTGGTCAACAAGTCTACACATAGACTTTTGAAAAATAAGTTTCAAAGTCTCATAAAAATACCCCAGTGGTGAGGAATACATATGGTGACAACATAGCCCCACAGATCACCTCAATCCCATCCTCAAACAGTGGGTTCTAGGTCCAAAACAAACTCCCTTTGGGAACCCAAAACCAAATACATAATTGAATAATCATTCCCACTACCCTTGATGGGTATTCATCTCACATCACACCCAGGAGAGCAAATTACAATTATCCACATACCCCCTTATTCTAATTGAAAAATATATAAAAAACATGTAGTGTATTTTATATGTGTCATATGTTATTCAAAATTCTGTATGCAACATAATTAATTTTTTTTGTGTTATTGATTCATAATTTAGAATTCATTACATAATTCATTCGTCGTGTGTTCAATTGAGAATTCAATTATGAATTCTGTATTGAATTGGGTAATTGGGTTTATATACATGATTATAATTGTGGTACATTCCATGGTTATAGTAGTATCATGTTTTTATGTTTTTTGGTGTGCTATATCATGTTTTTTATTGCTGTTAAGAGTGTATATAGGTGTGTAGTTGAGTTTGCAGTAGAGGATTTTAGGTGCTGCCAAATTCTAGTAATACACTATACCAGCGGTTTACTAAACCATTGGTATAGTGCTGTACATATTTTTACCAACGGTTTTAGTAAACCATTGGTAAAACATTGAAATAATCCAGAAATGCCAACAGTTTGTAAAACCATTGGCAATACTCTTTACAAACCGCCTTTCCCAACGGTTTTAGTAAATCGTTGGTATAGTGTTGTATTCCTCCAATAATGCCAACGGTTCTATAAACCATTGGCAATGATCTTTACAAATGGCCTTTCCTAACAGTTTTACAAAAACCGTTGTTAATGGGCTACTGCCACTCCTTACTTTCCAATGGTTTTCCAAACCATTGGTATATAGTATACCAATGGTTAGGCATCCTTTACCAACGGTTTGAAATCATTGGTAAAGGCTATATTTCTAGTAGTGTTTCATTATGATGGGATTCTTAAAGGAATTATGGTAAATCCATATTGAATCATTGATTATAAGACTCAAATATTATCTATTAGGTTGAACGATTTTTAAATAATTTGTTTAATCATTCTATTAGACACCTCATATTGACCATTTGTTTGTGGGTGATATGCAGTAGACACTCGATGCCCGACCACAAACCGATGCAAAATTGATTACATTTTTCAGCTGTAGAAATGATAAACCTAGTCACTAATGAAAAAACTTGGTAATAGAATCCTTTAAAAGATTTAATTTCTCAAAAATTCCATAACTTCAATGGAATCATCTATCCTTGTGGATTATTTCTCTACCCAATTTTATATATAATCAACTTCTAGAAGAATGTACAGGTTTCCATAGGAATTAATAAATTGTTACATAAATTCAGTGCCCAAAACATAAAAATTTTCATGATTGAAGAAGGTTTGTTGTGTAATTTTATTTCATTTATATACATTACCCATTATTTGGAAGTGAGTACAATATTTATAGAAAGCATGATCATCTCTAAATAATGTGGGGAAAAAGAGACCAAAATCAAGGACCTTGCAAGAAGTCCATTAGGGACCAAAGTGTCTTCCATAAGAAATAGTGTGTAAGAACCAACAGAAATAAAAACACATTATATTAGGGAAAAAAACACCTGAGTACATGATCACTATATGGGCGCAAAAGTTTTGGGTATTCCCAAATGTAACAATTGGACTCCTGTTTTAGGCGGTTTTCTTGGTTTTTGTTAAAATTAGATGCAAGATGCTACCAAATATTTTACAATTTCAGCATATCAACTAATATAATCGTTCCTTCTTTACAATTACACATCATGAAACAAGACATTTATGGTAATACAAGGGGATGATTCAATGTTGGATTATTGGAGGATCCCACTGATATGGTTAGCCATCACATTATCTACTCTTTTGTATCTCTAATTTCTAGGATAAATTCTTGATGGAGGAGAATCCAGTGAATGAGATGTGTTTTGTATTTTGGTTTCATAAGGATATATTATAGGGATGAATGGTCTCAGAACACAGTGAATTTGTACCCTAAAAGGTATAACATAAATTTATCCAAGGAAAACACACTGGAAAGAAATTATTTTTCAGTTTTGGGGTAGTTTTCCTCTACAGGGTCCAATGTGTGTGAGGCATTGACAATGACATGTGGAGCTCAATCAACAGTTTTTGATAAGACTATCCTAGCGGTATAGTTAGTGGAAACACACATGATCTCAAATGGTAGATCTAACTGAGGTAGTTGGATTACCTGGGGTGATAAGAGATTCCATTTTAATTTGTTAAAATATTCCGCACTTTCTCTATTAAAAACAAATTCCTTTTCTTTTTTCGGCAATCGATAGAGGTGGAGTGCAATCTTACTAAATCGCCAATTTAAATGACGGTAAAATATATCTTGAACTAAAAAATAAACACTTATAACTAAATTTTTTGGAATGTTAGGGAAGATATGACATCGAGTTTGGATTTTTCAACTTGGATACCTTCCCCAAAAATTACATCCCATATACTATACCTTGTTTCACCATGAAATGGTATTTATCATAATTTAAAATGAGATTATATTCGATACAGTGACATAGTATAGAACCAAGACTACTCAAAAATTCATAAAAAGAGAATCCATAAGCATTGAACCCATCGATGAATACTTCCATAAAATTATTCAGGTAATTCAAAAAAATTCTTACCATGCATCGCTGATTAGTACATGGAGCATTGCACATACTAAATGGAATCCCCTTCTAGAAAAATTTGCCAAAGGGGAAAGTGAATGATGACATTTCTTGATCCTTTGGGTCAATATAAAAAATGAATATATCAAGAATACACATCAATTAAACATTAGTATTACTTCCGTACTATCCTCTCTATAATTTGTCCAATGAATGGTAATTAGAATTGGTCTTTACTATTGTGTTGGTGTAGTCGAGGATATTCTATATAGACATGCCAAATATTCTACACACAGGTCAGAAGTAATTCATTATCTTCATTTCCTATTCCCAGTATACTAGTTTATTAATAAAAAATTACATTGGGATGACCCATTGGCTGTCACATATAGGGAAAATTATTCTACAAGCCAGTAATTTGGTTACATTCTTTTTAATAACAAATATTAGGTTTGGGTTCTACCGACATTGTTCTTGCCTCACTACTTTATCCACATAATATAATAATATATTATGTGTTAAAATTGATGGAATAATATCTATAATTTCAGTAAGTGTTCATTCAAAATATTGTTCATACTCCCTCAAAATTCCATGCATCCCCAATTCATGATCTGGAGGGATTGAAGTACCAATGATGACAGGAAGCTTGTTTCTATTATAAAGATATGAAATCTTTAAATCATCATGTAATTTTCTAAGAAACAATTTAGGTGTAGATTGTATTAATTGGAGTTAATATGAATGTTATAGTTCACTAAGCTCTAGTAACAACTCAATGGAATCATCCTCAAAGGACAAATGAGATTTTTCAAGCATAGTAGTATCATTAATAGAAATGGGATCTTCAGGGTTCAATAGATCATCAATTTAAAAAACCCATGAAATTATTCTAAAATACTATTAAATTATATTAATAATTCATTTCCCAGAATTTCAATCAATGATGGAAACATATAAAGGGTTTCAAGGTAATGAAGTGATGTTTTTTAGTGTAAGGGGGTACATAAATTAAATTAACTGATAATGAGGAATTATATCCTAAGGGGTGATTCATGTAATCAAGACTATTGTAGTGGAAACTTTCACCACCAAACTCTATAGATAATGTTCCATTTTTGGAAATTAAATATGGTTTTGGAAGTTCTCAAGGTAGGGATACCAAATATAATTGGGGTATTTCCATTCATCTTATCATTATCTACTTTTAGAACTTACAAATATGTGCAAAAAATTAAATTTTTTACCCTCATAATAACATCCTATAATACCCTAGTGGGGTTTATTGTACTTTGGTATGTGAGTTGATCAAAAATTAATTTGGGATTTGTTTTTTTCGACTAGAAGTAAAATTTAAATGGAGCGAGGATTCACATTTATATGAGCCCCCAAATAAATAATAGCATTAGAAAAGGAATATACCCATATGGTGCACTGATTTGAGAATGTTCTAGGATAATTACATTTTGTAGTAAGTGATGACTCCATCAATTCTGAGAGATTCCTTCTCAAGCACACCCTTTCATCTCCTCGAAGTCTCCTCTGGTGTGTAAGCATCCCCTTGAGAAACATGACATATAATGGAATTTTCATTATGGCATGAATAATAGGGATGTTAACCAACAATTTTTTCAAATATTCCATGATTTCTTTATAATGATCATTTTATTTTTGTCTCTTGGTTGGGTGGTCCTTATGGGAAATTTAAGAGGAATGGTTGGTAAAGGTTTCTCATCAACAGACACACTCCTTCCTTTGGAATGTATTCTCTCAAGACAAGGTTGTTCAATATTTGGACCATTTTCAATGGTTGGGATGATGGTTACCTAAGGAGGGGAAGACTCTATTAGATAGGAAATTTGGTATTTAAATTGGGTTCCACTTTGACGGGTGATGGAACTGACATTTAATTTATCCATATTGTTGACTAATGGTTGATAGGTTACTTTACCTAAAACATAACTTTGGGTTTCCTCCATCAAGTTGGTGAGTTGTCTTAATTTGGTTTTTAGGTCTCATATGGATACTAGAGTGGTTTTTTGGAATTAGAGATTATTTTCATCAATTTGATACACCTTTTCTTCTAGGATAGGGTCATAATTTTGAGGGGGTTGTTGGGAAGGACTTTCTGGTGGTTGAGGATTTCTGGTTAATTGTGGTTTACTACACTTCCCCGGTTTGTTCAAGGGTTGTTGAGGTTTTTTTAAATACCACCTTTCCTATAGGCTTGGTTGTATTTTCATCCTTGGTTTGATGGACAGTAAGGTTCTTTCTTAAATAGTTAGTTATAGGGGTGTCTTAGAAATATTTCATCAAAGATCTTTGATGTTTCTCTTAGTGGAGGGAATTGGTCAAAATAGTGGGTTTCAAAAGAATAGATACCATAATTTATGGAAGGAGGAGATTGGTATTTCCCTTGGTAAAGAGATTTTTGTCGAAGAAGATTAATTACCTCTTTAAACATTGTTCCCACATTCTTCTTATATTCAATATTATGCACCTTATGGACACCTTGAATGGGTATACAAGACCTCAAACCGAATTGTTGAGTTTTCTATGCTATGTTCTTAATGAGGGTCGAAAACACAATTGAAGTTATATTAACTAGCACACCACCTACAATAGTATCAATATTGTTTCAACCAATAGGAATTAAACATTCATAAATATACTGTATTAAAATTTGATGACTTATTTGGTGGTGTGGTAAATTATAAAAAATCCTTTAAAATCATTCCCAGTAATAATGAATTTTTTTCCCTTGATATTTTCTTATCCCTCACATTTTTCCTTAAAATTTTTGTTTTATAGGCTTGGAAGTATTTTTCATGAAAAAGGCATTTCAGGTCCGCCCAACCTCTTATTAGTGAATTAACATAATAAATATTGTCTTTTGTAGTATCTTATAATGAAAAAGGGAATGACCTAATATTTTATTATTCTTCATCCACATATGAATGTTTTAATGTAGAATACACAATATGAAGTTATTTTATGTTTTTCTGTGGATATTATCCCTATAGTCAAAAAAATATTTGTAGTAAGGGAATTAAAACACATTTTAGTTCAAAATTAGGTTCCCCACCAGGTATTTGAATTAATGCATGATGGATCTCTACATCAGTCAAGTTTTTTTTAATGTATGGTTATTTTCAACCATATTATTAAAGGAAATTTAATTTTTAAGGTGTTTTTAATAACAATATGAATGATTGATAATAGATTTAATTTTTTGTGTTTCCTACATCAATGGATCGTTCGGTGCTTCTTGGTGTCGAGACACAAGATCCTCTCCCGTTTGTGTTCAAATAGAAGTAGTTCCTTCAGTGATAATCCTATCATTAACAAGAATTAAAAAAAGGATTATTTTAAATGTCAAAAAAATGATGGATTAATACAAGTTAACAAATACTTACAAAATACATAACATTTTATAACAAATGCACACTAAAAACTAAAGTGATCACTACAACTATACCAATATTTGAACTTGTTTTCATGAAACGTCAAATTTATTATGATTTTATAATCATTTTACAATATATTGTAGACCCTAGGTTATCTCTAAAATATTATTCAGGGGTTTATAGTGTGAATTCTTAATAAAATTGAATAAAAGAGGGGGTGGTTTTGAAAATAGATTGAAAATTAAAATGACATAATTTAAATTTTTTAATAGTTGAAAAACAAATGGATTTAGAAAAACATATGATAATTATTTGATCTTTTATAAGTTAATACATGACATTAAGACAGTCTTGTTCTTAATTTATTATTTGGTTTTTGTTCAATCCTTTGGTTGAGGGTTAACTAAGATATTGGGTACCCAAAATCCTTTTAAAACGATGATAATAGAACTAAACAATGACATGAAAATCATGTTGTCATGTTATATCCTCTTATCATGATTTAATGTTTTTCAAGGAATTCTAAAATATAAAATTTCTACAAAATAAGAGGATTCATATGTTGTATAATTGGAGCAACACAATCCACACACTTAAAATTACACATTGATCGGTAATGAAATAAAAAAATTTTCAATTAAATGCATTAAATAAAGTTATGATACATTTAAAGATCAAATAAACCAAAATATACCCCGAACTAGTATATAATTATGTACTAAAGCCCCATATTTAGGTTTTTATCTTCATTACAATGATCACCCACCTTTTAGCATGACATCAGGTGGATGAGGAAGCTCGTCTGAATATCGTTATTCATCAATGATCTCCTATGAGGATAGGGGACTCCATAAATTCTAGGATGTAAATAAATCTATATTGTAACACCAAAATGGTATCACATAAAAAATATTTGAATTTGAAAATTAGGTTTCCATGGTTCCCATTTATTCCCAGAATGGTAACTAGTTTCGGGAACCGATTTTTCGTTATACCACAAATATTTTTTTTTCAAATATTAAACAACTATAAAATGACATGTAAAAAAGAAAATAGTTGTTTAACGACTGGTTAAATATATATGTATCATAGTTTTCATCCATTTAACATCTTTAATGGAGGATATTGTTAAAATCATGAACCTAACTTTTGAATTTTTTCATATTCCATTCCTTAGAAACATTAGTTCACATGGGACCCCATATGAGAGAATATCGCTTGGGTGTCTTGGGAGAAGTTATATCCCATGGAGTTAGGTATTATATCATAAAATACCATACCATTTAGAAGAAAATATTTCTTATAATGTGCAAAATAGTAGATAGGTTTCTTTGCGATTCTGTGTGGTTTGGCCCGTTTTCCTTCTAGGTAATATTTAGGGCCCCCAAATCACCTCCACCTACAATGAAATTAAAAAAAATAATTGAAATATACCTTATAAAATTATAATCATTAAACTAATTAATAAAACAGTAAGTTAATTTTTTATGTAATTGTAATTTATAGGAATTGTTTTTAAAATAGCGGGGTAAGGGTGAAATAAAATAGTTAATTGTGGTTTCATCAATATGCTTCCACACGTAATCCCCAACCACATCATTGTTTCTTCATGAATGGAATGGGCCTCCTCCATAGGTGTAATACCTAACCATTCTGAACTATGTGGGATTTTATTCTCAATTAATTGAGATATGTATGAATCCTCTCTAAGGTCCAAACCCAATACCCCAACACCCCAACTCTCTATCCACTCCATCAAATACATCCACTCCATCTACACCATACAGTCCATTAAAATCCATCCGGATCATTATATAGATTCCATTTTTTTGTAATATCATGCCCCTACCCGATGAAAAAATATTTTCAGGCTCCCTTTGGTTTGATTTTATGTGTAATCACTATAAAAATCATCACTTCTCCTAGATGATTTCGGGCATCTACCATGCATAGTCCCTACACCATCCAACCAAGTTATATCCTATTGAGAATGAAATATTATATGTGTAATCCCTATAGCATCCCTCATCTATGAAACCTTTGTGATGTGAGTGTCCTTTTATCATAAAATTAAACTTATTGGATTGTTCTGGTCACATTACTATAATCTATGTTATTGAACTGCATCAGTTTTAATCCCTATCCTCTATGTAGGGTACATATAGTGTCTCCATGCAGTTCAATCCTGAATAATTATAATTCAATGTCCCCCCTCCAAGGGTTGAATAATCCACCTCAAAGGGTGTTCTAATAAATATCCAGTGTGAAAAATATTCCCTTTAGAGGAACCCCATCTTGGTTTAACCACCATGGGGTGTTCTGATTCAACCATTCATAAACCTTGGTTCACCATCCAAGGGATGAACCTCCTCAATCAACATCTATAGGGTATTCTAGTCAAAATTCTCCATCTTAATAAAAGACAATAAAATCATGACTGAACTCTACAAGTGAGACTTAATTCTAAAAATGGAATTCCTGAGGTGAAATTCTTGGATGATATGGACCAACAACATCATATACCCCATGGAAAATATGGAATTATCAAGGTGAAATACTTGAATGATATGTGAAATTGTCTATAGATACCTCATGATTGACACATGATTACTTAAGATCCACACATAATATTCTTCCATGAGATGATCTCTTATGATGAAGAAAAGAAGTAACCTATTTTTCAAGTTTCTATACTTTCTTGTGTTTCCCAACATGAATATCGTAATGACCAATGGTTGTTACCCTGTCAAGACCCACTACAATGTCCCGATAGAAGATGTGTAATTAAATGGTTCTCACGAAGAGATGGAATAGAGAATAACATTCCCAAACATGAATTAATGTAATGTGGGATACCAATACTAGGTGATGTGTTCCAAAGAGGAATCCATGGATGGTGGAACTGATTTTCCAAGGAGAAGACATTATCATTGAATGTGATGAAAAATTCCCACATATGAAAAAAAGGAATGCAAGAAAACAAAATGTGATTCCATTATGTATTGATAACTGAGGTTGTTCACCCCATTGAATGATTCTGAAATAGAAATGTTGAACCCATTATAAACCTTTTCTTTTTCAACCATGGTGAATGAAAATTTTGTCATCATATCAAGTATTGTAATCTGATATTGGTAATGTTGATCCACCAATAGAAATAATGATCCTGATGTGAACCTATTCTAATCACCATTGGGACTACTAGAATTGAGAATTTATTATAATACCACGTCACCAGATCTATCTATCCAGCTCCTTCACTCACCAAGAAAACAATTTTCCCTATATTGAACTCACTAGAAATTAGGTCTGTGAAGTGTTGGGTTTTCTGATCTATGATATCATCAACATGAATCAATATCTCCATCCATGGAAGATAGGACAATTCTATGGTATAGTGAATTTATTTCATTATATCTTTACTTATATCCAAATTATCCTACTTTTCATGATTCAGGCTATTGAAATACAATAACCCAATGCTTGCAAGCATAGGGGAAAGAAAGTTTCAATGTGGAAATCCTGCAATACTCCACCTACACTATGAATCTAGCGATGAATATGGATACTGGGTTCCCATGCCCCATCTCACCCCACGAAATTATCCAAATAAGGGATTTTGACACCCTCATATGATAGTATGAAAATGTGTCGTCATTCGCACCATGGATATGGGAAACAATGATTTGGTGGATTTAACTCCACACTTGCACTACCAACCCCATGGGCCATGTAGGGAGACACTCTTCCTTTCTCCAATAACAAACTAATTTTATAGCCCCTCCCCATAGTAATAAAATAACTTGATCCCCTCAATAGATGAGGTGGGGGATACCTAGGGGACCTCAGTTGTGACTATCACTTGGGATCCCCCATGAAGGACTGCCACCACCACTAGTAGAAAAATCATTTTTAATGACATAAATTTGATGTCGGTTTCTTATAAACTGATTAAAAATATTTTAGCGGAGACTTTTTAGAATCAATTTTATAAAAACCCATTCCAAAAACTAAAAAACAATAATTTTGGCGTCATTTTTTAAAAAAACCAACGTGAAATTATAAAAAATATATTTTGCGTTGGTTTTTTTGAAAACCGAAGGCAAAATTTAAAAAAAACACATTGTTTTAGAGAATTCCCTAAGATTTGATTTTACTGGTCGTTGAGCAAGAAACGAAGGTACAGATTAAAAGTTATGGATGTTTGAAGTTGATCTTATCTAAGATAAGTATTAAAAAAGTCCTACTTTCAAATGCCATAACATTTAATCTTTAACTCAATTTTAGCTCCATGACTAGTCAAATAGAAGCTTATGGAATTGTCTAAAACATGGAAATTTTATTAAAAAATTTTGGCGTATGTTTTCATAAAAACTAATGCAAGTAATAATTTTTGGAAGTTTTCATGTTGGTTTTTAAAAAACCGATGCAAAAAGATTTTTCAAAAAAATTTTAGCATAGGTTTACTTTAAAACCGATGGAAAAAATTTTTTTTTTTACTTTATGGGTTCATTTTTTTAAAAAACTGATGCGAAACATATATTTTTTTTTACTTTTTAGCATCAGTTTATTTAAAAACTGATGCCGAATATGAAATCAATTGGAATTTTTGGCATTGTTTTTCTTAAAAACGCGACGCCAAAAGACCAATGTGTATCCGCTTTAGTGTCAGTTTCAAACACAACCGATGCCAGATAGTATTTTCCAATATACGGGATCAAAATATCAATTATTTTCACAATGCGTGTTTATCTTTTTAAAATCCCGCCTACATATACATACAACTCAATCGAAAATGATTTCATTTACAATATATAAATCAATTTCTCCTTCATTAATCATTTTCAACCTCTTCGATTCTTTCAAGTTTTCAACGCTGCATCAACAGTTAATTTGAATATTTTACCTATTCTATTCATTTATTTTCTTTATTATTATTGTCCTTAATTTATAAACAACTAGATTAGATTTCATATAATGATTATTTAATTTTATTATCAAGTTAAAAATATAAATCAATTGGATGAGATTTACCAACCATGGTGAAAATTTAAATATCGATCGTCGTTTTCATTATCGCATGAGTTCTACACGAAATATAAGAGATATAATGATAAACATCATATAATTTCAATGGAAGCTCCAAAAACTATTGAAATATGTTTGATGTATTAAGTATATTTTATATCATTTGGTTTATGAGATTCTAATTCGTGTTTATCATGTTTTCTTTAAAAAGAGTTGTATCAATTGAAACTTTGATAGGTTCAACTTTTGACGGCCATAACTTTTGATCTGTAACTCTGTTTTAGCTCCACGATAAGTAAAATCGAAGCTTAGGAAATTATCTAAAACATCGAAGAAGAAAAATTTACTTTTTGGAATCTATTTTTGTAAAAAGCCAAAGCCAAAAACAAATTTTTTCCATTTATGGCGTCATTTTTTTTTCATTAACCGATGTCGAAACTATTTTTAAAACTTTTTGGCATCGTTTTTTAGGGAAACCAACCCCAAAAAGAGATGAAGATGAGGTTATTTGGCCTCATATTTTTACAAAACTGATTCTAAAAAACAAATTTAAATCGTTTTTGGCATCGATTTAAAAAAACAGACATAAAAGTCATATTTTTTACATCAGCGACTTCAACGTTGGTTAAAAAACCGACTTATAAATTTATAAAGACCGACGTTAAAGACCTTTTTTCTACTAGTGCATTCCCAGTCAGTTCCAACAATGACTGGTCCTTTGGGGAGGAAAATTGGTGGACTATACCCCTACACTATTAGACTTAGTCTGGACCACCCGATATCAATTTTGGAAAAAATCCCATGATATTTCCTAAAAAATGGCGACATCTTCCACAGCTCCACTATCCCCTTTCCACCTTCGATGTATTATGGTAGATCATTTATATGGATGAGCACTAACCCATACTCACATAGTCAGAATCGATACCTCATGTTCCTTACACACAGCTTGGTGTGACTCTATAAATTTCTAGTATCACCAAGATACCATTATGTCCCAGCATATAATGATGAGATTCAGTAGTGAGGTTATCCTTTTACAGTCACAAAAAAAAGAAATATCATCACCTCTCTCATATTAATCATGGAGGTCCTCAGCATTTACCCATCAATCAAAGAAGTTTTCCTCCTTACATCATAAAGGTATAGTATTTAGGTCATTTAAGTATTACAACCATCATTCAACAAGGAGGCCCAATCTGTGTCACAGCTAATCAGTGCAAAGGTCCTCTTCATTATATTCCTAGCTCATGTAGAGGTCCACCCTGCTCTAACATAGATCCATGAGGTGGTCCTCCCCATAACATTGGTAATCCGAAAAGAGTTCCTCCTAGTGCCACAACCAATGAGAGTAGAGGTCATATACGCCCCTTCAATAGTCAACATGGAGGCCCTCCCAGTGTTTCCACCTTCCAAAGTGGAGCCCCCCCTATTCTTCTAGAAACCAACAAAGAGGTCCTCCTCATGGCCATTCTATTATGTGCGATGGTTATCCACATGATTTGACTTGCTGGTACCAAGTTACTCCTTATTCCATTACTACTGATAAATGTGTAGGACCACCCAATATTCCAACAAACCAATGTAGTGCCCCACCCTTCGTTATCATCAGCCAATGTATAGGTCTTCCCCACTCCTACATCATTCAAAATATAGGACCTACATGCTCTAAAAAATTGTTACAATGTTCCTCCACTTATCCCATGTAGTAAAATTTTAGGTCCCCCCCATGATATCACTCCTCAAAATAGAGGTCCTCCCTATTACAAAGAGTATCCCTTCCCTAAATAAATTTACAAGGGAAGAAGGGAAATCATCCTCCATCAATGGAAAAACTCTCGGAAGAACCAAGTCATTGTCAATCCCATTCACATATAGATTCTGAGGAGGAATTAAATTCAATGATGGAGCCTTCACCCTATTCGTTAGCATCAGTGTTTAAGGATGGAGAGAGATAGGTAAATATCAAAATTATAGAAGGTGAGATTCGAAAAATTCTTAAATAATCTCTAAATTTACTTTCATTTGGGGACGTATATGGATATCGTATAGGGGATTATGGTGCATTCATCACTATCCTCACCAGTTTCCCTTTGTACCTCCACTTGATATCAATGAGGGCTATTTTAGAATTTGATAGATGAAGAGTATCTAGTAGAGTCAGCAATGTGTTCAACTACCTTCTCCCATGAGACAGTAGTGAAATCATAGTCCAATATAGAAGTAATTATGAAATGGGAACCACCATATAGAGATGAACCAACATGCAGTGAATAGTCGACTCACGCAGTGAATCCTCCCTAGTTCGACAGACTTCCATACTAGTCTACATAGTTGTCACCACTGATATCTCATTGTGATCTAATGGGATCTAGGGCCAACAAAGAGCAGTGCCCCACTTCAAATAAATAAAACAAGTTAGAGACTATACTTATGGGTATTATTATATCACTTTTTGGCCAAATGAAACTTCTAGCATGCATTCTATATGGAACATCACTAAGGGATTGGTTGAATGGCTCCAAAAAACATCTGGATGATGTGTTATCATCTATTTTCTCGTCATTTGGTCTACCCTAGAATATAGGACCATTTGGATGATATTGATAAATAGTTGCTAAAGGCTGAATTAGAAGTAATCCCAATGGACCATCACCCTATGTCACTCTGATGAAACTGGAACCTTAAAACAAGATGCATCAAGATCTTCTAAGTGCTCAATAGAATCAAATAAGAGTCTCCCTCACACATACAAATCCATGGTTGGGGTAGTACATTTCCCTCCACCTCATCCAAATCCTTAAACATCCTAACCTACCTATTTATATTGAGGATTTACTTCTTGTTATGTTCATGGTTAATATGGGTTTCCATGATATTTTAAAGGAAGGGGTGTTGAAGAATGATTTGACAGAGAAGACCATCCCCCTAGGGTAATGAGTTCTCAAAGGGATTCTTATACAAGTGTTCTTACCAACTAGAAAATGTTGACACTCATCAACAGAGATTCCATTGCATCGTTTCCTATTGGTCTGCACATCAACAAAGGTAAATAGTTGATTGGGAACTTTAATCACTATAATCCATATGATATTTCATAGAATATAGAGGTTTATCCCATTATCACCACATTACTTTAGAAGGTTCAAGATTATAAAACAATCACCAATGAGATCCTTAATGAATGATGCCCAGATTGTGGTGCTCCTTGATAATATGTTCTTTCTCAAGAACCTCCACTAGGGAATCGGTGGAATCCCCATGTCCTCCACGTCTAGTTATTCCTAGTTAATCTTTTGACCTCATTTTCCCCAACATAGCCTAGGTGGGATTGTATTGCAAGAGAATCTGATTTTAGTCTTCGAATCTTACCGAATATGATGATAACCCTCCATAGGACCCAAATCGTTCCACTTCATGGACCACCAAACATGAATAATGTGTTTATGAGTTTATCATAATACTGGTGGTATGTTATCCTCATCATGATATGAACCCCCACCGTGATTATATAATTGCTATGACAGCTCACCTTGAATCCATGGAAATGCGATAGATGGAAATCCCACCTGATATAAAGTTATAGTCAGCAAGGGTTAATGATAAACCCAATGTTTTGGGAATTCATGATTCCCCCATTTCAATGGGATGAGTGACCCACTGGATCATTTGGCATACTATATCTCATGGTGAAGGCTCATGTTGGGAACCCTATAGTAGTAGTAGGCGACCAAGCTCTAATTTATTGTGAAAATATTGGATGGTCCAACATTTTTAAGGTACAACCAATTACCCATTATGTCCATCACTAGTTGGTAATACCTATACATGTAGTTTCTCATCCATTTCAGATCCACTACTGACAAGACAATCATTATTGACCACATTATGTACAAGAAACTACCTAACTAGGGCGTTACAGACTTTGTCGCATTGTGGATGTGTCTCTCATATACACTCGATATACTATTGACCCAAGAGTAGCAGAGAACATTGTTTGTGGGGAACGTTAAGTCTGAGATGGAACCTACCCTCATCACTTATAATTTACCAAGGGGATTCCCATATTCTTATGATAAATCCCAGTACCTTAAAGAATCCTTTCCTCGGACTGAGCAAACACATCCATTGAATCTCTTAGATCCTGGAAGAAGAACCATCGAGGTAGGGACTTCGGGAAAAGTACCAGAAGAGGCCCAAGAACCAGTAGGGTATTTTCATCCTCCACTATATAATCTTCACCAAGTGTAGGAGCCTCAAAATGATCATCCTCACATAGTGTAGAATTAGAAGGCATGCCCTCACCGGTTGCAGTAGCCTAGATGAGGTAGTTTTCCTCCAACAACTGATTATTTCTTTTCTCCTCGAGTTCTCTTCCTAGAACAGATAAATTTGGACCACTCCTTCAAGGATGCATAGGTTCTAGATTATTTCAATAGTTCCTTGAAATAGGGGATCCCGAAACTACCAGAATTCAATAATACCCATTATTATGAGCATATTGATCGCACTATCCATTGAACATACCCCATTATCATTGGAAATAACATCAAACAATGATATGTGTTAAAGTATTGGATTCAATAATTAGTGTACAATGGTCCGGTCATGTAGGTAAATGTCACATCATAGGTGGGACTCATCTCTGCCTAGCCCAATAGTGAATAGTACTCCACTAGTAAGGAATTCATCCCACACTCATTGTAATTTCATGCCTCTAGTGATAGGAAACTCAACTAATGTCCTCTTAGAATTGAAATATTCCTCTGATGATGATTGGTAGTATTTTTCCGTGAACACCATCGAGTTGGTAGATCCCTTAACAA
This sequence comes from Viscum album, assembly GCA_963277665.1. Classification (NCBI taxonomy): domain Eukaryota; kingdom Viridiplantae; phylum Streptophyta; class Magnoliopsida; order Santalales; family Viscaceae; genus Viscum; species Viscum album. The sequence goes on from OY728148.1 coordinate 318,165,408, forward strand.
TCCCCGATGGTGAGGAATACCATGCAATCCCTCAAATTTCACACTACCAAAGTCATCGAAGAAGATTTAAAGGACATGAAAACTACTATAATTCATATTTCCATTGCTCTAAGATAAGAAACACGCACGTCGGAAACAATAAAGTAGTTGTTGGACAGAATATAGTAGGAATAGTCCTCATATCTTGATCTATCATACATTCCACCATAGTTGACAATGGCAACAGACTTACTAGAACAGTCGTATTCACATCATGATCGTCTGCCTCTGGCTAAATCTAGTCATTATTCACTTGATAGTCATCCATTAGTGATTCTGGGTGAGTTATATGAAGAGAAAAATGAGATTTCTAGAACAAGATGGAATCTAGTGGTATAGCCATTAGTTATCATCATACCACCTGTCCACGAATGATGCCCCTAGTGAAAAGAATTATATGCCTAGTGATGAAGTACGAAGAGTTAGATCTCCTCGCCAGCATACTGTTAGAGTTTTCAATTATCAAGGCTCTCCATGTGTTAGAAGAGATATTAGAGGCTCTCACAAATAATTTTATAATAATAATATAATTTAAAATATCGGTAGAATCCACATAGACCTTCTATAATGAGTAGGTAGAGAAATTATAATGTTATTACATCATCTCATTATTAAGAGAATATGGGGGATCCCCAGTTCTTTGAAAAATTCACCTAATATACATCACTGGCTAGTTTAGTGTGTTAGATATCTTTTGTTGTTGAGTTGACCATGGTTCTCAAATCAACCTCATCCCAACCAAGATACTCTGTAATCTAGGGTTCACTAATTTAAAATTCTATCCCTATGACGTAAATTTCCATGTTTTTTAATAGATTGAGCAGAGACCATGTGAAATAATATTTTTGAAGACCCATTTCAGGGGCCAGGTAGAAAACAATGAATTCATGGCTGAATTTTAAGATACCACCAATATCCTTTCTATGGGTATTCCATGGATTCAATTAAATGCACCATTCCCATCATCGTATCATCAATGCGTCAAGTACTCCCTCAATGGTCTTGTAGGCATGCTCTATGGTGATGTGTCCCCCATAGACTCCTATGAAGCCCACTATATGGATGATTTCTATTACAAGAGAGAGGAAAAGTATGTTCTGACCAACAAGTATGAGAACAATACCTTTTTAGCAAGCCCATGGACAGATATGGATGACGCTTTCATCATCTTGATTCATTAGTTAGAGGCCATGATTCCAGACATGGGAAATTTCATTGTATTTTTTGGGAGGAAAGGAAAAAATGTCTCGAAGTACTAGGAAAATCATAATATTATTTCGTATCCCTACACATTCCATGCTTGGGTAATACTAGAAGCCCCAAACCCTATGAATTACAATGATGTTGGACCCATTGCTACCGATGTGCATCATATATACTTATTTTTCTAGTCCAGGTTGAATCGATAGAAGTTGGTCGGCCACCATTACTTTGATGTCAAGCATGTACCCAATGGTCGAAGGCCTAATGGAATCATCATTAATAAATATTTCTCCATGGTTTATATAGATGAAGTGTATCCCAGTTAGGACACTAAATCATAACATGTGGGCACCCTTGTTCCTCTAAAATCAGTTGGCCGAGACGATCCATATCCTCCAACCGATTCCCCATCCTCATATGATGAAGATAATTTGGAGGTTTCTCCTCACACATTTGAAGATTGTGCCTGCACCATCATTGATGATTTTGTTTATGCGAACCTTGCTACCAAAGAAGATCCATGGCCAAAACTAATCACCGAATCCATTAATCCATATGAACAGTAACAATAACTGTCTTTCCTGAAGCAATATCATGATATATTTTCCTGTAGTAATGATGAGATGATGGGAATAGACCCTAAATATATATTCCACCATCTTGGACTTCCGATGGGTCGACATGGATTTATGTAGTCTCCCAGGAAAATGAAACCTTCTCATTGTTAATTTTCAAAGATGATGTTCATAAGATTATCGAAGACAAAATAATTAGGGATGTTCAACACCCAAAGTGGTTGGCCAACATTTTTCTATTATGAATAAAGAATGAGAATATAAGAGTCTATATCAACATCTAAGTCCTCAACCACCACTATCTGAATGATGAATTCCCCAAAAAATTGATGAAACTATTGATTGACACCACTGGTGGATTTTTGACTCTCTTCCATGGAAGGATATTCCATGTACAATCATATCATGATATCCAATAAATATGTGGTATATACTACTTTTAGAGTTTTGAAATGGACCTATGGATATCAGGTAATATCTTTCAGTCTGATGAATGAATGAACCACTTATCAGTGATCAACATAGCTCATCTTCAAATTGATTTTCAAGAAACTATTGGTATTATATGTAGAAAATTTGGTGGTCAAATACCACAAGATTCAGGATAATATTAGAGATCTCAGGAGTGTTTTCAACTTCCTCTTATCTCAAAATTTTATGATAAACTCCTTGAATTTTACATTCATGGTTACCACTACGATGATTCATGGTTTTGTTTCAAATTATAAGGTATCAAGATAAAACCAAATAAGATCAAGGTAATTAGATGGATTCATTACATGATAAAAATTCGATAGTTTTGAGGCCTCCAAGTCTACATGGCATATATAGTCCAATTCAATGATAATATTAATGGAATTTGTAAGCCATTTTACTGGATCATGAATAAATGTACCATTTATCAGTGGGATGAAAAGGTAAATAATTCATTCAAGTAAATCAAAAAGTATCTTCTATAACCTCTTGTTTTGAATCCACACATCTACAGGAGTCTTATAGTCCTCTATGTGGAATTGATGGAATGATCCTTTAGTTCCATTATCATTAATAATAACAACGAAGGGTGAGACATAATTTTATACTATATCGGTTGCAATAACCTCAACAATGAGGCCACATACTCTCTTATCTAAAAGAAATTCCTTATTCTGGAGTTCGTAGTGTGGATGTTCCAACATAATCTATAGAGTCACAATATATAACCGGTGTCATGTATATATTTTATAATGTAGATCCTGAATCACCCGATGTTGACAGGAAAAATATCATGTTGGGAAGTGATCCTTCAAAATATTGTCATCAGGGTCATTCCACAAAAGGTCTTAATGTGTCATTCATTGGAAGACATTTTGGCCACCCATCCACCCCTGAAAATGATCATATGGATGTCTATTTACTACATTATTTCATTCTTTTAGTGGATCAGACCTTGTTGTGCTGGTAGATTCATTTTTATGGAACCTCTTAAATCCTAACCAAAAAAAGTCTCATGATTCTTTACTTGATAGTGTAGGCCAGGGTATTGTCTTTATCATGAATATGCCTGATATTCTTCTCTACTTGATCCATATTTTATATTGATACATGAGAAATGTGGTTGATTATTAGGATAACATCATTTATCTTAAGATAGCCCTCAAAATTTATGTTCCCTACTTCAATGTGAAGGGTGAATCCAAGTTAGATATCAAAAAAATCAATGGTGACTATATCATCAAAAATAAGAAACCCATTCCCTTACAGAGGTGTACTCACTAGTTAATGTCCCGGTTCCCTTATCCATTGAAAGTAACCCATGTATCTCAGTCAAATAATATTTGAGTCTATGCCATGTAAATTTCAGTATTATCCCTTCCTAATACTGAATAGGATTACCTTTTAATGTATACGGTTCATTATATAGATATCTATCTCCTCACATTAGAGGATGATGACACACAGTCGGTAAAAAATTTAATTTTGGGGCTTCTACATCAGTAAAACTAGATCCACCTATAGTAGAAGATATATTTGATTGGTAAACCCATGTCGGTGAGTATCTCAAGAAGATAACCCTCCCACCAGACAGAGTCCAATGTGAGGAAATCTATCACCTTAAAATATAGTTATACCTTCATTTTGGGCCTACCCAACAAAGGGATCTCTAAATATGAAATTATGATGTCATAATCATACTTTTCATCCAATGATAAGTGAAAACCCATGATATATAATATGTCAATATCAGGTCCTATGACACTCACCATGTGGGGTTGAAGCTATCCCACTAGATCTATATTCTAGGCTACTTCTGGTCGACCATAGTCCATGAATTTTGTAAGTTCTCTAAGATGTTCCATTCATGTATGATTCATGAATCTTTTGTGTATTGTCCGCTGGAGTCTGTATATACTAAAACGTATTCTTATCCCTTTACATTCTGGGTACTCGAAGTTGTAGGACCCTATCCACTAATAACAAATTCCAAAGAAGGTCTATCCTGAACATGATGGATTTCTTTTTCAAGTGGATAGAAGTAATTCCACTTGTGTAATTCAAGTCCTGACCCATGATCAAAATCGTGATATGCTATATCATCATCAATTTGGAGTCCCTTGATCGATTTTCACAAAAAATGGTTCCAACTTTTGGGATACTAAGATAAAGAAGAAGCATGCTAAGTACAATATCCAATATAAACAATCTTATCACTATTGTTTCTATGAAAATAGAAAGATTCGTGTGTTAAAAGAAAAATATCTAACGTTTTTTAGATTATGAGGGGCTACAACAAGAAGAGGTGTCCACAAAATATTCCTATTTCTCTCTAGTCCTATTAAATGATGACTCAAAATTCCACAAGGGGGATCCATATTCAATGGTTTATGTAAGAGAGGTAGTTCTTCCCACTAAGATCTAGTTTTCACCACTCTAAAAATGATTATATAACCTGTAGATTCCTATATGAATGGAATAAATATATATAGTTCAGAAAGAATTCCGCAAAGAGAATAGGATTTCGGCCCTAAAAAATCTGTAGGTGCACTAGAATAATATAGAAAAGGTGATCGATAAAAAGTTTATCCTCTTCTTCATTTTCTAAGATTACATGGTAATGTCTCATAGAATTCTAATGATACCTAGTAGGATTCCATCGATGTGGGAGCCGAAATGGGAATAACCTTAAATCATTCATAAGGTATATTCAAATGGAACATATGCTTTGATCACCATAGATGGTGAGCACATTTCTCCTCCTCTAAATTCTAATTTCCCCAATCAGTAATTTAACACCTCGTGATTTTTTGTGAAATATTTTTTAAAATAATTTCATTTCATTGATATATTGAATTATATAAAACACTAATATAGAATGTGTTACATGCAAGACTGAGTTTCTATAAAACATCATTTTTTTTATTATTCAATTAAGGCAATTAAAATCTATTTGTTAGAATGTTGGTCATGAATATGATTAACTAAATTAAAAAATATATATTTTATACATGTATATATTATTAATTCTATGGTGACTAATTAATTATAAATGAATAATAAATCCCTTTTTAAATATTATAAAAGGAAATGATTTTCTGAAATACTATTTAAATGCGTCCAAGTGTGTATTATAATAAAAAAACAAAAAAAATTATATATATATATATATAAATTCAATTTAATTTTTAACATTCATCATATATTATTTCAGATCATAATATGAAAATAAATATAGTTTTATTATTAAAAAATATTATTTTTTTATAAAATTAGTTTTATCACCTCTAAACGGAAAACTCTTATTAAAACTAAAGTTTGATACTTATCTAATTTTAATTTGAGAAAATGAATTCATTTTTAGAATGAAGGATATTAAAATTTATATTGGTTGACTTTTTTATATTTCTCAAATAAATTTAATATTTTTACTAATAGTGAAAAATAATGATTTTTAATTTAAAAGTGTTATTAATGACCAAAAAATTGTTTCCATAAAGTGGTGATCATGATAATCCTTCACTAATTGCCAAAGACAATCATGGGAACCTAGTTCTAGGGTATATAGACCATTTCAAGAATAATCCTTTAAGATAAATTTATTGATTTATGATATTTTTATGCCTTTTTTGATTTGTTATAAGATTATATGGACTTAAGGGACTTGTATAAAGGAGTAACTAGAGAAATATTATAGTATATAACTTTCATTCACCGTAGTATTTTGTTTTTTTTTAAATTTCCACATTTTTTAATTAATTTCCCCTCTTTTGATGTGGTGTGTGGGAAATAGACTATGTACATGGATCATGTGTTATTATTGGTTTTGAATTGTTAACATAATGTTTAATGAATTAAAATTTTATTTTGAGAGAGATTGTGATTTTTGAATGATTTTAAATATCAATCATGTTTTTTTAATTCATTTATATGATTTTCATAGGGTAAAATTTCTACTAAAAAAGCTTTAGCGAACCCTCTTGTGAAGGGAATTTATATATTTATACTAAAAAAATCAACTAATATATGGATCTTTTATTATCAAAGATATAAAATCTTTTTTTATGTGGATAATTGTGTATCAATGGGTCTATAAAAACCTCAAGTAGTTGGTGTATGTTTTATTCTATAATTTTTTTGGGCCCATGATATCATTCATATTAAACCTCTATCCTTCTATGGTAGTTTTAAGACTCTATAGGCTGGTAATTGGTTAGAAATATTGATTGGTTTTTTGAATTTTTCGGAACAATATAGCTAGTTAACATAAAATTTTATTAAATAATTCTCAATATCAATAGATAAAAATCATTGGATTGGACGTTACATTCCATGATGTATAAGAATATCTGATCTAAACACATTAATTTAATGTTAACCAATAAAATGTACCTTTAAAAATCAGATCATATAAATTCATGGGTGTTTGTGACCCTCTAGATATATATACACCATTTGAAGGGGTATAAGTTGGTTTAAAAAGATTCCCATTTCTATATAGGGTTAGTTTTGAATGATTATTTGAAGGATCTCTATCTTTATATACTCCATAAATAAAATATTTTAACTCATGTATTCCTATTGATTCTTAATGAGAAATTAGATGAATTATATCAATATATTATGGTGTAGATTGATAATTTATGGATATATGGGATTCATGAAAACTCCATCACACTATGTGATAATGAGGGTCCACATTAATGCATGTAAAGGAAAATAGATGAACCATGTATGGGTGGAAGTAATGGAACCTGAATGATTCCTCATCAGTTGTCTCCTACTCGTGTTCAATTTCCGACTCCTTTTTCACGTAACTATGGAATATATAGAAAAATCCCCACATTAGAAGAGGGTTGGATGGAATGAAATATTTTTTAAGTATGGGACATATTTAGATATTATACATGACTAATATTATAGTGAGATAGTGCATCATCTCAAGATACAAAAGTAACCCAAGAATAGTTTTAAACATCCAATGATTTAAATGGTTATTCTAAAAAGTAAGTAAGAAGATTCAAGTCATCTCATGGGTAGATTCAATTAAAGACAGATCCCTAGGTTAGTGGTGCAACAATGATCCATCTGGATAGTAGGAAAGATAAAATAGTACACATATATCATTATGAATAAGATGTGTTAGTTAAAACCATGATATGTGAAGTTCTTATTGAATCATATATTCATGTTATTTTACATGACATTTTATCTTGTCACTCATTCACATTTTCTCATACAATTGATCTATTGAATATTCCTATGGATAATATTCTTTTTTTATGGAAATATCCCCTACTAATGAGAAAATTAATGAGAATAGATTTTCATTCTACTCTTATTTCTTCTCTAAATGTGAGCCAGATTTTTCATAGGAATTTTTTAGGCATGAGATAGAACTATTTGACATCAAATTCATAGTAGAATGAACAAAACCCCAAAGTGGAAACATTTATTTCTACAGTCAATATTACTTTTAATTTTCCACTAATATCAGTGTCTATATTTTCTTAGAAGGGTGGTTCTAATAGTCTATTTTAACATGACCTCTACCATATATGGCGATAATAGATATATGTTCGGTTTGGTCCTTATTATTGTAAATAGTTGAAGGAAATTTTTGGGGGGTGTTACCACACCTGATTTAGTACTTCTTCATGGTCATGCTTGATTATTTTTTGTTCTTAATTAAAAATTTTGATATATAAAAATATCTATTTCTCTTGTTACATGGTCACAATTTATTTCTATGAAGGCATATAAAATTCTTCCAAAAGAATTAAAAGACCTAAAAATCAACTTAGATGAATTAGTTTCAAAGGGTAATTATCTCCCATGTGTGTCTCAGTGGGAATCCCTGATGATAATTTCTAATAATTTAGATTATTTTCCTTAGAATTATGTTGACTATGGGAATTCGAACCACGTCTCCATTATGGAAAAATACTCCTATCATCATATTAATGATTTTTTGATCAATAAAATAGGGTATAACTATTTTCAAATATCAATATTCATTCAGGGTATAAAAATAATAATGTGAAGGGAGTTGAATTTATGAATACCAACATCCAAATAAGGTGATACAATGAGTATATTGTGATTTCATTTTTATTGAAAAATGATATAGTAAAGTTTATGGAATTAATAAGTTGTATATTAACTTAACATTGGATTTATTCCTTATGGTTTTAATTGATGATATTTAGTCTACTCCAATAAAAAGAGATGCATGAATGGTGTTTTGGGATCATATGAACGATTCAGTTGGTTCATTGAATCATTTTCAAGTAATATAATAGTATCCTATAGATATGAAATTGAATTTCATCCTACATGAGGTGTACAAACATGGAATTTATGTTAATATGTAGAAGTTTAAATTCATTATGTATTGACATATGTTGTGAAATGTTTTTGAGAAATGTATATTGAAATGATTAACATGGTACATCTCATGGTTTATTATAAATTTTTCAATTTTAGACTCTAAATTGAAAAAATTCACTCATAAAAGTGTAAATTTTACATGGACTTTATAATGTAATTCCTCCTTTGATGTGTAGAATTAGTGGTTGACCACATCTACTATTATTTTCCAACAAAAAAATTGGTCATGTTTGTGTAGATTTTGGAGAGGTATCAATCATTATTTTTCGAAGTGTTCCCATTATAAGAGAGTAATTAGTGGACTTTGAATCTTGGTAGCTTCAACCATTTGATAATAACTACCCCCATGACCTGGAACTATAAGTGGTTATTCAGGAAGTTATGTTTTGATACTATTATATGATTGTTGAGTATTTGTTATAAAACATTCACATGATTTAGTACTATATATTATTATGGAAGTATTATAACCTTGGGAAGAGTAATCTGGTAGAATACCTTCAATATTATGATTACTAACCTTTGTATAATCAATGTTAGGGTAATTTTTTCACAAATTTTCATAGTATAAATTTTCAAACATATGCTTTAAAGGAATGTAATGAATATAAAAATAGTATGAGTCTCTTTATAGAATCTCACCTGAATGTAATGAAATAGAAGGACTATATATTCCCTTATATATTTCAGATATATCTATCTCTCCAGAACACATCTCATTAAGGAAGAAGAAATATGAAAATTTTTAGCATATCATAGGATGTATATATGGTGGAGAGACCACACATGATTTGTATATCACACTTAATGGAATTATTTTTCTTGAGGAACAATACATTTTTCTTCAACATTTTAAAATTTTAGTGGTTGTAGATAGTTCTTGATCTATGTATTCCACTCTTCATGGTGATATAAAATATGGATATTAATTGTTGGAAATGAGGTGGGATACTAATCCATTTTTTCATTTATGTAATTTTTAGTAATTGAATATTGAACATAAAAATCTATTTTTTATCTTTCCCTTTATTAACCCTACTTGTAAATGGCATGAGTTGACCATTGGATTCATCTTTAAAAAACCTAAACCCAATTATCAAAGGAATAATATCTTGGGTACCATCTATTGGAAAACTATTTATTCTAATTTTATTTTGTTCAAGGATGGTAATATGGTGATTGTTAATTGAAGTTATACATCTATTATATCATGAGATTACATATAATTCATTCCTATATGATATTTGATATTGATCCTCACTTCAACTAATGTTTTTTTAGATGCCTATAGAAAAATAAGGGATCATAAGTGATGGTTATAACAACTTACATACCATAAAATGACGGATAGAAAGAATGTGAATTAAAATATTTCAATACATTATCCACAACTACACATTATATTTTTGTGGTTCTCAAGTAGAATTTTGGGATAAATTGAGTTATCATGTATTAATAGTTATTATTTGTTCATATAAATGGAAATGATCATATCTTTCAATGGAAACCCTTTTTCCCTAATATTATCTTGATGAGGGGGTAACCTCATTTGTAGGGTCTATCATATTTAAAAAATAATCATGAATGGTTAGACCATTAAAAGAAAAATAGATAAATCATAGAGCAATTATAATTTTTATGTTGATCATGATGGCCTTACATTAGAATTATTAGTGTATGAATAGGTTTTCTATGATTATCAACTCATTTGGGTAACTAAAAATTATTTAAGAAGGGGAAGATTACAAAAACATAAGTTATAGTTTTTTGATATTTTTGAATATATCATAATGTTTTATATTGATTAGAACTACCACCTCAGTTGATTAACATTCATGATATGTTTTACATCTCCCTTTTGAACAGGTATTAGTTAGAACCCAACCACATGATGCAATTGGTTGAGTGGAAGTTTGAACTATGCATATCGGTAACTAAGAAAATAATAATTATTATTGACACATAATTTAATGGGACACATGGAAAGGATAGCATGTTAGATCTTGTATTGTCTCAATATAATAATATCTCTCTTGAGACCTTTGAGTGTAAATTTTATTTGAGTTAGCACTTGACTCATTTGTTTTTAGATTATGAGTTTGGTTGGCTTCCTTGAGAAAAATGATATGATTGGGATATTTACAACAATTGTATTATATTTTTTTAGATATAAACTATGTTATGTGTTTTTAATATCTAAAAATTTTAATTCTATATTTTTCATTTAGAAAATAATGAAAAATATAGGTTATTCTCTATAAAACAGATTGTGAATGGCAAGGAAAAATGATGTAACAAACCATAAAACACTTACAATTACATGTAAGTTGTGATTTTCAATGATGGTTCATAGTTTAACATAACTTTTGGTTAAACATTATGGCATTATGTATGTGTTTTTTCCACCCTAATGAATCTCATATTTTATAGAGAACCATATCACCAAACCATACATTCTATAATGTCATTTATAAATACTATTTTCCTTAATTTCTCATATTCAGAATTAAATCCTCGGACCATCCATTTCCCTCCAAAAAATCTTTAAATACCCCTCATGCTTGGAATTTCATCTATCCATCCTGTATAGATTGTTCTTTTAAACTTTATAAAGGATTATCGAATAAAATCATCAAGTAAGTACTTTCCCCATTCTTCTTTGGGTTCTTCCAGCCTAAAATCATACTTTTATCTCCACCCAAGGGCCATGGTGGATTAGGTTTTGTTTTACCTAAAACTAAGTTTCAGATATTTTAATATTAGTTTGTAGTTTCTGATTATAAGGGTTTTCCAACTACCTTTAATATAGACATACACCATGTATCACGTTTTAAATGGATTATGATCGTTTGATCCATAATTTCCCTTCTATAATAGAAACATTCAGGCATTGATTATGAAATTAAATATCTAAAATACTTGTGATTGTGTTATAATGGTATTTAAATACTTATTTACACAAGATATTATTATATTAATTCACTAATTCATTTCATAAAACCATATTGTGTTTAAAATCCTCATTTTAATTGGAGTTTATGATTCTTATAAACAATAGGATGAAATTACTGTCCTATGAATTATTTTCCGTTTAGATTAAGATTCATGGGGACTATAGGGGTTGTGGTTGGTTATCCTAAATCACATGAAGTCACTCAAACTAGATATGTGTGTCTCCTTAACATGTGATATAACATATACAGACCCTGCATAGATTGGTGAAGTTATATTATCTTTATTTCTCAAATATGGTATAGAAGTTGTTAAAAAGTTTCTATAAACCTTCAGGACCATAGGATGTATTCCCATACAATATGGTTTAACATAATCTATATTTGATAGTGTAATAATATGGTTTCATTGGATAAATGAAATGTTAAATTCTTTTTGGTTCATTCTTAGAAATGTTTATATACTAATTTCATTCATTATTTTTAATAAATAATTCTTTTTAAAGGATATTTATAGAACACTTCAATCAATATTACTGGGTTCGATATAATAACACCTTGAATACATGATTGGGGTTGTGAAAACGTTATTTTTTCAAGTATAGGATAAGTAAAGGTGTCCCTTGGTGCAAATTTTATCCATTCATGCCTTGTTTGGGTTCATTTAGCTGACATGGTATGACAATGACCTATGTCATGTAAATATGGGATGAAAATCGTTTTGTTTATTTTGGTCCACATGTAATTTTAATATAATTGATTGTCTCTTTCATATTTATAATCAAATTAAATTCCATTTTTTAATATTTATTGGTTTATTGGTTTATTCAGATATAAAATGTTATGATGTTTCATTGTGTATTTTATTTTTATCATGTATTTGTGTTAGTTTCATTAGTTGTTGAGAATATTAATTTTTTTCCTTGAAGAAAATGATTTCCAATATATAGTAAGATAATTTTTTTACTATTCAATCATATATAATGATTTGAAGTTGGAAACCATAAAAAAATCCTTATTCACATGAACTAGAATCCAAAATGTTTGGATTGGAAGCATTGATTGACTCCTTTCATGCATTTTTTCAATTACCTAAGTTGGTAATAGTTGGGATAGTTCATGATATGTATCATTATATTATGTTCTATAGAAATTCAAGAGTACTTTGTAGAGATTGTGGTTTTGTGATAATGAGGTATGTACATATTACCTTCCCTATATTTAGTAATTTTTTCATTTGGGAGGAACATTATTGATGGTAGGGAGGTCATAGAAACCCATATTTTTCATTAAAAACTTAATAAAATATTATTATTTTATATTTCAGGATTTTTTTGATTATAGGAAAATTGGAATATGTTTTTAAACACAACTGAATATAGGATGAGAGGTCATACCTTGGGTATTAACATTGTAATTTTCTATGTGGATTGGTTTTCTCGAATTATTCAGGCATGAGTTCATTAATTTTACTTATTTAATTTATTATTTGTTAACAAAAAAATGTTTTATTTATATAAATTGTCTGGCATTGAGATATTTTTTGTGATATTTTTATATATTAGAAGGTGTTGGGAATCTAGATATTTGAATTTTGGTTTTATATATTGTTAAAGGGATTCAACGTAGATTTTATGTGATTATTAAATTAAGGAATTAGTATGGTATTTTTTATGGAAATAATTTAGAGAGTGATAGAGAATTTATTTATGAGGGAGTTATTGAATATTAAATAATGTAAAGGAAAAAAGAATTTATTTAATGTTAGATGATTGAATTCAATGTGGGATTATTTAACCACCATGTTCATTCTCCCTCATTATTTCAATTTATTACATTCTCTCTATTCTCTTTATCATCCTATACGATGAAACTAAAGTATATAAGTGATATAATGGTTTGAAGATGAATAGAGAAAAATATGTAAATGAATGGTCTGTGGATAACCTTGTAGGATCAATGGATATAGATCATCTTGGAATCATGTGATGACCCTAGAAATTTTCTTCCTCCTTGAATTTATAGTAAGGATGACTTTGCCTTATTACATTTCAAGAATGAAATAAATATCCAATGAGGAGGAATTAAAATAATATGGAATTAAGATTTCAATTATTCAATTTAAAAAATGTAATATTATATTTTTTGTAATCATAATGAATGAATGTGTTAGAATATTAATTAACATCGTCATATTGATATATTCAATATTTGTATAATTTTTATCATAATTATAAACTGTCAATATATTATCACTTTATCTAGCAGTAGTTTACAGCATATATGGTATTATATTAAAATATATTATTTATTGAATATTTTTTAAAATATTAAATTAGATGATTGGATAATATTTTAATAAGTACCCATTTTATATTTGGAATCTATATTTTTGATAATATAATGACAACTCCTTATAATATATATTTTTTTTTGAAAAAAGTCAAAAAGGGTATTGTAAATTTTAAACTTGTGATGTTTCATTCTCTAGGTATTTGGGTGGAAGTTATAGTACCTGATAAAGTAAAAATGGTAGTAAATCACACTTTTCTATAGATGATAAGAATGGTTTTGTACCATTTTCTATAGATGTACTACCTGAATTATTGAGTTACATAACATGTTTCACCATTAAACAATGTTGTGCCATCTGAGATTTTTTATGATTCTGAATTATGACTGGGATAAGTTTGGGATCGAATATTATTGTTCCACAGGTGTAGTGATAATCATGAGAAAAAATAAAGTGAAAATTTTAGAAATAAATTAACAACAATTGTAATTTGGGGAAACTTAATATATGAATGGGGTAAAAACCCACAATAAAATAGAAGTATCCCTATAGGTAAAAATGGGTACACACTAACTCACTATTATAAAGAGAAATCCCTCATAAATAAAACTCGTGAATTAGTGGGGAAAATAACTCAAAAAAATACCATTCAAAATGATGGATTACTTGTGAATAGAATCCTGATGAAGTTATCATTGATGAAAACATTGGTGAATATCTACTCTTATAGGATTCCTCAACCATACCTCCTCTTCTTCCACTTATGGGTTTGGGGGGGTTGTCCACCCACCTCAACCTCTATCTACATGCCTCCCTTGAATAATCAAGGAGGTGGAACCATCTTCAATAAACAAGTGCAGAAACATCTCCCACTTGGGTATTTTATCGATATCCAATCACACCTCCAAACATCCTTTCTATTTTAAAAATTTGTTGGTGATGTCACTATGAGTCCTTTCGAGGATCTATACCCTTTAATACTATTAGGGTTAGTCTCATTCATTAGAATATATTTTAAATTTTTTAGTGTGTATTTTCTGCATTCCCAACAATCCTCCACCGCACATCGGACAATTGGATATTGTACTCCAATGTACATCATCAAGGAATGAAATTATGGATTACTTATAATTTTCATGGTGCTCTAACTGTCACAAAATGATGGAATATGATATAATATATTCTTGATATCCTCTAATGACATTTTAATACAAATTTTCTCTATTTAAGATTATATAGATTTCAGGTACTCCGCCTCTATCATGGATGATTCCACAACTAATTGTATCTTTAAAATCCAATTTTCACATCCTCCAACAAGACTATACACATAACCAGTAATAGATTTCTTTTAGTCAGAATCAATTGTAAAATCTCAATAAATATATCATATGATAATGAAATATGATCCTCTATAATAAAATGCATCATCTGAGGTATCCTTGATATATCTTAAGATCATATTCACTATGCTTCAGTGCTCATGTCCTAGATTCTCCAAGTACTGACTAAATTCTTTCCACTCTATGTGAAATGTTTAGTCTTGTACAATCCATAGTGAACATCAGACTACCCACTACTGATGTATACGGTATTTGAGAGACATCCATCCTCACTACTTCAAAACGAGGAAGCATCATAGAGGATTACAAGAAATTATCATTAAGGGAGGAAGATATTATCTTACAGTATTGCACATAGAATCATTTCAAAACTTTTTGTAAGTAATTTTATGATAGACAACTCTTCCCATTATTTTAGTCTCTGTCAATTTTAATCAAAATATCCTTTTTTCTATTCCTATGTCCTTCATATCAAACTTTATATCAAATATTTCTTTTGTCTACTGGATCTGATATTTTTTATGGCATGTAACTATCATATCATCTATATAAAAGAAAATAATGATAAAATAATTACCATACGAACCTAGAAAATATTAAAAAGGATATTAGTAAATACTATTATATCCAGGGATCATGATATAGGAATCAAATATCTTCTACCAACACCTCAGGGCCGATATGAGACCATATAAATACTTTTTCAACCTGCAAACCAGTTTAAATTTTCAATCTTCTCCAAAACCGTCCATTTGGACCATATAAATATCTTCACCAAGATCACCATGGACATAATTATTATTCATATACATATAATTTAGATGTAAATTTTATGTATCACATATCCACAAAATTATACAATAATTCATTAGTCTATCAAGAGGTTAAAATATTTCATTAATATAAATACCTTTCTTTAGAGTATATCTTTTGGCCACAAGTCTCACAAAATATCATTCAACCAAGTCCTTTAAATATTTAATGATCGAAAATATCCATTTTTTGATAGATATCATTCCATGGCTTAATAGAGTAAGATACCATGTCTTGTTCTTGTGAAGGGATTTTTTTCTCCCATATCACAGCCTTCCATGAGGATACTTCTTGACATAGGATTTCGTGTACAAAATAATATGGCTCTACATCCTTCATCAACATTTAGTATGAAATATTTCTCTCAGGTACATAGTATGACTTCCATTATGGTTCCCTTTTCTCCCAAGTTGACCATCATGGTCTCGACTCAACCAGTACTTGATCATCATGATCTCATACTGCCTCTGAGGAAACTGGTTCTTCCTTGTATTTTTAATCTACTACAACTATTTGTATTTATGTATTCTCTTTCTCCATGTCTCAAACAGTTGTCATTTTCACATTGTACTCAGAAAAATTGTCATCTTGTGGTGGTTATATGTTTGATGTTTGTGGTTTCTCACAAATTATATTCCTTCACACCATCATCGTACCCTAAGAAGATACATGTCTCAGATATTGAATCCAACTTTTATCTTTCCTAGTCATTAATATATTCATATACATGACATAAAAAACTATGTAACATAGAATAGTCTATGGGTTTACTTTTCCACATCTGCATTGGTGTCTTTAGATCAATTTCCATTTAAGGAGACTGGTTGATTACAAAACAAGTGATATTCACTTCTTCTACATTATAATTTTTCGAAATTCATACAGTCTTAAACATTAACCTTGTTCTATCTAACATAGTTCCATTTATTCACTCTTAAACTCCATTATATTGGGGAGTGTATGACACCATGAATTGTCTATTTATACTATAATGTTGAAATATATATAAAAATCATCTCTTTTATATTCTACACCATTTTTAGTCCTCAAAAAGGTGATATTTTTTCCAAATTAATGCTCCTTCGGTGCATTTAATTCTTTGAATACATCAAAAACATTCTTGTTCCTCTTGATTTGGTATGTCCAACATCTCTTGGAATAATCCTCTTTGAATAACACAATTTATCATTCTCTGTCAATTGATATAACTGATGCTTTGCAAATGTCGGAATTGATCAACTTTAATATCTCTTTCATTCTTGTTATTGACATCCCAAAAAATAACATGTGTTTCTTCCTCAAAACACAATTCTCAAAAAATTGTATATATACCTTTGTAACCCTAGGAAATAAATTCTAATCCTCAATATTTTTTAGCCTTATTCTGACATATATCTATGATTTTGATACCATATTTTTGACAACACTTCCATCGAGGTAGTTGATGTAATAATTATTCCTTGTATGTTTCGCCCATAAGAATGTACAATTTTTTTGAGATATTCTCTACCTTAATTTTTACAAGTGCGCCCTTCACAATTATCATCATTCCATTATTAGAGTGATTTTTTCATATTTTATCATCATGTTGTACAAAGTAGAATATGTTCATCTACAATACCTTCATATGGTTTATTTTTTGGATGGTTCAAACAATACCACCATGCCTCTTTAGTTTGATAGTACTAAATCCTATGATCTTACGGGTGTGATAGTTCACCAATTATAAAAGGAATTTAGAAATAGTTTCATACTATTCAAACCATTCTAGTTGAGACATCATGTTCCATGTTATTCCCAAGTCGATTATCCATTCATCGTTGAGATAACGACTGCTTCAATTAGTCATCACTACTTCATTGAATAGTATATATCCATTTCCTAAAGTACTCTTCACATAATAATCCAAGACACAATAATGAATCACACTAGAACCATGCTCCTTCATCACATATGTTGATCTTTCTCCAATTTTTTGTCGACATTTATCCTTCGCTGGCACAACCTATATATTCATTTTCAAAATTGGAAAATTAATCTTGTTGAATTCTTCTTCCTTGAGTTACACCTCTATATTAACTCATCCTCAGTCCAGAACATCCTTTATTTCATAAACATTTCTTTTGATAATTTTAATAATTGTTTTCTGATGTGAAAGATCGACTGAAGTTTCAATCATATAGAATCCTCAAATTTAAGTGAATTATTAATACATAAAAAGTTGGAAGAACCATATCAGAATAGTGTCCTGTTACAACATTTCGGGACAAAACAATTGTACCCCCCAGTGCAGTGATATTAATGAGATAAAATAAAGTGAAAAATGATGAAATATACGACAAAAAATGTAATGTAAAAAACCCCCAAAATGAAATGGGTAAAAACCATATCAAAAATAGAAGTATCACTATGGGAAAAAGTGGGTTCACATTCCCAGACTATTATAAGAAGAAAAACCTCATAAAAATATCTCTTGAAAAAGTTAGGGAAACACCTTATAAAATACTTCTCAAAATGATGGATTACCAGATATGAGAATCTTGATGATTATTCAAGTGTTTAATACATTGCGGGATATCCCCTTTTATAGGATGGCACTCCACTACCTCACCTTCCTACACTATTGGGTTTGGTGGGGTTGGCCACCCACCTCATCTTCCACCCACCGGCCTCCCATGACAAATGGAATGGAATGGAGCTATCCTCAATAACGAATTTTGGATATATAATACACCCATCTGTCTTCATATAGGTTTCCCTCAGCTATTTTTGTAACGAAGCGATCATTCATGAATAAAATTCCCTTTATTTTATTCAATTAAATGTCTTATGAATATAGAAAATACATGAAATTTTTTTAGTTTATTCAATTGGGTTTAAATTAATGTTATGTATCATTACTGTTGATAATATAACTATTGAACATTGATAACATGACTGATATAAATTTAAGGTTCTATAAAAGAATCCTTTTGATACAGACAAAGGAGATGATTGCCTCATCTAGTAGACTCAAGACATACAAATTTCATTTTTCAGAGCTCAAAAAGAAGATATTGTCACTAGGCTTCGCTCTGACCAATCCCAAAGAGAGATTCAATATATTAATCTTGAATAGAATCAATTACAGGAGAAGTTAAAATTAAAAAAGATTACCACCCGAGGGATGTTATCGTAGCCGGTTTAAGAGTCTCTCAGAATAGCACACCATACACTTAAATCTTATTCAGGTGTTATATGAGGTTATTTATAAAGGTATTAGTTAATTTTTGTGTAATCCATTTTATAAATAAAATTCTTATTCCATCAATTCCATCATGAGGGTAGTTTTTTTTAAAAAATAATCAATTATATAAATGGACTTTTCAGGAAAAATGGCACTTTTCATTAATATATAAATTATTATATTATACTATGTTCTTATAAATAATTATATTATAATAGTGTTATAAGAAAACTATTTTTCATTATAAATGATGATTATATTTATTGGTTTTACTCAACAAAAGATTAAGTATTCAGTTTTATAAGAATTATATTTTTATAAGATAAAAGAAAAATTATATTTTTAATTAAAGAATTTATTTTGATGAATTAATGAATTTTTGAAATAATTTAAATTTTCATAAAATATAATTACCAAATTAATTTTATGAATAATAAATTAGTATATAATTTTTATGATGTTAAATGTAATTTTTTATTAATGCTAAAAATGGTTTTTTTTCAAAACCCGTCAATTTTCAGTAAATGTAGGTTTTTATTTTAAAATTTAAAATTATTATATTTATAAAATTATTTAAATAAAATAAATAATATTTTTGGAATCAAGAAATCAAAATTATCCAATGGTGAAATTTTCATAATTTTCTAAGATAGTCAAATATTTGGGTAAAAATTAAATACCGAATAAATATATAATGTGTTTTATGAAATCATAATTACCCAATAGTGATTTTAAAAAATACTTGAAAAAGAATATTTTGCCAAGATATGTTTTACCCTTAAAATATTTTTATTTTATATTTGTTAGACTAATTTTATAATGCCTTAGTGGACCCTCCAAGACATGTAAAATATTTTAAGATTTTAAAACGATTTCCATGAGAGTGTGACTCAGACCCACATGAGAAATACTAATATTTTATTATGTTCAGACCATTAACTTATATAATATTTTATTCCACTACCCATTGTAAGAAACCTTGGGCCCAAAACATCAGATAGATTGTGGTTTTGGATAGTTATAATGTGTAGTGTCCAAAACCTAAATAATAATGAATTCCCGCTCACTCCTTATATAAACCAACCCAACTTACCATTTATCTTCACTAAAACCATTTAGAGGTTGAAATACCTATTACCTATACCCCCTATAGTCATTCAAATTATCCCCAATCACCGAAGATGCCTTTTCTCGTCCTTTGGGATCACACTTCCAAGTAAGTGATCCTCATTTTCCTCTCCTCCTTTCAAATTCAAGCATCTTATACGAAAGTAGTACTTGTAATTTCAAATTTTTATAATGTAATCCTTTTATAATAATTCTATTACTGTGAATTTTATGTTTTTTTAATTATGTACAAATTATTCTCCCTCATTTTAACCCTTAACTAAGTTGTTTCTACGCCAATATTTTGTATGGGATGTTCAACCCACCTCTTTTATCAAGCATTCTTATCATGTTATATATTTGAATTTATTTTATTCCTATATTGGGATATGTTATTATATATCCTATTTACTTAATCTTAATGTATAAATTGTTATATCCCCAATCACATTCATTTATCTTTCTTATGAACCCTTATGTATACTTGTTACCATGCAGTATTTTTTTAAAGGATTATTTCCTTTCTCATTTTTACCGAAGATTCTTTATAATGAAATACCATTATACATTCAATTAAAAGTTTTTTTTATGGTTTAAAACCACCCCCATACTTCCCTCATAATTTTTTAATGATTAGAGACCTCTTTCTCTCTCATTAATCCCTCCCATGTTCACTTTTTACCATGCTGAAATTTCGTAAGAGTTATTCCATTTCTCCACTATCTTCATGTTTCTTTGTTATATGACGCCTTCTATTTTAAAATAATTTGTGTTAGGAAAAGTATATATATGACCCAATTACTTTATATTTCAGTTACATATGATTAGATACCCCTTTCTCTCTCCTTAACCATTTTTATGAATCTTTTTTTCATGTGTTAGGCTGCCGAAATTGCGCCATAATTTTCCAGCCCGAAATTATCTTGTAGTGAATACCATGACAATTTATTTATCAAGGGTATTAAAATTTATGCACATATTCTTGTTAATTATATCATTTCATGTATTTATTTAACATTCCTCAATCGTGGAATGAATAATGGTTTTTAAGGATTCCATATTTTATGATCCCTATGGCACACTTATGCATGATATAAAATTTTAATAAAGGGTGTGCCCTTATAACACTCCAATGCATTGGGTAATGTTTAGTATGAAGATATGCCAAGTGAAATAATTGTTTAAACGTGCTAATTCAGGGAAAATTATGGTTTACTAATGCTAATTCATGTGCAATGAGGGTTTACTCATGCTAATTCATGTGCAATGAAGGTTTACTCATGATAATCCATGTGTGACGAGCCTTAGCTCCTGCTAATATCATGTGGTATGTTTTTCCCACATTTCCATGTTATGATAATCATGCTATATCAAGAATTTATGTTCTTGTTTCCCTTGTTCTCCATTTATATTTTTATTTCCTAACATATACTATATTCTTAATGTTATGCCTTGTTTACTCCCTTACATGGCTTTATAGCTCACCCTTTTCTTATGTATGTCCTCAAGTTATCCTATGTAGTGTTATGTATGAAGGAATGGGTTGGTCATGTAAACGAATTTTTAAATAAATATGTTGTATTTCATGTATTAATTTGTTATTTAATATTCCAAATTTCCCAAGACACTAGACATCTCGATCCTCAGAGTTATATTAAGTGCATGATTATGTAATATATTATGCTAAACTGTGTAATAAATAATGGGGTTGTTATAGTGGGTATCAAATGGGTGATTTGAAAATTTTTTCATTAGGATTTGAAAACCCATTTGAAAGACTTAGGGATGAGAATAAGTATAATAAAAACAACCAAAATTTTTTGTGAGTATAGCGTAAGTGTTTATTCAAGAAAATACATCTCTACCTGGATACGAACAAGTAGAGGTGGATCTGGAATAGATATATCCCAGGGTTAAACCCAAAAATCCCCATTTGATTTAGAATCAAATATGAACATGTTCATGAGAATGAGCCTTTATGCACTCTTGGTTCTACCCTCATGGGGGATATTCTTTGTAAAATTCATAATCTTAGTATGAATCATTTTTAAGGAATAAAGAAATACACCTAAGAATATAAGTTTGGAGATATATCATGGATAACATATATTTAAGAATATAAATGCATAAGTTAATAAAATAAATATAATTTATAAGTTATCCCTTTTTTCATTGGATTCACCTTTATGTGATAAAATATATAAGCTACTCATCCCTAATTTTCCTTTTTTCTATAAAATGGTCGGTAATATGAGGAATATGGATAAAAATTGGTGATAAGGGAAACTTGATGAATATCCTAGTGAGATTTCCAACCAAATAAGAGCTCAAGTAGGAAATATCGTGATTATTCCAAACCATCTATCAAAAATCAGGATTACCAACTGGAACATTGTTAGATGTGCATGGAAATCAAGGATGGGGAAGATGAAATCTCATAAAATTCCATCTGATAATGTTGATAAGGGGAAGTGGACCCAATTCCCTTTATGCAACAAATTTGGAAAGAGGCACCAAGGGAAATGTAACAAAGGGACTAGGAGATGTTTTAAGTGTGTAAAAGAAGGGAAAATGTATCCAATTTCCATGAAATAATGGATAATGTGATGGATGGAAACAATGTTCCATCTAATGATTCTTATAAAGTTCTATGATATAAATGTAGAGAAGTTATGAATTACCAAATACAATTCAATGTTACAATAGAAAAGTATCATGATGTGCATCAAGAATCTCCATGACCAAGGGAGCATGGTAAGTCCTATACTACAATGGTTAATGATTAATGAATTACATGTAGCATATACTTAAATATAGTGTATGTCGTAATGTATTTTGGTTCACGTCCTATTTGTATACCTTTTACGTTTTCAAAGATCATTGAGTCCCAAGTATAAATGACATTAACTAATTAGGTAAAAACTTATATAAGTGTTTTATCACATGTTGAATTTTCTAGTAATTTTGTTCTTGAAAATAATATAAGTCTACTTATGATTGAATTTGAGGAAAAAATACAATTTCATTGCCCATGATTCAAGGAAATTAAATTTTCATGTGCTAATCAATCCCACCCATGATGTGGAGTTGGCCGAAGTGATCTTTTCATTAAAAAAACAAGTGGCATTTCCTCTTTGGGGTGAAGAGTGAAATATATTCAAATCATGAAATCCTCATGTATATATTCACACAAAAAGAGATAACCATGATCAAATGAATATGGTTTGAGATGATCAAATACTATGACTACCCAATCCATTTCCACCTTGAAATATAAGAAGGTGGAAAATGCTCTAAGAATAAAGGACCGAATTATTCTATCATTTATGAGAATTGAACAGGATCCAATCCTCTTATATTTGATAAAGTTTGACATAGGAATAAAAAAGAGCGGGATATAATCCATCCATTCAGAAATGATTTATCAAAAATCTCTTTTGTAAAGGTTGAAGGATGCTCAAAAGGTTGATGTAGTAATTTAGAAAAAAAAGTTTAAGATATCAATAAAGGGAAATCCATAGATATCAATGTTAATGAATAAGGAATTTTGATATTTGGGTGAAGAATATGTTGTCCATAAAATCTAGATTTAAAGAAATAAATTTTGGATGATAACATAGTTTGAATTTATCCATTGACCTAGGAAACAGAAAGATGTACCAAGATCTCTGAAAGGATTATTGGTGAGATAACATATAGAAGGAGAAAATTGAGTATACATCAAAATTCCTGGAATGTAAGTAAGTGAATACTGAGTGGATGAAGTCTAAGTGGATTATGATACCATTACCCATAACAACATGGAAATGGGAAAATATCACCATGGACTTTGTCACATGACTTCCAAAAATATTTAAAGGAAACAATGATATATGGGTTGTTGTGGATTTTCATACAAAGACTGAAAAATTCATTGCAATTTGAGTTGATTTCACTTTAGATAAACTGGTATAGATATAAATCAGTGAAGTGGTAAGGCTACATGGTTTATCCCTGTCAGTATTCGATCGAGATTCAAGATTAACCTCTATGTTCTTGAAGAGTCTCCAACACACTCTGGATACTTAGCTAAACATCAGTAGGGCTTATCATCTACAAACTGATGGGAAATATGAGTGGTCTATCCAAACACTTGAGGACATGTTGAGGGAATGATCAATATACTTCAATGGGTATGAGATCAACATCTTCCTTTGTTTGAGTTTTCTTATAACAAAGGTTTCCTCCCAAGCATCCAAATTTATCCTTATGATCCCTTTATAGGAAGATTTTTAGAACACCTGCATGTTGGGATGATGTTTGGGAGAGAAATCCTCTATGTATAGAAATAGTCTAAGAAATGGAGGAGAAGGTTAAGACAATTCATAAACACATCAATTCTACTCAAAGTCGATAAAAGATCTATGCTAACAATATTCAACGAGGTCTAGAGTTTGATGTTGGAGACATGTTATTCCTCTAAATATAATCGTGGATGATAGTTATGAGATTTGGGATGATGGTAAATCTTAGTCCAAGGCAAAACGTCCCTTTTGAGATCACTGATCGCTTTGGATCAGTGGCCTATTGACTAGAACACTCACCAAACCTGTCTCAAGTACATGATGTATTCCATGTATCACTCTTGGGGAAGTACACACCAGAACCATTGCATGTACTCAATCTAGAGGTGGTGCCATTGGAGAATGACCTATCCTATAAGGAAAAGTCGGTGAAGATCATAGTTCGTAGTGAAAAAGTTCTACGAAATAAAACAATGTCCCTCGTTAGTGTGTTATGTGGAGACCATATGATTGAAGAAGGAACATGGGAACTGGAGGAATTGATGTGGAAAAGTTACCCTCATTTATTTTATATTGGGAAAAGAAAATTTTGAGGGTGAAATTTCATATGGGGGAAGGTTTTAACGACTCGAACAATTATGAATAGAACCCCCTTTCATTTATTTAAATAAATATATTATGGATATATAAAACACATGCACTTTTTTTTCTTTTATTCAATAGGATTTAAATGAACATTAATTTTCATTAATATTCATAATATATTCATCGAATAGTGATCACATGACTGATATAAATTTAAGGTTTTTAAAAATAATTTTTTCGACAAAGACAAAGGAGATGATGGCCTCATCCAGTAGACTTGGGCTGTAAAAGATCATTTTTCAGAGCTCGGAAAAGAGGTAGAATCATTGGGCTTCATTAATAACCAAGGAAAAGATTATATTCAATATTTTATGCTTGAATGTATTCTCCTGTGAGAGAATTTCAAATTAATAGATATTACCACCCGAGAAATGTTATCCGACCATCCCTAAGAGTCTACCAAAATTGCACACCTTACCCTTAGGTATTATATAGATGATATAGGGGGTTATTTATAAAGATATTAGTTAAATTTTGTGTAATAACATTTATAAGTAAAATTATTATTCCAAAAATATCCTTATGATAATAGTTTTTCTCAAAAATATATTGAATTAGATAAATTATCTTTCCGGGTAAAATGGCACTTTTCAGAAAAATATATGTTATTATATTAAACTATTTTTTATTAATAATGTTAGTATAATAGTGTTATCAAAACCCTCATTTTAATTCTAAATGATGATTATATATTTTCACTCTATAAAAGATTTAGTATTTAGTTGGATAATAATTATATTTTAATAAGATAAAACATGAATTATATTTTTAATTAAATAATTTATTTTGATGAATTAAGGAATTTTTTAAAAATTAAATTTTATTAAAATATTATGTCCAAATTAATTTTAAGAATAATAAATTATTATATAATTTTTGTGATCTCAAATGTAATTTTAATTAATGTTAAAAACTGTTTTTTAAAAATAGTCAATTTATAGTAAATGTCTATTTTTATTTTTTAAATGAAAATTCACATATTTATAAAATTATTTACGTAAAATAAATCTTATTTTAGGAATTATTACATCAAAATTATTCAATGGTGGATTTTTAATAATTTTCTGAGTGAGTCAATTTTTTGGGTAAAAAATAAATACCAAATAAATATACAATGTGTTTTATAACATCATAATGACCCAATAGTGATGTAATAAAATACTATAAATGGTTTATTCAGAAAATATTTGTTTTTCCTTAAAAATATTTTGATTTTAGATTTTATTGAATTATTTTATAATTCCTTAATGTACCCTCCAATACATATAATATATTTTAACATTTTAAAATGATTTCCTTGAGAGTGTGACTCTTCTCCACATAACCAATCCTTATATTTTTAATATTTTCAGACCATTTCCTTATAAAATTTTTTATTACACTACCCTTTGGAAGAAACCATTGGAAAACCCATCATATGTTTTGTGGTTTTTATTAGTTTAATGTGTAGTGTCCAAAACCTAAATAATAAATAATTCCCTCTCATTTCTTATATAAACCCACCCAACCTCCCATTACCCTTCACTCAAACCATTTTTAGCTCAACCAACCTCTTACTATACTCCCTATAGTACTCCAAAGGTGCCCCATGTTCCCAATAAGTCTCATCCAAGCCTTTGGGATCACACTTCCAAGCAAGGGATCCTCACTTTCATCTCCTCTTTTAAAATTCCAGAATCTTATTCAAAAGTTGTACTTGTAATTTCAAATGGTTATAATAGAATCCTTTCATAATAATTATATTAATGTTAATTTGATGTTATTTGAATTAGTTATTATTTATCCCCCTGCATTTTTACCCTTACCTGTTTGTTACAATGCCAAAATTTCACAAGGGATCTTCAACCCTCCTATTTTATCAAGAATTATTTTCATGTTATGTCTTTGAATTTATTTTAATCCCTCCAAAGTACACTCGGTACAATGTCAAAATTTCAAAAGATTTATTTCCTGTCTCCTCTTTCTTCAAGTTTATTTTTCATGTTACGCCTTATATTTCCAAATCTATGTGTTGGGAAAAGTATCTATATGAACCAATTACTTTCTGTTTCATATATATATATATATTGTAAGAGATCCCTTTATCTCTTATCAACCAGTTGTATGAATTTTTTTGTCACATTGTTTGGCTGTCAAAATTTCACTACAATTTTTCATCTTAAAAAAATCATTTAGTGAATACCATGCCCATTTCTATGTCAAGGGTATTCAAATATATCCACATATACTTATTTACTATTGAATTTCATTAAGTATTCTGCATTCCATTATCATGGAATAAATAATTATGACGAATTATTCCATATTACATGATCCATGTGGCACACATATGTATGAAATGAAATGTTTATAATGTTCAGCTGCAGTGTATTTCCTAGTCTCTTCTTATTCCTCTTTTAGGGTTTCACCCCACCTTTTCCTCTTTTTTTCTTGTTCATTTTCAGCTTCTTCCTGGATTCTTCTTGTTTCTTTTTTAGGGGTTTTCACTGGTTATATATCTAGATTTGATTCCTTCTTAGATGTGGTGTTCATTATTTTTGGGAGTGTTTTGTGATGGGTTTGGTCTATAGTTTTTGCTACTAGTTAGTTGATTGTTACGACTCACTGGTGACGGACTTCTTCGATGTCAACTGTTCCTAGAGGTTTTTTCCATATTTCCTCCTACAAAAGCATGCTTCCTCTCTACTCTGGATCCATGGGTCCTCCTTTCGCTTCGAGGTGGAGCTGTGATGAGGTATTCAAGTTTCTTTGGGATCTGAGTCTGAGCAGGCTTTGGGAGGTTGATGGTGACGAAGTTTTGATCATTGATGTGGGGTTGGGTTCATCTCTGGCGATGATGATGTTGGTGGTCTGTTGAAAGGGGATAAAAAATCGTTACTGTGATGGGTTTCTGCGTTCATGGGTTGATGTCAGAGAGGTAATCAACGATGTTGCGACAATGAGGGCGATATCTTGGTTGGCGTGAAGGCATGATGAAAGTGACGGTGATGCGATGTCTATTCGGTGATATGATGATGGCTCTGAGGTGTGGTTCGAGGTCCCCGTGATGTGAATTGAGGTGGGTAGCCTGGGGTTTGATGTTGATTTTTGAGATATTTATATATTTTAGTTTTGAAATTTGAATGTGGTCATCTTGAATTTGGAATGTGGTGTGCGGTGTTGATGGGGGATATGCGTGACTACGTGAATTGTGGATTTTTTGTTCGGTTCCCAATTTTGCAAAAGTGGATTTTAATAAATTCAAAAAAAATGATTTGTAGATAAATTTTTATAAAGGGTAAGCCCTGGTAGTGCTCGACTGCATTGGGTAATGTTTAGTATCATGATACAGCACGTTAAATGATGGTTTAATCATTATAATTCATTTTAAATTAGGGATTACTCATTCTAATTTATGTGCAATGAGGTTTTACTCATGATAATTCTTGTGCCATGAGGGTTTACTCATGGTAATCAATTTGTGATGAGCCTTATCTCATGATAACATCATGTTTTATTTTGTTGCCACATTTCCATTTTATGATAATCATGGTATATCATGACTTTATATTCATGTTTCTCTTATGCTCCATTGATATTTATATGTCTTAACATGTATTTTATTCTTCATTTTATGCCATTTTTACTCCCTTACTGGGCTTTCTAGCTCACTCATTTCATATATATGTCTTCAAGTTATCCTGTGTATTGTTATGTATGAAGGAAAGGGTAGGTCATGTAAATAATGTTTTCAAAAAGGATGTTTTATTTCATATTTTAAGTTGTTATGTAACGTTCCTAATTTACCAATACACAAGACCTCTCGATCATCGAAGTTGTATAAAGTGAAAATGTATGTAATAAATCATGTTTAAGTGTGTAATAAAGAACAGGGTTATTATAATTGTGTCATTCCACACTAAAAAATGAAAATAAATGTATTTTTTATTTTATTGAGGTTTAACCTCTATTATAGTATTCATGATAATTACTATATAATCTATGTAGCGTATTTGTGTGAGGAATCATTTCACACTTATATCCTCATTGTTTTTTTATTTTATGGTTCTTTTTTGGAAGTATATTTAATTTAAAAATAAATTTTGATAAATAATTTCAAAATTATTCTTTTTCTTAATTGTTTTTTTTCATACCCACTTTCTCTACACAGTATAACCAACATAACCTATCATTCCCACTCACCCACTAAATATGCCAAGTAATCCCACCAACTCCATTTTCCTATTAACCTAACCAACTCACCTACCTCATCCCGTACAACTAGCCAAACCAAGCTTGTTTTCCCTACCCACCCTATCTGACTTGCCATCCCGATAATCCCACTTAACATGGAAAGCCCTAAAATTAAATATACATATAATTGTTATAGGATTTTCACACATTAACTCTTGATAATTCAATACAGTCTTCAAAACTCTAATAAGTCAATAATTTAACAATTAAATAGACATTAATGTTCTTTTATAAAAATATATTTTTAAATTTAAAATATGTAAAATATATATGCTAATTTATAATTATATATATATATATTAACACACAAATATATAACTATGAAGTTATATATATATATTAATATATATAAATTATAAACATATAAATGTAATTATATATAAAAACACAAAAATACATATAAATAAATTCAATTATATACTAAATGATGAATCTTTGTCATTATAAATCTTTGGAAAAAGGGGGAAATCTTAAGAAATACACATGAAATCAATTACGGTGGTAAACGGGCCCTTGAACCAAAAATACATATTCTATCATAAAAATTCAACAGGGCAATGTTAGATAAGCCTTTTTAATAAGACATGCCCATTTGTGTGTAAAAAAGAAAAAAAACATGTTGGTTTAGAAATCACATAATTCATAGCTTAATAAAATCATCCCAGCATCCAAGAATAGTTTAAGTCCTGCTATAAAAGGAAATATTCTTATAATTATATACACACGTGCACATATATATATACCTGAAGTGTATATATGGGTTTTACACAATTAAAAAAAAGTTTATTAAATTCCTTAGCTAACTCAAAGTTTCCAACCATAATTCAATTACATGGTTGAAACTAATTTCATATAAGGTTTGTTATAAATGTATCTATTTATAAAAATTAAGGTTTTACAAACATAACTTCACTTAAACCAAAAGAGCATAGTTTGAAAATATATTTCTAAAAATTTCATTTAAATATCGATGCCAATACAGGTCGGGTTAGGAGAAAACATTCATGAACTATATATATATATACATACCCTATACATTAAAAACGAGGTTGAGATATATTTAGTTATTATTATTTTTTTGAAAACCGAAATATAAAATCGTAAAATAAACAACCTGGGAAATTTGAAAACGTGCTTGTACAAAGTTTATATACCATTCAGTTATCTATGAAACCGTATATACACAATGTATAATAACCGGTACACATGTGAGTAGTATATACAGGTTTCGAAAGAAAACTGGAAAACAAGGTATATACGTACCCTCTCATATACAACCACCAGAAACCCGAAGGCCGACTTCTTGAAGGCAGAACCGAGGGGTATTTTTACATAGAGTGTATATAGGTAAATATGAGTTGTGTTTAAACCAAAAGTTCTTTTTAAAGGAAGATAAGCATGCAGGAAAAACCCATTAAAATTACGAAGGCCAAGATCTTTGAAGGCAAAACAACCCGAGAGGGTTATATTTAAGTATATACATATATATAAACTATATATATATATACACCGTGAGTATATAAAATGGAGGTTGTTCCGAAAAGTTTCAAGAATGCATGAAAACCCTTACTGTGCTTGAGGAGGAAGCTCGGAGCTGGCTGCTGGGTGTCCGTGGAGAAGAAGGAGGATGAGAGGAAGGGGCTGCCTCAGGCTTCAATGAAGAAGGGGGGTTTTATAATGGCCTCGGTGCCTCGACCCAGGTGTAGACCGACGTGGGGAAGACGGGAGAACAGGGACCTAGGAGGGGGGTGTGCTCGGAAGTCAAGGAGTAGTGCGAGGGAGGGAGAGGCCTGGCGTCCTTGGTGCAGGTCTACAGGCGCAGGACCGCGGTGCTAGGAAGAAGACGGGGTGCGACACGGTCTGTTTGGCGCGAAAAGAAACGGACGGTGTCGATTCGTCCTTGGTGCGATCGAACGGATGGGGCGTGGGGATGTGACGATCGTTTTAATTGAATCGGAGGGTCGAGATCAAATCTCGGAAGAGATCGGGCGGCTTCGGAGACGCGGGGGAGGGTCGCGTGTTTTAAAACGGGCTGGATGGCTGAGATCGACGCGGGAGTCGATCGGACGGCTCTGGTCGCGCGGAGCGCGTCCCACATCGAAACCGAAAGGTTTTGAGGCTTGGTATAAATAACAAGCCATGCGGGAGGCGGTGCAATAGCACAACACACATGCACACGAGGCCTTATACACGGGTCCCTCCCCACCTCCGCGGGCCTTGGCCCACCGTCACACAGCGCGAGCCGCGACCTTATACACGGGCCCGCACGCGACCTGGGTAACCTATGCACGACCCCGCCAGAGCCTCTAGCCTGGATGACTCTGTGAATGCGCACTCGCACCTGGGGATCCCGATGGCGGTACCTCGGGTCCCTATGGGGTCTCGGCCTTGGCCTGAGGGCTTGTCCCTTGAGGATGCCCTTGGCTGGCCGGGACCCACCATTTTTTTAATAAAAATTTTAGTTTTATTATATACTTAGCTCAAAAATAGAGTGAAATATAAATATTTGTAGGGATTTAGTAAAACAAATAGTTTTAACTCAAAATGTTAGAACCAATTTCAAGTTTAGATAAAATATTTTAGCTCTTGAGCTAAATTTTTAAAAGATATACCTTTTTGTACAAAACTATTAAAATCATTAGTATTTTTAAAATACTCTACTATATTTTATTTAAATTCTTTTAAAGACCAAAAGTTTTCCCAAACTTTTTTCATAATTTAAGAGATAAAAAGATATAATTATTACTAATTCCCTCTAAACATATATTTTTTTTACAAAAAAAAATCCATGTTTCTAACTACCTAGGTATTCATCGGGATTTTGTAAAAACGAGGAGATTTTCTTTTAAGAATAAAAATGAAGAATCTTCTATAAAAGAATGTTTTTAAGAATAAGGTTATGAGGGAATAAAACCGAGTTCTCTTTTAAAGTAAATTTTATTAGTGGGAACACAACGGTCGTTTTGAAAACCCAACGGATATAAACATAACGGTCATAACTCGAAGGACTAATATAAATACAGGGGTGTGGGGTACCTCTTAAAACAGAACACTTGAACTGGAAGGATGGCTCTCCTCATACCATTGGCGTTGAGCATGTGTGCCGTGGCCCTGGCGATTATACTTTTCACGCTGATGGACCCTGAAGATGACGACTATCCGATTGCCCGCGTGGTGGTCCTTTGTAGTCTTGCGGTGGCCGTGTTAGGTCTTGTGCATGGTACACTCAACTAGTTGGGTCTCGTTGTAAAGTAATTTTTTAATAAATGTCAGTTTACCTAATCTCTATGTTTTATTTCATTTATAATTCCTTAAAACAAATAAAACAAGAGGCATTAATAAAGGCATAACACTTCTTACATAAACCAGTTCATAAAACATGGGGCGTCACATTATCCCCCCCTTTAGAAAATTGCGTCCCCGCAATTTATTTCACGACACTACAAGGTTCAGAAACGTTCCTACCACCTCCACCAACGAATAGGGTCAACAGGTGCATTTAGAGGGATCCCTGTAGCGAAGCTCACTTCTTCCAGCTCCCTAATCCACACACACCTAAGACAGGAGGGGTAGCACTTATGTTCCAGGATTTCAGGCCTCCAAAGGGAAGCTCGTACCGTACAAAGTTCTGAAATGTCTTTGCAGACCAATGTACGAAGAACTTTCCGAATTATGTCTCAGTCGAGGATATCGAATCCATAGATATGGTCAAACAGGCTAAAGCTGAGAGGTTGGAGCATATAAGCTGCATAAAGATTTCCCTCTAACGCAGCCTCCTGGAATTTCACTCTGGCCGTGAAGTTTCGGCCTAGGGTGAAACAAAGAAAGAGCCCTTCGTGGTAACTTCCTCGTCGTTCACGTCCGGCTAGCTGAGCAGAGCCAATGCAGTAATAGATGGAGGAATTCCCCTGGCAGGTGCAGAGAATCTCCGGACCGTTTGTTATCTCAAACCATTTCTTGCACGTTCTTCGCAAATTTGCGAAGGGGTCATACTCGTCCTCACACGTTTTGATCGCAATGATTTCCAAAATCTCGGTTGGAAGAGATAATAGGTTTGTTTGTCCTTCCATCTGAAAGTTTTAAGATAGGAGTTCCATTACTTGAATATCATACAAGGACAAAAACAAAATAAGGACAAGGAAAGGAGAAAGATAACATTTCAATAAACATACGTTCATTATTATTAGTGCTTGAGTTCCCCTTACTCATTGACTAAGCGAACTCCACATAGAGAAGCAAAACTC
This sequence comes from Viscum album, assembly GCA_963277665.1. Taxonomy (NCBI): domain Eukaryota; kingdom Viridiplantae; phylum Streptophyta; class Magnoliopsida; order Santalales; family Viscaceae; genus Viscum; species Viscum album. Next base: position 318,199,227 of record OY728148.1, read on the forward strand.
CCTAACTCCTCAAACCAAACATAGTCCGAGCATTCAGGGAAAAACTCATGAGGACACCTATGACGTCTTATGAGTCTAGCATGGGGGCGTGAAGTTGAGAGACATCTTCATACACTTGTCGTCTGTAAGACAAACGGGTGGACTCGTCTTCTAACCAACTGAAGTCCAACAACTGACCCCAGAAGCCATAGTTTAAAATCTGACAAAGGTAGCCCGCTCGGAGGTCTCCGTCAGCAGCAGCTTCTTGAAAGGGGTTATCAAGCATAGTGCCGAAGTTCTCACCCACCGTAAAAATCCGGAAAAGTCCCTCGTAGTACCTTCCTCGACATACATAGGAGGGAAATTGGGTTATTATCATAAGGAGGTAATCCAATCCCAACCCTTGGTGCAGACTAAGCACTCGAGGTGAGTTGGATACATCGTAAAGGTATTTGCAAGTCATACGGATATGGGCATAGTTTAGAAAGTCCTCACGGCTTGCTAAAGACACAATGGTCTCTAGGGCCTCGGTGGGGAGAGATAAGAGATTTGTGCCTTCATTTTCCATATGAAAATTAATAAAACCCAGTTTTTAATAAAATTGAAATACATATACATATATATTTTTGTTTCAGTTTCTGGCTTTCCAGAGTTATCCAAACCGAACCTCTGATACCAACTGTAGAGACCCCGACCCCAGATAAACATAGGAGTCAGTGCCTTCTGAGCATGATGTGTTATCTTTAAAATAAATACACTTTGTTAACAACACATCATGTTCCATACAGAGGATCATGTGCGGTTCGGGTTCTGGGAAACCGGAAACTTCTGAAACCATCCATCTTTCAAAAGCTGACACCAGAAAATTTTAAACCAAAACATAGGGTGAGCATTGAAATACTCAGTAAGGGGGGTTTTCAAAAGAATTTAAAATACTGTAACATTTGAAAACATTATTTTTAAAAGAATTTGAACATCCACTAAGAATATTTTAACACACCAAACATAACAATGATTTAATCAAAGTTTTCAAGAAAAACATGAAACGAATACGTCAATTCTTGAAGGAGTGGTAATGGTTGTTATAAACAAGTACTAGATGTGATTTACTTGAGCATAAATTTAAACAGTTAAAAGTAATGCACAATCAGAGTTGCGCACAAGGAAACAACTAAATGTTCATATGCTGGTTACTATTCTATTAAGTGATAACACTAGGCACGCTTCAAGCTTAAAACTAGGGAATTATGAACTTTATAAAAACATTAAAGACATCAGTCATGAATGAACTTTATCTCGGAAAACTTGTTATATGACTTGAATTATGTGGAATCAACATTTAATATTGACAATCGTTTCATTTCACCGAGGTCCATCCCCAAGGTGTCATTGAAAATTACCAAGGTTATTCACCAAGGTATCGTGAAAATTGTAATCTCTAGTGGTTACATCATTACCCAATTCATTGGAGCGCTATCAGGGAGCACCCTTAAATTTTCCTTTATTATCATGTGAGCCACATCATTCATGCTTTACTAAAATGGTTATGTATATTCAAGATGTCCCATACCACTTTGGGTAATCCAATTTCTTAGTCCATTTAGTGATATGTCATAAAAATGCATTATGTAAATAATAACTAACATAATTTATGAATCATTTCACACTTTACATGATGTGATAGTTCTCACTAAAAAAAGGGGCAAGGACAAATTAATGACATACATAGTTTATTACAACATCCTTTTCACTAAGGCATATAAAACAGCAATATACTAAGTGATGAATCTTTGTCATTATAAATATTTGGAAAAAGGGGGAAATCTTAAGAAAAACACATGAAATCAATTACGGTGGTAAACGGGCCCTTGAACCCAAAATACATATTCTATCATAAAAATTCTACAGGGCAATGTTAGATAAGCCTTTTTAATAAGACATGCCCATTTGTGTGTAAAAAAGAAAAAAAACATGTTGGTTTAGAAATCACACAATTCATAGCTTAATAAAATCATCCCAGCATCCAAGAAATGTTTAATTACTGCTATAAAAGGAAATATTCTTATAAGTATATACACACGTTCACATATATATATACCCGAAGTGTATATATGGGTTTTACACAATTAAAAACATGGTTATTAAATTCCTTAGGTAACTCAAAGTTTCCAACCATAATTCAATTACATGGTTGAAACTAATTTCATATAAGGTTTGGTATAAATGTATCTATGTATAAAAATTAACGTTTTACAAACATAACTTCACTTAAACCAAAAGAGCATAGTTTGAAAATATATTTCTAAAAATTTCATTTAAATATTGATGCCAATACAGGTCGGGTTAGGAGAAAACATTCATGAACTATATATATATATATATACATACCCTATACATTAAAAACGAGGTTGAGATATATTTAGTTATTATTATTATTATTTTTTGAAAACCGAAATATAAAATCGTAAAATAAACAACCTGGGAAATTTGTAAACGTGCTTGTACAAAGTTTATATACCATTTACATATATATGAAACCGTATATACACAATGTATAATAACCGGTACACATGTGAGTAGTATATATAGGTTTCGAAAGAAAACCGGAAAACAAGGTATATACGTACCCTCTCATATACAACCACTGGAAACCCGAAGGCCGAATTCTTGAAGGCAGAACCGAGGGGTATTTATACATCGAGTGTATATAGGTAAATATGAGTTGTGTTTAAACTATAAGTTCCTTTTAAAGGAAGATAAGCATGCAGGAACAACCCATTAAAATTACGAAGGCCCAGATCTTTGAAGGCAAAGCAACCCGAGAGGGTTATATTTAAGTATATATATATATATATATAAACTATATTTATATATACACCATGAGTATATAAAATGGAGGTTGTTCTGAAAAGTTTCAAGAATGCAAGAAAACCCTTACTGTGCTTGAGGAGGAAGCTCGGAGCCGGCTGCTGGGTGTCCGTGGAGAAGAAGGAGGATGAGAGGAAGGGGCTGCCTCAGGCTTCAACGAAGCAGGGGGGTTTTATAATGGCCTCGGTGCCTCGACCCAGGTGTAGACCGACGTGGGGAAGACGGGAGAACAGGGACCTAGGAGGGGGGGGGGTGTGCTCGGAAGTCAAGGAGTAGTGCGAGGGAGGGAGGGGCCTGGCGTCCTTGGTGCAGGTCTATAGGCGCAGGACTGTGGTGCTAGGAAGAAGACGGGGGGAGACACAGTCTGTTTGGCGCGAAAAGAAACGGACGGCGCCGATTCGTCCTTGGTGCGATCTAACGGTTGGGGCGTGGGGATGTGATGATCGTTTTAATGGAATCGGAGGGTCGAGATCAAATCTCGGAAGAGATCGGGCGGCTTCGGAGACGCGGGGGAGGGTCGCGCATTTTAAAACGGGCTGGACGGCTGAGATCGACACGGGAGTCGATCGGACGGCTCTGGTCACATGGAGCGCGTCCCACATCGAAACCGAAAGGTTTTGAGGCTTGGTATAAATAACAAGCCATGCGGGAGGCGGTGCAATAGCACAACACACACGCACACGGGGCCTTATACATGGGTCCCTCCCCACCTCCACGGGCCTTGGCCCACCGCCACGCAGCGCTAGCCGCGGCCTTATACACAGGCCCGCAAGCGACCTGGGTAACCTATGCACGGCCCAGCTGGAGACTCTAGCCTGGATGACTCTGTGAATGCGCACTCGCACCTGGGGATCCCGATGGCGGTACCTCGGGTCCCTATGGGGTCTCAGGCTTGGCCTGAGGGCTTGTCCCTTGAGGATGCCCTTGGCTGGCCGGGACCCACCGTTTTTTTTAATAAAAATTTTAGTTTTATTATATACTTAGCTCAAAAATAGAGTGAAATATAAATATTTGTAGGGATTTAGTAAAACAAATAGTTTTAACTCAAAATGTTAGAACCAATTTCAAGTTTAGATAAAATATTTTAGCTCTTGAGCTAAATTTTTAAAAGATATACCTTTTTGTACAATACTATTAAAATCATTAGTATTTTTAAAATACTCTACTATATTTTTTTTAAAATTCTTTTAAAGACCAAATGTTTTCCCAAACTTTTTTCATAATTTAAGAGATAAAAAGATATAATTATTACTAATTCCCTCTAAACATATATTTTTTTTACAAAAAAAATTACCAAGTTTCCAACTACCTAGGTATTTATCGGGATTTTGTAAAAACGTGGAGATTTACTTTTAAGAATAAAAATGAAGAATCTTCTATGAAAGAATGTTTTTAAGAATAAGGTTATGAGGGAATAAAACCGAGTTCTCTTTTAAAGTAAATTTTATTAGTGGGAACACAACGGTCGTTTTGAAAACCCAACGGATATAAACATAACGGTCATAACTCGAAGGACTAATATAAATACAGGGGTGTGGGGTACCTCTTAAAACAGAACACTTGAACAGGAAGGATGACTCTCCTCATACCATTGGTGTTGAGCATGTGTGCCATGGCCCTGTCGATTATACTTTTCACGCTGATGGACCCTAAAGATGACGACTATCCGATTACCCGCGTTGTGGTCCGTTGTAGTCTTGCGGTGGTCGTGTTAGGTCTTGTGCATGGTACACTCAACTAGTTGGGTCTCATAGTAAAGTAATGTTTTAATAAATGTCAGTTTACCTTATTCTCTATGTTTTATTTCATTTCTAATTCCTTAAAACAAATAAAACAAGAGGCATTAATAAAGGCATAACACTTCTTACATAAACCAGTTCATAAAACCTGGGGCGTCACATATACTGAGAGAGATGTGTATTTGTTTGTGTAAGAATGTGTAAATGTTTGTATATGATAATATATATATATATATATATACATAGATAAATATATATAAGTGAATATAAATATTTTCACAAATGTACATAAAAATATAAAAATATATATTAGTATATATATATATATAGAATTTACACATATTTAAATATGTATAAATATATACAATTATATATTTATATATATAGTTATATATAATTGTAAATTAATATATATAAATATGTAGATTTATAATTTTTTTAAATTATATATTTTTAAAATTGATTCTATTTACATATATTTACAAAGTTACTCAACCCCAAAAAATTACATTTTAAAAATTGTACATAATTATTTCATAATTTAATTATAAAGTTATATATATATATATATATATTTGGATTTTTTTTATACAAATATACTCTTTTTTTATTTATATAATCACACACAAATATATATTTAGTCTATATATTCACAGGAATATATATGTAGACATCCTATATATATATTTCTATATTTATATTTTTATCTATTCGTTATTTATTTCTTATCATTAATATTAATTGATATTTGGTAATTATTTTATTATTTAGTACTTATTACTAATTATTTTTATTACTATTTTATTACAAATTAATAATATTTAATTAATTTTTATTAGTGATTAATAAAAAATAAATATTTTTATTTTTATTTTTATAAATTATAATAATTTTCAATATTTATACAATATTAAATGTTAATTAGTCATCACGAATTACTATTTATTTCTAAAATATATTTATAGAATTTATTACTTGTTATGTGTTATTAATAACTACATTAAATTTCATTATAGTATATAAAAAAGCAAAAATAAATAAATAGAAAAATTAAAAAAATATATTCATGTAGTGATGGTTTTAATTGAAAATAAAAAAACACTTCTAAATAGTGACAATTTGTTTGACAAGCCTCCATAAAATAAAGAATTTTTTTAGAACCACCCCTAGATTGATTATACTAAAAAATTTCATTATATTACTAATAACCATCTCTTGTTTATCATTTTTCATATAGTTCTTATTGATTATCCTATATTATGAGTGTAGGTTGATAGATCCTAATCTTGAAATGTATGTTTGCACCCAAAATCATAGGGCCTCAAGATTACAAACTAACCTACCATTTAGGACTCACAAATCATTTGATATAGAGGACACTACAATGTTGATTGAAATTAATTATCTTTCTATTATAGTATTTATGATACTAAATCCCCTAATTATACATGATGTTTTATATAATTTATATGTCGTGTAAACTAAATCTCTTAGGGGTTTTGGTACATTCTCCTTTTACAACCAAAATCAAGAAAAATTAATAGTCTATTCTAAGTGATTTTCCATGAATACTGTTATGAGGTGACTATAATTATCATATGAGGGTGTCAATGTGGAATATTTTTTATTGAGTTACTAGACCCTTTAAAGACACAAATAGGGGTTTTCAAAGGTTCTTAGATAAGTACGGTTTCATAAAACCCCCTAGAGGCTAACTACTAATAGGTAGTTAGTCCCCAAGTACATTATGAAGTGGTTATCTACATGAAATGATATACATATAGAATGACTATGGCCCCCCATACACATTATAGATTCTATTATCCTCTATATCCAACCCATTCCAATTAGTAATTCCATCCCATTTGTGATTTTCATGAAAAATAATCTTAAATAATTAATTTATACACATAATTAATGAATTAAATAGTTCTTATTAATTAAAGGATCTAATATGGGAAATAAAAAAATAGTATTTGAATATCATGTGTCATGTGTTATCCTATTTTATAAGTTATTGGGATCATAACCTAAATGTTTTCAGTAAAATCCAATTCATGTAAGTGGAAGTGGGAGTAAATTCAATTTAGAAATAATAATAAGATATACATGAACGAAAACATTTTTTATGTTATTTGTTAATATGGAGACTTATGTCCCTGACAACCATGTTTTCTATGGTATTTATAATTTTTCCCCAATATATTCACATACCATGGTTGGAACCTTCATTGTTTTTTGATTAACGTTCTTTATGTTGAACCCATTATGCTCACTATATATAGTAGTCAAAAAAAATATAGGCTATAAATATATATATATATATATATATATATATTATATTTCTACCCATTTATTTATTATAGTATTATGATTACTGTTAGTAATGAAAATCAAGACCAATAGTAATTTGAATGACCTTTTTAACATTAATAGAGTTTTTTACAACACTCATAAAAAGAATTACTCTTACTGAGAATTCATTATGATGATGACCATTAAATTAATTATATTTGTTACTTTGATATATAGTAATCATATTGAATTTATTTATTAATATTCTATATTAAGGAATTGGTTTTTTTTTTGAAATGAATATCATTTTGTGGCAATATGTATCCCTAGTACAGGTTTCTTAATTACATTTAATAATTCCAGTATGATAGGTTTTAAATATAGGGTGACATAAAGGTTCTCATGTCTTTTATATCCTTTTCCCCTATTCCAAATGGGATGGATTGAAATATTCCCCACATATATATACACCAATTACTGTTCCCCGGGAAGGGAATTACAATGAGATGTGTTATAATGTATTTTATATTAATTTTCGTATTTTTTAGGAATTGTCCCATTTTATTTAATATAATGTTTTAGACCCTCCTGGTATAAAAGTCATTTGATAGAATTTATTCTAGCCTATGAGTTATTAAACTGTTGATGGTTTTCTTGGTTTTATAGATAATTATATAGAAATTTTTTAATATATATATATGATAAAAAATTGGAAAATTGTATTTCAAAAAACATTATTAAAAATTCATTACGTAAAAATTTAATGAATAAAACTCCAAAAGATCATGTAGCCTAGTTTCTTCATGTAAATACGTACATAACATATAAGCACGAATTAGATTAGAATGGAATAAACATGACATCCATTACAAACCCATTGATTCTCTTTATTATTCTAATGCTACATGACATAACCTAGTGATGTACAAAAGAAAGGGGTGAGCCATAAATCCCATTAAAGGAATAAATGAAGTATACCATAAGGTAAAGATATACATTCAATTCAATAGGAATATAAGGGTACCATAATATAAGTGAGAATCATATTGATAAAACATGGGTAATGATATAAAATAATAAATTTATGGAAACATGGGAATGTGGAAACAATATAAAATAAGACATAATAAATTAATGGAAAGGATAAAAATCAATAAAATGTGACCTGGTGTGCGTAAGAAAACGTCTCATATACCATTAATTGAGTATAAGGTAATTAAAATAATACCCAATGCATTAAAGGGATATATAATTCCAAACCCACCTATCACATTCATACGAGGTACATATATAATTGTACCACATGGAGCATACAACATATCGAATTATTTCATCGATTTTACCCCAATATTAAAGTTTATGGGTTATATAAATTTTAATATAAAATTAATGAGGAATATGAAGAACTATTTAAATACCCTTGAGTGGAAATAAATATTGGTAATCAGTGTATAAATGTTTGGCATGGAGAATTGAAGGATAATGTAGGAAGCATAACTGATATACATGAAGTATTATTGAAGGGGTGAATGAAAGTGAAATGGGTCACTAATTAATGAGTAATCATAACGATTATATGTAGGATGTGTCATAACATATCCTACCATGGAAATTTGGGATCCAAAAGGTATGACACGAAAGGGTTCATAAATAAAGAGAATATTGATATGAACTTCTACCTTGAGAGAGACCTTGTAAAGCCGTATGAGGATTTTATTAAGATCATGATGGGGCCTCTATAAGGATCTATACAAGTAAGGGAATATTAAATTAGTTTCCTAATAATTTTTTGAATATGTAATGGTTGTTGGGTGGGATTATATAGAAAATTAAATGAGAGTTCTTTATTAATTTCCAAACATTGGTATTAGATTCTATATGATATTGTATTTAAAACTATAAACCCTATCATGGGTTTTCCTATGGATTCTACCAAAGCATAGTAGTGTTCATTATCTTATATGTTAATGAAACTAAAACATTAAAATAATTCCCCTCCTGGTGTCGAATAGAGTTTTGTTAATAAAGAGTTGATTTTTAAACCATGAAAAAAATATAGCTTTTGGAGGATTATTTAAGGGTTAATAATATAAATCGAAAAACATAAAAAATAGATTAATTAAAAGTTTAAATATAATTTTTTTGGACATAGTATTTTTAGTATTTCTGAAATCACTTTTGATATTTTATGGTCTCATTATTCATAACATATAATTATATCATAATTATTTGTTACCCAAAATTCAACTTCATCAAGAAATTATGAAAACTCTATTGTTGGATAATTTTGAGTAACTAATTTAAAAAAATAATTATTTATCAAAACAATAATTTAAATATGAAAATTAAATATTTTAAATTAAATATTCCAATTTTTCCAAATATATTGCTTTCTATACAATAATAATTCTTTTGAATCTTATAAAATAGTTCATTTGACTTCAAAAAACAATATAGTCATTTATATTTAAAAAAATATTAAATTTTATTAATATTTTATTAAAAAATAATATTATAATAATACTTTAATAAAATATATCTTATTATAAAAATTATAATATTAATAAAATGGTTTCTTGATGGAAACTATATATTTCTAAAAAATACAATTTTTTTCATCATATCAAAATATATTTTTGTCAAACTCTTTATTAAATCATTTAAGAAGTAATATAAAAAATTTATAAAAATGTTCACTATTTAATTGAAAATAATCTATAAAAAATAATAATTTTAGGGTCTAGATAAATATCCATTTATCACACTAGTGAGTTCTTTAAGGGTATTGTGTATGTGGGTGCAATTTCCAGGAATGGTTTTGTGATCATAGTTTGGACCATGATATCAATGATTATGAACATATTGTGTATATGGTTTCTCTCATGATTTAGTAGATGAATTTCATATTTGGATTATCCATGGAAAATGGAATTAATTCTACCACTTTCTAAAGCTACAATAAATAGAGTTCATATGGTATGATCAAATAGTTTGAGTCTATCACTTCAACTTTTAGGGGTCAAATGGTCTTTATCATAACCCATAATATGAAAATATTATCGGTAACTATAAACTAGATATATAATCAATAGTTATGATGATAAATGGTTTCTGAAAATCTAGCATACCATGAAATGGTGCAAAATAACCAATGTAGTGGATCTATCTTCTATAAATAGATTACCTGATTATAAATTTATTCATTGATAAATTGAATTTCATTTATAATTTCTTCAATTGTTACATTCCCCCCCCCCCCGCACCTTTAGAAATTTCTCCCTCTAAATTTTCATTTCATTCAAAAAATAATTTAGGGTACTTCTATTTCACTGCCTCTTCTGGTTCCCATGTTTCACTTCTTCCCCTGTGGTTCTACAGCAACACTTTGACTATGTCATTTTTCATGATTCATATAACTTTATATATATGATCTAATATATTCACCATATACTCCTTATATGAAATATCATTCTCCTTTGGTAAAAAATCTAGATTCCTCACATGTGAGGTGTCTGGTATGCACTTATTTTGGATGGATACATAGAACAAGTCATATATATGAGATTACTTAGCTTTGGGTTTTAGTATATAGGAATCCTATCTGACATGATTAGGGAATTCAAAGGGGATATTGTTTCTATTAAAAATATTTCCTTTTCTATCAAACCATGTGAATATATTCCTTGATTTTATATGAAAGATCACTTTTTCTATGACCTTAATCTCAAATCCATATCGACGATTGTATGAATATATTTTCTACATAATTTTTGAATATAATATATTATATGTAATGTTTTGAACCTTTTATATCTAATATTTGATACAATCAGGTCCAATTATAATCTCCAATATAACATCATCACATCATGTTGCAGTCTGACACCTCTTCCCATATGAATCCCAAAAAAGCGACAGTTGAATTCTAGAATAGATGATTTTGTTATACGATCACTCCCCTAGGGGGATGAGTTGATCCCAATATCCACATAAATATATTTAACATTATATCAATATACTCTCTAGAATTTCAATATTTTCTTCAAAATGGGGATCTAAGGGTGATAATAAGTAATGATGCATTGTTCTATATCGAATGTATGAGGAAGGTTTCTCAAAAACTACAATGTAAGACTATGTTTTAAATTAGATAAAATAATGAGTTAAAATCTATAAAGTCTCACAAAATCACTTATATATATTGTAGCTAGTTATTCCAGAAATAAAAGTCACTTCATATCCATGAAACCTACTGACATGGTAAGGCATTTGACTATCACAAGCAGACATGGTAAGGCAGACGACTATCACAAAGATTACATTAATGGCCATAGATTCCCTAGGGAGATCGATAAGGTAATACATCATTAGGTTTTCCTATTTCCATAATAATATAAGAAATGGTTTTATAACAAAATTATTCTTTAGGGATTCATCCTTAACATGTTGGCATACAAGGCATTTAGATACAAACTCCCCAATCTCCCTATTCATGTTAACCCACTAGATGTTTTGATTAAAATCATTATATATCTTCCTGCTTCTAAGAAGAATTGATATGTATGAGATATTTGAATCATCATGATATTCCCTATTTAGTATTATTTTTGATGGGACACATATCTATTGTCCCAAACAAATAACTCCTTCAGCAATGTTTAACACCAGAATATTTTCCACATTATTCTATAGCGACTCATCAAATTTTTAAGACTCCTTGATCCTCTCATGAATTGATGGATAATAATTTATTTTGGAATGGAAGGATAAATAAACAATTATTGTTCCCATATATATCCTTTACATGTCCAGGGATATTGAATGCATTATAATCCTCATCATGGATTGGGTGGCGGGATCCTTCCACATAAAAGCATCAGGAACTTTTTTTCCATCACATTATGGTAAATGAATGAACAATCATTAGAATTTATCATCTCTAACTACCTTTGTGGAACATATTAAGCTCCTTTTTTCATGAATATTCTCCTAGGGATTTTATGATATATATATATATTTCACAACTTCTATGTAGAGATAGTGTATCCAAATATTCAATGAAAATATCATTACATCCACTTATAAATCATGGTTGGATAGTTCTGCTCATGTAACTTTAATTGGTGAGAGGAAAATACTGTCACTTTTGCTTATTGAATGAGTACCCATACTTATACATTTTTTTATTAATCAATGTAGTTCCCAAATCCATCCCCTCTGGGGTGTAATGCGAGCATAGGTTCATTTATTAACATCTTCATCATCTCATTAATGACTTATTCACTTGTATTAGTGTAGAAAAACATGACTCCATTTGATGTAAACATAGTGAGTGGGATTGATAATATTGACAAGTTACTCAACAATCAATGATAATACCCAATTAATTGAAGGAAATGATTAATATAATTAATAGATTTTATTGTATTCCATCCATCATTTTTCATTGCTTTTCATAGATTTGAATATATCCTTTTTCTTGTGATTATATTCCCCATGATGGTTAGTTTCCCCATTCAAAATTCACATTAAAATTACATTATAAATAATTTTTTCTTTTCTCAACATATTAAAATGAAATTTAAATGAGTCACATATTCAAACTTGATTTTAAAGTAGAAAAGTATACCATATATAAATACTATCAAAAAAATTGCGGTACTCACTAAATAATATATTCATAAATTGAATAAATATTTCTAGATAATTAGAGGGTCTAAATGACATCATTATGAACACATAGTGACCATACTATGTATGCAAAAAATCTTGGGGTATCCATGTTTTTTACTATTACATGGAAATATTCTAACTCATGATCCATCGTGGAGAAATATTAGGCTCCATGTAGCTGATAAAATAAGACATCAATATGTTATATATGATAATTTTTCATTATTGTTATATTATTGAGATCATGATAATCAATGTTGTGGTGGATTGACCAATTCTTTTTCACGATGAATATGGATAGTACACCACATGGTGAAGCACTTTGGTATATAAATATATTATCTAGATTCTCTTGTAATAGTTAATTAATATAATTATGATCACTAATAACTACTATATATGGATTCAGGAATAACTGAAATGATCTAGAAATGATATCAATTTAGAATTCAACAGCACGACTAATAGTAAGACCATAATGTTCTTCAAAGAATATGTAATCAATATACCTTGCAATGGTTATGTCATAATTAATGATCTTTTAATTAGTCTCAATCATTTCATCAAGATACAAAAAATCTCAATGTGATAATATTCGTGATTCAGATGTTGGTACAGAATAATATTCATCATCCTCTTTACAATTGTATACAATCATAGGATGATTTGTGAACTATAGAGTGATTTAATTCTCTTGTTAATTTATGTTTCCTCTAAAGAGGGAAAGAAAATACCCACAAGATATAGCATCATGTTACTATAAGGGGGGTATAATAAGATATTTTGGAAAATTTATGGCACATATTGCGACATGGGATAAGTTACATGATTCATATTCTATAATTAACCCATTTTACATCTTACCTAATAACTCAGCTTCCATGATTTGAGTATTGTTTGGAAAAGTTTTTATAAAACATCAAAATATAAAATAATACATATCACATTATTCACATTTTACATTAGAGGATAATGAATGGAATATATGAAATGCTTTCACTATTTTATTCTTATTCTAATCAATTATATTATCCAAGATAGGTTTATGGATGAGAAATATATAACTTATTAAACTCGTAAATAGGAAACCATGAACATTAAAGGGATAACTCTTGACTAAAAATATTTCATAATTTTTAAATTTATATGTTTTAATATAATTTTTCCATAATTTATTTCCTAACATAAAACGTTATGAAAATTTTTATTACCATAATAATGGACCGTATTGATCTTTTGAATTCAAAAAATCATATTCCATGGGAGTTTCAACCTAGCTGTGAATCGAAGACCATTTTTTGTTCATTGGGTGATGAATGTGGCCAACTTCATGTTACTGTTATGGGGTAATTACACCTAGGTACAACTATATGAAGACACCTTCATTTTTAGTCCCTTTAAATGGATTTATTTTCTATGAAAAAATAGAATCAATAATTTACCCAAATTTTTGGATTTTTTACTATGTTTAGTGTTATCCCAAATAATTTCACATGATTCTTCATCTCCTAATCAAGAAAAATATATCGACATTCCTCTAATATCATCTACCAAAATTAATTTTAGATAAATTTCATTAATTCGTGATTTATCACATAAATATACACTTAATATAACCTAATAGATCTAGAGTCCAAGTTTCATAGGTAATATCATAAATTAAATAAAAAATTTCAATTAATTAATTTGAAATATACATAAACTCCATAACAAGCCTTTAGATTAACAAGATTCCTCTAAACCTGCATGGTATAACCTTGGGATGTACAATATAATGCGGTGAGAAAAAAATTTGAATAAGGGAATAAAATAGTTTTAACACAGTACATGTGATCCAAGAGGAATATAAATGTAACGTAAGGGGTTTGAATAATAATCTAGAACAATGGGACAAGATATAACATGATAACATAAGTGAAACCAGGGAATGTCAAAACCACATAAAACCTGACATCATAAACCTAATTCTGGGTAATAAAACTATTACAAAATAACACAATGTTCTTAGGATTAACTCCAATGAACCATATAAGTCATCTCATGAGAATAAAACATTAAACAATGCATTGGAGAGCTACATAATTTTGGGATGACATGTCACTTTGATATAATATACATTCATAAGTGTTCTATATATATCATAAAATATAAGGATATATTTCATAAATATTAACCCCAAAATTATATAGTTTGGATTAAAAAATTGAAATGACTAATTAATGATGGATAGGTACAACTACTTGAATATCCTTAAGTGGAAATGGAGAATGGTATTCAATACAACAATTTTTGGCATGAAAAATTATAGGATAATTTTGGCAGCATAACTGATTCATAGAAAGTGTTATAGATAGGGTGAATGACTGTGAATGGGATCTCTCATTACTTTATAATAATAAGGATAGTAATAGGGATGTGAAAAAATATCCCAACTCAAACAATTGGGATACAAAAAGATAGAAAAATCTCACTTTATTTAAGATGATATGGATATGATCCTTTAACTTTTGATGGAGCATCTAAAAGCTTCAGAATCGATTTATAAGAAAATTGGGTAATATTTGATGGGATCTAGCATGGGAAGGGAAAAGTAAAATCATTCTATATAAATTTTGAGTGGAGAGGGAAGGGAGTTGGGTCAGTTTATATATACACTTCTAAAATATATTCCATTATCTGTGTTAGAATTTATCAATCCTAGAAAATTGTGTTGATAAAGTCCTTCTTTATTAGTGATAAAATAAGTACTGACAAAGGGAACCCTTTATAAGTTCTTTTTTTAGCGCTGATAATAGAAAACCTTTATCAGCACTTTGATTTATCACTAATAAAGGTTTCCAATTATTAGTGATTTATTAGTGCTGACAATGTTCCAAAAGAAAATCAAATAATTTTAAAAATAAAAATAACTTTTAAAAAAATTTCATTTATTAAATTATTATTATTAAAAATGATTAAATCAAATATACATACATATAAATGTTAGAAATTAATAAATAGTATATGTTATATTTATAGATATATAAAATGATTAAAATGAAATAAATAAATGAATAAAAATTAAAATTAGTAAATTAAGAAAAACTATCAATCATTTTAGTAATTAAATAATTATTCATAAAAATGAATAAATTTAATATACACATATATATATTATAAATATTAATAAATAATATATATTAAATATGTATATATATAATGAATAAATTTTAATAATTAAACAAAAAAATAAAAAATTAATAAATTTAAAAAAATTAAATTTTTTTAATGAAAAAATTTTTAATTAAAAAGAATAAGTAATAGTTATGCATATATATATATATTAATTATATATACTAATAAATATTATGTATTAAATATTTTGATACATAAAATGAATAAAATGTTCGTTAAAAAAATATTAATGTCTTATTAATTTTTAATGTTGTAATATTTTTCAATTTAACATATATCAAAAATCATGTGTGACATTGATATCATGGGTATATATTTGTGTGTGTGTGTGTAATTAATTATTTTTTTCATACAGACACATAGAAAAATATATTTATGCAATACATAGAAATATATACACCTCATATTTATGAATTTTATTCAAACTTTAGTATGTTTTTCAATTTAATTATGACATGATACATTTAATATATTATGTTTCTAAAAAGTCAATATTATTAATTTATTTTTAATACTATTGTAGTTAGGGTATTCATTTTACATATTTGTTGATATATATTTTATATATATTAATTTACTATGTTTTTGTATTTTCAAAATTTATCAATATTTAAATCTATATATTTATATATATCCATATTTTTATTATTAGATTATATTTAATTAATAAAACATATCAATTTCATCAATATTTTTAACGTTTACTCTTTTTGGAATTATTCAATTCCACTCATTTTGAAAATGCATGTATTTTTTATTATATATACACTAATAATAATAAATATATATTTATAAATATATATTAATAAATAAATATAATTATATTTTTATATTTATAGTATTTATAAATTTATATATATAATTATTATAAATAAATAATTATTGTGTTTAAATAAAGTATTTATAAAATTATAAATAAATAATTATATATATTTAAATAATTAACAAATTACAAGAAAATTATTTAAATAAATACAACAATATATCCTTTATCACTACTAATGTTTTATCACTGACACATATCGATCTCTATCAGTGCTAAAGAAGTGGTGATAAATATTCTTTTATTAGTGCTAAAACATTTTCATTGATAAAGATGTTTTTTATGAATGTTTTTTAGCACCGATATCGATCGAGATTTTTTAGTGCTAAAAAGAATTGATAAATATCCCATTTATCAGCACTTCTTAATTTAGTAATGATAAAAAGGATCATTATTCGTACTTTTCTAAAAGCGTTGTTAAAAGAATCCTAGAACTATTTAAAAGGACCCTAACTGAAACCCAATCACTCTCAATTCTCATGCTCTCATGAAACTCCTCTGATACTGATGTGCCTCCTATACATTCCCTTAGATAAAGCAATAATATAATCTAATACATGTTATTTTATACTTTTCCTCTATCATTTCGTGACATTTTTTGGGTTTTGGGTTTTTCATATTTGTGATGTTCTTACCCATGATAAACCCTACATCTCATCTCATCACCAATGAAAGACAACCAATGGTTCAATTTCATCATTTCCCTCCAAGTACAATGTTTTCAAAGAAAGAGAAGGATGCTTTCATACGGTAAGGTTTGTAAACATAGGTGTATAGTTTTTTATGGCTAAATAAAATAGATTTTGTATTTCACACTACTATAGTTGTAATGTTGGATTTATAGTATGATCAAATTGAGTTTATTAAAAATTTGAATATGTTAACCGATTTCTCAAACATGTTATCTATATACCTTTTTATTTACACAAGACTTAAGTGATCGTGATGTGTTTTAGAGGTTATTTGATTATCTAAATTGAGATATATTTGGGTATACTAGGTCAAAGATGTTACAAAAAAAGTCATAGTAAAACCAGGGATATTTATTTTTATTATATACAAATGAAAAAACATTCCAAGAATAATAAGTAATCCAAAAATATAATTTAATAGCATAATTATTTAGGATACTTGTGTTAACATATGATGTCTAGGTTGTTTTTCTATTTGTTTTCCCTTGACCAATCTTCTCAATCTAAAGCCTCTTATTTAGGATTATATAGGTAGGAATCAGAAAGAATATATCGAATATCATGTTCTTATGTGTCATTGTATTATTTTTTTCTAGAATAAATTATGTATTTTATATAAATATAAAATTGAATAATAAATAAATTAAATATTATTATTTAAATATTAGTGATGATTACTTTTATAAAATTTATTAATTGATTGTTTTTATCAATTAACCCCCTTTGTCTATACTAATAAAATGTTTTTTATTACTTATATTTGAAAAAATGCATCTAACAAATTTTGAATTATATTTGAAGTATGAGAAAAAAATTATTAAAAAAAGAAATGAATGTGAGATAAGGGAAGTTATTCTCTTTTAATATAGATTATTATGATCTCATTTAGGAATGATAATGGTGTTTGGAAGGGGAGAAATATACAAATATCTAAATTAATATAGAATATGTCACTACACTGACCCCTATATCTCCATATGAAGGGTCCAATAAAAAGCCTATGTATGTTGTAACACATATTAATTATCATGTCATATAGTTAATTGTAGACCTAATTCATGTATTGTGGTATAATTCTCAATTATGGAAACATATAGTATCTATGGTTCCTATAATATTTTATAGTAATATATCATAATAATAAAATCATAATTGCATTTAATGTATTAATTTCCTCTATAAGAGTAAAAAAATTCAACATCAACAGTAGAAATAAGTTGAAAAAATAAACCATTAAAGGGATGTGTGTTAATGGATGGATCTTATGGTGGTTTAAAAAATATCAAAAATTGGAAGGTGAGGAATCCTGGAGTAGAAAGAAGGTATTTTTAATGTAGGAGGGTGAGATTAATTTATTTAATACCATTAGAGTGGCGGTATTCCAATTTATCATCAATTTAGTTGAGTGATTCCATCAGTTTAGGTTTCTATGACACTTTAATCTTTATATACAAATTGATGTGAAACATTTTTACCAATGTAGTTAGTTAAAGAATATCTAATGGTCTTTTTGATCTATTCATTCTAAGAAGGGTTATTTGATATTATTGAAAAATTATTTATGGCACGATAGTCTATGGATGATGATGGATAGGTACATTCTATAGTGATTGGTACAATGTTACTATATTATACTTTGGTTGATGTCCATTTGACACATGATCATCCTATTCATTATTTATGAGTATCTCATATTCCATACCAGATTGATATTATAACTTATTCATAATGTTATTTACAATAATATTCTCTATATGTAAACAAATTGAAAAGAGTAATTAGTGAAAATTTAGTTTGTGAGTATCTTATCTCTATCTCTCTCTCCCTTATCTATACCTACACAGTGGAACCCCTATTCTATAAACTCGTTCCAGCTTTATACGAGACCACTGAGAACTGCATCTCCTTCCACTGTTCTGAATGAAGAATACAACACATTGTAGTCATAACATACATAAATAAATTTTCATAAATAAGGTCCATTGGGTTTTCAAATAAGGTTGTATAAATAAAAAATTATTTTCGTAAGAATGAAATACAATAAAATACACTCCTGGCATAAAAGTCCATAATTACAAGGACCATTCATAAAAATTGTTATTGTCTTGAACATAGATATAATACTTTAATTTAGTAGTAAAACTAACCTTAAATTCATTTATTTAATCCATCATGAGATGCTTGATTTCATTCTATCTATTGATGATGTATTGGACTCACTCTTTCAAACTATACTTCCTCCCATCATTATGGTACCAATGTTCCTTGATGAAATACCCCCTACTCAAATTGTATTCACTAATCTGCATCAAATCTACTTCCATGGATTTGAATACTACATCTCCTAACTCATCTTCAACTCTTTCGTTCGTTCATTCTCCAAAGTTAATACTTATCAGGAAAACAAAAAATGACACCAAAATATTATGCGAAACATAATTAATGAATTATTTGGATTCTGAATATGAATTTTCTAATACCACTCAGTCAGTTAATTTTGACAACACTACATAAAATTTTAATTTTATTTCATATGCATTCCAATTGGATATTATTAGAACTCTGTAGTTAAGAATACTTGGAAGATAATACTACTATAATGAGTCATCTGATCTGACTCTCGAAGGTATTCCTCCTATAATGAGATGACCTCTCTGGCCCTATTTTTGGCTTCATATTTAGGATAAATCCTCTTGAATTCATAGAGAAATGGTTGACTATAAAGATCTCCCATATTTTTAAAAATAATACCACCACTAATTTGTATCTCATCTAAGACCTACCAAAAAATAATCCATTCAGAGGAATTGGAAAATAATAAATTATTTTGAGTATAAGTAAATGACTACAAGTAGAAGTCACGTAGTTTTTAATGTTCATTTATTTATTTCTGTAATGTAACTTGTTTAAATACATAATTAAAAATTCATATAAGTTATTTTTTAACCTCAATGGAAGCTTGAATTCTATCCCCCATATAGTTATTATATATTTATGTTGCTTGAAACTCATCCCTCATATCTTCTATATTTCTTAAACTATATTGAGTATAAGTAATCCATAATGATAACCAGTACATTTTATGGGATCATTTATGGTTATAGAACATAATGAAAAATAGGTGTATGTCCAAAAAATATGGGAGATAAATATAAAACAAAAAATATGATAATAACAGTTCGATAGGTATGTCATCATGGTACTTGGGAACCAGATTGATGTGGATGAAGGATATTTTGAAAAAGGGAGTCCAATCCATCATCAAGAGATGGAATATAATCAACGTATAATAATGGATTAAATAATGATATTTAAGTTATATTGTTCTATAGTATTCATGAATTATAACTTCTTTCAAGATAGAAACAATTTTCTTGAATGATTAATGAAAATGTGGACTTTTATACATGGAATACATTTTAAAATTATTAATCCACAAAAATTAAATGTTTGACTACTCATGCAGACAATTTCTTATAAAAATGATGAAGTAACCAATACTAAGGAAGAGAATATGTTTTATGATGAAATTGTGGAATTATTAGGGGATCAAAAACATGTTGATGAGAAAACTAACAACAGTGAAACCTCACATTAGTGAATAAAATTATCAATGAAAGAAGTTTGGGTATAAAATTTTAGGTTAGTTGGAATCAATGTGGAAATCTATTAACCCCAACATGTAAAACATCATTAGTTTTTTTGGGGTCCACAATGAGGATGAATGTGTTGATTGATATTGATTCATGGTCATTTATAAATCTTGTTACTATACAAATGATTTTCAAAGAAATAATGGTAATGTTACAATATACATTCTCTATTTTACAAAAAAGTAAATAATTGAAAATTTATTTAATTTTCATTATTCACTGAAGACATCATTTAATATAAATTATTTCTATTATAAATTTGTCTTAATGGCCTCTATGAAATCCCATAGAGGTTTTCAAACTCTTATTATAAAGATGCATCGTATGGATGTTGAAGGTAAAATAAATCCCCACACACCACATAGTAATGCACACATTATAAAGTAGGAAACATGGTCTTCTTTAAACAATAATTGGAATTGGAAATAATTTCAATTAGATTTTAGTTGATAATTTTTTATTTGAAATTATTTATTCTATACAACTTGATTTAAAATTGTAAATCTAAAAAAATGATTGCTTAAAATAAATAACATTCATCAAAACCAACGTACCCCTATATCAAAGAAAGGATGTGGTATGCTTAATTGGAGAATAAATTGGTATGTATTTTAGATTGAAAAAAAAATTGTAATTATGTGATATAAAAGAGCATATATCCCTTTATTTATCTGTGGATTGAAGAATTAAAATCTGAATCCACTTCCATCCCACATCATGTTTTATGGATGGAGGCTCATGTAAATAAGGAGGGAAATTAGTTGATGAAAACGTATAAATACTATAATGGGAAGCTTGTGTAAGAATGACATAATTGTAATTAGATTTTATTTATAACAATATTAAATTAAAATATCTATTTGTGTTCATATTTTTTATGTGGTTTAGAAAGAATAATCAATAATGACCGCACCAAAAGAAAAACTACTTTCAGTTTCCTTGAATCAGCCTGAACAATATTGTCATCTTAAAGGATTAGGTTTTGGATTCTCTACTCGAACATATTTTTATAAGATAAAACCGCATCAAGAAACAAATAATATGGTAAGAAAATTACATACACTAATAGACTCACTTGAAAATATTATTTTCCAGTTTGGTTTGAAAAAAATGTATAATAAAGGATCAAAGTGAACTGGTGGTGGTGAAAATATCCACAAATGAACCAAATTACCCCACTAGATTTGATTCTAGTCATTCCCCCCATCTGCATACCATACTTGGGGGAATCAATTTTTTATTACTCATTCTCATAAATGTGAATCAATCAACTTATAATAACTATAATTTACAACACTTATGTAGGGTATATTTGTTTATGATTCCTATCGGTCAACACCCACGTAATGCCGTGTTTTGATGGGTATAGTGTATAATGTCGTGTGAGACCAGCTACACAATCACTTCTTCCAAAAACAAAACAAGAGAGTGGGTTTGAGGTATCTTATTGGACGAAAACTATGTTTCATGTTGAACTTGATGGTCCGGATATTACAATAGTCGAAGATACTATTGTATATTTCATAGCATGGTCATATAATCATATAAATATACATAAGGTATGACTTAATAAATAAATTTCATATGAAAAACATGTAATAGTTGATGATCAGAGGTCTGAAGTGAGGTATGATATTACATATGGTTAAATCAATGGAGAAATAGATGGTAAAATCATGAAAATCTAGTAAATCAAACATGAAAACAAAATGACCTTCTGAGAGTACCCTCTCCCCGCGAGTTCAGGAGAAAGATTTATTATCATTACAACTCTATGCTGAGAAAACATTTAAAGATAAAACTATTTATTATATTGAATATTAAGAATAAATATATAGAGATTCCTTGAACAATAAATTTAGTCTCGAGAATCTAAATGAGATTTTCAAGTATGAATTGTTGGGAATCTCAGTAGTAAATACATATATATGGTATATATTCATAATATATATGTCTAAATAGTGATCTAATATGTTTTTAAAGTGAATTATAACTCATATTTGTATTGGTTCTTATATAAAAACTATATAAAGGGAATATCATGCGATGCATGATTTGGATTAATTAATCCATTTACTAATTCAACGCTAGAACATACATTGAATGAGGAAGCAATTACAAAGAAAAAATGTGAGTTACTCAAAGCATTTAATAAAAAAGAATTATATGATAGACTTTTTTGATGCCTATAATTCAAATACGAGACTCTACCATATAATCACAAAAAATCTATTTTTTATTACCTAATTATTTTTCTTTTTTTAGAATGCACTCGATATTGATAATAGTCAATCTGGACACCCTGAATATTTTTTTGATCCAATGAATGGATATGCAACCAAATGACCACACATGATGTGTATTTTTAAAATGTAATACACTAAAATCAACATTTTATAGATAAAATTCAAATTATATGTTCATCATGTGTTTTAAAAAGATTTTTTTATTATAGGGAGGTCACTCAATACATTCTAGAACATGACATGCCGTTGGTGTCTAAAGGGATAAAGCCTATGAATTACTACAAATGGAATCAAATTAATATATATATATATATGTATATATATATATAACATTCAAAACATTTAGAAACAATTTATTATTTTTATTCAATGTTTCTGTACTGTCCAAAACAAAATAATTCCATGGATTAGGGATTTTATGTTTTCAAATTACTGAGAGAAATTATAAATCATGAAAATACATGCATCCCCCAATAGGTAATTTTATGTCAATTACCATTTCATTAAATATATTTTATAAATTTTTTTTCTATATTTTCTCATTACTATAAATATTTTTAATACCATGTTACTAAAATTAAGAAAACAATTCGTTTAGAAATGAGTGGGTATCATAATTTTTGTCATAATGTATGCTGGAAAAAAATTTAGTTAATTAAATTTTATCTTTCTGTTCTAGTATAAATTATGACCATCAAAAGATATTTGGGGTGTGAAGCATTATTGTTATAATTCATATATATATATTTTGATATTTTTTTTCTAGGATAAGTATAAGGGAGGAAATAAATTCATTTAGAATCATTTACTTACAAAAAATAAAATTTTTGGGAAACCATGGAGGAGGAGGCAGATGCATATGCAGAGGTGAAGGAGGTGGTGGAGGTGAAGGTGGAGGCATATTCATAGGTATATTTAGACCTGGAGATCGATGTGGAGGATGAGGAAGATATTAAGATTGAGTTGGAGATCAAGGAAATGGAGGATGAGAATTTCTAAATTGAAAAAAATAAATTTTTTTCGGAAATAGAGTATAACGAGGATCATACCACAATTGTGTTTGAGAAATAAAATAAAAGTTAACCCATCAATTATTACAAACGATAACATCCATTGTTCCAGTGTTTCATGAGACTTATTTGAATAATGATTTCAACTAATTTTTTAAGTGGTTTTATATCAGGAATTAATCCTCTTGTAAGATCATTCTATGTTGGAAGCTACATTTTCTCCACTACTGTTATTGGATAAACAATAATACAACTCCAAATCATCAAACCGGTATATAATAAAATATAAATGTTTGAATAAATGTATGTTTAATCAATAACTAATGTCATTATTCATATTAAATAAATATTAGTGGGAAACTGGTATTGATGTATAATGGTCATCGATGAGGGATGGAGTCAAAATGTTCATTATCCGTTTAAAATTGATATTTTAATACAAAAAAGTGTCACTCATTGAAAAATAAGAAAACACACTAAGATTGTTCTTATAATTTTGAAAAATGATTTATAGATAATTTTTTCATGTGATGAAATAGTCTCATATAAAACCCACGCATGATGCTGTCTGTATGGCTCAAAGATCATGTTTCCAGTGTAAATTGGCATTTGAGTAAAAACACATGTGGCATACTCAAAACCAAGAAAACATATTCTGATTGATTTTATTATTTTTTAAAATGACCCATAAGTTATTTGATATATTTATGAATCATCTACACATCAATCCTACACATAGTGAGACTGATATGACTCTAAGTGCATCTCTTTATTCAAAATTGACCTTAATTATATTAAAAAAACAACTCACATACTCAGAACTGGGAAAAAACATTATAATCATTTTGGTAAATTAGGGCAATTATACATATGTCATTTGTGACATGAAGTAATCAATATCACCCCAATATGATGCAACTGTGAACGGTATGACTCCATGTGTCTGTTATCAGTTTAAAATTGACAATTCAATACAAAACTATCACTCATAAAAATCCAAGAAAACACTATCTGATTGTCATCATAATTATGAAAAATACTTCATAATTAATTTTTAAAATGTATTGATTTTTCTCATTTCATAACCAAATAAGATTCCACATGTATGGTTATATTTGTGTGTTTCTAGTATAAAATGACAATTTAGTAAAAAACACTAGTGGCATACTGAAAACTGAGGAAACACATTCTTATTGAATTTATACTTTAGTAAATCAATCTAGAAGTTATTTCATACATGTATGAACTCTTCAGACATCAATCTAATGCACAATGGGAATGGTATGAATCCAAGTGAATATTTATATTCAAAATTGACATCAATTTTAGTAAAAAAACTAACATACTCAAAACCAAGTAAACACATTCATATTTTTTAGTATGTTAAAAAATGATCTATAAGTCATTTCTGCATTTTAAGAATCATCCACACCTAAACATGACGCATGGTATGACTCTTATACTCCAATTCTCAATTATCATCTTAAAATAGATATTTGAATAAAAAATGTGTAACTCACTAAAAACTGAGAAAACATGATATGTTTTAGAGGATAACTTGGGTCAATGGTTAATAATTCATTTGGTATATGTATCAATCATTCTCATTTCAAACCCATACATGTTGCCTCCAGTAAGTCTTAATGTACTTGTTTCTTATTTAAAATGACATTTTAGTAAAACGCATATTTGGTTTACTCAAAATAGAGGAATCACATTATGATTGTTTTGATACTTTTGTAAAATCATTAATTAGTCATTTGGGATGTGTAGGAATCATCTTCACATCAATACAATGCATGTTGTGACCTATATGTCACCAATTGCGCCTTTTTATTTTAAATTGTCATTAATTTTAGTGAAAATAAAAACTGACATAATCCACACCAAGAAAACACATTCATATTGTTTTCGGGCACTAGGAAATTGATCCAGAAGTCATTTGTGATGTGTAAGAATAATATGAACCTCAATATGATTCACAGTGTGACCAGTATGAATCTTAGTGAATCTTTTTATTCCAAACTATTATAAATTTTATTAAAAAAATATGACAAACACAAAACGGATTTAACACATACTGATTGTTTTTGTAATTTAGTAAAATGATTTATAAGTCATTTTTGATGTGTAGAAATCGGTCCTACATCAATTCAACTCATGGTGGGACTGAAATGACTCTAAGTTCACCTTTTTATTCAAAATTTACATTAATGTTAGAAAAACAACTACTTACATACTAGATCAATTTTTTTAAATTTGATTGTGTTAGAAATTTAATTTCATTTAAATTCAGCATTTTTATGTTATTTTGGTAATTTCTATTACTATTTTGGTTATGTATTGTGTTGTTATAGGAGACTACATATGTTTCTAGTGCTTTAGTGTGCTACCACAACACACTACATTTTTAACCTTTCCAAGTGCTTTTATATGCGATGATGAAGGAATAATTTATCATAACTTTTCTGAGAACCGATAAAGGTATCTTTATCTTCACTTAAAAACCTATGAAAAAGATATCAATTATCAACACTTCTAAAACTGAGGATAAAGTATTCCTTTGTCATCACATTTTAAAGCACTAAAAATGAATCATTAGTAGTACTTTAAAAACCAGTGATAATGGGATTATATTTTAGTGCTAAATAAAAACATGGATATATGCTATCTTTTATCAGTTATTTTATTTGTGATTATAAAGCTACCATTTGTTATCACTTTTATAATGCAGAAAAAATCCTTGTCCTTTTAACCACACTGAGGTAGTCATCACTTTTTAATCACTAATAAAGTCTTATTGTAGCACTATTAAATGTGTTTATTGTTTTAGTGAGAAAAATTGAGGATAATTATTTATGAATTTAAAAACATGGTATTTGGAATTTATATGATTGTATTATAAAAACCAAAAACATTCCCATGTTTTTATTCAATGGTTTCCAAAAAATAGGATATTTTTTGATTTTTTTTATGTATAAGAACCATAGACATTAAAATAATTACCTTGGAGATGTGAAATAGTGTCAAGATTATAAATAATTTATTTTAAAACCTTTGAATATAATATAAGGTTGGTGGTTTCATTAAGGGTTTATAAAATTAATAAAAAAACAAAAAATATATTTTAATGGGAAAAAAATTTATCCTCAAAACTCTTTATAATATTTTGTTCAAAATATTTGGGATTTTGTAATCTCATAATATATACCACCTAATTATACTTTAATTAAATTTTACCTACAAAAATCATTATCTTAGATAATTATGATAATTTCACCATTGGAAAATTTCAACAAGTGGATTTACAAATAAATTTTAATATTATCAATACAATTTTTAAAATAACATGATTCGTATATAAAAATAAAATATCCCCGTCTATTAAAAATAATGCGTTTTTTACAATAATAGTTTTTTTACCCTTATAATAATTAAACTTTATTTCATAAGTCTATATTATGATATATATTCATTAAATTATATAAAATAATAATATATTATCATAAAATATCATTAACTTAAAAAATTTAAATTCATCAAAAAGTATGTCATGGTTTAAAATATATGATTCTCAAATAAATTTCCGTTTCATTATATTAAACAACGAATTTTTATCAAACTCGTTATTTAATCATTTAAAAAAAATATTTTGAAGAAAAAAAATATAAAACTATTTTATTAAAAATATATTATAAAAACATAAACTTTTATGGTCTAGATACATATCACTTTATTATAGCTACAAATTCACTAAGGGCATGGACATTATTGGTTAAATTTCCATAGGGTGGTTCGGCGAACATGGTTTGGGTCCTGATCTAAATATTCACGAACTTATCCTATAAATGGTCTCACTCATGTTTTAGTTGTTGAATCTCATATTGGTATTATTCAAGGTAAATTCCATGTGATTTTATCTCCCTTTAATGATATAATAAATTAGATTCATATGGTATGATCCTACGGGTTGAGGTCTTCAAGTCCGTTGTACGTCTTAAATGGAATTTATCATAATCCATTATATAATAATCATAATGGTCACTATGAAATGGGTATATTATAAACATCTATCATCCTTATGGTCTTCTAAATCTGGCATAACATATAGGAATTAAAAATAACCAAATTAGTTAATGTGATTTCTATAATCATATTACACTATAAGGTATTTATTTAATTGAAATTCATGTTTTTATGTCAAATTTCATTGTATACACTGGTCTATACACTATTGTGTTGACACAAATTTGGTTGTGGAATTGAATGTTTTTATTCACACACATTACATATATAAAGTAGTTTTATTCCCCACTATGTCATTATATGGTGAATGATATACAACTTATTGATTATTTTATCTATTTCTTGATTAATGTAACAAAATGGGTCTAATATTTTGGATTGGACCCCTTCCTTGTGCTAGGGTGATGGAATATGATGATTATGGAGTTGATATAATAGTTCGGTCTTTGGTATGGTGCTCTGTAGTATATATAAATCACACAATGATGCAAAGAATCACATAATTCTAAATTTTAGTCTATTAT
Source organism: Viscum album (assembly GCA_963277665.1). NCBI lineage: Eukaryota > Viridiplantae > Streptophyta > Magnoliopsida > Santalales > Viscaceae > Viscum > Viscum album. The sequence continues at coordinate 318,227,929 of OY728148.1, forward strand.
CATGTCATGTAAAATGGTTAATCATTATTTTATAGCCGCATAAATATGTATTTTACATTTATAATGATTATTTTTTCATATATACAAACATATGTATTTTTTCAATATTTTTTGTATTTATTTTTTCAAAGTTTTACATCAAATATAAAAGAATTTTTACAATTGAAATATTGTTAAATTATAATTATATTAATAATAAAAAAATAAATCTTTTACTAATATTACAGGATATAGAAAAACATTAAGTATGAAAAATAAGGTACATATTACTTTATTTGACAAGAGAAAAAATATTATGTATAATATATATAATTAAAATTTTAAATTTTTCTGCGTAATGAAAATAAACCATTACATTGCAGTAGGAAATTATATTACATATTGGTTTTCTAGAGAAGGAAATAATTATATACAATTAAGAATATATTATATATTTGATCAAGCTTTTATGTGATGAATATTTTTATAAGGGAATTATTTTACATTTTATGGAGATATATTATGTGTTGTAATACATATTTATTTTTTCTTATGAGACCTCTGGATTACTCAATTGCCTCAGTTAATCTCAAATTAACCCTTCTGTATCTTGGATATCTCTAAATTTCACTTCTAAAAATTCTTGTGAACCACACATTTAGAAAATTATTTGGAAAACTCTTCTTAAATAACTTCTTTAATTCCCTTTAAAAAAGAACTTTTGGACTTCACTTCTAAAAAAATGTAATTATTTTGTAATATAACTCTAAGTATTCTTTTAATTAATACCCTTTCGAATAATTTTCTAGTATATCTTTTATACATATCTTCTTGAAAAACATTCAAATAAAAACTACCTCATATATAGATTTTTAATATCTCTAAATAACATTTAAAAATCCAAACAATTAATAATTCCCCATTATAGTACATAGTTGTAATATTATCCCACATTAAAAGTAAGGGATCCTAAGGGATACCCAATATTTTTATGGATTTTAATAATATTTTATAAACTCAAGGATAATATTATGTATCACAATGTGAATCATTACATTCCCAAATCTATATCTTTGACAAATATATTATGAATATGTCCTACTGGATATATGAGAGTTTATACCTTTCTAATGTACATTACATGAGAGACATTACTTTACTATGTAAGTGTAAAAGATGAATATTATATAGACACAAATTTTTGTATCAGTGAATTTTATTATTTCTAGATTGAATCATATTTTACCATTAATAGGGTTATTATAAATCATAATCCAAAAAATTAGAATAATGTGATATTCAAGGATCAAAATGTTTTATAAAATATTGTCGGTTATATTATAGAGGTGGAGTCATATTGTGATCCATGGGGTCACACTATTATGTTCCTAGAGGTGGAGTCATAATTTGTTCCTTGGGGACTTTCCATGATATATTTTTGTGTTTCAAATTTTTTTAAACTCCCATGGTTAGCTTCATTGAATTAAAACCTTTAGGGTTCCTTTTCCATCCTATTTTATTTCCAAATCTCTGTGAATTTTATCCATACTCAATAACTTATTCAACTTTACTTTTCGGATGATTTAGTTCATGGTTTGATGGAGATTGTTCAAGATAAAATTCCCTATGTTCCCCTATATTTTTCTTCAATTTCATATATTTTCTTTCCCTGTGATGGTTTTAATTATCTAGGATTTATTATTACTAATTTATACCTTGGGTATTTCTTATTTTATGAATTATAATGGGATTATAATATTTTACACCTTTGTAGTGGAATCACACAATTTCTAATGGATTAAATGAATTTCGTAATGTTTCTCAATGCATAATCCTTCTATAATAAGTACATGAATTAATTGTTTTTTGATACAGGTTTTAAATAATTTAAAAGCTTTACTATGTTCATATATTATTCCCTAATCAAATGAATTTAATATTTTCATAAATCACACTTTCGAAAAATAGTTCTTATGGATTTAATACCTTTTAAATTATAAAACATTTTACCATGTAAACTATTTATTCATTTAAATTATTTAGAACCTTTCCATAATGGAATAGTTTTTTTAAAAGGTGTATTTTATTCCATATTACTTCTATAAGACACAAATAATGATATTAAATTATTTTTTATAGAATGGTGATTTTATTAGATTTTTTCTTTAACATTTTTAATGATGTTTTATTTATTTGGTTATATAGTATGGATAAGTAAAATTTTTACTCTAATGATATTCCAAAATACTTGTTAGGAAATTATAAAAAAATTATCGTTTTATATAAGATTAGTTATGATTTAATCACCATAATTTTTTAAAATTCATTATTTATTTATTTTTTTAATGTCGATGAAATTATATTTTTTAGTGGATATATTTAATATATTCTTATTATCTATGGAAGAAGTTGATGATTATATAAATTGTTTTTTATGCATAGGGTGATTTATGATTTTTATATCTATTATAACATGAATACTACTCACAAAAATTTATAATTAATTGAAAACCATGGGTAACTATGTAGGAAATATATGCACAAGAACGCCCAAGTGAAGGATCCTACATTAATAAGTGGAACTAATATAGGACTTAGATCATCTTATAGATTTTTTTGTAGATCAGGATATATAGAGTAAAACATAGTTATTTGAAAATTAAATTTCATTAGGTTCCTAATATATTGGTTCCATTTTTTGTCAATATTTTCCCTAGATATATCTTTTTCTCCCATGATGATCGTGGCTTTTGTATTTCAATAATAGTTGATTTTTTGACATTTCATGTTAGTTTATGACTTGTAATATAGATATTGTTATATTAGTGATATTTAAATTGATTTTTTCCTTCTATAAATAAAAATAAAGTTCTCTATACTTCAATTCATTTATTTTTTGAATGGTATATAAATATTGAGATTTCTAATATTTTCTTCATTACATGAATATTATAAGTCATGTATTAGAAGTGTTTTCTTTAGTTTAGAGACCATATTATTCATGAAAATATTTAAATAATGTGTTATCATGATTTATAGAATATAAATATAATGAATGTGGTTATTTTATTTTAATTCCCATAGTAATTTTTTCATCTAAAAGTAAAATCATATAATACTATTTTATTTCAAACTAATAGAAAAAAGGTATTAACTTTGAAAGGTTTAACACAAAGTGTGGTTGGATACATAATAATAATTATCTTCTATCACCTATCATATTAAAATTTTATTATAGGTTCCAATATGATATGTAAATTGGTCATTGGATTCCACTTTATTTATGTTGAAGGAAGTTTGTCAATAAGATTAACTTAGCACATAAATCTATTTATTTTGGGAATCATTTTATAGTCATGTTATATAATATTTTATGGGACCTTATTATGTTTGAATATTTTCTAGTTTGATTTTTATTTATTTTCATTAATATGGTTTCAATTTTGTATATTTAGTTTATCCCTGACATCATTTAGATGTTTAGGAATTATTTCATGATTTTTTTATGGTAGGTGATCCATGTTATATGTTTATTACTCAATTGGTTATTCTTATTATCAAACGTATTATTTTATATGTTTGATCATTGAATTTATTGAGTGATCAACCGAGGATTCTCTGTTAGATTACAATATTTAATATTGTTTTATTTTGGAAAATAGGTCCCTATGATTTTATCATGACACTAATTCACTAATTTATAGGACATGTAACTATAGAACACACCTTATTTCTTGTTATTGGCTAACATTTGAAAACTTTTTTGGGGTATCGCAAGTTGGTAGTGAAAAAATAATATAAAAACGAATATTTTATTAAAAATGTAAAATTTTATATGATATAGGATTATAAAAGTTGAATGGGTAGATTTAAGTAAATATCTACCAATACATTATATATTAATATGTGAGTTTCCAAGAGTGTTTAGATTGTCAGAGTATCTAATTTTAGATTTCTTATAAATTGTTTTTTTGGATTATTCATTATTTGCGTATTTTTACTGTTTATTATTATTTATGTTATATTTTTTAGAGAAATATAATTACTAAGAATGGGAATTTTTTAAAAAATAAGGTCACATAAATACTACACGTAATCTTTAGATCCATGTTAATAATTTATAGCACTCTCTGGGAGATACCATATTGAATTCACATTATTAGTACTCAATTTTCAAGACCATGTTTCAAAACCATGACCTATTGAAAACCTTTAAATCCTTTTAATATTGTTTTGTGGGGAATATAAATTACAATTATACAAACAAATTTTTATTTAAGACAGAAACATTTTAAACGTTATTATTGAAGTTACATAAAATTTGTGATTTTTTAAAACTTAAACTATTTGGTTTCGTAATTTAATGTGTTTTTCCTCTACCATTTTCATAGGGTTTTATCAAATGATATAAATTATAATGAATGAATAGTTTATTAAAAGATATATAATATAAAATGGTTAATCTAATCAATAATTTATTTTTTTAAGCTTCATTTTCTATATGTTTTCAGAAGTCTATTCTTATTGTTTTAATGTGTAATTTGCTATTTTGAATAATCTATATGAATCTATTTAAAATTTTAATTTTAAGTAGTAAATAGAATTTAATATTTTTTGTTACTATTTATGTTTCCTTTTTTTAGCACACCCCCACATTTTCTATTTGGATTATCAAGTGGTATCTACGAAAAATTGTTTTTATGTTAAACCGTCACATTTTCAATGTTTTCCTAATTTTTTTGGATTTTTTATTTATGTTTTATACTATTGTTTTCTTATTATTCCATTTCATTATAGTGACTATTATTGAGTGATTCAAAATTTAATTTATCCCCTTTTAGATGGGATTAATTGAAACCATTCATCATAATAGATGTTAGAGAACATAGTAAAAATACTTAATCTTCCCAACATCAATAATCATCTTAAAGAATTTATACCTTTTTACTTGGGGTTCAAATATGGATGTTTTGTAAGTCTATCGTTCAAACTAATCTATAAGGATCATTAATTGGAGGGTTTGAAATCATTATTCACTCCTTTATATTTCAATCATAACATGAATTTTCCTTATTCAATTGAAATATATTACCTTGAGAATAAAAAAATATGTATTGGTGTGTGTTCGTTATTTCATTAATTATTTACAATATCTATATATTTTTTCATTAATGTATTTTTGAAATATTGTTATTTTGGATGTTTTGATTCTTTAAAATAATAGTTGAAGTGGTTCTATTTTGGACCAACATTTTATATAGAAGTAATAAATCCATCTATCAGAATTGACGACAATATGAAAAGAATGATGAATGTGATTAACACTTCTTCAATTCCTAATGGTGGTGATGAAAATTACCAAAGGGGAAATGGTGAACTATCTAAATATCTCATTATCTTCTTATACCTTCATTATGTTAATATCATGTGCCATCAAAAAATATTTCAATCATTTTTCATGGTTATTGGTACCATACAATTATAGAAAACCAAAATAGACCAATACATAGATATTCTAATATTCTATAATAATATAAAATATATTCTACAACATTACCTAGGAATCTCATTACATAAAAATATAATCATTCCAATGCTATATTGTCATACTCAACATCACCGATTGTGATTTCATGTGATTATATTTTATCATTGGCCTTAAGAGGATTGTGACATCGATAATTATCTATAACCCTTGTATTAGGGAATTGGTTACCATAATGATCCATTTCCATGGACTTGTAGCATTGAATTGTGGGTGGTGAGTTCTCTATGTTTTTTTCTCTAATAACATCATTAGAAACCCTTTTCCCATTACTTAGACACTCAATTACTCGGTGGACTTATTTTCTACACTTCAAAAAAATACTAGTCCCTTTAGGATAGTCTCCACCTTTCTACTTTCCACACTTTGAGAATATGGAAACATTAATCTTCTTTTCACCATCAAAATGTGATTTTATCTTTAACACCATCATTTATTTCTTATTAAAACCATGAGATTGATATGTAATACCATCTTATAATTCTAAATAATGAAAAATATATTCATATATACTAAATTCTCTTATATCTAATTCCCTATTAAGACTTCGTTTTAAGACACTGAATAATTGATCATCTTTACTTTTAGGTTACATGATAAATCCAAAACCATACCATGAATGTCTTGTAAAATTTTCCATGTATATAATAGAATATTATTCATCATTTTTCTTAAGATCAAGTAACTAATTTTTCATATTTTTCATAATAATTATAGGAAATTAATTATTGAAAATAAGTTTTTAACTCATCTCATTCTCTAGATTCAATTTCATCTTGTTGCCTTGTATTATTTATTAGATTCTACCATTTGTCTCCTTCACCTTCTAAATCACAAACAGACAACATGAGTTTTTAATGTTCCAAACTGTGAAGGATGGAAAATATATTTTCAAAAGTAATGATTCATTATTCAGAAACAAGTGGATCAGAAGACCCATTAAAATAAGGTGGTCATTGCCTCATGAAGACTCAACAGAATATTGTTCACTTATGACCTCATTTAGAATTCCAGGATGATTTATAGCCTTTGTAGGTATATAAATAATAATTTTCATTCCATATCCCATACAATTTGGTCATTATTGAGTTCAATGATTGAATTGCACAATGAATTGATAATTAACACATTGTCTTTAGGTTCCATCCATTGTCCAAAACCCAAAATAAATAGTGTGAGAGGTGAAAATCATACTAGTAAAACAACATAATCAAGTGATATTCCTTTCAATATATAACATATTATGTATAATAAAATGTAATTCATGATTCTTACCGTAATTCTAAGACTATAACCTATAGTTATAATTACCCTATATACATTATAAATATCTATAGGGATCTCACTAAAGTCTTCATATCCTAGTTTTAAAATTTGACTACAACTTCACTCGGATACCAACACTAATGACCAAACATTAACGTACATGGAAATTAAATTTCTATTGAAGAATAATTAATGAATTACACAAATATATTCCCAAATACTATATTATTTTAGTTACTTTGGAATCATGGAACAGAATCTTCTATCATACTGAAATATCTTCAACATCTCTCATAAAGATCTTTCCCTTTTGTTTTCCTAACTAAAACATTTCTTCATATCTTGGGGAAAATAAAACATAAAAATTATGAGCTCAAATGCTCATTAATGGTAGACATATATAACATAAAAAATAATAAACAAAATAATGTAAAACCATGAACAAAAAGTTAAAATATAGAAATCATGAGTCATGAAATAAATTTTGGCAGTACGTAAGGCATAGATCATAAAGTAAAATTAAACACGATGAAATAGAGTTATAATAAGTCATAGAATTATGGAAAACATATAATCAACTAATATTATTTCCATAGCAGCCACTTAATTGCATCCAAGACCATCATATTGGACAAATTATATTACTAAATCATGTTTACATTCCGTTCCTGCCATGTATTACTGAACTGTATTTACTTTCCATTACAGCCCTATATTACTAAACTAGATTTAATGTCCATTATAGTCATGTATATCTCATTAGATATAAATATTTACCCAATTCAATTTATGAAGATATATGAATCAAACATCTCATAATGAAATCATTCTTGCATGTTCCACAAAACATAAATCATTCATCATATCATAAAGTAAGAAATAAAATGTGTTTTTTTAAATCATTTTGTCATAAAATAATCCATATAAAATATCATTTCATAGTTAACACAATAAAATAATATTTATAATAGGTATATAAATATAACCTTATTTAAATTTCATCATCTTATCTGGAAAATAATTTTGATAAAACACTTGAACTTATTTATTGAGGAAAATATACTTTCTTCTTCAAAAACATTTTATTTTCTCAAAATGTTGTGAAATTTTAAAATATAATAATTTATTTGAAAATAAACTACAAATATATTAAATTAATTAAAATTTAAATTAGTTCTTATGAATATGTAAAAACCCATTCATGTCATATAAGTTAAAAAAACAATCTCCTTGCACTTTTTCCGGAAAATGTTAAGAAGTACTTCATATCGAAAAACTCCAAAGAATCATTTAATACCATTTAATAATAATATAACAAGTTGTAAAATTGAATATTAAAAATTTTATAGTAATAAAAATAATATTACATATTATAGGAAACATGGATGTGGATGAAAAATATACCATAGCAAATAGTTACATATAAAAATCAGAAATATAATGAGATTGTGAAATTATCCCTTAATATTGTTCTGATTAGCTTTGTATGTATCCAAACCTCCTGTATAATGATTTAAATACTGTTATTGACTTACTATAGAATCATATTAATTTTTATTATATCATATATGATCATATTATCATTGTTTGTTCAGTAATATTTCTTTGTCACCCATTATTTTGATATTAATTGCTTTAATTTCTTATGCATGTTTTGTCGGATAAGTTCATATTCCACTTTTTAGGTTATAGTTATATAATTTAATGAATTATATTATTATAATATATATATATTTTATTAATTACATTCATGTATATATTCATTTTTCAATGACAATCATGTAGAATTAATAGTATCGTATCGTGGAGACGGTAGGTCGTACGTACACACGAGCGATGATATAATTCACTTAATGGTTAAATGGAATGGAATTAGAAGGTATATTAATTATAAATAATAATTTTAATGTTATATTAATTATTTTAATCCATTATATACATCATTATACCCATCAAAATTATGTATTGTTGAATAAGAAATTACAACATGGTGTGGAGATAGTAAGATGTGCGCACGTAAGCATGTGGATATTATAATTCATATGATGTATAATAGAAGGTATAAGGTGTTCCCATAATTATAATAAAATCAAATAATTTGAAGATATAGGATTTATTACTTTAGTATGTAAACATAATAAGAATAATAAGTAGAGGAATAATAATTTTCAAAGAGGTGATAAAAGAATTACCTCTTTTTCGATTATCTCCTTTGGATTTTCATAAAAGGTCTCATTATGATTCATGTTTACCCAATGTGTGGCCTCTAAGATGAATTGACAGAAATTTTGAGAGGAAATTGGTAGGTATTATCTGAAAATAATTTATTTATAGGTGTGGTTAAAAGATTAAGAGAGGTGTAAGTTTATAAGAGAGGGAAGGGGAACCATTGGAAATACCAAAACTATTAAATTAATGTATACTAATTTTTAAATCAAATGCCCCCAAATTGGATTATTTCGAAGCTAATATTTTTATGGGTATAAATAATATCAACTAATAAAATTTATACTTGTTTTTATTTTATTTTAAAACTTTTCATTTGGATTAATCAAAATTTAATCTATTTAATTTTAATTGTGGTAATAATATTCTATATATTAAATGGTTATAAATATATACTTATGTGTTGAAAATTGTAAATAATTGGATAATTTATAAACTTTTAATCCATCTAATTTTAACTTTGTGATTTTTAAATAATTTTATGTTTTTTAAATAAATTAATAATACGTTATTTTTATAAAATATCAATAGTGTCAATTTTGACACTATTCATTTATTTGAATTTAAATAAAATCCAAATAGAATATAAATTCAAAAAAATATTTAATATACTCCTAACATGTCATATGCACCTATAAAATATTTGGATCACATTAATTAGTTTATATTATATTTATTTTAAAATTTTTAAAATAATATATTTGATATTTCTATTAATAAAATAATTTCTACGTCACTATTGTGTCATCATTATGGGTAATTACTTAATAATTAAAAATAATAAATAAATTCACATGACATAGATAAATTTATTATATTTCTGGATATTATTTAGGTTTAACGTTCTATCACGTTTATCACTAAATTAAAATTATTAATCATATAATAGATAAGAGAGTGGCATGTGGTCACTTTCATTTGTTTTAGTTATAATTACATAACATTCATGAAAAATTCCATCAAATGAATTAATTCCAATACTTAAGTGATATTGGTCGAATTTAATTTATCCAATAGTATTTTCACAGGATTTAGAATAATTTTATTATCCTTTTCAAATTGTTTGTTACCCTAATTTGCCTGATTTACCTTTAACTATGGTAAATAAAAATTAGCGAAGTTACTATTCATAGTATCCAAAAAATAAAATTAACCTATTAACCTAAATTGGACCCACTTATTAAAAATATGGAATACATTTTTATAAATTAAAAACACATAATTTTCATTAAATAATTTAATATTAATTCATGATGTCAAAACCAAAAGGCGAGTTTTTAGGAAGTAAAAACTATCCAAAGATTGATATGTGTTTCTATCAATTTTATTTTTTAAATTACCTAAAATGAATTTTTTTATTAAATGATAAAAACATAATCCAATTATACATTAATACAAATTAAAAATATAATCTAACCATATAAAAAAATAGACAAAATTCTTTTTTATATTAAAATGCAGTATTTTTCACTGTTCATTAAAATATGAATTTCATCGGAAAAATACCAAAATTTCAAAAAAGGTTAATTTTGATGTCCCTATTATAAATAAGATTTTTATTATGTAATATATTACTTATAAAATATTCCAAAACGATTTTTATAAATGGTTCTCCATCAAAAGGCGGAAAAACTGTATTTTTTAAAAAAAATCATCTTTTAACTAAACAATTTAATTTGTTCTTATATCATATTTATGAAAATAAATAATATGAATGTTAATGTTATATAAAATTTAAAATATTGTTAATAATATTCAAAACGGAGTGTTTATATCCCATTAAATAATAATATTTTGATAATATATCATAGTTTAGTGAAACTCGATGTTGCGTACAACACAAGCTATCGATGAAGGTCACTATTTCATATAATGAAATCCAAGTCAGTTTTAAGTTTAGTGTAAGCTTCCATTGGTTTTTCGTATAACATAATCCAAACATAGTTGTTTTTATATTATGATAAATCTATACTCAGTGTTGCGTGAAAAGAATTCTATCAAAATAACTTGAAATAGTTTGTTACACAATCCAAAAATAGTGTTTTGTATAACACAAGATAATATAGTGTTGCGTATAGCACAAGATAACTTACTACAACATAAAACAATAAAAATCAAATAAATTTAAAATAATATATCTAATAAAATATTAGGGTGTTACATTATACCCTCCTTAAAATGAATTTCACCCTTGAAGTTTTTTTGTGTTATAAAAGGTTTACTACATGAAAGATTCTTTCATAGAAACCCAGATCATAAAAATATAATACTAAAAATTCAATTTAAAAAAAGAAAGTTAGAAACATAATGGTTACCCAATGTAAATCATCACTAGGTTTCCACGTAGCGTAACATAAGTGGGAAGTGAAAACATGGATATAGAATAGAAATCTAACCATCACATTTTGATGGACAGTGATAGAGAAAAATGTTTGTATAATGTTAGAAACCAATAAGCCATAAATATGTGATGATCATAGGGTTAATATGATCCATCAAATAAGAACGTACTAAGATAACATTTTTTGGTTTTTAGTATCCTTTCCCTAAAAATTAAGAATTTCTCATGGGAATAAATACATAGTTGATTTTGGTAAAATATCCCCATTGTGCATGCCTTCATCAATTTATAATTCATCTATTATTTAAATAAATAATGATTAATTTTTTTATTCTAGAAGTGTTATTAGGTCATGTATTATAATGATAGGTCATTCCATTTATCTCAACAAAAATGTTAGCACAATTAATCAAATATGAATAAGTCTGCCTATAGTGAGATAATACATTAATATAAAAAAATTCAACTAGAATATAACTGATACCATCCATAAATAGATAACATTAAAATCAATCCAAAAACATAAAATATAAAACTTTAGAAAGAGGTTAACCAAATTGACTTAAAATTTATCTTCCATATCTCATAAGGTAGTTCTTAGTCTTTACATTCCAAACATTTGAATACCTTAACCATTTATTCTCTTGAAATAAGATAATAACATCAATTAACTTATAACCTTAGTGAAAACATGAATTATGTCAAAATTAACCCTTTCCACACACAAAAAATACCAAAAATTCAATATACTCAAACCAAGATATCACTTTTTCCTTATATCAGTCATGAGGTCATTAGTACAATCAAACATCTCATTATCTTCTTATCCCTTCATTATGGGCATATCATGTGCTTTCCAAAAATATTTCAATCACTTTTCATGGTTACTATTACCATATACATATGGAAAACCACAATGGAAATATACATAGATATTCCAATATTTCATAATACTATAAAAGTGATTCTACAACACTATTTTAGAATCCCATTACATAAACACTTAATTTTTCCACCACTTTTTTGTCATACAGAACATCTCGCATAGTTATCACGTGTGATTGTATTTTATATTTGGCCTTAAGAGGTTTTTGACCTCGATAATCGTCTATAACCCATGGATTAGGGAATTGGTTATCATAATTACACATTTCCTTACACATGTGGCATTGAAGTGTGGGTGGTGTGGTCTCTGTAGTCTTTTCTCTATCCACATCATTAAAAACCATTATCACATTAAATCAGCACTCAACTGCTCAATGAACTTTTTATCAATAGTTAAAACATTTTCTAGTACCATTAATACAATCTCCACCATGCTTCTTTCCACACTTTTAGTATAAGGAAACATTTAACTTCTTTTCACCATCGCTTTGAGATTTCCCATGAACTCCATATTTATCTACTTGTCAAAACCATTACATTGATATGTAAAGCCAACTTCCATTTCTACACAATTCACAATATCTTCATATCTACTAAAGTATATTTTAGCTGATGCCCTTCGAATAATTGGTTTTAAGCCACTGAAGAATTGATCGACTATACCTTCAGGTTATATGATCAATCTAGAAGAATACCTTTAATGTCTTATAAAATTTTCCTCATATTTAAAAATAGATTCATAACCATTTTGTTTAAGATCAATGAACTCATTTTACATATTTTTTATAATAATTTGATGAATGTACTTATATAAAAAAAATTCTTGAACTAATCCCATTTCATTGATTCAATTTCATCTTACTGCCTCGTATTCTTGATTAGAGTCCACCACTGGTCTACTTTTCCATCTAAATGATAAACAACAAAGATAAATTTTCTAGTTCTAAATAGTCAATTATGGAAAATAGATTTTCAATGGTATGGATCTATTTTTCATCAAGAAGTGGATCAGAAGACCCGCTAAAATAAGGTGTATGTTTCTATATGAAGGACTCAACTTAATGCTGCTCCCTTATCTGCTCATTTAAAAGTCTAGAATAATTCATAGCTTGTGTAAGTATTGAAATAAGATTTTTCATTCCTTCTCCAAAAAAATTTCTTGATAAGGAGGACAATCATTGTATTTCTATGTGTATTGATCATTATAATGGTTCCTTCAGGTTATAACCATTGTCTAAAACCCAAAAATAATAGTGTGAGTGGAAAAAATCATACTAGGAAAACAACATTATCAAGGGGTATTACATTCAATATCTAACTTATTAGGTTTAATCCTAGGTTATTTATGATTGTTACCATAATTCTAGGACTAAAATATATAGTTATACTAACCCTAAAAATACCTTAGAAATATCTTTAAGGGTCTCACTAAAGTTTTCCCATCTTAGTTTCCAACGGTTGACTAAACCTTCACTGTGATACCAAATCTAACATCCCAGGATTGACGTACATGGACATTAAATTTCCTTTGAAGAATAATTAATACATTAAACAAATATACGCCCAAAGAATGTATTAGTTTAGTGTATTTGGAAACATAGAACATAATCTTCTAACTTGGTGAAATATCTTCAACGTCTACCATAAAGATATTCCCCTTTTGATTTCATAGCTAAAACATTTCTACATATCTTGGGAAAAAACATAAAAATTGTGAGCTCAAATTATCAGTATGGGTAATGGTAGAGAAAGTAAAAAACAATAAATATAAGAATGTGAAAATATGAAAATAAGTTTAAATATCAAAATCTCGAGTCATGAAATAAATTTTGGCATTACTTAAGGCATATATCATAAAGGTATATTAATCTTGATAAAATTGAATTGGAATAAAACATGGAATTTAGGAAATCAAATAATCACATAATTTGATTTCTATATTAGCCAAGTTATTTCTTCCAATACCATCATAATGGATAAAGTCCATTACGAACCGAGTTTACATTCTGTTCCTTCCATGTATTACTAAACTGGATTTAATTCTCATTCCAACCATGTATTACTTAACCAGATTTACTTGTGATTCTAGTAATTTTTATCTCATGATACATAAATCTTTACCCAATTCATTTGATGTAGATATAGGTCCCACCCATCTTATAATGAAATTATTCATACATGTGCCACAAAACATAAATCATTCATTAAAGAATAATCCATGAAATAAAATGGTTCTCTTAAAAATCATTCTATCCAAACGTAATCCACATAAAGTATCATTTCAAAAATAACATAATAAAATAATTGTAATAATAGGGATATAAACATAACCATATTTAAAGAGTTTCATCTTATATGGAAAATAATTTTTACAAAACACTTGAACATAATTCTAGAGGAAAATATCTTTCTTCTGCAAAAACCATTTCATTCCTCGAAATACCATGCTATTCTAAAAGAAAATAATTTAGTTGAAATTTATCTTCAAACATGTAAAGTAATATTCCTGGAAATAATGTGTTTTTAAGACGTAAAAATCCATTCCTGTCGTATAAGTTAAAAAACATTCTCCCCATACTTTTGCTGGAATAAAGTCAAAAAGTACCTCGTATCGAAAAATGATAAAAATCTCATTTAATACTATTTTATTAAACATTTACCAGTGGATAAAATTGAATATAAAATTTTTTTGATGAGTAAAAATAATATTACATATTGTAGTAATCATGGATGTGGATGATAAATATACCCTAATAAATACTTGCATATAAAGAATCTCAAATAATAATGATATTTTGAAATTATTTCTTACCTTAGATCTGATATGATTTTTATGTATCCAAACAACCTATATAATGATTTAAATAATTTTATTTACTTAATCTAGAATCATAGTCATTTTTATTTTATCATATATGATCATATTATAATCTGTTTGTTAGTAACATTTCATTGTCACCCATTATTCGGATATTAACTACTTTATGTTCTTACGCATGTTTTGTTAGATAAGTTAATGTTTCACTTATTAGGTTAATGTTATAGAATTTACATAATTATATTAGTATAACATATATCATATTTATTCATAACATGCATGTATATAACCATGGTTTAATGAAGATCATGTAGAATGAATCACATCACGTCATGGATACGATAGGTCGTACGTATGCACGAGTGACGATATCATTCGCTTAATGGTTAAATGGTATAGAATTTGGTGGTATATTAATTATAAAAAATAATTATCATGTTATATTTATTATTTACATCAATTATAATCATAATTATACGCATAGAAATTATGTATTGTTGAATAACAAATTACACCACGTTGTGGAGATGGTAAGTCGTACGTATGCAAGCAGATTTGTATTATTATTTATAGGATTGATAAAAAGAGGTATATGTTTATCCCCTAATATTATATCATATTGTGATGTAAAAGATACTGGATTTATTACATTGTTATGGGAAAAAAATAAGAATAATAAGTAGAATAAGAAATGAATTTTGAAATATGTGATAAAACAATTACCTCTTTTTTGAGTATCTCATTTTCATTTGCAAAAAATGTCTCCATGGGATGGATTTATGCCCAAATTTTGGCCTCTAGGAGTAATTGGGGGAATATGGGAGAAGAAATGGGCATTTATTTTCCACGAAAAGAGGATTTAGAGGTGTGATTAAAAGAGAAAGAGAGGTGCCCTTTTATAAGGGAGGGGAGTGGTACCTTTGGAAATACCAATCCTGTTTAATTAATATAAATTACTTTTTAATTTAAAATTCTTCCAATGTGTATTATTTATAAGATAATATGATATGGTTATAAATCCCTTCAACCAATAAAATTTACACATGTTTTTATTTTAATTTTAACATTAGCATTTTGATTTATCCATATTTAATAGACTTCTTTTTTAGTTTATTATGGATAATCTCCCTTTTAAGGGTTTAAGGGGAACCCGTAAATGACCCATAGGCCCAAGGTATAAGGCCCAACTGACTCTCAATACATGACCCGAAGGCCCAATGGCATACCATGCCTCATACATGACCCGTAAGCCTAGCCCACTTGAACTGCCCCTCCCCAACTTTTGCGTCAATGATCACCTAGCTCCCTACCATGAATTTCTGATCGGCTAGCATTGCCATGTACAAAGTTGCATGGTGTCGAGTCCTGATGGCGGCTTCCATACCCTCTCATTCATCAAATCTGGTTATCTCTCCATCTGGTGGCTGCTATTGTTGTTGCTCTGATCCTCTTCTAGGGTATGTTCTATGTGAACTGAGCTACTTCATGGTCTTCTATGGCCCAAAGGACCTGTGTCCCAAAGTCCTTTGATGACCCGAAGGCCTCTGAGACCCGTAGGCACAAAACAGTGGCTCGAAGGCCCAAATCTGGAGAATAATTCCAGCTGCTACAGTACCGAATAGTGACTGCTATAGTGACTGCTACAATACCTCGGAAATTCTCCTCCCCCCAGTTTTGAACCTGGGTCTCTTGGATGCCCAGAAGATGCCCTTACCACTCGGGTACAGGCTCGTTGGCTATCCTTATTTAATGTATATAATTATAATTATGGTAATAATATTCTATATATTATATAGTTATAAATATTTACTTATGTGTGGAAAATTTTCCATAATTGGATACTTTATGACATTTCAGAACTTCTATGTTTCACTTTTTAATTTTTAAATTTTTTTGTCTTTTTTAAAAAAATTTAATAATATATTATTTTTATAAAATATTGATGGTGTCAATATTAATACCATTTATTTATTTGATTTTAAATAAAAACCACAAAGAAAATAAATTTAAAAAACAATATTTAATACACTCACAACATGCCATATGAACTTAAAACATTCATGGAGTTAATTAATTAGTTCATAATATATTTGTTTTGTTATTTTTAAAATTATTTATTTAATATTTCTATTAATAAAAAAATTTCAACATCACAATTATGTCATCATTAATTATAATTATTTATTCTCTAAAAATGCGAAATAAATTAATTTGATATATATAAATTCATTATATTTTTTGAGACTTTTTATGTTTAAAGTTTTATCAAATTTACCACTATATTAAAATTTTTATACTTATAAGATATAAGAGAGTGACATGTTGTCACTTTCTTTTATTTTAATTATAATTTCATCACTTTCATGGAAAAAATTCCATTAAATTAATCAATTTAGACCCTTATGTGATATTGTTTGAAATTAATTCCTCCAATATGATTTTTTCAGGTGTTAATGTAATTTTAATATCTTTATCATATTTTTAGTTATCTTGATTTACCTGATTTACCTTTAGTTGTGGTAAATAAAAATTATTGTAGTTACAATTCATAATATCCAAAAAATAAAAGTAACCTATTAAAATAATTTGGACCCACTGATTCTAAATATGGAATCAATTTTTCAAAATTCAAAACACACAAGTTTCATTGATTAACTTTAAATTAATTCCACTTATCAAAACCAGAAGGCAGGTTTTGAATATGGAAAAACTATCAAATTATTGATATGTGTTTATATACAATTTAAGTGTGAAACTTCTTCCGATGATTAAAATTGGATTAAATTATTAGAAAAATAAAATTACTCTTTAAAACCAAATAAAAATATAATATAACTATATAAATAAGTTATAGGAAAATACAGTTTTGAATCAAAATGCAGTATTTTTCACTATACATTAAAATATGAATTTCATGATAAAAATACCAAAATTTATACCAAGGAAAATTTTTATGTCTTACATCCAAATAAGAAGTTTATTATTTCAAATAATACTTATAATATTGTAAAAAATAGATTTAATGGAGTTTCTCTATCAAAAGGTGGAAAAACTGCAATTTTTCAAAAATACTTCTTTTATCCAAACAAATGAACTTGTTCTTATAAAAGGTTCTTGAAAATACATAATAATAATGTTAATGTTTAATAAAATTTAAAATATGGTTATGAATATTTGTAAC
The DNA here is from genome assembly GCA_963277665.1 of Viscum album. NCBI lineage: Eukaryota > Viridiplantae > Streptophyta > Magnoliopsida > Santalales > Viscaceae > Viscum > Viscum album. The sequence continues at coordinate 318,246,170 of OY728148.1, forward strand.
TTCTAATATATATCCCATTAAATAATAATATTTTAATAATATATTATTATTTAGTCAAACTCAGTATTGCGTACAACACAAGCAATCTAAGAAGGATGCTCTTCCGTGTAATGAAATCCAAGCTAGTGTTGGGTTTACTGAAATCTTCCTTTGGTGTTTCATATAACATAATCCAAACTTTGTTCTTTATATTGAACAAAATCTATTCTCAGTGTTTTATGAAATGAATTATATCCAAAGAACATGAAATTATGTGTAACATAAGACAAGAATATTGTTGCATATACTGCAAGTTAATATGGTTTTTTGTGCAGCGTAATAATATCTTTGTGTAGCATACAAAACAAGAAATAAATGGAATTAAAATGAATCTATCTCATAAAATCTCTAGGTGTTACAGAATCCCTTGGGTTCAACCAACTATACCTGGTGGTAATATAGAAATTACATGAGGTACATCCTATTATATTTTTTTCAATCCCTAATTCAGTTTATCTAAGATATTTTTAAAATAAGGTAATAGTGTTACCATGCCTCTAATTTTGGATAAAAATTCATAAAAACTATTAGGAATAGTAACTTAATATAAAATTTTAGAATAATTATTGGAAATTATCTATGTTACAAAAATATTCTTACTAGGGTAACATGTGAACTTGGATAGTGGATCAATTTACATTCATATCTCAAGTTATTAATCATATTTATTTTAAGGATTATTAGGAGGGATAAATTATTATTGGAGAAAAATTTAAATTGGGGAATCTTTTACTTGGTGGGGATGCCACTATAGATGATCATTTCCTTGTTTCCTGGAATCTTTTTTTATATTCTCATATGGAATATATTGAGTATAACCATGTATGAGAGATTAAAGTTTAGGTTATACAATTGAATGCTATGTATATGATATTGTATCTATATTTTTTCATCATATAATATAATTTGGGGAATTTATTGTGTCATTATTGTAATACATACCTTGCTTACTTTTTTGGACTTTTGTCTTTAGTGATTTATATTTGAATATTTCATTATGAGGGTCATATCACTGGACGATTGTGTTCCCTTGAACCCCATGTATGTGTTTAGGAAATTTAAATAGGATGAAAACCATGTTTGGGAGTTTTCCTTAGCTATACGGCGTAAATATGCAATGGAATGAAATGATTCCCAGATACAGGTAATCATAGTGTTGAAAGGGGATTAACGTGGGCCATATTGTAGTGAGGGGAACTAAAGTATGATAGGCGTGCAAAAAATTATAATTATATTTATAGTGATTTTTTATATGAATATAATATTATTTATTAATTTTAATATCATATTTATTTCTACTGTTACTTTTTATAATCACACATATCACACATTTTCTAAATGATGGTTAGGATTTTTGAAAAAAAATACTACCTATTGAAAAATAATTGATGGATAGGGTTTTCTAGCTATGGGAAAAATATTGAATGGAAAAAAATTATGTATGGAGTTTTTTATAAAAGGGAAATAGTCTTGTGTATAAAAAAAATATTTTTTATTGAAACTGTTTAGATGACATAATCATTAATTATTGTACTAGAGTTGGGAGATACATTATATATTAGTTTTTTGGTTAAAAAATAATATTAATTTTTTGATGAATACCGTATGTATAGAAGTAATATCTAACATGATGGAAAAATAGGTTTTGTGTTTAATTTTTTTATAAAATATTTATATTATATATGAAGATAATATCACATGTATTATAATACATAAGTATTTTTCGATATCATATAATAGGTTTATCATAATTCCCCAGTTAATTTTACATAATCCTTCGGTTAACTAGGAATTACTACACAATTTATGTCTAGATAAACTAATATATTATATAAAAACATATGTTATTATACTTGGTAATATCATCTACGAATCTATTCTGCAATAAATTTTGGAATTCTCTTTTATAAGAACTTTGGTAATTATCTTCATGAATAACATCTAGACATCTACTCTAGAATAATGTCTGGATATTGCTTCTATAAAAACATCATGAATTTTTTTCTAGATTAACATTCAATATTATCTTTAAGAATAACATTTGGATGAACTCCTCTTCTAGTTTAACAGCGTTATGTTCTTTAATTTTTAAAAACAAATTAATTGAAAAACAATAAAAAAACATATCCTATCATTTAAACATATCTCTCATTATAGGTAATGGATCCTTATAAATTTCATACATACATTTAGAATATTATAATACTCATGACTAATTTATGTATCATTGTTTAAACCATTCATTTTATCATTCACTAACATTTAGAAATAACTTAGACAATCGTTATAAATAGATACATGAGTGTCAATACTTCTCCAATTTAGATTTTGTATGATTCTTAATTTTTTTACGTAAGATGAAAACATGAATACTTAAGATATACTTCTCCAATTTAGATTTTGAACCCTCTCTCTTATCCTATGAATTTATTTAATTCATATTTTAAGGATTATTTATCTAGGTAAAATGTTTTATACATCCTCCAATATTTTTCTTCATCCTTTTATTATTTTGTTTTTCCTAGTGATGATATTAGAGACATAGGGTTTAACTCTAATAAATTTTAGATGGGAGTTTTTATGATTTAGGGTTTTTAATTGTCCTCTAAATTTATTTCCAACATCTTTCTGGTTGTGTAGCACCATTTTAAGAGGATTCAATGAATCAATGTAGATTTATCCATGCATATCATTAAAAATAACAACTTTAATTCGTACTTGTTTCCATTCAGTGTTTTAGTTTATAATATGGTTTTAAAAATTAAATCTATTGTTTTTTTGGAATCATAATTTAGATTTTTCATAAATAACACTTATCTTAATGTGTTATTCATTATTTCCTAGTTCATAAATTAAAAATTAATTTTATTATATAATACATGTGTTTTTTAAATTACATATAGGTTTTTCTCTATCGAATTCAATAATTAAAGGATTAATTTTAATCAATAATGAAATTTAAGGAAATAATTTTTTTATAAAAAAATTACAATCGTGGGTGTGTCAGTTCATTTACTATATTTGTTTTAAGTCATTTATGATGATATCCTGAATTTGTTATCAATGAATAATTCATAGTTTGGTTTCTATATATATGTTTCATCAACCTAATTTGCACATATGAAAAAGGTATTTCATGATATATATATATATATATATCCATGAAGTTATCCATTTAATTTCCTCAGGTAAAATATAAAGTGATATTGATATTTTAAAAATTTTCTGAAATAGTCTTAGATTGGATGATGTTTATTTTGTTCTTATTGATGATTGGAAAAGTGGTTACTTATATAAATGGTTTTTCTAATTTGATGGTGTTTTATAATTCTTATATATTATATGTTGTTATTCCATCTTGTGGATTACACACCTATATTAATTTTTTTGGTGAAAACACATATAGATTGGAGAGAAATATTTATATTTTACTAAACTAATGAAGGACCCTAGTCAGACTAGTGTCCCCAATTTAGAATCATTCTTATGTTATATTATTTTATCCATCGACCAATCTTAGAAGTTAAAGACTAATGTTTTCAAATTTCTTCACATAAATATCCAATTTGATGTATTTCATTATTTTTTGATCTTATATTTTTGATAGATATCTCATTGGTGAAACTGTAATGATTATGATTTTGGATATTTCTGTAAAATATTTGTTGGGGATAATTTATTTTTTTTTATTTATGATACTGTTAATATTATTATGTCTGAGTTTATTTAAAATAATATTTCACTTTTAAAAACTAAAATAAATAATATTATCGATCAATTCATTAATTTTTTAATGGATTATAAATAATGGTATATTCATTTTCATTATTAAGTTGGATATTCCAAATCACGCTATATAAATTATTTCATATATTTTATTTACATTTTAAAAATAAATTACATGAAATTATGTTTTCATATGTGGAATTGAATTTAAATATCATGAAATATTTTTTTATTTTATATCCTATGTGGTTTACTTAAAAGACAAATTTAGTCTTTCTATTGAATTTAAAACTACTCTAATATTTATTCTCATTTAAAGTTTTTCCATGGGTAGTGGGAGATACCTATTGGGATGTTTAAAATAATCCATATTACAAGTTCAATATGGGTCCCACATGGATGTAGTTTTTGTCTGTTGGATCATGGTTCAGGTATGATTGAAATGGTATGTGATAATGATTAATTTGTATGAAGAATATGGGTATACTTTTTTTCCATGCATTCCATATCTATTATGTTTTATGAGGTATTTTTATATATCAATATGTTTTTATTCCTTTTAATTCATTTCATTAGACTAATGTCATTATTGTACATATTTATTATCTTTGATGTCATTAAGTTGTATTGGATATATTTTTTTGCTATATTTGATGAGTTATGTTATATTTTAATACCTCATTTTGTCTTAATAATTGTTAAAATATTTCCCATATATGCATGTGAATCCAAAATATAGGGTGAAAATTCAATAAATATAGATTTTTCTAATGTGATTTAATCTAGTTTTAACCTTAGAAAACATTCACACATGTGTATAACATGATGTCTAAGTACAATATTTTATCCCATGTAAATCTAAAATATTCTTCATACTTTTTTTGAGCCAACTTTGAAAACTATATATGGGTAAGGAAGGATTGATGATGAAACTTGTGGAAATTCTAAATCACTTATTACATTTTAGATTATTTTTGTTTTTGTAGTGTTATAAATCCTTAGAGGTAGTCAGGTCATTGGTTTTATTGTGGGTTAATGTCCATATTTTTTGTTGAGATATTATACTATTATTTTTAAAATTCATATTTATATGATTGGTGTATGTTGAACTGTATTTCATTTACAACCATCCTAAAAAAATGGTGGTCATGTAGGACCATCTTAAACAATTCAAAAATGGTATATTTTGAAAAACATAATTGTTTTTATTAAAAGTTTCATATTATTAATTCTAATATGGAGATATGTACAATAATTTATTCATATAATGATGTTATTTAAATTTTCTTATTTTCTATCAGTTAGTATTTTTTTATAATTGGTAAAAATATTACACATAGATTATTCAGGTTAAATATTTAGTAAAATATGTTAATGTGTTACCATTCTTCCACACATTGAGAAAATCATTCTCTAAATATAATTAATGATTAATGGAACTATTATAGATCCCATAGACTTCAAGTTGTGACCACAAGGTTTAAAAATACATTATTTTGGTACTATTTCTATATTTTTATAATTATTATTAAAAATGGAATCATGGTATTTTTTTTATGATATTTTTGATTTCAAAAAAAGGCATATGATTTTAGAATCAGGGTTACACCATGTACATATCTTTAAAACCCAACCCTTATGGAAATGTATATCGCAAAGGATGTATTTTCATTCAATATAAACACATAGGGTATAATTGAGTTAAATACTAAATATCTTAAGATAAAATTAATGAATCATAAGAACATATGTATATATTTATTGTGATCCAACATCATGGATCATTATTATTCATAAATATTAAACTCTGGTTTGGAACTTGTATAAAATAAAATAATATTGATTGCTTCCCTATATTTTATTAAATTATGGTTGGAATTAATGATTGTTTTTTATTAACCAAATCATCAACAATTGATAATATTTTTTTACAATATTTAATTAAATATAAATATATTAATATGAAACAGTAATTGATTCCATTTTGTTTCGTTATTCCATTCTTACTAATTCATTATAAAACTCATTATTGAATATATGTTTATATAATGACATTGACCATGATACTTTTTATATATTTAAAGATTTTTTTTATTTTTACCTTTAAAACAACTATATATTGTTTATTTTTTATTAATGGAATCACAATTTTTTTTTGAAATAAATAACTTAATAATAGTTATATCTATGAAATTATGTATATTTTTAAGTGGAACTTCTTATTGTTTAAACATTGATAAATTTCATTATAACTTTTTTATAAAATTGGGATGTAGTTTTAAAAAGTGATAGATAGTGGATATTGTTTATTTTTTGTAAAAAAGTGGGAAAAATATTTTCCTATAGGGAATTATGAAATTAGTTAATTTGGTAATGTAAACTGTTTTCCTAATAATAATTTTGAAAAGTAATTTGTGTTGTATATTTTTTCTATGATTTTGATTTAAAATATAATCATGATTATTATTCACATAAATTATAATTACAATGCATTATGTAATTTATAAATATTGGAATTCACCCAAATTAATTTCACTTGAGATGTTAATGGGATAATGCCTAATTTTTTTAATTTTTTAAAACGCAATTTTTTAAAAAAAATTGAAATTTATTATTATGATATGAATATGTAAATTAGTGTTGAATCTTATGGTGGATATTTACCTAATATTGATGAATATATAAAATATCTATTTATTAGGGTTTATAGATGTTCAGTTTTCCTTTTAATAGTATAATAATTGGTTATTCGGTATGTGGTGTTAATTTCAGAAGCTATACATTTGTAACATATTGAATGGTTAGGGTGTGTATTTCCACTTTATGGTTAACATAACTATTTAATGATAAAATTTTAGTTATTTTTTATTTGAATTTATATTTTAGTACTCATTTATTATATGTGTGATGAATGATTAAGGATTTGAATTTTTCTATTAACTTTTCAAATATCTCATCGGTATTAAAATATTATATTTTTTTATTTTATTGGATTTTGAGGTTTTATACTAGAAATGAGGATTTAATTGAGTTATGTATGATAAAATTATCCAAATCATAAGGGTTTTAACATTACACTACTCTTTGGATTGAATGATAGTTTAGTATTATAGGGTTCAGATGTATTTTAATTTTTGGTGAAGATGTAATGAATTTTTTTATGGATTTATTTAATGTTGTTATTGAGTTTACATATCTAAATCTTATAAAAACCTTTTTTTATTATTTTAATATTTTATAATAAGTGAGTTTTCATTTCTCATTTTTTTGATTCATGCATGGATTATACAAAATTTCATGTTGTAGGGTATGTGTTACTCAGTTTTTAATAAGATTATATAGATGGATCATGAGTTATGATAGGTATAAAGTGGAATCACCAACACCATAGAATTGTAGTCGGTATCAAGTTACATATTAGTGGTACAAGGACATTATTCTATCTAGGAAAATATATGGTGACCTAGAGGTTTCATCGAGTAATATTTGTCACAGTAATATCTACCTAGTTTTCCAAGGTCTGGTTGATGTGGATTGGTAAATTTACTCTATTTACTCAAAATATTTTCACCCCTTAAGGGGGGATCCTAATAAAATTATTTGGTTATCCTAGCGAAGATCCCCTCTATGTCCCTTTCTTAGCTACATTTCAACGTACCTTTTACCTCTTAATAAAAGGGTAATACATGGTTTCCTTATATGAGAAATCCAAGGTCATATTTCCTCTCCCCCATTTCATCCTTCATCTACTATTATCCTCCAGTTTCAATTACATTTAATAGATATTTTGGTTGGGTATTTTATGAGATTTTTGTGAAGAAACATCCTGTTTTAGGATTCCATCCTCTAATATCGCTTTTATGATATATCATGTTGTTTTAATTACATTCATCACATTTTTTATAAAACTCAATTACGTGTTTTATTTATTGTAGATATTTAATAACATCAAGAATAAAATGAAATTTTATGTTGTTGTTTTAATTACTATTTTATGTAAAGTGTGTTAACTTAATTGCTTTAGATAGTTATCTGTGATTTTACTAGATTTGATGATTCTTTAATTTTTATTAATGTCTAATTTCTATCCATTATTTATGAAAACAATTTTCTGGTTACGTGGTGATTCTGGTAGTCACTGGAGCATTCCATGGTAATTGATTAAATTAATTAATTCAACTTATGGTTTGGGTTTGTGGTCTAAACCCTTTGGACAATATTATTGTATACATGTGATAAACATACAACATATTATCTCAAAACTAATAATAATGTTGATAATTAATTTCCAAAATTATAAATGAATAATTCATCCAGGATAATTTTCTAGAACATATTATGTTTTTAAATTTGTATTACATGAAGATATAATTAATTTTTAGTTCATTACCATTTCTAAATTTTACCCAATAGTTGATTATATTGAATATATTATATTTGGTTCACACTAATCCTACCTAATATATCATTTATTATCTATAATTTATCATGTACCCAAAAGTAAATAATGTTCTGGAATTGATTTTTAAAAAGAATCAACAAATAATATTTTAAACATTAATTATTAATAATTTATTAAAATGGGTAATTTATTTGTAATGTTTTCTAGACATGTATCATGGTTTATTTGGTAATATAATTATTATGGTGTTCAAGAAACATATTTTTAAAAACATAGTAAGTTGATGATATCACACTCACTAGATTTGAAAGGTATTGTACTTTACCATACTCTATTAATATTTTGTCATGTTTTAGGATATGAAATCACATCATACCAATTGATCATAAATGAGTTAAATTTCAAGGAATCATTCAAAACCTTTTTTATTAACATTTATTATTGGTGATTTGAGGATAGTTTTATAGAAGTGGGATAGAATTCAATGGTTTTAAACTTTTTGGATTTTATATGTCCATATGTGGATTAAAAATTTTATATAAAATTCAGTAATATTTAAATAAAATCATTATTGATAATAAATATTATATTAAATTATTTTGATTGATAAACATCCATTACTTCCAACCATTTTCCCACATTAATTTTTTCCCCATTCATTTTTTATCAAAAATCACTTCATTAAAACTGTTTACACACAAAATTATAAATTAACTTATTCGCATTAAGAAAATGGGTTTGAATTGAAATGGTTTTACACTTATATTTTTTTATTGTGCATATAATGATTAAAAAATTTCACTGAAATTATTGTCCAATAACTGTACGATTTTTTATATAATTCTACTCTATTATATGTGACATGAATTTATTCCATTTTAAAATTTAAAATATGATATACATTATCCAAAAACGTGTATAGATAGTTGTTTAAAGGGGAGACAGGTAACTTAATTGAATATTTATTGTGAGTAAGATTTATTTCACATTCGTTCTTTTTAAATGTAATGAATTGTACACTAATTTGTTTTATGTTACCATTATTGATGGTGATTCATGTTTTGTTTCTATATATGGAATAGGTTACTAAATCATGAATTTTATATGAGAAGAGTTATATCAATAATGTATATTTATAGTAATTACATTATTATTACTAGTATAAACAAAAATAATTCATAAAAATTTATTTCATGAATTATTTTATTTTCTTTTTCAAAGAGAATAGTTTTCTTTGAAGTACGTCATTGATATTATTTCATATAGAAAATTTTAATCCCCTTTATATTAAAGTGTTTTTTTAATTTTATATACAATGATCATGTTTTACCATATATTATTGTTTATATTCCATTAAATTATTATTTTTCATTCACTTATATATCATCTTAATGCTATATATATCATAGTAATATTTTTTATGAGTAGTTTTTTCAACCTGTGGTGGAAATAAAAATGACATATATTGGTCTGACATTTCCCTGACTAGATATATTCTATTCCCATTTTCCAGAATGAACATGATAAAAGATTCTCCAAGTATATATATATATATATATACTTCCATTATCCTATATAAGGATGTATTTATTCACTTTTTATTAATTATTTCTATATTAATTATACGTAACAATAGGAATTTGTTCAATGATTCCTTTAATTTGTGTCCACCATAGACTTGGGGGTTTTCCCCTCAATCACTCTCACCCAAACCGATTGTTTCTTTTGATACTCTTATTAACAGTGTTTCTGGATGAACAAAAGGATTGTTCTTCCTTATTTACTCACTTATATTTTATCTTATTTAGTTCCATAGTCATATCTTGATTTGGATGTATTGACTCCTCATTAGGTTTTCTTCAATAATAAATATTGATATCATTCTCACCATGATTTGATGTGGTTCTTATCTATTTAAATAATCCTTTATGACCTCCAAGTCTTGTTATTGATAATATATTAAGAACATAATGGAAGACATTTATTAGTATGTCACATGTAGTATCATTATTAGTTTCTTTAATTATTTCTAGTGGCCATTCTATCCCTTGTATCAATAATTCGTCACACATACCTAGTGTCCCTTGATGTTATCATGATACCCCACTTTGATCTAAGCAGTTGTGAAAAAAATTTCACGTTTCACAGATTTATTCATGTTTAATTCGTTTTTGTTAACTCTATTAATGTGGGTGTATTTGGTTTTCATTCCCTTCAGTCATTACATAATACTATAATGTCTTCTTACATTAGTGGTTTCCTTATTACATTATATTCATTATCCGTACATAGTTTTATGGTATAAAAATATTGATATACTTTTGGGGTAGCATTATGACAGACTCGATGGAGGCTATCTTCTCTAGAGATTATGTTCATTGGGGATTTATTTGCATTTTAAGGTCTAATAATGTATAATGGTGGTGGTAGTATGGGAAGTAATGTGATAACTATTGGTTGTTTAAATGTATTGGGTACTCTTGTTTCCTTCAAATGAATCCTTCTAATGTTGGAATCATTCGACAATGTTTTGATCACTGCAATCCTTATTGTGTTCTAGTTGATAATTTCTGTTTAGTCATTCACGGATAAAATAGTATATCATAAGGATGATGAAGCTTGATGGTGGTGATTGGTGTTGTTATTAGTGAATAATGGTTCATTTATAGTTTGAATATTAATGGGGTCCTTGCCTAGTTATGCATGGTTTTATGATTGAATATGGTTCCCACTTTCACTATAGTTCTTTCCAACAATGATCAACCCATATCACGTGATTCAATAAAAATAGATAAGTTATAGTATCCATATTTTGAATTTATAATTTGTTGATATTTTGTTCAATCATTCAATTTTATATAGGTTTTTATAGTAACGCTTGGATATTTACCACTAACCCAAACACACAAAATATTTTTCCAATAAAAATAAAAAATGGATTTTATAGGGCATTACCATGAAGACGGTCCATCAAGTTATTGAACCTATAAGTATTGGGAGTCAATTGATACAATAAGTACTATTATATGACTTTATTCACTATTAATGGTTAACATGATTTAATATCTACTTATATATATATATATATGAGATCCAATTTTTAGGAATATTCTTTTTCATCAATTGTTGAGTTAAGAATACTATATTTAATTCTATGATGAGTAATTTTACTCAAACCATTAATGGATTGAATTGTAGAAATTCAGTATCAATTACTAGATTTTAATTAAAAAAGGTATATGTAACCTATTTTATGATCATTTTTTTGGATTTTTTAAACATACATGATGTGGTCTGGTCATTAGATACTTTATAGAAAAATGGTAACATTTGGTTGGATGTCTTATATTATAATATCACCCATTCTTTAATGTTTATGTGTTGTCCTCCAAGTTATGTATTTAAATTTCTTATATATATATATATGTATATCTATGTTTTAATGTAGTGAAGTTATTCTTATTACATAATATTTTGTAACATTTTTGTAGGTTTCGTGATATCATAGAAACACATGGTACACCCATTATTTGAGTAAGACTGGTAGTGAAATTTTCTCATGTCATATTATCAGGAAACATATCATGGAAATTATTTTTCATAGATATATATTAAATTATGGTTCCTTTCACCTTCCCCTGGGGGATATACAGTTCCCTATGATGACCTTGTATTTCTTGACAAGTTAACTATTTTTTCCTTTGTAACCATAAAAACTCATTTTAAAAAATAAAAAATAGTATAACTATATTCTTATTAGTGTAGATTATTTTTTAGTTATTTATAACATAATATTCATATTGATTATTAATCTTAATTTGTATTTATAAATAAAATAATTGGATATTATGAGTGAACTTGTTGAGAATATGTTCTATTATTTGTCCATAATTAAAAATTTAACCACTAGTATAATTTATGATATAATGTAACTCTCTTATATTGTTATTGATTTATGGTTATCCATGTGTGTAATTATTTGAGTGGCAGATTATTTTTTCATATAAATGGTGAAAATATTATTATAATAATTATTTCACAACATGATATATAAAATTCCATGTCTTTTTATTATTTTATACATGTTGTTGATTCCAAGGGGCTCAGTATTTCCAACCCGTATACTAGAGGATCTCAAAATATTGAAAGTGTTAGATTAAACAATCTCGGATAATATACCTTTATGAGTTTTATCAACTTGATTCATTCTATAGTTTATAAAAAATTTATCATGGGATTTTTGTATATAAGATATTCTATCAAAGGATGTGTTTATTTTAGTGACCATGAACCAACAAACTTTTGTAATTTTGATTACTAGATCATATAATATACATGTATTATCACATCCTAGATTTTAAAACTAAATAACATAATGTGGTATTTTATATAGAATAATTTTATACTTAATTGATTATAGTAGTTATGAGATATTATGATAACATAGATTTATCGTGATGAAATTATTAAATATATAACATATGGCCTAGATACATCAAACTGATGATATATAATTTATTTTTTTATATAAACTATTGGTGGTTCATAATCATTGAAATATATTCATATGAAAAATTCACTTGATTAACTATAATAATGGGGGTCATGATAAAATACCCACCAATATTAACATTTGCTTTTATATTTTTTAGATGTTCTTATATATAATCATGTGTTTTAGTTCTAAACATGATATAACTACTAATCTATTCCATGAATCAAATTCAATGTAGCATGATGAAAACGATGGTTTATTTACCCATTTTTATGTATTGATTTTTGGTTCCATTTCTATTTGAATAGTATTCATATATTATTAAGAATATGATTTATCACATCAAATTTTATGAATAAGATACCTTTAACCCTTTTATTTAAATAGAAGTTTAGTTTATATCCTTGGTCATGTTAGATTCGATAAATTTTAAATTTTTTTAATTAAATGAATGAAATATCAAGGAATTTTGATTATGACACATTTATTAATCCTTATTATTGAGATATCATGTGATATAAAAATTATATTACTCAGTGATAATTTTTAGGATGTTTGTAGTTACTATTTCCAAAATTTCTCTACTGGGTTCAAGATGGGTTTCCATATTGGTCTCTTGGTTTAAGCATTCGTTCTACTATCACTATGAAAAGAACCTAGATGTTATCAAATAATGATTATCCAGAATATCAAATATATATGTATATATATCATCTATAAAAATATTAATGGATTGATGTTTCTTGTACATTATGGATGAAAAAAAGAGAATGCTATTTTTGATTTATATAATTTTATTATAACTATAATTTCCATTGTATGCAATTTTCATATATGATATTATTTTTACTGCATTCACAATTTTTTTCATTTTACACTAAGAACATTTTATCCTCATACCTCTCGTGATCTAGAGTTATATTCTATATATGATCTAGGGATGAAAATTTTTGTTTCATTTTTATTTCATGAATATGGTTATTGGGGATTTATGTTATAGGACCTTTGCAATGAAAATGTTGATATATTTAGAGGGGTTTTTATTTCACCCCTCCAATAATGTCATTGACATTAATGGTCATGTTAATATCCCTGAAATATTATAAATCATTGACAATATTAAAAATATGTAAGATAATGTTAGTGACATTAGTGAAAAGTAGAAATCAAATAACAAATAATATATTCCTAGTATTTATTTATTTATTTAATGGATTATAAAATATGATAGATGATCCTAATATTGTATTAATGACCATTTCATTGAGTTTAAATAGAAACATTTTAAATGATAATTACAACTATTCACTTCCTCTATTCCCAAAAATAATAATTTTCATATGAGACATCACTGTAATTCATTTAAATTATTTAGATTTTTTTACCAAAATTCATCCCAAGGGTCATGTTTTTAATCTAATGGTTGATACAAACTATTAATAAAAAATTTCATGATCAAGAATAGATCAAAGAGAATGAGTTTTTGATTCCTAGTGGAATATTTGATTGGTTGATTTATTTATTTTATTATGTATAAACTAAAAAAATGAAATATATAAAAAAATTTATCGGTTTGTTATTAAGATAAAAGAGAGTTTTATTTTGAATTAATTTCAATAATTTTATGATATATTAATTAATTATTATATAAATATATATATATATATTCCACAATATAGTAATATATATATGTTATGTTTTCTATAATATATATATTATGGTAAATATAATGAATTTATAAAATAATAAAATGGTTACAAATAGTGGCAAACACCAAACATATTTTTAAATACCCCGCATACTGTACCATAAATCCAGTGTTTACTTTATTATGCTAGTTTTAGGTATAACTGGTTATATCCCAATGGATCAAATAGTTTATTAGTGTTGGTAACATATATATAAATATGCCTTTAATTTTATATGGGACATAAAATAAAAAACATAGTGAATGTAATTATTATTTATATTTGAACACATTCCAATATACTTTCTTGATATAATATAGTAAAGATAAAAATAAAGATGATGTAAAATAATCAGTAATGGTTCTATAAATAGGAAGATATAATGAGTAAATAACACAAAATAAATATGGAAAGGTAAGTAATTCAAAACATATGGAATTTTGTCGATAAATTGATAACAAAAAATAATATGGCATGAATAAATGATTAAATAATAATTACATATAAATGGTCACATAGGCATGAAACATAACCCTAGATATCATAACTATAAAAATAATAACATGGACATAAATGAATAAAATCTTAATGATGGAATGCATGATGACATGCATCAAAAACATAATGTTAAGGCCTCATGATATGATATTTTACATAAGTGTGTAAGGTCTTATCCAAATTCCAAAAGATGTTTTTATCGGGAGAAATACTGATGCATTGAGGGGTTATAGTGGAAAAATCAAATAACATACTAAGCCTAATTCATTTATAATATAAAATCAATTAAAATAATAAATATAAACAAACTATAATATTTATTGTTCATATTTTCCCCAATAAATAAATATAACATGATCATAATTCATACAATGTTAGAGAGAATATTTATCATTATAATATATACCTAGTTCATGATAAGTATAATAAATTTTTGTTTCCATTTATTAATTGAAATAACATAAAATTATTATTTATAACATTTATTTGTAAAATGACCAATTTTTCAATGAATATCAATTTGTAAAACTAAAAAATTATGCAATACAATATAAATATTTTCTTTGAATTAGAAGATAAAAATTAATATAAATATTTGATATACTGATCGATCAAGCTATTGGGAAATCCCATCGATTATATATTTGTTAAAAAATATTCCTGCCATAATTTTATAAAATATTATAAAGTACTACATTTGAAAAATGGAATTAATATTTCTTTTAATTTTTTTGTAAGAAGTAAAACATGTGGAAAATGAATTTAAACAATCATTAGAGAAAAATAAAAAAAATCTTGAAAAAATTTATATAAATCATTGACATGGATGAAGAATAATTTTTTATTAAAGAGATATATAAATCATGTTTTCTTTAAAAACCTTCTATTCTACTATTGAGTACATTATGAGAGTAAAATAAAATAAAATAAAATAATTGAAATAAATAAAAATTTTATTAAAAGGGTCATTAGTTTATTTAAAGTAGATCATAATTTTTATTCACCAAAAACATAATCATAAACATTCCTAGTAAACAATTAGATTTTGATATAAAACTCTTACTAAATTAATAACATTTTCATAATAATCACCATGAAAGTGATAGATTTAGATGTATTTTTAAATAAAAATATATTTTATATGAATTATCACCATAAAATTAATTTTTATTGTATAAACCATATAAATGAAAAAGTTGGTGAATTTTATGTGTGTCTCATAGAAATAAAAGTGAAATTAAAATCTCATAACTCAGATCTGATTCATCATGTATCTAATTTAAATCATGAATAATAAAGTTATTATATTTTTTTAATTTCTTATGACTCTTTTTAATTTTTATTTGTAATTTTATTTTATTTTTTTCATTGTGTAATTTATTTCGATAATTAGTTAAGTTTCCAGCAGATATTTTGATGATATTTGGTTTATTTTTCTAAAATGACAATGATAAGTTGAAAATAGTCAAAGGGGTCATCATCCCATCATCCCTAGATAAAAAATCATGAAATAATTATAATTTTTGAAATCAATTATATTTTTAAAATCAACAATGAAATATTATTATGATAAATGAACTAAGTTGCAATCATGGATATGGTTTTCCATATATACACATGATTAACCTTTCCATTTCTCAATCAACAAAAATAAAAAACTGAAGTATTATTTTATACTTATCTAATAATCATTATATCATTAATACGATATTACGAATTTTAAATTTATATATATATATATATATCATCAATGTTATGTGGTGATTGAAAACAAATCACTTTTCTTCGTGTATGTGGTATTCGACATGTACGCACATTTGACATTATCATTTTCAATGGATTTAATGGTAAAAAACTAATTTATATATTATATTTTTGTAATGATATAAATTAAAATAGTATTATATATAATCAATAAATCAATCATTATAGTGAGTAATGAGAGGTGGTGATGGAAAACATATCAGATCGGCCCACAGATGAAATTCTTTCATCCACACAAATAGATTTTTTTTCACATTTCAGGGAATAATATATAGATATATGTTTTTCAATTAACATAAAAACAACTTAGTAAATAGTATACACAAATTTTATATCATAATTTTTTTATAATATTTTACTGAGGTACAAAAAATGAAAATTTTCGATTAATATTTATAACTCTTCTTAGAACAACCTTTCTCATTTACAACATAAGCCCTCTATGATTTGTACTATTCTAAAAATGAGACCTATTAAATGTGGGGATGGGTTTTTTATGAAATTTGGGTAAGTAATATTATATCCAAACGGATCTTCAAGTGAGGTGGGAAGATGAGAGTGGGATCCCTTTTACAAGAGAGAAGAGGGGTATTTTTTTGAATTTCTTAATGTAATAAATTAATATAAAATAATTTTAAATTAAAAATGCATAAATAATATTATATTATAAATAAATAATTTTATGGGTATAAATACACTGATCCAATATAATTTTTACTAGTTTATATTATGTTTTCACCATTGTCTTTTTTTGACCCCCTTTTATTGTTTGGAAAATTATTGGTAATTTGAATGTTTAAACCTTTTAAGGGTAAAATATTTTAGCATAAAGTGTAAAATTACGCATAAATAGACTATATATGATTATTTCAACCATATAGAATTCATTTTAGAAATGATTATATTTTTATAAATTTTAAATATTTTAATAATATATAATATATTATAAAAAATATTAATGTCGCTTTTGATATTATTCAGTCAATATTAGATTAAATACACCAATAAAAAGTGCTAATTTGAAAATAATACTAATAAATATCAATATCGTGTAAAATATATATAAAACATTCATGGGAAACAAAAATTACTTCAAATTATATAATTTTAAATACATTTGAAAACTTTTATTATATTTTTCTACTAATTGAACAAATATTAATTCAGTGTTTCATAAGAATTTATGTTAATTATTTCATCACTAGATATTTGAAATAAATTAAAATTACAAAGAAATATTTGTAAATCAATTAAATATTAGAACAAGACATATCTTTGGTTTATCCTTATGTAAAAAAATTAATGATAATAAAACAAATAGAAATTCATTTTTACTTTTCATTAAATAAAATAACATAATTGTATTAATAAGTTATAAATGAAAAAGTAAATAAATTTTAATATAGGATGATTATGAATGAAAAAGTTTTTCCAAATAAATTAATTCAATTTCAAGGGATTGTTTATGAATTCTTAACATATGGTTTTTAACTTTAACTATATAATTAATCCTTACCATGTTGGCGTTTGTTTAGTTTGGTTATTATTCATAATGAAAAAAATGAACCTATTTAAAGAATATGGAAATTCAGATTCAAAACATGGGATCAATTTACCATCATTATATTTCAATAAGTGGCAGAAATAAATTTTAAATCAAAACCCATTACGCAATGAAATGATTTTTTTTTTAATATTTCACTCTTATTTAAAAAAATATTATTATAGAAAATTAAATCATAAAATTAGTTACAAAAAACTGAAATTTATTATTCCTGATATTATATAACTAATTTTAAATTAAAATAATTTCAAAAAAAGTTAACCTTAAATGTGATTCAAATAGAAATATAGTTTTGAATAATTTTTTTTTCTTTTTCTATTTACAGGAAAATCAAAATTTTCAATAAAATCCAAAAAATTCAATATAAGATAATATTAAAATGATTATTTCAAAAATAATATTATTTTTATAAAGTAAAATTTATTTATTTTATAAAACTAATAATTAAATTTTATGTGAAAATTTAATAAAAAAGAATTATTATGTAAATATGATTACAAAGTATAAAAAAAATTCATAAAATTGAATACTTATTTAATAAGAAATAATAATATCATTTATATTAATTATTTTTGTAATGTATATTAAATATTTCTTTTAATACTATTCATTTCCTCTAAATCAAGTGCTTGGGTATAATATTTAATAGTTTTTTATGCCTTTTTTTTGCGTGTTGTATACACTATCAGACATAATGTTCATTTGAAATCTTATTGTGTTACACTCACCCCTATAATAAATTGTGTCCTTGAAAATTTATCTTATTCTTAGTATTCAAGGAATTGATATTTTAATATTATTTTTTGGATATCCATCATTTTATAATGATTCAATAAATTTTCCTCTTGAAAAAGTGAAAAATAAATATAATGATGTTCTATAAAAACACATAAATGGGTTTCTAAATATGAGAAAATTAGCATGATGTAGAAATACTACATAGAATAAGTGATTATTATCCATATAATGATTAAGAGATACCAAAATAATTGATCAAAAGGAAGTTAATGACCATTATAATGTTAAAGGCCATAATACTATACACCAAAGAGGTATCAAAAAGAATATTGATTCACCAAAAATAAATGTAAATGAATAATGTTTTTTATTCAAGATATATTTCTTGGAGTTAAGGAATTCCATTACAATATTGACTGTAAACATAGGGAAATATTCGTACTATAAATTTATAATTTCATTCCTTAATAATTTTTCATCACAATATCATCTATTTTTCAAAATAATTAGTATTCATGAAAATGTTTTTTAACGAAGCACTAAAATCAACATCTCATAGATAACATTATTCAAAAAATAAAAAAAAAATTCCCCCTTTCAGTATATAATATCCAAATCTAAAATTGTTACCATAATGTAATATATTACACAAAATTTATAATCCTTGATGTGAAGATATCATATATATTTTTACAATATTACATGATAACATCAATGGATTGACAAATATTATTTCAGAAATAAGGATCCCTATATCCCTAATAACCATAATAAAATGATTTGATCATATATTATACTTCAAAAAATCAATATAATATTTATCCTTCAAATCATTTATGTAGAAACTAGGTCATACTAACAAATATATCACATTAGACAATTGTCAATATTGTACCTTTTTCACCATTTGGTCATGGTTTGAAGCCTTATGGCCTTGACAAATTTGTAGGTTTCCTCTTATATAATTTATTTTCATTTTCAAAAACATTAATATTCATAAAAATATGGTTAACATCCTCATTAGTAACATTAATCATCAAATCAAATTTTTTAGCCAAAATGTCATTCCATAAGACACATTACCAAAATTTACTAGCTCATTTATCTTAATAAACCACAAATAATTCAACCTCAAAAATCACTTAAACCATAAATGTTATCCTTAAATTAAAATTTATATTATCAAAATAAAATATCATTATTCCCATAATATCCATTTTACTAAAAACAAATTCTAAACCAAAGGTGTTTTTCCCGAAATATCATTAATCTGGTTAATCTTCCCTTACACAAAACTTCCAAAGGAGAATAAATGGATTTATAATTATGATCAACCTTAGTCTTATCGTAACAATTCACATTAGGATTAATCCAACATTAAACACCAATTGTCAGTTATCATCCTCTCAATGAAGTGCTTTCCAAAAATATAACATCATCACAAACTCACATTTTTGGGTTATCTGAACCAGTAAATGCTTGAGGAAAAACCAATATGGTGTAATAATTATATGTTTCATGATTCATATATCAATAATATAATTGATATGATAATTCTTACATAAAATTCCAAAATATCAATCAAAACATCAATCCTTGCACATCAACAATTTCAATACAATAGGAGCTTCCAATATATAGGATTTAACAGAAAGATTTTTGAAGTGGCAAAGATAATGCCTATATTCCCCACAAAAAAAGGAATTTATCAAAAAAATATTTCATAATAAAAAATATGTTCAATTCCTTCATTCTATTCATTTTTACTCAACCTTTTATTTATTTAAGGCCTTATTTTCTACACATAAATCATTTTCCCATTCCTTTGATAAATTCTCCAAGGTATATCTATTAACATTTTTGTCAGGGATGAAATTTTTTCTCCTTTCCTCCATCATCTACAGTAACCATTTTTTTCATTGAACTCTATCATTATATTTTTTTTGGGTGCTAGCAATTGGTTAAGATGAAATTTATTAATCATATTCCATGATAAATAATTTTGATTTATCAAAATATCATTCACTCTAGCATTCAGCCCATGTGCTTTCTCATAATCACTATATTATCATTAACATTTAATATTTACTTATTTATTCATAGTATCATCCATTATATCAAACCAAAATATTATATTATGAGATACAATGATCATAATGGGAAAACATAAAATATCATTCATAGGGTTTCAAAATCCTGAAACTTATTTTTTATACAATTAAAACATTAGTTTAACCTAGGGAATCCTTAGTTATTATCTATTGAAATACATCATAATAACTCATAATGAAAATTTATTTAAACCCAATCATATATCATAGGAGTTTCAAACCAAATCTGTATAAAAGTAATATGCACCATGCACAAAATTGATAGTCTATATATACTCAACCAAATATTTATGTGTTATTACCCCTATATGCATATGTTCTGATAGCACTTCCACTTATAGTATATAAACAATGATATATTTCTAGGAAATAAAGGTTATTTACACCATTATAAATTTATAGGATGTTATATTTTCCTTAGACTTATCCTAATTCTCATCATATAGCTGTTTCCCCTAATATTTGTCTAACAAAATAAATTTACCTTGTTTTCTCTAAATATTAACAGATGCCTTTTATAAAAAATTCACTGGTATCCTATATTTAGTGGTTTATTTGTTAAATTATACCTATATACCAATGATATCATCCTAATGGAATAAATATATGAATTTATTGGTAAACTAGATATGAACATGCCTCCCATTTTATATTGGAAATAATGTAGAGAACATTTTGAAATTAATTATTCTACAACCATGAACACATTCAATGACCCCATCTTCTTATCTTGAGGGGAACAAAATAAGGGTTGTCTCAAGTGCTCAGTAAGGGTATATAAAATGGAAGAAATCATAAATAAATAAGTCATAATCGATATTCTTTGTTAAATATCTGAAATCATGTTCTATTTAATCAATAATTTGACCATAAAGAATAATATGGTAGGAAAAATGATATTTAAATAATTATATATAAATAGTAACATGAACATGAAAAATTAACTTATATATTATAACTATTCAAATAATTACATGTAAATCCATAAAAAATTTCATAATGTTAAAATTCATAATTTAGGACAACATCAATTTACCATCAATTCCCCAAGCCATGTCATTTTTCATTTGTTGGTAAGTTATCACCCAAATAACTAAAATAGTTTATCTCGTCAGACCTATCAAATCGGCAATGGGCTACAGTGGGACCCTTCCATCACTAACTCCTAACAATTCATTTATAATATTAATGGATTGAACATAATCAATATAAACATTCTCATAAAAAACCACCATATTAAATATTTATTCATTTAATAATCAATTAATTTATCATGATAAAAAGTAATCTACAGTAACATAGAATATAGTACCATTATAACATTAACATATTGAATCATATTTAGAATAAAGGGTTTTTATTAATTATGAATATAAATAACTAAAAAATATTATGAAAAAAATTCAGTAGAAAAATAATCTTTTTACATTAAAATAGCTTTTCAAAACAAAAAATTTGTAAAATATCATGAAAATTGTATCTGCTTAAAATATCCCTAGAAACTTGTATTAGTAGCCTTTGAGAATTTATATGTGATTATTGTAGTAAATTACATATTTTCCATATATATTAAAAATTATACTTTTCACACTTTTTATAAATTCAAAAAAGTACTTAATTAAAAAATGATAAGATGATTCCATTTAAACAATTTTTTAAATAATAAATCATCGTTAAAATTGAATTAAAATAATCATTGTAGAATTGTAAAATAATTCATCAATGCATTAGTAGAAAAATGGACATGGAAGAAATTGAATCTTCAACCAAAGAGATAAATAATGAATATTTTCAATAAAAAAATATTTTAGTATCATCAGTACATAAATATTCAGACCAGAAAGTAAAACATGTAAATTATATTAATATCTATAAGGTAATAAATTTCATGAGTAACATTAGTGGTAAATCAAAATATTTCATCATTGGAAATGTAATAATAATTTTTACTAATAAAAAATTTGATTATAATTTAAAACACTTACTTATTTAGTATCATTTGAATATATATCCCCATGAAAGTAATAAGAATTGATTGATATATAAATCCCTATAACTTTTTTAATAAAAATAATAAAATAAATGACCACCTTTATCAACATGTGTTGTAAAAATTTGGGTAAATGTGATCCTTTTTTTTAGAAAGTGATTCTTTGAAAATGGGAAATCTCTCCAAAAATATGATCTCAAATAATTATTTTGACCACTTTATTGGTCCCAAGAATAATGTTGTTACCATAGGACACATGTTTAGTGGGAATATGATCCATTAAAAATTCAATATAGTATTTAATATTTATTTAATTACACATGTTTCATTAGCCATATAATTTAAATGAATATTTGGATTGATATTTTATCTCTATCATTGATTCTAAAATATGGGGTTCCTTAGGTGATACATAACCTTCTGTCATTCCCCAGAACCCCTTTTCTTTTTTTCCATTTTATTTTTGTTCTTTTATTCCTTCTTATTTTTTATTATTTTTAATTCTCCTTGGGATTACTAAAAATCCCATGGGGATCCACCCTTTGTGTTATTCAACTAATAGAGGTATATGGATATAATGGAGTGATAAGGAGAGGAAGATGTTCTACTACGAAGTTTGGGTTGCGCCAGATTTTCATGCAGAATGTTTGGATTGTGGATCAGACTAACACCTTAATAGTTTCTACATGGGAGTAGAACCATGTTAACGTGTTTTACACAAATCCTCATATAGTATTTTTCTGATTTAAAAAATCATTTGGGTTGTTGGGGACCCCAAGTGAGTCGATATGTTACATTTGTGAATAAATAGTGTTTTTCATGCCGTTTTGAGTGTTTCACATTCCGAGAAACCCATGTATATGGTTTTTGGTTCAATAAACTCATGAATATGTTATTTTTATTTGGGTAATATGATGTTTTTGGTAAACTTAACTTTTTATAGGGTTATGAAATGAGTGGTGGGATTCAAGGGTGTTATTGAGTACTCATTTTGACACATCGTATTGGGGTACATGGTCATGTAGGCCACACATATATTCGCCATGTAGACTAAATTCAATCTACGAATACATTTCTAGGATACGTACATGTCTAATTACATTTTTGGGTACACCATCTGGTATTACATGACATTTTTTCTTGAATTCTACAAGATGAGCGGGGATGCGATACACATGGAGGTAACTGTGATGGGGTAATCGCCATATATAAAGTCCACACACTATGATTTGGAGAAGTACTATAAAATTGGCCAATGGTTCTGGTGAAATGTGTATATTTGGAGTTGAAAAACATGTAGCCCTTGTGCATTATTTGTAATTTTATTTTCTTGGTCAACTTTTCTTATTATTTACACGAGTGTCAGAATTGGGAATATTAGTAGTATATTCTGAGTGTTTTTCAATCTATATCCTGACTATGCAATTATTATGACACTAAGAGGCCACCGAGGTAGTTATAGGGAATAATAGATATTATGAGTGGTATTTTTGTGAGGTTTGCTTTTAAAATACTCCAGTGGGTTTTGTTGTGACCTATGAAACCTCAGTGAAGGTGTGAGATCATTAGTTGGCATAGATTGTGGATGGTGGAAAATTTTGTTCGATGTTCTTTAAGATAGATCTAATATGTGTGGACTGAGTGATGTCTATATAGAGATATTGGTTTGTCCCTACATGATGAGATTAATTTATCATGGATAGTTCAGTAGAGATTTAACTCTTGTACCTAAGGAGGAGAGATACTAGAGCCTTTGGGTAGGGTTAGAACTATGGGGTGGAAGTTATAATGTTCTGGAATCGATTTTTAAAAAGAATCAACAAATAATCTATTGAACATTAATTATTAATAATTAATTAAAATGGGTAATTTATTTTTAATGTTTTCTAAACATGTATCATTGTTTATTTGGTAATATAATTGTTGTGCTGTTCAATAAACATTTTTTTATACCCATGGTTAGTTGATGATATCACACTCCCTAGAATTGAATGGTATTAGAAATTACCATAATCTATTAAGATTTTATCATGTTTTAAGATATGATATCACATCTGTAAAGACCTATAAATTTCCAGGAAATATTTTTATTAATTTCTTTGGAATTTTACGAGAACGTAGTTTCTGACGGCGCCTGATTCCGAGGCCCGGTGTGCTCAAAATCATTTTCCGATGTTTAGCTCGGGTACGTTCAGTGAGCAAACGAGCGGGTTTTTCAATCTTTTGAACTGTTGCTCGGAATCGAAATCTGAGGGCACCGATGGAACCGCAGTGCCGATAATTGCTTAAAAAGACCTTTTCCAGAGTTGCGTTTTCTCGGGAAGAGCTGTTTAGTTTTGTGGATAAAGACAGAAATAAAATTTGTGAAACTAATTTTATTTTTTTAAAGTGGTTAAAACCTAAGGATGGAGGTTGGGTGAACCAAACTACCTAAGTGAGGTTAAATGTGAGGTGGGGCCCACACGAACCCAACCCCTATATATTCCTTAAACCAACTCTAACTCCCCCATTAAGTGGGTGACCTCTCATATTCCTTAACCCCTTAATCCTCCATTTAATGACTTAAAGTTAATCACTTAATTTAATTATTTATTTGAATTTCAAACGGATGACATGGGTAATAAAATAAGAGAAACATGTATTTTATTATGTTGTTAGCTTGGTGAGAGGATTTTGGAAAAAGCTCTAAGGCTTTAAGATCTTCTTCTTCTTCATTAAAGAACGCGTAGAACGCCGATCTCCGACCAAGAACGCTGAAACCTCAGAGATTGACTACGCGACACCGTTTACCGCGACGCTGTCAATTCTGCTCTCTGCGACGGCGATAGAAGCCTTCCTCGGAGATCAACAAACGCCAACAATCCTCTTCTTTCGCAACGATCAAATCCGCGATGTCCCTTTCCACGACAAATATCATTCAACGACAATGCTTGAGGTAGTGGATTTATTGTTGTTGTTATATGTGAATTCTTCCGTCGTCGTTCCTCGTTACAAATTGGACCCATTGCTATCGATTATCGGGAGGGGGCCAGACCGCACAAACACGGCCGACCCTCCTCCCTTATCTTTGTGTTGTTGTGGTTCGAAGGAATGTGACGCGGTGGAACGGCACCACGTGGGTTCATGCAGCAAGTATGCGCGGCGCCGGCACATGACGCCTGAGAATCACGAAAATACTGTGGCCGCAGCGAGGCCGCAGCGGAGAGGCACGATGTCATCGCGTCGCGCCGTTCGGACCAAGGCCGCGGTTGGGGCCACGGCGGAGCAGGGATCGGCGGCCAATTCCTGGCCGATGGCGTCGGAGCAGGGGGACCGGTCCGCGCCGGCCCTGTGGTGCAGTAGTCGGCCAGCCGGAGCGAGCCGGCCGGTCAGGGGGAGAACTGGGGGTTCGAAACCCCTGACTGGAGACAGGAGCGGCCACCACGTGGGCCCCGCGTTAATTGAGACAGGGGGGCAGTGCCCCCCCCCCCTTGACCGCGAGCTCCGTGTAACTGAGCTGGCCAGCAGCCCGCCAGCGCGCCGGGCCGGGCTGTGCCCATGTGGGCCGGACTCGGACCCGTTTCGGGTCGACCCGGTTTGGGCCGACCCAGGGGGTATCGGGTCGGGTCAGTACAGGCCCAAAACGCCCATTTTCGGTCCTCTTACAGTATTTTGACCATATCTTGGGCTACGGACCTCCGATCGATGCACCGTCAGCTGCGATGTGATCCTTGGATCGAGAAAATCGTTTTGGTATATTGCACTCAGGGTTTCGGAGAAAGTTGGGTATGGCCAGGTTGGTTCGAACACAAAACCAACCGGGCCCTCGGAGCGGAAACGCTTGTATCTTGAGTTCCAGACGTATGATTGATGTGTCGTCAACTTTGTTGGATTCATTATGATGAGACGGAACTTTTGGAATACTTTTCCTGAGGTTTGGATGCAGTTGGGTAGTGTACGGGATGGATTGAACCCGAAATTCAATCGGGCCTCTAGAACAGAAAATCTGATAACTTTCAGACTGGAAGTCCGTTTGACAAACCGTCAGCGGCGTTGGAGATCACGTTGATAAACGGTCCCTATGAGTATACTCTATGAGGGTTCGAGGTACAGTTGAGATATGGATGGTTTGTTTCGCAAATGAAACCAACCGGGCCCCTAGGACAGAAAGGATAATAACTCACAGACCGGGCATCCGATTGACGTGCCGTATGTAGCTTTGAGACCCCTATGACGAGGCGGTCCTTTGAGATACTTCTTCGTGGGACTTTGTGATACTTGGAGTATCGACCAGTATCTCGTGGAGTGGACCCTTCTGGAGACGAGCGTACGGAGTACGGAGACTGTGTAGCCGGCTGAGACCTGACGACTGCATGACCGACTCGACTTGGAGTGAGTCGACTAACCCAGTGGACAGAGCACAACTGTGTTTGGGTGCAAAACCATGGTGGACAGAGCACTACTGTGTTTGGGTGTAGTCCCACGGTACTCGTCCGGAGAGTAACTCTGCAGGCTATTAGGGGGGATGCACTACTGTGTTTGGGTGGCAGACCCCGGTGGGGAGCACTACTGTTTTTGGGTGACTGACCCGCGGTACTCAACAAGAGGAGTACCTCAGCAGTCTTATGTCAGTGAGTAGTACCTCGAAGTCGTGACAGGATCACTGTACACTCCAGATACGGGGTTCTTCAGTAGTTACAGTTTCGATAATGAAAATCCTGGTTTGAGCTTAGTCAATGACCTTTCTGTTTACCTCATGATTGAGATGGGTCACTTGATAACATAGGTGTATGTATGGGCATATACCGAGGTAGTGGTTATCCTTTGATTTCATAACCATTGTGTTTCCTCATGATTGAGATGGGTTACTTGATAACTTAGGTATAAGTATGTGCTTATACCTAAGTAAGGGAAATCTATTGAGATCCTACTTTGTGGTTATCCTTGTTTGATTTAGTGAGACCTTGAGGGTCTCGGGGTCCCTACTGAGTATCGTATACTCACCCCTTCACGGGATATGCCCGCACTTCATTGTGTTTGTTACAGACGTCATGCAGCGCTGACAGAGGCTGAGTGTTCAAGGACTGGATGGTACCCAGAGGTGGACCTCAAGACGAGTTAGTATCCGGAGGTGGACTTCACGATGGGAATGCAGTTTCTGACGGCGCCTGATTCTGAGGCCCGGTGTGCCCAGAATCATTTTCCGAAGTTTAGCCCGGTTACGTTCATTGAGCGAACAAGCGGGTTTTTCTATCTTTTTAACCGGTGCTCGGAATTGAAATCTGAGGGCACCGATGGAACCATGGCGCTGGTAATTGCTTAAAAACACCTTTTCCAGAGTTGCGTTTGCTCGGGATGTGTTTTTAAGTTTTTTGGATAATGACTTCCGAGAAATAAAATTTGTGCAACTATTTTTATTTCATTAATGTGGTAAAAACGTAAGGATGGAAGTTGGCTGAACCTAACTACCTAAGTGAGGATAAATGTGAGGTGGGGCCCACACGAACCCCACTCCTTCACATTCCTTAAACCTACTCTAACTCTCGCATTAAGTGTGTGACCTCTCATGTTCCTTAACCCCTTAAACCTCCATTTAATGACTTAGGTTTAATTACTTATGTTAATTCTTTATTTGAATTTCAAACAGATGACATGGGTAATAAAATAAGAGAAACACTTATTTTATTATGGTGTTAGCTTGTTGAGAGGATTTTGGAAAAATCTCTAAGGCTTGAATATCTTCTTCTTCTTCGTTGAAGAACGCGATGAACGCCGGTCTCCGACGAAGAACGCCGAAACCTCGGAGATCGACTACGCGATGTCGTGTACCGCGACGCCATCAATTCTCCTCTCTGCGACGGTGAGAGACACCTTCCTCAGAGATCAATAAATGCCAACGATCCTTTTCTTCCGCGACGTCCCTTTCCGTGACAAATATCGTTCGACGACAATGCTTGAGGTAAGGGATTTATTGTTGTTGTTATACGTGAATTCTTTCGTCGTCGTTCCTCGTTACAAATTGGACCGCTTGCTATCGATTAACGGGAGGGGTCCGGACCCCAAATACATGACCTACCCTCCTACCTTATCTTTTTAATGTTGCGGTTCGAAGGAAAGTGACGTGGTGCAACAGCACCGCCTGGGATCATGCGGCAAGGATGCGCGACACCGTCGCGCCACGCCGGAGAATCACGAAAACACCGCGGCCGGAGCGGGGCCGCGACGGAGGGGCACGGCGTTGTCGCGCCGCGCTGGTCAGACCAAGGCCGTGACAGAGAAGGGACCAGCGGAAAAGTTCTGGCCACGTCCATGTGGGCCGGACCCAGACCCGGTTCGGGCCGACCTAGGGGGTCTCGGGCCGGGTCTGTCCGGGCCCGAAACCCCCATTTTCGGACCTCTTCTGGTCTTTTGCACATATATTGGGATATGGACCTCCGATCGACACACCGTCAGCTGCGATGCGATCCTTGTATCTAGACGGTCGTTTCGGTATATTACACTCAGGGTTTCGGAGAACTTTTGGTACGACAGGGTTAGTTCGAACACAAAACCAATCGGGCCCTCGGAGCGGAAACGCTTATATCATGAGTTTCGAACGTCCGATTGACGTGCCGTTGACTTTGATTGATTCCTCTTGATGAGACGGATCTTTTGGAATACTTCTCCTAAGGTTTGGATGTAGTTGGTCAGTGGTCGGGTTGGATTGAACTCGAAATTCAATCGGGCCTCTGGAACGGAAAAGCTGATAACTTTCAGACCAGACGTCTGTTTGACGAACCGTCAGCAGAGTTGGTGATCAAATTGAGTAACAGTACCTATCAGTAAACCCTATGAGATTTCGGGGTATAGTTGAGATACAGCCGGGTTGGTTCGCACACGAAACCAACCATGCCCTTGGGACAGAATGGCTAATAACACACAGACTGGGCGTCCGATTGACGCGTCGTCTATTGCGTTGAGATCCTTATGACTAGGCGGTCCTTTGAGATACTTCTTAGTGGACTTTGTGATACATGGAGTATTGACCAGTAGATTATGGAGCGGACCCTCCCGGTGACGCGCGTACAGAGTACGGAGACCGTGTATCCAGCTGAGACCTGACGACTGCTTGACTGACTCGACTTGGAGTGAATCGACTAGCCCACTGGATGGAGCACTACATTGTTTGGGTGCAGACCCATGGCGGACGGAGCACTATTGAGATTGGGTGCAGACCCGCGGTACTCGTCCGAAGAGTACCTCTACAGGCTATTAGGGGGGATGCACTACTGTGTTTGGGTGGAAGATCCCAGCGGGGAGCACTACTGTGTTTGGGTGGCTAACATGCGGTGATTAACAGGAGGAGTACCTCAGCAGTCGTAGGTTAGTGAGCAGTACTTCGGAGTCGTGACAATAACACTGTACACTCTAGAGATGGGGCTCTTCAGTAGTTACGGTTTCGATAATGAAAATCCTGGTTTGAGCTGAGTCTATGACCTTTCGGTTTACCTCATGATTGAGATGGGTCACTTGATAACTTAGGTGTATGTATGGGAATATACCTAGGTAGAGGTTATCTGTTGATTTCATAACCTTTGTGTTTCCTCATGATTGAGATCGGTTACTTGATAACATAAGTATAAGTATGGGCTTATACCTATGTAAGGGTTATATATTGAGATCCTACTTTTTGGTTATCCTTGTTGGATTTTTTTAGACCTTTAGTGTCTCAGGGTCCCTGATGAGTATCATATACTCACCCTTGCACAGGCTATGCCCGCACTTCGTTGTGTTGGTTGCAGAAGTCGGGCAGCGCTAATAGAGGCCGAGTATTCGAGGACTGGATGGTACCTAGTGGTGGACCTCACGACGAGTAAGTATCCAGAGGTGGAATTCACGACGAGACGTCACATAGAGGAGGTTGATGGGCTAGAGAGTTGTGGAGGATATCTGTACCTACCTTTCAGGTAGGATCCGTGGTGGACGATCCAGGAGTGGCGCTATCTATACCTACCCTCCAGGTAGGATCCGAGGAGGACGACCCAGTAGCTGCTTCCATTCTTCCATATGTTTGTCTTTTTCTGTTATAAATTTTGTTCAGTTGTAGCTGTACTTTCGATTGGGTTTGTATTCTAGACCATTTACTTTTCAGCACTTCCTTTTGTACATAGTGTATTACTTCTTCTTGTACTCTGTGGTTTTTTGTTTACTTTTATAAAGGCAATGCCTTCCCAGTTATCATGAATTACGCCTTTGGTGCTAGTCGCCAGCCCCTAGCCTAGGGAAGGAGGGCTTGGGGTAGTCATGGCACGGGCCCCGAGGACGGGTCATGAAAAATTGGTATCAGAGGGGTCGGTTCTACCGCAGAAAATATGACTATGATCGTTCTTTTCTGTGAAGCAATAGTGTTAAGGTTACCGAGTGTGGTATTCAGATCAGGGAGTCCAGTGTTGGTGTGGCGGCCGACGTATCCATACACCAGGACCCTGACTACTGATTTCTAACTTTGTGCATGAAAACACTGATTGCGTGTGTGTTTCCAAAAAGATTAAAAGTCAGCTCAAACCAGGTCAGCTCACCAGGTATAAATCATTTGACCGCGTCGCATCTGTTCAGGATGTCCGCCGCTGACAGTCAGTTAGAGTTCTGAGATAGTACACGATGACGGTCCACCGAGCGACGAGGCTCCGGTGCGGGGCTTCTTTTTCTATTTTGGAACCCTCATGTGGTGTACCAGCAGCACCACCACCTGTTGGGAAGGATATGCCACCAGCCATACTAGCGAACTGTGCACGCTGGCAGAGCGCATTGCACGAGTTCCAGTAGTAGAGGCCTCCGAGGTTACGAGGTGAGGTAGATTCCCAAACAGCAGAGCACTGGCTGGAGGTGATTACTAGAGTTTTACGCCAAGCTGAGACATTAGTAGTGTGGATGGTGTACTTGGATACTAGTGTTTTCCAGTGAATGACATTGAGGATGGTACGCATAGTGATGAGGCTTCAGTATGTGGACCGATGCCTGAGATAGTGCCTTCGGGTAGTGTTCCAGCTATACATCACTACCTGTTGTTCAGCAGTTACAACTGGCGGTATCGGTATGTGACACATGTAGACTTAATACCTTACACGTGTTCCAACATCAGATACCCTCAAGTTCCGAGGCGAGCCCAACTCACAGGCGGTTGAGGACTGGCTTGAGGAAGTGGCTGAGAGTTTTCTAGAGCTTATACAGCTTCGACAGGACGACATGTCGGTAGGTGAGAATTCATCAGGGTGTACCAATCGTTCATGGTACTTGATGAGTACAATATGATCAGTGCCTTAGAGATCGGATCTCGGAGTGAGGTGTGTTTAAAGGATATCTGAGTAAGCACTCTTTCCTCTATGCATTCCTACTTATGTTAGGGTGCTAGAGAGAACCTTTGTGGTTGAATGTTCTTTGGCTGATCAGTTATAGCTAGTGAATGTTAGCAGTGGGAAGATGCGAACTGCCGTCAGTCCCAGAGACTTGGACGTGTAAAATGATTCAATAAGAGGAAGTTTCAAGGAAGGATGAATCTACAGAGTAGCAGAAATGGAAGCAGAGATAGTAGAGCATCATTGCATGGTGTAGTTTTTGACATGTTACAATCAACCGCCTTTGTAGTCCCCGCTAGGCTCAGGGAGCTGGAGGGCAGGGGAAGAGAGTAGCTGCATGCGGTCAAGGAGTGTGACCCAATGGCTCTAAGAATGATTCTAGGGATAGTCTATGTCCACTACTAGCTGTCTTAGTAACAAACGTAGATATGAATCATTCCTTCCTTCCACTAATCTTGTCCCAGACCTAGAGTTTCTGGTAAGTCGTAGACTTGACCCTCACGTCTGGAGATACCTTGGGAGGAGACTCGATAATCACACTTACTCTGACAGTGTGATATGACCCACGGGGAGAGATTTTCATTTGGAATATCTTGGTGGCAGCGTCGATGCCTTACGATGTTGGTCTGAGTATGAATTGGATCCACAGTTCATACACAAATTGACGGTATTAGGAAAACGTCGGGATGGGTATTCCTTGGTCGGTGAAAAAGAAACCCCAGGAAGCATAGGATTAACTCTTTCATAGGAAGGTGTAGCCGATTAATCTTGAATCATCCAATTTCACGCACGTGGCAGCATGAGTATTGAGTTTCAGTTCCAATCAAGAGGGGACTAGTTCCAGGCATATAGGCCTTTGATCTTTGTGCTACCAGCATCCTTGTTGTTGATGTTGTTTTTGTTGTTGTTTGTGGTTGTTTTGTGTCTTGTACTACGAGCTGCAGTATTAAAAGTCACTTATCTTTGTGACGTTTACTTACCTTCCCTTTTTGGTTTGATTGATACTAAGAGATTCCGGTTAAAAACTATTGACTTGACCCTCACTTTTGATATTATTACTGGAGGAGACCCAGTGACCACACACTGATGCCGACAGTGTGACTCAACCCTTGGAGGCGAGAGTAACAGTTGGATCTCTTGGTAGTAGCGTTGAGGCCTTACGATGTCATCCATGGCATGGATTAGTGCCATTCATGACAGGATTGACTGTTTTAGGCAAAGAACATGGTTCATCCAGGGGATGAGATCAGATTTCTCTTATCGGCAAAGAAGAAATCTTAGAAGCTCTTATGGGACCAGAGATGGTCCAGGCCATGACAGAGAAGGTACAGGTCATCCAGGAGCGGATGAGGATAGCTTCGAGCTGACAATATGTCTTATGTTGATAGGAGACAGAACCACTGGTATTTGAGGATGGAGACCACGTTTTCTTACGGGTCACACCTCAACGAGGTCTATGGAGATTTGGCCAAGGTGGAATGTAATCTTCGAGGTTCAGCAGACCTTTTTAGGTGCTCTGCATGGTAGGTGAGGTGGTTTACCGCTTGACCCATCCACCTCAGTTGCACCAGGTGCACGATGACTTACACGTATCTCAACTAAATAGATACGTGCATGACTCTTCACACATCTTAGACCTCATGAAGTAGGATGTCGAAGATGGGGCCACTTTTGTGATGGGGTGACTTTTTCGGGGGTCCAGTAGAGGTTGAGGATCGACAGGAGCGGGTCCTATGTGGACAGTTGATTCCTATTTTGCACTTTCATTGGGAGCACAAGAACCTCCAGGTGGGCACATGGGAGAATAAGGCTCAGATTCATGCTCTGTACCACTTTAGTATCCCTAGTTTGTGTTAAAGCTTTACGGGGACGTAAAACCCTGAGGTGGTAGTAATGTAAAGACCCAGAAATTTCAAGGAAATTTTTTTCTTAATTTCTTTGGAATTTTACGAGAACGCAGTTTTTGAAGGTGGCCGATTCTGAGGCCCGGTGTGCCCGGAATCATTTTCTGAAGTTTAGCTCGGGTACCTTCAGTGAGCGAACGAGCGGGTTTTTCTATCATTTGAACTGGTGATCGGAATCGAAATCCAAGGGCACTGATGGAACTGCAGTGCCGGTAATTGCTTAA
Source organism: Viscum album (assembly GCA_963277665.1). NCBI lineage: Eukaryota > Viridiplantae > Streptophyta > Magnoliopsida > Santalales > Viscaceae > Viscum > Viscum album. Next base: position 318,280,627 of record OY728148.1, read on the forward strand.
AAAGACATTTTCCAGATTCGTGACTGCTCGGGAAGAGTTGTTTAGTTTTGTGGATAAAGACTTCCGAGAAATAAAATTTGTGCCACTAATTTTATTTCTTTAAAGTGGTGAAAACCTAAGGATGGAGGTTGGGTGAACCAAACTACCTAAGTGAGGTTAAATGTGAGGTGGGGCCCACACGAACCCAACCCCTATACATTCCTTAAACCAACTCTAACTCCCCCATTAAGTGGGTGACCTCTCATATTCCTTAACTCCTTAACCCTCCATTTAATGACTTAGGTTTAATTACTTAAGTTAATTCTTTATTTGAATTTCAAACGGATGACATGGGTAATAAAATAAGAGAAACACTTATTTTATTATGTTGTTAGCTTGTTGAGAGGATTTTGGAAAAAGCTCTAAGGCTTGAAGATCTTCTTCTTCTTCGTTGAAGAACGTGAAGAATGCTGGTCTCTGATGATGAACGCCGAAACCTCGGAGATCGACTACGCGACGTCGTGTACCGCGATGCCATCAATTCTCTTCTCCGTGACGGCGAGAGACGCCTTCCTCAGAGATCAAAAAAAGCCAATGATCCTCTTCTTTCGTGACGATCAAATCTGCGACGTTCCTTTCCGCAAAAAATATCGTTCGACGACAACGCTTGAGGTAGGGGATTTATTGTTGTTGTTATACGTGAATTCTTCCATCGTCGTTCCTTGTTACAAATTGCACCGCTTGATATCGACTAATGGGAGGGGTCCGGACCGCACAAACACATCTGAACCTCCTCCTTTATCCTTGTGTTGTTGCGGTTCGAAGGAAAGTGATGCGGTGCAACGGCACAGTGTGGGATCATGCGGAAAGGATGTGCGGCGCCATCGCACCGTGCCGGAGAATCACGAAAACACCGCGGACGGAGCGGGTCCGCGGTAGAGGGGCTTGACGCCGTCGTACCGTGACATTTGGACCAAGGCCGCGACTGGGGCCATGGCGGAGCAGGGACCGGTGGCCAATTTCTGGCCACCGGCGTCGGTGTAGGGGGACTGGCCCGCGCCGGTCTCGTGGTGCAGCAGCCGGCCGGCCGGAGCAGGCCGGCAGGTCAGGGGGGGGGGGGGGACCGAGGTTTCGAAACCCCCGGCTAGAGAGATGAGTGGCCCCCACATGTGGATCGCGTTAATTGAGAGAGGGGGGGTAGAGTGCCTCCCCTTGATCGCCAGCTCAGTGTAACCGAGCTGGCCAGCGAACCGCCAGCGCGCCGGCCGGGACCGAAACCCCCATTTTCGGACCTCTTCCTGTCTTTTGCCCATATCGTGGGATACGGACCTCTGATCGATGCACCGTCAACTGCAATACAATCCTTGGATAGAGACGGTCGTTTCGGTATATTACACTCAGGGTTTCGGAGATGTTTGGGTACAGCTGGGTTGGTTCGAACACGAAACCAACCGGGCCCTCGGAGCGGAAACACTTATATATTGAGTTCTGGACGTCCGATTGATGTGTCGTCAACTTTGTTGGATTCCAATTGATGATATGGAACTTTTGGAATACATCGCCTGATGTTTGGACGCATTTAGATAGTTTCTGGGTTGGATTGAACCTAAAATTCAACCAGGCCTCTGGAACGGAAAAGCTGATAACTTTCAAACCGGATGTCCGTTTGACGAACTGTCAGTGGCGTTGGTGGTCAAGTTGAGAAACGGTCTCTATTAGTATACCCTATGAGATTTCGGGGTACATTTGAGATACGGCCGGGTTGGTTGGCACACGAAACCAACCGGGACCCTGGGATTGAAAGGCTAATAACTCACAGACTGGGCGTCCGATTGACGTGCCGTCTATTGCGTTGAGTCCCCTATGACGAGGCGGTCCTTTGAGATACATCTTCGTGGGAATTTGTGATACATGAAGTATCGACCAGTAGCTCGTGGAGCAGACCCTCCCGGAGACGAGTGTACGGAGTACGGAGACTGTGTAGCCGGCTGAGACCTGACGACTGCTTGACTGGCTCGACTTGGAGGGAGTCGACTAGCCTAGCAGACGAAGCACTACTTTGTTTGCATGCAGACCCATGGCGGATGGAGCACTACTGAGTTTGGGTGCAGACCCGTGGTACTTGTCCAGAGAGTACCTCTGCAGGCTATTAGGGGGGATGGACTACTATGTTTGGGTGGCAGACCACAGCGGGGAGCACTACTGTGTTTGGGTGGCTGACCCGCGGTACTCGATAGGAGGAGTACCTCAGCAGTATTAGGTTAGTATGTAGTACCTCGGAGTCGTGAAATGATCATTGTACACTCTAGAGATGGGGCTCTTCAGCAGTTACAGTTTCGATAATGAAAATCCCAGTTTGAGATGAGTCTATGACCTTTGTGTTTACCTCATGATTGAGATGGGTCACATGATAACATAGGTGCATGTATTGGCATATACCTAGGTAGTGGTTATCCGTTGATTTCATAACCATTGTGTTTCCTCGTGATTGATACGGGTTACTTGATAACTTTGGTATAAGTATGGGCTTATTCCTAAGTAAGGTTTATCTATTGAGATCATACTTTGTGGTTATCTTTGTTGGATTTAGTGAGACCTTGAGGGTCTCAGGGTCCCTATTGAGTATCGTAACTCACCCCTGCACGGGCTATGCCCTCACTTCGTTGTGTTGGTTGTAGATGTCGGGCAGCGCTGACAGAGGACGAGTGTCCGAGGACTGAACGGTACCAGGAGGTGGACCTCACGATGAGTCTGTATCTAGAGGTGGACTTCACGACGAGACGTCACAGAGAGGAGGTTGACGGGCGAGAGCGTTGTGGAGGCTATCTGTACCTACCCTTCAGGTAGGATCCGTGGTGGATGATCCAGGAGCTACACTATCTGTACCTACCCTTCATGTAGGATCCCAGGAGGACGACCCAGGAGATGCTTCCATTCTTCAAGCTGTTTGCCTTTTTCTGTTGTAATTTTGTTCAGTTGTAGCTGTACTTTTGATTGGGTTAGTATTCTGGCCCATTTACAGTTCAGCACTTCCTTTTTTACTTATTGTATTACTTCCTCTTATACTCTATGATGTTTTGTTTACTTTTATAAAGGAAATGCCTTCCCAGTTATCGGGAATTACGCCTTTGGTCCTAGTCGCAAGCCCCAGGCCTATGGAAGGCGGGCTTGGGGTAGCCACGACACGGGCCTCGAGGATGGGCCATGACAACATCATACCAATTGATCATAAATGAGTTAAATTTCAAGGATTCATTCAAAACCTTTTTATTAACATTTATTATTGGTGATTTGAGGATATTTTTATAGAAGTGGGATGTAATTCGATCATTTTTAAACTTTTTGGCTTTTATATGTCCATATGTGGCATATTATTTTTATATACAATCGAGTAATATTTAAATAAAATAATTATTGAAAATAAATTTTATTTTAAATTATTTGGTTTGATAAAGATCCTCTACTTCCAACCATTTTCCCACATTCATTTTTTCCCCATTCATTTTTTTATCAAAAATCACTTCATTAAAAAAGCTTTACACACAAAATTATAAATTAACTTATTCGAATTGAGAAAATGGTTTTTTAATTGAAATGGTTATAAAATTATATTTTTATATTGTGCATTTAATGATAATATATTTCAATAAAATTATTGTTCAAGAACTGTATGATTTTTTATATAATTCTACTCTATTATATGTTATATGAATTTATTCCCTTTTAAAATTTAAAATATGATATACATTATCCAAAACCTTGTATAGATAGTTGGTCAAAGGGGAGAAAAGTAACCTAATTGAATATTTATTGTGAGTAAGATTTATTTTACCTCCCTTCTTTTAAAATAATATGAATTCTACAATAATTTGTTTTATGTTACCATTGTTGATGGTGATTCATGTTTTGTTCCTATATATGGAATAGGTTACTAAATAATGCATGTTATATAAGTATAGTTATATCATTAATGTATCCTTATAGTAATTACATTATTATTATTAGTAGAAACAAAAATAATTTATAAAAATTTATGTCATGAATTATATGTTTTTTCTTTTTCAAAGACAATTTTTTTCGTTGAAATAGATCCCAAATATTCATTCATATATAAAATTTGAATCCCCTTTATATTAATGTGTTTTATAAATTTTATATTAAATGATCATGTTTTACCATATATTATTGTTTATATTCCATTAAATGATTTTTTTTCGTTCACTTATATATCATCTTAATGATAGATATATCATAGTAATATTTTTTCTGAGTAGTTTTTTCAACCTGTGGTGGATAGAACAATGAAATATGTTTTTCTGATATTTCCCTGACTAGATATATTCTATTCCGAGTTTCCATAATGGACATGCTAGAAGATTCTCCAAGTATATATATATATATATTCTTCCCTTTTCCTATAAAAGGATATATATATTAACTTGTTATTAATTATTTCTATATTAATTATACTTAACAATAGGAATTTGTTCAATGATTCCTTTAATTTGATGCCAACATAGTCTGGAGGGTTTTCCACTCAATCACATTCACCCCAGCCTTGTGTTTCTTTTGATACTCTTCTTAACAGTGTTTTTTGACGAACACAAGGGTTGGTCTTCCCCTTTTACTCAATTATATTTCTTCTTATTTAGTTCTATAGTCATATCTTGATTTAGATGTATTGATTCATCCTCAGGTTTTCTTCAATAATAAATCTTGATATCATTATCTTCATGATTGGATGTGGTTCTTATCTATATAATTAATCATTTATGACCTCCAAGTCTTATTATTGATAATTTATTAACAACATAATTGAAGACATTTATTTTTATGTCTCATGTATTATCATTATTAGTTTTTTTAGTTCTTTCTACTGGCCATTCTATCCCCTGTATCACTGATCTTCACACATACCTTATTTCCCTTGATGTTTTTATGAGACCCCACTTTCATCTAAGCGGATGTGAAAACAATTTCATGGTTCACAGATTTCTTCAGGTTTAATTCATTTTTGTTAACTCTATTATTGTGGGTGTATTTGGTTGTTATTCCCTTTAGTCATTACATAATACCCTAATGTATTCTTCTAATAGTAGTTTCCTTATTCCATTATATTTATTATCTTCACATAGTTCGATGGTATAATAATATTGATATACATTTGGGGTAGCATTATAACAGACTCGAAGGAGGATATCTTCTCTAGAGAATATGTTCTTTGGTGATTTTATTACATTTTATAGTCTAATAATGTGTAATGGTGGTGGTATGATGGGATGTAATGTGAGAACTATTGGTTGTTTGAATTTTTTGGGTACTCTTGTTTCCTTGAAATGAATCCTTCTAATATTGGAATCATTCGATAATGTTGGGATCACTACAATCGTTATAGTGTTCTAGTTGATTATTTTTGTTAAGTCATTCATGGATAAAATAGTATATCATAAGGATGATGAAGCTTGATGGTGGTGAGTGGTGTTGTTAGTAGTGAATAATGGTTCAATTATAGATTGAATATTAATGGGGTCCTAGCCTAGTTATGCATGGTTTTATGATTGAATATGGTTCCCTCTTTCACTATATTTCTTTCCAACCATGATCAACCCAGATCACATGATACAATAAAATCGATCAGTTAAAGTATCCATAATTTGAATTTATAATTTGGTTATATTTTTTTGAATCATTAAATTTTTTGAAGGTTTTATAGTTATTATGGGATAGTTACCACAGACCCAAACCCAAAAAATATATTTCCAATAAAACAAAAAAATGAATTTTATAGGGCATTACCATAAAAAGGTCTATCAAGTTATTGAACCTATCTATATTGGGAGTCAAAGGTTACAATAAATACTATTATATGAAATTATTCACTATTAATGGTTAACATTATTTAATATATAATTATATATATATATATATATATGTGTGTGTGTGTGTGTGTGTGTGTGTTTCAATTTTCATGAATACACTTTTTCATCAATTTTTGAGTTAAGAATACTATAGTTAATTTAATGTTGAGTACTTCTTCTCACACCATTAATGGGTACAATTGTAGAAATACAGTATCACGTACTCGATTTTAATTAAAAAGTTATATGTAACCTATTTTGTGATCATCCTTTTGGTTTCCATAAACATACATAGATTTCATCTGGTCATTAGATACTTTATAAAAAAATGGTAACATTTGGTTGGATGCATATATTATAATATCACCCATTCTTTAATATTTATGAGTTGTCATCTGGGTTATGTATTTAAATTTCTTATAGATATATGTACATCCATGTTTTAATCTACTGAAGTTATTATTATTACTTAATATTTTCCATCATTTATTGTAGGTTTTTTGATATCATAGAAAAACATGGTACATACATTATTTGGGTAAGACTGGTAGTGAAATTTGCTCATGTCATATTATTAGTAAACATATCATGAAAATTATTTTTCATTGATATTTATTGAATTATTGTTCCTTTCACCTTCCCATAGGTAATAGAGTGTTCCTTATGATGGCCTTGTATTTCTTGATAAGATAACTATTTTTCACTTTATAACCATCAAAATTCATTTTAGAAAAATTGAAAATTATATAACTATATTCTTATTTGTGGAGATTATTTTTTATTTTTTTCTAACATAATTTTCATAATGATTATTAATTTTAATATGTATATATATATAAAATAATTGGATATTGTGTGTGAACTTCTTGAGAATATGTTCTATTATTCGTTAATATTTAATAAATTAACCACTAGTATAATTTATGGTTTAATGTAACCCTCTTATATTGTAATTGATTTATATATATCCATGTGAGTAATTATTTGAGTGGGGGATATTTTTTAATATCAATGGTAAAAATATGATTATAATAATTATTTCACAACATGATATATACAGTTCCATGTGTTTTTATTATTTTAATACATGTTATTGATTCCAAGGGGCTCAATATTTCCAACTCGTATACTAGAGGATCTCAAAATATTGAAAATTCTAGATTAAAAAATCTCAGAAAATATACCATTACGAGTTTTATCAACTTGATTCATTCTATATTTTATCAAATATTTATCATGATATTTTTGTTTATAAGATATTCTATCAAAGGATGTGTTTGTTTTAGTGACCATGAACCAATAAACATTGTTACTTTTTATTACTAGATCATATAATATACATCTATTATCACATCCTAGATTTTAAAACTTAATAACATAATGTGGTGATATACATATAATACTTTTATCCTTAATCTATTATAGTAGTTCTAAGATATTATGATAACATAGAGTTATTGTGATGAAATTATTAAATATATAACATATGGCCTAGATACATCACACTGATGATATATAATTTATGTTTAGATAGAAAATTTCGGTGGCTCATAATCGTTGAAAGTTACTCATATGAAAATTCACGTGATTAACTATAAGAATGGGGTTTAAGATGAAATACCCACAAATAATAACATTTTCTTTTATATTTCTTTTTTAGATGTTCTTATATATAATCATGTGTTTTAGTTCTAAACATGATATAACATCTAATCTATTCCATTACTCAAATGAAATGTAGCCTGATGAAAACCATGGCGTATTTACCCATTTTTATGTATTGTTTTTTTGTTCCATTACTTTTAAAATAGTATTCTTATATTATTAAGAATATGATTTATCAAATCAAAATTTATGAATAATATACCTTTAACCCTTTTATTGAAATGGATGTTTAGTTTATATCCTTGGTCATGGTAGTTTCAATAAATGTTAAATTTTATGAATTAAATGGATGAAATACCATGGAATATGGATGATGACTTATTTATTAATACTTATTATTGAGATATCTTTTCATATAGGATTTATATTACACAGTGATAATTTTTAGGATGTTTGTAGTTACTATTTCCAAAATTTCTCTAATGGGTTCAAGATGTGTTTCCATATTGGTATATTGGTGTAAGAATTCGTTCTACAGTCACTATGAAAAGAACCAACATGATATCATGTAATGATTATCCAGAATCTCATATATATATATATATTCTATAAAAATATTAATGGTTTGACGTTTCTTGTACATTATGCATCAAAAAAGAGAATCCTATTTTTTATTTATATAATTTTATTATAACTATAATTTCAATTGTATGTAATTTTCATATGTGATATTATTATTATAATATTCCCAATTTTTTTCATTTTCCACTAAGATAATTTTATCCTCATAACTCTAACGATCTAGATATATATTCTATATACAATCTTGTGATGAATTTTTTCATTTTTATTTCATGAATATGATGATTGGGGATTTATTTTATAGGACCATTGCAATGAATTTGCGGATATACTTAGAGGGTTTCTCATTTCACCCCTCCAATAAGGTTATTAACATTAATGGTCATGTTAATACCACTAAAATATTCTAAATCATTTACCATATTAAAAATATGTTTGATAACGTTAGTGACATTGGTGAAAAGTAGAAATCAAATCAAAAATAAAATATTCCTAGTATTTATTTATTTATTTAATGGATTATAAAATATGATATATGATCCTAATATTGGATTCAGAACCATTTCATTGAGTTTAAATGGAAACATTTTAAATGATAATTACAACTATTCACTTCCTCTATTCAAAAAAATATTAATTGGTATATGAGACATCATTGTAATTCGTTTAAATTATTTAGATTTTTTTACCAAAATTCATCCCAAGGGTCATGTATTTAATCTAATTTTTGCGACCAACAGTTAATAAAAAATTTCATGATCCAGAATAGATCAAAGAGAATGAGTTTTCGATTCCTAGTGGAATGTTTGATTGATTTATTTATTTATTTTATTATGTTTCAACTATAAAAATTAAATACATAAAATAATTTATTGGTTTGTTAATGGGATAAAAGAGTGTTTTAATTTGAATTATTTATAATTGTTTTTTGATATATCAATGAATTATTATTATATTTATATATATATATATTACAAAAGTTGGTAATATATACATGTTATGTTTTCTATAATATATATATTTATGGAAATATAATGAATTTCTAAAATAATAAAATGGTTACGAATAGTGGAATACCCAAAACTTATTTGTAAATACCCCACATGTGGTACCGTAAATCCAGTGTTTACTTTATTATGTTAGTTTTACATATAAGTGGTTATATCCCAATTGATCAAATAGTTTAGTAGTGTTGGTAACATAGAATCAAACATCCCTCTAATTTTATATGCTACATAAAATAAAAAACCTAGTGAATGTAATTATTATTCATATTTGAACACATTCTAATATACATTCTTGATATACTATATAAAAGATAAAAATAAGGCTGATATAAAATGATCAGTAATTGTTCTATAAATAGGAAGATATCATGAGTAAATATCACAAAATAAATATGGAAAGGTAATTAATTAAAATCATTTGGAATTTTATCGATAAATTGATCACAAAAAATAATATGGCATGTAAAATTGATTAATTAAAAATTCCATATAAATAGTCACATGGGCACGAAACATAACCCTAGATATCATAACTATACAAATAATCACATGGACATAAATGACTAAACTCCGAATGATGGAATTCATGAAGACATGCATCAAAAACATAACGTTAAGGCCTCATGATATGATATTTTACATAAGTGTGTAATGCCTAAGCCAAATTACCAAAGAAGTTTTTTTATGAGAAATACAAATGCATTGAGGGGATACAGTGGGACCATCAAATAAGTTACTAATACAAATTCATTTATCATATAAAATCAATTAAAATACTAAATATAAAAAAACTATAATGTTAATTGTTAATATTTTCCCCAATAAATAAATATAACATGAACATAATTCATGCAATGTTATAGAGAATATTTCATCATTATAATATATACCTAGTTCTTCAAAAGTATAATAAATTTTGGTTTCCATTTATTAATTGAAATAACATAAAATTATTATTTAAAACTTTTATTTGTAAAAGGGACAATTTTTCAATGAATATCAATTTTAGAAACAAAAAATTTATGCAACACAATATAAATATTTTCATTGAATTGGAAGAGAAACATCAATATAAATAATTGATGTATTGATCAATCAAGATATTGGAAAATCCCATCCATTATATATATTTTTAAAAAATATTACTTCCACAATCTTATAAAAAATTATAAAGGACCACATTTGAAAAATGAATGTAATATTTCTTTTAATTTTTTTGTAAAAAGTAAAACATGTGAAAAATGACTTTAAAAAATCATTAGAGAAAAATAAAAAAAATTCTTAAAAACATTTATATAAATCATGGACATGGATGAAGAATAATTTTTTAATACAGAGACATATAAAACGTATTTTATTCAAAAATATTCTTTTCCAGTATTGAATACATAATGAGAGTAAAATAAAATAAAATAAAATAAAATAAATAAAAAAATAGTTGATTAAAAGGGTCATTAGTCTTTTTAAAGTTATATCATAATATTTATTCATCAAAAATATAATCATAAACATTCCTAGTGTACAATTAGATTTTGATATAAAACTCTTACTAAATTAATAACATTTTAATCATAATCCCCATGAAAGAGATTGATTTAGATGTATTTTTAAATAAAAATATATTTTATAAGAATTATCACCATAAAATTAATTGTTATTGTATAAACCATATAAAATAAAAAGGTGATGAATTTTATGTGTGTCTCATAGAAATAAAAGTGAAATTAAAATCCCATAACTCAGATCTGGTGATATAAAACAGATCACTTTTCTTCATGTATGTGGTAGTCGACATGTATGCACAAATGACATTATCATTTTTCAATGGATTGAATGGTAAGAAACTAATTTATATATTATATTTTTATAATGATATAAATTTAATGAGTATCATATATAATCAATAAATCTATCATTATAGTGAGTCATGAGCAGTGGTGATGGAAAACATATCAGATCGGTTTGGAGATGAAAATATTTCATCCACACAAATAGATTTTTTTCACATTTCATGGAATTGTATATAAATATATGTTTTTCAATTAACATAAAAACATCTTATTACAGAGTATATACTATTTTTATCTCAAATTTTTGTGAGAATATTTTTCTGGGGTACAAAAAAATGAAAATTTTCGATTAATAGTTATAACTCTTCTTAGAACAAGCTTCCTCATTTACAACATAAGCCCTCTATTATTTGTACTATTCTAAAAATGAGACCTATTGAATGCGGGAATGGATTTTTTATGAGATTTGGGTAAGTAATTTAATATCCAAATGGATCATGAATTGATGTGAGAATATTAGAGTGGGTTCCCTTTTATTAGAGAGAAGAGGGGTATTGTTTTGAATTTTTTAAGTAATAAGTTATTATAATACAATTTTCATTTAAAAATGGATAAATATTATTATATTATAAATAAATAATTTTATGGGAATAAATACACAGATCCATTATAATTTTTACCTGTTTAGAATATGTTTTTACCCTTGTCTTTTTTCGACCCCCTTTAATTGTTTGGAAAATTATCGGTATTTTGAAAGGTTATACCTTTTAAGGGTAAGTAATGTTACCATAAAGTGTAAAATTACTCTTAAATGGACGATTTATGATTATATCAATAATATTGAATTAATTTGTGAAATGATTATATTTTTATAAATTTTAAATAATTTAATAAAATGTAATAAATTATAAAAAATAATTAATGTCACTTTTGATATTATTCAGTCAATATTAGATTAAATACACTAATAAAAGTGGTAATTTGAATTTAATACTAATAAATATCCATATTGTTTCAAATATATATAAAACATTCATGGGAAACATAAATTAATTCAAATTATATAACTTTAAATATTTTTAAAAACTTTTATTATATTTCTCTACTAATTGAACTAATATTGATTCAGCATTTCATAAGAATTTATGTTAATTATTTCATCACTATATATTTGAAATAAATTTAAATTACAAAAAAAAATATTTATAAATCAATTAAATATTTGAAAAAGACATATCCTAGGTTTATCCTTATGTAAAAAATATAATGATAATAAAACAAAGAGAAATTCATTTTTACTTTTCATTAAATAAAATAACATAATGGTATTACTAACATATAAATAAAAAAAGTAAATGAATTTTAATATAGATTGATTATGGATGAAATAGTTTTATCCAAATAAATTAATTCAATTTCAAGCATTCCTTTATGAATTATTAAAATATTGTTTTTAACATTAACTACATAATTTATCCTTACCATGGTGGCGTTTGTTTAGTATGGTTATTGTTCATAATTAAAAAATTAAACCTATTTAAAGAAAATGGAAATTCAGATTCAAAATCTGGGATCAATTTTCCATTATTAAATTTCTATAAGTGGAAGAAATAAATTTTAAATCAAATCCCATTACGCAATGAAATGAATTTTTTTTAATATTTCATTCTTATGTACAATAATATTTTAATAGAAAATTAAATCATAAAATTATGTTCAAAAAACTGAATTGTATTATTTATTATACAATATAACTATTTTTAAATTAAAGCAATTTTTAAAAAAGTTAACATTAAATGTGATTCAAACAGAAATACAGTATTGAATAAAAAATATCTTTTTACAATTAACTGGAAAATCAAAAATTTCAATAAAATCCAAACAATTAACCAAAAGATAATATTAAAATGATTATTTCAAAAATGATATTATTTTTATAAAGTAAAATTTATTTAGGTTATATAGATAATAATAATATTTTTTTTGAAAATTCAATACAAAAAATTTATTATGCAAATCTGTTTATAAAGAATAAAAAAATTATTGATAATTAAATACTCATTAAATAAGAAATAATAATATCATTTATATTTATTATTTTTATAATGTATATTAAATATTTATTTTAGTACAATTCATTTCCTCTAAATCAAGTTCTTCGTTATAATATTTTTTAGTTTTTATGCTTGTTGTTGCAAGTTGTATACACTATAGAACATAATGTTCATTTAAAATCTTATTGTGTCACACTCACCACTATAATAAATCGTGTCCTTGAAATTTAATCTTACTATTAGTATTCAAGGAATTGATATTTGAATATTCTTTTGTGGATACCCATCATTTAATAATGTTTCAATAAATTTTCCTCTTGAAAAATTGAAAAATAAATATAACGATCTTCTATAATAACACATAAATGGGTTTCTAAATAGGAGAAAATTAGTGTGATGTAAAAATACTACATATAATAAATGATTATTATAAATATAATGATTGAGAGAGACCAAAATAATTGATCAAAAGGAATTTAATGACCATTAGAATGTTAAAGTCCATAAAACTATACACCAAAGAGGTATTAAAAAGAATATTGATTCACCAAAAATAAATTTAAAAGAATATTGTTTTGTATTCAAGATATATTTCTTGGAGTTGAGGAATGCCATTATAATATTGACTATGAAAATAGGGAAATATTCTTACTAGAAATTTATAATTTCATTCCTTAATCATTTTCCATCACAATATCATATTTTTTCAAAACAATGAGTATTCAGGAAAATATTTTTTTAACGAAGCACTTAAATCAAAAACTCATAGATCACATTACCCTAAAACTAATAAAAATATATCCCTCCTTTCATTATATAATATCTAAACCCGAAATGGTTACCATAATTTAATATAATACACAAAATTTATAATCCTTCATGTATATATATAATATATGTTTTTACAATATTTATATGATAACATCAAGGGATCAACAAATATTATTTCAGAAATAAGGATCCCTACATCCCTAATAATCATAATAAAAATGATTTTATCCTATATTATACTTCAAAAAATCAATATATTATGTATCATTCAAATCATTTATGTAGAAACTAGCTCATACTAACAAATATGTCACCTTAGACAATTGTCAATGTTGTACCTTTATCGCCATTTGGTTGTGGGTTTAAGCCTTAGGACCTTGCCAAATTTGGTAGGTTTCCTCTTAGATAATTTATTTTCATTTTATAAAACATTAATATTCCTATGAATATGATTAACATCCTCAACAGTAACATTAATCATCAAATCACTTTTTTTAACCACAATGTCTTTCCATAAGACACATTACCAAAATTTACTAGATCATTTATCTTAATAAACTATAAATAATTCAACCTCAAAAATCACATCAACGATAAAGTTTATCCTTAAATTTATAATTATATTATACAATGAAAATATCATTATTCCCAAAATATCCATTTTACTAAAAAAAATTCTAAACCAAAGGGTTTTTTTCCGAAATATCATTAAACTGGTTAAACATCCATCACATAAACCTTTTAAAGGAGAATAAATGGATTTATAATTATGATCAAACATAGAATTATCATAACAATTCATATTAGGATTAATCCAACATTAAACACCAATTATCAGTTATCATCCTCTCAATGATGTGTTTTCCAAAAATATAACCTCATCACAAACTCACATTTTTGGGTTATTAGTACCATTAAATGCTTAATGAAAAACCACTATGGGGTAATAATTCAACGTTTTATAATTCATATATCGATAATATGAATGAACTGATAATTCTAAAATAAAATTCCAAAATATCGATCAAAATATAAATCCTTAAACATCAACAATTTCTATACCATAGGTGTTTCCAATATATAGGATTTAACATATGTATTAGGGAAGTGACTTAGATAATGCCTATATTCCCCACACAAAAGGAATTTAACTAAATAATATTCCATAATAAGTAATATGTTCAATTCCCTCATACTTTTCATTTTCACTCAACCTTTTATTTTTTATGGCCTTATTTTTTACACATAAATCATTTTCCCATTCCTTTGATAAGTTATCCAAGGTATATCTTTCAACATTTTTGTCATGAATGTAATTTTTTCTCATTTCCTCTATTATCTACACCACCCATTTTCTCATTGTACTCTATCCATATATTTTTTATTGGTTCTATTAGTTGGTTAAGATGAAATTTATTAATCATATTCCATGATAACTAATTTTGAATGATCAAAATATCATTCTCTCCAGCATTCAACCCATGTGATTTCTCATAATCACTACATTATTGTTTACATTTAACATTTACTTAGTTCTTTATAGTATCATCCATTGTCTGAAACAAAAAAATTATATTATGAGAAACAATGACCATACTGGGAAAACATGAAATATCATTCATTGAGTTTCAAAATCATGAAACCTAATTTTTATACAATGAAAACATAGGTTTAACCTAGGGAATAATTAGTTATTATCTATTTCAATACATCATAATAACTCATAATGAAAATTTATTTTAATCTAATCATATATCATAGGAGTTTCAAACCAAATTTTTAGAAAAGGAACATGCACCAGGAACAAAAGTGATGGTCGATTTATACTTAACTAAATCTTTTGGTGTTACTACCCCTATATGCATCTGTTCTGAAAGCACTTCCACTTATTGTATATATATAATGATATATTTCTAGGAAATAAATAAAATCTCCACCATTATAAATTTATAGGATGTTATCTTGTCCTTAGACTTATCCTAATTCTAATCATAGGGTTGTTTCCCCTAGTATTTTTCTATCAAAATCAATTTACCATGTTTTTTCTAAATATTCACTAATTCCTACTATAAAAAATATTCTATGGTATCCTAGATTCATTTGTTTCTTTGTTACATTATAACTATATACTAATGATATCATCCTAATGGAATAAAAATATGAATGTATTGGTAAACTAGATATGAATATGCCTCCCATTTTACATTGGAAATAAAATAGAGAACATTTGGAAATTAATTATTCTACAACCATGAACACATTCAATGATCCCATCTTCTTATCTTGAGGGAAGAAAAAATAAGGTTTGTCTCAAGTACTTAGTAAGGGTTATATAAAATGAAATAAATCATAAATAAATAATTCATAATCTATATTCTTTGTTAAATAACAAAAATCATGTTCAATTTAATCAACAATTTGACCCTAAAGAGTAATATGGTAGGAAAAAATGATATATATATAATTCTATATAAATATTAACCTGAACATGAAAATTTAACTTATATATTATAACTATTCAAAAAATTTCATGTAAATCCATAAAATATTTCATAATATTAAAATTCATAATTTTGGACAACATAAATTTACCATCAATTCCCCCATCCATGTCATTTTTCATATGTTGGTAAGATCTCACCCAAATATGCAAAATAGTTTATCTCATCTGACCTATCAACTCTTCAATGGGATATAGTGGTACCCTTCTATCACTAACTCATTACAATTCATTTACAATCTTAAAGGGTTGAACATATTCAATATAAACACTCTCATAAAAAACTACCATATTAAATATTTATTCTTTTCCTAATCAATTAATTTACCAAGATAAAAATTAATCTACAGTAACATAGAATATGGTACCATTTTAACATATACCTATTGAATCATATTTAGAATAAATGTTTATTATTAATTATGAATATATGTACATAAAAATGATTATGAAAAGCATTAATTAGAAAAATAACTTTTTACTTTAAAATAGCTTTAAAAAAAATTTGTCAAATATCATGAAAATTGTATCTGTTTAAAATATCCATGGAAACTTGTATGGGAAGCCATTGAGAATTTATATGTGATGATTGTAGAAAATTACATCATTTCCGTATATATTAAAAATTAAACTTTTCACACTTTTTATAAATTCAAAAAGGTACTTCATTGAAAAATGATAAGATGATTCCATCTAAACAATTTTTTAAATAATAAATCATCGTTAAATTTGAATTTAAATAATAATTGTAGAATTGTAAAATAATGCATCAATGCATTAGTAGAAAAAATTGACATGGAAGAAATTGTATCTTCAACCATAGAGATAAATAATGACTATTTTTAATAAAAAAATATTTTAGTACCATCAGTACATAAATATTCAAACCTGAAAGTAAAACATGTAAATTATATTAATATCTATAAGGGAATAAATTTCATGAGTAACTTTAGTGGTAGATCAAAATATTTCATCATTGGAAATATAATAATAATTTTTACTGATAAAAAAATATATTATAATTTAAAACGCTTACTTATTTATTATCATTTGAAAATATATCCCCTTGAAAGTAATAAATAGTGATTGATATATAAATCCCTATAACTTTTTCAATAAAAATCATAAAATAAATGACCATCTGTATCAGCATGTGTTGTAAAAATTAATGGAAATGTGATCTTTTTTTTTCTGGAAACTAATTCTATGAAAAAGATAAATCTATCATAAAATATGATCTCAAATAATTATTTTTACAACTTTATTGGTCCCATAATAATGTTTTTACCATAGGACACATGTTTAGTGAGAATATGAGCCATTCTAATTTCAATAGAATATTTAATATTTAGTTAATTAAATATTATTTTATCACACATGAATCATTAATCATATATTTTAAATGAATATTTGGATTTATATTTTGTCTTCATCATTGATTCTGAAATAGGGGTTTCCTTAGGTGACACATAACCTTCTGTCATCCCTAGAGCCCCTTTTCTATTTTTCCATTATCTTTTTGTTCTTTTTTTCCTTTTTATTTTATATTATTTTTTATTCTCCCTTGGATTACTAAAAATCCCATGGGGATCCACCCTTTGGGTTATTCAACTAATAGAGGTATATGGATATAATAGAGGGATAAGGAGTGGAAGATGTTCTACTACGAAGTATGGGTCGGGCCTGATTTTCATGCAGAATGTTTGGATTGTGGATCAGACTAAGGTGTTAATAGTTTCAACGTGGGAGTAGGACCATGTTAACATGTTTTACACAAATCCTTATGTAGTATTTTTTATGTTTTAACAAAAATAATTATGTTGTTGGGGACCCCAACTGAGTAGATATTTTACATTTGTGAATAAATAGTGTTTTTCATGCCGTTTTGGGTGTTTCACATTCTGGGAAACCCATGTACATGGTTTTTGGTTCAGTGAACTCATGACCTATGTTATTTTTATTTGGGTAATATGATTTTTTGGTAAACTATACTTTTTTATAGTGTTATGGAATGTGTGGTGGGATTCTAGGGTGTCATTGAGTACTCATTTTGACACGTTGTATTGGGTTACACGGCCATGTAGGGCATACATATATTCCACATGTGGACTAAATTCAATCTAGGAATACATTTCAAGGATACATACATGTCTAAGTACATTCATGGGTACTCCATGTGGTATAATATGACATTTTTTCTTGCATTTTACATGATGAGTTGGGATACAATACACATGGAGGTAAGTGTGATGGGGTAATCTACATGTATTAATTCCACACACTATGATTAGGAGAAGTACTATACAGTGGACTATGGTACTTGGGAAATGGGGATCTTTGGAGTTTCAAAACATGTACCCATTTTTCATTCCTTGTAATTTTATTTCCTTGGTCAATTTTTCCTATTCTTTACCTGGGTGTCAGAATTGGGAACATTGGTAGTCTATTCTGAGTGTTTTTCAATGTATATCCTAATTTTTCAATTATTATGACAGATAAAGGCCACCTAGGTAGTTATATGGAATAATAGATCTTATGAGTGGTAAATCTTTGAGGTTTTCTTTCAAAATCCTCCAATGGGTTTGGTTGTAACCTATGAAACCTCAGTAAAGGTGTGAGATCATTAGTTGGCATGGATTGTGGATGGTGGAAAATGTTTTTCAATGTTCTTTAAGATAGATCTAATATGTATGGACTGAGTAGTATCTATATAGAGATATTGGTTTGTCCCAACATTATGAGATTAATTTCTCATTGATTGTTCAGTTGAGATTTAACTCTTGTAACTGAGGTGGAGAGCTAGTAGTGCCTTTGGGTTGGGTTAGAACTATGGGGTGGAAGTTATAGTTAGGTTAAATTGATATTTTGAGGTGTGTTTAAGGGACTCTAGAGGGATCCTTTAAGAGATTATTTTTAATTATGTGATATGTAGTTACCATAGTTAGTGGTTAATATTTCATGTGTGGTATTCTATTTCATAGAATTACCTTGTGGACATGTTGGTTACTATAGAGTTGTTGTTTTCTATTATGGATAACAGTTTTTCACTTATATTGGATTCTACCCAAGAATTTTCTTATGACGATGATCCCTAGTGTATGATTTTATACATTTTAGGTGGTCATGAGGATCATTCTGAACACCTATGTTAGTGGGTAAGTTTATCTAAATACATCTTTTTGGGTGCATTATTGATCTAGGATTAGTTGGAGGCCACTAAAGTCCATTTTATATGTGTCTATAATTGAAATGACGCGTTATTTTGTATTATCTACATAAAAACCCCATAGATGGTGTCCTTACCTGGATATTGAATTTTGGTCAGTTGAGGCTGTCTCTATAGGTGTGGCCTCAGATCTTGGGTATGGCAAAGCAGTACCTATTTTGAAGTCACATTATTTTGTATCCCCAAGGTCCATGTGATCCCCTAGTTTTTGTGGACCTGATGTGGTTTTGGGGATGATTTGGTGGCTTTTTTTAGGTTGTTATGATCTTGGGGGTTGAGAGAGGCCATGTGATTTGTTGGTATAGTGTGTATTGGTACTTATAGTTCAGATATTTGGATAGTGGGTTCAATATTGGACTATCCCACTTTCTGTTGTCTATTTTCCATGGTGTTTGTGTCAATTTATACTTGGTATGTCATGACCCATCCCTTAGGGGCTATTCCTGGACTACCCCAACCCCACATTCCATAGGTCAGGGGTTGGGGACTAGAACTGGAGAGACATAACCCAAAAAAGGGAAGGCATTTCCATTAAACTCGTACTCAAACAAACAGAGTATACACCCCAAGAAGAACACAATGTGCCACTACTAAGAGTAAAAGTAAGTACTGAATGTAAAGGGGCCAATATACAATTTCAACTGAAAGAGACGTACAAAAAAAATAAACATAAGCTCTGGAGATCTTCTATTGAAGATCCTACCTAAAGAGTATCTACAACTCACTGTCTGACATCAGTACAGCTCACCATGTCTATCGATCACCTCTCAACACCATCTAGCCCTGGCTTCCCAAGTCTCAGCCAAACTGTCTGTCATGTAAACAAGACACTATAGGTGCGGGAAAATCCCCTGTAGGAATGAGAATTACAATACTCAATAGGAACCCTAATACCCTCAAAGGTATCTCAGAAATCCACAAACTTAAACCACAAAGCAAGACCCCAATCACAATGAAAAAAGTAAAAGACAACACACACCAGGTATACAACTTAAAGAATAGGAATAAATATGATTAGTCATAATCTAGATCATATTATTATATTTAAAGGCTCTACTACTAATTTTAGAAGGGTCCCTCCACTATCGATCGACAAAGAGTCACTCTATCAATGATCCATGATGGGTTTCTCTATATATGATCCACAATAGGCCACACTACTACTACTCCACAGAGGGTCACTCTCATACCGATCCACAGAGGGTCTCTCCATTTTTGATCCACGGAGGGTAACTCTCATGCCAATATATGGAGGTTCGTTCCATTTCTAATCCACAAAATGTCTCTCTCATGCTAATCCATGGAGGGTCATGCCATTGCCAATCCATAGAGGGTAACTCTATTATACATCCATGGAGGGTCTCTCTTCACATGACAACCATCCACTGTATTCCAGCACCTAGTACGTATTAGTTTCAATGGTTTTTCTCCACAAACGATCATTCTCATTTCAACTTCCATGAAGTCTCGCTTATAGGTAACCTGAAGGTCCATCTTGTAGTAATGGTTCCAAATCAACAGACAGTGTGTCGATCGGACGCTCGGTCTGTAAGTTATAGGTTTTTTAGTAAAACACTACCTCATTGGATTTGAGTCTGATCAAACCATTCTGTAATAATTATTATACTAAAACACATTTGTACTATCTTAAAAGTACCGCCTCGTTTTAATGGTCCTCTTGTCGCAGATGATGTGCCAATCAGATGCTCGGTCTGCAAGTTATGATCGATTTAGTGAAACGGGACTAGTCGGGTCTGTGTTCGATCAGACCCAGTCAGACCAACCCAAAATGAACCTTTTTGTGGGTCTGGGGTGCGTCTGGAATGGGTCTGACCAAGTTTTCATGTTGGTACTATAGGTTTGCCATGTTAGGATGTCTCCGGCATGGTGGTGGGTCTGGCAAAGCGACACAGGTCTGACCCGCTGGCCGACCCGGTCCACCCAACTGGGATGGGGCATCAGTGTTGGATCCGGCCCATGTTGGCCCCACATACATGGGGTCTCCTCCATCCATGGTCGACGGACCGCTACTTTCCAGCCATTAGAGGGCCCGGACGTAAGCCATAACTCCCCGCGGCACCCAGTGCCCCGTCTCCCCTACCGTCGTGGCCAGTCAGTCATGGCTTCCTACTGTCGGGGGATGCCGACGGGTGCGCCGCCACCCTCTTCCATCGCGATCCCTCACTAGTACCTTAAACAGGCCACCAGAGTCACTCTCGTGGTATTTTTTGTAGTTGTATGGGCCTACGGCCTCCGTAGGGTGCCCCCATCCCTGTAAAGCCTTGATATTCACCTTGCAGACAAGTTGATCGGTCGACATTGAGGAACACACAAAGAACAACTATGGTGGAGGGACATGGCCCTGTTTGCACTGTCCCACTCCCTCCACATTAGAGTTTAATCATGGATATAATCATAATGATAACCATACATCTTGAAAACCTCAAATCAAACCCCCGCACATTATCTGCCCGCAAGAACGAGCGATTAACAGATCAACCCGTTCATCAGTTGATTCGCATTTGGCGTTAATTTTCATGAACAAGGTAGAAATCATCATCTACTTAGAACACATAAACCCCTACCTCTTTGATGTTCAAATCTGTGGATTTTTGTCCTTGAGGATTCAATAAGTTAGTGTCATTTTTCGCTTCCGGCTCAGATCTGCAATGGGCATCGAATATGTTTAACCTGATCAGCGTTCGTCATTCTTAATTGGAGAGTAAATCTATTGGAGGTTCATCAGAGATTTCCCCACATTTGTTCATTCCCTGAATCTAACACATTGTACAATTAAAAGAAATAAAAAGTAAAGGGATATTGTTCTCATTGATGATGATAATTAAATGATCTACATTTAATGAGCCATTAATATAGGAGCATCGCAGTTTTAGAAGATCGATTATTGACCCTCCATTAATTCGCCTCGTCACTGCACCACAACATCAACGCCCACCACTCAATGGTGGGAAAAGAAATAAAATAATTCATTTAAATTATTTTATTATTTTTCTCAAAAATTATGAAAAATAGCTTTTCCAATCATCCCTTCTCAGCCAAGGATAAGTCATTTCTAGAAGAATCTAGAAATTTTGAGTTCAACAGTGCCCTCAGATTTACAATCCGAGAACTGGTTCCAAAGCTAGAAAAATTCACTCACATGTTGTAACACCCCACCCCTAACTCATTGGATTGATGATGCGGTGAGGGTTACTTGGCCTTAAGCGACGTTCCCAAGGCGCCAAAGGTTGGCAATAAATTCCAAGGGATTCAAAGAAGAGTGGGAAATTATTTTCCCTTAATAAGATAACCCATCTCAACCAACCAACAACTAAAGATGCACGCACTTTAAAACCCAACCATGTGATACTAACAATTCAATCACAAACCCCAAATCCATTAAACTAGACATGTACAAAAAATATTAGAGTACATTGAGCTAACTAAACATCAAAACACCATGATCCATAACACCACCATAACTCCACAGCAATCTCCAATCTCCAACCTCCACCAAAACATCACAATACACCACTAAAGAAGGGTTATGCCTTACCTTTTCCAATGCCACGGTACACGACATCTGCAAAGACACCAATGTGCCAAAGTAGGGGTGATTACAAATACTTAGTAGGATTTCCCCAACTAACATCCCTACACATGCCACTAGGAAAAAACCATTAGCACATTTATATAAAACATTTTATATAAAGAAAAACTAAGCTGTCAATTGTTTATAAGACCATCATGCCATAATCCAAAAATGCCACACAAGAAAGCCAAATCAACTATGCCATGCATGGAATCCAATTCAACCATGCCACATGCCGATTACCGTTTTTCAAATTTCACTCACAAGACTCATCTAAAGCATCACCAACAAACCACACAACAAACAATAGTGGCACTTCCTGTCCAACCCGTTCATTACCAATCCACTCAAGTGGTACTTCCCGCCCCTTTATATTGATGGTTTCCCTTCTGTACACTATCCATACCCTTTTTATAGTGTCTCTTCTCATCCACTCCACCATGTCTCAACATCATCCACCCGCTGATATCACCCATTTCCACTCAATCCGCAACAATAATCATGCATTATTATCAATTCCAACAAATACCATTTTCATAACAAACACATTTCAACATCACCCATTTATTGAAATAAATACTAATTCTCACAATCATTACCATTTTAAAATCACCAATTTAAAATTATCCAATTGATCCCATTTCAACAAAACCCCAATTTCATGCCAAAACCCCCAAATCATCACCCATTTGACTTTCCAACAAAATTCACACGACATGATTCCAATTAAATTAAAGAAACCAATTTAATAGTAAATGAACTTGACATTTCAACCTAGTGGAGTTGAGAGAGAAGACACCTACCTCTTAGGGTTTGGTGAAATCGAACCTTCTACCAAACACACTTTAAATCAGGTGAACTCCTCCTCAAAACCACCTCAGAAAACCTTCCCTAACATCAACAAGCTCAACCTTTATCACACAAAGGAAAAAAACCCTAGATCTACATGAAATCCTTGTAGATATCTGAAAAAAAGATAGGGAGAGGGCTAACCCTAACCAAAACCTAAAATAACCAAAAGAGGGACTTACCCGGGGGGAACCGCCTTCGATCCACCAAGAAACCCCTTCGATTTGACTCTAAAATGAGATAAGGAGCTCCCCCAACCTCTGAAAGCTGGAACTCCCATGTGATCCATGAGTGTGAAGAAGAATAAGTGAAAATGGGAAATATCAAGTGGCCTGGGACTTAAAAACCTAACCATTAAGTGGTAGCATGGTTACCCCGCACGGTTTGGAAAACAGTGCGCCATCCGTGTGGTTGCCACTATCTCACCCAGGGACTTCGCATGGCTTTCCCACACAGTCTTACAAACCGTACGCCGCCCATGATGAGCCCACTATCATGGGTTCACGGTTTAGTGGGCTATCCATATAGTTTTTTCAGATTGTGTACCAACTGTATTCCCCTTCACAACCTTCACAACTTTAATGTTTTTCCCATAATTGTCCAAAATTCAATCAACCACTTCAAAAAGCACAAATGAACCGAAAAAAGGGTTGCATACCTCAAACATGGGGTACTACATTCTCCCCACCATTGGACTTTCCATCCTTGGAAAGTAGTGAACCCACCCTTTTCTGAAAGTGCTTAGGCCATTGCTTGACCATTTCTTTCTCCCGCTCCCAAGTCCCCTCTTGGATCAGTGCATGCTAGCACAAAACTCAAAATAGACCGATGGTTTTACCCCACAAGACTTTCTCTTGCATATCCACAACCCGCACCGACACATGTACCAACGAAGCATCCAACTCTAGCTCAACATGATCCCATCGAATACCATGTCCCGGATCTGGCTGATACTTTTTCAACTGCATCACACAAAACACATTGAGCACCGCACTGAACCTAGGTGGAAAATACAAACAATAAACCACATCCCCAACCTGTTCAAGAATCTCAAAATGTCCAATATACCTCTAAGATAACATTCCCAGCTTCCCAAATTGACGATGTCCCAACCTAGGAGAGATCCTCAAGAAAACATGATCACTCACCTCGAACGATAATGGTCGTCAACAATGATATGCATACAATTTCTAATGACTATGAGCTGTCTATATTATCTTCCTGATTAATGTGATCTTTTCCATAGTCTCATGGAAAAGGCTCAGTTCAACCATCGAGGACTCACCCATTTCCACCCAGCATAGTGGAGAATGATACGGTCTCCCATACAAAACTTAAAAAGAATCCACATGTATTGATGTTTGATAACTATTATTGTACGAGAACTCAACCAATGACATGTTCTCCTCCCCCGAGCCACAAAAATACATGACACAAGCCTATAACATGTCCTCCAATGTTTGTATCGTCCTCTCGGATTGACCATCCATCTAAGGGTGATACGCCATACTCATGGTCAACTTTGTTCTAAGGGATTGCTGTAAGGATTTCCAGAAATGAGATTTAAACCTCTGATCCCTATCTGATACGATCGAAACTGGAACACCATTCCTCTTTACCACCGCCTGGATATAGATTTTGGAAAAATCCTCCACCGCATGAGATTCACGAATTGGAATGAAATGGGTCGACTTCATTAGTCGATCCACTATCACCCAAATGGAATCATGCTTTCTGACCATTATTGGGAGAATTGTGACAAAATCCATTGCTATTTACTCCCACTTCCAAACAGGGATTGGTAAAGACTAAAACATTCCCACTGGCCTCTAATGCTCTGCGTTGACCTGATGGAAAGTAAAGAATATCTAAACAAACTCAGCCACTCTTATTTTCATACCAACCAACCAATACTGCGCTTTCAACGCATTATAGATTTTATGAATTCCACGATGATCAACCCACCATGAATGATGACGTGTCCTAAGAATATCCTCCTGAAAAGAAACTGGTACAACCATATGATTCCAAAAACACAAAACTGAATCTCCATTCAGTTGCCAACCCTCAATGGTCTCCCCACCATTGAGTTTCGACCTCATGGTCACACAATCGGAATCAGATATCTTTGCCTATTTAACCAGGACAACCAAGTCATGAATCAAAAAAAACTAGAAAGAAGACCGCTCTATCTCCCTGGTCCTCACATTCCAACCACATGTCAGCTATAACCGACATCAACTGCCACTGATCTGATGCATGTTTCACCACCTGATTATATGATTTTCTACTTAATGTACCTTCCACCAAATTTCCCTTACCTTGTGTGTACATCACGTCATAATCAAACATCTGGATATATTCCATCCATCTCCATTTCCTCAAGTTCAAATCCCTTTGTGAGAAAATGTGCTTCAAGCTCTTATGATCTTTATATACCTTTAATTTCTCACCGAAGAGATAATGATGCCACACTTTCAAAGCATGGACCACTACTACCAATTCCAAATCATGATTTGGATAGTTATTTTCATGCACCCTCCACTATTGTTAACCATACGCAACAACATGATTTCCTTTCATGATAACGCACCCTAACCCTGATCCTGATGCATCACAATACACAACATACCCTATTCCTAGTTCTAGAAAATTCAAGATGGGTGTTGACGTATGGAGACCCTTTAGCTCTTCAAAACACTACTGACACTATTCATTCCACTAGAATGGAACATTTTTTATTGTCAAAGCTATAATCAGTGAATCCAAATGTGAAAAATAATGAACAAAACGCCGATAATACCCAGCTAGACTGAGGAAATATACATCAAACACATTCATTGGTGGTTTCCATGAGATAATAGCCTCTATCTTTTCCGAATCCACTATAAAACCCCTTTTAGAAATCACATGGCCAATAAAATGGACATCCTTTATACAAAAGTCACACTTTGACAATTTGGAATACAACCGATGATCCTTCAAGATCCCCAGCACTGTCGCTAAGTGTTTCTCATGCTCTACCCTTGTCTTTGAATACACCAGAATATCATCTACAAACCCCACCTAAAATGAATCCATATATCTCTGAAATATCATACTCACCAATGCCATTAACACAGTTGGCGCATTCGTTAGACCAAATGGCATAACCACATATTCATAATGGCCATATCTACTTATGGAAGTTGTTTTAGTAATATTGTCCTTCCTCAACTGCAATTGATTATATCCCAACCTCAGGTCAATCATGGAGAACCACAAGGATCCCCTCAATTAGTTGAACAAATCATTAATTCGTGGAAGTGGATATATGTTCTTTATTGTAACTTGGTTAAGTCTACGATAATCAACACAGAGCCTCAAAGTTCCATCCTCTTTTCTCACAGACAACACTAGTGCTTCCCATGGAGATGTTCTAGCCTAGATAAACCCTTTGTTTGCTAACTCTTCCAACTAGACATTCAATTCATGCAATTGAATGTGTGATATTCATTAAGATGGAAGTGATATAGGACTGGTCCCTAGAATGAGATTCATCGTAAACTTCACTTCTCTTATGGGAGGTAACCCAAATAATTCTTTATGAAAACAACCATAAACTGATCCACCATGGCCGGAAGAACACTCTTCTCAACACCCTCTACCAATTCCAATGACATCACCACCAACTGATACTATAAGATTCCGACTACTTGTTCCAACAAACCCGATGCACCTTGTCTCTCATGCCTCTCTCCTCTAAACAGATTTCTAACACCATCGTGTGTCGTAAAATCCATTGTTGGTGCATTACAATCGATGTGGGCCTTAAACGCCACCCGCCAATCCATTCCTTGGATTACATCATACCCATCGATCTCAAGTAATGAAAAATTCCAAATTAGCTCAACCTCTCCCACAAAGATACAACATGATCAACACAAGAAGGTATGACACTCTCTTTTACCTAGAAGAGTTTGAATATTCAAAACCAAATGCATTATTTCTACCCATAAAACCAGCAATTCAAACACACCTTCAGCAATAAAAGATTGTGAATCACCCTTATCAAACAAAACATACATCAAGGTAGAATTTAAAATAATAGTACCTAGCAGTGTGGATGGTCCCAACTGATCATCCAACACAAACTGTTTGTCTCCAAACAATGCCTTGGTTGCCACACTCTTCTCATTATTGCCCTGCTGAGGAGTTGTGGTGTTCTGGGAATCACCATGACTGACTTTTCCTTGCCGACGAAGGGTATGTTGTTTTTCCCGTCCCATCGAATAATATGACGTCTGCGATCCCTGAAGAGTTTCACATGCACCCAACCTCGGAGAATTCCTACAATAGCACAGAATATGCCCCATATGCTTTCAAATCTTACATGCTCAGGGTTGTTCCATACAGTCTCGCATGTGTACCGTACAGCCACACTGAAAACATCCTAGTTTTCTCTCGGGCCTCAGAGGAAGATATACAGATCCTACCATCGAATTATGTGCCATACTCCCACCCTGGGAATAATTTTCCCTCCTCCTCTTGAACCTAGCATTAGAGTTCCCATTATTCCCAATGGTTACCACCTTACTTCCTCCGACCAGAGCTCCCAACAGATCCTACTCAGCCACTGATTCTCGATTCACCATCTCTGTGTAATCAATGATACACAACACTGCTATTTTTGAACGTATCTCTTGCATTAACCCCGCTTCGATGTTCCATAACTTCAACTAAGTGATACCCTCTCCCTCATCTGCAAACCGCACTAATCTCATAAGCATAGTTGCATACTATACCACATACATATGCTCTTGCTTCAAACTAAAGAATTCAGTTGTGCATTGAATTCTGAACGTATGTGGGTAGAATTGTTTATTAAACAATTCCTGAAACCCTTACTAGTCATACCCTGGTCTTTCCCTGCTTGGACTACCAACTCCCACCACTGAAGAGAAAGATCATTTAGCTCATACGTTGTTATCTTTACTTTCAACTCTACTGGTGTCCTTAAGAATTTGAAAAAAAATTTCATTCTGGACAACCACACCTCGGCGCTTTCTGGGTCTAAATCACCCCTAAAGACGAGTGGATCCTGCTTTTTAAACTGAGCCACATAATTAACATGATTTTTCTCACTCACTCTATTCACACTTCCCACAGTTTGGAATGCTCACACTATGCTCTAGACTAACTGCCGGTTCACCTGGGGCTCAGGTGCAACCACGTTCTCATCGGCCAAATCCGGTTGGTCTCTATGACGCCTACCCAGTTCCATTTCAATAAAGAAAAAACAAACAACCATGACTCTCACTTCCATAAACATCAATAATTCCCATTTCAAATCGCATTACACAACACTATCACAACGAGGCTTTCCACCATTCCACATTTTCCATGTTTCACCATTTTTGAAAAATAAACCATTTTCAAAATACTAATTTATTCACATTATAATTTCACACATTTGAAAAACCATTTCTCAACTCAGCACATAAATCATTATTCCCAATGAAATATTCATCCTAGAGGGAATTCATTTCTACCATATATGTCATGCACATCTCATTGACTACACCCACGACATTAGGATTGCCAATGCCTATAACTATCTCCCAAACACTTATTTACCCAGCTGCCTCGTTTCTTGATGTTCATTATAAAAGGGTTAGCTACATCCTTTTATGTTATACATTCTGTATTCCGACATTCCTATACCTTGCTACCATCCGGAATCAATGAATATACCACAACGAATGTCAAATCCAAATCCGAGAATCAACTCCAAAGGACCGAACCAGCTGATACCACTTGTAACACCCCTCCCCTACCTCATTGTCTCGAGGAGGCAGTGAGGTTTACTTGGCCTTAACAATATTCCCAAGGTGCCAAAGGCTGGAAATAATTGCCGAGGGCTTCATGGAATAGTGTGGAATGATTTTCCATTAAAAAGATAACCCAAATCAACCAACCAACAACTAAAGATGCATGCACTTTCTAACCCAACCTTGTGATACTAACAATTGCATCACAAACCCCAAAGTCATTCTACTAGACATGTACACATAACATGAGAGTACAAAGCAAACACTAAATAAAAAACACCACGATCCATGACACCACCACATCTCCACACCAAGCTCCAAGCACCAAGCTCAACCAAAACATAAAAATGCACCACTAAAGGTGGGTGATTCCTTACCATTGCACATATCATGGTACAAAACATATGAAATGACACAAAATTGCCAAAGCAGGGGTGATTACAACTACTCAGTAATATTTTTTCAACTGACTTCCCAATACATGCCACTAGGATAAAACCATTAGGACATTTATATAAAACATGTTATATAATGAAAAACTAAGATACCAATTGTTTATAAGCCAAACATGCCACACGCCAAACATGCCACACAAGGAAGCCAAATCAAAAATGCCACACAAGGAAGCCAAATCAACCATGCCAAGAAAGAAATCCAATTAAACCATTCCACAAGACGATTACAATTTTCATATTTCACTCACAAGGACCATCTAAAAACATCACCAACAAAGCAGACAACAAACCAAGGTGGCACTTACCGTCCAACCCGTTCATTACCAATCCACTCAAGTGGTACTTCCCAAGAAATTTTCTATTGATGGTGGCCCTTCCATCCACTATACATCCTTTTTTTAAAGTATCTCTCCCTGTCTACTCCACCACATCCAAACATCATCCACCCAATGATATCACCCATTTCCACACAAGCCACAATAACAATCATGTATTATTATAAACACCAAGACTTACCATTTCCATGCCAAAGACACTTAAATATGACCCGTTTATTGAAATAAATACTCATGCTCACAATCATTACCATTTTAAAATCACCAATTTAAAATTAACCAATTGATCCCATTTCATCAAAACCCCAATTTCATGCCAAAACCCCCAAATCATCACCCATTAGATTTTCCAACAAAAATTACATGACATGATTACATTAAAATTAAAGCAACCAATTTAATTATAAATTAACATCACATTTAAACCTAGTGGAGTTGAGAGAGAATCCACCTACCTATTAGGGATTGGATAAATCGACCATTTTCCCAAACGCACTACAAATCGGGAGAATGCCTCGTCGATACAGCCTCAAAAACCCTTCCCTGACATCAACAAGCTCAACCTTTAACACAAAAAGGCAACACAACCCTATATCTAAATGAAACCCTTTTATATCTAGAAAACTATGAGAGGGAGAGGGCTAACCCTAACCAAAACCTCAAAGAACCAAAAGTGAGACTTACCTAAGGAGAACCACATTCGATCCTCCAAGAAACCCCATTGATTTGCCACAAAAAGATACAAGGAGCTCCCCCATCCTCCTAAAACTAGAACTCCCTTTTGAGCCATGAGTGGGAAGAAGAATGAGGGGAAAATGGAAAATCCTGAGTGGCACAATACTTTAAAACCCAAACATTAAGTGGCCGTAGAGTTACCCTGCACAGTTTGGAAAACCGTGCGCCAACCGTGTCGTTGCCACTATCTCACCCAGGGACACCGCACGGCTTGCCTGTGCGGTCTGAACAACTGTGTGCAGCCCATGCGGAGCCCACTATCATGGTTCCACATCTTTAAAATATTTTCCCAAAATTCTCCAAACTTCAACCAACAACTTTAAAAAGGAAAAACGAACCAGAACAAGGGTCACATACCACAAACTAGGGGTACTACACACTTATACTTAACGTACCTTAAAAAATTTAAAATTCCCTTTTGGGATCACTGGGCCTTGGAATCAAGTTCCGTCAAAGCAGGTAGTCTTAGAATAATTCAATATAATTAATAAAAATACAAAAAATATTTGAGACATTACATTCTCCCAACCGTTGGGATTTACAATCCTGAATGACAAAAAAACTAATCAATCAAGAGGGTTTACTGAGCACAAATATAAGCCTCCCGCTCCTGTGTGCTCTTCTAGTGATTCTCGTGCTGCCACCGAATGTGCACCAGAAGAATCGACCATCCGCGAAGGGCCCATTCTTGTTGATCCTATATCTCCACCGGGAACTCCGCAAATGTCACCTCATCATCAATTTCCATCTCTCCTTAGTTTATGATGTGGGATGAATCACACACATATCTATCCACCTACAACATGTGGAAAACATCATGCACCCAGTTCATATTTGGGGGGAAGAGATTGGCGGTACGCCACCCTTCCAACTCTGATTAGGATCAAAAAAGTTACAATGAGCCTCAGAGATATCTTCCCACCCCTACCAAATCTCTGAAATCCTTTTCGAGGTGATACCCGAAGGAACACATGATCACACTCCTCAAACTCCAAGGTTCTTTGTCTCTTATCAGCATAAGACTTCTTCCTACTTTGTACACTCCTCATCTGATCTTGGATGATCTCCACCTTCTCAGTGGTAGCTCAAACCAACATTGGACCCATGAGTGTTGACTCCCTTGGGTATGTCCCACATAGAGGTGATCTACAAGGCTTCTCATACAATGCCTCAAATGGTGCAATGCCAATGGTGGAGAGATAGCAGTTGTTGTACACAAACTCCACCAGTGTCATTTGGTCCTCCCAACTGCGACCAAAATCCAGGATGCAAGCATGTAACATGTCCTCCATAAACTATATAGTCTGTTTCATCTGACCATCCGTTTGGGGATGAAAAGTCATGATCAAGTGCAGCTGCTTCCCAAACGCCTCCTGTAATCCCCTCCACCACCTAAATGTAAAGCAAATGTCATGATCTAGGACGATCGTCAAAGTCACCCCATGAAGCCTCACTATCTCCTAGACCTAGAGGCGTCCCAATCCCTCTATTGGTCCCTCCTCCAGGATGGGTATAAAGTGATTCTACTTGGTGAGTCAATCATAGATCACCCAGATGGAATCATGTCCCTTGGAAGTAAATGGTAACCCCATCACAAATTACATCGAGATACCATCCCATTTCCACTCTGGTACCTTGAGTGGCTAGGCCAATCTGGTTGGAACCTGATGCTTGGCCTTCACTTGATAAAAAGTGAGGCATTGTTAAATGAACTTGACCACTACTTTCTCCATCCCTAGCCACCAGTACTGACGTCAGAGGTCCTGGTACATCTCCACCACTCCAGGATGTACTGCCAAATGGGAAGTATGGAACTCCCTCAAAACCTCCTACCGCAACCTCACTATAACTAAGGTGAACCCTCTGAAATGGATTAATGATCCCCACCTATCAAAAATCCATTAGGAGACCATCTTTATGATAATTGAGATTGTCAGGAATTGCAGTAAACATCCACCAGTTGTGATTCCTAGTGTCACAGTAAGAGTGTGGGGTAACAGTCATCGACTGAAGGTAAGCATATTCACCATCATCCATGAAGGATACATTCATCATGTACAATTTCTCTATCACCTCACTCAGCAGCTACACACTAGTCCTACTACTGAGAATTTCTTCTACCACATTATCCTTCCTGGATTATATACTATCTCAAAGTCATGGTCTTGGAGGGACTCCAGACATTGTCATTGTTTCATGTTCAGGTCCTTCTATAAGAAGATATACGTGAGAGTCTTGTTGTTGGAGTATATGGGAAACCATTCACCCATCATGTAGTGTTCCCACATATTCAAGGTAAAGACCACTACTCTAACTCTATGTCTTGGGCCGCATAGTTATTCTCATGTTGTCTTAACTGTCGGGAGCTGTAGGCGATCACTGTTTTCTCCTCCATCAGGACACAACCCAGTCTGGTCCCTGATGCATCGCAGTAAACTGCATACCCAACACCCTCCTCAAATAGTCTCAAGATGGACGCAACTAATCAGTTTTCATCTCAACTCTTGGAAACTCTACTGAACTTTCTCCATCCAAAAAAGGGTTTTCCCTTTCGTTTCAAATCTGATAAGGGTGCTTCTACTCTAGATAAGTCAGGCATGAACCTTAATAGTAACTAGCCAACCCCAAGAAGCTCTAAACCTCAGTCATGCTCCTGGGAAACTCCCAAGAAAGAACTTCCTCTATCTTTTCCCGATCCACTGTAACTATAGCATCTAAGATGACATGTCACAGAAAGTGAACTTCCCA
Source organism: Viscum album (assembly GCA_963277665.1). NCBI lineage: Eukaryota > Viridiplantae > Streptophyta > Magnoliopsida > Santalales > Viscaceae > Viscum > Viscum album. Next base: position 318,314,523 of record OY728148.1, read on the forward strand.
AATACAAAACTGAAACATCAAGATCATTCCATAAATCTAGTGCTCTCAGAGAGTATCCAGGACTATCTTCAGGTTTGTAGAGTGCTCCCCCTCTGCTTTTGAGTACACCAAGATGTCATCAATGAATACCAAAGAAAACCTGTCAAGGTAAGGATAGAAGATCCTATTCATGATTCCCATGAACACTAAGGGGTTGTTGGTCACAGTGAAAGGCATCACCAAGAACTCATAGTGGTTGTATCGTCACCTGAAGGATGTCTTTGGAACATCCTAATCCCATACTTGAAGACGACGATAGATGGATCTGAGGTCTATCTATGAGAACCACCTTGCTCCCTTCAACTGGTCGAAGAGGTCATTGATCCCCGGTAGTGGATACATGTTCCTCATGGTTATCTGGTTTAACTGTCGGATGTCCACGCACAACCACAAACTCTCATCTACCCTCTTGGAAAAAAAGCACCAGGGCATCCCATGGAGAAACATTGGACCTTATGAACCCCTTCTCCTACAAGTACTATAGCTATAACCTCGTCTCTTGAAACTATGTGGGAGCCATCTGATATTCTAGTTTGGTTATCGGTGTCATATCGGGGTACAGGTCAATGCAGAAGCCTACCTCACTGTGAGAAGGTAGTCCCAAAACATCCTCAGGAAAAACATCATTGTACTAATCCACCACTACATGAAATCTTGGACTCCTCTCATTCACTACACCATGGATTAGGCCATCCAACCAATGAGTGATTAGATAAATTCTCTTCTGATAAATTCTATCTCAAACTGAAAGGGTTTCTTTATCACTAGTGAAGGAAAACCCTGTCCCATATTCACGGACACATGACACTGTACAACTAAAAAATTTGTTCTGAGAATGGACTGTGGATCACCAGTCCAGACCCATGATGACGTCGTAAGGCCTCGCAGTTGATACTAGGAGATCTCACCAAAATCTATCTCCTCCTAGGGTAATCTCACACTACTGGAACTAGTGTTTAATTGTTGAATAACCTCCTCTAGGAGTCTCTAACCGAAAGGATTGATCCAAAATCTCCACAAGAATCATTGAGCTCTGAATAAGAGTCATGTCAAGGAAGGAGTGACTAGAACCCGTGTCTATAAGAATTAGAGCTAGGGTAGAGAAGACATAGATCATAGCTCAGATCATCTATAGAGAACCATGGTCATAAACCTTCGCTTCCTGAATCTATTCTTGTCCTTATCTACCTGGTCCCTGAGGTCTGGGTGGACCACCCAGGGGTGGTGGCGGTAATACCCCAAACTGCAGCCCACCGCCTATTGCTCGGCCTACTCCCCTACAATGTTTGTTTCCCTGTAGACCTCCTCACTCGAATATTTGCCTCTACCTCAGCAGTCCCTCAAACATATTTTGATCATCAGTATGGTAGGTTAGGTAATTGAGAACCATGTGTCCTTGCCCACCGCACATGTATCACATTATTCTCCACTACTAACCTACTTTTCCTCACAAGCACCGTACCTCTGACCCTACATCCTGGGGTCATCCTCTGGAACATCTCGCCCATTTGGACCAATGTGTCATCTACCTACTCCCTGCTACAGATGACTCAGATACCTATCGTCTGGTGGTGGCTCTCACTATCGGTGCCTGCTCGATAAAGAAACTCTCCACAAGAAGTTCTCTCTCTAGAACTTCAGCCTGCTTCGAGATGTTCAGAAAAAATCATGGATGCCCAAATCTCCTGTTGAAGATCCTTCTCACTGGTTTGGTCCCTAGAAAAAAGGTCTTTCACCATGTCGGTGAAGTATCAAAATAGGTCATTAAACCTCATAGAGTACTGGGCCGCATTCAAGATGCCTTTCTGTAGGTGCAGTAGCTCCTGAATACGCATAGATTGTAGTGTAACTAGTATGGAATCCACCATAAAGAGGCTCTTGAAGTCCAAATAGGAAAGGGATACCTCTTCATGTGGTTGGAGTATCAAGCTCCATCATCTCCCTGTTTTTACCTAAAAAAGGCTAATAGCTAGGATCACCATTTGATCTAAAGGTGTCTCTACCAAGGAAAAAACTCATGCCACAACCTTCATCCAATCCTCAGATACCTATGGATCTATATCACCTAGAAACTTTATAGGCCACTGTCTCTATAACTTGTACAGCATGCTTTGTCATCGTGCATTTTATACTGGCGGGACTGGTAGCATATACTACTTTATGGGTGGTGGTGGTGATGGTACACCACCCGTAGGTTCTAATGCTGTAAGTGGCCCCTATACCAACGCCTCATCTCTTGGTGGGCCATCGTCATGGTCTGTCAATAAAATTCTATATGGATGCCTTCCTAGAGAGATCCTGTAAAGAAATATATGCTCCACAATCAATAAGTTATACCTGGTGAGATGACTCAATAGTGATCAAGATAAAAACACCTCCAAAACAAATTCAACTAGTGTTTTCATGTACCGAGTTGGAAAACATAATTTAGTGTCATAGTGTATGGATACATCATCCTCTTCATGGAAACTAGAATCCCTAGAATAAAATCCAATCATAGGACACATGACACTATTTCCCCCATTGAAAATTATGAACTCTTAGTTCTTCTCATAGAACTGACCACCCACTGATACCACTTTGTCACAACTTGTCCCCCATGGCCCATGTAGGGACTACCCTAACCCGGCCTTCCATATTCCAGGGGTTGGTGACTAGAATCGTAAAGTAATAACCCAAAAAGGGAAGGCATTTCCATTAAACCTGTATGCACACATACATAGTATACATATAAAGTAGAACACATGGCATCACTTCTGAGAGTAAAAGTATGTACTTAGAGTAAAGGGGTTAGTATACAAGCCTAGATGAAAGCGAATTACATAAAAAATAAATAAAAACTAGCTCCGGAGATCCTCCACTGAGGATCCAACTTGAAGAGTAGGTATAACTCACTATCTGAGATCATTGTAGCTCACCACTTCTTTTGATCACCTCTAAGCACTATATAGGCATGGCTGCCCAAGTCTCTGTCCAGCTATACATTGTCTGCACAAGACACAACTGTTGTGGGCGAAGCCCATGAAAGGGTGAGTATATCAATACTCATTAGGGACCTCGAGACCCCCAAAGGTCTCTCTGAAATCCATAAAGTTAAACCACATTGAAAGACCCCAATCACAAAGAACAAAGTAAAAGATAGTTCACACCATGTATATGACTTAAATAAGTGGAATAAATATGATTACTCATAAGCTATATCATCTTATATTGTTGATAAGCTCATCTTCTAATTCTAGAAGGGTTTCTCTGCCACTGATCCAAAAAGGGTCGCTCCACCACTGATCCACAAAGGTTCAATCTGCCACTAATCCACGACAGATCACTCTATGGGTGGTCCACGACGGGTCGTGATACTTCTGATCCATAGTGGGTCACTTTCAAGCCGATCCACGGTGGTTCGTGCCATTTCCTATCCAAAAAGGGTCGCTATCATGTTTATCCACATAGAATTACACCATTACCAATCCATGGAGGGTCGCTCACATGTTTATCCATGGAGTGTCGTGCCATTGTTGAACCTTGTTCGGTCACTCTCTTGCCCATCCATGGAGGGTCTCTCTTCACTTGACATCCATCCATTGGATTTTTTCACCTAGTACATCTGAGTTTCAAAGGTTATTCTCATCAGGACATTAGTCATATTTCAACCTCAACAAATTCCCACTTAGAGGTAACATTATGGGTTCCAACGTAATAGATGAGGCGTCGAACACCTGGTCTAAAATTTATAGGCTTTTTAGTAAAAAGGGTCTGGTTGGATTCAAGTCTTATCCAACCCAGTCGTACTCTGACTTTTTCCAAAACTCAAGTGGAGTATCTCAAAAGGACCACCTCATTGTAAGGGTCCTTACTAGGTAGATGGTTCCCTAATCAGATGTACGATCTGCAAGTTATGACCATTTTAGTGAAACCGGACCAGTTGGGTCCGGGTTTGGTCAAAGTGACCCAACCCAACCCGGTTTGAGGGTCCATCATGGATCTGGAATGGGTATAGCCCGGCTGGACCATTGGGCCCATGGTTCTATCCTGTATGGACGGGTCTAGCCCGGTGGCGGGTCTGGCCCGGCAAGGCGGGTCCAACCCGGCAGCGCAGGTTCATCCCGACAGCGGGTTCATCCTGCTATGCTGTGCGTCTGGCCCGCTGGGTAGGACACCCTGGCCAGGGTGCAGTAGCCACTGGAACCACAGATGTAGGGACCCCTCCAGCCAGGGTCGACGGACCGTGGCTTGCTAGCCGTTAGGTAGCCCGAACGTGGGTCGTCCCACTACGCATTGTCGCATCTCCCTTTGTCGCAGTTGCACGCCGCCTCCCTCCACTCATGGCCGCCACTACGATCCGCCATCCGTTTGCGCCTATGGCCTCCTTAGGGTTCCACCATCACCGTGAATCCATTAAATTAATCTTGCTGACAATTTGACCAGTCGACTTAGAAGAACGCACCAAGAACAATTATGGCAGAGGGACCGGTCTTTGTTCCGGTTGGCCCACACCCTCTGCATTAGAGTTTAATCATTGGGATAAACATGATAATAACCACACAGCGTGAAAACCCCCATATAAAATAGCCACACATTATCCACCTGCATGAATGAGCGATTTGTGGATCAACCCATAAGTCAGTTAATCTGCATTCATCATTAACATTCAACAAAAAGGAAGAAATCATCAAATACATAGAACACATAAACCCCTACCTCTTTGATATTCGAAGTCACTACATTTCTTCCTCGAGGTTTCCAGACATCAGCATTATTTATCCCTTTCGAATCCGATCTTTGATGGGAATCGAAGGTGTTGAAGTTTGTCGGCATTCGACAGTTTTTGTTAGAGAAAAATTATGTTGGTGGTTCGTCAGACATTTCACCACATTTGTTCATTCCCAAAATCGAACACATTGCATTATTAAAAGAAATAAAAATTTCAGCGATGTTATTCCCATTAATAATGGTCAATAAATAAGCCACATTTAATGATCCATTAAGATAACAGATTCATGGTTTCTAACAAGCCATTATTGAACCTTCATTAATGTGCATCATTTCCTCCTTGTCGTTGCACTGCAGTGTTTATTTCCAACACTCAACAATGAGAAAATAAATAAAAAATATTTTACATTAATTTAACATTTTTCTCAAAAAATTTAAAAATTTATTTTTCCGATCGACTTTTTCTAGATTAATTAAAATCATTTCAAGATGAATCACGACATTCTGATTTAAACTGTACCCTCAAGTTTTTTGATCCAAGCATCAATTCAAAAGTTAGAAAAAACCAGCTCACAAAGTTAATGAAACTACCTTAAAAAATTTCAAAATTTATTTCTAGGCTCACTCGCCTCAGAATCACATTCCATCAAAGCATGCGGTCTTTGAATAACTCCATATAATTAAAAACAAATACACAAAATTTCGGAGACATTATAGGGTACATTTCAATGAGGATGATACCCTTGGATAATATAGGATTTTTTATTAGTCTTGATTTTTGATATGGTAATCTCCTATATTGTCTAGTTGTGGTTAGATGATTTTTTAGAGATAATGGTTCATCTAAATTAATACAGCCCCAATATAGATGGGTGATAGACATAACTAGTGTGGCATTAGACTTTTTAGATTTGGAGGCCCTCAGGATGTGGGACTTTATGTGTCTTGGATGGGAATTTATTCTTGGATTCTTTGGATATTGTTCATTTTCCAATGTTTGTACTTATCCCATAATTATTTCTATATAGATTGTGTCTGATTCATTCTATAGGTCCTTCATGACTGACGTTTTCTCTAATTGTATCATCCAAGATGTTCTGGTCTCCTGTTGGATCATGATACTTAAGTCACATAGAATGGTAGAATCACTTGTTCATATGTATGCTTATATTAATGTACTAGGTTCTAGTATTGATCAACTATATCATATGTACTCGTCATATGTGGAGGATCATATAATATACATAATGATAGTTCCAAAAATACTCCAAAATAACTATCTTTAAAAAATTCTTATGAAGGGATAGTTCTACATACAGATGGTCCACTTTCAGGGACACGTTATCTCAGTGGATAGAGTGATAGTGGACTTTGCCAAGGTTGAGGCAGTGTTAGACAGGGCACCACCCACGATCGTGAATGAAGTGTGGACCTTTCTTAGGTTTCTAGGATATTACCATAAATTCATGTTATATTTCTCTAGATTATAAGCACCCATGAAATCATTGACATGAAATTGGAATCCTTTTGTGTAAACAAAATTTTTCAGATGTATTTCCAATATTTGAGGTAGAATTTAATGATCACTCCCATCTTGAGATTTATAGAGGGGGGTGATGAGTACATAGTTTTTTTATTAATCAAGAACCAATCATGGTTTTGTTATTATTCATAGGAATCATGTTATTTCCTATAGTTCATTCCAATTAATACCTCATGAGAATAACTATGTGACACAAAATATTGATTTACCAGTGGTATTCCTATATTTAAATATGTGGAAACACTACTTGATGGCTGAGATGTTTATCAACTACTCTGATCACAAGAGTCTCAAGTGTATCTTCTCCCAGAAGGGTCTCAACTTGAGACAAAGGAAATGGATTAATTTATTATAGGATTATGAATTTTATATTGACTATAATCTTTTCCATTGGAATGTGGTAGATGATTCTCTCAGTATGACGTATCTTTCATATTTATTGAATGATGTGTTGAAGAAATTGTATTTGTTACAGTTATCCATTATGGATGGATATAGGGAAGTTTACATATATTATACGGTTGTCACTCTTACACCCTTATAGTGATTCATGGATTCATTTTTTGGGGATGCGGACTGTGAGACCCTACATACTCAGATATCCACATGGCATGATCCTGATGGATTTTCAAAAAGTATGGAGTATTTCGTTCTTTTTAGAGGATGTAAAATGGTGCAAGTGATGTTATGGGAGGAAATTTGGAGGTATTTTCATACATATATTTTTTAGATACATCCAGTCATTTCCAAGATGTTCCAGGACCTCCGAGGATAGTTTTGGTGGCCAGGGTTAAAGAAAGGAGTCATAGAGTTTGTGTCTTGATGTATTACATGTCATTAGGTGAAGGCTATGAACCATGTTCTAGCAGGTTTGGATCAGGCCCTAAAGGTTCCAAAATGGATGTTAGATGGGATATTTATGGAATTAATGATAGGATTACCACATACTTCTAGGGTACATGATGCTATTTGGGTTATCATAGGCCGACTCACCATGTCATCCCACATCATGGCTATACAAGAACATGCTAAATTAGAGATAAGGGGACACCTTTATGTTTAGTAGATAGTTTGAAACCATGGAGTTCCATCAATTATTATTTCTGATCACAATTCTCACTTTACATACTAGTTGTGGAAGGGATTATGAGAGGCATTTAGAACCTAGTTATTCTTTAGAATAGTGTTTCACCCCCACAAAATAATGGCCAGATTAAGAGGACCATTTAGGTTAATGAGTATATTATATGAGTTGAAATATTGGATTTGTTCATATTTGGGATGATCTGTTACTATTGATGAAGTTTTTATACAACAACAGATACCATTCCTCCATCGGTATGGAAGTATTTGAGGCATTGGATTGGTGAACCTAAAGGTCACCACTTTATTAGACTAACCCCAGAGAGTTAGCACCCATGTGCCTGGAGTTAGTGAAAATTATAATAGAGAATATTTAGATCATCTAGGAGTGGATGAATACTTCACATAACTATATAAAAATTTATACTGACACATGATAGAGGCCTTTGGAGTTTGAGGAAGGAGACCATGTCTTCTTACATGGTTTACATTAATGTGTATTATGATGATTTGTAGGAGGTGAAAATCTAACTTTGAGGTTCATTAGTCCTTCCCAAATACATCATAGATATTCCCAGGTAGAATACCACTTTTTCCACCTCCGTAGATGGACTGGTTACAAGACGTCTTCCACATGTCATAGCTGAGGATGTATGTGTATTACCCATCACATGTTATCAATTGGGTCAGGCTAGACATCAAGGATAAAGTGAACTTTGTTGATTACAGAGTAAAGATAAAGGATCGTCATGAGATGATCCATTATTAGTGATCAATTCCTTTGGTTCATGTCTGGTGGAAGCATGGGAATATTTAGTAGAGAATATGGGAGTGGGTGGCTAAGATTAATCCTCCGTAGCTTTATCTTTTATAGTAGACCTTGTATTATATTTTTAGGAAAGTAAATTCTGTATGTGGGGAGAATTTAATGTCTCATATTTTCCATTTATTAGTTTAATATTTTATTAATATTTTTTCAAGACAATGTGTTGAGATGAAATCCAATTTCGAGGCCTAGTGTTCCCAGGAAAAATCTTAGAAATATATTAAATATACTAAAGAGTATGTGAATATGGTTTTCTAAAAAAGTGGAATAAAATATAAATGATTTTCTAGATACAAAATATGAGGGCACCATTGAAATCCAAATGTGAGGTTTACCCTAGGAGCGACATAATATTATTCAGTGTGGGTCATTTGTGGAAAAGTCATCAAGGGAACTGAAATGAATAAAATTATTTAAAAAATTATTTTATTTAATTTTTGTTGATGAATTGACTAATAATATTTAAATAAACCATTATGTTATAATACTAATGTTAGATGCATAACCCTTGATACAATAAAAGATTGTCAGAGAGAGGCTTGGAGAATCCTCTCAGGTGAATGGTAATGAAGTTCAGAACTAACGATCAACACACCTCATATTTGATGGATCAGGAAAAAAATAATGATTAAACATCATTATTCATAAATGATAGAAACAGGTCGAGGTAGGTAATGTGTTTTGTTTTTATTTCATCTATGTTCTAGAATTATAAGATGAATGTGAATCAAGGAATTAATAGATTGGTTTGCGTTTTGATATTATTGCAGGATTGAATTTTTTGGATGTTTTTCGATTTGATAATTTTCATTTAGATTTCATTTATTATTGGTTTTATTATTTAAATGGGTCGAGATAAAAACTAACATCAATAAAGGTCTATCCCTACTGATTTATTTGTTCTTTTTATCCCCCCTCCCTCATTAATCATTCATTTAGTTCATTAATCATTTAGAATGTGGCTCGACAAATCTTAAGTAATCAATCATTGCACACCTGTTTGTTGGCATAGTGATCTGATATTGTAAATCCATGATAGGCATGACATGATAGAGATTCAAATTTGGAGACAGAGTGATTCAGATAATGGTTGATCATGGATCTCTCCTGATTCATTTCAAAATGAATAATCTTCAATATATACATTTTTATGATGTATTAGACAATTGAATCAATTTTTTGAGAGATGATGAGGCTTAAATGAGACGATCTAAGGCTACCAACATGATTGAATCCAGATTTCAAGGAGAAAATACTTCGGGAGTGAGCGGGATAAAGAAGAATAATTTCTTGAATAAACTAATACACATTGCGTGTACTTCTTGACTACACAACATGTAGCCCCACTTTGGATGACTCAGAGTGTAGCCCATCTAAAAGTTGTGTAATCCTCTATACTACATGGACATGGGTTGAATGACACTATCCATTTATATAGGAAAAACCCAAGATCAAGGGAAATGGTGTGTAATCTCTTTACATACTGTGTAATCTTTTGTACATGTATTAAAACTCATATCCATATCATAGAAAATATTAAGTAGGGTCTATTCCCCTTACTGTTTCCCTTAAGTTTGTTATGAATTGTTTCTTACTCCTAGGAATACAATCCCTTCATGAGGACATCATGGATAGAGTTGAAGGAATCCCTTTAAGAGGCTTGAAGAGGGATCCTCTATTCATATTCATACCCTAGGTTGAGTTATATGTATTGATGTGACCAATCCAACTAGGAAACGATCCTATACTTAGTTGGTTAATCAAAATGGAGTTTTTGGTATCACCCCATGGCCCTAAATTTGATCCTCAATTGTGTATTGTATCTATTATGATCATATAGTGTGTATTCTCATCTCATGATGAGACATGATGAGAAGTGCATCTCAGATAGACATCATCAGTGCTATTATACCCAGGAGTGTCTTCTCCCAGATGAGTGCTTTTTGGATCATTGAGCTGAAATCCTATTGATGGTATACTAGTTTGGTGGAATCTGTCTAGATTGGTTTCTTTGTTGGGTATATCTATATATTCATGTTATATGTGTTGTAGACTTATACATGTATATAGAGGACTATACATTCCTTTTGTGTATGATTTGTTGTTTCAATGTTTGTGAATGAGTATAGTTGTACTCACCTGACATAGGATTTTCCAACACATGTCATGTCTTTTGTAGTAAATTTACCTTTTTATAGAGTAATATGTGGGAAAGGGATAGATGGAACTTAGTGAGATTGGACAGACTGAGGTGTGTTCCTACACTTTTCTGATAGCAATACCTTTAGTTTCTGGATGGACTTTTGTTACATACATGTGTTTAGTGGGATTTCATTAGGCCATGTTTACTTTCATTACTTCCAGGAATAATCTTGATGTGGGATATATATGTATTCATAAATTGTTTATTCAGTTTTTTTCTATATTTCATTATTTTTTCTGCATAGATATGTGTTCATGTGTACATGTAGATAGGTATTTCCTCCCATGTTATTGATATGCTTACTCGATTCAAGTCACCAACCCCTGGAATATTGGAGTCAGGCTAGGGGAGTCATGACATGAGCCCCACTAGGATGAGTCAAGACAATCAATTGTTTATACTGGATGGCTCATGAAAATTATTACCAACCTTTTACTCAGTATTAATGGAATGTTATCATTGAGAAAATTATGTCATTATTTAGATATCTATATTTCATAATTTTAATAAACACAAACCATTATTTTAAAACTAGTATCTAAATATATAATTTTTTATTTATGGAAAACGAGTGTGACATGATTTCTCAAATATATACATCAAAAAATTATGTTTTCAGTTTTCATTCTCTATAAACATCTATTTCAATCTATATTTTATTATTTTACATGAATAAATGAATAATATGAGGAAGTGATTATGTAATCATCACAATGTATAGACTCAACTAGAATATCATGGGCCATACATCTTCACAGTTGGAATTGATATGAATAGTGATATATATTTTAAATGTAAATGTCATTTTTGTTTAATGTATGAAACATTAATAGATTGATATTGATAAAAATTAGCATAAGATTCGTAAAATTGATTGGTGGAAGGTAGTATTAATTAATAAGATGTAAATTCAAGGATAATGGATTATGAATAATTAGGAATTGTTAATAGTGTATTGATATAGGTTTTCAACAGAAATAAAGTATTTTTATGTTATTTATGGGTTTAATAATTTAATAATGATTATAATGTTAAATTAATTAGTTCCATTTAAGTTTTTATGTGATTAAAATACAATGGGACACATTTATTAAGTTTCCATATATTGTAGAGCTATATGTAACCCTTATGAATAAACTATATTTTAATGAAAATGTTATTTGTGGATGAATGAATTTATATTTTATGGAAATAAGTTGACATATATTGATTATTGACACTGATGTAGAAATAGTTAACTTGGATAAAAAGATTATTTTAATTTGGGATTATGTGTTTTATAATAATAATTATCATGTAATTAAAATTTGATTCGGCTTATATGAGATTAATGTAATCCTGGAGGATGTTCACTATATTCAAAATCATAAATTAATAATGAAAATGGAAATATTTGTGTCCAGTATTGGAGTTTATTTACAGAATGAGGATAAAATTATATTTTGGAGGCATATATGATTTTATTTTAGTTATATAGTGATTCTTGTTATTAATGTAAAAGATTAGTATATTTTGGAGATTATATGATTTGGGAATATAGGGTTATGATATATGGTTTTATGAGTGATATTTATGGTTTAAAGATACTTTTTTTTGTTAATATTGAAATAATATGATATCTAATAACTATAATATATGGGTTTTCATCATGTACATGCATTCAATGAAGAGTTTTAAAATTTGATATTTATGGAAACATTTATGTGGAACATTATGTGTTATTTTTGAATCATTGGAAATTAATGTAATATTTCTTCATAAAATAGATTTAACATATTAGATATTATCCTACTCTATGGTATAAATTTTTTTCCATAATTAATATAGACATAAAGAATAACATATTAATCATTTATGGATATTTTGGACCATTTAGTAATAATTTTAAATCTCTGAGAATGAATAATTTGAACATAAAATCATTTCTTTGAGTAAGTGATGAGATAAAAGTGGAAAAAAATTATTAAAGGACAATCGAAGGATGAAATTATTATTTTGGTGTAGAAATAAATCAGATAATCATATTATCTCAAGTTCTATATTATTATATTATGAATCCCTAAAGTCTTGGAAATTTTTCATGGAACAAAAATGTCATCATATTACTTTCATTTATAACAAATTATTGGCCTTATTTTTCCCCTTATACATTTTGGATCAATGTTCATTAACATTATCATTATCCTATTCTCTATAACTCTATATTAATCCATGCATATTATTTTATTCGTTCGTATCCATATATTAAATATTTCCTAATTTTATCCTTATCTGAGTACATGATTTTGTGTTATTCTAGGTCACTGTGACATTTCCCTTTTACAATTTTTCAATGAACATTTTATTATCACCTTCTATGATATTGGTTATCAAAAAAGGTATTTTTAAATATTTAAATGTTTTTCCCTCCATGGATGTATTTTTTAACTTCCAATTCATGTAATATATTTTTAAAAATAAATTAAATCATATTTAATATGAAAGGGATAAAATGAATAAGATACAATTTTATTATAGAGGATAGAATATAATATATTGAAAATTTATTTTAAAATAATATTATACTAAATAGCATCTAAAAATAAAATAATAAGCATTATGAGAATTAGAAGGTATAATAAAAATTTAAATAATTAAATTTTTTATTATAAAAAATCCGTTAAATTAGATATATTAGTAGGGATGACCAAATTATAAAAAATATCATTAAATTTATTATATAATGTAAATTAATTTTTAATGTAAAATGAATAATTTTCATCTTTTTTGAAGACTAATTTTATGATTCAAAAAAATTCCCAAATAATTTTTCATTTATGTGTGTGAATAGTATAATTAATTTCATACAATATTATAACATTTATTTAATAAAATGATGTAATTTATGAAATACATATATAAAAATTGTAACGTCCGGACCTGTCATCCAATACCTATTCCCCAAACTGGTTGGTCACATAACCTCAAGAGTACCTCTCAATATTCTAGTGGATGCTGACTATCAGTGAGAGTATGATATAGAAGATTTGGGGAATATATACTCTTTTTTGAAGCATAAAATCGTTTAAAGAATTAAATAATATCAAAATGATGATAAAAATAAATGCATGTAACAACATTTCCAAATTTAGACCTGTAATACATGAAATACCATAACATGTAAGCAATGAAAAGGCCTAAAAATAGATATGTCATGTCATGTATGTGTCAAGTGTCAGTATGAAACCCCCAAAATAAAGACACCCTACAAACACCCAAGTGTTTCCCAATATCATGTCTAGTTCTCTCATCCATGATCCATCCCAACTCAACCATCTAATATGAGGCTCTTACCCTTATCTAGTCCTAAAAAATGAAGTATGTTCTGGTACAGATTATGAATCCCAAGTACAATGTGAGTATAACACAATAGGAAACTTACAATAGTGTTTTAAAAAATATCAATTCTATAAGAGTGTGTAAAGTTGTATAATTAAACAATGACAATAACATAAGTAAACATATTTCACAATTTATTATTATTTAATTAAACACATAATTACCCGGGTTCATAGTGACTCTTGAACCATAAATTCATACTTTTTCCCATACTAGAGTATGAAATATACCATATATATAATCACAATTCATTATATCACTAGATTTCATCATTCATCTCAATATAATTTCATTTTATTGCTTATTTGGACACTAATCCAATGCCCATATGATGGTATTATAACATCTTGGAAATGACCATGTGGTTATTTGGAGAATCATTTCCTATCCCACAACTCATTGTAATCACATATGAGTCTTTTGAAAAACATCCCTTGTCCAACACTCATTATCGCAAGTATGAATTTACTGACTGGAATACCATGTCTAGCTCCTTGGGGGTATTTAGGGAATTAGTCATTATCCCACATGCTATTTATCAATCAACCACATATATAATATTTCAATTAATCACAACAGACATGGTTTATAATTTAAAACACATTGAATATTATAAACAATTCGCCATTAATCCATTTATCAACATTTAATCACAAAACCCTTTAACCCTAAAAGGTCAATCCATTCAACCATTTATTTATAATTTTATATCAATCCCAAAATCCAATTAATTTACCAATTTCATAATTCAATGACCCACAAATTTCATAAATCCCAATATCCCACCGATTTTTTAATTCCATTACTTAATTTAGCTAATTAATTATCCCAACTCAATATTCAATTTAAAAACATGGAAATTGAAATAAAAAAATTAGTTAAACACAATTATATTTCAATAATATCATAATTATCATTTATAACACCTACCTCAAGGCCATTGATGAGCATTCTCAAAACTAAAACCCCCAAATTTCATAAATACAGTCAATATCATAATGACACAGTAGATCTGGGGACAAATTTTATGATAAAGAAAAAATGTTTTAATATCCATGAAATTATATATCTAAATCATCCTCAATAATGGATAAAACCTTCCACCTTAATTGTACAATGGTATCGGGGAGAAATAGATTCAATTAGAGAATAAATTACATACCAAATGAGAGGTGATCCTAGAATAAAATATTTTATTAATCAATAATGGGTTTATAGGATCCTTTTAACCCTCTCGAGAGTCTCAAAATTCTGTGTAATTGATTTAGGGTTTATTTGGGGAAAAGTAGGTTTAATACCAGGGGTTCAAAAAAATTAATAATTAGTTGGGGGATAAAATCTTGCACGCACTATTTCTTGGGTAGGAGTAAATTATTTGGAAAACAGTATGGCTTAACTGTGAAACTCATCTTAGCATTTCATGTTTTATACTAATAGGTAACCCTAATTGACAAGCCTTGAATCATCCATGAAACCCCCTCTTTAATTTTTGGTTGCTTGGTTTTCATGGGTTTGGGGCATCATTTGGGTAAACCATTCCCCAACCATACACTACCACTTTTTCCTAAAAAATTCACAAATTTCTTCTAGAAGACATGAAAAAACCCTCCCATGATATTAAAAAATAGGTTCAAAATAATACATATAAATGAGAATTAGAAATATATAGTTATGGTTGGTATTTTAATTTTTTCCCACCTTATAAAATATTATCCTTGAGTTTTACTCCTAATAATGTGAAATATTTGTAGGTACAAGGATCAGTCCACTGAGCCTTAAATTCTTCATCGCTCTCCCAAATTTCCTTAGTAAAACATCCATGTTTGCATAATAGATGAACAATCAACATTGTCTTTCACCGTAACACATTATCATTATGATCTATAACACATATCATATGCTCCTCAAAGGACACATTAATCTCAACCTCATCATCATCAACATTGATTACATGATAAGGTTTAGGGTTATACCACTAAAGATATTACACATGGAAACCATCACAAATATCACCTCACCTCTTTGGAAGAGAAAATTAGCATGCCAATAGCTGAATTATCTCCATTATCTCAAAATTTCTAACCAACATGGTTGCCAATATGCCCTACTTCTGAATCTTATGGTAACCCAATCTAGGGGACACCTGAAGGAACACTAAATCACCCACTATTAACTCAATGGGTCATCAACATTTATTATCATATGAATTATTACTACTCTGATCCATAAACCTTCATTTTTGAATTAGTTGAACCTCTTATGATGTTCCTCTATGAGATTCAATCCCAACAACTCTGACTTACCTACCTCTATCTAGCTTAGAGGTGATATTCATGGACATCCATAAATATTCTCATATGGTTTGATCATAATAGATTATAGATAAGTGTTTTTATAATTTAACACAAAAATATCTAAGAGATTATCTCAATACCCGAAATAGTCTAGGACAAATTCCCATACCATATCATTTAAAACTCGTATAATACGTTTTGACTATAGATCTATCTTTGGGTGCACATTCATACTTAGAAATATCTGCAGAACAAGTGCTTCTTATAAGACATTCTAGAAATGTGATGTGATAATTGATTCATGCTTTAAATCAATACTCCACAACAACCCATGAAAAAGTCTCTATCCTGAACATACACGTCTCTTAACTGATCAACCAATAAAGTATCCATAAAGGGAAATGAGTGTTCTATAGTCTTCAATTGGTCTAATGTTACAAAAATATCGTCATTCTTCCTAGTCAACCTTGGGATACCTAACACAAATCTATGATAGCATTGTCCCACTACCATTCATGAATGGGAAATAGTTATATCAAACCATCAGTTTGTTGTTGTTGAAACATCGCCTGTTTAAAGGTGTATCATCATGTCATGAACCATGGAATTTCGATGTTTATTCGCTTCTGAAAATACAATTGATGTATTTCATTGTACATTTTGGTCAAAACAAGGTGCACATTCCACTTTTTGGCATGAAATTCATGCATCAACTCCTCTAAATTACTTGTTGGCACAACAACATGATTCTTAATAGATATCATCTCATCCTAATTTGTGGTCTAGTATGATGGTTACTCCCAACCTTCAAGGATCTCCCTCAATGATAATAATTAAAAATATTTATACTACCTCTCCATAATCTTGTTAAAAAATTTCCAATAAACTAATACTAACATGAGGGTCATCTTCTCTCAAACATCCCTAACCACAACATACATCTCTTCTAGAAAAGGCATCATCATACATTTAGAGCTAGAATCCTTAACTACCTATGTTTGATTATTTCATCTTAATGTTTCAACAAAACTGTTTCCCTTACTGGGTTTATATTATATGTTAAAATCAAATTACTAAAAGTACTCAACCCATCTCCACTACATGAGATTCAAATATCTCAATGAAAATATATAATTCAATCTATTATGGATGGTATACATAGTAAAACATTTCCCCATAAATAATGACAAAAACACTTCAAATCATAATGCAATGCTTGTAACTCATGGTTGTGCATATTGTAGTTGTATTCAGGTTTCCTCAAATTACATGACCTATATGCTACAAATCCATCTCCCAGAAATGACATAGCTTCACATCTAATCATAGACGCATCAAAAAATACAGTAGGCTCCACCTCAGGCTTGAGTAGGATAATGATTGGTGCAGTAGTCAAACACATCTATATCTATTGGAATGAACTACCATGTGATCCAAAAATATAAAAACATAACTTCTTTATTGGTCAATAATAAAAGTAGTTATTCTAAGTTATTATAGTCTATATAAACAACTGATAGTATCCAACAAAACCTATAAAGATATGAATATCTAATATAGTCTTGGTTGGCTCTAATGAAACCACATCTTACACCTTCTATGTGCCACTGAAACACCTCCATCTGAGATTAGGTGTCCTATTAAATGTACCTGATTGATCCAAAAATTAACACTTACATAACTTGGATTATATTTGATTCTCTATCATTGTACTCTTAGTGATTCCAATACGTTGATCATGATCATCATGAGTCGTGGAGTACACCAATATTTCATTCAATTAATAACCAAAAACAATTATGGGTACATGAGGAATATTTTTTTCATTAAATCCAAAAAACACTGCTGGAGAATTCTCTATGCTGAACTGAATCACAAAGAACCCATATTGTCCACACATGCTTCTAAATGTTGTGCACAATATACTGGATATTCAAAATCTAAGATGTATATAATTTTATCTCCTATCAATCATGGTGAAAACACAATCTTCTCTCAACTAGTTAAATAAATCATCACTTTGTGGAAGAGGATATTGATTCTTCACTGCAATTTGGTTCAACTTATGGTAATAAATACATAACCACATGGTCTTATACACCATCTTAGAAAAAAATATTAGATAACCCCACAATTAACATATGTGGATGGATAAATTTCTAATCCATCAACTAATTTAATTGATTCTTGGGTATATGAAGCTATATCAGTAACATTATATATTGTTGAATATATACTATCTCAGCTCTAGGAATGAGGTCAATTCTAAACTCCACATATCTTTTAGCTATTATTCTAGATAATTCCTCAAGAAAGATGACTTGTTATCGATATAATATAGGTGGAATGACATCAGTATTAACACCCCCAAAATCTAGAAATAGAATTGTAACATGGGCGGTGAACTCCCCTAGTTTCTAATGAGTTAGACCTATATGGACCACCTAGATATATCAATCTCCATGACGAACATAATTCTCACCCTAGGGAGATGTAGAGTTCACTATATGATGATAACAGTCTATGTGGGACTAGTACCATACTATCCAATCCACGCCCAATATCAAGTAAAAATGAAAAATATCAAGAATATAAAGATCCCAACAGAAACAGTACTCTCCAACCACGATATAGAACCCCATAAATTAACACATTTCTTTCGACCATACTCTAAATGGTGTATCGATCATCATAACAACACACAAAAACTACACCATTAGACTTGACCCATTAAATTTATTTATAGGAATGAGGGAATTAGAGGCCCCAATATCAAATAAGGCATTATATAGAGTAGAAAATACAAGAATAGTACATCTGATTGTCGATGGTATAGCCTTGTTATCCACATGTGTAGGATGAAATGAATGAAAATATATATCTCATATTATTAATGTTGTAGTCTAAGTTTGATGATCTGCACCACTCTGAGGAAATGGATCCTCATTCCTAGAATTACCACATCCACTATCTCAACTTCCATGGATAATAGAACTCAAATGCCAGACTAATATATGGTAAAAGAACCACTTCAGGTAATCTAATTATTCTTATCTACTCTTTCATTAACCATATATCATGAGTTCATGCAGAACCATTATAGATGTCCCTTTCTTTCGCAAGCACAAAAATATAGCTGTGGATGGGGGAACCGTCTACTTAAGTGAATCAGCCTACTGCACTGGTGGAAGAGCACTATAGTCATGTATAGAGTAACTATATGTTCCCCTATTTATTTTTCATTCCACTACTCTGGTAAAAATTCTCATAGTGAAATATCCTACCCTCAGAATGCATACATCATGATCACCCAGTAGAAACCACCTATATCTCACTAGAAGCCTCATTTATGTTCCCCTCAGATATGAGAGCCCGATTCACCACTGATGAAAACATTTTCATCAAAATGATGTTAACATGGGGCCTAATATTTTGTTGAATCCCAAACATAATCTATTCATGGTAGTCGTCTCGTCCCCTCCCAATGAAAATAACAACACACCTCAAATCTGTAAAGCATCCATAATGGCCCTTCATGGAAATTCTCGCCTAGGTCAACCTCATGAACTCAATTACCCTCTCATGGATAATCGTCTCAAGGTAAATGTGCTCGAATAATTTCTCTTTAATGTATTTCCACTCTATCTTCTACAACTATTGATCTTATCTCTAAATTTCACAACATTTCTTCACTTGAACATATAACATATCAGTATCTATAATGAATCACCTCTCAGAATGAGTCTCCGAATGGTCAAGGATCATCCAAATTAAATTAATCTAGAACACATCTACCTTAGGTCCACCCAATCTGGTGAAAGTTTAAGGGTTATAAAAATGGAACTCCCATGACATTGTTTACATACGTTTCATATCCCTCCCCTGGTCTCTTTCCATAGAATACATAAACCAATAAAAAATTTTATCAAACTTTTCTCTGTCTTCCTCACCCAAAACAATCAGAATCCCTCGCTTTAGTACTGCAAGTACATTCCCATCAATGTTTTATTATTGTTCTCCCAATAAGAATCATCATAGAGGAAGTTCTCAATAATTAAAAATAAACACACTCAGACACATGAAATAAAATTATCACATTTACATAACAGGGATTCACATAAAACTATACCATGTTATTAGGATACTCTTCTAAATGATCATAACTGAGGCATAATAACTACCCTAAACCAACCCTATTTAGGTCATGGATAACATTGTGTAAAAATTATCATTAAACTATTATTTTCATTAAACACCCAATTTTTTACATAATCTAGAACATTTAGAATAATTTACATCTTTAAATTTCATATTAGGTACTTTTTCATTTAATTTCAAAACTAAAGTAAAGAAATATTATTTTTAAAACACACCCTAAAACCAACATTTCTATGCATTCATAAAAATGATTCATGTCATAATAATTATTGAGATCCTAGAAGGATGGATTTATACTCATCCTTCATTACACACCAGAAAACAAGTGCATTTTCCTAGGTGAAATAACATTTAACTATTACAACAATCACTAACAATAACAATCCCATCATGGGAAAATGGGTTTCCCCCTTAAGAGGTTAAGCTACTCTTAGGAATATGCTCATAGAAAAGGCATAACTCTTAAAATTGTTTTTTATACCTTCCCCAAGTAGTATTACATGAGAAAAGAAAAACCCCTTTGATAAAAGTTTTTAACGTCCAGACCATTATGCCACATACTGGTTCCGCAGGACATTTGGTTACATGACCTCTAGTATGACCCCCTATATTCTATAGGCTACTGATTAGTAGTGAGGGTTTTATATAGATCCTGGGGAAACTATTACCTCTTTATCAAAGTAGAAATATAGTTCAAATAAGTAAAAAATATCATACTAATGATAAATAACAAACACAATTTATACCATAAGAAAATACAGACTAGCAATACATGATAAAACTAAACATGAAAATAAATCCACAATCCAAAATAATAGATATTCCATGTCATATATGTGTAAAGTTACATTATGAAAAATAAAAAATTAATTCACGCTGAACAATCCAAAGAGGGTCCAGATGTCATCTGTGGTTCCATAATTCATTATTTATCCAAACTCTTCTAAATAACTAAGGGATTATTCCTTTATAATTTCTAGAAAACATGAAGTTTATTTGGGTACTATATATGCATCCTAAGTATGGTGTGAGTAAAACTAAGCTGGAAACCAAAAATGGTATCTAAAACAATATATTGTTTATAATTTTTATATATTTTAATAAAGATTAATGTATAATAAAACATGTATATTGTGTTCACAATTCACTATTATTTAATTAACAACATAATAACATGGTTTCGTGGTGACACCAGAACAATCAATACCTTCTTTGTCCCATTCCATAGTCTGTACCTAAAAAATACATTCTTATTTTTTAATCGATTTTAAGGGAAAGTGAGAACCCAAATTGTACATAAATCTAACATCAAGTACCATAAGAGATGGATGAAACATTAATGTCTAACTTCATCCTGTTCGACACACTATCATTACATAATTTCCAATGTAGAAAACTTTCCTTAATGGGTGGATCATCCTTGATGAGATCATCAAACCAATAATCCATCATGTCTGACTTTTATTTGTACTCCTCCATATTCATTTTAGCTACATTTAATCCTATTAAAAGAATTATATCATTCTTGTTAATAAACTATGTCTTCTCTTTTTTATTATCCACCATGACAAGTGTATCAGTAATCCTATTAGAATATACTATATAGGATTTTATCTGAAGAGAATATTCAATAATAACCTCCATGTGAACAATAAAGTCAGAGGAGTGTCCATTAGGTGGAACTTACTTGAAATCACCTTCTCAACCTAATCATTGATACGATCTTAAATCACCTATATATCCTCCTGATACATAATTATTTCTCCCATCATAACATATGTCTTATTTTCAGGACATACAAATTTCTATCACAACAGTCCATGTAGAGACCCTAAGCTTGAAGTACATGGTCATTACATTACTTTTTCGGAATACTTAGTACATAACAAAAACACACACACAAGGACCGTAATATTTTAGTGTATTTGGAAACTCGAAACGTAATCTTCTAATCATGGTGAAAGATCTTCAACATCTCCCATAAAGATCTTTCATTTTTTTTCTTACCTAAAACCTTTCTTTATATCCTGGGGAAAGAAAACATACAAAAGGGTGAGCTCAAATTCTCAGTAAGGGTAAACAAAAGAAATATCAATCACATCATATTCATAAGAATATAACATTTTGGAAATCGTATCAGGAAAAAGAGAGCATAATTTCATAACATGGGATAAATCATAGTAGTGAAATGAAATCCCAATAATCATAAAATAAAACATGAAACTTTATGGAATACACACATAATCATAGAAAATCATTTCTTATTAGTCAAGACTCATTGCCAAGACTATCTTAGTGGATAAATTCCATTTCTGAACCGAGTTCACTCCTCGTTTCAGTCCTGTTTCACTGAACCTGTATAACCTGCCGTTCCAGCCATGTATATGTCATGAGATATAAAATCTTTACCCAATGCATTGGAGGGAGATATAGGTCCCACCCATCTCATAATTATACCATTCTTATTTGTTCCACAAAATCATAAATCATAAATCATCGCATAACCCATGTAGTAAAAATGGGATTCTTAAACAACATGACATCATAAAAAAATTCATATAAAATAATGGAATTCATAAAATTAATTCCATCACAACATAATCATATCAATGTAATAATAGGGATAGAAACAGAACCCTATATTATCTTAGATAGAAAATAATTTTTATAAAGCACTTGAACTCCATTCTTGAGGAAAATATCCTTTCTACATCAAAAACATTTTCCTTTCTATAACATGTCATTCAATTTTAAACTATTTGAATTTGATTAAAAATTAACTTGAAAACATGTAAAGGAAGCTTCATGGAAATAATGTTTTAAAAATCCATTCCTGCCGTATACGTTAAAAAAACATTATTCTCGTACTTCTGTCGGAAAAGTCAAAAAGTACCTCGTACGAAAAACGACAAAAGATTCCTTTCATATCTTTTACTAAAAACTCAACGAAGGGTAAAATTGGATTTAAACAATTTTAGGTGGATGGAACAATATTACATATTGAGGAAACATGGATGTGGATGATAAAATACACCCCAGTAAATACCAAAGTATAAACAATCTCGGATAAAATGAGATTGGTATATTTTCACTTACCTTAGGTCCGTTTTGCTTCGTAAGTGTCCGAACCTCCTATATAATGATTTAAATAATGTTATTGACTTATTCCAGAATCATAATAATTGTTATGATATCATATATGGTAATATTCTTAGCTTCTTATTAGTAATATTTCATTACTACTTGTTATTCAGGTGTTTATTACTTTTTGTTCTTATGCGTGTTTTGTCGAATAAATTCTTATTCATCTCTTTAGGTTATAGATACCACATTTACAGAATTATATTAGTGTAATATATAACATATTAATTCATTCAATTCATTTATATAATCATTATGCAATGAAGATCATGTAGAACGAGTCACATCACATCGTGGAGACGGTATTCCGTACGTACGCACGAGCGAAGATATCATTCCCATGATCGTGGAATTGTATTGGAGTGTATGTATACTATTTCAGAATCAATATAAATTTACAATAATCATATATAGTTATTATTTACACCGTTATACCCATCCAAGTATGGTGGTGGTGGAAAATAGATTACACCACGGCGTGGAGACGGTATTCCGTACGTACGCACGCGCGGTGATTTCATTTTCCGTACGATGGATAGATGTTGAAATAGGTTTGTTTCATACTTATAATAACATATCAGTATATGAGTGATAATGATGTTATTACATAATAATGAAAAAAATAAAGAAGAATAAGTTGAAGAAGAAAGAATTTTGAAAGGATCGGTAATGGATATTACCTCTTTTTTGACGCGCCTCTTCTTAACCCCCTCTTAGTGCACTAGGGATGGTCTTTGAAGAAGACCAGAACCTCTAGGATGATTCTAAGGAAGTGGAGAGGAGAATTTGGAAGGGTTTGTCCGAGATTGAAGGCTCAAATTGGTGTGAGGAGGAGAGGGAGGAGGTTCCCTTTTATAAGGGAGGAGAGGGGCACCTTTGGAAAGTGTGGAAATATTATTTTATTATAAACTTATCTCCCGTTTCAAAATGTCCAATAATCATTAACGATGAAGATAAGATGACTCATGGTCAAAATAAAATCATTCAATCAGAATTGGACATGTTTTGGAAAATATTTTAATCATTATAATCTTATTTATTTAAATCATTTATTAATGAGGTAAATATTTCATCATTATTGTGTCATAAATATTTTTAATTTATTTTGTGTCTAAAAATTATAAAAAAATATCATTATATAGGAAATCTTGTTATATTTCTAATGGATATTTATAGTCTAAAATATAATTTATATAACCCCTTAAAAAAATTAATTACAAAACGATTTTTGTTAATGTCAATTTTGTCTTTACATTAAATTAATTAATCCAAATTGTCATTGTCACTACCAAGTGGCTCAATGGGGTCCCCAAATTGACCCAAGGATGCCCATGGTCAGCCAATACTCATCCAATAAGGTTAGGACAAGTGTCAAGGTAAATTTGAATTATTATAATATTCTTTTAACCTTGAATTACCATATTTACCTTTAACTGTAGTAAACAAAAAAATTACTGTAGTTACTATTCATAATATAAAAAAATAAAAGTAACCTATTAACATAATTTGGACCCACTAATTCCAAATATGGAATCCATTTTTCAAAATTCAAAACACAGAAGTTGTACTAATTAATTTAAAATTAATCCTGTTGTTAAGCAAATAGGTTTTAAAAGTTAAAATATTGCCAAAGATTGAAATGTTTTTACCTATGAATTCAATGTAAAAAAATGCTAATGACATACATTATATTAAATGGAAAAAATATATTTTATTTATAATTTAAAAAAATCAATATTATATTTTAACCATATAAAGTATTGCGATGAAAAAAGTTGTTTTTAATTAAAATATATCATGTTTTTAAGAGATAATAACTATCAAAATATTGACACTTGTTTATGTCTGGTTTAAAAGTGAAATTACATCCAATGATCAACATTGTATTAAATTGTAACAATATATTCTAAATAAACTTTAAAACCACTCAAATTAATAATTTATTACTATTAATTATTTCGATTAAAAAAGTTGTTTTTAATTAAAATTTAGTAATTTTCACTATTCATCAGAATATAAAAGTTATCCGAAAAGTACCAAAATTTCATCCTAAGCTAATTTCGATATTCCGAATCCAAAAATGAAGTCCATTTTGAAAAATGAAATTTACAAAATTTCAAAAAGTGGTTATTACTATTCATAACGGCTAGTTTTAATAATATTTTAATAGCATAACGTTGTTTAGTGAAACACGGTATTGCGTACTACGCACGCTATCGAGGAATGTCACGATTGCGTGTAATGAATAGAAAGTCAAGGATGCATGTTGTGCAAACTCCTTTTGGTTTAGCGTACAGCACAAGACATTAATGAAATTAAAAATAAAATTTTTCATAAAATCTCGGGGTGTTACATTCTACCCACCTTAAAATGAATTTCGCCCTCGAAATTCGTCGGGGTTATAAATGGTTTACTACTCGAAAGTTTATTTAATAGAAACCCACATCGTAAAAAGGAATACAAAAAACCAATATTTAAAAAGAAAATAATGAAACGTAACGGTTACCCAAATAAATTAATCACTGGGTTTCTACCTAGGTGAAAATATGGATATGGAAGAGAAATCTAACCATCATATTCTGATGGAGAGTGGTAGAGAACATGGCTATGGAAAAGCCAGAAATCACAAAGCCATAAATTTGTGACGATCTAAGGTACCATCTGATTCATCAGATATAAGAGCACTAGGATAACATTTTTGGTTTTCAAGACCATTTACCAAAAGCTGATGAAATTGGAATTAGAAGAAATACTTTCGTGATTTCGGTATAGTCTCACCGTTGGTCATTCTTTGGAATATTTCCACTTCATCTCTTAAAGAAATGAAGTTGAATTTTTCATTCGTGATGTGTTAGCAGATCATGTGATAGAATGGTGGGTCATTCCACCTCTCTCAAACAAAAGGTTAGAAAAGTTATCAAAAAAATACATAAGTCCATCTATAGTGAGATTAATCATATATGGTTCCTAAAATGGACTTATAATTCATATATCAAAATGATTAATATAATAAAACTAGTTTATACTAAATAGGGACTTCATGTAGGCTAGTGGTAGGCAATAAAGGTCAGTCGCACTTCGGTTGTGGGTTCGATTCCCACAGCCTTGTCTAACGCGATGGGTTGTCGCCCATCCTGCAGGTTGTCCTTGTTCTAAAACTACATTACTATAACATCCCATAAATAATATCGAAAAAGCTTCTATCCTTAAACAATACTAAATTATGTCCAACATAATCCATTCCAATCTTTAGGCTTATCCAAAACAATGCTCTACAATCTCATATTATAATGAAAACTATTACCAAAGATTTCATACAACTAGTATGTTAGTACAATTGTTGATCCCCATATATCATGAGATATGTCTTGTTGGTCACATTACAAACATTCGAAGGCCTTAATCATGTATTCTCTTGAAAAATGAATACCCATTAAATCTTAGTGAAGGCATGAGTTCTATCAAAAGTTAACCCTTTTCAAATACCAAAACCTCAAAGCATGATTTAACTATTTCCTTATATCAATCATGAGCTTATGAATACTGTTAATCATTTTATTTTTTTGCTTATCCCTTCATTATATGCATATCATCTTTTTTCCAAAAATATCTCAATCACTTTCCATGGTTACCGGTACCATAAAATTATTGAAAACCACAATAGACCAATACATAAATATTCCAATATTCCATGATACTATATACAACATTATTTTGGAATCCCATTACATAAACACTTAATCATTCCACCACATCGTTGTCATATTCAACATCACCAATGGTGATCGCATGTGACATCCCTTTGTTCTTTTCCTTAAGTGGTTTCTCATTTCCATCATCACTAACCCTTGTATTAGGGCATTTATTAGCCTAATGCCCCATTTCCTTGCACTTGAAGCATTGATGTGTAGTAGGTTCATTCTGTGTATCCCTTCCTTTGTTTGCATCATTAGACATCTTCTTCCAGACATTGCGGCATTCAAATGCTCGATGACCTTCCTTTCCACATTTGAAACATTTACATGTCCCTTTAAGACAATCTCCACCATGCTTCTTTCAACACTTTGAGAAAAAGGAAACATTCATCTTCTTTTCACCAGTATTCTGAGATTTTTCCTTGAACTCCATCTTTCGTTTCTTGTCAAAACTATGAGATGGATAAGTAACACCAACTTCCATTTCTACCTTGATAGAACAACTCACTATTTCTTCATAGCTACGGATGTCTCTTATAGCTAATGCCCTTCAAATATTTGGTTTTAAGCCACTGAAGAATCGATCAACTTTACTTTCAGGTTGGATGATAAATCCTGATGCATACCTTGCAAGCCTTGTAAAATTCTCTTCGTATATACCAACAAATTTCTCATACTTTTGCTTTAGTTCAAGAAACTCTTTCTCCAACTTTTTTCGAAGAATACGAGGGAAGTACGTATTGAAAAATAAGTTCTTGAACTCATCCCATTCCATGGACTCAATTTCAACTCTTTGCCTCATATTCTTGATAAGATTCCACCATTGATCAGCTTCACCTTCCAAACGATATACTGCTAAGATGAATTTATCATGTTCAGAACATTGAAGAACTGAAAATATCTTTTCAGTGGTACTGATCCATTGTTCAGCAACAAGTTGATCAGAAGACCCACTGAAAGAAGGTGGACGTTTCCTCATGAAGGACTCAATAGAATATTGTTCTCTTCTCTGCTCATTTGGAAGCCCAAAATGATTCATAGCTTGTCCAAGTATAGAAATAAGATATTTCACTCCATCTCCTATAACATTTGTTTTTTCAGGAGGACAATCATTGCATTGTCCATTGCATTGATCAACACGGTTCCTTTAGGTTCCAGCCATCGTCTAAAACCCAAAAATAATAGTGTGAGAGTCAAAAATCATGCTAGGGAAAACAACACAATAAAGGAGGAGTACCTTCAATATCTAACATCTTGGGTTACCAAAATTCTAGTACTATAACATATAATTATACTTAACCTTAGGGACATCCCTAGACATACCTTAGAAATATCTATAGGGATCTCACTAAAGTTCCCGCATCCTAGTTTCAAAAGGTTGACTAAACCTTTCCTCTGATACAAACTGTAGGGACCCTAAGCTTGACGTACATGGACATTACATTACTTTTGCGGAATACTTAGTACATAAAAAAACACACACACAAGGACCGTAATATTTTAGTGTCTTTGGAAACTTGGAACGTAATATTCTAATCATGGTGAAAGATCTTCAAAATCTCTAATAAAGATCTTCCCGTTTTTTTCTTACCTAAAATCTTTATTTATATCCTAGGGAAAGAAAACATACAAAAGGGTGAGCTCAAATGCTCAGTAAGGGTAAACAAAAGAAATATCAATCACATCATATTCATATAAACATAACATTTTGGAAATCTTAACCTGGAAAAGAGAGCATAATTTCATAACATGGGATAAATCATAGTAGTGAAATGAAATCCCAATAATCATAACATAAAACATGAAACTTTGTGGCATTCACACATAATCATAGAGAATAATTTCTTATTAGTCAAGACTCATTTCCAAGACTATCATAGTGGATAAAGTCCATTTCTGAACCGAGTTCACTCCTCGTTTCAGTCCTGTTTCACTGAACCGGTATAACCTGCCATTCCAGCCATTTCTATCTCATGAGATATAAAATCTTTACCCAATGCATTGTAGGGAGATATAGGTCCCACCCATCACATAATGATACCATTCTTATGTGTGCCACAAAATCATAAATCATACATCATCGCATAACCCATGAAGTAAAATTGGGATTCTTAAACAACATGACATCATAAAACAATTCATATAAAATAAAGGAATTCATAAAAAACATTCCATCACAACATAATCAAATAAATGTAATAATAGGGATAGAAACAGAACCCTATATTATCTTAGATGGAAAATAATTTGGATAAAGCACTTGAACTCCATTGTTGAGGAAAATATCCTTTCTACTTCAAAGACATTTTCTTTTATTTAACATGTCATACAATTTTAAACTAAAAGAAGTTGATTAAAAATAAACATGAAAACTTGTAAAGGAATATTCTTGGAAATAATGTTTTAAAAATCCATTCATGCCGTATAAGTTAAAAAAACATTCTTCATGTACTTTTGTCGGAAAAGTCAAAAAGGACCTCGTACGAAAAACGACAAAAGATTCCTTTAATATCTTTTACTAAAAACTCACCGAAGGGTAAAATTGGATTTAAACAATTTTAGGTGGATGGAACAATATTACATATTGAGGAAACATGGATGTGGATGATAAAATACACCCCTGTAAATACCAAAGTATAAACAATCTCGGATAAAATGAGATTGTGATATTTTCCCTTACCTTAGGTCCGTTTTGCTTCGTAAGTGTCCGAACCTCCAGTATAATGATTTAAATAATGTTATTGACTTATTCCAGAATCATACTTATTGTTATGATATCATATATGGTCATACTCTTATCTTCTTATTAGTAATATTTCATTACTACTTGTTATTCGGGTGTTTATTACTTTTTGTTCTTATGCATGTTTTGTCGAATAAATTCTTATTATTCTCTTTAGGTTATAGATACCTCATTTCCAGAATGGTATTCGTGTAATATATATCATACTCATTTATTCAATTCATTTATATAATCATTATGCAATGAAGATCTTGTAGAACAAGTCGCATCACATCGTGGAGACGGTATTCCGTACGTACGCACAAGCGAAGATATCGTTCCCATGATCGTGGAATTGTATTGGAGTGTATGTATACTATTTCAGAATCAATATAACTTTACAATAATCATATATAGTTATTATTTACACCATTATACCCATCCAAGTAATGTGGTGGTGGAAAATAGATTACACCATGGCGTGGAGACAGTATTCCGTACGTACGTACGCACGGTGATTTGATTTTCCGTAGGATGGATAGACGGTGAAATAGGGTTGTTTAATACTTATAATAAAATATTTGTATATGATTGATACTTATTCTATTACTTCATAATGAAATAACTAAAGAAGAATATGTTTAAGAAGAAATAATTTGGAAAGGATCGATAATGGATATTACCTCTTTTTTGAAGCGCCTCTTCTTAACCCCCTCTTAGGGCACTAGGGTTGGTCTTTGAAGAATACCAGAACCTCTAGTATTATTCTAGGGAAGTGGATATGATAATTTAGTAGGGGTTGGCTGAGCTTGAAGGCTCAAATTGGTGTGAGGTGGAGAGGGGGGAGGTGCCCTTTTATAAGGGAGGAGAGGGGCACCTTTGGAAAGTGTGGAAATATTATTTTATTATAAACTTATATTCGGTTTCAAAAGGTCCAAAAATCATTAGAGATGAAGATAAGATGACTCGTGGTCGAAATAAAATCATCCAATCAGAATTGGACATGTTTTGTAAAATATTTCAATCATTATAATCTTATTTATTTTAGTCATTTATTAATGAGGTAATAATTTCATCATTATTGTGTCATAAATAATTTAATTTATTTGGTGTCTAAAAATTATAAAAACAATATAATTATGTAGGAAATATTTTTATCTTTCTAATTAATATTTATAGTCGAAATTATAATTTATATAACCCCTTATAACAATTAATTACTAAAATATTTTTGTTAATGTCAATTTTGTCTTTACATTAAATTAATTAATCCAAATTGTTATTGTCAATACCAAGTGGCTCAATTGGGTCCCAAAATCGACCCAAGGATGCCCATGGTTGGACAATACTCATCCAATAAGGTTAGGACAAGTGTCAAGGTAATTTTGAATTATTATAATATTCTTTTAACCTTGAATTACCCTATTTACCTTTAACCGTAGTAAATAAAAAAATTATTGTAGTTACTATTCGTAATATCAAAAAATAAAAGTAACCTATTAACATAATTTGGACCCACTGATTCCAAATATGGAATCCATTTTTCAAAATTTAAACCATAGAAGATGCAGTAATTAATTTGAAATTAATCTCATTGTTAAGCAAATGGGTTTTAAAAGTTAAAACATTGCCAAAGATTGAAATGTTTTTACATATGAATTCAATGTAAAATTAATGCTAATGATATACATTATATTAAATGGTAAAAATAGATTATATTTATAATTTAAAAACAATAAATATTATAATTTAACCATATAAAGTATTTCGATGAAAAAAGTTGTTTTTAATTAAAATATAGCGTGTTTTTAAGAGATAATAACTATCAAAAGATTGACACTTGTTTATGTCTGGTTTAAATGTGAAATTACATCCAATGAACAAAATTGTATTAAATTGTAAAAATATATTCTAAATATACTTTAAAACCACTCAAATTAGTAAGTTATCACTATTAATTATTTCGATTAAAAAAGTTGTTTTTAATTATAATTTAGTAAGTTTCACTATTCATCAGAATACGAATGTTATCCAAAAAGTACCAAAATTTCATCCTAAGCTAATTTTGATATTTCGAATCCAAAAATTAAGTACATTTTGAAAAATAAAATTACAAAATTTCAAAAAGTGTTTATTACTATTCATAACGGCTAGTTTTAATAATATTTTAATTGCATATCGTTTTTTAGTGAAACTCGGTATTTCGTACTACACACGCTATCGAGGAAGGTCGTGATTGCGTGTAATGAAAGGAAAGTCAAGGATTCGTGTTGTGCAAACTCCTTTTGGTGTAGCATACAACACAAGACATTAATGAAATTAAAAAGAAAATTTTTCATAAAATCTCGGGGTGTTACGGTCCATCTCCTGATCCTGTAAAGTATTGGGTATGTTCTTTTCCTTGGTCCTCTTTTTCATAACAGGTCTTGTTTCCACTGGTTTCAGTAGAAAATAATAGTCTATTTGACATTTGGATTTCTGTTTTTCTATAAGAATGTAGCTTCAAAAATCCTTATTTCCTTTATGCCATTACATCCTCCTTGATTCATAAGTCCCACTGCCATAACTACACTCCACACAATCATATGATATTGGGAAATAATTCTCATCACTTACCTCTACCCTTTAGAAACCTTTTCCTTCATAAGAAACCTCACTTGGGATCAATTCTAATTGACCCTAATCTAATACTTCAATTGACAGACCTTCCAAATGGTTTCTTGGTCTAATTTTTTGCATGACCTTTCTAGGGACAATCCAATTAGTATGAACAATAACACCCTCTATGGCCTGTATTTCGTGATATTAATCTTACAAGATACTCTTTTTATTATGTAACTAGATAACACCATTATAGTAAGAGCCAAGGTTAGGGGCACACTACCACTGATTCCTATAACCCCACCAAAAATTCTAGTTCCATTTCCAAAACACACAACCGAGGCATAAAAAGAGGGAATGGAAGATACACCACTCTGAACTAGGCTTAATTTTAATTGGGGTCACTAGGTTGTGCTTCTATCAACTAAAAACATCAAAAAATATGGGATTAAGCTTCATCGATCGAGCTTCTTTCGGAATAGGAGCCACAATTTCCATGAAGCTGTCAACAACCTTTATACAAACAATATTCAAAATATCCTAGAAATTTTAGTAAGGACCTAGCCTCACCTCATTAAACTTCTGCAGTTGGATATCATGGCTACAAACTTCCATTAGGTGAACAAGTTTCATATTGGAAGAGCTGAAATTGACCCTCTTCTCAATGTGAACATGTTTTTTGTATCAAACTTCTTCTCTAAATGTAATCAACACAAAATTGAATCAAAATATGGAAACATCATCCTTGATACAAATTCTTGGGAAAATAATATGTTATACAACATGAGTATGATTATCCGATCACATGTACCAGACCACAAGGTTCAAGAGAATTTGAATTATTGTAAGATTTTGAAATGGAAGGGGAAACTCTAGAAAACATACCCAAATGGCCATCATAGGGGAGTCACGGTTTATGTGAAAATTGAAGAAACACATAAACATAAAGAATATGTGGCCATTGCAGATCTATGGGAACTAGGCCAAGCTGTTATCAAATCCTCTTCAGAAGATAATTGAACCATAATATGTCAATTATCCAGAAGACTGACTGTATCACGATCTTGTAAACCCCATACATCAAAAATAAATTTGTCCAATATATCCAATAATGGATGAAAATGTTTAAATTTAGTTATCAACAGCATGTTATGGATATTTGATGAATCTATGAACTTTGATGCTAAAAGAGGAAGATACGAAAGACCTTAGAATAAATCAGGTATTTTAGTGAAATGAGATATTTACGGAAAATAAGGGAGGAATTTCATGTTTAAAAAGGTGGAGAAAGAGTGTGAGGAGACCCCAGTGGGGTAGATAGAGGTCCCTCCCACTATGATGGGGGATGGATTGTTATATAGGTCACCATATCCTAGGGAAATCGGTGGAGGTCGGTCCTCTCACCATTCTCCAAATAGAGGACTCAAATAATATGGAGGCACTGAACCATGATATTCTATATCATATGATATATAGAATCACAATTCATTATATCATGGGAATTAGTCATTAATTTAAATTCAATATAACATCATGGATACTTGGAAAACCATTCCAATAGTAATATGTGTGGCCTATAATGTCATGGATAGGACCCTGTTGGTATTTAGAGCATCATCCCTAGTCCCACACTTCATTCTAATCACAAATTCTTATTTATATTATCATTTCATATCCCACACTCACTATCACATGCATTCATTTTTTGTATTGATATTTATGTATATCACCCCATGGTTATATGGAGGGTCAACCCTTGTTTCACACCCTATTTATCAATCAATCACATAAATCACATATATCACATTCATCACGGTTAGGCATGATTAGTTGTCTTATCAAACATTCCCATCCTGGTTTATCATTTCAATTTATCACAAAATTCATGGTTATTTATTCAAAAAATAAGGAATAACCTGAATAATGCACCATTAACAAGTTCATCAACCTTTAATAACAAAATAAAATAACTCTACAAGTTTAACACAACCAAAAATTTCAATCTAATAATAAATCAATCCCATAACCCCATTAATTGAAATTTTTAATAATTCCATAACCCACGACCGTCATATATACCAATATTAATCCAATTTCATAATTCTAATAATTAATTGAACCAATTATTAAATCCAATTCATTACATTATTGAAAAAAGTTGAAATTTAAATTCTATAATTTCATACACAGTTATATTTCAAGAATATGGGAATAAAAATTTATACTACTTAACTCAATGTTTTTCATGAGTGTCTTCCC
This sequence comes from Viscum album, assembly GCA_963277665.1. Lineage (NCBI taxonomy): Eukaryota > Viridiplantae > Streptophyta > Magnoliopsida > Santalales > Viscaceae > Viscum > Viscum album. The sequence goes on from OY728148.1 coordinate 318,349,175, forward strand.
AACAGAAAACCCCAAATTGAAGCTGAATGATCAATATCAGAATCTCATGTTATATATAAGGAAAAGTCATAATATCAAGATAAAATGAATTAAGATCCATGAAAAGTATGATCTAAAACATCTCCAATAAAAGTTCAAATATTCCTCTTTTATTGGAAAGCATATTAAAAAATAAAGAGAATCTATCAGGGAATAAATAACTTATTAGATGAGAAATGATCCTTCAATTAGATCTTCAATTCATCAAGAACTAGGTTCAAGGAGCCTAGGAACCCTCGAGGGAGATTCCAAATTCATAGGTATAGGTTTATGGTTGATATAGGGTGAATTATGATTAATTCAAGGGTTTCAAGAAATCTGCAGTAAATATTTGGTGGATTAAAATAGTGTATAAAATGTTTCCAAGGTATGAGAACATAGTTTTCCATATCATGTGGCACATATTAGGGGTGAATAGATTATACTAAGAGGGTGTATGGTTTCAATAACCAAAACCAAACATGAAATCCCCCAAATTATGGGGTTGTATGGTTTTCTAGGGATAGGCACACGATTTGGGAAAACCAGACGCTAATAGTGCACTACCCCATTTGCCTCCAACATTCCCAAATTTCACCTAAATCACCCCCAAAAAATCCACTTCAGACAGACCGAAATATGTGTAAAATACTATCTATAAATGAAAATTGTAAATATTTAGAAAAGGACGGGATCAAACAAAAATTAGTATAGGGTAAATATCTTTTATTTTTATAAAAATATTGGGTTTTCATTGTATAGTGAAAATATTAATTTTTATAATACTACCATTAAATTTAATTAAATAAATTATTTTTAAATTAACTTGATCATAAATTAACAAACAAATAATTTATTTAACAATATTATCATTAATTATATATTAATCATCATTATAGAATATTTTTATAGAAGTTAATTTTTTTCGTAAAAATACAGTTCTCCAAAAACTATGTCTTTAATGTTTTGTGTTATTATGTTAAATAAATTTAAATAAATTATAAAAATGGAATCATAAAAATTGGATTATATTTCTGCAATCAATAGGTTCAATTTTTTTATATTTTTTCCTTTCATATTTAGAAATTATTAGTAATAACAATATTAAAAATTTATCACCTTCAAAACATAAAATGGGTAAAATAGGATTAATATTTTATGATAAGACAAAAAAGATACCTAAAATTATTTAAATTTAATTAGATAAATTTGGTTCTATAATAACCAGCCATGATTTTAAGATGTTTAAATTAATTTACACTTTCCCTTGATAATAAACATAATATGATTTAATTTAAGAAATAAAAAAATTCCCTCACATTCTTTTAATAACTCTAATATTTCCCCATAGTGATAAAAAGATAATTTTTTTAGTATTAAATGATTACTTGAAATAGAAAAAAATCTTTCTTGGTGATATATTTTTAGATTATTTTTAAGGAATAATTGACCCGACTATTTATGAAACACTAACATAGTGTTCAATCAACTAATAGAAAGTTTATTAAAATGATATTTATTAATATTAAAAGTTAACAAAAATTTATAAATTATTTTTTCACACACATTTTATATATTATTATTAAATTTCTCTAATTTTAAAAAATAATTATTAAAATTACATTACCATTATGAATTCATTTAAGTCAAACTATGTGAATAATATTGATAATGTATATAATGATATATAATGGTTAATATAAATAATTTAATGATTTTAAATTCATAAAATATTATCATCATCCAAGTGAATGTGATAGGGCTGCCATACCAATAATTTTCCTCTTATGGGTCCCTCGTCCAATTATAGTATTGTTCTTGTCTCCAATACATGAAAGTACTTTAAAATTAAAATAATCATTAAAAGGGAAAAGAATGGTTTAAAACAAAGAGATAATAGAGAAAACATAACCTAAACATACCTAAATGTTTCTAGATGAGAGTATTTATCCACATTCTAACCCTATTTGTGAAATATTTTAATTCAGTTCTATTATAATATGAAAATTAATTTATATTAATTTAATAATATAAGTAATTATAATAGAACCCCTCCTTTCATTTTTAAAAGGAAACTCTCTCCCCTCTCTCCTTCACACATATTGAGAAATCTAGTTTTTTTCATGACCTTATCAACAATATCCCTAAAATCCCTACAAATTTTATATCATGTACTCAAGAAAATACAAATCCTTAATGATTTATGGTTCCATATATCTAGGTTATCCATGGAGAATGTAGAATACATGAATAAATTATTTGATTTTAATTTTTTCTTAAACGTTTTTCAAATATTATTTAACCATGATAACATAATAACATCAGTTGTTCCGTACACTGAATTTTTTTTAAAACTTTGTTACCAAAATTTTTCCAAATATTTTACCATTTTATGATAAATGGAAACAATGATCATGCATACATATGGATAACCACCTTCATTAAGAGATGTGTTTTTTTCATAATTGTAAAAAATGTTTTATTAGAATTATTATTAAAATAAATATATATGATACATATTAAATAATTGTGATTTTATTAATATAAGATATTACAAAAATTCATGCTATTTATATTTGTTTGAAATTAATAACATCGCTCGTTCGTATCTTTAAAATAAAACATCCAAACATAGATGTGATTATTTTTTAATTATACCTTATAATAATGGTCATAATGTTGGAAATAATAAATAAATATAAAATTTTTAACAAACCATGATTATGAAAAATTATAATATTATCTATATTTTTTTTCAACACATTAGAAAAATAAAAATTTCATTCATGCATACATATGGACTACCCTCTCTATTAAATAACGTGGTTCCTTTTTTATGACCACCATAAATTGTTAAATTTAAAATTAATATAATTTATAAATATATTAATTATAAAATTTTTAGGATTTTGTATGTAATTATTACAAAACCAATTTGACTACGTTTAACTCACTGATCTAGTTTTGAGGTTATAATCTGAACAACCCCAAAACATCAAATGTAAACTCACGAATTTTAGTAACTAAATAAAAAATGTCAATAAAATAAATAAAATTAATAATAATAATGAAACGAAAATGAAAAAAAATTATTATCAAATTAATAAAACTATTTTAATTTTACTATTTGTGAGTAAAAACATTTGAATAAATAAGTGAAATATGGTAATTGATTTTATTTTAAAATTTTGTTTAAATTTTTTTAAAATCATTCTCATATATATATATAATTATATTAAATTTTTCATTGATGTTATTATTAAGGAATAAATGGTTTTTAAAGATGATTTTTTTACTATATTTGTAATTTAGTAAAGATGTTTATATATAAATATATTAAATTATTTCAAAATATATTAATTTATATTATTTCAAAAGTAAAAAAATAAATAATATATAGGACATCTCTAAATTTTTCAACTGTTATATTAATTATTAGTTATATATATTCCTCTCTATTTTACCATGGATGTTCAATGAAATTACTTCACTGAATATTTATTTATTTATTGTTTTTAAATTTTTAATAGAAATAATAATATGTTATACCCTTTATGAGATAACTAAATTTTTATTACTTATTGACTTATGATAAGTATAACTAGGATTTATGATTAATTTGAATAATATATGTTCTTCATTCATGATATGGGTCAATTAAATTTTATATTATTGACAGTGAGACTGATATAGCTCTTAGGGTGTGTGGCCCTAATATAACTCTCCAATATATTGGGTAAAGTGACCGAGATTACCGGTTAAAGATTACTCTAAAGAGATATGTGAATTATCTGGTTAATTTATAGAATTATAAGGGTTCTTATAAAGTTTAATTTAAGGATAATTTACTAAGGAAATTACACGATATAATTTCAATGGTTTATGAGGAAAAATATTTTTATTTAAAACGGTATCTTAAAATGATTTTTTAAGGAATCTCTATAACCTTTTCTCTAAAATAAAGGTGAATGGATTTTTTTCAAGGATATTTATTCTTGATTTTTAATGATTTACATGAAAAAAATATGATTATATTTTTTTTATTGTTAATATTTATGGAATATATTAAAAAATTATTTTGTTTTAGTGAAAAATTAAATCATATAATTATGATCAAATGTTTACTTTGGAAAAAAACTTGTTAATGAATTTTTGGGGATTAAAAATGAAATATTTGTCTCCTTTTCTTTTATATCCCTTAATTACCATTTCTTTTAACATTCATTGTTTTTAACTTATTTGTCAATATTCTTAGGTATGGTAAGGAATGTTGATAATTTTTGAGTTAAAAATATGGGAGTTACAATAAATGAGAATGTGTAACATTATATATAATTTGTTTGAGGGGAATAAACCAAATTCTGAAATTTTCCAAGTACTATGTAATGATTTAAATAATTCTACAAAATTCTAAACAAAAAAATCATTTATATGAGATAATGTGAAATACTTATTAAAATAATTTTTTATGGGTTGTTTTATATAGGTGTATTATAAAAAACTATATAATATGTTGTTCCCTATTTTTGGGGTGATACATGGAAAACAAAACATATATGTTTTGATTAATTCTATTTGTATAATATATAAATGTTAAATATAAATCACATTATGGAGTAGGATTATTGTGAGGTATGTAACCATATAAAAAATATGATAATTTAATTTCTCATACAATAAATAATGTATGTGTATTCTAGGTTAAATTACAAAAGATCTAATGTATGAATAAGAAAAAATGTCTCTAATAAAATAAGTGGTTAAAATTTTAAAATAATGAAATTTAATTAGTATAAATTGGAAAAAAATCAATAAACCCCCTAAATTGTGGTTGCATGGTCCACTAAGCTACACCATGTCGTATCATATTATCGCTCCCACATAATTAGATCTATATATTTTTTTCCAATATTATTATCATGAATCCAATGAAGTGTAAATTTCTTGAATGTTTTGAATAAGTGACTATAATAGAAACATGGTATTATATTCACCTTTTCATATATGGAATACTCTCTCAATACTGTGTAAAATGGATGATATAAAAAACTTAATATTATTATAAAAATCCCAATATAGAAAAAAAGAATCATTATATGTTGAAGGTAGTCACCATAGCACTACTAGTTTCATAAATGATGATATAGTTGAAATTAAATATTCTAATGGCCTCTATTTTAATGTATATTATTACTTATAGACATTTCCAACTTATTCCTTTGATAAATTATTTAGGGTTTTTCCAATTCAAGATGATGGAAAGGAACAACATATTGTTGATGATGATTAAATACAATGTTATTTGGATTAATAATTGTAAAACATTAACTCTATCAACATGGAATTGAACGGATTAGAGAGATATTAATAAATTATAGACATATGTATTTAATTCATAACATTAAAATTATAGTTCTTTGTATGGAAAAGAAAATATTATAAATAATATTGAGGATAAGAATAAATTTCAAAAAAAATAATATAAAACTTATCGTTGTGTCCTGGAAGTCCAACTAAAATTTACTGATAAAAGAATCATAGATGAAGAAAAATATATATTAGAAAATAAAAATAAATATAAGTATTATCTTAAATAAGTGAAAATTTAATCATAATAAATGTTGAGCTCATTTTACATCCAAAAAAATTACCACGAAATAATTTTTTTATAATTTGAGTTATAATTTAGAAATCAAAAATCTAACCAAGATGATTCTTCTCAAGGAGTTGAGAAAATAATTTTTTTCCCAAAATTTTTAAAAATAGCTTTTAGGACTATGAATAATCATAATGATATAAAAAAAGTGGGTGAGATCAACTAGAAAATATTCCACCATAATCTCAAGGAACAATGTATCTTGTGACCCTAAATAATTTTTGTTTACTCAATATGTTTATACTAAATGTGAATATTTAAATTTTAATTTTTTATAAAATAGATAAATAGAATACAAAGAATCCCACCATATCATCAATGGTAGAATTGAGAAATTCATAGATAAATTTATTCTCATGTATAACTAGAAAATATGCTGAAATATTCAAAATATATAAATATTGAAATTTATGATAGATGGAAACCTATAGAAAGAGAATATAATAAATTATTAGATGGTGGTACTTAATGTTTGGACACAAATTAATTAAATACTAGCAGGAGAATTATTTATATATAGAAAATGTAATCATGTTACATAAGTTCAATATACATAATAAAATTATATCTAATAAGGGAAATAATCCAAACGAACCAAATAAAAAGTGTACCCCCAAGAAGAGAGTGAATAATTTTAGTCAAGGTTCATAACCAATTGGAATTCCATATTATAATGATATAAAGAGAGTACAACTTATTTTCCATTGAATCATATATATTAAATGATTTGATAATTAAATAATGATAGAGCCTAGAATAGATTCAATTGAAGAAATAAATAATAATATTGGCATGGTTATGGAAAATACTTGTGAATGGTTTTATATGATTCTCAAGAATAGCATGGAAAAATCAAATAAAAATTTAAGGGTGCGGTCTAATTAAATAAGACACGTAGATTTAAATTTTATGACATGGATACTAGATAATTTTGTTCCAATGAAGAATGAATTACAAGAACCAATCAATCATATTTCAATGAAATTAATTGAAAATTATCAAACACTCTCAAATTAGGATGATAAATTGAAAAAGGAATTCCATAAATTATGGCCAATTGAGTTGTAATAATCATGAATGTTTTAAAAATATGAAAAGAAATAATGTTAATCTAATTTCTCATATAATTATTTTTTAAATCTATTATTAATTTTTAAATCAAGAAGATTTCTATGTTTACCATAAAGTACCAATCATGGAAAATCCTGATCAGATGTAGCTTGGGGGTTTACAAGTAATTAGAGATGTAATGGAAAATATACATGGTTTGAGAAATTTTCCGCATATCCACTACATTAAACAAGGATCTAAAAAATATCCACCTTATTCCATTATATATCTAAATATGATCCAATTCATGGAATTTAATGTGATGAAGAAAATATGTCATCCCTTAAGGGATCCATTAAAGAAGAATAAATATTTTGGAAATATTTATTTTCATTTTAAAGTTTAATTCAAGATATATTTTATAAAAAAATAATTTTTTTATTTCATTCCATTGTTACTATTTTCAAGTCAAATTAAATATTTTTATTAACGGAAGTGATTATCTATCAAAATTTGAAGACTTTATAGATGCATTTTTTTTATGTCTAGGTTAAAATATTTATATGTTTATGGTCTTAAATGAAAACCTATTCAATAAACACAAAGAAGTAAAATGTTTAATGGTTTGTATTTGGAGTAATCCTTAAAACATTTCCTAATCTTGATTTTTAAATAAATAATTAATTCTCATGCTTTATAAGGATAATTATAGTTTATTTTCTCAGAGAGTTTGGTAAAAAATATTATATAATAAACTAATAAAATACCAAGGGGTAACATACACTTAGTATCCATTTAATCCCAATACATTATATCCAAAATAAATCAAATTTTATTATCTGGAAAAATATCATGATTTTCAATTTGAATTATTTATTTTTCTTACTCATCATTAAATCCATTAAAATCATTTTAAAATTATTAATGACTAAAAAATCTCAATAAAGGGAAAAAATTAGATGAAACATGTTGGTCAATTACAATACCATGAGATCATAAAAGTTTTTCATAATTTAATATAATATACATTTATCTCGAATAATCAATTCCATAAACATGATATTTTTCTAAAAACCTAAAAATTTTCATAAAAATATTTTTAATAAAATAGAAAGTAAAATTTTTAATCATGAGGGTTTCTTAAAAAATATGAGACCTGTGAAATTTTTTCTAAAAAACATATCTTTTACACATGAATGGAATAATAATTCCTTGACAAAAAAATCATTATCATAACTTATGATATTAAAATATTTAAAAGAAAAATAATTTACAAGAATAAAAAGTAAATTTAGATTCTATTATAAATCATTATAATAGGGCCTTAATAAAAACACTTACAATAAACCTAACAAATTCAATAATCTCTTAGGTTATCTGTGTCATAATTCCATATATAAAATAGTCATTAACCAATTCATTATAGAGAAATATCAGTCCCACCAACCATAATAACCAATGTAAATGGAAAATAAAATACATGAGACACATAAAATTATATGTTTATATCACTGAAATAATGAATATATACTTCGGAATACATAATAAAAAAATATTTTGGTATTTCTATATCCCTTTCTTTTAAAACATAAATTTCAGACCTAAAATATCAAGAACAGATGGAATGATAGTTTTTTCATAATTAAAACATAGAAATATGTAAATAAATCTAAACATAAAATAATAGTTATAGTGGTGGGATATATTTGATCATTCTATATCAATAAATAGAATATTCCCTTTTAACATAGTGTGTGGAAAAAATACTTTATAGAATATATTCAATGATTCATTCTGAAAAACATTGAATAAAAGTTTATAGAGAAAAAATTTCTTTTTTATTTAACTTATGTAAATATAAATTCATTTGTATAATTATTCAATAATATTGGCATGATAGAAAAATCTTTTAGAAAGTAAATCTATCAAACTTTTAAATAGATTTTTTAAGTTGATGTTTCTCTTATCTTCAATTTATATTTTCATTTACATTATTCATGTTCCTAAATAATAAATCAATGTTAAATTTTTTTATTTATTAATAAAATAATTAAAATATATTATTCGTGTTATTTATCTTATAACCATGTTATATTTAATTACTTAATAATGAGTTCATGAAGGTTATTTTGAGAGCATTTGGATTATAAGTTAGAAATGGATTGGCTATGTTGATTATGGTCAAAGGGGGCATTGTTCCATCATCCACAAAATTTTAATTTATCATATACATTCATTAAACACACTTTTAGAAACCTCCATGAAATACTTACCTTACAAATGAATAACATCATTTCATTGAGGTGCTAGTCCACACATACAAAATAACAACATTATCATTTTTAAATGGATGGAAATGTTAGAAAATATAAGATATTTAATATTTCAATAATGTTAATTACTTCATGAATATAATATGTGTGTGTGTGTCAACAAAATCCACCATAATAACTATCATTGTTATGTGGTGATGAATAATGAAACACATTGCTTCTTGAAAGTGGTATTTATTAGGTACGCATGAGCATTATCTTAATTTCTGATAGTATGGAAAATGAGATTAAAATAATTTATATTGTAATCATAATATAATTCTTGTATATATAAACTACTGATGGTATGGTTTCATAAAGATGAAGGTTATTTTTTAGTATATAGAATTAGAAAAAAACATGAAAACTGTTGGTTAGGATTTATACTATCCCCTCAAATAGCTACTTTGGGTACTCATTAAGCCTTTTAAGTATATTTTTTTGCTGAGACCACAACATCCAGGTTGTGGGGAGGGAGGATAAGGATAATATCGGGTTGGAAATTTCTTATAAATAATGATTAAAAGGTGTAGGGAATAGACTAGAGAATGTTCCCTTTTATAAGTAAAGGGAGGGGCACCAATAAAAATATAAAAATTATTAAATAAAAAAAAATTACAATTCATCATCATGTGAATCCAAATTGAAATATTTAAATTATATGATGAGTATTAATCTAAAATATCAAATATTATAAAATTTAGACCAGTTTAGTTTATATTTTAAACCATATATTTTAGTATTAATCCTCATTAACCCTTTACATTATTACGATGATATAATTTTTTTACTCTTAAGGAGTCATTAAAGTACCTAAATATAGAAAAGTGATAAATAAAAAGAAATTTTTTGATATTATCAACCATGTCTCATACAAGTTTCAAAATATGTGAATTAAATGAATTTAAAATCAACAAATAAAATAATACTTATAATAATATACTATTAATGTCATTTTTGGGACTATTTATATAGTTTAAATTTGGTGGAATCAATACAGAAATACAATTTCAATATTAAATTTTTTTTAAAAAAAAATGATATATGAATCTAAAAATTTCATTTAAAATAATGATTAATCTAAATTTTATAATGTTTAATTTTTTATAATTCCATTTATTTTATTTTTATATTACATAAATGAGCAATATATCTGTGTTGCATAACTACATATGGTAATTATTCAATTATTAAAATTTTAAATTAAATTACTCTCACAAAAATAGTCAATGAGATATAAAATAAAAATTTATAACTAATCATAACCTCTATTTATTCAAATGTATAAATATTATTTAAATTTCAAAATGAGTGGCATATTTTTTTATTCATTACAAAAAAAATTAGGCTCATTATTAAAGAACTCTGGCATGAAATTGGACCAATATCAAACCTTTTATAGTAATGGTCTAAATATATTATAAACAAATAAATGCATCTATAATGAAGAATAATTGACCTTATATCATAGTTTTAACCCTGTATTGCATATTTATTCATTACCATGGGGACAAATATTTATTATACGAACTATTAATAATGAACAAAAATAAAATTTATGTAATTTTGAAATTTAAAATATATGATTTAATATATGGAATTAATTTCATTAATATTAAATTTCAATAATTATAATAAATTAATTTATCAAAAAGGTATAAAACATTAAGAATATTATTTTTTAAAGATATATAGTATTAAGATAACTTTAAATTTATATCAAATTAATATGTAATACAAGTTTCTATGTAATTAATTATATTATATATATATATATGAAAAAATTTGTTTTTATATAAAATTAAAATTATTATTATTATTTTCATTGAAAATAAATGATAGTTTTTCAAAAATAGATATTGTTTACTATTCATTATTAAATAAATATTTTTTAAAAAATCCTACAATTTCACCCTAAGATAATTCTGATAAGAGTATTCCAAAAAATGTTCATTTTTCAAATTAAAATTATAAAATTTAGATATTATTATTTTAAATGAAAAAAATAATCATTGAAAACATATTTAGTAAGAATAAAACTATTTCCTTTTTGAACAAAAAATTACTTAGTAATTTAATAATAAATATAACACCATAAAATCCAATTCATGAATATTTAGAGTTAATTAATTTTATTAATTATCAGAATTACCCGGGTTGTTATATTCTCCCCTGGTAAATTTCTTCCTAGTGATTTTATTCATTACATAACTAATTGGGGATATTTTTCCTTTATATAATTATCTGATTACATTGTTTATTTATCAGTCATATGGGTTTCCACATACCTTTAACATGGTGAATTGCCTTATTCTAAAACAAATTTTCTATACGATAAAAAATGTATATAGTTATTATTCATAATAAAATTTCTCTTCCAATTGAACTAAATCAGGACTCGTGAAAAAAGATGAATCAAGCACATACATCCATAATAATGAAATATGAAAAACATAATATACCTATGATAACAGAAAAGGCATATACACTTAATTGGAAACTGATAAAAATTTATCAAGGATTTCTTATGTACTACCAATCCACATAATTATCTTTCCTATTTTTCAAAATTCAGAACACATTTCTAGGGAGGTAGGTTTATAAAAACCTGATCACCTACGTCTAATATTTTTTTATATTTGTTATATTCATAAATTTTCTAACATATGTGATCCATTCTAATATGTTGCTAAATCATCTTTACCTCCTCAAAAACTCCTATAACCAATTATTTTTACCACAAAATTCATTCCCTAACTTCATCCCAAAAAACATGAGTCGGACTTCAAATTCCATATAATGCATCAAATGGTTCCATTTATATACTAAAATGAAAACTTTTATTATAATTAAAATTAAAAATAATAATATATGATTCATTAATATTCCTTTTTATTCCATAAAACAATCATAAATAATGTCTCCCAGTGTTTGAATCATTCTTTATGACTATCAATCATATTGAGGATGAAAATATATAGTGAAATATAATTCAGTAACTAATGAATCCTAAACGATTATCAAAACATTAAAGGTAATCCTAGGATCATAGAGACATATAATGGAAAGATGGGTCCCATTTTGTCTAATTAACTGTTGAAAATATTTTCTATAAAGATAGTATAGATTCATATTATATATAACAGTAAGAATATTTATAGACTTAGTTAAACGATCAATAAAACCCATATCATATTATTATCTTAAGAAGTATTTGGTAATATAATCATAGAATCCATGGATATTTTATCTAATTTCTATTCCAGAACTGTAAATATATTAATCATACGCCTAACTAGTTTTCATTCCGCATAAACCTATTGAAAACTAAAATATTTCATGTAAAAGACAATGATTTCAAGTTTCATTCCATTGTGCCAAAATTATTCTTGAAGGTCTATATATATCTTATTTCCTTTAGGATGAACATAAAATATAGTTTTATGGGATGTAATCAAAAATTCATTTTTCAACCATTAATGTTATTAAAAATATATTTTGGAATCTCAGAACCCCATCTTTTTCAATGTTAAATTCACACAACTTGACTTTCCTGAATAATCCTACATTTTCCAATATAATAGGATAATATTTAGAATATTAATTAAATTTTATTAATAAATTTAAATAAAATGACTCCTGAAAGAAATATTAAATTCCATCATGTATGATTTCTAGACTAATATTAATCAAATAATTTTCCCCAGGATAATATTCTAAATATAACGTAGTTAATTATGCCTTATGATATCAAAATAAACTATCTTATAACTTGTTACCTTTTTCTAGATAGTAATAATTCATTCATTTTAATCATTAATTAGCTTTAATCATCTTCTATGCCTCACGTTCAACACATACATCATGATTTTTTATCAATATATATATTTCACATTGTGCTCCTCATAAATAATGCCTCAATATTTTAAAAAAACACAACAACTAGATCATGGTCTTTTGAAAGATAATTTATCTAATTAAGAGTCAATTAATGTGAATCTTAATAAAATTCATTAACATTATACACCAGAATATAACTGGTTCCCTTCAAATGATAGCTTTTATAGACAAAACAACACCATTTCTAGTTAGAATTTCCATAACTAAAGTATTCACTAATAATTTTTCCAATTTTTAGAAATATTCCACACATTATTTTATAAAGATAAATTTGACAACTTTTTCACATTTCATTGTTAGTTGGAAATATAACTAAGAAAATATTTCAACAAATATTCATTAATAACCCCTTACTATAAGAAAAGTATGAATATCAGTAACATTTGTTGTCTGGGACACTATTACCACTATTTTTTGGATGTATAAACAGATATATATAATTATTTTCAACATCTCAAATAAATGAAACATGTAACTATAAGTAATATAATTAGATAAATTTTACAAATATTATGTTTTCAATTAATGTTTTTATAAAAACCTACAAATTTTTCTCTTGATCATTATAACTTTCAGTATATATTTGGATTACATAAATGAATACAACTAAAAATTTATACTTATAGTCATAGGGAAAGCTTCTTATAAGGAAAATAAATACATGTTTCAGATTTTTAAACCCAAAGGGGATAATAAAATTCATAAATCTCTTACATAGTATGAAAAATCTTCATTGAAATGTCATTCTTATTCACATTCAGCTGATGTTACTCAGACCGGAGATCAACATTTGAAAAATATGTATCTCTTAGAAGATAATAAAATAATTCCTAGGTATTTTGAATTTATATTCATTTTTCGATTTTTTACGCCCTAATATTTTATGAAATATCTTTTCTAATACATTTAAATTCTTTGATAGCTTGTGTTACGCAAAACACCAAGTCTTGATAAAATGTGGCACAATGATATTTTTTATTTAATATTTTATTTATCTCCTATTAATTTGAAATTTGGGTATAAATAGGATGAACTAAATTAAGAAATATATGATTTATAAATTTATATAAAATGAATTCATTGGTGACCAATAATTTTGAAGAGGATGTTAAAAACTATTTGATAATAAATAAAATATTTTTCTAAAAATACTATTTTATGCAGAAAAAAGTGTTGTATAATTATAATTTTAAAAAATAAATTTTTATAAGTTATATTAATTTAATTTATATATTATATATTAATTCATATTATTAACATTAATTTTATCTATTTTTAAGGAAGGAGGAAAGAAAAAAAACTGTTTTTATGCTCAAAAACTATATTCTTTTTAAAATATATTTTGGCTCATTTTCCACATATTTAAAAATTATTTTGTCTAAATTATTAAAAAAGGTACTTGAAAAAAATTAAATATATTATTTAAATCTTTATGTGAGAATTATATTTTTGGGAATTTCTTATTATTTTATGAAAATATAGTTTTTTTGATGAATATTGAAAAATACTAGTTTTTAATAAAAATGATCAATTATTTTAAATTATTTTAAAAAATAAAAAATGTTTTCAGATGGTTATTATATAAATTTATTTCAATTATATATATAATAATCCAATATAGGTCATTGAAATGAATTTTATATCGAATTTTGACAAAAATGATAAAACTTTTGAATATTTTCTCTTTAGAAAACAGGTTTCACATTCCTTATATGGGTTTAATTTTAAATTATTATTTTCCACTTATATGAATTTAATTTGGAAAAATGGATTCCTTATATTTAATGTAATTAATTTATATCAAAAAATTATGTTAACATAATTTTTTATCCCAATTAATAGTAAATTTTTTATAAATTAATTACAATTGTTAAGGTGAAAATGGGTTTTCTACAAGTTAAACTATATTGATAAGTGGTAAAATGACATAAATTGTTTTTCAAAAATCATATTATGTCCATATATATACCTTATAAACAATAAGTTTCGATAATTTTCAATTTTAGAGGCTTTTTGTATGTGAAAAACAAGTGTACAACATTTTTTTTAGAAATTACAAGTCCTCCACTCACCTCACTTATAAAAGGTTACCGTTTCACCTCTCCACTCCACATTTACGAAAAAAAAATTTGGTATAATACATACCAAAATAACATAATTAATTAATTATTATCAATATTTATTCATTATTATTTTTAAACCCAAACCAGTATGTCTTTTTGTTAAAAACAGAAAATGTTTCCTAAATAATAGTTAACATCTCTATCTGAGTGTTTGATATTATTTCTACCTCCACCATAATAAATTATTATGAAACCAAAATGATATAATATCCTCATTAAATTCCATATAATGAGACTTTTTTATGTTAAATTAATGAATTGAAACCATATACACTTCCATCAAATGGGTTACAAAATCATTCTTCATTTGTGTGATGGACTACCGCCTCACTAACCAATGTAATTCATTTTCCATCACCACTTATCATGATTGGATATAATTATAGATTTATATATTATATCTGATATTTTTTATTTTATTAAACCTATGTAATTATAATACCACATCTAAAATCTTACTTCACAACCCCTTGGAAAAAATAACATTCCTCGTGTGTACGGTGAACGACCACACTCTCCAACCAATGTTATGTGTTTTTAATTTCCATTTTAAATGGATAGAAATAAGGACATATATAATGAATCTATATGATATTTATAACACAATTATACCATTATAATTCATATATCACATATACCATCTTACACTCCATTCCATGGGTGATATGATAACGTTGTTTTTGTGTACAGTAGACTACAACCTCACGAAGTGATGTGATTAGTATTAAATAATACGATACATGGAAGGAAATTAGGTTAAATTTAAAGAATATAATTAATATATTGGAAATAAATATTATTCTAGAATGGTAATATATTATCTTAATTTATTTCATCTCATCCATCGATAAAATGGAATCAAAAATCAAAAGTACATATTTCCAACCCTCTCCATTAATAGTGAATTATATTTTCTATATCTAACATTTATGTATTACTGTAAATAAATATATAATTACTTTATATGATATTTATAATATATTTTAAATTATTTATATTATTCAATAATTTTCAAAATAATGGAATAAAAAATACCAAACCAAAACAAATGTGGAAAACAAATCAGTTATTACCTAAATCATAATATTAACAAGGAATTATTAATAAAAAAGTTAATAAAATGTCACTGGTAAATAATATATTGTGTGATATATATAATTATGGTTTTATAGTATATTTATAATAATCATATATTTATTTTAAAGTAGTTTTTAATGTTTACAATGTAAGTCAATACTGAAGGTACGGTATTTTGTCTCACTTTTTAGTTTTGTGAGACATTTTCAAAATAACCTCATATTTAATTTATGTGGTGAATATTCCATAAAAGAAACTATTTTTGGTGATTATAATGAAAATTATTGGGATTTATATATACATTTTTTATATCTCTTTAATGGGGTTTACATTTCAAAAGAATATAAGGTGGTATGTGATCTTGGTCTCAATTTTCCTTCTTTGAGAAATATATTAGGTAATGCCCCTATCTTCATCTATGTGGTGAATTTATAGGCCCTTTTAAATTTCATACCATTAAATTATTTATTATTATGGTGTTTAATTTTTTAAATTATTATTATTATTTTATGTGTCTTATGATTCCATGTTACCAAAGTGATAATGATTTTATGATTCAATATTATCTTTTTTTGGGATTATTTATGTTTATAATACTGATGATGAAATATTATGATATGTATCTCAAAAAAATCATGGAATTTATTATCCTATATTTATTTCAATAGAATACATGTTTTCCCTTAATTTTCCTCTCTTTATGTGCTCATCGTTATAAAATTTTTGTTTTAATGAAAACCATCATTATTTGCCTTTTTTGGCGGAAAATTGTTTTTCTTCAAAAATTATTTTCAAAAAAAAAATAATTTTTTTTACATTATAACAAATTATTTATTGAATATATTTTTTACCAATTTAATTGTTTATTAAATTTTAAGGTAATTTTCATATCATTTTCTAAATAATTCATAATTTTATTTTAATGATAATTTTATTGGAATCTTTGTTTTAAATTGTATGACATGAATGTTACCTTCCAACATCATGACCTCCCATTATTTTAAGTCTTACTTTATATTTTTACAAGGTTATTTTCAATGAAAATAATTTTAAAAATGTTGTATCTTTTAAAAAAAGTTTTTCAAATAGAAAATATTATTTTACTCAAGAATTTTTTCTCATTGAGTTTGATGGTTTATTTATAGGTTTCCAAGTTTATCTTCTAACAAATGATTTTATAAAATTATTTACATATTTGAAAGTATTATTTCAATGTGAAAAGGTTATATTTCTCAAATATGTTCAAGGGGATAATTCATAACCCTTTTATATGTAAGATAAAACCTTTTATGTTACTTATTATTTACATGGGATATAAACTAAGGATGACATTCTCATTATTTTTCTAGATGGTTTATGATTATGATGTAGATATTTTCATGAAACCTTCTTCTTTTACAAAGACTATACAATGAGGAAATGATTTATGAAAACCATTTATTTTCATGGTTTCTAATATGATGAATGATTTTGGAAGCCCATTTAATTTCAAGGGTTTAGATTTGATGAGTGATTTCATAATCCCATTTCATTTCATGGGTTTAGATATTATATATTTCTTATGACCTTATGGAACACGTATGTATAATTTTCATTATGTGATATGTGGGACCTATATCTCCCTATGATGAATTGGGTAATGATTGATATCTCTTGGGATAAAGTGGACTGGAATGGGGAGTTGACCCATTTAATTAAGGTAATATTTCCACTATGATTGTTATGGTTGTGAGTCATAACTACAATGATATTTTTTTAGTGAACCCAATCCACTATGACCTTCTTTGTAGTGAACCTTGAATACTACAATTATTTTGGGAGGGAACCCAACACACTATAATAGTCTTGGAAGTGATGCCTTGATTACTATGAAAATGATATTATATGGTTATATGTATGCTAAAAAACAATTTCTTTTTCCATTGTCATATTTTTAAGGTTTATGTTCATTGATTACACTGTGATTCTTTCCTTTTGGAATTCCATTATTTATTCCCTGAAACAGGTTTACAAACAATGATATGCAAGCTATTATATTCAAATGTTATTCTCATATACACATACCCTTGTGATCATGATATATTTATATCTCCATTTTTTCCCTCAATGATCATTTATCCTCACCCTTTATTATGTTTCCTTTCCCTGGGATATTATGAAATGTAATATTTATGATATGTCTAGGATAGGTTCTTGATAGGAATAAAATATTGATACATGATGTTGAACATGTATGGGTAATTTTTTATGTGTACAAGATTCCAAATGAACTAAACCTAATTTATTATGTAGTGTATTTTCATACTATATAGTAATTTTTTTACAAAGAATGTAGTATTTATGAATGATAAATTTTTTCCTTTTCAACTTATATAATAGAATGGTTTGTAGTTATCCTTTAGAAACTATTATAAGAAAAAATTAGTGAGAAACCTATGGTTATGTCCAATAATATTTCAATAGATATATATAATGATAATTATAAGTATGAGTCAAATTATAATAAAATTGCCTATAATTTTTCTAAAGGATTGATATAGTGGTTTTGACAAATTATAAGTCTATTTGGAAACCAAAAGTTGATGTGTATATAGTATAGAGGAACATGGGTTGATAAATCTGAAAAGGGAACATTGATATATACATGACTATGACCTTGTGAACAAAAATAGTTCTTTCAACACACATGTTTTGACACTAATGGGTTATATTATTTAAAAAATCACAAAAACCATATGAATTATTATGAATTATTTTCATATTGACTATAAATGAACTACGATAAGTTTATGTTTTCATTGACTAAAAATAATGTGTCGTGATTTAAAAATCCTATAAGTGATTTGTTTTAATATTTCTTTTCTTTACCAATATGAATATGTTACGCAGACTATGCTTTTCAGTTTTATTCAATGAAAGGAACCATAAGGAACTATATTATCATTGAATGTGATAGATGATGTTTCGTTGACAAACCAAATGGAATTATGACTAGAATGAAGGATATTGTGATTAATACTAACCAGTTATCATGATATATAATTAATAACATACACCTTTAACAACTATCTTATTCAATAAAGAAGATAAGAAAAGACGTCGTTGAGGATTCGAGGGATGGAGACCATAGAAGAAAGAATATTCCATTTCCAATTTTTTCAAAATGTGGGAACAATACATCAAGGGAATGTCTCAATGGAAGAATAAGTTGTTTTATGTCTATAAAAGTAGTACAAATAGTAATAAATTTTGATAGAAAGTTTAAAAATCGAGTTAGCGCGAAGGATTAGAATAGTGGTTTCTCTAAGAAATCATCAATTTTTTTAAATGTTATAAATTTAGAATGTATGACCATTATACAAATATATGTCCTTGGTAGTATGCTAATATAATGATCTGAAAGGTTGTACGAGTAACGATTATATTTCTAATGATGAATAGTCAATGATTGAAATATAAATATTATGAGTTGTTCTAAATTTATTTGTTATGTTAAACATAAGATTCATGATTAAACTAAGGGTGATGAATGCTAATACTTGAATGATATTTCACAATATAGGAATGTGGTATTAAAGAATAAAATTATGAATCCTAGTTAATCGTTTGAGAATGAAGTGGAATGAATGACATGTTTGTTTTAATTTATGAATTATGTAATACATATCATTAAATGTATGAGTATTTTTTTGTAAAATTTTTTCTTTAAATTTTAGCATGAATATGTTGAATAGTACTAATGACATTGAAAACTAATTTAAATGAAGTTTTTATATTTTAAGGAAAACATATGATTATTGTATGGTAACTCATAATATGATCAAGATTTTATGAAAATGGTGTTTAGTTTTTATTAATAGATTATAAATATTGATAAAGTAAAGTAGATAGAATTTATTTTCCACAGAATGATTAATTATTTTTTGAAAAAGTGGTACATTTTATCATTTATATAGTTTATACAATTTTTTTATTTATGTATTATATAAAATAATTTGTGGTTTTATTTATGTAATGAGAAATAATTTATGCTTTCATTGATGTTTTTTATAAATTTTGGTTATTATTATGCATCATGAAAATATATTACCATGATATTCCCATATTTTTTATATGATATTAAGATAAACATTGTGATTTCTAGGGGATTAGTGATAAGTTTATTTTGGAAATGTGGATACCTTTTTAAAAAAAAATGGTACTTAATCTTTTGGACCATCATTAATGTTTACTATTATTGGAATAGTTTATGATTATATGTGGTTTTAGTTTTAGATATTGATATATTAAATCATTATATTATGATTTATAAATATTGGATAAGTAGTTTTACATATTTTATTATGATGATGACTAGTGATAGAAGGAATTACTTGTCATTATATTATGGATATGGTGATCTTTTATTGTTTGAATCATAAAAAATCATATATAATTCTTAGTGTGAGATATAAAGTAGTAATTAATCAATGCACAAAAAAAAGAATGAAATTATTTTTATGATATAAATGGAAGATAATCCCTAACTATAATGGTTTCTTCCAAATTATTATTTGAATCATTATTATTGACAATATATTGACACATCTATTAAACCTCACTCAAGTACATGATGTGTTCTATGTATCTCTATTGAGGAAGTAAATACTTGATCCATCACGTGTTTTAGACTTTATGACAATATTGGTGGGGTATGGTATTTCTTTTAAGGACCAATCAGTTCAGATTATAGATCATAGGTATAACAATATATGAAACAAGACCACTCATTTAGTCAACATTTTTTGATGAAATTGCTCACTTTAGGAAGCTACATGGGAACCATAATATGTAATTGAAGTTCCCAAATAGGACCAAAACCACTAAGTGAGGGGTTGTGAATCAATGTTTTGTTTTATTTTTATAATAAGGTTTCTTAACTACATTATAAAAAATACATAACCTATAAAACTTGTTTGATCTATGATCCACTAAAATATAACATCTCATCATGACCTTATTAATGAAAAAATATATAAATAGAAGGAATAACATGATATTTAAATGGTTTAGTACAATGTCTTACACCATTCCATATTGGATAGTATCACCAACATGGTTACCTTTACTATCATTCATTTTAGAATAAAAATGCTTAAGAAAAAAAGTGTTCAACAACATAGTAGAAACTTTTCTGCTACAGATGGTTATTCCACCAAAATAACCTTTTCATCTACACCATACCCACAATTGGTTATTCACCACAGCATAAAAGCCTCTTCAATAATTAGTATGTATATATAGGTACACACATTACATTACTTCTTATTTTTTGGAAAACATCATAATTAAATTTTTCAACCATTAATAGTATAAAAAATATATTTTTGAATCTCAGAATCCCATCTTTTTCTATGTTAAATTCACACAACTTGACTTTCCTGACTAATCCTACATTTTCCTATATAATAGTATAATATTTCGAATCTAAATTAAATGTTCTTAATAAATTTAAATAAAATTACTCCTGAATGAAATATTAAATTCCTTCATGTATGATTTCTAGACTAATATTAATCAAATAATTTTCCCAAGGATAATATTCTAAATATATCGTAGTTGATTATGATTTATCATATCAAAATAAACTATCATATAACTTGTAACATTTTTCTAGATAATAGTAAAGAATTCATTCTAATTATTAATTAGCTTTAATAATCTTCTATGCCACGCGTTCAACACATTTATAGTTAATATATACATCATGATTTTTCGTCAATATATATTTCACATTGTACTCGTCATAAATAATGCCTCAAGATTTTAAAAAAACACAACAACTAGATCATGGTCTTTTGAAAGATAATTTATCTTATTAAGAGTTAATTAATGTGAATCATAATAAAATTCATTAAAATTATACACCATAATATAACTGGGTCCCTTCAAATGATAGCTTTTATAGACAAAACAACACCATTTCTTGTTTGAAGTTCCAAGACAAAATTACTCACTAATAATTTTTCCAATTTTTAGAAATATTCCACACATTATTTTATAAAGATAAATTTGACTACTTTTTCACATATCTTTGTTAGATGGATATATAACTAAGAAAATATTTCAACAAATATTCATTAATAACTCCTTACTATAATAAAAGTATGAGTATCAGTAACATTTGTTGTTCTTGGACACTATTACCACTATTTTTTGGATGAATCAAAAGTTATACATAATTATTTACAACATCTTAAATAAATGAAACATGTAACTATAAGTAATATAATTAGATAAATTTTCAAAATATTATGTTTTCAATTAATGTTTTTAGAAAAACCTACAAATATTTCTCTTAATCATTATAACTTTCAGTATATATTTGGATTATATAAATGAATACAACTAAGAATTTATCCTTATAGTCATAGGGAAAGCTTCTTATAGGGGAAATAAATACATGTTTCAGATTTTTAAAACCAAAGGGGATAAAAAAATTCATAAATCTCTTACATAGTATGAAAAATCTTCATCGAAATTTCATTCTTATTCACATTCAGCTGATGTTACTCAGGCCTGTGATCAACATTTGAAAAATATGTATCTCTTAGAAGATAATAAAATTATTCCTAGATATTTTGAATTTATATTTATTTTTTGATTTTTTACGCCCTAATATTTTATGAAATATTTTTTCTAATACATTTAAATTCCTTGATATCTTGTGATACGCAAAACACCGAGTCTTGACAAAATGTGGCACAATGATATTTTTTATTTAATATGCTATTTTTCTCCTAGTAATTTGAAATTTGGGTATAAATAGGATGAAGAAAACTAAGAAATATATGATTTATAAATTTATATAAAATGAATTCATTGGTGACCAATAATTTTGAAGTGGATGTTAAAAACTATTTGATAATAAAAAAAATATTTTTCTAAAAAAACTATTTTATGCAGAAAAAAGTGTTTTCTAATTATAATTTTAAAAAAATATATCTTTATAAATTATATTAATTTAATATATATATTATATATTAATTCATATTTTTAACATTAGTTTTATCTATTTTCACGGAATGAGGAAAGAAAAAAACTGATTTTATGCTCAAAAACTATATTCTTTTTAAAATATATTTTGGCTCATTTTCCACATATTTAAAAATTATTTTTTCTAAATTATCTAAAAAGGTACTTGAAAAAAATTAAAATAATTATTTAAATCTTTACGTGAAAATTAGCTTTTAGGGAATTTATTATTATTTTATGAAAATATAGTTTGTTTGATCAATATTGAGAAATACTGGTTTTTAATAAGAATGATCATTTATTTTAAATTATTTTAAAAAATAAAAAAGGTTTTCAGATGGTTATAATATAAATTTATTTCAATTATATTTCTAATAATCCAATATAGGTCGTTGAAATCATTTTTATATTGAATTTGGACAAAAATGATAAAACATTTGAATATTTTCTCTTTAGAAAATAGGTTTCTCATTCCTTCTATGGGTTTAATTTTAAATTAATATTTTCCAGTTATATGAATATAATTTGGAAAAATGGATTCCTAATTTTTAATGTAATTAATTTATATCAAAAAATTTGGTTAACAAAATTTTTTACCCCAATTAATAGTAATTTTTTTATAAATTACTTACAATGGTTAAGGTGAAAATGGGTTTTCTACAAGTTAAACTATAACGATAAGTGGTAAAATGACATAATAAATTTTCCAAAAACCATATTATGTTCATATATAGACCTTATAACCAATAAGTTTCGTTAATGTCCAATTTTAGAGGCATTTGGTATGTAAAAAACATGTGTACAATTTTTTTTAGAAATTATAAGTCCTCCACTCACCTCACTTATAAAAGGTTACTGTTTCTCCTCTCCACTCCACATTTCAAAAACACAATTTTTGGTATAATACATACCAAAATAACATAATTAATTACATATTATCAATATTTATTAATTATTTTTGTTGTAAATCCAAACTAGTATTTCTTTTTGTTAAAAACAGAAAATGTTTCTTGAATAATAGTTAACATCACTGTCTGAGTGTTTGATATAATATCTGCCTCCACCATAATAAATTATTATGAAACCAAAATGATATAATATCCTCATTAAATTCCATATAATGAGATTTTTTTTATGTCAAATGAATGAATTGAAACCATATACACTTCTGTCAAATGGGTTACAAAATCATCCTTCATTTGTGTGATGGAGTACCGCCTCACTAACCAATGTAATTCATTTTCCATCACCACTTATCAAGATTGGATATAATTATGGATTTATATATTATATCTGATATTTTTGATTTTATTATACCTATGTAATTATAATACCACATCTAAAATCTTACTTCCCAACCCCTTGGAAAAAAATAACATTCCTTGTGTGTATGGTGAACGTCCACACTCTCCAACCAATGTTATGTGTTTTTAATTTCTATTTTACATGGATAGAAATAAGGATAGATATGATGAATATATATGATATTTATAACAAAATTATACCACTATAATTCATATATCTCATATACCTTCTTACAATCCCTTCCACGGGTGATACGATAACGTTGTTTTTCTGTACAGTAGACTACAACCTCACGAAGTGATGTGATTAGTATTAACTAATACATTACATGGGAGGAAAGTAGGTTAATTTAAGGAATATAATTAATATATTGGAAATAAAAATTATTCTGGAAGGGTAATATATTATCTTAATTTATTTCATCTCATCCATCGATAAAATGGAATCAACAATCAAAAGTACATATTTCCAACCCTCTCCATTAATGGTGTATTATATTTTCTATCTCTAACATTTATGTATTACTGTAAATAAATATATAATTACATTATATGATATTTATAATATATTGTAAATTATGTATATGATTCAATAATTTTCAAAATAATGGAATAAAAAATACCAAACCAAAACAAATGTGGAAAACAAATCATTTTTTACCTAAATCATAATATTAACAAGTAATTATTAATAAAAAAGGTAATAAAAGGTCACTAGTAAATAATATATAGTATGATATATATAATTATAGTTTTATAGTATATTTATAAAAAATATATATCTATTATAAATTAGTTTTTAATGTTTACAATGTAAGTGAATACTGAAGGTAAGGTATTTTTTCTCACTTTTTACTTTTGTGAGACATTTTCAAATTAACCACATATTTATTTTCTATGGTGAATATTCGATAAATGAAACTATTTTATGGTGATTATAAATAAAATTATTGGGATTTAAATATACATTTTTTTATATCTCTTTAAAGGGGTTTACATTTCAAAAGCATATAAGGTGGTAAGTGATCTTGGTCTCAATTTTCCTTCTTTGAGACATATATCAAGTAATGCACCTATCTTCTTCAATGAGGTGAATTTATAGGCCCTTTTAAATTTCATATCATGAAATTATTTATTATCATGGTGTTTCAATTTTTTAATTAATGTTATTATTTTATGTGTCTTATGATTCCATGTTACCAAAGTGATAATGATTTTATGACTCAATATTATCTTTTACTGGGATTATTTATGTTTATAATACTGATGATGAAATATTATGATATGTATCTCAAAAAATTCATGATATTTATTATCTTATAGTTATTTCAAGATAATACATGTTTTCCCTTCATTTTCCTCTCTTTATGTGCTCATCATTATAAAATTATTGTTTTAATGAAAACCATCATTATTTTCCTTTTTTGGCGAAAAATTGTTTTTCTTCAAAAATAATTTTTTCTGAAAAATAATTTTTTATACATTATCCCAAATGATTTATTATATATATTTTTTACCAATTTAATTTTTTATTATTTTTTAAGTTAATTTCCATATCATTTTCTAAATAATTTAGAATTTTATTTTAATGAAAATTTTAAAGGAACCTCTGTTTTAAATTGTATGACATGAATGGTACCTTCCAACATCATGACCTCCCATTATTTTAAGTATTCCTTTATATTTTTACAAGGTTATTTTCAATGAAAATAATTTTAAAAATGTTGGATCTTTTAAAAATATTTTTTCAAATTGAAAAGATTATTTTACTCAAGAATTTTTTCTCATTGATTTTGGTAATTAATTTATAGGTTTCTAAGTTTATTTTCTAAAATATGATTTTCTAAAATTATTTACATATTTTAAAGTATTACTTTGATGTGAAAAGGATATATTTCTAAAAAATGTTCAAGGAGATAATTCAAAACCCTTTTATATATACGATAAAACCTTTGATGTTACTTATTATTTACATGGGATATAAACTGAGGATGACATTCTGATTATTTTTCTAGATGGTTTATGATTATGATGTAGATATTTTCATGAAACCTTCTTATTTTCTAAAGACTATAAAATGAGGATATGATTTATGAAAACCATTTATTTTCATGGTTTCTGATATGATGAATGAGTTTTGAAGCCCATTTAATTTCAAGGGTTTAGATTTGATGAGTGATTTCTTAATCCCATTTAATTTCATGGGTTTTGATATTATATATTACTTATGACCTTATGGAACATGTATGTATAATTTTCATTATGTGATATATGGGACCTATATCTCCCTATGATGCATTGGGTAACTATTGATATCTCCTGGGATAAAGTGGACTGGAATGGGGAGTTGACCCATTTAATTAAGGTAATATTTCCACTATGATTTCTATGGTAGTGAGTCATAACTAAAATGATATTTTTGTTAGTGAACCCAATCCACTATGACCTTCTTTGTATTTAACCTTCATTAGTACAATTATTTTGGGAGGGAACCCAACACGATATAATAGTCTTGTAAGTGAAGCCTTGATTACTATGAAAATGATATTATATGGTTATATGTATGCTAAAAATCAATTCCTTTTTCCAATGTCATATTTTTAAGGTTTATGTTCTTTGATTGCACTGTGATTCTTTCCTTTTGGAATTCCATTATTTATTCCCGGAAATAGGTTTACGAACTATGATTTACAAGCTATGATTTTCAAATGATATTCTCATATACACATACCCTTGTGATCATGATATATTTATATCTCCATTTTTTTCCCTCAATAATAATTTATCCTCACCGTTTATTATGTTTCCTTTCCCCGGGTTATTATGAAATGTATTATTTATGAAATTTTTAGGATAGGTTCGTGATAGGAATACAATCGTGATAGATGACGGTAAACATGTATGGACTAATTTCTTATGTGTACAAGCTTCCAAATGAACTAAAACTAATTTATTATGTAGTGGATTGTTATACTATATAGGGATTTTTAAAAAAAATATAGTATTTATGAATGATAAATTTTTTCCTTTTCAACTTCTATAAAAGAATGGTTTTTAGTTATCCTTTAGAAACTATTATAAGAAAAAATTAGTGAGAAACCTATGGTTATGTCCAATAATATTTCTATAGATATATATAATGATAATTATAAGTATGAGTCAAATTATAATAAAATTACCTATAATTTTGTTAAAGGATAGATATAGTGGTTTTGAGAAATTATAAGCCTATTTGGAAATAAAAAGTTGTTGTAAATATAGTATAGAGGAACCTAGGGTTGATAAATCTGAAAAGGTAACATTGATATATACATGACTATGACCTTGTGAACAAAAATAGTTCTTTCAACACACATGTTTTGACACTAATGGGTTATATTATTTAAAAATTCACAAAACCCATATGAACAGTTATGAATTATTTTCATATTTACTATAAATGAACTATGTCAAGTTTCTGTTTTCATTGACTAAAAATAATGTGTCGTGATTTAATAATCCTATAAGTGATTTTTTTTAATATTTCTTTTCTTTCCCAATATGAATATGTTGCTCACAATATGTATTTCAGTTTTATTCAATGAAAGGAACCATAAGGAACTGTATTATCATTGAATGTGATAGATGATGTTTTGTTGACAAACCAAATTGAATTATGACTAGAATGAAGGATATTGTGATTAATAATAACCAGTTATCATGATATATAATTAACAACAGACACCTTTACCAACTCTCTTATTCACTAAAGAAGAGAAGAAAAGAGGTTGTTGAGGATTCGAGGGATGGAGACCATAGAGGAAAGAATATTCCATTTCAAATATTTTCAAAATATGGGAAGAGGACATCAAGCGAATGTCTCAATGGAATGAGAAGATGTTTTATGTCTATATAAGTAGTAGAAATAGTAATAAATTTTGATGGAAAATTTAAAAATCCAGTTAGCGCGATGGATGAGAATAGTGGTTTCTCTAAGAAATCGTCAATGTTTTTTAATGTAATAAATTTTGAATGTATGACCATTATACAAATATATGTCCTTGGTAGTATGCTCATATTATAATCTGAAATGTTGTACGAGTAACGATTATATTTCTAATGATTACTAGTCAATGATTGAAATATAAAACTTATGAGTTGTTCTAAATTTATTTGTTATGTTAAACATAAGATGCATGATTAAACTAAGGTTGATGAATGTTAATACTTGAATCATATTTCACAATATAGGAATGTGGTATTAAAGAAAAATATGATGAATCATAGTTAATTTTTTGAGAATGAAGTGGAATGAATGACGTGTTTGTGGTAATTTATGAATTCTATAATATGTATCATTAAATATATGAGTATTATTTTGTAAAACTTTTTCATTAAATTTCAGCATGAATATGTTCAATAGTACTAATGACATTGAAAACTAATTTAATGAAATTTTTATATTTTAAAGAAAACATATGATTATTGTAAGGTAACTCATAATATGATCATGATGTTATGAAAATGGTGTTTAGTTTTTATTAATAGATTATCAAAATTTATAAAGTAAATTAGATAGAATTTATTTTCCAAATAATGATTAATGATTTTTTGAAAAAGTGGTATATTTTATCATTGATATAGTTTATATAATTTTTTTTCATATATTATATCAAATAATTGGTGGTTTTATTTATGTAATGAGCAATAATTTATGATTTCATTGATGTTTTTTATAAATTTTGGTTATTACTATGCATCCTAAAAATATATTACTAGGATATTCCCATATTTGTAATATGATATTAAGAGAAACATTGTGATTTCTAGGGGATTAGTGATAATTTTATTTTGGAAATGTAGTTACCTTTTTTAAAAAATTGGATCTTAATCTTTTGGACTATCATTAATGTTTACTATTAATGGAATAGTTTAAGATTATATGTGGTTTTAGTTTTAGATATTGATATATTACATCACTATATTATGATTTATACATATTGGATAACTAGTTATACATATATTATTATGATGATGACTAGAGATAGAAGGAATTACTTATCATTATATTATGGATCTGGTGATCTTTTAGTGTTTGAATCATAAAAAATTCATATATAATTCTTAGAGTGATATATTAATTGGTAATTAATCAATGCACAAAAAAAAGAATGAAATTATTTTTATGATATAAATGGAATATAATCCCGAACTATAATTGTTTCTTCAATATTATTATTTGTATCATGATTATTGCCTATATATTAACACTTCCATAAAACCTCACTCAAGTACATGATGTGTTCCATGTATCTATATTGAGGAAGTAAATACCTGATCCATCACATGTTTTAGACATTATGAAAATATTGTTGGAGTATGGTATTTCTTTTAAGGACCAATCAGTTCAGATTCTAGATCATAGGTATAACAATATATGAAACAATACCACTCATTTAGTCAACATTTTGTGATGAAAGTTTTCACTTTAGAAAGCTACATGGGAACCATAGTATATAATTGAAGTTCCCAAATAGGATCAAATCCAATAAGTGAGGGGTTGTAAATAAATAGTTTGTTTTCATTTTATAATAAGGTTTCTTAACTACATTATAAAAAATACATAACCTATAAAACTTGTTTGATCTATGATCCACTAAAATATAACTTCTCACCATTACCTTTTTAATAAAAAAATATATAAATATCAGGAATAACATGATATTTAAATGGTTTAGTACAATGTCATACCCCATTCCATATTAGCTAGTATCACCAACATTGTTACCTTTACTATCTATCATTTTAGAATAAAAAGTCTTAAGAAAAAAAGTGTTCAACATCCCAGTGGAAACTTTTCTGCTACATATGGTTATTCCTCCAAAATAACCTTTTCATTTACACCATTCCCACAATTGGCTATTCACCACAGCATAAAAGCCTCTTCAATAATTAGTATGTATATATAGGTATACACATTACATTACTTCCTATTTTTTGGAAAACATCGTAATGTTCTTCTCTACCTCCATAAGAAATCTTAATCAAACATTACCTTTATACAATCATTAAGAACATAAAAATTGTCTACATTAATTATTATTTTGAATTTGTTTCCAAAAAACATCATCAACAAAATTTATTCTGATCTACCATCATCATGTAGTGTCTCTCTAATAGTCACTATTTGGTTCTCCTCTATTTGATTCTTATTCTTCTCTTTCTTCTTAAAATTATTAGATACTCCATTGTAAACATACAACACCACTGTCCAATGGAACACATTATGGTGGGGCTTACATCGATGGAAGAAGATATAACTGGAATTACTCTAACAGACTCATTATGATGGGTCTTCCTTCGCTACCACCAAAAACAATTGTCTAGATTGAATCTCAATAGCTAACCAAAAAGTATCAGCGTATTAGCTTTTAGCGTAAAATAATGGTTTCAAGTATGAAGGTATCAGACAATTCTATTTATTGGAAACCCAGAATCATAAAGTCACATCGACTAATTTCCATTACCACTCAAAAAAATTAACATATCTTCAAATTTTATGTTCATTCGAGCTTCATAAATGACTATTACAACTATTATGAAAACTTATAGGGATTATATCAAATATTATTTATTCTTCTCAAATATTTAGACTTTTTAGAATGTATAAACTATTCTTGGGTCCAGTCATTTATGTCCAAACGTATAATTTCTTGTAACTCTGATTGATGTTTGTACCACAGTCTCAGTATAATATAATTTTTACTGGAAATATGAATGAGGTACTATATTAAGGAATTAACATCTAATTAATCACAACTTCTTTAATATATATTTTTTCCTCTTGTCCCAATAATTAAATATATCCATTTATATTTCTCTTGACAAACTGGAGAATAAAAAAATGAAATGATTATTTTATTTGATTCTCTAATTCAACTAAAAATGGTTGAAAACATTCTTATGTAATGTAGTTGCACCATTTAAAGATAAAATTCACATGAAACCTCTATATATAAACACAAAAAACATGCACTCTCAATTTATTGCTCAATACGATATAACTATTCAAGATCTTTCTCAAACAAATTGGGAGATTAAAATTAAAAAATTAAAACCATCCACCGATCATGATCATGTAGATCTAACTATATAAAGTCAATGATTTATCGATGTGAAAAAACCATTTGGTAGACTAGATTTTTCTTTCATCTTGATGGATCAGTGTCATTTTTATACCAATGGTTCAGTAACTACAACCCATCTGATGTATCAGTTCCAACATCAATTACTCTGGATCATTTTCAGAATGTGTTCAATGAACTTTATTTTGTGTCTTATTGGTCTGACTAAAATCCTACATCTTCATCTTCTCATTTTTTTTAATCTCTCATTCTCTAAAACATTATTTTTAATATTCTCTATTCATCAAAATATATTATCATGATAAATTTCGTGATGTATGATAAATACAAGATTGATAAAATATCATCATATTTACATGATAAGTTCAACAACATCCCATCATTTATATAAAATGTCAAAAACATTAAAAAATGTAGTCTCATTTCAAGTTTCTTCAGAACATCTACTAAAATCTCAATTCTATGGATCATATCCAATGATTCATGTTGATGCATTAAATTTTCCAAAATCATATTATTATTCCTTGACAGAATAAAATTCATGGGGATATCATTCAATATCCTATCAAAAAAATATTTTCCCTAGAAATAACATCTTTATTCATTTTTATCTATTGAAAAAAAATTAAAAAAATACAAAACATGGTCCTAACAATCTATGTGTTAGTATTTGTTGTCAATAACCATGTCAAATTTTAAAATAATACTCACTTAATAATGCTTCCACATGATCCTCTTATTTTTCTTCAATAAAAATCATAAACTTCTCCCACATTTTATATCTTATCCCCCTAATTGAAAAACAAATTCCAAGGGGTCATCTAGACATGTTTCCCCACTTATTGAAAAATTAACTCATTTCCAAAGCTTTGAACTCTTCATCTCCAAATAACAAAATTTTATCTTGGAGAACATAAATACAACAATAATTTTTTAATAAATATTATTTAAATATAAATATCTATGTTAACATGGGTGTTCCTAGTGAAAATAATAAGAGTGTTTAGTCAGGGTTATCAATGTTTTCCATAGTACAACTTTTATATAATAAATTTTCAAGTTTCCTTATGAATTTACATATCTAGGGAAATTATTAATAAATTTTTTTAATCTGAAATTAACATAAAATCATCTCCAAAAACCAATCAGAAAGTTCAGGTGTATAAACAAAAAATTCTCAAAAACTCTTTTTTTACATCATTAAAGTATTTTTAAATAAGAGTATCAGGCTAAATTATCATCCTTCATACATATACTTCTTTAATTCCTAACAAGTTAAAAAAAATCTAGAAATATTTTTTGAATAAGGAGGATCCTCAGTTGTTTCATATAAGAAACAATCGGACTACTAAGCCTCTCTGAGCCTGGATTTTTTCATAATTACTTTTATTTTTCATTTGATGGGTTTTCTACATTCTGTTCACCCTTATTAGATCATTTAATGATATATTTCTCATCTGGATAATTTTTAGATGATGTTTTCAACTTCTCTTAAACTTTAGTAAAAGTTTTTGTATTAATTAGTTAGTAACAACTTCTTCATTACTTCTTATTTTTCTATAAATATAGTCGAATAACTTTTGATTACATTAACATTGAGATCACATATCTTCCATATTTTTAAAATCATCAAATAACTATCATTTGATGTATTTTTATCAATTTTTCGTGAATATTTAGAAACAATTTTCATCACCTTTTCCTGACAATATTTTTTGATTCTTCTATCATAATAGACATGTAAACCTTTTCTAGTAAAATTACTAAGAATTTGTTCATTTTATACATGAGATTTTTTCCTTTCCCAGCATTCTTAACATCCACAACATTTTTTCTTTTACCATTTTCCATTGTTTAGGTTTTAACATCCTTAACCATCTATGTTTCATTTTAAGGATTCAAAACCATTTAATAAAAACTTGATCTTATTTACTCATCATAAACACCGCTTAACTCATACATGTTTCTTGTAAAAGACAGGTTCTAACATTATGAGTAATATATGTGTCATATATTTACACTACACCAACAATAACCTCTCAATCATGATCATTTAGATAGATAGTATAATTTTTTAGAATATTTTTCTTTTTTTTCTCAAAAATTGTTGACCACATTGCTTAGGAAGACACTTTACATAAAAATTATTCTCTTACATTCCAATTTATTTTTTATCATAAATTTTTTTTATAGATCCTTCTTTTTTACTATCTTTAGAAGATTCACATGTAAAAATAGTATCCTTTTAGAATATGTCTCACAAATTTAATATTTCACTTTGTGCTTTAAGAAACATTGATTGTGTTCCTAAAATAATTCTTCCTTCTCAGCCAACTTTTTTTATGACATCAATCATCTATTCAAATTTAGTTATCTTGAACATATTCTTCTTGTATTCATTAGTATGTTTAGATTAGATCATGAAGAGTTTCTCATTTCTATTTTATTTATCGAAAAAAAAATTATGAAACCACTCCATCTCATCGATCTCTTCACCATAATCACCACCATGTAAAGAATGATTTTTATATATGGCATGAGAAATAAATTTGAGTTGATGGTCGGATTCATCAATGGATAAGATATAATCCTTCTTTCCTCTACCCGAATATATTTTCTTTATCCTATCATAAGTAATTTTTTCCTTATGTTTCTTACACTTTTGTTTAGATTTATTATCACCACCATGGGACTCATACTTCTGAACATTCATCCATTAAGAATTTTGTGCAAAATTCCCTTTCTCTTCGTAATTCCAAAACCTTTGAGCCTTTATAATTCTTTTTTCCCATTATTTTATTTCTAGAATGCGTGGAATTAATAGAATTTAAATATATATCTTCTTCTTCTACCTTCTAATAATTTTATTTTTCTTCAACTTCTTTATCATTATTTTTTTATTTTACAAAACCTTCAAAATCCATTTCTCTCTTAGATTTTTTCTTGAATTCAGGATATTATATTATTTAATATGGAACAATAATGGAATGTATCTCATATAGTTATAAATACTCATGATCTTCTATAGATAAAACACAATCATCAAAGACAAATTGAATGATTCACATTAGTATATTAAAAAATTTAGAATCCTTTATACTATCACCAAAAACAATTATGTTACTAGCTATCTAATTTAATATTGTAAAGTAAACATTAATATATACATCATCATCCATTTTTATGCTCTTAAATATATAATTCCTTAATATAATAGATCATGAAACTGATAACTATACTAGTTGAACACATGGCCTCATCGTACGTCCCCATATGCCAGAATACTTTAACCAGAAGTTAGGGTATAAGGATTTGAAAGTTGGGATACAATACACTAATACCATATTATCACATAATTTTATAATAAAATAAACAATAGAGGAAGCAGTGATAAATTAATGAAAGATTTGTGGAAGAATTAAGTAAACTGGAAAAAAAAAAATTCCAATTTCAATATTCAATAGATGCAAACATGTATGGATAGTTATAAAAAATCCATGGGGTACAATAATATAAAAGGAAAAAAATTACAATGGTTAACTCAAATAGAGTCCTGAGCATGAGATAAATCTTGTTCTACTTAGCTCTAAAGTACACTTGTAACATCCCCATCTCAGAAACCATTAAATAGTGCCCCAGGCTAGGTCACCACATAACCTAAAGTGTCTGTACCCAATGCTAGAGGCTTAAAACTAGTAGTGAGGGCCTAGATAATCCATTTGGCGAGATTATATGATATTTATCAAATTTATACATGGTATAAAAATAAATACCATATCATAAAAAACATAAAATTACCAACAAACATGCCTAAAAACCATCTCTCAAAACTATGTATAACTGTAGAAAAGAGTAAATATGTCATGACATGATAATAATTCCTAGTGAAGAAAACCCAAAATAAATAAAAACTACAGAATCCCCAAAACGGTCCTAAATACATGTTTGGGACCTCACCCATGCACATCTCAAGACCGACTCAACTCCCAAGCACTAGGACCTTTCTCTTGTTCGGACTATTGGATAGGTTTATACTTGATACGCACAAGAGGGGGGTGAATTGTGCCTTTTTCAATTTCATCAAATTCCCCGTGATTTTTCCTTTTATCTTTATATCAATGATTTAGTAGCGTATATATAAATAGAACAAGATGCATTATGTATAGTGGTTTGGGAAAAAAAGGCCCCTAGTCCAGTCCACCAATGCACTACTCCACGTGCTTGGTGATTTTCACTATCTGGTACTCTTATCAACAGGCCACTCCCCAACTGAGTATAGGCAGTTGACACCTTTACAAACATAAGGCTAAACAGAGCCTTCTAGTTCATACAAAGAACCGAATACACATCATAGAATGAGAATTTTTGCACTTAGTATAAATTAGTATTTTTTCCATTGAAAATAATTTCCCAGTTTTTATTCACAATTGTGAAAGCACGCAATTGACAGTATATGGATCTTCGTCTTCATAAATAATGATCTTCAGGTAAAACTAGTTCTGAGCTGATATAGTTGTAGTAGATCTTAAAATGTCGTTTTCAACATTAATAGCAGTTGATTCACAATAATATACTAGATGTAGATTAGTAAATCTTCAGAAAAATGTATCCTTTTTTTAAAAAACAAAATAATACAGGTATGAATAGAATAAATATGAGAATTCTACATTTAAATTTAGATCCGAAAAATTTGCCTTTAAAATCACGATATTCAAAAGTTTGAATAGTAGAGCAGTCATAACTCCCCTAAAAATTTGGCATGAAAAGATCCTCTTATATTGATCCTTTGAATCACAGATAAACGACTTTGAATCAGTCAAAGACTCGCTTTAAATCTGGTCTTTTAATCTGGCTTCAAATCATCCTAATAATCCGCATAAATACTGTTGCTTTAATAATGTCTTAATTTAAACATCTTACGTCAAACGTGGGGTTGAACTGCATAACACACATTCTCGGAACGTAAGATTCACAATATAAGTTTGATCTCAAATGTAAGGTTGTTCTCAAACGTTTCTCTTCAACTCTCAAACATACGGTATATAAATCATTTTTTCCAATCAATCATACAATTGTTTATAAAAGTAAGGTTGATGAACTATACTTTAATATTTATCTTTCAAACATACGGTTGTTCACAAAAGTAAGGTTGATGAACCATACTTTTAAGAAACAATCATATCATTCCATACATACGTAAATGAACTTATTCAATAATTTGATGATTTCCCAAACATATGTTTCCTTCAAAACGTAAGGTTCCTCCCAAACGTAAGGTTCCTTCCCAACATAAAGTTCCTTCCAAACATTTGGTTCCTTCCAAATATAGGGTTCATTCCTTCATACTTTTCTAATGACGTATGATTGTTTTACCATATTTTTTTGATATCTCATAGTGTTAACAACATATTTTATATTTATTCTATGCTTCTCCACATAGGTTATGAATTGTGTTTCCAGAACACACTAAGAACAATTGGTGAATACTTTAGTAATTAATTCTCATTGTTTAAATACATAAAAATTTGTTCCTGAAATAAGAATTTAACCAATATTAAATTCCTGAAATACACATAATGTAAAATCATTAGAATAACAAATAAGGGTATTTGTGAGAATAAAAATCATCATAAAGAGATAGGGTATTATTCTCAACAATCTCGCCCTTTTAATAATAAAAATGTATTGTTGAAAACAACACTTGCTCAACATGGACCAGTTACCTTAAAATCTACTAGGGTACACAATAGTAGCCTGAGTAGGTTGTGAGTAAAATTCAATATTCTACCACCAATAGTATCAACTAAATATCCATTCTAAGAAGATAGATCATGAAAATACTAAATAAATGAAAACTAAATTAAATATAATTTAGGATTCACTAGTTAAAAATCATTAATTCATCCATTTCTAACATTAGTCTGATTTCATTATTTACATAATATTCCATAATCATTTTCTTACCACCATGTGTTCTACAGGTTATGAATCTACATCATTATACAAGGGTTTAAGATAGTAAACATTAAGCAAAAGGTAATGAGTCATGTCCCTATCTCAATAGGTATAAAAACCTCATAGCTTACCATGGATCCATCTTCCAAATAATCTCATTGAATACAACCATTATGGGCTTAGATAATCAATATAACTCCTTATCCATTTATTCCTTGGTGGGGTTAGAGAATCAGTCCAATTAGAATTGTGGGAGGAGCCTCGGTCCTTTATCCCACCACCAAGACATCTTCACATTTTTATATATATATATATATCCAACTCATCATAGATACCAAATTACAACCACATGATCAAAAATGTATATAACCACCAAAATACATTAAACTCAACATGGGAGTCAATATCATGACATAACCCATTATCACATTACCATTTACATTATGTTTTCATTTAGCACAATTCACATTTCTTATTCCTAAACACCTAGATCATATTAAATATTTTCTATGAACCAACCGATTTTACATATTCAATAATCCCCACATGTTAACTCACATAAGTCATTCATCATTTTCCATATATTAACCCCCTGTTGCATTCTAATATTAATAAAAAAACATTTGGAATGATAAAATTAAATTCCATTTAACTCTTTTCTATGTTATTCAAATAAATTTCTTAGAAATCAACCACCACAAAACATAACTATACATTTTTTTATTAATAAATTAATTAATCATTCAACATGTTCATCATGATCTCTATTTAATTACAATCAATTTCACAGTTAACATTACCATTAACCACGATCAGGAAGATAATTACACTCTATAGTGGCCCTAAATCAGTCAAGACATTCTCCATACATCCCCCAGGGATCATGAGGTGTTAAATTCATCATTTAGACACCCATTTTACCAAAAAATAGTAATAGAACCAAGAACACAACAAGGTAAATAAAGGAAACAATTCTATATGCACAAATACTCATATAAATATGGGATATAACATCTATACCACCTACCTCAAATCCATTTAAGAACACACTTTTAATAAAATCCAAAGATCTAGATTCATGAATACCAAAAAGAACTATCCTAGATTCCACCAAAAAAATAATTTTTTAGGGATTCAGAAGAAAATAAACCAAGATACAATCCCTAATCTATAAAAGAAAAGATGATAGAGGATTATACTTACCCCGAGCTTCGATCCAAAACTAACAATGTTGAAAATGACCTAGAATTGATGGAGATAAATCCTTGGAATCTCTTTATAAGAACCCAGATCTTTTTTTAGGTCTTTTTCTCTTTTCTGGTTGTTTTTGAGAAAAAGAGGAGTTTCTGGAAATTTCAGGAGTACATGTTGTGTACTTTATGTACATGTCATGTACCCGGTTGTCGCGGGAGGTGGTATGAGGGCCATGTAACTGCCGAGCACATGGTTGTATGTGGTAACCTCGAGACCGCCTATAGTGGAGTCTGGAAAAGGAAAGTACACACCATGTACTTTTAAAGAACGTATTGTGTATTTTCTTTTTTTTCATTAAATGGGCTAGGGTCGTGTCTAATTGAAAGAACATTATTCTTCTTTTCTCATCTCATCTAAGACCGTTCATACATCCTCAGATCATCTTGGAGCCCCCAACTCATTTTCTGTTCTTCTAATTTACTGTTTTCGATTTCGTTGGAATGGCATCAGTGAGTTTTCTTTTCTTCTTGATCATAATCTCTTGATTTCTGCTCTTCCTCAAGATATCCTTAGTTGATTTTATTAAGCATTTTTGTATATATATGGAGTACTAGGGCTATTCAAGGCCTGATTTTCATGTATATTGATATCACTACACCAAGGTATGTGGTTTGTGACTTTCAGTAGATAGTCTTTGAATTTTATGTGCAAAAGTGCCCAATACCCAAGAAGGGGGTATTGCGTGTTTTTGGATTTTATCCATATTTTTTCTTATATGCATTGTTTATTTGAATATATTTTTTTTATGAATTAGGTTAAATTATCCATGTTATGGTGGATTTTCCGATGTTTTCTTGTTTTGACCGTTTATTCTAGCTTTCCTGTTAGGCTTCTTTGCTTCCTGTGCCTAGTATTGTTAGGATGGAGTGATTATTATCTGACATGCTATGAAATGTTTTATACTGTTTATCCAAGTAGTTATTGAGGATTAATTTGGCTTCCGTGTATCATTTTTTCATAACGAACTTACATTGGGTTGTGAGAACCTCATGTAGTAGACCATAGGGAGAATGGACAATGAGGGCTTCTCCAGAGTATATGTTTTACTATTACGTTGTGATACCATATGGGGTGGACTTTGTGATTTCTCAGAGTGTCTGTAGTTTCCTCGATTCATACCACAGGGGGAATCAGACATTTAGTGCTTCCTCAGAGTGCCTATTAGTGAACAATACGAGACTATATGGGGAATTGATGGTGAGTGCTTCTTCAGAGTGTCTTTGCTAAAGCTGAACCAGAGGTGTTAGACTATGTGTACATTCCAGAGGGTTGCTTGTGTTTGTTTGGTTTAACTGGAGGGGTTAGTCTATGAGTACTTCCCAGATGGTTACCTGCTTTTGTTTAGCTACCTACTTGATGTATGAAAATGAATTAAATTGAATTTGTAGGATTGTTACTATGTGTACTTCCTTGTGTACTGCTTCATTTTGTTCATTGCCTGCCATATAAATTCACTAACTGTTAGGCACAAATCATTGGGTGGTTGCATACTGGGATTCGTCTCGCACCCTTTTTGGGTCATTCATTTAGGCCCAAACAGATTATATTGTTTCCGGACTAGATAAGGGAAATAGGCCTTCTACATCATGTACTTGATTGATGTGGATCTGGGGAGCATGGAACCAAACTAAGGCTTTTGATACTCTGGATCAGTTTATCTATTTTATTTTATACTTTGGTTTAGTATTTTATCCCATCATTGTGACTTGTTTGGATAGTTTCTTAGACATATGTATCATGCAACATATATATATGTCTGTGTGTGTGTGTGCTCCAGTTGTTTATTACTTCCGTTGTTTACTTATTGCGTGTTTTACTGCTTCTACTATTGCTATATGTTTTACTTCTACTATGTTACTATGCCAATGAGGGCACAGTTTCCCCACTATCACATCCATGTACTTCACTACTAGTTGGCATCCTTTGACATTCGGTGAAATACGCTTGAGTCCATGTGACTAACCGGGTACAAGGCACCTCTGGGAATCTCCTAGAACCGGGACGTTACAAAGCGGTATCAGAGGGATTCTTTTATTTCTTGTATTACTATTTGGATCCTACAGTCTAGGATTTGAAGAAATATGTACATGGTAATATGTTGTGCCCAGGATTAGCTAACCTGTGTATAGAGAAAAGCCAATTTACCTCGTTATTACAATTTTTATAGTTTTTCAATTTTATAGTTAATTTGTTTTCACAATTGGGTGACTCACATGTTTTGTGTTGTTTTTGTTGATATTATTGGCGTTCTATTTTGGTTTGAACCTAATGAGATGAGGGCATCCCATCTCATGCATCATATAGGCACTTTCTAGAGATCGCATTCCATGCATTCTTTCCCTGCCATTTAGGGTGCATAAGCGATTTCATGTTGTTGTGATAGAGGTTGTGTTATATATTCCTGTTGTTTTGATAGATTCCTTGATAGAATACAAAATGTTTTATAGGATATTGAATTGTGTAAGGTTTATTGAATGAATGCCAAAAATCAGTTCTTGAGGTGTTATGGGCCCTCATGGATTAAAATTTTATGGATCATTTCAATGTTTTTCTTGTATATGACATGTAAAAGATGCCAAGATTTTATTTTCGGAGAGTATGGGACCTCACAGATCGGAATTTGGCACTTCAATATTTGTTTCAGTGTTTTTCTAGGCTTCTGAAGTAGTTTTTGAGGCTTAATGGCTCGAAAAACCTTGAATACACAGTGTGTAATGATGAATACATGTCATGTGTCCTTATCTTTGGGATGGAACTATTTTTATTAAGTACACTCCATGTATTGTATGTACACGTCATTTAGTCTCTAAACGTATCACTTGCTGTGTGGGAAGAGACATGAGGTTGTGAAATTTTGGCGGGACACGTCGTGTACCAGATGTACACACCATGTTGTAGAGACGATGTGTCCACCTGTGTGACTGATAAAACATATGGATAAATATTAGGTTATAAACATTGTTTCAAGATTTAACACGCCATGTAGTGTGATCCTTGTACCTAGTAGTGTAACAAACAACACGGGGCAGTTAAATCTTTCTAGTACATGTCGTGTCCAAATAGAACATGCAATGTAGAGTGATCTATGTAAACAGCTGTGTAACTAACGACATGGTTCGGTGAAGTTCATCTAGTACACACTGTGTTTGGAACTAACACACCATGTAGTCATGTTTTAGGAGAATTTTATGGCTTAGCTATGTAGAAGAACTCTAGTAGGGGAAGAGGATTCAAGTACATGATGTGTGTGAGGACATCACATCGTGTGTTTGGGGTGTTACATGACCTGAGTTGACAGAAGTACATGCCCATGTGAATGATTAAGGGAACACGCTGTGTAGGAATTATACACACCATGTATCAATGTTTTGAAAAACTTGAATGCTTTCCTTCTCTTGTTCCATTCTTACACTTCTATGTTTCAGTACCTGTTAATCATGATCTAAGGTGTGCGCTTGACCTTGCAAAGTCATTCCACTGAGACATCCCCCGGTTTTCTGCCAGTTAGAGGGTAGTGATCCAACACTGGATATGGATTATCAGAGACTATAAGCAGATCTTCCAATTGTGCCAGTCTGGGCACCAGCGATCATTCCAGACACAGGTGTTGATGCATAGTTTCTAGAGGGATTTCTAAGGATTATTTTGACCTTCTGAGGAGTACTGCAT
This sequence comes from Viscum album, assembly GCA_963277665.1. Taxonomy (NCBI): domain Eukaryota; kingdom Viridiplantae; phylum Streptophyta; class Magnoliopsida; order Santalales; family Viscaceae; genus Viscum; species Viscum album. The sequence goes on from OY728148.1 coordinate 318,391,631, forward strand.
CCTGCCCCTTCTATGGCAGAGTTAATGTGGGTTTTCCAGTAGCAGCATCCCCCCACCTTCACAGGGGAAGAAGGACCTCAGGCTACAGATTCATGTTTAGAATCTATGATTTCTATCTTCAAGCATCTGTAGACGCCTCTAGCGACGAGGGTGAAGCTCTCTACGTATATGATTTTGGATTCTTCCAAGAGATGGTGGGATGTGATCTCACGGGTGGGAGGCTAGCATGTTATGGGTTGGGATGAGTTCCAACGTTCCTTTTATGACTACTTCTACCCAAAGGCTTTGAGGGCCAATCGATCCTGAGAGTTCTTGAGTCTAGATAAGGGTATTCTTTCTATTATGGAGTATTCTTATCTCTTCATAGAGCTGCTGTGCATCACACCTATTCCAGTAAGTGATGAGTTATTTTTAGAAAGTATGTTGAGGATGGTCTTAGGCACGACATCTGATATTAGGTGAACATCATTAGGTTGACTTCCATCACTTCAATAATCAACCATGCACTGATCAAAGAGCACAATCTGTTATATTTTGTAGTGTTGAGCTAGGGCGGTTTGACATCTAGAGTTGGTATGCCTCCTACTGATATAAGGAAGTGTTGTAGAGAGTCTACATGTGGAGATCATAGTATGTGAGAGACATCTTCTGGTATCTAGGTGGTGTGCTACTAGTGCGGGAAGAGCAGGCATACATGGCCACATTTCCCTATAGACCCAGTGGAGTTCCAATATTGTGACAAAATGGGTAATCTACAACATTTATATCAATTTATCTCACCTATAACTGGTGATTGGAGTTCTTCTAAGACTCCATGTTCAGAATCAGCACCACCATTTTCTCATCAATTAGGGAATTGGAGTTCTTCAGGCTGTTCAGGATGAGGTGGAGGTCATGGCCATGGTAGCCAGTCACCAGGCATTCGACAACAATAGGGTGGATCCGATCAGGGTGGTCAGGCGGGGTCATAGGGAATCAATGTAGGTCAGACTTTTTTAGTGGAACCGACCCAGTAGGAGCAGGATACCAGACCATCTACAATTTCAGGTATGATTCTAGCTGACTCTGTTTTAGTTTCTATGCTTTTCTATACAGGAGCTTCCCAAAGCCTTAAATATGTTCTTGTTTTGGGGATCCTTGGGCTCTATATATTTTCTTCTGCAGATATATTGATGTTAGACACTTTGTTGGGGATAATAACAGCTACTGTATGTTAACTCAAGGAGTTACCTCTGGAGGTTGGTGGGTTTCACTGCTTTTGGGACCTCTATGTCTTGGAGATTATGGGCTATGAATTTATTCATGGAATGTACTGGTTTGATACGTTTCACACTATTTTTGACTTCTATCACCATAGGGTGAGTTTCACGTCACCATAGGGTGGATTGTTTCTTCATAAGGGTGAATGGGATGTCCAGGCGGGCAGAGCAGGACCCGAGAATCATAGGTTGTGAGTAGTTATAGCCCAGATTTCTAGCCTATATCTTGATGACTAGGGGACTTCATAGATGGAATTTCATCCAGTGGTGGATCATTTCAAGGATGTATTTCCAGAGGAATTTTTACGTTTTCATTTAGAGCGTGAGGTAGACTTTTCTATTGAGCTCATTCAAGGAGAGACACCGGAGTCCATTCTTCCTTATATGATGGCTACACTAGAGTTATAGGAGCTCAAGAAGCATTTGAAGGAGTTGCAGGCAAAGGGTTTCATCTGACCTAGTACTTCTCCTTGGGGTTCGCATGTCCTGTTTGCAAAGAGGGCGGATGGTACCCTCAAACTTTGTGTGTATTATCATAAGTTGATCCAGTTGATGGTTAAGAACTGATATCTATTTTCAAGGATTTATGATCTCTTTGATCAGTGTCAAGGAGACCAAGTGTTCTCGAAGATTGACTTGAGGTCCGATTACTATCATTTGTATGTTAGAGCATTATATGTACCATTTATAGGATTTCTACGTAGGTATGGTCAATACAAGTATATGGTTATTCTATTCGGTGTCACGAATGTGCCTACAGTTTTAATGGCACTGATGAACTGAGTGTTGCATCAATATTTGGATTCCTTTGGGGTATCCTTTTTAGATGATATCTTGGAGTACTCTCACACTCAACACGACTATTCCACACATCTTGAGATCATTTTGAGTACACTGAGAGAGCATCAGTTATATGTTAAGATCTCAAAATTTCATTTTTAGAGGGACCTGATTCACTTCTTATGTCATGTTATCTCAAAGACAGAAGGATCAGTAGACCCAGAAAAAGTGATAGAAGTAGTTTCCTAGGAGAATTTGAAGAATTTTGTTGAGGTTTGGAGTTTTCTAGGGCTGGATGGTTACAAAATATATTTTATACATGACTTCTCACGATTAAGAGTTCCAGTGACGAGCTTGACTAAGAAGGGTGCGAAGTAGTTGTGGTCAGTTTATTGTGAGTCGTCCTTTTCAGGAGCTGAAAGGGAGGTTTAATTCTACCCTGATACTAGTATTTCTCGAGCTGGGAAAGTGATATATAATGTATTGCGATGCATTAGGTTTCGGGATGGGAGCAATGCTTATGCAGGGAGAAGGGGTCGATGCATATGGTTATTGACAGTTGAAGCCACATGAGATAAATTACCCAATGAAAAATATCGATCTGGCTGCAGTTGTCCATGCTTTAAGTTGTAGGAGACACTACCTTCTAGGAGAGAATTTCGTGGCTTTCAAGAACCACAATAGTCTCAAATACATCTTAACATAGCACGATCTGAATTTGAGATAGCAAAGGTGGTTTGAGTACCTTCATTCCTTTGACATTGATCTTTCCTACACACCTAGGAAAGGCAATGATGTGGTTGATGCGTTGAGCATGAGGACTCAGATACATGTAGTTTAGGAGGCCAATAGTGAGTGTTAGATTATGGAATTGTTCTCTGAGACACATTTGGTGGTGTATGATATGAGGGGGCATACTTTTCTTTCTTCTTTATCTATTACCACTACTCTACTTGATCGAGTTCGAATGAGGAAGCTATCATATTTAGAAGGCCTAGTCTTATGGGAGAGTGTTTCACGAGAGGACCCTATTCAGGGATGGATAGTATGCCATGATGAGATCTTTTGTTTTCATGGACGCATGTGGGTACCATCAGACATACGTGAAGAGATGATGCGGAACTTTCATTCCTTATTTTTGGGAAGTTCATCCTGGTGTCATAAATATGTATCATGATCTACACCATTATTATTAGTGGCTAGGTATGAAGAGATATGTTGTTGGGATTTTCATGATATGTTCCACCTGCCAACAGTTGAAGGTGGAGCATCAGTGACCAGTAGGGATTTTGCAGTAGTTACCCATTCCCGAGTGGAAATGGAATGATGTCGCGATGGACTTTGTGATGGGTTTACCGAGTCCTCCATGAGGGAATGTTGTAGTATCGGTTGTCATTGACAAACTCATGAAGGTCTCCCACTTCTTTCCAATCAAGGAGGATTTCAGGGTTGATTAGCAAGGAAGGTTGTACACCCAAGAGATTGTACATTTCAATGGGGTTCCACACTCTATTTTGTCAGATAGAGATGCATGTTTTGCTTCTCAGGTCTCGCAGGGATTAACGAAGGATTTTGGTACATAGTTGCTTCTAAGTACAGCTTACCATCACCAGACATATAGTCAGTCCAACCGTACGATTCAGGTTCTAAGAACATTCTTTGAGCATTCATCTTGTATTTTATATGTTATTGAGTGAATAATATACCTCTTGTAGAGTTTTCATTCAATAATAGTTATCAAACCACTATTCAGATGACACCTTATGAGGCTTTATACGGTAGGTCATGCCGATCAACCTTATACTGGCTGGATTTAGGAGAGGTAGCTATGATAGGACCTCGAATTTTCCAGGAGACCATAGAGCAAATAGAGTTGATTCAGAATAGGATGGCTACCAAACAATCATGACAGAAGTCTTATGCTGATTGAAAGAGATGGCCTCTAGAGTTTGAGGTCGGAGATCAGGTTTTCCCATGTGTCACACTGAGGTTGGACACATGAGGCTTAGGAGATAGGGTAATCTTTTGTTGAGGTACGTCAGGCCATTTGAGGTGTTAAAGAGAGTTGTTCTTGTTTCCTCTCTGTTGTAGTTAACTCAGAGGTACTGGGATATGAATGATGTCTTCCACATTTCTCATCTTCGACATTACTTATCAGGCCTATCTCATGTTTTCCAACCTGATTAGGTTGAGCTCAAGGTGAATGACTCATTCTAGGAGCTTCCTATATGGATTGTTGATCAATGTTTGTAGGTTCTTCGTGGATGGTCTCTTCCTCTATTATAAGTGTGATGGTAGCATGAGAAAGTACATTACGATACTTGGGAGAGTGAGGTCGATGTACAATCACAGTTTCCAGAGCTATTCAAGGTTTATTATTATACGTAGCCTTTCTAGGGAAAATTGGGGATGTGTTTCTTTAAGGGGGAAATTTTGTAAGAACCCAAATCTTCTTTTCAGGTACATTTTTCTTTTATTGTTGTTTTTGAGAAAAAAGAGGAGTTTCTGGAAATTTCAGGACTACACATAGTGTACTTTAAGTACATATTGTATACCTGGTTTCCATGGGTGACCATATGTGGACCGTGTACCATCCGGGAACATTCTCGTGTGTGGTGACCTGGAGACCACCTAAAGCAGAGGATAGAAAAGGTAAGTACACACCCTGTACTTTAAAAGAACATGCCATATACTTTCATTTTTTCATTAAATAGACCGGGGTCCCTTCTAATTGACAGAACATCCTTCTTCATTGATTTTCTCATCCGAGAGCATATGTATGGCCAGATAACTTCATTGAGCCCCCAAATCGTTGTCCATTCTCTAAATCAACCACATTCAATTGCGTTGGAATCACATCGGTGAGTTCTCCTTTCTTCTTGAACATCATCTCTTGATATTTCTTCTTCCACAAGATATCTTTGATTGAAATTCATAAGCTTTTTTCTAGATCTATGGTGTTCTAGGGAGATTCAAGGCTTGAGGTTCATGTATATAGATCTCACGATACCAAGGTAGGTGGTTTGGGCATTTCTGTAAATACTTTTTTAATTTTATGTGCCAAAACACACAATACCCAAGAAAGATGTATTGCGTGTTTATGGTTTTAAGACCAGTTTATTATTCAATGACTTGTTTATTTAGATAAAGGTTGTTTATTTATGAATAGGGTTAATTTTACCCAAATATGGAGGTTTTTCCCATGTTTTTGATTTTTGACCATTTGGTCCAGCTTTCCTATTAGGCTGCTTTACTTCCCATGCCTAGTATTGTTAGGATGGAGTGATTATTATCTGACATGATGTGATATGATGTAGATTTTTTATCCAGGTAGTTCGTGAGGTTTACCTTGGTTTCAATGTTTAGTTTGTCTATGAATGACTTACACAGGGCCGTGAGAATCTGGTTCAGTAGACCATAGGGAGAATGGACGTTGAGGGATTGTCTAGAGTGTTTGTTTTACTGTTACGTTGCAAGACAATAGGGGGGGTGGACTTTGTGCTCCCTCAGAGTGTCTTTAGTTTCCACGATTCAGGCCTCAGTGGGAACCAGACGTTCAGTGCTTCCTCAGAGTGCCTATTATTTACCGATACGAGACCACAGGTGGAATTGACTGTGAGTGCTTCCTCAGAGTGTCTTTACTAAATCTAAACCAGAGGGGTTAGACTGCGTGTACTTCTCATAGGGTTGCTTGTGTTTTTTTGGTTGAACTAGAGGGGTTAGGCTATCAGTAATTCTCATAGGGTTACCTACTTTTTTTAGAAACTAACTTAATATATGAAGATGAATGAAATTTAATTTGTAGGATTGTTACTATGTGTACTTCTTCGTTTACCGCTTCATTTTGTTTATTTCCTTCCTTATATATTCACTGACTATTAGTCACAGATCTTTGGGTGGTTGCCTACAGGGATTCAACTCACACCCTATTTGGGTCATTCTGTTGGGCCCAAATAGATTATATTGTTTCCATACTAGATAAGGGAAAGCACTCTTCTACTTCATGTACTTGATTGATGTGGAGTTGGGGAGAATGGGACCAGGCAAAGGCTTGTGATGCTGTGGAGTAGTTTATCTTTTTTCTTTTTTTAATTTGGTTTAGAATTGTATTCCATCATTGTGACTTGTTTGGCTACTTTCCTAGACATATTTATCATGCATCATATATATGTGTGTGCTCCAGTTGTTTATTACTTCCGTTGTTTACCAATTTCATATTTTACAACTTCCATTATTTCTATCTATTTTACATATGTTGTGTTAATATTCCAATGTGGGCATAGTTTCCCCACTATCACACCCAAGGCCCTCTCTTCTAGTCGGAAACCTCTGGAATTCAAGGAAATGCACTTGAGGCCATTTGACCAACTAGGTATGGGGCATCTCTGGGAAGCTCCCGGAATCGGGACATTAAACTCTTTATGTTTCTTTTTCATCACTAGGGTTGAAAAGGGAGGAAATGGGTGATAAATTTGGGTGAGGGTATTAAAATATTATAACAAAAAATCTTTAATATTGAAAACATTTTAGTGGTTTTAAATTTTTTCCACACAGTTTGTCAAATCGTTCTTAAACCATGTACAAGACACTGCATAAGGGAAGATGGGTCACATGGTTACCAAGACATACCCACATATTTTACAAACAGTGTTCCAAATGTGTGATATTCTGTTATCCATCATTTAAAGTTTTTTTCTAGAAAGGCAGCATTGTTTTCTTAACAGTGTTCCAACCGTGTGCCTTTCACAGATTGGCCTCTTTTTTCTTCCTTTCATCTCTCAAACCCCCATAACACCCTCGAGGCTCTTCATTCATGTAGGAAAAAATTCATTAACCAAAAAAATATTTTTAAAAATAAATATAATTAAATAAATACCATTACAATGTCTAGGATATTGCAAACTCCCAACCTTATAATGAATCACTCTCAAGCCACATTGCCAATCATTATTAGTTTTTTGAAAAAAGGGATTAATCCACTGGGCCTTTATATCTGATTCTTGCTCTGAATATTCTTCCTGATCATTCCCATTCCTCTATGTATCATGAACTAAAGGCATGACTTTTATATGATAGACTTTCTCGTTATGATACATAAGAAGAACTAGATTCTTCTTAAAGGACATGTCATCCTCAATCTCAACATCCATAATATTTTTCACATGAGATGGGTCATAGTGATATTGTTGAAGCTGTGGAATGTGAAAAAAACACCCATACCACTATATTTATGTGAGAGAGATAATTAGTATGTCACAAAACAAATCCTATCTATGTTATCAAATCACCCACATATATGGGTGCTAACTTTCCCTATTTATGAATTCATTAGTGACCCAAACTTCTCAAAAACCTAAAAAACACACTATCACCCACTTCAAACTCAAGTGGTTGATGATTTTAATATTCATACAACATCTTAATTCTCTGATCCATTGCATTCCTAAATCAACTGATCCTTTTTTGACATCTCCTACATGAGACTCTGCCCCAATAACTCATATTCCCCATATTTTTTCCAACACATCAATGATATACATGACCTCCCATAGAGTGTATAAAATGGTTATATTTTAATTATATCCTATAAAATATTGATCTAGGAAAAATCAACAAGAGACAAGTGTTATTCCCATGGACCACTTAAATCCATGAAACAAGAAATCAACATTCCCTATAAAACTTTAATAATATTCTCAAATTGCTCGTCCATCTGTGAGTGAATGGATTTACTCAAAACACCTAGATACCAAGATCCTTCGATAATCACTTCAATAAGAACTATGTAAAATAGGGATATGTATCTAAAATGATAGTCCTCAGTACTCCTTGCATCCTCACTATTTGTCGAAAATATAACTCACCCAACTGAACAAAGATGAAAGTCTCTTAGATCTAAATAAAATGAGCCACTTTAGTCCCCTGATCAATAACGACCCTTACTACATAACTTTTCTGAGATATCCTTAGAAGACCCAATAAAAAATTATTGTCACATCATCCCATTCCCATTTAGAAATGGGAAATGGTGGCATCAAACCTCCTGGTAATTATTCCTTTTCCTTCACCTACAGATAGGTAAGGATTAGTTCCACAAAACTTGTAACCACTTTCTTCATTTTTTACCACCAATATTTCCTAAAAAGGTCACAATACATCTTTCTCACAATAGAATACACCGACCACTTTGATTCTTGTGATCCATGCATCAACTCTCCCTGCATACCCATTGCAACCACAACATGACCACAAACATGACTAGACCCATCCTAAACAAAAGTCCAACTCTAAGGTGACTCCCTACCTTCAATAAATTCCTTCATATCCAAACATTATGGATCCTCAATATGACTCCCCTAGACATGGCCCAAAATCATGTAATTGGATAGTATTGATGTAAGAGTAAACTGGTTTTTCCTATCGAGCACCTCCATGTGCATCTCAACAAACAAGGCCATCATTCTCCACTCGGATCTAGATTCCTAAACAACCTAATTCTGCGTCTTTCAACTTATAGCATCTACAATTCTATTCCCCTTTCCTGGTGATTAAACCCACTTGATGTCAAAATACTACATATATTATACCCATCTACAATGCCTAATATTAAAATCACAATGAGAAAATATGTAATTAAGGGTTTTATGGTCAGTAAATACCATGAACTCCTCTTCCAACAAGTAATGCCTCCAACACAATAAGGTATATACCACAATGACCAATTGAAGATCATGATTAGGGTAATTTCTTTTATGATTCCTCAACTGTCTTGAACCATACACTACCACCATATCATCTTGTATCTACACATATTCAAGTAAAACACTATATGAATCATAGAACAAGGTGTACCCCTTACCTAGTTCGAGTAGGATCAGGATTGGTGATGTCATCAATTTATTTAATAACACATTAAAAGCAATATCTAATATCTCAAAAAACTCAAACATAACTCCTTTATTTGTTAATCCTCAGAGTGGAAATACCAAGTAGCCAAATTCATTAATGAACATCCTATTGTAACCAGTCAAATCATGAATACTCAAAATATCAGAAATATTCTTGGGTTTCTCCCAAGGCACCATGACCAACACATTCTCGGGATCCATCAACACACCTACCTTAGAGATTATGTGACCCAAGAATTGTCCATGTTAAATCCAGAAATTACTTTTCAATAGCATGGAGTAAATATTATGGTCTCTTAGTGTGCATAAGACAATTTCAAGATGTTTGGATTGATAATAAAGAGTTATAGAGTACACTAAGATGTAATAAATGATGAAAACTACAAGCAGATCTAGATATTGGTTAAATAATTGGTTCATCAAGGATATGAACATAGACAATGCATTGGTCCACCCTAATGGCATCACAAAAAATCCATACAACCCATACCTTCTCCTGAAAGATTTTTTTGGTATGTCAGAAGTTCTCACCCTCAGTAGATGATACCTTGATCTCAAATCAAACATGGAAAACACTAAAGCACCTCTCAAATAGTCAAATAGATCATCAATTCATGTAAAAAGATTTTTATTATTTACATTCATTTGAATCATCTTTTTATAATTCACAAACAACCTCAACAATCCGTTAACCTTCTTGGAAAATAGCATTAGAGATTCCCATGGTGACATTGTAGGATGTATAAACCATTTGTTCTCTAGTTCCTTTATCTCGGTCTTAATCTCCTGAACTTCTGAAAAATCCATTCAATAAGGATGAAAAAAATAGATCCCCTAATAGTAGCAACTCTATAGTAAACAGAATATCCCTCTCAAGTATTAGTCCTAAGAAATCCTAAGGAAACACAACTTGAAACTAATCCACCCAAGAAGGAAAGATAGACTACTCCACTCCCCCATAATCAAGTATGAGATAAGCCACCTAGGGTACGAGTTCAACAAACTACTGAAAAAATATCCCCACATGGCATGATCGAACATCCCTTTTTCCATGAATAACATAGGTGTCTCTTTCTAGAGATGTAATTGTTACCCTATGATAGTAAAAATCGATGGGTTCCCAGTATAACACCAACAAATACATTCCATGAATCAAATCATAACTATAAATTTTACACACAAACAAATCCCACAAGAAAATGCACCATCATACTTTAAGATCATTTAATTTATGTTTTATTATTCTTATTTTCTCACTCGTAATAGTGTATTGATCAACACAATTCCACTTGAATTTTCCACCGTTAGACCTAACCCGACTACCAACTATGAAGAAATAAGAGAATGTGAGGAACCTGTGTCAAATAAAACACAAGAAAGCATAGAACCAATTGGAATCAAACCTCTAAGATTTTATGGTCTAGCCTTTCTAGCATTTGGTGTAGACTGGACTACTTCAGGATGACCTATCCATATACCCTGGTCCACATCATGAGTTTATAGTAATGTACATCCCTAATAATATGGATGATCTCACATAGGAGTACCAATTCTACCACCTCTACTGGTATAGCCATTCATGATCCAACTATATTTTTGGTATGGTATAACAAACCCCCTTCATGTTCTCCACACTGGCCTTGGCGCTCCATTATTTCCTAAATATCATGGGTTCCTACAATTTCTCTGCACATGGCCCAATCCTCCATTATCTAGAAAGTGTACTGGATGTCTGTAAAAAAGACTATGCACGTGTCCCATCCTACCTAACAAATATCCAAAAACATGATCACTAACCTAAGATACCAGTTCCTTTTTCTATTTACCCTTTCCACCACTACCCTGGCGAATACTCTCAAAGCATCACTTCCTTCTATTGGAAGTTATACCACTAGTTCACCCAACTGAAACCACATGTTTTCTATTAGAATACAACTTGAATTTTCTTTATGATATGATGTCTTGATCCACCACATAATCAACCCTCTTCAAGAAAATGATATCCTCATGTGAACTGATCTCATACCTGAGTACATTTTGGAAACATTTCATCATGGCTTCCTTGACCCCCACTAAGGCTGAAGAAAAATGTTTCTATTTGGTGAAATGACTTGCATATTCCATAACCCTCATAGACCCCTAGGTCAACCTCATAAAATCTATAGCCTTATCATTCTTCATGGTTTCAGGACAAAATTGTTCAAGAAAACTAACTTGAAAATATTTCAAACCCATACTATCAGCTTACTCGGTCTGAACTACAACATACCTCAAGTGTTTTTCTTGGCCTCGAAGAATATAAGTTTCCATATTGACCCTCTTCTTTTCATGATTCTACAAGTGATCCAAAATTATCTAAATTGAATCTATCAATAATTCAATAGCCTTGGTTCCACCCTCTACATCAATCATTAGAGGTTTTTGTAGTTGAAAATCCAATTCCATTTCAAACATAGTCGAAACAACCTACCTTTGGTCCACCTGCAACATCTCTATGAAACAAGTGAATTTATCACATAACATATCTTCTCCCATGTTTCCCAAAGTCTATAAGTATTCTTTCTCAACTTCTATAGGAACTTTCTTAGCAGCATCCTTTTGTTTTTCATCTATCACATGTCATTGTGGTGGCATATTCGAAAAATTCCAATCACGCATCTTACAAAACACAACAAAAGGATTTAGGAGAAAATGAAAAATAAGGCTATCTACCATCCATAACCAACTCATTTGTATACATTATCCCAAATTTCATTTCCACATCCCAAACACTACCCTCATCCATCCCTATAGAGGGCCATGGCTAACATTGGTAACCCAACATAAATGGTTACAAGCCTTACATTAGACACAATTTCAGAAACATTCCATTCATACAATGTGAACCTATCCTCATAGGCACATTTCCCATTATACAATTATAAAAATAGACATATTAACTCATTGATAACCCTTATTTAGACAATATTCGTTAGCTACTAGTCTATATTTTACTTCCCTTTTTCCATTTTCATCATTCTAGTATACATCATTTTCTTCAGGTTGTTCAAGAAGATCAAATGCATTTTACCCCATTTATTTTCCATACACCTATCCCATGTATACATGTCTCTTATATACATAGGTTCTTAAATAATGCACAATTGATCATCCTTATTCCATTTTGGACACTAGAAAGATATCATAACACTATCACATCATAGAACATGTTCATCACCCCATGGCCAAATATCATCAAATGTAACAACACATAACAAGGACAACAATTTCGCACCCCAGGTAATTTGGGGTTCCCTCATGCATAGTGACACGTGCCTGTCGTGGGGTGTGACAAAAACAAATATTGCCTAAGTTAAAATGTATTATAGTGGGTTATCTAGGTTGTCTCCAGAAAGGAGTGCACAACAATTAAGTTGTCACCTTAAAATAAGAGAAAGAAGTGAGGTTGAATTTAGAAATTGTTTGATTTGGAAAATATAAGAAAGAAACTCAATAAAGTAATGTAATTAAGTGAATGTTTTGAAAAAAATTGAAAAATGATGTGATTTAAATCAGTGATATGAAATGGTGATCAGGTTAGGGTCGGTTTTCCAATTGTAATTCTATCATTGTTCATTTTACCCAATTCTCCTCTTCTAAATCGTTAAGAGTGAGAATCCACAATCGTTTCTTCTCACTCCCTTGGTCAAATAAAAATGTGAGAATAAACCTTACTAAAATATTAGGTTGGTCTACTATCCTTCCAATGTGTAATATAGTTATAGAAAATACTCCCAATTATCTTAGGCAATTCCTAATCGGGTCTTGTTTATCCCAAGTAATCAAGAACATTCACTACTCCTCGCACACGTACCGGTGATCACCGAGTACTTCACCACTAAGTCCCAGTCTATTCCATAATTTATAAACCAGAACCTAGTAGAGGGAGATATTTATCATTTACCAAATATAAATGAACAACAGAATATAATATCAGATACAATCGTACATGATAATAAAAACTGTTATAGGAAATTGAAACAGATTCATAGAAGAGAAGAGAATTTTAAAACATTAATAGAAGGAACTCATGAAATACAATATGGAAAACCTATCCTTCCCCAATCACACAGAATTTTACCCCACCATGGTAAGGGTAATTGTGACTAATGGGAAAGAAGAATTCATTACAAAACTAAGAAGAATAAAAGAGAGAAAACAAAGAACAGAAAATTTGATGCTTCAGAATCTGTACTCCATAAGTTTGCCTCTGTTATGCCCACCATTCGGCCTAAACTGGCTGAGGTCCCTTCTTATAGAATGTTGTAAATGAAGTTTTCTATCGACCCTTAAAATCTAAGAGTCATTGGATAGGTGTAAAGAACGATATGGCCGAATCAATTACCATTACTTTTCTCGCCGCCAAACACTGTTTCACCCACTCCACTTGGACGCGCCAAAAGGATGCATTAATGAGCTCAATAATTTATGAAATTTGATGTGAGACTTCATTTTGAAGTCTTATGTCGCAACCAGCTAGAATAACCTCATTATAAGGTTGGAAGAAGGAGATATTGCATATTTAATGAAGTGGGGTCCATTCTGCCTTCCAAACTGATTTCTCCACTTGATTGAATTTTCTGCACCATTGGGTTTCGAATTGGGTCTTGGTACAGAAGGAACATTTTAAGCCCACAAGTATAGGAATCCAAAAAAAAGATTCACTAAAATTGGACCCATATTATAAATGTTATTCCCGAAAAACAGAAGCTATATAAAACTGACAATTTTACAGAATTGCCCCATTTTCACATTTAAGCCCAAAATACACCAAAAACACATAAATGTTGAAAATACACTATCATTGAATAATTGGGAGGGATTAAATCATTAAAAAACATATAAATAATACTGAAAATATTAACTCTATCAATTCCCCCACACTTATCATTTGGACTCCTGGACATGTCAGAATCAAAATAAATTCAAAGTAAATTCAAAACACATATCCATGAGATCCACCAATTTGAAAACAAGAAACAAAATATATCATGCCTCCCCAAACTATATTATTTAATGTTCTTAATTTAGGATCATTCAATATATTTACTCTTCATTTCTCCTCTCATACACACAAAACACTTACCTAACTTTCATTATCTCTCATTACACAAATCTCAATTTTTTAGCAATGTCTTTCTCATCCAAACTCATACAAGGGACACCATAGGCTTGATAAATTCCTACATCTCCACCCGATGTGAGTAAAAGACATATATTTATCATGAGGAATTGTCAGGGATGTTCTGTGGCTTTAGGTTGGTATGATTTAGATGTAAATTTTCTGAGGATGAATGTAGAGGGCTTGGCTCTTTTTGAAGCAAAATTGCATTACTCTAATTTTCACAAAAGTATGGTCTTCTCTTCACTCCCCTTAGTAGAAAATAAACTCCTTCTCCATGGAATATTGAAGAATGTTACCATAGTTTATCATTTCCGTAGAAAATATTTCAATATTCTCAAATATAATATTTATTGAAAGCTCCAGAAAAGGCACAACTTTCTTTTTACATTAGATGCTCCTGAAAGGCATAGCTTCTCTCATCATGAAAGCTCAAGAAAAGGCACAGCTTTCAGCAGAATGATTTTTTTAGCAGAAATAACATCTCTTCATCATTTTTTTTCACCCAAAGTATCTCCAAATGAGGTAGTACAACACAATACATATTCCCCCACACTTATGTTCAAATATATCATGCAATTTCACTTCAAGATCAGGTTGGATAGGGAATATTGGCTTGTAATGTGGCTAACCTAACAGGATGTTCATGGATTCTATGGGCTACAAGGATTAAATGTTCAAGGTAAGACATTATGAAATGTATTATATTGAAAAGGGGGATTTCAAACCAAAGAAATGCCTCAATCATTTAAAACACAAGTATCTCAAACCATCAAGTTTTGACAGGAATAAATCAAATTCTGGTTAAATCAAGCATGATTTGGTTCTCTCAAGAAGTGAGGTGAATGTAAAGAATATGAAAATAATAGGTTCAGAAGCCTCATAGGAATGTGATTTCAAATATAAATACAGTGATATGTGGCATGGGATTCAAAAAATAGAGTATTTTTCATGAAATTCCCAAAGAATTGAACTTGAAACAATGTCATTTTCAGCATTCATTTAAGATCAGTTTCAAGGAATAGATTATTTCACTCATGGAGATGGGTTTCAAAAATACCAATGATAATCATTTCAGCTCAAAAGTTTCAAAAACACATAAAAATTTAAAAATAAGCCCACAAAATTCTAAACACTCACATGTTTTTTTAAAACAAATAGGAAAACAAACAACACATAAAAATCCTACACTACAAAGGTTCCCTCCCCCACACTTAAATGATGCAATGTCCACAATTCATTCAAATGTATTTAACATGTATGAATATTGGAAATTGAATCACAAAAATCATGAAAATATAAAGGAGAGGTACGAACTGACTTATTGGTAGTGCAATGTTGAGTTAAGCTCCTAAGTGAGACGCATATAAAAACCTACAAATAAAGGTAGATAATAAAAACATAATTAATTTATTGAAAATAAAGAAAATATAAATAGAATGAGAATAGAAGGATAGATCTTGGTTTTATCCCCCAAGTGGGCTCTGGGTTTTGACTACCTCCAGATGGGCAGTTTCAGTTGATTATCCCCAATCCGATGGTGGGTTTAATTTCTTTGAGATGAACCACCAACATATCTTCCTTCCAGATTGAACTTCTTCCTTTTTGTTGAGGTGTATATGGATACGATACACCAAGTCCACCCCTATGAAAATGATATTCATATTGTATGGTGGGGTTAGGATAGAGAATGATTCCTCCTCTTTCTTGGTTTCCATTTTCACAACTTCTTCTTCATTCTCCAACAGTTCCTCAAGGCATGCTGCATCAAAATAATTTTCAAAAGAAAAATCAGAGTGTAATTATATTTGAATAAAATTAAAACATGATGAATCAATATCAAACTCTTCCCTTTTAAAGTAAGCATCTTGTGTCTCGTTTTCTTCATGGAAATCCACTTTTATCTCATCTTGAAATTCCTCTAATAAGAATTCATCTAGTTCAGGGATCTCCATATGTTCTTCTTCAGGTGTATCTTCTTCTTTTTCCTCATCCACCAAGGCAATGCATTTGTTGTCCAAACCTGAAAATTTCAAGCAAGGTAAGGTGATACTCAATTCAGATTCTATATAATCAGAATGAAAATAGTTAAGAAAAATATTATCTCCCTTCTGTAGCTTGAATTCAATTGCTTCTTCAGTATGAGGTTCCTCTTGTAGTTTAATTTCACAAGATAGAGGTAGGTAGTCAGGCTCCTCCATCTTTTCTTCAAATTCCACAGCTTTAGTGGTGTCTTCCTTCAATGGTTCTAGATCATCTACTTTGTAAGGAATATGTGGATAAAGTAGTTCTTCAAACTCATTCCATAATTCATCTAGATCTTTTTTATCTCCCACATGTATCTCAATAGGTAATTATTCTTTCATGTCCTCCCCGGGTTCATTCATAGGTTCTGGTTTTTCCATCATTACACGAACATATTCAAATGCAAGTTCTACTTTGTTCTCTAGTTTTGTGATGTCATTTTTAAGTTATTGCATCTGAACTATATCATAACTAGCCTCATATACTTGTTCTAAATATGGT
Source organism: Viscum album (assembly GCA_963277665.1). Classification (NCBI taxonomy): domain Eukaryota; kingdom Viridiplantae; phylum Streptophyta; class Magnoliopsida; order Santalales; family Viscaceae; genus Viscum; species Viscum album. Next base: position 318,408,265 of record OY728148.1, read on the forward strand.
TAGTTGATACATGAATTAAAGAAATAATCATTTGAAAACATCATGTAAAAATATTTTTGTTATGTTTTTTTTTGAAAAGTGTTAAATATTTATAATGAAATTATGGCACTACCTCCCCGGAAATGGCGCCAAGTTTTGACATGTTCCTCTCGTGGGGTGTGAAAAAAACAAATATTGCCTAAGTTAAAATGTATTATAGTGGGTTACCTAGGTTGTCTCCAGAGGGCAGTGCACAACAATTAAGTTGTCACCTTAAAATAAGAGAAAGAAGTGAGGTTGATTTTAGAAATTGTTTGATTTGGAAAATATAAGAAAGAAACTAAATAAAGTCAAGTAATTAAGTGAAAGTTTTGAAAAAAATTGACAAATGATGTGATTTAAATCAGTGATATGAAATGGTGATCAGGTTAGGGTCGGTTTTCCAATTGTAATTCTATCATTGTTCATTTTAACCAATTCTCCTCTGCTAAATCGTTAAGAGTGAGAATCCACAATCGTTTCTTCTCACTCCTTTGGTCAATTAAAAATGTGAGAATAAAACTTACTAAAATATTATGGTGGTATACTCTCATTCCAATGTGTAATAGAGTTATAGAAAATACTCCCAATTATCTTAGGCAATTCCCCATCGGGTCTTGTTTATCACAAGTAATCAAGAACATTCACTACTCCTCGTACACGTACCGGTGATCACCGAGTACTTCACCACTAAGTCCCAGTCTATTCCATCGTTTATAAACCAGAACCTCGTGGAGGGAGATATTGATCATTGACCAAATATAAATGAACAAAAGAATCTAAAATCAGATACAATCGTACATGAAAATAAAAACTGTTATAGGAAATTGAAATAGATTCATAGAAGAGAAGAGAATTTTAAAACATTAATAGAAGGACCTCATGAAATACAATATGGAAAACCTCTCCTTCCTCAATCACACAAAATTTTACCCCACCATGTTAAGGGTAATTGTTACTAAGGGGAAAGAATATTTCATTACAAAACTAAGAAAAATAAAAGAGAGAAAACAAAGAACAGAAAATTTGATGCTTCAGAATCTGTACTCCAGAATATTTCCTCTCTTAATCCCACCATCCCGCTGAAAGTCACTGAGGTCCCTTATTATATAATGTTGTAAATGAAGTTTTATATCGACTCTCAAAATTTGAGAGTAATTGGACATGTGTAAAGAATGATATGGCCGAATCAATTACCATTACTTTTCTGGCCGTCAAACACTATTTCACCCACTCCACTTGGACGCGCCAAAAGGATGCATTAATGAGATCAGTAATTTATGAAATTTAATTTGAGACTTCTTTGTGAAGTCTTATGTCGACACCAGGTTGAATAACCTCATTCTAAGGTCGGACGAAGGAGATATTGCATATTTAATGAAGTGGGGTCCATTCTGCCTTCCAAACTGATTTCTCCACTTGATTGCATTTTCTGCACCATTGGATTTAGAATTGGGTCTTGGTACAAAAGGAACATTTTAATCTCACAAGTATACGAATCCTAAAAAAACTATTCACTTAAATTGGACACATATTATAAAAGTTATTCCCAAAAAACAGAAGCTATATAAAACTGACAATTTTACAGAATTACCCCATTTTCACATTTAAGCCCAAAATACACCAAAAACACATAAATGTTGCAAATACACTATCATTAAATAATTGGGAGGGATTAAATCATTTAAAAACATATAAATAATAATGAAAATATTAACTCTATCACATAGGGTAGCTAATCCTAAACATGATATCATTAACAATGTCCAACACTTACCTAAACTCCTATATATTATCCCAAAATAGTAATTCATAGTAAAGACCTCCTCTATTTAGACTATGTAACATCCCCTTCCCTGAAGACACTAAACAGTGCCCAAGATGGGTTACCAAATAAACTCAATCGCGTATCCACATATGCTAGAGGTTTCTGACTAGTATCGAGTGTATAAATAAGACACATGGGAAGACTATACCCTCTTTAATAGTGTAATAATCAATAGATAAATAGAATAGTGGAGACAATATACAATAACCAATAAACAAGCATAAAAAACCATCTTCAATAAGTGGGTACAACCATAGCCAGGAGTAAATATGCCAGGACACACTTATAGTGAATTGTGAATAAGACCCAAAATAAATATAAATTATAGAATCCCAAAAATAGTCTTGACTCCAAATATGGAACCTCGATGAAGCACATCTCAAGCCTGAATCAACTTCCAAGCACTAGGCTCTTTCCCTTTTCTATACTTGCAACCATGAAATCTACTCCGGTACACAATGGCAGTCAAAGTAGGGTTTCATTACAACTAAATAGGCCACCACCAATGGTGTCTAAAAAATCTAGTATAAGAAGATTGTGAATATAAGAAATAATCAAATTAAAAGTAAATGAAAGTTATTGTAGGTTCCACTAGTTAACAATATTTACGTTAACCATTTCAAACATTAGTGGAATTTCATTATTTACATCATATTCTCTATTTTTTCCATTATCATCATGTGTTATATGGTTTAAAAATTTACATCATTTACAAAAGGGATTAAAAAATTAAACATAAATAATAATGGATTGATTCAAGTCTATATCTCACTAGGAATAAACCCATCACAACTTACCGTGGAGCGTCCATCTTGGTAATCTCATTTAGTGGAACCATTGGGGGCATAGAGAATTAATACGACTCCCTAACCCCTGCATTCCTAGGTGGGGTTGGAGAGTTAGTATAACATGTCCCATGTGAAGAGCCTTAGTCATTTATCCAACCACCAAGACATGTGAATATTCTCATACATACATATATATATATATATATCCAATTCATAAAACATACCTACCACACATTCAACAATGTACATAACCCCCACAATACACCCAAATCAACATGGGATTCAATATCATTCCATAACCCAATATCACATTACCATTTACATTATGTTCCCATTTATCCCAATTCCCATTACATAAGCCTAAAACAAAAAATCATATTCACTGTTTTCCATACATCAAAACATTTAACATATTCAATAATCACAACATGTAAACTCACATAACTCATTCATCATTTTCCATGTTTTAACCCCCATTATGAATTCTCATATAAATCACAAACCATTAGGAAAATTCACATTAAATTACACTTAAACCATTTTCATGTAAATCCAAACAATCCCTTAGCAATTAACCAACTATAAACACAACTATAAATTTTCCATATTAATAAAAAAAATTAACCATTCAACATGTTTTAATGGGATCTATTAAATAAAATGGGAATATCACACTAAATATTTCCTTTAACCTTGTTTGGGAAGATTGGTTCACCCTATGTTGGCCCTAAATAGGTCATGCAATTCTCCATTCATCTCATAGGGATCACGAGGGGTTTGATTTATCATTTATACACCCATTTAATGAAAAATCACTAATGTCACCAAGAATACAACAAGTTAAAGTTAGGACACAAGTTTATATGAATAAATCCTCATAAATATTATGGGATGGAATATGTAGACCACAAACCTTGAATGCATTTATGAAAACACTCTTATTTGAAGCCTATGATATGGATTCAAGCACCCCTTCCAGCATTAACCTAGACTCCAAATTAGAATATTTTTTTAGGATTCATAATAGGATCTCCCAATATATAATGCCTAATACATAAAACACAATAAATGATAGTATTATACTTACCCAAATATTTTATCCACAACCAACAATGATCCAAATGACATAGAAATGAGGGAGATTGATATTTATGAGATCTTAAGGGTTATAGTTCATCACTAGTGTTGAAAGGGAGGAGATAGGGGAGAAATTTAGGTGAGAGTATTAAAATCCTGTAATGAAAAAAATGTAATTTTTCCAACATTAAAGGGGGCACACTGATTGTCTATGTGGTTTTTTAAACCTTGCGCAAACCATGAACAAGACACTTCTTAAGGGCAGTTGGATCACATAGTTACTTAGGGAGTCCCACAAAGTTTACAATCCGTGTTCCAACTATGTTATATTCCACTCCCCAAGGTTTCATGGTTTTCCTCGAAAAGGCACACAATTATCTTAACCATGTACCACATTGAAACTTGCATAGATTGGCCTGATTGTTATTTTTTTTGTGTCTTAAACCCTCAAAACACCCACGATACCCATCATACTCTTGAGAAACATTTGATTTACCAAAAAAAATAGTTTTTAACCTAAATGTATACAATTGAATACCTTTATTAATTCTATGATATTACAACACAACATAATAGAAATAGTAAACCCAATGACCTATAATCATATAGAACCGCTTGGGTACCCCAGTGAAATAGTGGCCCAAGTATGGTATAAGATATAATCTCAATATGATACAACCCAATGTTTCAGGATAAATCTAGTTCATTCACTATATAATAAATAGTGTTCCAAGAATATTAACATAAGGTAATAAATAATTAATTAAATATTATATTAACACTTCTCTTTGGGTTTAGAACTAGATACCCAATTATTTATACCTACATAATCCTATCACAATGTATCTTGACCATGTAAACCTTTAATAATGAAGTGAGGGGGAATGTATATGATGATGGACTATCCCCATGATCATTCTTGGGATTGAAGGACACATCCCTGTATTTTCTAATCCAAGGATTTTTTCTTATTTAAAAAATGTTTCATTCCATGATAATTTAAATTGATACTAGTTCATAGATTATATATATTAACCCATAGATCATACTTGATAATATTGAAAAAAAATACATGTACCATTCGTGGGGCTCTGTATAAGTTTAATTCCAAAGAGTCCATATAAGGTGACCAAAGTATGATGTCCCGAGTGTCACACAACATGGTGTGAAAATGGTTTAATTCATACAATTCATATAATATGTACCTTGTATTGAACATAGGGGCCTCATTATCACTCATGGAATAGTACAAAAAAATCATTCCACTGATCCCATCCTAGGGGTCTCTCCTAAAGAAATATTTTCACTCATCTGAAGGTAAAAATAGATAACTCATGGTGATCCCATTTCAGGCATAGATGATATCACATCGTAGATTTTATAGAAAACATTAAAAAAATAATTATGGTATGAGAGTTATTCCATGGTTTCCTAAAGTCAGAATCCCTTGTTTCATCCTTAGTGCTCAAATCAATAAGTTAAAAAAGAACCACATATATCAAGTCTATCAGGATGGCTCATTTTATTTAATTCAAGCCCTTATAAATTAATAGTCATATTATTAATGTAATGTCATTGGTAAAATTACCTTTAATTTTAAAGGATCAAGGAATAATAACTTGGAAAATTAAATTTAGGTTAAAAAATTTAATTAGATATAGTACATCAAGGATAAATCATGCTTTCATAATGAATACAACTAAAAAATACTCAAATAATTAATTAAGAGAAGATATACAACAAGGGTGATAGTCTCATTTTGAAAAACGTTCATTTTTATCCTCTAAGGCTGAGAACAACATAATGGTTGGAATAACCCAAGGTAAAAAATCCCCATAATTGATTCATAGCATACTTGGGCCACCAAATGCATGGAAAATCATTCATTTTAATTTAATAAACAAATTACGGTTTAATTCAGAAGGTTCCGACTCATGGAACCTTGAAACGATTTATAGAATGAAAGGAAATTTGGGGAAAATCCATAAACACCTACCTAATAACATGGATAACTCACACATCTGATATCTACCGTTGAATTTTTCTAGTTCGACAAAAATCAAAGATACGGAAGAACACCCTAAAATTATGGTGAATTAGGTTTCACAAATATATCATATAGAGAAGGAATATTAACAAGTAAAAGAATAATGAAGATTATAAAGAATACCTATATCATTATTATACATCCAAAAGTGAGTGATTCGGACAACGAATGAAGGAGATTTTAGGAACCCTACCTTGGAGGAGGAGGGGCTTATTGCGTGGGGAAGAAGTAGGATCCCACTATAAATGGGAGAAAGAATGGAGGACAAGAGATTTAATTATTGTTAAGGGAAAAAGTATAATTTCATCTTTCAAAAATGGGTCTCTCTTTTTTCATGCACTATTTTTAAAATCATGCATGAAATTTGCAGAATCCACTATATAAGAAACCCACCTCGCAGGGTTTCCGGCATGGTTTTTCCTAACCGAGTACCAACTATGAGATGAACAGTGCAAAGGCACATTCTAAGTTTAACTAACATTTCAGGATATGAACACAATTTGGGAAAATTGTGTGCATCTTGTGTGACACTTGATGCACCTCTAGTTTAGTCCGAATTGTTTTCTATTGTGGATCGCATGGTTTTTAGGAAATGTGTGCTCTTATAGTGGACCTTCTGCCTTTGAATTTTCTGATTCTAGTGCTTTCGAAACATGACATAGCACCCAAGGAACCACTCAAAAATTTACCCATGTTTAAATACAAAACATTAGAGTTTTTCAAGTGTCATAATTCCATCCTAAAACATGGTTTACAAAATATACTATCAACCAAATGACAAAAAAAATCAATGTCCATTGAAATTTCATCTAGTACAAAAACATAAGAATCTACAATCTCCCCACATTATAACTTCTCATCCCCATTAATCCATGGAAAAATGAAGAGAACATAACTCAACATACGTAGCTAAAGAATTAAATAATAATAATGGAGTTTTGTTTCCAAATTCCCAATATACCTACGAGCATAACCTTAACACATAACACATAAGCCATATGAACTCAAGATAATTATGGTAATTCCAAATTAAATTATAATTATGAAGCATACCTGAGACCACTAAACTAGAGGCACGATCACCACATCATGCCCTCACTCAACCATCCCATGGAGCTTCCACCATAGGATTAACAAATTTAAGGAAAAATTATGAATCATGATATCTTTACTATTTGAATATATTATCAAGAAGATTCCATATAATTAAAACTATTATCCCTACATGAGACATGATTCAATCAAAAGTTTGATCACAAAATAACCTCATTTAAACTGACCAAGTCAACCCTTCCACGAAGATATATAGTAAACACATACATTACACTCATGTTACCCAACAATGTACCATTTAGAATCTCTTTACCAACTATATAAAACTAGAAAAATTTGTATCAAGTCGTAACACCCCTAGTCGACTACCCTCAAGGAACCTTACTTAGGTTCCCAATGCATTCCAAAATATTGAACTCATTCCATTAGATGATGGTTCCACATGGATTCTATGAGCATCCCCACTAATGTAGGTAACCATCATCTGGTGGAATCTCAAGCCAAAATGTCTATTTAAACCCTTGTTCTTTAGCACAAAAATAAGAACATTATCTCTCTGACAAATTTGGATCGTTACAGCTAAAACACCCCTTATAGGTCTGATAGAAGTCTGGGGTGACCTTATAATCATCAATAGGATTTCTAAGGATCCCATACAAGGTAGTCCACATCTTATTTTTACAATATGTACACCGGTATAAAGATAAACTTCCTACATCAATAACATTTAGTGAATCCAAAGAAGCTACCACCAGAAATTTAAATCAAGAAAAAATAGTTGGTGTCCACGAGTCTCTCCATGGTGTTCTAACATGGGAACCCTGGTATCACTCATTACTAACTGAGACTCTAAGGAAAAATATTCTTTCGGATGAGATTCTGATAGAGACCACTAAACGATCCCAATGTCTTTTAAAACATAGTGCAGGGTATAGATGAGGGTCTCTTAGTGCATCAAGTACAATTTCATGGTAGTGTATATACACATCACTAGGAAATAGTACATTAAAAGGTTACCAAGAAGACTCGAGACACTCCCTAAATATTTATATAAAGAGATTAGTATAGCTCTGAACCAACTATACTCAACTACCATAAAAGGAGAATCTTAATCACTACTGGTGTACTCATTAGAACAAGATTGGCTTCCCCTACCGACAGACTATCACCAAACGTTCACCAATCCTTTCCCACCGAATCTGTTCCATGATTTATCAAGGTTATCAACCAAATTCAATCCATACCCAATGGTGTTTCTCAAGGTTTTACTATATATTAAACCATTTTAATATCGTACATACGATCTTACATTGATAGAAATCAAAATGTAAGTCTCAACAGAATTCAAACAAGCCTGAACATTTCAAAAGGTCCTCTTTAGTTGTGTTCCTTCTACTACAAAGGGGGCATATTCATTCGAACTGTCGTGATGCTCCCCACCAGAGAAATGTCCTATTCATAAAAGGGGGAGGTAGATTAGTATCTCAGTTGAATTCTAAATCAGACCAAATTACACCAACTTGTGATACACCTTTGATTCATGATCATAAACATCACAACATTTCGTAGGAGAGAGAAAACAACATTGTGGATGTTTCAAATCACTCGATTATCTTGGAATTTCAACTCGGGAATTGGGAAAATTTTGGTTCCTTTAATCAACAAGTCACTCTACTCCATAGATGATCTAAGAGAACACATAAAAGCTCAAGACTCAACATTTTTGCTTCACTTAACCAGTTTATTAAAATAATTAACTTGACAAGTACCATGTAGATAAACACATACAACCCTATGATTATAATAGAATCTCACACAACTCGGATATTTCCCATAGGTTTTTAAGACCTATTCATACAAGTATCTAATGTCCCACAAAAAAAATGATTACATTCAAACTATTAAAAATTATTTTTTTAAAAAATGATGACCTCTTGAATTAGTCAACACTGAAGGAGGGGAAGAAAGTCACACGACAAACTAAGTGGTTGAACATGCCCTTTACATGTATATCCTTCTATAACATAGACTCCTACAAGATCACACTCATATCAAAGGTATAAAAACACATGACCTCCCATAAAAAGGGTATCATTTTAGAAAATAAGTGTCCTACATGGAACTATGGAACTCAAACAATACACACAATATAAATTTCTTACAATCCTCCTACATAGGCCTTAAAGGTCTGAGGGAACTGCCTAAAATGGCTATCCCCTTATCAAATATGAATCATTGACCCAAAATTAGGCCATGCCTATAAAAGGTCACAATGATAAAGGGAATATATGATAGTATTAACCTACAATATAATAGGCCTATGAAAAACATTCACACATCTTTTCTAAGGTGATCTCAAGGAACACCAAACTATCCATGCCTAGGGGTCGAATCTAAGATCACCACTTAAGGTTATATTTTAAGGTATTAAACTAAAAAAATCTAGTTAATTTAACATTTCAATGATTATATTTAAGGAAAAACTAACCATTCATGAGAAAAACATCTAACACTTACTTATGTATGGAAGAAAGAAATAACATGCATGTTACATTAACATAATTAAAAAATTATTATTTAATGAAATACTTATATAATTATTCCATTTTATTACATAAACCAATTTTAAACGTGATTAATTTATCTATAATTCCACACTAAAATTACAACTTTAAACAGATTAAGTTTTATAATATTAACATAATGGGGGGTACTAGACATATATGAAGCCCCATAAAAGAGAACACTTATAATAACCAACTTATTATAAAACAAATATCCCCATATAATTAAAAATAATGACATAACAAGGAAAAGGTGACTCATGATGTCCAATTAATCCATTTAGAGTTAAATTTCAAATAACATAAAAAATATAAACATTTATATTAACTATAGTTTCTAAATAGAAGTCTTATAACTAATTTTTTTGTTTATAAGGGTTACCACCCTTCAAATTGTAAATTTCCCATACACTTTACAGGTTTTACGCATATCCCAACTTACTGATATGACTTTATCAAGTATTGAAATTAAATTCAATAGCATTATCATTTAAAAAGGATCCTTTAAATATATAAGGTGCATATACAATGGATTGGTGGAGTGGGTCATCACATTCCAATTTATAAGGAACCCATACACATTAAAAATTTCAAGCTGAATCCCATGTAATCATAACAAGCATGTTCATCCTATGGTAATATATCATAGAATCATGTCAATTAAAGAACATCCCTTAATTAATCACCTAGCATGGTAACAAATTAGTAATTATAATAGAATAACTTATCATGATAAATAATAACAAGCATGAAAAGTAAACATGGCACATTTATACATAAGGAAAAAAATCAAACAAGGAATATAAACAAGGGAATTTAAATTAAAAAATAATGTGAATCAAATACATAAGCAGGTGAAAACTAAACATGTCATCGAAACTATAACATAGAACAAAATGGGCATTCTAATAACACACAAGCCCTATAAATTATTTCAAATATCTTAAAAATTCTATCATCATGTCATTGAATATGAATGGAATGTTAATTCTTATGTTCCCTAGATGATGAATGTAATGAAACATCCTTTCCATACATACCAAGGGTAAAACACTATAAATATCATAAATCAGTAAGTAGTGGAAGGTAATACAATTTGTTAAGGAGAAATAAAATTGAACTTTAATAACAAATAATATGAATAACAAAACCATCCCTAGACACATGGAATTTTACCCATACATGGTTTGATCACTCTTGGGAATGACTATTCACTAAGAACTGAAACATTCCTAGTCTCCTATAAATCATCCCAAATAGTAATAAAAAATGTAAAATTAATTCTTTGATACTACATTGTAATGTCCTGACCTGAATTACCACTAAACTGGTAGATGAACCGGTGGCTCACATGTCCTTAAGTGTTTCTCCCTGTACACTAGAGACTCTAAAATAGAATCAAGGGTCACAGGAGGTGATATTGGGGAGACTATAACCACATATTCAAGTAGAAAAACAATATTATAAATAATGAAACCATTGATTAAGTATTTATAAATGAATTATAGAGAAGTGGGAGAAATAATTAGACTAGATAATAAAATATGTTCAATGACAATATAAAATAGATGCATGCAAGTACATATGGTTCTAAATAAAATAAGAAGTCCAATATAATAAAAATAAAAGACCCCAATGGATAAATCCATGATAATCTAAAGAATGATATCAGCCTTGTGCTACCTAGCACCCAAGTACATTGAATAATACAAACAATTAATCCATGGAACTACAAACCGGTAGAACTTCTCAGGTACCCCATTGCCATGGAGACCCAAGAAGGGTGTGAGATATGATTACAGAAGGATACCACCTACATTTTCCAGCTCAATCCAGTTAATTCACTATATAATGAACTTTGTACCATAATTTTGAATAAAATATAGTAAATAATTAGAAAAATAATTATTTAAAACGTTGTCTTGGGTTTCTAAATAGATTCACATCTTATTCTACTTACTTTTTCATAAGCTTGTGTGTCTAAAAAAACAAACCTGTAATGGTGAAGCGAGGTAGAATGTATAAGATGATGTATTATACTAAATATTGTGATTTTTCATGGTGTAAATGAACCTACATATTCTAAAAAATGAATAGTTTATTACGTTGAAAACATTTAATTACATTTTAATTTTAATTGAGACCTCTTTAATGATTATGGATAGTCACCCATAGCCATTCCTTAAGAATCCTAAAACATTTTCCATGTATTTCATTATGGGATCGGTATAAGACCAATTCCAAAGAGTCTGTCCAATGTGACCCAAGTATGAAGTCCCAATTGTCACTCTAGCGTGGTGTTAAAATTGTAAAAGCATAACATACTTATAATTCAATACCTATTATATCATGTATTGTCCCGAGTCTCACACGTGGAAAGGTACAACCAATCATTCTATAAAGGCTATCCAAGTGGTCACCCCTAGGGAACTAGTGTCACTCATATGGAGCTAAAAACAAATAACGCATTGTGAGACCATCTCAATAATAGCTGATATTTACCCTGAAATGTTTTACAAAACATTAACCAAATATAACTATGACATAAGAGTCTTCTCAAAGGGGTATTTATGTCGGAACCCCTTGTTTCACCATAGCCACTCAAGTGAAGTAGCTAATCAAGCACCACATATAAAATATATCTCAAGAGGGATCATTTTATTTAATTCAAACCATTATAATACTATATTCATATTAGTTAAGGCATTTTATTATTCAAATTGAATTTAAGTCCCAATGATCAAGGAATAATCACTTGGATAATTCAATTTATGTTAAACCATTTCATTAGACATGGTGTATCAGGGTCTACTCATGGTTCCACCATGAATTCCACTAGAACAAAAGGCTCAAAGAATTAATTATGTAATGAAACACCTCAAGGTTGTTAGGGTCAATTAGAAAAAGTGTATTTTTATCCACTAAGGTTAAGAACATCAAATTGGATGACATATACCAATATTATCCATCAATGGAATTGATTCTCAGCTTACTCATGTCTCTAAAGTCATGGAAAAGCATTAATTTTAATTTAATTAAAGAATTTTTACAGAATACAGAAGGTTTTGGCTCACAGCACCAGGACACGATTTATAGAATGCAACAAAATGGCCCGAAAAATACAATAATACCTACTTTATACAGAGGATGAATCACACGTCTGATTTCATGATTTTATTTTGTTTTGGTCGAGATAAATCAAAGAAACAAACAAACACCCAAAAATTTGGTAGAATTAGGTCTCAACAATATAGAATAGTGAGGGTGAAGACTAAAATGGAAATTGTAAAAGTGGAGTGTAGACATTACTTCCTGCTTTTTATACTTTAAAAAAAGATTTATTCATACAATGAATGAAAGAGATATCAAGAACCATTCCTTGGAGGAGTTAGAGCTTCGTGAATGAGGAAAAAGGAGGCTCCTTATAGAAATTGGAGAAATAAAGGAGGAAAAGTTGTTTAAATATATTTAATAGAAACGTGTAATTTCACCCATCAAATTTGGGTTGTATGAATTTTCCCCACAATTTTTCAAATCTCGTGACAACCACATGGCACCCACTTCATAGGAAACCCACATCACATAGTTTCCTCACACTATTTTCCCAACCATGGGTTGAATAGGTCATAGCTACTACCTAAGTGGAACTAACCATATAGGATAAGTGCATGGTTTGGTTGAACAATATACATCCCATGAGACACCTATTGCACCTTTGATTCGAAACACATGATTTACTATTAGGGGATACACTATTTTCAAGTAAAAGGTGTACATCTTTCAATAATTTTTACTTTGAGGTTACAGAAACTAGCACTCCTAAAACTCAATGAAGAACCCTAGGAACCTATCAATCCTTTACTAAATTTTAAAAACAACACTTCAAATTGATCTAACTCTCATAATTTTATTCTAAATCTTGATTTACAAAACAATTTGTTAGCAAAATGAAAAAAATCTAATTCCTCAATAATTTCATTGGTCAAAAAGCACTGGATGAAACTAAAATATAGTTCCCTATATTTGTAACATGTATTCCTTAATATCCTCAATTCCTTAAAAACTACTTCTTATCTTATCCCACATTCTTCGGATATTGGATGTCACATAATCTCTATATAAACATTATCTATAAGGGTGAAAAATAAAGAATTTTAAGCTTTTCTATCATCCTTTAAACTCTTCTTATGGATAATTATACATATATCTTCATTGATGGGAAAAATCCCACGATTTTTATTTCTCTAACTAAATTTTCAAGAGAAAGAATATAGGTTGACATCCTATTCTTCCAACTGTGATTGGTTTTCCATTACAAATACGAACATCCCAATTAATCAATAGATTAAAATTACCCATTCTCATAGAAAGATCGTTTATATGAATTAGAATCTGATTCCAATTGATGTGTCTAAATAGATTTGAGACCACAGATAGGGTGGTGAAATAGAGGTCACTTTTATTTTTATTGAAATAATTATTAACTTCATTAGAAATATTTATTAACCACTAAAACTTGTTAGAGTTCTGATCCACTCATATATAACTTATCAGCCTTAACATTAATGTGAAAAATATAAAGAGAATGAAACACATGATATTTACATGGTTTAGTAAAAAGAACCACTCCATTCCATGTTATCTCGTCCTACCTGAAAAGACTCATAAAATTCAAGGAAATTTTTTTTCTTAATTTTCTTTGGGATTTTACAAGAACGCGGTTTTAGACGGCACTTGATTCCGAGTCCCGGTGTGCCCGGAATTTCTATCCGAAGTTTAGCTCGGGTACGTTCAGTGAATGAACAAGATGGAATTCCTATCTTTTGAACCGGTGCTTGAAATCGAATTCTGAGGGCACCGATGGAACCGCAGCGCCAGTAATTGCTTAGGAAAGCTTAATCTAGAGTTTTGTTTACACGAGAGAAGTTGATAAAAATTGTGGAAGTTAAAAATAAAAATTTAACCACAATTTTTATTTTTACTCTAAGTGGTTAATCCTTTGGATGGAAGTTGGATAACTAACCAACCTCCCTTGGGAGGTTATGAGGGTGGTGGGGCCCACACAGACCCCACCCCTTTATATCCTCTAACCTCCTCAACTCCCATTAATTTTGTTAACTTAAGTTTATTAACATATGGAATTAATGAGGAAAGTTAATGTGGAATTCAAACACTTGAATTTCAAAAGCCTTGATGAGTTAATAAAATAAGTTAAGAACTTATTTTATTGGGTTGGTGCATAGTTGATTGAGAGCCTTTGGATAAAAAGATAAGTAAGTCTTGAGTTCTTCATTCCCTTTGACAAAGAACGCGAAGAATGAACGATCTCCGATGTGGAGCGTCGAGCCCTCAGAGACCATCTTTCGCGACACCAACCCGTGAAGCGATGTCTTCTTCCACGATGTTTTTCTTCCGCAACGTCTCTTTTCACGACGGTTTTCCGCGACGAAATCATTGTCAACGTCTTCGAATCCTTGTTTTGCGATGCCGATGTCCGTCATCTCTTTTATCAAGGTAGGGGTTGTTTATTTAATTTTTTCATGTTTACCACCTTGTCGTTCTTCGTGAAAATACGACCAAATGATATCGGTTAATGAGAGGGGGTCAGACCGCACAAACACGACCGACCATCCTCCTTAATCCTTGTTTGATTCTTTGTGGTTGGGACGGAATGGTGTGGTGCCATCGCACCACACGGGATCGTATGGAAAGTAAAGCGTGGAGCCGTCGCACCGCGCCGTGAAGTTGAACAAGGACGTGACGTCGTCGCGCCGCGTCGAAGAAAATTGATGACACTGCGGCCGAAGCGGGGCCGCGGCGGAAGGGCGCGGTGCCGATGCACCGTGCTAGACGAACCAAGTCGCGGCCGGTTCCGGGCCACGGAGGAGCAGGGTGACCGGCGGCCGGTTCTGGGCCGCCGATGTCGGTGAAGGAGGAAGGACCGGCCATCGTCGGTCCTTGTTGGCAGAACCGGCCGGCCGGTGCGGGCTGACCAGACAAAAGGAAGCTGGGGGAATTAATTCCCCCAGCCGGCTTACAAAACCTGCCCCCATTAAAGGGGGGCCACAGTTACAGGATGGGGCAGCCCCCCCCCCCCCCCCCCCTTGCCAAATGGCTCGACCGTTGGCCGAGCTGGCCAGCGCCCTGGGCGCGCTGTGCCCAGGCCGGGCCGCGCCGCGCCGGGCTGGGACGACCCGGACCTGTGGTAGGTCAACCTGGTTCGGGCCAACCGGGGGGTCTCGGGCCGGGTCAGTCCGGGCCCGAAACCCCTGTTTTCGGACCGTCTTCGGTCTTTTTCCCATAAAATGGGCTACAGACCTACGATCGATGCACCGTCAATTGTGATGAGATCCTTGAATCGAGACGGTCGTTTCGGTATATCGCACTCAAGGTTTCGGTATACTTTGTGTTCGGCTGGGTTGGTTCGTACACGAAACCAACCGGGCCCTCGGAGCGGAAACACTCATATCTTAAGCCCCGGACGTCCGATTGATGTGCTGTCGACCTTGTTGGATTACTCATAGAGAGACGGATCTTTTGGCTTACTCCGCCCGAGGTTTGGACGCAGGTGGAGTATAGTCGGGTTGGTTTTTCCTTAGAAACCAACCGGGCCCCTGGGACGTAAAAGCCAATAACTCTCAGACCGGGCGTCCGATTGACGCGCCGTCTGCGACGTTGAGTTCCTGTTGACGATACAGAACTTTTGGATACATCGACTCTGGACAGTGTGTGTTAGTTGATGTATCAGCCTCTCGGCTCGTGGAGCGGACCCTCCCGAACGAGCTTGCTGTGTGCGGGAACCCTAGAGCTAGCTGTGACTGCTACTGTAACTGCGACGACGACTGTGCAGAGATTCTCAGTGGACTCGACGACGAAGACTACAGCACTCAGCGATCCTGTGTGGATCAGTGCTACCTATCCTGTGTGGGTCCGATCCTGTGTGGGTTAGTGCTCAGCGGTTCTGTGTGAGCCAGCGCCTACAGATCCTGTGTGGGTCTGATCCTGTGTGGGTCATTGCGGGGGTTTGTACCTATCGATCCTTTGTGGGTCCGACGACATAGATGGATCCGTGATCATATATATCGTCTTTCTATGAAGTATACCTGTGTGAGCTGAATCATGTTTTACTTTCCTGTGTGGATTGTGTTGTGCTATCCTGTGTGGATTTACGTTTTCTTTCCTGTGTGGACTGGGTTGTACTTGGGCTCGGAGGTTGGAGCGTATTGGAATTGATGAATTAGGTATATATATGGGCATATACCTAAGCAGTGTCGGTTGTTACTTCGTGATTGTATCTTTCCTTTTTGGTTTATCCTTTGTGGATTTTGGGAGACCTTCGGGGGTCTCGGGGTCCCTACTGAGTAGCTTATACTCACCCCTGCACGGGCTATGCCCGCACTACGTTGTGTTGGTTGCAGACGACGTACAGCGTTGATCGTGGTTGAGGCTTGCAGAGCAGGATGATACCTAGAGGTGGACCGCTGGGCGGAACATACTCGGAGTGGACGGCGGAACCCGAGGAGCAGTGGAACTATCTTTACCCACCCTTCATGTGGGATTTCCAGTGGACAGCTCGGCATTGCAGCTTTACTTTTCATTTGTTGTTTTTCCTTTCCCGTTGTACTTTACTTTCATTTTGGGTTTGTATACTAACCCATTTACTTTTCCGCACATATTGTTGTACCAGCTTTTACTTAGTGTTTATTCTTCTGTTGCTTACTCTGTGGTGTTTGTTTACTTTACAAAGGAAATTCCTTCCCTTTTTACCAGAATTTACGCCTTGTTGCTAGTCACCAGCCCCTGGCCTTTGGAAGGCGGGCTTGGGGTAGTCACGACACGGGCCCCGAGGATGGGTCGTGACAAATTAGTATCAGAGGAGTTCGGTTCTACCACATAACTTGGGACTCTGATCTTTTTCTATGTGAAGCAATAGTGTTTAGCGTATTGGGTGTGGTTATCAATCCAGGGAGACCAGTGTTGGTGCGGCGGCCGACGTATCCGTACACCAGGACGCTGACATCTGATTTCCAACTTAATGCACGAAAACATTGATTGCATGTGTGTTTCAAGTTTTCATCATGAGTACTTGTATCTTCTCACCAGGTATACTGTTCTGACCATGGCACACCTATTTTCTTTTCAGTATGGCCCCACGACGATAGCCAGCTGGGGTTCCGAAAGTTGAGTGTGACGACAGCCCACCGAGCGAAGAGGCCTCAGTGCAGGGCCCTTTGTCCGCAGTGGCACCAGCGGTAGCTCTACCCGACAAGCCACTGATGCTTCCAGCACCAGCCGCTGATAATGCACGTCACCTCAGTGCACTGCATGAGTTCCAGCGCCAGCGACCGCCCAGGTTCCGCGGGGAGACGGACCCCCAGGCAGCCGAGGACTGGCTGGAGGCAGTGGTACGAGTTTTTCGGTTAGTGAGGACACTAGTAGACCTCATGGCGATCCTCGCAGCGAGCCTACTGCATGCGGCAGCGGGCCGATGGTGGAGCATGATGCTCCAGGTTCACGATGAGGCATCTCTCCTCTGGACGGACATTGAGGGCCTCTTCCGCTCGGAGTGTGTCCTAGCCACCCTCCGTGCGGTGCGCATCCAGGAGCTTCTTCAGCTGCGGCATGGCAGCATGACAGTCGCCCAGTATTCAATGATATTTACTGATCTGTCACACTACTCTACAGACATGGTACAAGACACATTCTTCCAGGCCCGAACCATTGAGCAGGTATTGAGACACGAGATCATGGCATCACTGATCTCCCTCAGCATTCTGACTCAGACAGGAGTACTGGAGCGAGCCCTTTTGATCAAGAGTTTTCTTGCTGAGTCTACACTAGCACCGAGACCCACCGCAGGGCGACACGTAGAAGATACTTCTGTAGTAGGAAGTCGATGGATGACTCATGGGTCCAAGCAAACCAGACCCTCAGGTAGATGACCTTAGGACACTGGATCAACAGTGCGGGGCACACAGCGCGAAGGCAATCTTTCGAGAGGCAGGCAGTGCTACTCATGCGGCGGGCAGTGCCACATGGCTCGTGACTGCCCAACTCGTCGTGCCGAGGAGCAGCAGATGGTTGAGGGACCACCGAGGCAGAGGCAGAGGGTCGACCGTGGCGGTCCGTAGGGAGGATGCAGACGAGGCAGAGGAGCTGGCCGAGCAGCGGGTGGTGGGAGACACTTTGAGTCTCTACCACCACCACCACCAGGAGGTCCACCCCGACTACAGAGAGCTAGCGGACAGAGACATGCACAGCTCCAGGCAGTAGAGGCCTACGACCACGGTGCGCCCAAGATGATTCGAGGTACTATCTGTGTCTATTCCACCCTTGCTTCAGTTCTTATAGACACAGGAGCGAGTCACTCTTTCATAGCCACTGCCCCTGTTTGGAGCTCGTAGATTCCGACAGAGCCGTTGGCTCGATCCTTACAGCTAGAGACTCCTACGGGAGTAGACTCTACGATTACGCACTGGTGCCGGCAGTGTGAGCTTACTCTAGGAGGCGAGAGATTCGACTGGGATCTTCTTGTAGCGGCGTCTAGGCCTTACGACGTCATCTTGGGCATGGATTGGTTGTCTATGGTCCATGCAGAGATTGACTGTATTAGGCACAAGGTGCAATGTGTACGCACCGACGGGAGCAAGTTAACCTTCACCGGCGAGAAGGGAGCCTTTGCAACATAGGATGGACTTATACGGAGGAGAGGAAAGCCCATTACTCACCAGTTGGATAGCCTCATCCTAGGAGTTGTTGACGTGTGGAGTCCTAGTTTTCCTACAGTGGTGGATCAGTTTGCAGACGTCTTTCCCGATGACGTTCCAGGGCTACCTCCTCGTAGAGAGGTAGACTTTTATATCGACCTGTACCCCGGGACAACCCCGATATCGACTTCAGCATACCGGATGGCCCCCGCCGAGCTTCGAGATCTACGAGTACAGTTGGAGGAATTGCAGGGCAAGGGGTTCATCTGACCCAGTGTTTCACCCTGGGCTTCCCCGATATTGTTCGCCAAAAAGGCGGACGGGAGCTTGCGACTTTGTGTCGACTATCGTCGCCTGAACCAGGTGATAGTGAGGAACAAGTATCCGCTACCGAGGATTGATGACCTCTTCGATCAGCTCCAGGGAGCACGGTGGTTCTCGAAGATAGACCTTAGGTCGGGCTATCATCATCTCAGAGTTCGAGATGAGGACGTGCAGAAGACGACCTTCAGATGTCGGTATGGCCACTATGAGTTCTTGGTTATGTCATTCGGCTTAACCAATGCTCCAGCAGTGTTCATGGCCCTCATTAATAGGATCTTTCAGCCATACCTTGATCGATTTTTCGTGGTCTTCATCGATGAAATTTTGATTTACTCGACGACTGAGGAGGAGCACGCCTACCACTTACGGGTTGTACTAGACACACTCCGAGAGCACCAGCTTCATGGTAAGCTCTTGAAGTTCTAGTTCTAGATACGTGAGGTCCACTTCTTGGGACACGTCATCTATGAGGCGTGATTTGTAGTGGATCCTGCGAAGATCGAGGCAGTGCTAGCTTGGGAGCCACCTAGGAGCGTGACAGAGGTGCAGAGTTTCTTGGGACTAGCTGGATACTACCGGAGATTCGTGCCAGACTTCTCCAGAGTTGCAACACCACTCTCAGCTATTAATAAGAAGGGGAAACCATTCGTGTGGTCAGACAAATGTCAGCAGAGCTTCCAGAAGCTAAGACAGAGATTGACCAGCGCACCTATCTTGAGGTTTCCTGAGGAAGGAGTAGGGTACGTAGTCTACTGCGATGCATCAGGGACAGGACTCGGATGTGTCATGATGCAGGAGCGAGCAGTGATCTCTTATGGATCACGTCAGATGAGGCCACATGAGTAGAACTACGCTACCCATGACCTGGATTTAGTATCAGTGGTCTTTTCTCTGATGACATGGTGACACTACCTGATGGGTGAGCACTTTACAGTCTTTTCTGACCATTAGAGTCTTAGATACATCTTCTCTCAGAAGGATCTGAATCTGAGACAGCGGCGATGTCTCGAGTTCCTCCAGGACTATGACTTTGATATAGTCTATACTCCTGGGAAGGGGAACATGGTAGATGATGCCCTCAGCAGGAGGATGGGCATTCAGCTACTTGAGGAGGTGATAGAGCAACTAGCCTCTTTGCAGATATCCTTCATGGATAGAGATGGAGGAGCCTTCCTTCAGACTCTCACAGTCACTCCTATACTAATGCAGCAGTTCAGAGAGGCACAGCGTGGGGACACTGACTGTGAGACGCGGCGTGCACAGATATCCTCACGACAGGCACCTGATGGTTTATCCTTTGGAGAAAAGCACGACATCCTTTTAAGAGGATGTACCTTGGTACCAGTCGCTTTACGAGAGGAGGTGCTGAGAGAGTTTCACACTTCTCCTTTGGTGGTACATCCTGGAGTGGCGAAGATGTACCAGGATCTCAGATGATAGAACAAGTGGTCGGGCAAGAAGAATGTTATGGAAGAGTTCATTTCTTGATGCCTCACCTGCCAGCAGGTGAAGGCTGAGCACCAGGTACCAGCAGGCTTGGTACAGCCCCTGGAGATCCTGGAGTGGAAGTGGGACAGGATATCTATGGACTTCGGGACAGGACTTCCACACACTTCCTGAGGTCATGACTCCATCTGGGTGATTGTCGACCGACTCACCAAGTCGGCTCGCTTCTTACCAATCGGAGAGAAGGGCTCAGTGGAGAGCTTGGGATGACATTACGTTCAGGAGATGGTATGGATTCACGGTGTGCCATCATCTATCGTCTCTAATCGAGATGCTCGCTTTACTTCCCGACTTTGGAAGGGGTTGTAGGAGGCGTTCGGGACACAGCTATGTCTGAGAACAACCTTTCAACCTCAGACGGATGGTCAGACGGAGAGGCCCATTCAGACTCTTGAGGACATGCTCCGTGCATGTATCCTTGACTTTGGTCGCAGCTGGGAGGACCACCTACCCTTGGTGGAGTTTGCCTACAACAACAATTACCACTCCACCATCAGGATGGAACCATACGAGGCGTTGTACGGCCGACCTTGCAGATCACCATTGTGCTGGACAGACCCTAGGGAGTCAGCACTTGTGGGACCAGAAATGGTCTAGGCCACGACAGAGAAGGTCCAGGTCATCCAAGGACGGATGAGGACAACTTAGAGCCGACAGAAGTCTTATGCTGATAGGAGGCGGAGGCCAATAGAGTACGAGGATGACGACCACGTCTTCTTCCGTGTCTCACCTCGACGTGGGTTACGGAGATTTGGCCGAGGCGGCAAGTTGTCTCCACGCTTCATCGGGTCATTCTAGGTCCTCAGCACGATTGGCGAGGTGGATTATCGCCTGGCTCCACCACCTCAGTTGCACCGGGTCCATGACGTATTCCATGTATCTCAGCTGAGGAGATGCGTGAATGACTCGACGCATATCATTAACCATGGGGAGCTTGACGTTGATGATGGGACGACTTTTGCGGAGGTCCCAGTGGAGATCGAGGATTGACAGGAGTGGGTCCTACGTGGACGATCGATTCCTCTAGTGCGCATCAGATGGCAGCATGGGAACCTCCAGGAGAGCACTTGGGAGCGGGAGGCTCAGATGCGTGCTCAGTACCCACATTTGTTTCCCTAGATTATGATGTATCTTTACGGGGACGTAAAGCCCTGATGTAAGAGTAATGTAAAGACCCATAAAATTCAAGGAAAATTTTTTTCTTAATTTTCTTTGGGATTTTACAAGAACGCAGTTCCAGACGGCACTTGATTCTGAGGCCCGGTGTGCCCGGAATTTTTATCCAAAGTTTAGCTCGGGTACGTTCAGTGAACGAACGAGCGGGAATTCCAATCTTTTGAACCGGTGCTTGGAATCAAATTCTGAGGGAACAGATGGAACCACTGTGCCGGTAATTGCTTAGGAACACTTAATCTGGAGTTGTGTTTACACGAGAGAAGTTGATAAAAATTGTGGAAGTTAAAAATAAAAATTTAACAACAATTTTAATTTTTACTCTAAGTGTTTAATCCTTTGGATGGAAGTTGGGTAAGTAACCAACCTCCCTTGGGAGGTTATGAGGGTGGTGGGGCCCACACGAACCCCACTCTTTCATATCCTCTAACCTCCTCAACTACCATTAATTTTGTTAGCTTACGTTTATTAACATATGGAATTAATGGGGTGAGTTAATGTGGAATTCAAACACTAGAATTTCAAAAGCCTTGATGTGTTAATAAAATAAGTTAAGAACTTATTTTATTGGGTTGGTGTTTAGTTGTTTGAGAGCCTTTGAAGAAAAAGCTAAGGAAGTCTTGAGTTCTTCATTCTCTTTGATGAAGAACGCGAAGAACGAACGATCTCCGATGTGGAGCACCGAGCCCTCAGAGACCGTCTTCCGTGACACCGACCTGCGACGCGACGTCTTCTTCCACGACATTTTTCTTCTGCGATGTCTCTTTTCGCGACAGTTTTCCCCGACGAAATCATCGTCAACGTCTTCGAATCCACGCTTTGCGATGCCAACGTTCGTCATCTCTTTTATCAAGGTAGGGGTTGTTTATTTAATTTGTTCGTGTTTACCACCTTGTCGTTCTTCGTGAAAATACGACCAAATGATATCGGTTAATGAGAGGGGGCCGGACCGCACAAACACGGCCGACCCTCAGCCTTAATCCTTGTTTGATTCTTTGTGGTTGGGACGGAATGGTGTGGTGCCATCGCACCACGCGGGATCGTACGAAAATTAATGTGCAGCTCCATCACGCCGTGCCTTGAAGTTGAACAAGGACGCGGCGCCGTTGCGCCGCGTCGAAGAAAATCGAAGACACCACGGCCAGAGCGGGGCCGCGGTGGAAGGGCGCGGTGCCGACGCACCGCGCTGGACAAACCAAGTCGTGGCCGGTTCCGGGCCGCGGCGGAGCAGGGTGACCGGCGGCTAGTTCTGGGCCACTGGTGTCGGCGAAGGAGGAAGGACCGGCTGTCACCAGTCCTTGTTGGCAGAACCGGCCGGCTGATGCGGGCTGGCTGGACAAAAGGAAGCCGGGGGAATCAATTCCCCCGGCCGACTTACTAAAATGGCCCCCATTAAAGGGGGGCCGCGGTTACACCAGGGGTGCAGGCGTCCCCTACCCCCCCCCCCCCCCCCCCCTTTCCAAACGGCTCGGCCATTGGCCGAGCTGGCCAGGGTGCTTGGCACGTTGTGCCCAGGCCAGGCCGCGCCGGGCCGCGCCGGGTCGGTTCGGGCCCGAAACCCCCGTTTTTTGACCGTCTTCGGTCTTTTGACCATAACATGGTCTACGCACATCCGATCGATGCACTGTCAATTGCGATGCGATACTTAAATCGAGAAGGTCATTTCGGTATATCGCACTCAAGGTTTCGGAATACTTTGAGTTCAGCCGGGTTGGTTCGTACACGAAACCAACCGGGCCCTCGGAGCGGAAACGCTCATATCTTAAGCTCTGGATGTCCAATTGACGTGTCATCGACCTTGTTGGTTTTCTCTTACTGAGAAGGATCTTTTGGATTACTCCGCCCATGGTTTGGATGCAGGTGGAGTACGGTCGGGTTGGTTTTTCCTTAGAAACCAACCGGGCCCCTGGGACATAAAAGTCAATAACTCTCAGACCGGGCGTCCGATTGACGCGCCGTCTGCGACGTTGAGTTCCTGTTGACGATATGAAACTTTTGGATACATCAACTATTGACTATGTTTCAGTTGATGTATCAGCCTCTCAGCTCATGGAGCGGACCCTCCCGAACGAGATTGCTGTGTGGGGGAACCCTAGAGCTGTTTGCGACTACTACTGTAACTGCGACGACGATTGTGCAGAGATCTTCAGTGGATTCTACGACGATGACTACAACACTCAGCGATCCTGTGTGGATCCGTGCTACCGATCCTGTGTGGGTCTGATCTTGTGTGGGTCAGTGCTCAGCGGTTTTGTGTAAGCCAGTGCCTATAGATCATGTGTGTGTCTGATCCTGTGTGGGTCATTGCGGGGGGTAGTACCTATCGATCCTTTGTGGGTCCGACAACATAGATGGATCAGTGATCATCTCTATCGTCTTTCTAAGAAGTATACCTGTGTGAGATGAATCATGTTTTACTTTCCTATGTGGATTGTGTTGTGATATCCTGTGTGGATTTGCGTTTGCTTTCCTATGTGGACTGGGTTGTACTTGGGCTCGGAGGTTGGAGCGTATTGGAATTGATGACTTAGGTATATGTATGGGCATATACCTAAGCAGTGTCGGTTGTTACTTAGTGATGGTATATTTCCTTTTTGGTTTATCCTTTGTGGATTTTGGGAGACCTTCGGGGGTCTCGGGGTCCCTACTGAGTAGCTTATACTCACCCCTGCACAGGCTATGCCCGCACTATGTTGTGTTGGTTGCAGACGACAGACAGCGTTGATCGTGGTTGAGGCTTGCAGAGCATGACGGTACCTGGAGGTGGACCACTGGGCGGAACATACTCGGAGCGGATGGCAGAACACGAGGATCAGTGGAGCTATTTGTACCCACCCTTCAGGTGGGATTTCTAGTGGACAGCTCGGCGTTGCGGCTTTACTTTTCAGTTGCTGTTTTTCCTTTCTAGTTGTACTTTACTTTCAGTTTGGGTTTGTAAACTGGCCCATTTACTTTTCCGCACTTACTGTTGTACCAGCATTTACTTAGTGTTTACTTCTTCTGTTGCTTACTCTGTGGTGTTTGTTTACTTTACCAAGGCAATGCCTTCACTTTTTACCAGGATTTACGCCTTGGTGCTAGTCGCCAACCCCTGGCCTATAGAAGGCGGGCTTGGGGTAGTCACGGCACGGGCCCCGAGGACGGGTCGTGACACTACCAAAATGGATTACATTAATATCATAATTCTTTGAATACAATGTCACAAGAACCAAAAAAAATAAAACCCAGTAGAAAATTTTCTTATATAAAAGGTTATTCCACCCAATTATCCTTTTTATATCCACTTTATCCATAGCTGATTATAAACCCCATCATACAAACCACATCATCAACTAGTAAGTATCTATTGTTAAAATATTTATTTTCTTTCTTTTTTTCTGAATAACTATAGAATGTTCTTCAATCTCTCAATGAGAAACATGAATCAGAAATTACATGTTTACAATATTTAATATCTTCAACAATTCTATGAATAAATTGTCGGTCATAAGACTTTCATAATTTCTTTCTAGAAATTACCATCATAAAAAGTAATTCTGATTGGCCTCCATATTGTTGATGGTCACTATCTGGTTCCCCTCACTTTGATTTTTCTTCTAATCATCCTACATCAATTTAGTAGAAACCTAATTAGGATCTTAAAACTCATCCATCCAATTGAAATCAATATAATGGGGCTTGCTTCGGTGGATTTCTATCTGATGGAAGTTAATCTGATGGAATCATTCTAATTGATATTACTCAACTTTATCATAAATTAATATTCAAGTTAGAATCTCAATAACTGACACAAAAGTATCATGTTGTCATCTCTCAACGAATGTGAATAGTTTCATGTATGAATATTCTACGCACTTCTATTAATAGGAACCCGAGAATGGTAAAGGGGGTACATCAAATTCCATTTTCCCTGTCAATGAAATTAAGATATCTCTGAATTTTTTTTGATATGATATTCCTCAGTTGCTACATCATCTCTTCTGAATACTTCTAAGATATTCTCTAATATTATTTATTCTTCTAAAAAAATAGACTTCTTCAAATGTGAAATGTATTATTTGGTCTGATCATTTGAAAAAAATTAATTCTTTTTTTTGTGAATCAGATTTATGTTTTTACCTTAGTCTCATTTTGATGGAAATTTTATAATAAATTTACCTGATTGAATATCTTCTGAAAATACTATACAATTAATAACATCTTCAATGCTCTACATTTTTTCCTCTTGATACAATAATGAAAGATCTTATAAAAATTTTGTCATGAATCATAAATGAATAAAAACAATCAAATTATTGTTTTCTATAATTATCAAATTACATTTAAAATTGTTGAATACATTGTTGAATAACATATCTTAAACTTCTATATATTACATTCACTTGAAACCATTCTAGAGAAAAACAAACACTTCTTACATTTTCAATGACCTCCTCATTATGATATAAATCTTCACTATATTTCTCAAATTTATTGAATTGTTCCATTTAAAAAAAATTCCTCTTATAATCATGCTTAGTTAGATGAATCAATTTCATAAACTCTAATCAATTAATTGTTCAGCACCCAATGATTTTCAGTGTGAAACAATTTCTAGTAGACCAGTGTCGACATCCTGTCTGATAGATTGGTGTCTATATCATACCTATGGACTAGTCTCTATACACCATCTAATGTATCTCGGAAAAAATTCATTACTATTGATTGGTGGCATATCATTTCCTTCAAACTATGTGATTTGGGATATTTTTATAACTGAATATTTCATCTTCATCTTCTCTCATTTTCCAATCCCATAGTCTCCAAAAAAATGGAATCCTTCATTCCAAAAAATATTTTATCATGATAATTTTCTTGATTTATGAGAACTCCAAGATTTTTTAAACATAATAATCTTTACGTTGTAATTTTAATGAATTCCAAACTTCCCTTTTAAATGTAAACAACTTCCAAACACATCTCAATATTATTTCTAATAGCTTTAACTTTTTACCAAAATCTCAATCCAATGGATCATATACAATGATTCATGCTAATAGAATAAGTCCAGTGTTGTACCCAATTAGAAAATATTGGACTGATTCTAATGGTGAGTTTGATAGGAAGACTCTCCCATAATCAAATTTGTATTCCGTAATAGAATGAAATTCTTATGAATATTTTTTTTATCAAAATATAACCTGAAAAAGTTTTCATAGAAATTTCATCTTAATTCATGTTTATCTATGGGTGGTGTTAATAGTAATGGGGTGGATGAATCCTCGGTTTCTATTAATGAAGTGAAACCAAATTGAGGGAAAAATTCATTTTAAGGGGATTGGAATGTAACAACATGATATTTTATGAAATATTTTTTTCAATATATTTAAATTATTAGAGGTCTAGTGTTACATAGACACCGAGTATTAATAAACCATGACACACTACTAAAATTTTAGTATTAAATATGATAGTTATCTCAAAGATGTTAGAAAGGTGGGTATGAATAGGCATAATTATATTATGAAAAAATATGGTTTAAAGATTTATTTAAAGTGAATTATTTGGTGGCCAATTGTTTATAAATTGAAATTACAAACCATTTGAAAATAAAGTATTTTTTTGAATTTGTTTATGAATTCCAACATATTTTAAATTAAAAAATATAACAAACAAATTTTGGTGAATTATCTTAATGAAATTTATAGATTTTATATTCATTAAAATGTTTAAAATTTATCCTATTTGTTTTCTATGAATGAGATGATAAAAAATAAAATTTTACTCTTAAAAACATTATTTATATAAAAATAAGTTTTGTCACATTTTTCTGACTTATTTTTAAAACAAATTCTAAATTTTGGAAATTTTATTTAAAAAATAAATTAAATTATTTAAATAATCATGTAAAAATTATCTTGTAATTAATTATGATAAATTTTTTGAACAGATGAATTTCTAAATGAATGGTGAAAAATAATGGTTTAAATGAAAATGGTCATTTATTTTAGAGATTTTAATAACATAATTTTTTAATATGGTTTTAATATTATTATTAGTCAATTTATATAAATTTAAATACAATTTAGGTGATTTAAATAAATATTATATTTATTTTCCATATGAATCTTCTCAAACCATTGAATATTTTCTCTTTGGAAAACTGTTTTGACATTATGTTTATGGGTTAAATTTTAAATTAAAATAATTTCTTCTTATATGAATGAAAATAAAAATAATTGATAGAAAATTTTAAATAATAATAATATATATTATCTAATATGTTCAACTTAATTTATTATCATAAGTAATAGTAAATAGAGTAAAAATTAATTAATGCATATGTGGTAAAAATGAGTTTACTATGGGAAAACATAAAATATAATGGGTAAAATGACCTATTAATTTGTAAAAAAACCTTTTAATGGATATTACTAGGCCATATAACCTATGTGGTTATATATTGAACAATTTTGTATTCTTTTGGAATGTGAAAAACTTGGGCATGCATTTTTCTTTTCAAAAATTAAATGTGTGTCACTCACCTCACGTGTAAATGGCCACCACTCTCCCCTCCTCTTCAAAAATTAATAACCAATTTTTTATTCCAATACCTTTTCAATAAATTCATTAAATACATCATATTATCCTATAATCATTAATTTGTTCATAAATCCATCTATGAAGGCTTTTGGTGAAAACCGTAAGAAGTTTTCTAAAGAAGATGTAACATCCATAACTGGGAATTTTATAACATTTCATGCTCCAAATACTTAAATAAAAATTAATACATGATGATATAACAACCATAATATATTATATATAATTAAATTCTTTATCTACATTACCTATATCCATCTCCACTTCCTTCAAATGGGATATGAAATCATTATTCGTGTGTATGGTGGACTATAGCTTCGTGAACCAATGTTATACATTTTCCATCACCACCTATAATTTCTAGTTATAATGATGAATTTTATATTTATATGTAATATTTATGATATTATTATACCTCTATGATTATAATTAACATCTATATTCTTACCTCCAAACCCTTTTTAAAATAATAACATCACTTGTGTGTACAATGGACTACCACATCGCGAACTGATACAATGTGTTTTTCATTTATATTTTACATGAATTTTATAAATATATATAAAATGAATATATAGTATATTTTTAACATTATTATACCAATATAATTATTTTCTTACATATAGAATCTTAATTTTCATTCAGTGGTCGACATGATAATATCATTTTTCTATACAGTGAACTACCACCTCGCGAAGCGAGGTAATTCATTTTTCACTAACTTTTGGAGTGAATGGTAATTATGGTAAATTTTTTTAATATGTGTTATATATATTAAAAATAAGAAATTAAATATTTTTAACATGTTATTTTAATTTATTTCATCTCAACCACTGATAAAATAGAAACAACATTCAGGTGTATGTACGACCAACCCTCTCCATGAACAGTGTATTTCATAATCTACCAATAATTTTTTTGAAATAATATAAATAAATATATAATATATATTTAATACCTTAATATCATGTTTATAATATTTAATAATATGTAACCATGGTCATTTGAAGAGGATAAAAATTTCCAAACCAAAACAGACGTGAAAAATGATGTAGTAATTACTTAAAATGTAATTCTAACTATGAATTGTAAATAAACGGGTAACAAAATGTTGAAGGTAAATAATATATGTTATAAAATATATACTTATTTTAATTTAATATATTTATAATACACACATATATATATTATATAGGATGATCGAACATATGTGAAGGAATTTGAGACTCAATAAAAAGGATTTATGTCACAATTTTTACATCTATGTGACAATTATCATATCAACCACCCATTTATTTTATGTTCTGAAAATATATACCATGAATATGTTTTATTATTTTTCTATATAAAATTATTGTGATTAATATTTTAATTTTAAGATAACCTTTTCATTAGGATTACTTTTTAAAAACTAATAAAGTGGTAAGGGATTTTTGACTAAAAGTTTATTGTTTGTGATAATTGTCATGTTATGCACATATCTTCTATTTTAAGGTTTATCTAAAGACCATGTGAAATTTATTATAATGAATTTATTTATTCTCATGAATTATATGTTTCAATAATTCTTATTAATTCATGGTTCTTGTGATACAATTTTACTAATCTGGTTAGTGTTTTTTGATTAACTCACATCATTTATTATGATTGTCTGTGTTTATTCTTTTAATAATGATAAATTATGATCCATATCTCAAAAAACTAATGAATTTTTTTTCCTAGGGTAATGTCATGAAAATCCATGTTTCCCTTCATTTTCCTCTCTTTATTAACTAATTATTATAAAATAAGTATTCAATGAATATCAACATTATGTTTCTTTTTGGTTGAAAATCATTTTTAATGAAAATTTATTATTTTTAAAATTGTTTTTAAAGAATTTCTCTAGCATTATCCAACTAATTTATTGAAGACATTTTTACCAAGTTTTAATATTTTAAACAAATAGATTAAAAGAATATATTTTTTCATTTTTCAAATAATGGTCATTTTCATTTTTCCAAGAATATAAAATGAAACATTATCAATGGTCAAATTTCAATTATAGTGTGAATTGATATTTTAGTCAATAAATATACCTCTATCAATATATAATATTTTTATATTATATTTTTTGGATTCTACAAAAATGATTCTTTTCAATGTTCAAATATCAATTCAAGGCCTCATAGAACTAACATTATTTTTAACAAACATAATATAAGCACTGCAAAGTGAATTGTTATGATGAGTGAAACTTTTATAATGAAACTCCTAAAACTTATTTTCTAATTTGAAATGTTTTACCTTTTCATTTGATAAGGGGGTTTTCAATTGAATTAGTATTAGTAACTTTAATAAAATATTATTCAATTTATTATTTTAGCATAATTGTATGAAATTAATTCGAAAATACATTATGATATTCCTTTACTATATGAATATCACCAATGTTATGAGTTTCCTTTTTCTCAAAAATATGCTCATGACGAAATCCATTTAATTATTTAATATATTTCTTGGTATCTTTATATGGTATAAATTTATTAAATCAATATTTTATATAAATCAACAAAAATCTACAAAATCTTTTTTAGATCTAGAATCTATCTTTTCATGATAAAAAAATTCAATCGAGACCTATAACTAAATAAAACATTATATGGGAATTACACCTTGGTTTACAGGTAACACGCTTTTACATATGATTATAGTATGATTATTAAATTTTCTACTTACTATAATACTTCTCCAATATTTTTTACCAAATTATTTTGGTTCATTTCTTGAGGTTAAATTTTTCATAAATTATAGAATTTTTACACCACATATCAATCAGTATTGTAGAATAGTATAAATAATTATGTAATGTACTTGAACCCACATCAATAAAAGATACAAAAACTTCTAAGGTTGTCTTAAAGGACATATCCACTTCTATTTTCATGTTATCTCAATGTCGTTCATACTTTCTTCCTTTCTTCAGTAAATTACTCACATAATGATCATTATCAGTACAATTACTTAATATTACTATCACATTTTCATTATTTTACAGATCATTTTCTTTACAGTCATGATTAACATGACCAAACTTTCCACATCAAAAACGCTTCCCATATTTTATAATACACTCACAAGAGTTAATTTTAACTAATATATAATAAGAAGGAAACATTATTTTCTTACATTTAGGTATCTTCATGGGATTTATAATTATATCAATTCCAAGAAGTTATACTCTATTCTAATTTAAACAATATTCATAATATAATTTTCAAAGAAAATATTATTATGTTCAATATATTCTAAGTAATAAATATATTTTATTTATACGATATTTTTCTATTAAACACCACTATTCACATTAAACTTCAACACTGCAAGTAACAAGAGTTACCTGTTGTTATTTTGAATAACTCGTGACTTTAAATTTCATCTATAGTGAGTTAACTCATTCTTAATCTTTCAAATTCTTGGATATTTTACTAAATTATTGATGATGTTGTTTCATGAAATACTATTCAATAGACATGTTTCTCAAGGTTTAATTTGGTTTATATCTCATATAGATACCACCATCATTTATTGAATATATAAACTAATCCCTGAAATCAATAAACTACTCTATTTTTCAACAATTACAATTTAGTGTTTTGGAAATCTATATTTTTCTTGGTGCCTTCCTAATTTAGGTTTCTTATTTCGTCTATTGTAAACCATTAAAATATAAATAGTTTTAATAATGTATCATGGTAGTCGAAAATTTAAATATTATGATAAAAAATATATAAAATATCATAAGGTTACTTACTTACATTATACTGACACCTAAAATAATATAAAACAATCATCTGATACTAACTATAATGACCCCACATCAAAACAACATAGAATTGTGAATTTTAAATCATTAAATCATTTTGTTACTTTTTGAGGATCATTAAGGTTTAATGTTTTTGTAAATTTTGTCATAAATATTTTATAATAATCCCATATATTAAAAATTGTACTCCACCACTGATTCTACATTTTTTTCATAGAATAATAGTTATAAAATAAATTATGTTTCCTTTTTAGGAGAAGACCTACAATTTGTAAAAATTATTTTATTATTCCTATTAGTCATCCTCAAACCCAATGAAAATCATTTGAAAACATGTTATGATCCCAAGAAATATTATTAAGTGACAAATAATAAAATAAAAAGATATTTTTTAATCCATTTCAAAAATGTGAGATCAAATAAGAGAATTCTCCTTTAATATAGAAATCAGTTAAAAAAATAAACATTTTTTCCTCAAATGAAATTATCCTTACTAGAAAATTTTTTCATAAAAAAATTTATGAAAATATAAATTAAAGTAGTTAATAATAATTGTTTCTTAAAAAATATGAGAACCGATGAATTTTTTTTCTAAAAAACATACTTTTTACCCTTAAAGAGATTAATCATTCCAATAAAAACAATATCTATATTACCTTATGAAATAAATATATATCCAAAATAGTAATTAGGAATTATGATAATTGATTCCAATTCCTTAGGACATAATATTTATATAATACTTTTATTAACCCGTAAAAGAACTTTTACAAATGGAAAAACCTACTCCATTAATTAAAACATAATTATCCAAAGAATATAATCATTATCCAATCAGTTAGAGAGCTATACTGAGATAAACCATCATCACAATCCTTGTAAAATAACCACAATAATAATGAAAAATTGAAAATCATTATGTTTCTTCATCAAACTCATAATAATAGTCTTATAAACCATAAGAAAAATATTTTTGGATATTGATAAAAAAAATTCTTGTAGAACATAATTGTAACGCCCCGATCCCAATTACCCAGAGTCGGTGAATTATTACGTAACATTAGCATGATCACAAAAGATCATGTCTTGAAAGACCGATTATTTTAGTAGACTTGGAAACACTAGATACATTCATAAGGCTTATATTACATCATAAAGTGAAAAATTACAATATCATAGTCTCCGTAGTCCACACTCATATCCCCTCATACTATCCATACATGTCATTCATAAAATACTTCTTCACATCCTGGGAAAAATAAAACATAGAAAGGGGTGAGCTCAGATGCTCAGTAAGGATAAAAATACAGCAGAAACTTTCATAAATAAATATAAACATTTAAGTAAATGTATAACTAAAACAGAAGCCTTTTAATCATGAAAATCAGCATAATATGGAAAAATTAAAATGAAATAATGTCATTTACTTATTCACATTGATATTATACTAGTCAAATAATCACATGCATTATCAATAACCACTTTCATAATGATGGAATTCATAATGTTAGACTATCAAAAACACGTAGCCAAGGCCTCGTTCCAAGATTACAAATATGATTTTTTCAAGGCCTCGTGCCAAGACACTAGTTTGTCTCATGAGACCTACCGTTGCATCAAAGAGATATAGCAGGCCCCACCCGTCACTTATTAATTCTAATGCATTTCTCATATGAATAGGTTTAAACATATCATAAAGCATAACATAATCGTATCACATAAAACATGCATAAAGGAAACATAAAATTTCCACATTTCAATCACAAGATATCAATACAAAACATTTATATAATAAAAACATTATCAAAACAATTTCCAATATTAAAATAAAATAAATTTAAAACTTGGTATTTATTTTTCATTTAAAAATGTTATGGCTTGTAGAGGAAGCCGAAACTCAAATAATTTTCACGGGGGTGGATAAGTCATTGTCACCACATACGTAAGAAAAAACATTCCTTTTGTCGTTTAGTAAAAATGATTCGTATAAAAAATATTCCATTTGAATAAAAGTCAATTTCAAAGGGGGTTATACACTGTATTAAAAAAAGTGGTGTATAAAACAAAATATGCCTCAATGAAAGGAGATTGAGACGAAGTCCCTTACCTCATGTCTGACTTGACTCGATCGTTCTTTAACCTCATATACAATAAATTAGAGTTAATTTCTAATTTCATAAGAAACTTTTTCAAGTTCATTATTCCTTTTATATCACTTATTACCTTGTTATGAACATTATGTAATTATTTATGTTAATAACGGTCGTTTTGTCGATCTTTGGCACTTGAGTCAAAAATAAACTTCTTATAATTACAAGTTGTTCATGTGGTAAAATATCCATTATATCCAGAATTATATTCATCATGTAGGTATCATATATGTCATATATATCAATTATGTACATTCATTTATAATATTACATAACATTTAGAGGTAAGAAATGAAATGCATCGTTCCTGAAGACGGTAAGCCGTACGTAAGCATGAACGCAACATTCATTTCAATTTCGTATTTAATGGAATGAAATCATAATGATATAAAGGTATATTATAATTCCAGTATAATATCATATATAATATCATTTACTCCACCCTTTACACGTCCCACATATGGCATTAACGATTCAAATCACTTTGAGCGGGCGGTAGTCCGCACTTCCTAAAATGAAATTATCGCGTTTACCCATAATGGAAATCATAAAGGTATGAAATAAATGAAAAATAAAGAATCACAAGGAAAAAATAAACATAATATATATCATATATAAATATAGTGACATCCTAATGGACACCATGAGAGGTGTCAAAAGAATATTGAACAATCATCGTTTCATGAGGCAGTAATTCGCCACCCATAGAAACAGTATGTTCTTTAACCATTAGACGAAGGTGTGTGTAAGTTTAAATAAAATCCTTCTGATAAAAAAAATCCTAGTATATTGAATATACTGGTGTTTTTACGAAATAAATGAATAAAAAGAGTTTAAGGTGTTGGAGAAGAAAAATAAAACAAAAGAACATAAGAGAAGACATAACCTTAAAATCGGGTAACTCTTTTTGATTTGAGCCAAAGGCTTCCTTGGGTAGACTTCCCACCAAATTCTGTCTTCTAGGAGCAATAGAGGTAAGTTTAAAGAGTATTTGGGTAGAGTTTGTCCGAGCCAAATGGCTTGAATGTGTGAATACGGTGGTAGAGGTGGGGGCCTTTTATAAGAGTATAGGATGGGAACTCTTGGAAAGTCATGAAATATTACATTATTATGAAGTGATTTTCGGATTCTAAAGGTCCCATAATTATATATTTCTAGTATTAGGTGATAAGGTTTCTAAATATACTCATCCAATAGGTTTTTGACAAGTTTTAGTCTTATATTTTACATTATCATACCATTTTATTTAAATCGTCAATTAATGAGGTAATCGCTGCATCATCATGGTGTTATTAAAAATTTATTTTATTTAATGTCTAAAAATTATAAAAAAATTATCATGAAGTAGGAAATAGTTATATCTTTCAAATTTATATTTATAGTAGAAATTTTAACTTATATAACCCCATGTAATAATCTTTTTAGTAAAACGACACATGTTTGTGGAAATTTTATTTTTACTTTAAATAAAAAGTTATTAATGTCATTCTCTTACCAAATTGGGTCCATGGGGTCCCCAAGTTGACCCATGGATGGTATTGGTAGGCCATGACTCATCCAATAAGTGTAAGACAAGTTTTAAGAAATTTTCATATTTTTATAATATCATTTTTACCTTAAATTTCACTAATTATCTTTAATCGCGATTAATAAAACATAAAAGTTACTATTCACCAAAAATTATTTTCATCTCATTGAACCAAATTTCGCTTCCTAATGACAACCATGTATGTTGGATTTTATAAATTCAATACACAGAAGTGGTAATGTTTCATTTACATGCAAAATTAGTTTTTAAACTACCACTTAGTGGTTTCACTATTCATAAAAAATTGATGTTTTTCCGAAAAAATAGCAAAAATTTACCCTAAGATATAATTGATATTATTAATTAAAAAATGATGTGTATTTTATAAATTTTCAAACATATAAGTTTCATTAATTAATTTTATAATTAATTCTCATTGTCAAAACAAATAGCGTGTATTTAAGAAACAATATTAATCAAAAGATTGACAATTGTTTATGTCTAATTTTAAAGTGAAATTAATTCTAATGACCACCATTGGATAAAATGGTAAAATTATATTCTAATTGTACTTTAAAACCATTAAATAGTATAATTTATCACTATAAATTATTTTGATTAAAAATGTTGTTTTTAAGTATTTTTCACTATTCATTAAAAATTGGATGTTCTCAGAAAAATACAAAAAATTAAACATAGGCTTATTTTGATATTCAAATTCAAAAAATGAAGTCCATTTTTGAATATAAAATTTATATAATTTCAAAAAGAGGTTATTACTTTTCATAACAGCTACTTTGATTGGTCGCGGTGTGTTAGAATCACGAACATGCGTACAATGCAAGCTATTACATTATTGAAAGAGAATCGTACCGTGGAAGCTTGGGGTGATACATTCTCCCCTACTTCAACAAATTGCATCCTCGAAATTTAAAAATTATCTTCAAAAATAAAAGGTGTAAAATAGAAAATACCTTTGTGGAAAACCCACATCGGAAATAAGGTTAATAAAATTTATCCTTAATAAGAGGGAATGGGAAATGAAAAAGTCACCACCAAATTATGAGCTCGATTTAGAGAACATTGGTGGAAATTAGAGACAAATAATTGGAGGGAAAAAGTAATTATTTGTAGGGAGTGATTGAGGTCATCAATCACAAACAAGTGTAATATTGAGGGCCTTAAAGCCATCAATCTAGGATGAAAATATCCTCAATTCAACAAAAAATAAGGTATTAGGATAACACATTTTTGTTTTAATATCACTTCCCTAAAGATTAAGAATTAATTTATTCATGGTATAAGAGAGAGGTATATATATATACTTGAAAAGTAGAGTTTCAACCCTCAACTAATTTCTACCACAAACTCATCTTTATCTGAAAAAGATAATAGAACTCAAAAATATTATATTTATCATAATCGTACAATGTTCTAAATATTAACACATACCATTTAGATTAAGAAAACTATTTTTTAATAACCAGGGTCTTCCTGAAGGCTAGTGGTAGGTAATAAAGGAATATCGCACTATGGTTGTGGGTTCGATTCCTACAGCTTTGTCCGACGCGACGGGTTATCCCCCAAACTGCTGGTTGTCCTTTTCCTAAAACTATAGTATTATAATATTCCAAAAACAATATTCAGAAATGTTTTAACCTTAAATAATACTATCCAAAGTTCAACGTAATCCATTCCAACCTTTATAGTAATCCAAAATACCTCTATTCAGACATTCTATATAAGGTCTCTAAATTCCAAAATCAATTGTAACATCAAATTCCTCAAACAAACTAAAGTTTCTCTTATTGTTACATACTAAAAATATGATTACCTTCTTCATATTAAAACTTTAATGAAAACAACAAGTACTACAGTACAATCCTTATATATATCCCATTATTCTTATAACCAGAATATAGTTCTTGAGTCCAAAAACACAAATACAATAATTATTCAACTTCATTTGTAGTAACAGCATAATATTGGCCTTGATCCCTTGGCTTTTTCTGAGGTAAGATTCTCTGACGCTTAGGATATTCATTTGCATAGTGGCCCATTTCCCAAAAATTGTAGCGTTCAACATTGATAGCCTCTTTATTTCCCTTGCAATCACGAGCCCAGTGATCTTTTTCACCACATTTTTAACAAACCCCCATTCCTTTTAGGCAAGTATTGGGGTGATTCTTTCCACAATTATCACATAATGGAAAATACTTCTTTCCCTTTTCCCTTTATCTATCTCTTGTTCCACCATTCTATTCTTCTATTGCTTTACTTTATTATCATAGGATTTAGAGAATTCTTTTTCTGTCTTGGTAGCACACGAGACTATATCTTCATACGTTTAGAAATATTGTGATACTAAAGATCGACGGATAAATTGTTTTAACCCATCAAAGAATCTATCAATATTATTTCTTAGCTTACGTATATAATCTGCTGCATGCCTCGCAATACTTGTAATGTTATCCTCATACTTTGTGACATTGTCATCCTCCTTTTTTCTCAAACCATTGAATATTTTCTCTTTGGAAAATTGTTTTGACATTATGTTTATGGGTTAAATTTTAAATGAAAATAATTTCCTATTATATGAATGAAAATAAAAATAATTGATAGAAAATATTAAATAATACTGATATATATTATCTAATATGTTCAACTTAATTTATTATCATATGTAATAGTAAAAAGAGTAAAAATTAATTACTGCATATGTGGTAAAAATGAGTTTACTAGGGGAAAACATAAAATATGATGGGTAAAATGACATATTAATTTGGAAAAAAACATTTTAATGGATATTACTAGACCTTATAACCTATGTGGTTATATATTGAACAATTTTTTTTATTTTTTTGGAATGTGAAAAACCTGGGCATTCAATTTTCTATTCAAAAATTAAATGTGTGTCACTCACCTCATGTGTAAATGGCCACCCACTATCCACTCCTCTTCAAAAATTAATAACCAATTTTTTATTCCAACACCTTTACAAAAATTTCATAAAATAGCTCATATAATCCTATAAGCATTAATTTTTTTCATATATCCATCTATTAAGGCTTTAGGTGATAACCGAAAAAAGTTTTCTAAAGAAGATGTAACCTCCATAACTGAGAATTTAATACATTTCATGCTCCAAATACTTAAATAATAATTAATCTATGATGATATAACAACCATAATATATTATAAATAATTAAATTCTTTATCTACATTACCTACATCCATCTCCACATCCATCAAATGGGATATGAAATCGTTATTCGTGTGTATGGTGGACTATAGCTTCACGAAGCAATGTTATTCATTTTCCATAACCACCTATAATTTCTAGTTATAATGATGAATTTTATATTTATATATAATATTTATGATATTATTATACCTTTATCATTATAAATTAACATCTATATTCTTACCTCCAAACCCTTTTTAAAATAATAACATCACTTGTGTGTACAATGAACTACCACATCGTGAACCGATACAATGTGTTTTTCATTTATATTTTACATGAAAGTTACTAAATATATATAAAATGAATATATAGTATATTTTTAACATTATTATACCAATATAATTATCTTTTGACATATAGAATCGTAATTTCCATTCTGTAGTAGACATGATAATATCATTTTTCTATACAGTGAACTACCACCTCGCGAACTGATGTAATTCATTTTTCACTAACTTTTGGAGTGAATGGTAATTATGGTAAATTTTATTAATATGTTTTATATATATTAAAAATAAGAAATTAAATATTCTTAACATGTTATTTTAATTTATTTCATCTCAACCATTGATAAAATAAAAACAACATTCATGTGTACGTACGACCAACCCTCTCCATGAATAGTGTATTTCATAATCTATCAATAATTTTTTTGATATAATATAAATAAATATATAAAATATATAAAATATATTAATATCATGTTTATAATATTTAATATTAGGTAACCATGGTCAATTGAAGTGGATGAAAATTTCCAAACCAAAACAGACGTGAAAAATGAAGCAGTTATTAGTTAAAATGTAATTTTAACTATTAATTGTTAATAAACGGGTTACAAAATGTTGAAGGTAAATATTATATGTTATGAAATATATAATTATTTTAATTTAATATATTTATAATACACATATATATATTATATAGGATGATCGAACATATGTGAAGGAATTTTATACTCAATAAAAAGGATTAATGTCTCAATTTTTACATCTATGAGACAATTATCATATCAACCACCCATTTATTTTTTGTTCTGAAAATATATACCATGAATATGTTTTATTATTATTCAATATAAAATTATTGTGATTAATATTTTAATTTGAAGATATCTTTTTCATTAGGTTTACATTTTAAAAACTAATAAAGTGGTAATGGATTTTTGACTAAAAGTTCATTGTTTGTGATAATTGGCATGTTATGCGAATATCATCAATTATAAGGTCTATCTAAAGACCATGTGAAATTTAATATAATGAATTAATTTATTCTCATGAATTGTATGTTTCAATAAATCTTATTAATTCATTGTTCTTATGATACAATTTTACTAATCTGGTTAGTGTTTTTTGATTAACTCACATCATTTATGATGATTATTTGTGTTTATTCTTTTGATGATGATATATTGTGATCCATATCTCAAAAAACTAATGAATTTTTTTTATCCTAGGGTAATTTCATGAAAATAAATGTTTCCCTTCATTTTCCTCTCTTTATGAACTAATTATTATAAAATAAGTATTCAATGAATATCAACATTATTTTTCTTTTTGGTTGAAAATAATTTTTAATGAAAATTTATTATTTTTAAAATTGTTTTTAAAACATTTATCTAGCATTATCCAACTAATTTATTGAAGACATTTTTTACCAAGTTTTAATATTTTAAACAAATGTATTAAAGGAATATTTCTTTCATTTTTCAAATAATGGTCATTTTCATTTTACCAAGAATATAAAATGAAACATTACCATATGATTAATGATTTATAAATCCCATTTCAATTCATGGGTTCATATATATTTTATGTTTTATGAATAAGATATCTTTTCCAGGGTTATGATATGATAAATGATTAATGATATATTGTAACAAATATATACAGTTTTGATTATGTGATAGGTGGGACCTATACCTCCCTACAACAACTTGGGTAAATATTGATATTTCATGAGATAGATATAAATAGAATGGAGAGTGAACCTAGTTTGTGAAGGTACTATATCCACTATGATATTCATGGGAGTTAACCATGACTACTATGATAATTTGTGGAATGAAACCAATCCACTATGGTAGTATTGGGAATGATCCTTTACTATTATATTGATTATGAGAATGATCACACTCCACTATGATAGTCCTGGAAGTGATGTTTTTTCTACTAAAGAATTTATTATCTATTATTATGTTTATGCCATAGATATATTCTTTATTCGAATGTTATTTTATCATGTTTCATTTTCCATGATTTCATTATGATAACTATCTTATGAACTTCCAAAACATATTCCATGACTCATGTTTATGATCTATGATATATATGGTAATATTTTCAAATTTTATACTCATATTGATATTTTGATGTGATTATGATATATTGATAACTGATTTGTCTACCATTAATGATTATTTGATATCATCCTTTCTTATGTTTCCTTTATCAGGTTTTGGTGAAAAATATTATGTATGATATGTCTAATAAGTATCCAAGTTATGATTAACATAGAAGGAGATTATATAGATCGCTTATTGATTAGTTCTTTCTGTTTCCATGTTTTCTAAGTCACTAAAAATAAACAATTATAGTGTGAATTGATATTTTAGTCAATAAATATACCTCTATAAATATATAATATTTTTATATTAGATGTTTTGGATTCTACAAAAATGATTCCTTTCAATGGTCAAATATCAATTCAAGGTCTCATAGGACTAACATTATTTTTAACAAACATAATAGAAGCACCGCATAGTGAATTGTTATGATGAGTGAAACCTTTATAATGAAACTCCTAAAACTTGTCTTCTAATTTGAAATGTTTTACCTTTTCATTTGATAAGGGGGTTTTTAATTGAATTAGTATTAGTAACTTTAATAAAATATTATTCAATTTATTATTTTAGCATAATTGTAAGAAATGAATTTGAAAATACATTATGAAATTCTTTTACTATATGAATATCACCAATATTAAGATTTTCCTTTTTCTCAACAATATGATCATGACAACATCCATTTAATTATTTAATATATTTCTTGGTATCTTGATATGTTATAAAATTATGAAATCTATATTTTATATAAATCAAAACAATTCTACAAAATCTTTTTTAGATCTAGAATTAGTCTTTTCATGATAAAAAAATTCAATCGAGACCTATAACTAAATAAAACATTATTTGGGAATTACCACTTGGTTTATAGGTAACACGCTTTTATATATGATTATAGTATGATTCTTAAATTATCTCTTTACCATAATACTTCTCCAATATTTTTTACCAAATTATTGTGGTTCATTTTTTGAGGTTAAATTTACAATAATTCAACAAATTTTTCATAAATTATAGAATTTATACACCA
Source organism: Viscum album (assembly GCA_963277665.1). Taxonomy (NCBI): domain Eukaryota; kingdom Viridiplantae; phylum Streptophyta; class Magnoliopsida; order Santalales; family Viscaceae; genus Viscum; species Viscum album. The sequence goes on from OY728148.1 coordinate 318,451,033, forward strand.
CATATCAATCAACATTGTAGAATAGTATAAATAATTATATAATGTACTTGAACCCACATCAATAAAAGATACAAAAACTTATAAGGTAGTCTTAAAGGACATATCCACTTCTATTTTCATGTTATCTCAATTTCTTTCATCCTTTCTTCCTTTCTTCAATAAAGTACTCACATAATGATCATTATTAGTACAATTACGTAATATTACTATCAAATTTTCATTATTTTACGGATTATTTTCTTTACAGTCATGCTTAACATGACCAAACCTTCCACATCAAATATTCTTCCTATATTTTGTAATACACTCAAAAGAGTGAATTTTAACTAATATATAATAATAAGGAAACATTATTTTCTTACATTTAGGTATCTTCATGGGATTTGTAATTAGATAAATTCCAAGAAGTTATAATCTATTCTAATTTAAACAATATTCATAATATAATTTTCAAAGAAAATGTTATTATGTTCAATACATTCCAAGTATTAAATATCTTTTATTTATATGATATTTTTCTATTAAACACCACTATTCACATTAAACTTCAACACCGTAAGTAACAAGAGTTACCTGTTGTTATTTTGAATAACTCGTGACTTTAAATTTCATCTATAGTGAGTTAACTCATTCTTAATATTTCAAATTCAGGGATATTTTACTAAATTATTGATGATGTTGTTTTATTAAATACTATTCAATATACAGGTTTCTCAAGGTTTAATTTGGTTTATATCTCATATAGATACCACAACCATTTATTGACTATATAAACTAATCCCTGAAATCATTAAACTACTCTATTTTCAACAATTATAGTTTAGTGGTTTGGAAATATATATTTTTCTTAGTGCCTTCCTAATTTAGGTTTCTTATTTCGTCTATTGTAAACCATTAAAATATAAATAGTTTTAATAATGTATCATGGTTGTCGTAAATTTAAATATCATTAAAAAAATTATATAAAATACCATAAGGTTACAAAATTACAGTATACTGAAACCTAAAATAATATAAAACAATCATCTGCTACTAACTATAATGACCCCAAATCAAAACAACATAGAATCGTGAATTTTAAATCATTAAATCATTTTGTTACTTTTTGAGGATCATTAAGGTTTAATGTTTTAGTAAATTTTGTCATAAATATTATATAATAATCCCATATATAAAAAATTGGACTCCACCACTGATTCTACATTTTTTTCATAGAATAATAGTTTTAAAATAAAGTATGTTTCCTTTTTAGGTGAAGACCTAAAATTTTTAAACATTATCTTATTATTGCTCTTAGTCGTCCTCAAACCCAGTGAAAATCATTTGGAAACATGTTATGATCACAGAAAATATTATTAAGTGAAAAATAATAAAATAAAAAGACATTTTTTAATCCATTTCAAAAAGGTGAGAAAAAATAACATAATTCTTCGTTAATATAGTAATCATTTAAAAAAATACACATTTTTCCTCAAATGAAATTAGCCTTACTAGCAAAATTTTTCATAAAAAAAATTTAAGAAAATATAAATTAAAGTAGTTAATTATAATTTTTTCATAAAAAATATGAGAACTGATGACTTTTTTTCTAAAAAACATACCTTTTACCCTTAAAGAGATTAATCATTCCAATAAAAACTATATCTATATTACCTTATGAAATAAATATATATCCAAAAAAGTAATTAGGAATTATTATATTTGATGCCAATTCCTTAGGACATAATATTTATATAATAATTTTATTAACCATTACAAGAACTCTTACAAATGAAAAAACCTATGCTGTTAATTCGAACATAGTTATCTAAAGAATATAATCATTACCCAATCAGTTAGAGAGCTATACTGAGATAAACCATCATCACAAACCTTGTAAAATAACCATAATAATCATGAAACATTTAAATACATTATGTCTCTTCATCAAACACATAATAATAGTCTTATAAACCAAAAGAAAAATATTTTTGGATATTGATATGTTTTTCTCTTGTAGAACCCAATTGTAACTCCCCAACCCCAATTACCTAGAGTTGGTGCATTATTACGTAACATTGGAATGATTACAAAAGATCATGTCTCGAAAGACCAATTTGTTTAGTAGATTTGGAAACACTAGATACATTCATAAGTCTTATATTACATCATAAAGTGAAAATCACAATAACATAGTCTCCATAGTCCACACTCATATCCCCTCATACTATCCGTACAGGTCATTCATAATATATTTCTTCACATCCTTCGAAAAATAAAACATAGAAAGGGGTGAGCTCAGATGCTCAGTAAGGATAACAATACAGCGGAATCTTTCATAAATAAACATAAATACTTAAGTCAATGTATAACTAAAACAAAAGCCTTTTAATCATTAACATCAGCATAATATGGAAAAATTAAAATTAAATAATGCCATTTACTTATTCACATGGACATTATACTAGTAAAATAATCACATGCAATATCAATAACCACATTCATAATGATGGAATTAATAATTTTAGACTATCATAAACTCGTAGCCAAGGCATCATGCCAAGATTACAAATATGATTTTGTCAAGGCCTCGTTCCAAGACACTACTTTGTCTCATGGGACCTACCGTTTCATCAAGGAGCTATAGTGGGCTCCACCCGTCACTTATTAAGTCTAATGCATTTCTCATATGAATAGGTTTAAACATATCACAAGCCATAACATAATCGTATCACATAAAACATGCATAAAGGAAACATAACATTTCCACAATTCAATCATAAGATATCAATTCAAAACATTTATATAATAAAAACATTATCAAAACCATTTTCAATATTAAAATAAAAGAAATTTAAAACTTGGTATTTATTTTTCATTTAAAAAATGTTATGGCTTGTAGAGGAAGATGAAACTCAAATAATTGTCACGACGGTGGAGAAGTCGTTGTCACCACATACGTAAGACAAAACATTCCTTTTGTCATTTAGTAAAAATGATTCATATAAAAATATTCATTTTGAATAAAAGTCAAATTCAAAGGGGTTTATACACCGTATTAAAAAAAGTAGTGTATAAAACAAAATATGCCTCAATGAAAGGAGATTGAGACGAAGTCCCTTACCTTGTGTCTGACTTGACTCGATCATTCTTTAACCTCCTGAACAATAAAGTAGAGTTAATTTCTACTTTCTTAAGAGCCTTTTTTAAGTTCATTATTCCTTTTATATAACTTATTACCATGTTATGAACATTATGTAATTATTTAAGTTAATAACGGTCGTTTTGTCGAACTTTGGCACTTGAGTCAAAAATAAACTTCTTATAAATACAAGTTGTTCATGTGGTAAAATATCCATTATATCCAGAATTATATTCATCATGTAGGTATCATATATATCATATATATTAAGTATGTACATTAATTTATAATATTACATAACATTTAGAGGTAAGAAATGAAATGCATCGTTCATGGAGACGGTAATCCGTACGGATGCATGAACACAACATTCATTTCAATTTCGTATTTAATGGAATGAAATCATAATGATATAAAGTTATATTATAATTACAGTATAATATCATATATAATATCATTTACTCCATCTTTTACACGTCCCATATATGGCATTAACGATTCAAATCCTTTTGAGGGGGTGGTAGTCCGCACTTCCTAAAATGAAATTATCGAGTTTACCCATAATGGAAATCATAAAGGTATGAAATAAATGAAAAATACAGAATCAAAAGGAAAAAATAAACATAATATATATCATATATAAATATAGTTACATCTTAATGGCCACCATGAGAGGTGTTAAAAGAATATTGAACAATCATTGTTTCGTGAGGCAGTAATTCACCACCCACGGAAACAGTATGTTCTTTAACCATTAGACGAAGGTGTGTGTAAGTTTAAATCAAATACTTCTCATAAAAACATCCTATTATATTTAATATACTGCTGTTTTTACAAAATAAAGGAATAAAAAGAGTTTAAGGGGTTGGAGAAGCAAAATAAAACAAAAGAACAGAAGAGAAGACATAACCTTAAAATCGGGTAACTCTTTTTGATTTGACCCAAAGGATTCCTTGGGAAGACATCTCACCAAATTTATTCTTCTAAGAGAAATAGAGGGATGTTTAGAGAGTATTTGTGTAGAGTTTTTCCGATCCAAATGGCTTGAATGTGTGAATAAGGTGGTAGAGGTGGGGGCCTTTTATAAGAGGAGAGGAGGGGAACTCTTGGAATGTCATGAAATATTACATTATTATGAAGTGATTTTCGGATTCCAAAGGCCCCATAATTATATATTTCTAGTATTATGTGATAAGGGTTCTAAATATACTCATACAATATTTTTTTGACAAGTTTTAGTCTTATATTTTACATTATATTTCCATTTTATTTAAATCGTTAATTAATGAGGTAATCGCTGCATCATCATGGTGTCATAAAAAATTTATTTTATATAATGTCTAAAAATTATAAAAAAGTACCATGATGTCGGAAATATTCTTATCATTCCAATTAATATTTATAGTTGAAATGTTAACTTATATTACCCATGTAATAATTGTTTTAGTAAAACAACACATTTTTTAGCAATTTTTTTTACTTTAAATAAAAGGTTATTAATGTAATTTTCTTACCAAATTGTCTCAATGGGGTCCCCAAGATAACCCATGGATTTTATTGGTCGGCCATGACTCATCCAATAAGTGTAGTAAAAGTTTCAAGATATTTTTTTAATTTTATAATATCATTTTTACCTTAAATTTCACTAATTACATTTAATCACGATTAATAAAACATAAAACTTACTATTCACAAAAAATTATTTTCATCTCATTGAAACACATTTTTCTTCCTAATGACAACCATGTATGTTGGATTTTATAAATTCAATACCCAGAAGTGGTAATGTTTCATTTACATGAAAAATGTGTTTTTAAACTACCACTTAGTGGTTTCACTATTCATCAAAAATTGTTGTTTTTCAGAACAAATACCAAAAATTCACCCTAAGATATAATTGATATTCTGAATTAAAAAATTATGTCTATTTTATAAAATTACAAAAAAATAAGTTTCATTAATTAATTTTATAATTAATTCTCGGTGTCAAAACAAATAGCGTGTATTTAAGAAACAATATCAATCAAAAGATTGACAATTGTTTATGTCCAATTTCAAAGTGAAATTAATTATAATGACCACTATTGGATAAAATGGTAAAATTATATTCTAATTATACTTTAAAACCATTCAATAGTATACTTTATCACTATAAATTATTTTGATTAAAAATGTTGTTTTTAAGTATTTTTCACTATTCATCGAAAATTGGATGTTCTCAGAAAAATAAAAAAATTAAACATAGGCTAATTTTGATATTACAATTCAAAAAATGAAGTCCATTTTGGATTATAAAATTTATATAATTTCAAAAAGAGGGTACTACTATTCATAACAGCTACTTTGATTGGTCGCGGTGTGTTAGAATCTCGAACATGCGTACAATGCAAGCTATTGCATTATTGAAAGAGAATCGTACCAGGGAAGCTTGGGGTGTTACATTCTCCCCTACTTCAACAAATTGCATCCTCGAAATTTAAAAATTATCTTCAAAAATAAAAGGTGTAAAATAGAAAATACCTTTGTGGAAAACCCACGTCGGAAATAAGGTTAATAAAATTTAGCCTTAATAAGAGGGAAAGGGAAATGAAAAAGTCAACAAAAAATTATGATCTCGATTTGGAAAACATTGGTGGAAATTAGAGACAAATAATTGGAGGGAAAAGGTAAATATTTATAGGGGTGATTGAGGTCATCAATCACAAACAAGTGTAAAATTGAGGGCCTTAAAGCCATAATCTAGGATGAAAATATCATCAGTTCAAAAAAAATTAGGTATTAGGATAACACATTTTTGTTTTAATATCCCATCCCTAAAGATTAAGAGTTAATTTATTCATAGTATAAGAGAGAGGTATGTATATATATACTTGAAAAGTAGAGTTTCAACCCTCAACTAATTTCTACAACAAACTCATCTTTCACTGAAAAAGATAATAGAATTCAAAAATATTATATTTATCATAATCGTACAATGTTCTAAATATTAACACATACCATTTAGATTAAGAAAACTATTTTTTAATAACTAGGGTCTTCTTGTAGGCTAGTGGTAGGTAATAAAGGCCTATCGCACTATGGTTGTGGGTTTGATTCCTACAGCTTTGTCCGACGCGACGGGTTATCCCCCAAACTGCAGGTTGTCCTTTTCCTAAAACTATAGTATTATAATATTCCAAAAATATTCTTCATAAATGTTTTAACCTTAAACAATACTATCCAAAGTTCAACGCAATCCATTCCAACCTTTATAGTTATCCAAAATACCTCCATTCAGCCTTTCTATAAAAGGTCTCTAAATTCCAAAATAAATTGTAACATCAGATTCCCCAAACAAATAATGCTTCTCTTATTGTCACATACTAAAAATATGATTACCTTCATCATATTAAAACCTTAATGAAAAAAAAAATTACCGCAGTACAATCCTTATATATATCCCATTATTCTTATAACCAGAATATAGTTCTTGATTCCAAAAACACAAATACAATAATTATTCAACTTCATCTGTAGTAACAGCATAAGCTTGGCCTTGATCCCTTGGATTAGTCTGAGGTAATATTCCCTGACGCTTAGGACATTCATTTTCATAGTGCCCCATTTCCCAACAATTGTAGCATTCAACATTGATTGCCTCTTTATTTCCCTTGCAATCACGAGCCCAGTGATCTTTTTCTCCACATTTATAACAAACCCCCATTCCTTTTAGGCATGTAACGGGGTGATTCTTCCCACAATTATCACATAATGGAAAATCCTTCTTCCCTTTTCCACTTTATCTATCTCTTGTTCCACCATTATCTTCTTCTATTGCTTTACTTTATTGTCATAGGATTTAGAAAATTCCTTTTCTGTCTTGATAGCACACGAGACTATATCTTCATACGTTGAGAAATATTGTGATACTAAAGATCGACGGATAAATTGTTTTAACCCATCAAAGAATCGATCAATCTTATTTCTTAGGTTATATATATAATCTGTTGCATGCCTCGCAAAACATGTAATGTTATCCTCATACTTTGTGACATTCTCATCCTCCTTTTTCCTTAGACTCAAAAATTTCCTTTCCATATCTACAAGATGGTCACGAGGAAAGTATTTTTCTAACAAAATCTCTTTGAACTCCCTCCATTCCATATTTGATACTTCATCGTCTTCCTTTGAGTTTTGAATCAATGACCACCATTGATCAGAATCTCCAGTGAGGCAGTAAAGTGTCATGATAACCTTTTCCATTTCACTACTCCCCATGGCATGGAGTATTTTCTCTAAGGAGTTTATCCATTGCACAACTTCTAATGGATTTGTACCCCCATTAAATGTTGGCAGTTGTTGTCTCAGGAAACGATCTAACATTAATCCTCCATGTTACGGATTAGGGTGCTCCATACAAGTAAGGTTATTATTCATAACTTGAGTGAGATTTCCCAGTATGGTGATAAGTTGATCAGCACCAGTTGTATCACCGGCTCCACTATAATTATCCTGAGAAGGAGAGAAATCCCTACATGGAGTTCATGCCTTGATACAGTTCCATTCCTTCCACTAGGAGCCATTTCTAAACAATGGCATAAACTAGATTAGTTTATGAATCAAAATACATAATTCTATACTCGTAAAACACTTAACATAAATTGAACTATTTATGGATATAATCCATAATCATGAAATAAATTACTTGAGGATGTGTATCCTCATAAACCCTTCATAATGGTTTGTAATGAAAATGAGAATTATCCTAAGCATATCCTCTGGGAGTGTCATAACCAAGAGTGGAGCAAGGCCCGTTGTCATGCACCTGTTCCCATTCGAGTCCAGCACAAAGCGGTGTTTTCGGGTTTTACCCCTAGGTACATCTATGCTAGAGCAGCCTTTACCTGCTCGTATCCAGACAGAGATGTATTGCTTAGAAAACTCACAAAATCCCTATAATACCAAAATTCCAAGAAGTTCATCTATACTAATCCTCAATGTCTATCTTAGGGCTATGTGTTGTAATCAATGTTTATTTAAATCTAGCATCCAAGGTTAGTACTGAACTGCCTTTGATACCAACTATAATGCCCCGACCCCAGTTACCTAGATTCGGTGCATTATTACATAACATTGGCATGATCACAAAAGATCAATTCTCGAAATATCAGTTAGTTTAGTAGCCTTGGAAACACTGGATACATTCATAAGTCTTACATTAAATAATAAAGAGAAAAATCACAATAACATAGTCTTCATAGTCCACACTCATATCCCCTCATAATATCCCTGCAGGTCATTCATAAAACACTTCATCACATCCTGGAAAAAATAAAACATAGAAATGGGTGAGCCCAGATGATCAGTAAGGATAACAATACAGTGGAACCATTCATAAATAAGCATAAACATTTAAGACAATGTATAACTACAACAAACGCCTTTTAAACATGAACATCAACATAATACGGCAAAAGTAAAATGAAATAATTACATTTACTTATTCACATGGATATTCTACTTGTCGAATAATCAGATGAAATATCAATAACCACTTGCATAATTATGGAATGCATAATTCCAGACTATCATAACCACGTAGCCAAGGCCTCGTGGCAAGACTACAAATAAGATTTTGTCAAGGCCTCGTGCAAAGATACTAGTTTGTCTCATGATACCTACTGATGCATCTAGGAGCTATAGTGGGCTCCACCCGTCACTTATTAAGTCCAATGCATTCCTCATATGAGCAGGTTTAATCATATCACAAACCATAACATAATCGTGTCATATAGAACATGCATAAAGGAAACATAAAATTTCCATATTTCAATCACAAGATATCAATACAAAACATTGATATAATAAACAAATTATCAAACCCATTTTCAATATTCAAATAAAATATATTAAAACTTCGTATTTATTTTTCATTAAAAAAAATTTATGGCCTATAGTGGAAGCCAAAACTCAAATAATGGTCACGGTGGCGGAGAAGTCATTTTCTCCGCATACATAAGACAAAAAATTCCTTTTTTCATTTAGTAAACATGCTTCATATAAAAATATTATTTTTGAATAAAAGTCAAAGTCAAAGGGGTTTATACACCATATAAAAATATTATTGTATAAGACAAAATATTCCTCAATGAAAGGAGATTGAGACGAAGTCCCTTACCTCGTGTCTGACTTGACTCGATCATAATTTAACCTCATGAATAATAAACTAGAGTTAATTTATTATTGCTTAAGAACCTTTTTCAAGTTAATTATTCCTTTTATATCACTTATTACCACATTATGAACATTATGAAATTATTTAAGTTAATAATGGTCATTTTGTCGATCTTTGGCACTTCAGTCAAAAATAAACTTCTTATAATTACAAGTTGTTCATGTTGTAAAATATCCATTATATCCAGGATTATATTCATGATGTGGGTATCATATAAATCATATATATTCATTATATACATTCATTTATAATATTTCATAACATTTAGAGGTATGAAATGAAATGCACCGTTCATAGAGACGTTAAGCCTTACGTACGCATGAACGCTACTTTCACTTATATTTCTTATTTAATGGAATTAAATCATATGATATAAAGATATATTATAATTCCAGTATAATATCATATATAATATCATTTACTCCATCCTTTAAACATCCTATATATGGCATTAACAATTCAAATCACTTTGAGGGGGTGGTAGTCCGCACTTCCTAAAATAAAATTATCGCATTTACCCATAATGGAAATCATAAAGGTATGAAATAAATGAAAAATAAAGAATAACAAGGAAAAATAAAAATAATATATATCATATATAAATATAGTGACATCTTAATGGACACCATTAGAGGTGTTAAAAGAAGATTGAACAATAATCATTTCGTTAGGCAGTAATTTTCCACCCATAGAAACAGTATGTTCTTTAACCATTAGACGAAGTTGTGTGTAAGTTTAAATCAAATACCTATCATAACAACATCCTAGTATATTTAAGATACTGGTTTTGTTACAAAATAATGGACTAAAAAGAGTTTAATGGGTTGGAGAAGCAAAATAATACAAAAGAACATAAGAGAAGACATTACCTTAAAATCGGGTAACTATTTTTGATTTGAGCCAAAGGCTTCCTTGGGAAGACTTATGCCCAATGTGAGGATTCTAAGAGTAATAAAGGGAAGTTTAGAGAGTATTTGGGCAGATTTTGGCTGAGAAAAATGGTTTTAAATTTTGAATCAGGTGGTAGAGGTGGGGGCCTTTTATAAGAGGAGAGGAGGGGCACTCTTGGAAATTCATGAAATGTTACATTATTATGAAGTTCCTTTTGGATTCCAAAGGTCCCGAAATTATATATTTCTAGGATAAGGTGATAAGGTTTCTAAATATACTCATCCAATAGGTTTTTTACCAGTTTATTTCTTATATTTTACATAATCTTTCCATTTTATTTAAATCGTTAATTAATGAGGTAATCGCTGCATCATCATGGTGTCATAAAAAATTAATTTATCTAATGTATAAAACCAATAAAAAAATAAAATGATATAATAAAACTTTTTATCTTTCTAATGAATATTTATAGTCAAAATTTTATCTTATATTACCCCAAGTAATAATTTTTTAGTAAAATAACACATGTTTGTGGCAAATTTATTTTTACGTTAAATAAAATGTTATTAATGTCATTTTCTTACCCAAGTGGATCCATGGGGTCTCCAAGTTGACCCATGGATTGTATTGTTCATACACAACTCATCCAATAAGGGAAGGACAAGTGTTATGATATTTTTATATTTTTATAATATCATTTTTACCTTATATTTCACTAATTACCTTTAATCGCGATTAATAAAACTTAAAAGTTACTATTGACCAAAAATTATTTTCATCTCATTGAACCAAATTTTGCTTCCTAATGAGAACCATTTATGTTGGATTTTTTAAATTCAATACACAGAAGTGGTAATTTTTCATTTACATGAAAAATTGGTTTTTAAACTACCACTTAGTGGTTTCACTATTCATAAAAAAATGATGTTTTTTAGAAAAATACCAAAAAATCACCCTTAGCTATAATTGATATTATGAATTAAAAAATTATGTCTATTTTTTAAAATTCCAAAAATATATGTTTCATTAATTAATTTTATAATTAATTCCCATTGTCAAAACAAATAGCGTGTTTTTAAGAAACAATATCAATCAAAAGATTGACAATTGTTTATGTCCAATTTCAAAGTGAAATTAATTCTAACGACCACCATTAAATAAAATGGTAAAATTATATTCTAATTATACTTTAAAACCAATAAATAGTATAATTTATCACTATAAATTATTTTGATTAAAAAAATTGTTTTTAAGTATTTTTCACTATTCATCAAAAATTGGATGTTCTTAGAAAAATACCAAAAATTCAACATAGGAAAATTTCTATATTAAAAATCCAAAAATGAAGTCCATTTTGAAATATAAAATTTATATAATTTTAGAAATTGGGTATTACTATTCATAACTGCTACTTTGATGGTTCGCAGTGTGTTAGAATCTCAAACTTGCGTACAATGCAAGCTATTGCATTATTGAAAGAGAATTGTATCGTCGAAGCTTGGGGTGTTACACCAATTTTCAAAGCTAAAATGCCAAAAAAAGGGAATAGATAATTTTTTTTGAATAAAACATGGAATAAATTAAATAATGAAAATAACCTTTGGTTGTGAGACAACCCTTCGACATTATATATGTTAAAATTTAACATTTCTATTACTTTTTTTAAAGAATGTCAAAATATTTCATTTAAAATAACTAAAAATGTTACTTTTGAAATACTTTTAATGAAATTCATAAATGAAATAAATTTTCATTTATAATTCATTTATTTCAACATAAAAACATTCATTAAATGACACTAAAATATTTAAACTGATTAAAATGATTTATAAATAAAATCCCTAAATAATTAAAATGATGTTTTATGGTAACTTGTCTCTTACCTCAAGTATTAGTTGTGTTTTATTGTCATTATCATCCTAAATAATTAAATTATCCAAAATATATACTTTATTAATAAGCTTATTATCATTTTTAAATAAATTTATATTACTTATATTAATTTTATACTAAATTATATAATTTATTACGTTGAAGTCAGGAATTTTGAGAACATTTAGAATATTTTTCAGGTATGGATTGGTTTTGATGATTGTGTTCAAAGGGGTCATAATTAATTATTTTACATAACCTTAATCATGAATTTATTATCAGTTATATACATTAAATAAAATTTAATAACAATACACAAATTATGTATATGAGAAAATAATCACATTACTTCATGGAGGAGGTAGTATAAATATATTCATGAATGAGTTTATCAATTTTCAATGGGTGGAATGGAAATAAATTATATCATATAATATCATTATAAAATGATTATTATGTCATTAGTATTATATATATTAATTTAATCTTTCCAATAACCATCATTTTTTTGTGGTGATAAACAATAAACACATCTCTTCATAGAAATGGTAATGAAAACTTACTAGCAATATATGATTTTCTTTCCCATTAGATGTAAATAGAGAGGAAAAGGTTTTAAATATAATAATAATAATATTTAATGTTATGTATTTTTTTTTGTTTTTTTGTGTTTAATTTTTTTTAATGAGGTATATTATAAAATAAACCTGAAATATGTTTGTTAATTCTTATAAAATCTCCTCAGATAACCTATATGAGTAGCACATTAATTCTTACAAGATTCACATTTTAGTGAGACAAGAACCACTAAAACATTGTAAGGGATGTTGGTGAGATTATTGGGTAGGAATAGGATGATCTATATGTCTCAAAAAGTGTGAGTAAAAGTTGATATGAGGCCTCCTTTTATAAGTGAAGATATGGGTACACTTAAATTAAATATAGTTTTAAATTTTTATAAATATTTTTTTTCCATATTGAATAAAAATTGAAATATTTTGAATTTAGGATGATTATTATTTTAAATATTATTATCAAATAAAATTTATCAAATTTTAGTTCATATTTTTCCATTATTTTCTATTTTACTCCCCGGTAAACCCTTTTCATTTTTCTATAACATCAATTCTTTTTTACTCTCCAAAAATGATGAATGTTAAAATAAGATAACAAGTGACTCGTAATTAGATATTTTTTGAAATTATAAACCATATTACATTAATTTTTATTATGATATAATTTTTATGTGTTTTAAATCATTATGTGAAATTTTATTTAACAAAATATATTATTGATGTCATTCTTGGGATTGTCCACATTGTTTGACTTTCATTATATAAAGATATTAATTTAATTATAGAATAAAATTCTAAAAAATCATAATATTTTTATTTATCTAAAATAATTAAATATAATTATTGATCATTATTGTATTTCTATTTGTGTTTTAAAAAATGATATAAATTATTTGTATATTAGTTTAATGTGAAGAGTTTCGGCATTGCATATGTACATAAGGTGATGATTATATCAATAAAATTTTAAATTAAATAATTATAATGAAATATATTTATTCATATTTTATATAACCATTAATAAATAAACATAACCTATGTTTATCAATATGATAAAATTATAGATATATTAAAACAAAGTGGGTGATATTTTCTTTTTATTCATCACTGAAAATCATATTAAGGACATTACCAAAGGATATTGGTAAGAAATTTATAGATTTTCAATTTAGGGATGGTTATGTTCAATAAATGTAGATCTAATAAAATAAAAACATGTTATAGGGATATTGTTTGGCCTTATCAAAAGTTTTTAACTAAGTTTTACCAATTTTACCATTATTGAAGAGACGAATATTTAATATGGTTACCACTTTGGGCCTCACTAATGATGTGTGGTGCACAGGTGGTGAGGATACACATATACCTCGATACCCATAACAACATGTTTTCATCACATAGGGCATTGGAGAATAGGAAGCTACTGTGGAGTTTGTCACTAAGTTCTTGAGTTCGAGTCCTCGATATTGCAACACCTGAGATGCCGGAATAAATCACTCATGGAACCCTCTACCCTGTTGGGAACTAGACGAAAAGCCTAGGTGTTACTACACGTGGGCCTATGGTTGGGGAAGTAAATAAAGGAACTTGGTGGTGGGTGATGTCCCACCTATACCATGTAACCCCATGGGCCTAAAAACCTATTTTAAGTTATTCCCTTGGGGCATGAGTGAGTTGGTTGCAGATGTGGAGTGTCACCAAGGTTATGGGTTTGAGTCCTCACTAAGTAGATGCCTAAAATGCCAAAATAAATCACTCAGAGATCCCTCTACCCCATTGCGAACTAGCCCAAAATCCCAACTTCTCTTACACTTGGGATTATGGTTGGGGAAGTAAATAAATAATCTCGTTGTTAGGTGATGGTCTACCTATACCTTGTAACCCCATGGGCTTAAAAAATCCAGTGTACTTTTTTCCCACAAGGAATGGGTGAGTTGGTTGTTGCTATGGAGTATATCAATGAGGTTTCGGGTTTGAGTTCTCGTTATTAAAACTCCTAGGATTTATAAATATATCACTTGTGGACCCCTTTAACCCCATTGAGAACTGGCCTAAAATCCCAGGTGTTGTTACACTTGGGCCTATTGTTGGGAAAGTACATAAAGGAACTTCGTGGTGGGTGATTGCCTACCTAAACCAAGTAACCCTCTGTGCCTAAAAATCCGGTGTACTTTTTTTCTGACCGGGGGTTGAGTAAGTGGTACCATGTAAGGTGGTCACTCCTTGCAAAAGGAACTGGTGCAGGTTCGAATCCTACCACTCTCGAACTTAGTTGGGGTCGTAAAGCACGCAGGTGATGGTTTATCCTTAGTACAATCATGGTGTAATGGCCACCTATACATCGTTACCCAATAGCACATTTGAGAATAATTCATTTATGAGATATGGAAAGAGTGGGGGGATTTATCTTCAAACTTGGTGATAGATAATCTACCAGATCTTGGTTTAGTGTTTTATATTTTCCATGGAATCATTTAATACCAATTGGGAATTTTCTTTCAAGGATGATCTTCCCTTATAGTAGGGTCTAGAGAAGATCTCAACTGACCAGGATCCTTCTTCTTTGAGTAATATGGGTGTATCCTTCACATATGGCTTATCTAGTTCTTCAGATTTGATCAAGGAGGGTTCATCAACATCCTCCAACATTAATAGACTTTAGAATGGTGGGTTTTCAGTAGTGGATGACCCAGATTATCTGCAATAGTGTACTATTCTCTACAAGTATTCGATCTTGGGTCGTGTTATATATTCAATGGGAGATAGACCTTGTCCATATGAAAATAATAAGAATGGGGTCTCCCATTACTAAGGATTTAGAAATTGGAGGATTATTACTTTTGGGAGAGAACTCTTTCACATTATTTTGAAATATAGGGAATCATTTAACAAATCTTGGGGTATCGTGAATCGTTAACTCTAGACTGGAATTTTAAGGCTTTCATATTGGGATGTTAAATTCAATCGTTTTAATCTAAAGAAAAATAATGTACATATTTAGGTCAGGATTCATAGTTTGAATTGGATGTATTTTCATCCGAAGATCCATAATGATCTTGTTTCTTGTATTAGTACTCCTATATGATTGGATCAAAGAACTCTTGATGGGGATCTTGCTTTTTTTCTATATTTCTACTTGATGTCAAATTAGAAATCAAACAACTTAATAGCATAACTTTTCTTAATAATTGTAATAAAACTGATGTCAATGTTTAATATGAATTAGTTCCTCCATTTTTTGATGTTGTTAATATTTTTGTACAGTCATTTTTCAATTGTAGAATAATTCAAAAGATGGTTAATGAATCACTCAAAGATTCATAATGGAAGTAATTTGACTGGAATAGAAATAATTGGAGTTATATTGGTGAGAAGGTGGGATTGAATCATGTTGGTCACTCCATCATAGTTCCTCCTAATATTTCATGGAATAATATAGTTTAGGGAGAGTATCAATTTAATCATGAATTTCTTATTCTTTTATTTAATGTTGGTGATGGGGTGTTCAACACTAGTGGGACGACCCTCTCAATGGAACCTAATATGATGTCTAATGTGTAAAAGGAAACTTATGATTTAGTTTTTAGTATGAAAAATGAAATGGATGAATTTAACATGATGTATTAATTATCTCAAATAATTACTACTTTTGTTTTTTCTTTACAAAGAGGTGGGGATTTATATGAGGTTCCCTTGAAGAACTCATCTATAAATCTCAATCCTACATGTGATGATTCAATTCATTCTAACACAGTAGGTTCTGAGGCTCCTGAAGTTCTGGCCCTTTTTTCTTCTCAGGTTCCTAGACTTATGGTCCCTTACAGTTCAAAAAGGATTAATAATGAATTGAGAAATATTTCTAGACACATTTCTTTTACATACTCGAATGCTCCAATAAGTTCAATCCAAGTTGAATTTACCATTGCAGCTATTGAAATTACTATAGTTGAAGCATCCCTCCTATCTGCAAAAGATACATAACCTCTAAATGATTCATGTATCCCTATTTCATTGGATAAAAAACATATTTATCCTGCTACTAGAATCAAGGATTTGGTCTTCATTTCCAAGGATTGCGCTCAGTCATGTCACATTGGAAGTGACACACATAATCGATCTAGAAAGAATTTATCGGTTGATGATAATTCTGGATCTAAAATATCAATCCTACCTTCCATGTTTTCAAGACCAACAAATATTTTTTTCACCCCTAGTTCATAGGATACAACACATTTTGAACCCGTAACTAGGACCACAGACAAGGAAATCAACAAAAAGGATTGTGCACAACCTTGTCTCATTATAAGTGTCACTAATACATGTTCTGAAAAGGATAAATCTAATATAAATGATCTTATCCGTAGCACCCATATTCATAAAATAAAGGTTGTAAGGAATCCAAAATCAGGTAAAAGGAAATAAATGGTAATTAATAAAGGAGGTTCCAACCCCGGTTTCAAGTTCAAATTAAGATTCTATTTTAGAATTGTAATGGTTTGGAAAACTATGACACCAAAAAGTACTTTTTTGTTTTCATTCAGACCCATACAACTATTATTATAGGTTTTTCTAAACCTAAAATAATCTTCTCCTCTAGTATTTCCATCATGTATTTCTTTGGATTCCATTTGATTAACACCACTAGATGTTCAACAGAGACTAAGAGCCTTTAGGTTTTGTCTCATTCTTCCTTGTCTAATATTTCATTGGTTGCATCCAGCGAATAGTATGTCACATGTTTGTACAATTTTCATGGCACTCAACATTTGTGCTCCTTCATTTATGCTTTCAATAAATATCGGTATTATAGAATATTATGGATAGATAATAGTTTTCTCAAATCTATTATCCATTTTTTGTGGATCATTATGGGGGATTTTATTTCCATCTTGAATCCATATAAAAAGATGTGTTCTATTGTAAAGACCCGCAAATTTCAAGGAAATTTTTTTTTCTTAATTTTCTTTGGAATTTTACAAGAGCGCAGCTTCAGACGGCACCTGATTCCGAGGCCCGGTGTGCCCGGAATCAATTTCCGAAGTTTGGCTCGGGTACGTTCAGTGAACGGACGAGCGGGTTTTTCTATCTTTTGAACCGGTGCCCGGAATCGAATTCTGAGGGAACCGATGAAATCGCAGTGCCGGTATTTTCTTAGAAACGCCTCTTCCGGAGTTGCGTTTGCTCAGACGTGGTTTTTAAATTTTGCGGCTTTAAGTCAGAAATAAAATCAAGTTTGTGCGACAACTTTATTTTATTTTACTTAAGCTGCTTGGAAGCCACTTGAAGCCACTTAAAGGCGGCTTGAACTGAGTTGAACTGGATAGGATGCTATCCAGAAATTTCCTACCCCCTTGGTAGGATATTTGAGAGGCAGGGCCCGCACGAGCCCCGCCGTTTCTTTCGCTAAGTAACGCACCCGTGAAAACCCGTCAAAGTAACTGAAAAGTCAACCGACGCGTTTTCTTTAATTCTTAACAGACCATTTAATTGGGCGGTTTATTTCGTGAATTAAATGGGCTGTTTCTTTCGTGAATTAATTGGGCTGTTTCGCTCGTTGAATTAATTCAATGAACTGATGGGTCGTTACTTACGCTTTTGCGTTTGTTGGCATGTTTATAAAATAAGACCAACCTAAAAATCCTTTGAAAGGATTTGAGAGAATCTTGTTTCTTCGGCTCCCCGCGAAGAACGCGAAGAACGCGAAGAACGCGAAGAACGCGAAGAACGCGAAGAACGCCGGCGACCGGAATTCGACGACGCACACCGAGATCTGCGACGTCGACGAGCTTTACCCGCGACGTTCTTCGGCGACGCCTCTTCTTCCGCAGCCGATCCTCGTTCGGCAACTAAGGTAAGAACCGAATCGTTAATTCTCCCTTTTTAAATTCATGGCAACGGATTTAATTAATTAAATCCGTTTGTTCTTGATCCGGAGTTTGGCGACGCGACGCCGGATACCGCGACGATGCAACGATTCCCCCTTCTTCCGCGACGAGCGATTCAGCGACGACCTCTCGTCCGGCGACGACGACAAGTAGGGGTTTATTTCCTTGATGATTCATTCCCGTGTTCTTATTTTTTTTAAAATAAAGAACCGGCATGAATAATTTCAATTAAATAAAAATTGAAATGCCGTTTAAAAGAAAAGGAGTGATCAATTTTTATCTTTGATTAAAAATTGTTGTAGCCTTTCCTCCCGTTGATTATGACTAACGCGGAGGGTGCGGGTCTAACGAACAAGACCCGGCAACCCTCCGCCGATCTCTTTTGTTGTGCGGATATGGCGGACGACGACGAACCGCGCGGCAGGGGCGATCCGTTGATCCCGCAGTGAAGATCGGCCCCCGGGAGGAGCATCGGCGCAGACGGGAGGCAAAACGGGCCACCGGAGCAACTCCGGCGGCCCGCGGAAGGGGGCGGCGGCGCCCGGCGCGCCGCCGGAGGAGTCCGCCGCGGCCGAGCCGCGGCGGCGGCGAACCGCCGGACCGCGTCCGCGGTCCGGCCATCCAGCACGCGGCCCGTGCGGGCCGCGTTTCTCCAAAGCCGCGGGTTTGACCCGCGGCAGCTCACTCGGCCGCTCGGCCGAGGCCGAGCCGGCCGGTCCGGTCGGCCGAGCCGCGCCCAGGCCGGACCGGACCCGGCCTAGCCGGGTCGGGCCGGGTCGGGCCGACCCGGTTCGGCCGGGTCGCCCCGGGCCCAGAACCCCCGTTTCGGGCCTTCTTCGGTCTTTCGCCCATATCTTGGGCCTGGGACCTCCGATTGACGAACCGTCAGCGGCTACGCGATCCTTGGATCGAGACGGTCGTTTCGGTATATTATACTCAAGGTTTAGGAAGACTTTGGGTTCGGCCGGGTTGGTTCGTACACGAAACCAACCGGGCCCTCGGAGCGGAAACGCTCATAACTTGAGCTATGGACGTCCGAACGACGTACCGTCAGCTGTGGTAGTTTCCTCTAAGTGAGACGGAACTTTTGGCATACTCCGCCCGAGGATCGGATACAGGCGGAGTACGGTCGGGTCGGTTTTGCCCTAAAAACCAACCGGGCCCCTGGGACGAAAATGCCAATAACTCTCAGACCGGGCGTCCGATTGACGCGCCGTCTGTCGCGTTGAGATCCTGTTGTCGATACGGAACTTTTGGATACATCAACTTCGGACTACGTGTCAGTTGATGTATCAGCCTCTCGGCTCGTGGAGCGGACCCTCCTAAACGAGCTCGCTAAGTGCGGGAACCCTAGCGCTGGCTGTGACTTCGACGAAAGAGCAGAGATCCTCCGTGGACTGCGACGACGGCAGAGCAGAGATCCTCCGTGGACTGCGACGACGGCAGAGCAGAGATCCTCAGTGGACTGTGACGACGGCAGAGCAGAGATCCTTCGTGGACTGCGGCGACGACTGTGCAGAGATCCTCAGTGGACTGCGTCGACTACTGCACTCAGCGATCCCACGTGGATCAGTGCTACAGGTTCTGTGTGAGCCCGATCCTATGTGGGTCCTTACTACCGGTTCTGTGTGAGCCACTGCCTACAGGTTCTGTGTGAGCCCGATCCTGTGTGGGTCTTTTGCGGGGGTTAGTACCTATCGATCCTTTGTGGGTCCGATGACTTAGATGGATCAGTGATCATCTTTGACGTCATCTGAAAAAGTATACCTGGTTGAGCTGAATCTTATGTTACTCTCCTTTGTGGATTGTGTTGAACTATCCTATGTGGATTTACTATTTACTCTCCTTGTGGATTTGAGTCTTGCTTTCCTTTGTGGATTGAGTTGTTCTTGAGCTCGTGAGCAGAGCTAGAATTGGGAACTTAGGTATATGTATGGGCATATACCTAAGTCGAGTCAGATGTTACTTCGTGATTGCATCTTTCTTTTGTGCTATATCCTTTGTGGATTTCGGGAGACCTTCGGGGGTCTCGGGGTCCTTACTGAGTAGCTTGTACTCACCCCTGCACGGGCTATGCCCTCACCTTGTTGTGTTGGTTGCAGACGACGGACAGCACTGATCGCGGTTGGGGCGTGGAGCAGGACGGTACCTGGAGGTGGACCACTGGGCGGGACGTGCTCGGAGCGGACGTGGGACCCGAGGAGCCGGGAGGCTATCTGTACCCACCCTTCAGGTGGGATTGCCAGTGGACGACACGAGGCCGCCGTCTTTTCTTCAGTTGCTGTACTTTACTTTTCAGTTGTACTTTACAGTTGGGCTTGTATTTCCGGCCCCCTTTACTTTTCTGCACTTTACTTTCCGCTTGCTGACTCTGTGTGGTTGTTACTTATAAAGGCAATGCCTTCCCTGTTTACTGGGATTTTACGCCTTGGTGCTAGTCGCCAGCCCCTGGCCTATGGAAGGCGGGCTTGGGGTAGTCACGGCACGGGCCCCGAGGACGGGTCGTGACAAATTGGTATCAGAGGTGGTCGGTTCTACCGCAAACTCTGATCGTCCTTTCTTTCTATATGAAGCAATAGTGTTTAGTGTATTGAGTGTGGTTATCAGTTCAGGGAGCCCAGTGTTGGTGCAGCGGCCGACGTATCCGTACACCAGGACCCTGACTCCTGATTTCCGACTTAATGCATGAAAACATTGATTGCGTGTGTGTTTCAAGTTTTCTTTGTGATTACTTGTGTCAGCTCACCGGGTATACTGATCTGCTTTATGAAAGTCTCAAGTTTTCCTTGTGATTACTTGTGCCAGCTCGCCAGGTATACTGTTCTGACTGTGGTGCTCTTGTTCTCCTTTTCAGGATGGCCCCGCGACGACAGCCAGCTAGGGTTCCGAGTGTAGGGCGCGACGGCAGCCCACCGAGCGACGAGGCCTCGGTGTAGGGCCCTTTGCCAGCAGTGGCACCGGCGGTAGCCTTACCCGCCGAGCCACCGATGCTTCCAGTACCAGACGCTGACGATGCACGTCGCCTCAGGGCACTGCATGAGTTTCAGAGCCAGCGACCGCCCAGGTTTCGCGGTGAGGCGGACCCCCAGGCCGCCGAGGACTGGCTAGAGGCGGTGGTACGGATCTTCAGGCTAGTGAGGACACCAGCGGATCTCATGGTGATTCTCGCAGCGAGCCTCCTGCAGGCGGCGGCAGGACGATGGTGGGGCCTGATGCTCCAGGTTCACGATGAGGCATCCTTGCTCTGGGCGGACTTCGAGAGCCTCTTCCGCTCTGAGTTCGTCCCGGCCACCCTCCGAGCGGTGCGCATCCAGGAGCTTCTCCAGCTGCGCCAGGGCAGCATGACGGTCGCTCAGTACGCGGCGAGGTTCACGGACCTATCTCGCTACTCGACCGACATGGTACGGGACCCCTTCTTTCGGGCCCGGACCTTCGAGCAGGGCTTGCGACAGGAGATTCGGGCGTCGCTGATCTCCCTCAGCATTCCGACCCAGGCGGGAGTGCTGGAGCGAGCCCTCCTGATCGAGAGATTCCTGGAAGAGCCTTCTTCAGCGGCGAGACCTAGCGCAGGGCGGCAGGTAGCTGAGTCTTCGGCACCAGGTAGCCGACGGATGACTCTCGGGTCCAGGCAGACCAGACCCCCACGCAGACGGCCTCAGGACACCGGCTCAGCAGTACGGGGCACACAGCGGAGTGCCAGCCTTCCGAGAGGCAGGTTGTGCTACTCTTGCGGCGGGCAGGGTCACATGGCTCTTGATTGCCCGACTCGCCGACCAGAGGAGCAGCAGACGGTGGAGGAGCCACCCAGGCAGAGGCAGAGGGTCGACCGTGGCGGTCCGCAGGGAGGAGGCGGACGAGGCAGAGGAGCTGGCCGAGCAGCGGGTGGTGGGCGACGCTTCCAGGCTCTACCCCCACCACCACCAGGAGGGCCACCTCGACCACATGGAGCTGGCGGGCAGGGACAGGCCCAGCTCCAGGCAGTGGAGGCCTACGACCCCGACTTGCCAGAGATGATTCGAGGTACGATCTGTGTCTATTCCACCCTTGCTGCAGTACTTATAGACACAGGAGCGAGTCACTCTTTCATAGCCTCTGCCCTTGTTCGGAGCTCGGAGATTCCGACTGAGCCGTTGGCTCGATCCTTACGGCTAGAGACTCCTACGGGAGCAGACTCGACGATTACGCACTGGTGCCGGCAGTGTGAGCTTACTCTAGGAGGCGAGAGCTTCGGCTGGGATCTCCTTGTAGCGGCGTCGAGGCCTTACGACGTCATCTTGGGCATGGATTGGCTATCCACGGTTCATGCCCAGATCGACTGTTTTAGGCGCAAGGTGCGATGTGTTCGTACCGACGGGAGCAGGTTTACCTTCACCGGCGAGAAGGGAACCTTTGCAGCACAGGATGGACTTCCGCGGAGGAGAGTGCAGCCCATCTCTCATCAGTTGGCTAGCCTCATCCTAGGAGCAGTGGACGTGCGGAGTCCAGCTTTTCCTGCTGTGGTGGACCAGTACGTAGACGTCTTTCCCGACGACGTTCCAGGGCTACCTCCTCGTAGAGAGGTAGACTTTTACATCGACTTGTACCCCGGGACAGCCCCGATATCTACTCCAGCATATCGGATGGCCCCCGCCGAGCTTCGGGAGCTGCGGGTATAGTTGGAGGACTTGCAGAGCAAGGGGTTTATCCGACCCAGTGTTTCACCCTGGGCTTCCCCGATTTTGTTCGCCAAGAAGGCGGACGGGAGCTTGCGACTATGTGTCGACTATCGTCGCCTGAATCAGGTGACGGTGAGGAACAAGTATCTGCTTCCACGGATTGATGACCTCTTCGATCAGCTCAAGGGAGCGCGGTGGTTCTCGAAGATAGACCTCCGGTCAGGCTATCATCAGCTCAGAGTTCGAGACGAGGACGTACAGAAGACGGACTTCAGGTGTCGGTATGGCCATTATGAGTTCTTGGTTATGCCGTTCGGCGTAACCAATGCTCCAGCAGTGTTCATGAGCCTCATGAACAGGATCTTCCAGCCATACCTCGACCGTTTTGTCGTGGTCTTCATTGACGACATTTTGGTATACTCGACGACTGAGGAGGAGCATGACTACCACCTGCGAGTTGTGCTAGACACACTCCGAGAGCACCAGCTTTATGGCAAGCTCTCAAAATGCCAGTTCTGGTTACGTGAGGTCCATTTCTTGGGACACGTCATCTCTGAGGCGGGAGTTGCAGTGGATCCCGCGAAGATCGAGGCAGTGCTAGCTTGGGAGCCACCCAAGAGCGTGACAGAGGTGCGGAGCTTCTTGGGCCTAGCCGGATACTATCGGAGATTCGTGCCAGACTTCTCCAGAGTTGCGGCACCACTCTCAGCGTTGACGAAGAAGGGGAAACCCTTCGTGTGGTCAGACAGATGTCAGCAGAGCTTCCAGGAGCTGAGGCAGAGGTTGACCAGCGCACCTATCTTGAGGTTGCCTGAGGAGGGAGTTGGATACGTAGTTTACTGCGACGCATCAGGGACTGGACTCGGGTGCGTCCTGATGCAGGAGCGGGCCGTGATCGCCTACGGATCACGTCAGTTGAGGCCGCATGAGCAGAACTACGCCACTCATGACCTGGAGTTAGCAGCAGTGGTCTTCGCTCTGAAGACTTGGCGGCACTATCTGATGGGCGAGTGCTTCACTGTCTTTTCTGACCACCAGAGTCTCAGGTATATCTTCTCTCAGATGGACCTGAACCTGAGACAGCGGAGATGGCTTGAGTTCCTCCAGGACTATGACTTTGAGATAGTCTATACTCCTGGGAAGGGGAACGTGGTAGCCGATGCCCTCAGCAGGAGGACGGGCATTCAGCTACTTGAGGAGGCGACGGAGCAGCTAGCCTCCTTGCAGATATCCTTCGTGGATAGAGACGGAGCAGCCTTTCTTCAGTCTCTCACAGTCTCTCCTCCACTTCTACAGCGGGTCAGAGAGGCCCAGCGTGAGGACGCTGACTGTGAGACCCGGCGTGCACTGATATCCTCAGGTCAGGCGCCTGATGGCTTCTCCCTTGGAGCAGAGCACGACATCCTTTTCAGAGGACGTACCTTCGTACCAGTCGCTTTGCGACAGGAGGTGCTGAGAGAGTTTCACACTTCTCCCTTGGCGGTGCATCCCGGAGTGGCAAAGATGTACCAGGATCTCAGATGACAGCACTGGTGGCCGGGCATGAAGAAAGTTGTGGCAGGGTTCGTTTCGCGATGCCTCACCTACCAGCAGGTGAAGGCAGAGCATCAGGTACCAGCAGGTTTGGTACAGCCCTTGGAGGTCCCGGAGTGGAAGTGGGACGACATATCTATGGACTTCGTGACTGGACTTCCACGCACTTCCAGAGGTCACGACTCCATTTGGGTGATTGTCGACCGACTCACCAAGTCGGCACACTTCTTACCCATCAGAGAGCAGGGCTCAGTGGAGAGCTTGGGACGTCTTTACGTCCAGGAGATCGTACGGCTTCACGGTGTGCCATCGTCTATCGTCTCCGATCGAGATGCTCGTTTCACTTCCCGGCTTTGGAAGGGGTTGCAGGAGGCGTTCGGGACGCGGCTCCATCTGAGCACAGCCTTCCACCCTCAGACGGATGGTCAGACGGAGAGGACCATACAGACACTCGAGGACATGCTCCGTGCATGTGTTCTCGACTTTGGTCGCAGCTGGGAGGACCACCTACCCTTGGTGGAGTTCGCGTACAACAACAGCTACCCCTCCACCATCGGGATGGCACCATACGAGGCGTTGTACGGCAGACCCTGCAGATCACCGTTGTGCTGGACAGACCCTGGGGAGTCAGCACTCGTGGGACCAGAGATGGTCCGAGCCACGACAGAGAAGGTCCAGATCATCCAGGAGAGGATGAGGACAGCTCAGAGCCGGCAGAAGTCATATGCTGACAAGAGGCGGAGGCCACTGGAGTTCGAGGATGGCGACCACGTCTTTTTGCGTGTCTCACCTCGACGTGGTTTACGGAGATTTGGCCGAGGCGGCAAGTTGTCTCCACGCTTCATCGGGCCTTTCCAGGTCCTCAGCAGGATAGGAGAGGTGGCTTATCGCCTGACTCTACCACCTCAGTTGCACCGGGTGCACGACGTCTTTCACGTGTCTCAGCTGAGGAGATACGTGCACGACCCGACGCACATCATCGACTTTGGGGAGCTGGACGTGGACGATGGGGCGACTTTTGCGGAGGTCCCAGTGGAGATCGAGGATCGACAGGAGCGGGTCCTACGTGGGCGGTCGATTCCTCTTGTGCGCATCAGATGGCAGCACGAGAACCTCCAGCAGAGCACTTGGGAGCGGGAGGCTCAGATGCGTGCTCAGTACCCCCATTTGTTCCCCTAGTTTTTGATGTATCTTTACGGGGACGTAAAGCCCTGAGGTGGGAGTAATGTAAAGACCCGCAAATTTCAAGGAAATTTTTTTTCTTAATTTTCTTTGGAATTTTACAAGAGCGCAGCTTCAGACGGCACCTGATTCCGAGGCCCGGTGTGCCCGGAATCAATTTCCGAAGTTTGGCTCGGGTACGTTCAGTGAACGGACGAGCGGGTTTTTCTATCTTTTGAACCGGTG
Organism: Viscum album; assembly: GCA_963277665.1. Lineage (NCBI taxonomy): Eukaryota > Viridiplantae > Streptophyta > Magnoliopsida > Santalales > Viscaceae > Viscum > Viscum album. Next base: position 318,477,186 of record OY728148.1, read on the forward strand.
CCCGGAATCGAATTCTGAGGGCACCGATGAAATCGCAGCGCCGGTATTTTCTTAGAAACGCCTCTTCCGGAGTTGCGTTTGCTCAGACGTGGTTTTTAAATTTTGCGGCTTTAAGTCAGAAATAAAATCAAGTTTGTGCGACAACTTTATTTTATTTTACTTAAGCTGCTTGGAAGCCACTTGAAGCCACTTAAAGGCGGCTTTAACTGAGTTGAACTGGATAGGATGCTATCCAGAAATATCCTACCCCCTTGGTAGGATATTTGAGAGGCAGGGCCCGCACGAGCCCCGCCGTTTCTTTCGCTAAGTAACGCACCCGCGAAAACCCGTCAAAGTAACTGAAAAGTCAACCGACGCGTTTTCTTTAATTCTTAACAGACCATTTAATTGGGCGGTTTATTTCGTGAATTAAATGGGCTGTTTCTTTCGTGAATTAATTGGGCTGTTTCGCTCGTTGAATTAATTCAACGAACTGATGGGTCGTTACTTACGCTTTTGCGTTTGTTGGCATGTTTATAAAATAAGACCAACCTAAAAATCCTTTGAAAGGATTTGAGAGAATCTTGTTTCTTCGGCTCCCCGCGAAGAACGCGAAGAACGCGAAGAACGCGAAGAACGCGAAGAACGCCGGCGACCGGAATTCGACGACGCACACCGAGATCTGCGACGTCGACGAGCTTTACCCGCGACGTTCTTCGGCGACGCCTCTTCTTCCGCAGCCGATCCTCGTTCGGCAACTAAGGTAAGAACCGAATCGTTAATTCTCCCTTTTTAAATTCATGGCAACAGATTTAATTAATTAAATCCGTTTGTTCTTGATCCGGAGTTTGGCGACGCGACGCCGGATACCGCGACGACGCAACGATTCCCCCTTCTTCCGCGACGAGCGATTCAGCGACGACCTCTCGTCCGGCGACGACGACAAGTAGGGGTTTATTTCCTTGTTGATTCATTCCCGTGTTCTTATTTTTTTTAAAATAAAGAACCGGCATGAATAATTTCAATTAAATAAAAATTGAAATGTCGTTTAAAAGAAAAGGAGTGAACAATTTTTATCTTTGATTAAAAATTGTTGTAGCCTTTCCTCCCGTTGATTATGACTAACGCGGAGGGTGCGGGTCTAACGAACAAGACCCGGCAACCCTCCGCCGATCTCTTTTGTTGTGCGGATATGGCGGACGACGACGAACCGCGCGGCAGGGGCGATCCGTTGATCCCGCAGTGAAGATCGGCCCCCGGGAGGAGCATCGGCGCAGACGGGAGGCAAAACGGGCCACCGGAGAAACTCCGGCGGCCCGCGGAAGGGGGCGGCGGCGCCCGGCGCGCCGCCGGAGGAGTCCGCCGCGGCCGAGCCGCGGCGGCGGCGAACCGCCGGACCGCGTCCGCGGTCCGGCCATCCAGCACGCGGCCCGTGCGGGCCGCGTTTCTCCAAAGCCGCGGGTTTGACCCGCGGCGGCTCACTCGGCCGCCCGGCCGAGGCCGAGCCGGCCGGTCCGGTCGGCCGGGCCACGCCCAGGCCGGACCGGACCCGGCCTAGCCGGGTCGGGCCGGGTCGGGCCGACCCGGTTCGGCCGGGTCGCCCCGGGCCCAGAACCCCCGTTTCGGGCCTTCTTCGGTCTTTCGCCCATATCTTGGGCCTGGGACCTCCGATTGACGAACCGTCAGCGGCTACGCGATCCTTGGATCGAGACGGTCGTTTCGGTATATTATACTCAAGGTTTCGGAAGACTTTGGGTTCGGCCGGGTTGGTTCGTACACGAAACCAACCGGGCCCTCGGAGCGGAAACGCTCATAACTTGAGCTATGGACGTCCGAACGACGTACCGTCAGCTGTGGTAGTTTCCTCTAAGTGAGACGGAACTTTTGGCATACTCCGCCCGAGGATCGGATACAGGCGGAGTACGGTCGGGTCGGTTTTGCCCTAAAAACCAACCGGGCCCCTGGGACGAAAATGCCAATAACTCTCAGACCGGGCGTCCGATTGACGCGCCGTCTGTCGCGTTGAGATCCTGTTGTCGATACGGAACTTTTGGATACATCAACTTCGGACTACGTGTCAGTTGATGTATCAGCCTCTCGGCTCGTGGAGCGGACCCTCCTAAACGAGCTCGCTAAGTGCGGGAACCCTAGCGCTGGCTGTGACTTCGACGACAGAGCAGAGATCCTCCATGGACTGCGACGACGGCAGAGCAGAGATCCTCCGTGGACTGCGACGACGGCAGAGCAGAGATCCTCAGTGGACTGCGACGACGGCAGAGCAGAGATCCTTCGTGGACTGCGGCGACGACTGTGCAGAGATCCTCAGTGGACTGCGTCGACTACTGCACTCAGCGATCCCACGTGGATCAGTGCTACAGGTTCTGTGTGAGCCCGATCCTATGTGGGTCCTTACTACCGGTTCTGTGTGAGCCACTGCCTACAGGTTCTGTGTGAGCCTGATCCTGTGTGGGTCTTTTGCGGGGGTTAGTACCTATCGATCCTTTGTGGGTCCGACGACTTAGATGGATCAGTGATCATCTTTGACGTCATCTGAAAAAGTATACCTGGTTGAGCTGAATCTTATGTTACTCTCCTTTGTGGATTGTGTTGAACTATCCTATGTGGATTTACTATTTACTCTCCTTGTGGATTTGAGTCTTGCTTTCCTTTGTGGATTGAGTTGTTCTTGAGCTCATGAGCAGAGCTAGAATTGGGAACTTAGGTATATGTATGGGCATATACCTAAGTCGAGTCAGATGTTACTTCGTGATTGCATCTTTCTTTTGTGCTATATCCTTTGTGGATTTCGGGAGACCTTCGGGGGTCTCGGGGTCCTTACTGAGTAGCTTGTACTCACCCCTGCACGGGCTATGCCCACACCTTGTTGTGTTGGTTGCAGACGACGGACAGCACTGATCGCGGTTGGGGCGTGGAGCAGGACGGTACCTGGAGGTGGACCACTGGGCGGGACGTGCTCGGAGCGGACGTGGGACCCGAGGAGCCGGGAGGCTATCTGTACCCACCCTTCAGGTGGGATTGCCAGTGGACGACACGAGGCCGCCGTCTTTTCTTCAGTTGCTGTACTTTACTTTTCAGTTGTACTTTACAGTTGGGCTTGTATTTCCGGCCCCCTTTACTTTTCTGCACTTTACTTTCCGCTTGCTGACTCTGTGTGGTTGTTACTTATAAAGGCAATGCCTTCCCTGTTTACTGGGATTTTACGCCTTGGTGCTAGTCGCCAGCCCCTGGCCTATGGAAGGCGGGCTTGGGGTAGTCACGGCACGGGCCCCGAGGACGGGTCGTGACAGCTATGACCAACTCTATGGCCTACAGATAATTTAAATATTTTTTTGATAATAATTGGATGATTGAGGTTAATATTTTTGGGGAAAAGTATACTTGGTATAGGAGATATTTAAATAGGTTTTATTCCAATATAATTAATATAGCCTTTGTAAATGAAGCCTCATTGGGTTTTTTAGATTCCATTTCTTGCCCAATTCTTAAAAGACTCAACTCTGATCAACATCCTATTTTGGTTGATCTTGTTGGTAAATATTCCAAAACTCATCTTCCCTTCAGGTTTACAAAATATTAGGTGAACCTCCATGGTTGGTAGGATATTGTTCAATATGATTGGAACTTGGATAATTACAAAGATTATGCCTATTCTTGTGTTCTCAAATTTAAATTACTCAAGAAACATTTGAAAATTTGGAGTAAAAAGTATTTCAGTTCTATTGACTCTAATATTTTATCCCTTGAGATTTCACTTCATCGTGATCAAGAGAACAATACTGAAAATGATTTCTCAAATGAAATCATGGATGAAGCTAAGATGACCTCCAAGCTTAATAAACTTCTCAAACTCAAATAAAATTTTCAAATAGATGCTTTTAAGGCTAATTGGTTGAGGGATAGTGATAGAAATTGTCAATTATTTAATTCAAATTATAAAATCAAGAGGGTGTGTAGGCCACTTTCCTTGATTAAAGATGGTGATGATTTTCATTGATAATAGGTGGGATCACTCATAGCATATTGTTTCTTATTTCAAAAATCACGTTAATGTAACATCCTACCTTATTGATCATATATAGATTATTATTCTATGGCGTGTTAATCAAGAAAAGAATTCCAAGCTCATCACTATTCCCATGGATTTTGAAATCAAGGAGGTGGATTTTAGCCTCAAACATGGAAGTTCTCCCAACCCAGATGGTTTTGGTAATTTATTTTTCCAAACTTTTTTGAATATTTTTCATCATGATGTTTGCAGGTTGGTTGTTCATTTCTTCAAAGGGGACCTCATCCTCAAGGAATGAATTCTTAGTTTCTTAACCTTATCTCCAAAGTGGATAATTCTATTGAGATTCATATTTTGTGGTCGGTTTCTCTGGTAAATACCATCTTCATGATTATTATAAAATTCATTGCTAAAAATATTTCAACTATTTTTTGAAAAATTATGTCTCGAAATAAGTTTTGCTTTATTAAGGGAAAATAAATTCAAGATTTTCTCATCATTTCCTCAGAATGTGTTAATATTCTTATGAAACCCACCAGTTGTGGAAATATTTCTCTTTATCATGATGTTAGGAAATATTTTGATATGATGGACTGGATGTAACACCCCAAGCTTCCATGGTACGCTCCTCTTTGAATAATAGAGCAGTGTTTGTTGTACGCAACCTCGAGTTCTAACACACTGCGACCAATAAAAGTAGTAGTTATGAATAGAAATACACACTTTTTGTAATTATATAAATTTTATTTTTCAAAATGGACTTTATTTTTGGATTCAGAATATCAATTATAGGTTAGGGTTAATTTTTGGTGTTGTTCTGAAAAACATTGATTTTTGATAAATAGTGAAACTACTAAGTGGTAGTTTAAAAACTATTTTTTCATGTATATGAAACATTACCACTTCTGTGTTTTGAATTTAAAAAATCCGACATACATGGTTTTCATTATGAATTGAAATGTGGTTCAATGGGATTAAAATAATTTTTGGTGAATAGTAACTTTTAAGTTCTGTTAATCGCGATTAAAGGCAATTAGTGAAAGTTAAGGTAAAAATGATATTATAAAAATATGAAAATATCTTGAAACTTATTTTAACCTGATTGTATGAGTCATGTCCTACCAATAAAATCCATGGGTCAACTTGGGGACCCCATAGAGCCACATGGGTAAAAAAATGACCTTATTAACTTTTTATTTAAAGTAAAAATAAAATTGTCACAAACATGTGTTGTTTTCCTAAAACAATTATTACATTGGGTTATATAAGTTACATTTTCGACTATAAATATTCATTGGAAAGATAAAACTATTTCATTCATCATTATATTTTTTATATAATTTTTAGACAACAAATAAATTAAAATATTAATGACACCATGATGATCCAACAATTACCTCATTAATTAACGATTTAAATAAAATGAAAATATAATGTAAAATATAATACTTACACTTGTCAAAAACCTTTGTTATGGGTATATTTAGAACCCTTATCACCTTATACTCTAAATATATAATTGTGGGACCTTTTAAATCTGAAAAGTACTTCATAATAATGTAACATTTCAGTACTTTCCCAGAGTTCCCCTCCTCTCCTCTTTTAAAAGGCCCCCACCTCTACCACCTTCTTCACACCATCAAGCCATTTGTCTTGGCCTACCTCTACTCAAATATTCTATCAAATTCCCTCTATTACTCTTAGAATACTCACTTTGGGAAGAAGTCTTCCCAAGGAAGCCTTTGGCTCAAATCAAAAAGAGTTACCCGATTTTAAGGTAATGTCTTCTCTTATGTTCATTAGTTTTATTTTGCTTCTCAAACCCCTTATACTCTATTTATTACTTTATTTTGTAAAAAACCAGTATATTCAATATAATATTATGTTTTTATGAGAATGATTTTATTTACACTTACACACACCTTCGTCTAATTGTTAATGAACATACTCTTTCCGTGGGTGGCGAATTACTGCCTCACGAAACGATGTTTGTTCAATCTTCTTTTAACACCTTTCATGGTGGCCATTAAGATGTCACTATTTGTATATATGATATATATATTATTTTTATGATTTCTTTATGCTTCTTTATTTTTCATTTATGTCATACCTTTATGGTTTCCATTTTGGGTAAACACGATATTTTCATTTTAGGAATTGCGGACTACCACCCACTCAAAGTGAATTGAATCGTTAATGCCATATGTGGGATGTGTAAAGGATGGAGTAAATGATATTATATATGAAATTATAATGTAATTATAATATACCTTTATATCATTATTACTTCATTCCATTAAATATTAATTAGAAATGGATGTAGCGTTCATGCGTACGTACGGCTTACCATCTCCATGAACTCTACATTTCATTTCTTACCTCTAAATGTTATGTAATATTATAAATGAATATATATACTGGATATATATGAAATATATGATATCTACATAATGAATATATTTCTGGATATAATTAATATTTTACCACATGAACAACTTGTAATTATAATAGGTTTATTTTTGACTCAAGTACCAAAGATCGACAAAACGACCGTTATTAACTTAAATAATTACATAATCTTAATTACATGGTAATAAGTGATATAAAAGGAATAATCTACTTGAAAAATTTTCTTCAGGAAGTATAAATTAACTCTAGTTTATTATTCAGGAGGTTAAAGAACGATCAAGTCAAGTCGGACATGAGGTAAGGGAACTTCTTAATCTAATTTCCGTTATTTGGGTTAATCTCCTTCTTTCAAATTATTCCATGATATTATTATGTCCTATCTTGTATTTGTACTTTATTTATGTGTATTTGTGTTGAATAAACATAATATATCTATTTTATTTAAAAAATGATCTTTGTAAGGGACTCTGTCTCAATCTCCATTCATTGAGGCATATTTTGTTTTATACACAAATTTATTTTATACGGTGTATAAACCCCTTTGACTTTTACGTTTATTCAAAATTAATCTTTTTATACGATGCGTTTTACTAAACAGAAAAAAGTAATGTTTTTCTTGTCATATGTACACGGCAACAACGACTTCTCCACCGCCGTGACCATTATTTTAGTTTCGGCTTCCTCTATAATCCATAACTTTTTTTTAAATGAAAAATAAATACCATGTTTTAATTTTCATTTATTTTGGTATTGAAAATGGTTTTGATAATGTTTTTTTATATCAATGTGTTTTATTTATATCTTGTGATTGAAATGTGGAAATGTTATGTTCCTTTTATGCATAATTTATGTGTTACGATTATGTTATGGTTTATGATATGTTTAAACCTGTTCATATAAGGAATGCATTGGACATAATAAGTGATGGGTGGAACCCGCTATAGCTCCTCGATGCATCGGGAGGTCTCATGAGATAAACTATTGTCTTGGCAAGAGACCTTGAAAAAATCTTATTTGTTGTCTTGGCACGAGGCCTTGGCTACGTTGTTATGATAGTCTGACATTATGCATTCCGTCATTATCAAAGTGGATATTGATGTTTCATGTGATTATTCGACTAGAAGAATATCCATGTGAATAGTTAAATGGAATTATTTCATTTTATTTTTCCATATTATGCTGAATTTCAAGTTTAAAAGGATTTTGATTCAGTTATACATTGCATTAAATGTTTATGTTTATTTATAAAAGTTTCCGCTATATTGTTATCCTTAATGAGCTTCTGAGCTCACCCCTTTCAATGTTTTAATATTTTCCAGAATGTGAAGAAGTATTTTATGAATGACCTGGAGGGATAGTCGGAAGGGAATATTAGTGTGGAATATGGAGACCATGTTATTGTAGTTTTTCACATTATGATGTAATGTAACATTTATAAATGTATCTACTGTTTCCAAGGATACGAAACTAATTGGTCTTCCGAGACTTGATATTTTGTGATCATGCCAATGTTACATTATAATACACCGACTCTGGGTAACTGGGGTTGGGGCGTTAGAGTTGGTATCAAAGGCAGTTTAGTATTAACCTTGGAATCTAGATTTAGATAAACTCTGATTAGATCACATAGCCCTAAGATATAATTTGAGGATTAGTATTGATGAACTTCTAAGAATTTTGGTATTATAGATATTTTGTGAGTTTCCGAGCAATACATCCCTGTCTGGATACGAGCAGGTAGAGGTGGCTCTGGCACAGACGTACCTAGGGGTAAAACCCGAAAACGCCGCTTTAAGCTAGAATCAAACGGGAGCTGGTGCACGACAACGGGCCTTGCTGCACTCTTGGTTACGACACTCCCGGGGGATATGCTTAGGATAACTCTCATTTTCTTTACAAACCATTATGAAGGGTTTATAAGTATATAATTCCTCAACGAAAACATTTTTATGATTATAGTTCAATTTATGTTAAGTGTTTTACAAGTATGGATTTATGTATTTTGATTCATAAACTAATCTAGTTTATGCCATTGTTTAGAAATGGCGCCTAGTGGGAGGAATGGAAACTGTATCAATGCACGCACTCCATGTTGGGATTTCTCTCCTGCTAAAGATAATTATAGTGGAGCTGGAGATACTACTAGTGCTGATCAACTTCTCACCATACTAGGACAACTCAATCAGGTTATGAATAATAACCTTACTCATATGGAGCACCCTGATCCACAATGTGGACGATCAATGTTAGAACACTTCATTAGGAAACAACTACAAAAATTTAATGGGGGTACAAATCCATTAGTATCTGAGCAATGGATAAACTCCTTAGAGAAAATATTCCACGCCTTGGGGAGTAGCGAAAGGGAGAAGGTTTTCATGGCAGTTTCCCACCTCACTGGAGATGCCGATCAGTGGTAGTCACTGATTCAAAACAAAAAGTAAGATGAAGAAGTATCAAGTATGGAATGGAGGGAGTTTAAGTAAATTTTCTTAGAAAAATACTTTCCACATGACCATCGAGCAGATATGGAAAGGAAATTTCTGAGTCTGAGGTAGAAGGAGGATGAGAATGTCACAAAGTATGAGGATAACTTTACAAGGTTATCAAGGCATGCTGCAGATTATATATGTAACCCAAGGAGTAATATTGATCATTTCTTTGATGGGTTAAAACCATTTCTCCACCGACCTTTAGTGTCACTATCTTTATCAACATACGAAGATATAGTCTCATGTGCTATCAAGATAGAAAAGGAATTCTATAAATCATATGACAATAAATTAATGCAAGAAAAGAAGAGAACGGTGGAATAAGAGATAGATAAAGTGAAAAAGGGAAAGAAGTATTTTCCATTATGCGATAATTGTGGGAAGAATCACCCCGATACTTGCCAAAAAAGAATGGGAGTTCGTTATAAATGTGGAGAAAAAGGTCACCAGGATCGTGATTGCAAGGGAAAGAAAGAGGCTATCAATGTTGAATGCTACAATTGTAGGGAAATGGGGCATTATTCAAATTAATGTCTAAAGCGTTAGGGAAACTTACCTCATAAAAGGCCAAGGGATCACAAACAATCTTATGTTGTTTCTACAATTGAAGTGGAATAATTAATGTATTGGTGCTTTTGGACTCAAGGATTATATTCTGGTTATAAGAATAATGTGATATATATAAGGATTTTACTGCAGTAGTTGTTGTTTTCATTAAAGTTTTAATATGATGAAGGTAATCATATTTTTGTATGTGACAATAAGAGAAACTTTACTTTGTTTGAGGAATCTGATGATACAATTGATTTCAAAATTTAGAGTCCTTTTAGAGAAAGTCTGGATGGAGGTATTTTGGATATCTATAAAGGTTGAAATTGATTAAGTTGATCTTTGGATTGTATTGTTTAAGGTTAAAACATTTATAAAGATTATTTTTGGAATATTATAATACTAAAGTTTTAGGAAAAGGACAACCTGGAGGTTGGGGGATAACCCGTCGCGTCGGACAAAGCTGTAGGAATCGAACCCAAAACCATAGTGCGACATGCCTTTATTATTTACCAACAGCCTATAGGAAGTCCCTGGTTATTACAAAATAGTTTTCCTAATCTAAAGGGTATGTGTTAATACTTGGAACCTTATACAATTATGATAAATAGAATATTTTGAGTTCTATTTTATTTTGGAGTGAATGAAGTGTTTGTGGTAAAAATTTATTAAAGAATGAATTTCTACAGGACAAGTAAGTATATTTCCTTACGTTATTAGTAAATCTCCTAAATAAATTCCTCAACATTATGAAAGGTAACATAAAACAAAAACGTTGTCGGATAACTTTTCCAACTAGGGATTCAATGACCGTTTAACCAATCACAACATTGTGATTTTCTTGTGGTTAACATTCTCCTAATCCTGTTTTATAAAACTCTCCATCAGACCTTGATGGTTTTTTTTCTTCCATATCCATATTTTCATATAATCCTAGTATGGGCTATCTCGGGTGACCTTTGTACTTCTCTTTCTTTCTATTGAAGTTATATTTTTATTAACCCTATTTCCGATGTGGGTTTTCAACAAAGGTATTTTCCAATTTCAACCTTTTATTTTCAAAGAACAATTTAAAATTGTGAGGATGCAATTTATTGAAGGAGGGGAGAATGTAACACCCCATGATTCCATATTACACTCCTCTTTTGAATAATAGTGCAGCGTGTGTTGTACGCAACCTCGAGTTTTAACACACTACGACCAATAAAAGTAGCATTTATGAATAGTAATACTCACTTTTTGAAATTATATAAATTTTATATTTCAAAATGGACTTCATTTTTGGATTTGGAATATCAAATATATCTTAGGGTTAATTTTTGGTGTTGTTATGAAAAACATCGATTTTTGATGAATAGTGAAACCACTAAGTGGTAGTTCAAAAACTAATTTTTCGTGTAAATGAAACATTACCACTTATGTGTATTGAATTTCAAAAAAACCGACATACATGGTTGTCCTTAGTATGTAAAATGTGGTTCAATGGGATTAAAATAATTTTTGGTGAATAGTAACTTTTAAGTTCTGTTAATCGCGATTAAAGGTAATTAGTGAAATTTAAGGTAAAAATGATATTATAAAAATATGAAAATTTCTTAAAACTTGTCTTACACTTATTGGATGAGTTTTGGCCGACCAAGACAATCCATGGGTCATCTTGGGGTCCCCATGGAGCCACATGGGTTAAAAATGACATTAATAACTTTTTATTTAAAGTACAAATAAAAATGTCACAAACATGTTTTATTTTACTAAATCAATTATTACATGGGGTTATATAAGTTAACATTTCGACTATAAATATTCATTGGAAATAAAAAAATATTTCCTACATCAAGAAATTTTTTATATAATTTTTAGACATTAAATAAATTAAATTTCTTATGACACCATAATGATGCAGCGATTACCTCGTTAATTAATGATTTAAATAAAATGAAAAGATAATGCACAAACTAAGACTTACACTGGTAAAAAACCTATTGGATGGGTAGCTTTCGAACCCTTATCACCTTATACTTGAAATAAATAAATCTGGGACCTTTGAAATCTGAAAAGTACTTCATAATAATGTAACATTTCATTACATTCCAAAGGTTCCCCTCCTCTCCTCTTATAAAAGGCCACCACCTCTACCACCTTATTCACACCTTCAAGCCATTTGGCTCGGCAAACCTCTGCCCAAATACTCTCTAAAATTCCCACTATTACTCCTAGAAGCCTCAATTTGGGCATAAGTCTTCCCATGGAAGCCTTTGTCTCAAATCAAAAAGAGTTACCCGATTTTAAGGTAATGACTTCTCTTATGTTCTTTTGTTTTATTTTTCTTATCCAACCCCTTAAACTTTTTTTATTTCTTTATTTTGTAAAAAAACCGGTATATTAAATATACGAGGATGTTTTTATGAGAATTATTTTATTTACACTTACACACACATTCGTCTAATGGTTAAAAAACATACTGTTTCTGTGGGTGGCCAATTAATGCCTCACGAAACGATGATTGTTCAATCTTCTGTTAACACCTTTCATGGTTTCCATTAAGATGTAACTATATTAATATATGAAATACATATTATGTTTATGATTTCTTTATGCTTCTGTATTTTTCATTTATGACATACCTTTATGGTTTCCATTATGGGTAAACGCGATATTTTCATTTTAGGAAGTGCGGACTACCGCCCCTCAAGGTGATTTGAATCGTTAATGCCATATGTGGGATGTGTAAAGGATGGATTAAATGATATTATATAAGAAATTGAACTGGAATTATAATATGCCTTTATATAATTATGATTTCCTTCCATTAATTACGAAATAGAAATTGAAGTAGCGTTCATGCGTACGTACGACATACCGTCTCCATGAACGGTGCATTTTATTTCTTACCTCTAAATGTTATGTAATATTATAAATGCATATATAAACTGGATATATATGATATATATGATATCTAAATCTTGAATATAATTATGTATATAATTAATATTTTACCACATTAACAACTTGTAATTATACGAGGTTTATTTTTGACTCAAGTACCAAAGATCGACAAAACGACCGTTATTAACTTAAATAATTACATAATGTTCATTACATGGTAATAAGTGATATAAATGGAATAATGAACCTGAAAAAGGTTCTTATAAAAGTATAAATTAACTCTAGTTTATTATTCATGAGGTTAAAGAATGATCGAGTCAAGTCGGACATGAGGTAAGGGAACTTCTTAACCCAACTTCCGTTCTTTGGGTTAATCTCCTACTTTCAAATTATGTCATGATATTATAATGTCCTATCTTCTATTTGTACTTTATTTATTTGAACTTTTAGTGAATACACATAATATATCTATTTTATTTAAAAAATGAACTTTGTAAGGGACTACGTCTTAATCTCCATTCATTGAGGCATATTTTGTTTTATACACAAATTTCTTTTATACGGTGTATAAACCCCTTTTCCTATTAAGTTTATTCAAAAGGAATATTTTTATATGATTTGTTTTAATAAACAACAAAAAGTAATGTTTTTCTTGTCATATGTATGTGGCGACAACGACTTCTCCGCTGCCGTGACCATTATTTGAGTTTCGGCTTCCTCTTTAAGCTATAACTTTTTTTTAAATGAAAAAAAATATCGGGTTTTAATTTTCTTTTATTTTGGTATTGAAAATGGTTTTGATAATGTTTTTATTATATCAATGTGTTGTATTAATATCTTGTGATTGAATTTTGGAAATGTTATGTTTCCTTTATGCATGTTTTATGTGATATGATTATGTTATGGTTTATGATATGTTTAAACCTGTTCATATGGGGAATGCATTGGACTGAATAAGTGACGGGTGGATCCCGCTATAGCTCATCAATTCATCGGTAGGTCTCATGAGACAAACTAGTGTCTTGGCACGAGGCCTTGGCTACGTGGTTATGATAGACTGGCATTATTCATTCCATCATTATAAAAGTGGATATTGATGTTGCATGTTATTATTCAACTAGTAGAATATCCATGTGAATAAGTAAATGGAATTATTTCATTTTATTTTGCCATATTATTCTGAATTTCATGTTTAAAATTCTATTGTTTCAGTTATAAATTGCCTTAAATGTTTATGTTTATTTATGAATGTTTTCGCTATATTGATACCCTTACTGAGCATCTGAGCTCACCCCTTTCAATATTTTAATTTATTCCAGAATGTGAAGAAGTATTTTATGAATGACCTACAGGGATAGTTGGAAGGGGATATGATTGTGGACTATGGAGACCATGTTATTGTAGTTTTTCAAATTATGATGTAATGTAACATTTATGAATGTGTCTAGTGATTCCAAGGCTACTAAACTAATCGGTCTTCCGAGACTTGATCTTTTGTGATCACGCCAATGTTACGTAATAATGCACCGACTCTGGGTAACTGGGGTTGGGGCGTTACACTGGAGATTCTTTTTCAATGTTCTCTCTTTATTTGGATATGATAATTTTTTCATCACATGGGTGAAAAATCATCATAAACTCTACTCCCATTTCTATTCAAATTAATAGATCTTCTGAAGGCAATTTTTATTTCTTAGAGGTGTTAGACATGGTGACCCTTTATTTTTAATTATATTTTCCATTGTTGAAGATTATCTCAGTAGCCTTGTTTACATCATGGATGGAAATGGGAAAATGACGTTGATTTTTGTTGTTAAAGAACTTTCTTCCCCCACTCATTTTTTATATACTAATGATATTATTCTTTTTACAAAGGGGGATAAAATTAATATTAAAAAAATCAAGAGGGATTTGTTGCATTATGATAAGGTCTCTGGGAAAGAGATCAGTTGGGGAAAATCTTTTATCTACTTTAAGAAAAAACATCTCTACTAACAGGATACTTCATATTATCAGATAGATGGATATTCAAGAGTTCTTTATTACTTTTATTTATCTTGGGGTTTCTATGATTTGGGTAAGGACAAAGGCCTGTTATTTATCTATCATTATTAGCAACATTTAAAGAAAACTTTCTTCATGGAAGGGTAAATATTTATCCATGGATGGTAGTGTTTTCTTGGTGATGTATGTTGTTATTTACAAGTCTGTCAACTAGTTTATGGTTTAAAATTACATATTTCTCTTATCAAAAGAATTAATATCTCAAATATTTTTTTTTTGTTTTATTAAAATAGAAAGGAATCTTTCCATATTTTATGGGATCTCTTTTTGAAATCCTAATGACCCTGGGGGTTTATGCATTAATAATCATGGTCACATAAATTCTTCTTAAAAATAATATTTTATATGGAAACTTATAAATGGAAACTCTATGTCCCATGGTTTTCATTAAGCTTGATTTATAAATAGAATCAAGAATAAAAATTCAATTTACTTTATCTCCTCGATGTGGCCTTCTTTCAAGTTTTTTTATGCCTCAATTTATTCTCACCCAAGATGGATTCTCTTTAGGGATTATGTTGAGTCAATAAGGTTTTCCTTATGACTTTTCCATTCCTTCTTGTTTTGAACATCACAAACACCTTATCCTTATGGAAAATCGCTTTTATAAGGAAAATCGCTTTTATAAGGAAAATCTCTTTTATAAGGAAAATCATTTTTTAAGGAAAATCGCTTTTATACGAAAAATCAATTTTATAAGGAAAATCAGTTTTATAAGGAAAATCGCTTTTATAAGGAAAATCACTTTTATAAGGAAATAGATTTTATAAAGAAAATTATCCTTATCATATTTTCATTATCTATATCCATATATTTCTTAAGTATAAGAATAAGATTCATTTCTATATTCTCAGAATCGTTTAAAACTTTGATATGAAGCATTCTGTTTTAGACTCCAAATTCTGAATGAGAACTGTAATGAAGTTCCACTCCGAATTCTGAATGAGAACTGTAATGAAGTTCAACTATGAATTCTGAATAAGAACTGTAATGAAGTTCTACTCCTAATTCTGGAAACGAACTCTGATAAAGTTCTACTCCGAATTTTGGATACGAACTCAGATAAAGTTCTACTCCGAATTCTGGAATACGAACTCTCATGAAGTTCGACATCAAAATTTAATGACGAATCCTGATTATGAATTCTCATTACAAATCATGATTTCGAATTATCATTACGAATTCTGATGACGAATTGTCATTCTGAATTATCATTCTGAATTCACCTATTAAAAATAATCTAATCATCTTTGCTTTATACACTCCGAATATTTAGACTCCGAATATTATTTTTCTTACACTCCGAATCTTCACTCCGAACTTTTGAGTTAGAGATGTCGTACCTTCTGTTACACTTCTTTTATTACAAAATTATGTCGTCTATTCCGTTATTAAACTAACTGTGGGTTAGATGACATGTGTACAGGTACCTCCGATTTTTAAGGAAAATATGACCGTTGGAAAGGAGGTCGACCAAGCCTATAAATAGGAGCTCATTTGAAAGAGCTCAAAAATAACTTCTTCAACATTGTTCACACATGCTGTTGAAGTTATTTCTAGAGAGATAGGCTCTTATTAACTCTCAAAGCTTCGTGCGACTCCGAATGTTGGTGATTACATTCGAGGACTTCTGGGGACATGAAGACAGAGGTTCTGACTACCTTGAAGTTCGAGGGCTTCCTTACAGAGGAAGACAGAGGTTCCAACTACCTTTAAGTTGAGTGTAACACCCCATGATTTCATAGTGTGTTATTTCTTCAAAATAGTTCAATAACTTGCACTACATGCAACACCGAGTTCAAGCGCACCATGACTTATGAAACAAGCCATTCAAAAGTGGTTATGAATAATATTAAATAAATTTTAAAACTTTATATAATCCTTATATTTTTAGAATCCATATTATGATTTTCTAATACATGATTGATGAACAAATTCATTTTTTTCAGATAAAAGAAGTACTTTTCAAAAAATGAAATTTTACCGCCTTTTAATGGCGAAGCCTTTTTAAATCCAATATTTGAAACTTTTATATATTCAATTTGACAAAATTAACTTCTTCTTTAGAATAGGGAAATAATAATTTATTTTAAATAATGTTTTGGTGTTTTTCTGATAACTTTCATATTTGTGTGAATAGTGAAAAATACTATATTTTACCTGAAAATGACATTTTTAATCAAAATAATTTATATTGTTAAATTATACATTTTAATGTTTTGGAAGTATAAATAGATTATATTTTTACTATTTAATCCAATGATGGTAGTTTTAAATAATTTCACCTTGAAATTGGACATAAACAAGTGTCAATCTTTTGATAGTTATTATTTCATAAAAATACACCATTTGGTTTCGAAAGCAAGAATTAGTTTTAAATTAATAAATGCAACTTTTATTTTTGGAATTTGGTAAATTATACTTCATTTTTGGATTCAGAATATTGAAATTATCCTTGGGTGAAATTTTGGTACTTTTCGGATAACTTTTATATTTTGATGAATAGTGAAAATTACTAAATTTTAATTAAAAAAAACTTTTTAAATCAAAATAATTAATACTGATAAATTGTGAATTTGAGTGGTTTTTAATTATATTTATAATATATTTTTACCATTTAATACAATTTTGGTCATTGAACATAATTTCACATTTAAACCGAACATAAACAACTGTCAATCTTTTGATAGTTATTATTTCTTAAAAACACACTTTTTGTTTTAACAACGGGAATTAATTTTAAATTAATTTCTGCCACTTCTGTGAATTGAATTTGGAAAAATAGATTCCATATTTTGAATCAGGATGTCCAAATTGTGTAAATAGGATACTTTTATTTTTAGACATTTTGAATAATTACTTCGGTAAATATTTTATTTACCATGGATAAAGGGTAAATCCGGTAAATAAGGGTAATTAAATAATATTATAATAATATTAAATTACCCTAAAACGTGTCTTAACCCTATTGGTTGATACATGGCCGACCATGGGCATCTTTGAGTCTATTTTGGGACCCCATGGATCCACTTGTAAGTGATAATGACACTTTATATTAATTAAGTTAAAGTAATTACAAAAATGACATAAGCATATATCTTTTACCAAAACAAATATTTAAATATGGTTATATATGTTGTATTTCAGACTATAAATATTCATTATAAAGATAAAAATATTTCCTATATAATTATATAATTTTTAGATATTAAATAATTTAATTTATTTATGACACATTGATGATGTAGTAATTACCATAATAGAGAAAAATTAAATCAATTGATATTATAAATACCCAAATAAATATAATTGGAGACTTTTATTGAATCAAACTAATTTTATAGGTAAATATGACATATTTGGATTGATTTAATTTACTTTTTTCGAAGTAATCATTCTGTTATGAGTTTCACAAAAATCAACTATTGAATAGAGTCAAAATTGACATAAAAGAGTTAACAAAACAAATATTATATTATTAATTGATATTAAATTCCTAAAAATATAAGATTCGGCAAAGAGACTTATATCATGATAGTTGTATCATTAATGTACCACTTGGGGGTCTCTTGGATGTATATAGTAAGTTTATTAACCATATAATATAAAAATTCATAGAGACATTGTAAATGTGAAACTAATTAACTTAGAGTTAACACTTAAAGATAAGGTTAATATAGTAAACCAAACCTGTCTAAATTCTATTGATTGAATGGTTTTAAATCCGTACCCACCTTAACATTTAATTAATAAATTTTTGAGCCATTTTAAACCGAATATGAATTTATTATAAATTAATATTTCTAGCTTTTCCAAAGGTGCCCATCACCCCTCTTATAAAAGGGAACTCCCCCTTCTCATTACTTCACACCTTCAAAGCCTATTGGATCGGCCAAACCCTGCCCAAATACTCTCTCAACCTCCCTCACTACAACCTAGAGGCCTTAGTCTAATCATAAATCCATCCAAAGAGCCCTTTTTGATCAAATCAAAAGGAAGAACCCGAAGAAGAGGTAATGTTTTCACCACCCTTTTTCAAATTCATTTCTTCTTCAACTTCTTCGTTCTTTGTTATTCCCATTCTAAAATAGTAAATCCAGTATCTCCTATATATTTTAATATTATTGTAAATATGTTACAACCATATTCATTATTCTATCCACCCTTTGAATAACATGTCACCATACGTGCGTACGAACGGCTTACCGTCTCCACGTCCTGGTGTAATTGTTATTCAATAAATTATTATTTTGGATGGGTATAATAATGATATGTAATTCATGTAAATAATAAATATAACATGATAATTATTCTGTATATATGATATACCACCCAATTATATATTATTTTAATATCAAAAGAATGATATTGTCGCTCGTGCGTATGTACGGACTATCGTCTCCACGAACACGATGAGATTCATTCTCTATCGTATCCATTCAAGTATAATTATAATTTTATGATTTAAAAATAATGTTTAAGGACTTGATATCATTTTGGATATGAATAAGATACAACCTATCCATGACAACCACGACTTACATAACAAAACATATAAAAGAAAATGAGTATGTTAACACCCGAAGCAATGATAATTCTAAGATATTATTAACAAAGCAATGTTAAAAGATCATATATGATATCATATGAATGTATATGATTATTGTATAATTTAATAACAATTATTTCACCATTATAAAGGAGGTTAACCTACCCCCAACCAAGGAAAAGTACAAGGTAAGGGGTTTTCATCTCACTCCTTATTCTCGTGAGATTCATGCCATATTTCCACTATTATATTTTGTGTGGTGTATGTACTGCCCATAATTATATTATTTGTGTAATACAATTTAATTTATGTGTATTTACATATTCATTGTATGATTCCTTTTTCATGGGTTGTATGTTTTGTAAGTTACCAAAATGGTAAGGGTTTATTTCGCAATCTCTTCATTATCCGAGGTTGTTTATACGTAATAATCTACTGTGATTTCTTTATCATCCATATCCATGTTTCTTCAAAATGTATTTCAAAACATTTTTACTATTTACAAAAAATATATGTTATAGTCATTTATACCCTTATGTGTTTTAAAAGAATATTTCTGTCGTTTTCTAAACAAGGTACTTTTAACCTTTCGACAAATTTAAGGTAAGAACGTTTTTTAACTTATACGGCGGGTGCGGCTATTTACCACCGTTATAAAATCGTCAAAGCTTCCCTTACCAGAATATAAGAATATTTTAAAAGTAAATGTTTTATTTTATAATTATGTGACTTTTAAATGATTTCAAAATGAATATTTTATGAATTTTTGAAAGGTACTCTTTATCAAGATCATAATTTTAAATGTTTTTAAGATTTATCTTTCTAAATCTTTTAATTAATGTCCATGTTTTCAAAATGATTATAAGTATTTATTTATATGGACATGTATGTTTTGAAATGATATTTATTTTCAAAAGTTTCAAAGTGGTATGGGACACTTTGATTCAAAAATCTCTTTTAAATTTCTTCCTTTATAAATGTGTGACTTTTCAATGATTTCGTGAAAAAAGATATTTCTCTCAAATTGTTTTGATTTCATATATGTCAAAATCCATTGATGGATTTTAAGCTTATTTGAAGTTGATTTATTATGAAACAAAACTTTTTTATTGTATTGAAGGTTTTGTGATATGTTTTACTTTGGATGTGTTATTTTTATACCAATCATGGTTTATGGAGAAAGTATTGACATTTCATATGCTAGTTTCAATACGAATGTTTATGTTATGTTTAATCCTTTTCATATGGGAATTCATTGGACTTTGTATGTGACGATTGGAGCCCGGTATAGCTCCTTGATGCATCGGTAGGTCTCATGAGATAAACTAGTGTCTTGGAACAATGCCTTGACAAAATATTATTTGTAGTCTTGGCACGAGGCCTTGGATATGTGGTTATGATAGTCTGGCATTATGCATTCCATCATTATGAATGTGGTTATTAATTTTGCATTTGATTATTCGACTAGTATAATATCAATGTGAATACGTAAATGGTATTATTTCATTTTATTTTTTCCATACTATGTTTAAGTTCAAGTTTTAAAGGCTTTTGTGTTAGTTATGCATTGCCTCATGTGTTTATGCGTATTTCTGAAAGTTGCTGCTGCAATGCTTACCCTTACTGGGCATTTGAGCTCACCCCTTTCAATGTTTTATTTTTCCCAGGATTCCAAGAAGTGTATTGTGATTGATATGCAGGGTTAAGACAAGGGAATAATGGAATTCATAAAGTATTATTTATGTTGTTTTGTATGTTATGAAGTGTAATGTAACATTCATGTATGTAATCTATTTTCCAATACTGCTAAACTGAT
The DNA here is from genome assembly GCA_963277665.1 of Viscum album. Classification (NCBI taxonomy): domain Eukaryota; kingdom Viridiplantae; phylum Streptophyta; class Magnoliopsida; order Santalales; family Viscaceae; genus Viscum; species Viscum album. Next base: position 318,497,957 of record OY728148.1, read on the forward strand.
CGGTTCTTCAGGACTTGATTCCTTCTAATCATGCAAATGTATTAAAATAATGTACTGACTCTGGGTCATTGGGGTCGGGGCGTTACAGTTGGTATCAGAGGATGTTTAACAATAACCTTGGAAAGTAGATTTAGATAAACTCTGATTAGAGAACATAGCCCTAAGATAGACTTTGAAGATTAGTTTAGAAGAACTTCATAAAATTTTGGTATTATAGATATTTTTTGAGTTTTCTGAGCAATACATCCATGTCTGGATATGAGAAGGTAGAGGCGGCTTTGGCACAGATGTACCTGGAGGTAAAACCCGAAAACACCACTTTGAGCTAGACTCGAACGGGAACTGGTGCATGACAACAGGCCTTGCTGCACTCTTAGTTACGACACTCCCGGGGGATATGCTTAGGATAATTATCTTTTTTTACAAACCATTATGAAGGGTTTATGAGTATATACTTCCTCAAAGGAGAAATTTTTATTATTATGGATTATATCCATAAACAATTTAATTTATGTTTTGTGTCTTACAAGTTTGGGATTAGGTATTGTTATTCATAAACTAATCTAGTGTATGCCATTGTTTAGAAATGGCACCTAGTAGAAGGAATGAGAACTCCAGCAATGCACATGATACAAAGAGAAAGAAGGATCATATATTTCATGGTCTTAAGCCAGAATTTATAAGAGAAATTAACTCCCATGTATTATCATCATAGGAAGAAATAATATAATGTGTTGATAAGATAAGTAAAGAGTTTATTAAGTCCTATGGATTTTAAGGGAAGTAAGAGAAGAAAATGATGCAAGAGAGAAAGATAGATAAAGGGAAGAGGGAAAAGAAGAATTTTCCCATATGTGATAACTGTGGGAAGAAACACCCTGGAACTTTCCTGAAAGGAATGGGAGTTTGTTATAAGTTTGGATGAAAAGGGCACAAAGTACGTGACTGCAAGGGTAAGAAAATGGTTTCAAATGTACAATGATTCATTTTCAAAGAGTTTGGACACTACAAAACTTATGTCCCAGTCATCAGACTATGCCAAAAATGATGCTATTGGATAATAATCAAGTTATGATACTACCACAGATGAAGAGGAATGATTAGAGTTCTTATGTTGATTATGTCATTTGAGTGTTGTATCTACAATGTACTTGTTATAATAATTATGGAGTATATAAGGATTGTACTACAGTACTATTTCATTAAGGACTTGAGATTGTGTGGAACAAAGAAAAGTGACTCAATAGTAGGTTAAATTTTTGGAAAATATATCGTTGAGAGAATGATAAACCATAATATAGTTCTGATACCGAGGTAGTGATTTTGGAATAATACATGATTGATTTGGATAAATTATATTGGATATTCTTGAATACCTTGAAACTGATTAATTATTTGTATATTCCATCATTTTTGGGGTTTAAATCATTTTTGGATTTAAGGAGTATACAAATTATTATTTAAGGAATAAGGGATCATGAATGTAATCAATAAGGTTTTATGGAATTCATGATGTTGTAGTGTTTTAAAAGAATACGTGATGATGGTGTTCACATGTTATTACGCAGAAAAAAGGATCTTTATTGTGTTTACCTTATAAATTTTGGACTGAAGTATTTTGGATAGTTCTAGTTTGGATTATTTTGTATTTCCATTAAAGGACAACCCGGAGTTCGGGCGGCAACCCGTCGCGTCCGGAAAAGCCGAGAGACTTGAACCCACAACCGAAGGGCGACAAGGGTGTATCACCTACCACTGACCCACGTGATGTCCGGGATTAAATAATGTAGTTTTTTTAAAAGATCTGGTAGATGAATTATAAATTCATTTTTTTAACCCTATACGAATAGGATAAATAGAATATATTTTTTTACGTTCTATTATCTTATAGAATGAAAGATGAGTTTGTGGTAGAAATTAGTTAAAGGATGGAACTCTACTTGTCAAGAATATATTTTTCTTCATATCTTATTCTATAAATAAATTAATTCTCATACTTTATTTAAGGAATCCTAAAACCAAAAATGTGTTATCATAATACCCTTTGTTTTGTTAAACCGATGGTATTTCAAATCATCATAGATTGATGAATTTAAGGACCTCAATTTTACACTTGTTTGTGATTGATGACCTCAATCACTACCTATAAATATTTACGTTTTTCCTCCAATTATATGCCTCTAATTTCCACCAATGTTCTCCTAATCGAGATCATAATTTGGTGGTGACCCTTTCATTTCTCTTTTCCTCATATTAAGACTAAATTTTAGTAAACCAATTTCCGATTTGGGTTTTCCCACAAAGATATTTTATATTTTCAACCTTTTATTTTCTAAGAACAATTTGAAATTTCAAGGACACAATTTATTGAAGGAGGCAAGAATGTAACACCCCAAGATTTCATAGTGTGTTATTTCTTTAAAATAATTCAATAACTTGCACTACATGCAACACCGAGTTCAAGCGCACCATGAATTACCAAACAAGCCATTCAAAAGAGGTTATGAATAGTATTAAATTAATTTTAAAACTTTATATAATCCTTATATTTTTAGAATCCATATTATGAGTTTATAATAAATGATTGATGAACAAATTCATTTTTTTCAGATAAAAGAAGTATTTTTCAAAAAAGAAAATTTTACCGCCTTTTAATGGCGAAGCCTTTTTAAATCCAATATTTGAAACTTTTCTATATTCAATTTGACAAAATGAACTTCATCTTTAGAATCGGGACATAAGAATTTATTTTCATTAATGTTTTGGTGTTTTTCTGATAACTTTCATATTTGTGTGAATAGTGAAAAATACTATATTTTAACTGAAAATGACATTTTTAATCAAAATAATTTATATTGTTAAATTATATATTTTAACGGTTTGGAAGTATAAATAGATTATATTTTTACTATTTAATCCAAATATGGTCATTTTAAATAATTTCACCTTTAAATTGGACATAAACAAGTGTCAAACTTTTGATAGTTATTATTTCTTAAAAATACGCCTTTTGGTTTCGAAAGCGGGAATCAATTTTGAAGTAATAAATGAAACTTTTATGTTTTTAATTTGGTAAAATAGACTTCATTTTTGGATTCGGAATAACGAAATTAGCTTAGGGTGAAATTTTGGTACTTTTCAGATAACTTTTATATTTTGATGAATAGTTAAAATTACTAAATTTTAATTAAAAACAACTTTTTAAATCGAAATAATTAGTAGTGGTAAATTGTGAATTTTAGTGGTTTTAAATTATATTTAGAATATATTTTTACCATTTAATACAATTTGGGTCATTGAACATAATTTCACATTTAAACCGAACATACACAACTGTCAATCTTTTGATAGTTATTATTTCTTAAAAACACGCTTTTTGTTTTAACAACGGGAATTAATTTTAAATTAATTTCTGACACTTCTGTGAATTGAGTTTGGAAAAATGGATTCCATATTTGGAATCAGGATTTCCAAATTTTGTAAATAGGTAACTTTTATTTTTAGACATTTTGAATAATTACTTCGGTAAATAATTTATTTACCATGGTTAAAGGGTAAATCCGGTAAATAAGGGTAAATAAATAATATTATAATAATATTAAATTACCCTAAAACGTGTCGTAACCCTATTGGGTGATACATGGACGACCATGTGCATCTTTGGGTCTATTTTGGGACCCCGTGGATCCACTTGTAAGTGATAATGACACTTTATATTAATTAAGTTAAAGTAATTACAAAAATGACATAAGCATATATCTTTTAGCAAAACAATTTTTACATAGAATTATATATGTTGTATTCCAGACTATAAATAATCATTATAAATCTAAAAATATTTCCTACATAATGATATAATTTTTAGACATTAAATAATTTAATTTATTTATGACACATTGATAATGCAGTAATTTCCATAATAGAGAAAAATTAAATAACATGATATTATAAATACCCAAATAAATATAATTGTAGAGTTTTATTGAATTAAACTAATTTTCTAGGTTAATATGACATATTAGGATTGATTTAATTGAAATTGTTCTAAGTAATCATTCTGTTATGAGTTTCACAAAAATCAACTATTGAATAGTGTCAAAATTGACATAAAAGAGTTAATAAAACAAATATTATATTATTAATTGATATTAAATTCCTAAAAATCTAATGTTCGGCCAAGAGACTTATATCATTATATTTGAATCATTAATGGATCACTTTGGGGTCTCTTGGATATATATAGTAAGTTTATTAACCATATAATATAAAAATACAAAGAGACATTGTAAAAGTGAAACTAATTAACTTAGAGTTTACTCTTAAAGATAAGGTTAATATAGTAACACAAACCTATCTAAATTATATTGATTGAATGGTTTTCGACCCATCCCAACCTTAACATTTGAATAATCAACTTTTGAGCCATTAGAAACCGAATATGAATTTATTATAAATTAATATTTCTAGCTTTTCCAAAAAATCCCCTCACCCCTCTTATAAAAGGGCACTCCCCCTTCTCATTGCATCACACCTTCAAAGCCTTTTGGATCGGCCAAACCCTGCCCAAATACTCTCTAAACATCCATCACTATAACCTAGAGGCCTTATTTTGATCAGAAAGCCAACCTAAGGATCCCTTTTGATCAAATCCAAAGGAAGAACCCGAAGAAGAGGTAATGTTTTCACCACCCTTTTTCAAATTCATTTCTTCTTCAACTTCTTCTTTATTTGTTATTCAAATTCTAAAATAATCAATACAGTATCTCCTATATAATATAATATTATTATAAATATGGTATAACCATATTTATTATTCTATCCACCCTTTGAATAACATGTCACCATACGTGCGTACGTACGGCTTACCGTCTCCACATCGTGGTGTAATTGTTATTCAATAAATTATTATTTTGGATGAGTATAATAATGATGTGTAATTTCTCGTAAATAATAAATATTACATGATAATTATTCTGTATATATGATATACTACACAATTACATATTATTTTAATATCAAAAGAATGATATTGTCGCTCGTGTGTACGTACGGACTACCGTCTCCATGAACGCGATGAGATTCATTATCTATCGTATCCATTCAAGTATAATTATCATTTTATGACTTAAAAATAATGTTTATGGACATGATATCATTCTGGATATGAATAAGATACAACCTATCCATGAAAACCATGACTTACGTAACAAAACATATAAAAGAAAATGAGTAAGTTAACACCTGAAGCAACGATAATTCTAAGATATTATTAACAAAGCAATGTTAAAAGATCATATATGATATCATATGAATGTATATGATTCTTGTATAATTTAATAACAATTATTTCACCATTATACAGTATTTTAACCTACCCCCAACCAAGGAAAAGTACAAGGTAAGGGGTTTTCATCTCACTCCTTATTCTCGTGAGATTCATGCCATATTGCCACTATTACATTTTGTGTGGTGTATGTACTACCCATAATTATATTATTTGTGTAATACACTTTAATTTATATGTATTTACATATTAATTGTATGACACCTCTTTCATGGGTTGTACGTTTCTTAAGTTACCAAAATGGTAAGGGTTTATTTTGCAATCTCTTCATTATCTGAGGTTGTTTATACGTAATAATCTACTGGGATTTCTTTATCATCCACATCCATGATTCTTCGAAATGTGTTTCAAAACATTTTTACTATTTACAAAGAATATGGGTGAATTTCATTTATAACCTTATGTGTTTTTAAAGGAATATTTATGTCATTTTCCAAACAAGGCACTTTTAACCATTCGACAAATTTAAGGTAAGAATGTTTTTTAACTTATACGGTGGGTGTAGCTATGTACCGCCGTTATAAAATCGCCAAAGCTTCCCTTAAAGATTATAATAATATTTTCAAAGTAAATGTTTTATTTTATGATTATGTGACTTTTAAATGATTTCAAAATGAATATTTTAAGAATTATTGAAAGGTACTCTTTATCAAGATCATAATTTTAAATGTTTTAAAGATTTATATTTCTAAATCTTTTAATTAATGTCCATGTTTTCAAAATGATTTTATGGATTTATTTATATGGACATGAATGCTTTGAAATGATATTTCTTTTCAAAAGTTTCAAAGTGGTATGGGACACTTTGATTCAAAATTCTCTTTTAAAATACTTCCTTTATAAATGTATGACTTTTCAATGATTTCAAGAAAAGAGATATTTCTCTCAAATTGTTCTGATTTCATCTATGTCAACATCCTTTGATGGCTTTTAATCTTATATGAAGTTGATTTATTATGAAACAAAACTTTTATATTGTATTGAAGGTTTTGTGATATGTTTTACTGTGGATGTGTTATTTTTATACCATTCATGGTTTATGGAGAAAGTATTGACATTTCATATGCTAGTATTAATATGAATGTTTATGTTATGTTTAAACCTTTTCATATGGGAATGCATTGGACTTAGTATGTGAATGGTGGAGCCCGCTATAGCTCCTCGATGCATCAGTAGGTCTCATGAGACAAACTACAGTCTTGGCACAAGGCCTTGACAAAATCTTATTTGTAGTCTTGGCACGAGGCCTTGGCTATGTGGTTATGATAGTCTGGCATTATGCATTCCATCATTATGAAAGTGGTTATTAATATTTCATGTGATTATTCGACTAGTATAATATCCATGTGAATAATTAAATGGCATTATTTCATTTTATTTTTGCCATACTATGTTTAAGTTCACGTTTTAAAGGCTTTTGTGTTAGTTATGCATTGCCTCAAGTGTTTATGCTTATTTCTGAAAGTCGTTGCTGTAATGCTTACCCTTACAAAGCATTTGAGCTCACCCCTTTCTATGTTTTATTTTTCCCAGGATTCCAAGAAGTGTATTGTGATTGATATGCAGGGTTAAGACAAGGGAATAATGACATTCATAAAGTATTATTTATGTTGTTTTGTATGTTATGAAGTGTAATGTAACATTCATGTATGTAATCTATTTTCCACGACTGCTAAACTGATCGGTTCTTCGGGACTTGATTCCTTCTAATCATGCCAATGTATTAAAATAATGCACCGACCCTGGGTCATTGGGGTCGGGGCGTTACATTGAGGGCTTGTGGGGATAGAAAGACAGAGATTCTGATCTTTGTATCGAGAGATTACCCTGCTGTGGGTAAGACAGACTTGCTTGAAAGTATAAATCAAGGGACCTTTATCCAAGGTTGTTGGATACCCTTCTCTTTGGGTTAAAATACTTATATCTTGTTAATTATAATTTTACTACTTTTTTGTTTCCGCTGCACATCGTATTGTAAGGAAAGTATAACTTTCTTATACTTCCCTACTTGAACTCTGTTTCATTTAGATTCTATACGCTTTAAAGTTGAATATCATATTGTAATCTTTAGTTAAGTTTCAATTTCCGGATCCATATTTCCAGAACCTACTTTCAGAATATCTTTTCAGTTATAAGCAGTTACATAGAACTTTAAGTTTATAACTTCATTCCTTATTCCGGTTTTTCAATTGGTGTTATAGGTGTTGTTAATTTACTTAGTTTAACTTTGTTAAACTTGTCTCTTTCCTTTTATAAAGGAAATTTTTTAAAGTGTACAATTCACCCCCCTCTTGTATATTTAACAATTCTACTTACAGTAATAAAATCCTTTTATAGGGGGAGTACATTTGATTGTTAGAGAAACTATTTTTTTCAAAGTTTGTTTTCAACCTTTTCGGAACTAAAATTCCGGAATGGGAATTTCCGGAATGGAGATTTTCCTATTGAAAACATCCGAAATGGAAAATTTTGTACTGGTGTTTCTGTAACGAGATTTTCGTACCGAGACTTTCATAAAGAGATTTTTGTTTTCAAAATTTTGTAATGAATTTTTCGTACTGAAATCCTTATAATATTTTTTTTCTTTGTTTTTTTTCTTTTCGTACTGAGTTTTCCGTTCTGAGTTTGTTTTTTGTAGTGATATTTGCAAACTATGTCTATTCGCAGTAATAATTTTTTTTCGTAGTTAATTTTTCTTCAAAAAGAATATTACCCATTATGAATAATCTTCCTAAGCCAATTCAAATGGTATGATTTCCTTACTTATGTTTTCGTAATAATATTTTTCTAGCTGGTGTTTTCTTATATTTTGTTTTCAGAAAATAGTTTCCTTAAATCTTTGTTTTAACAAAAACCTCAAATGATCGGATTCAAGTTTTCTTGCGGGATTGTTCTCAACCGTTAGATCAGATCAATTTTTTTTCAACCGTTAGATGGATTTGGAAGACCAACGGTCAAATTCATTGCCTATATAAAGGGGACCCCGAGACTCGTCCCACATAGGTTTTTCAAGATCCAGTGTCCCGAAGCTCTACCTCTCCGTTTTAAGGCTGTTTCGATCTTCAACAATCTCCGTTCCAAACTTCTATGAAGTCTTCAGATCCGAATGTCTGTGGAAGTAGCTTCTCAAGACATGTCTTCCTCTAAGCCGATTTCTAAGTGGTTACTATATAGAGAATGGTTAGTTCATCTTGATTTATTCAGAAAGTATTATTCTCTTATATCCAAGAACATTAATCTTAACGGATGGGATGATGTTGCTGTGTCTATGCCCGGAAATCAAGGTGAAGTATATTCGGATTTTCATATAGAGTTCTATGAGACGATTTCCGTCTTTAAGGAAGATGGTAGGGAGAAATCGTCGTTTAAGTCTTATGGAAAGACTTATAAGCTTTATTATGCCAAGGAAACCAGCTTGGTAGGGCTAAAAAATGAACGAGAAGCTGTGTTCATCTCTCATGTTTTGCCGGATTCAAAGGGAAGCTTCGATAAGGAAAAATATTTGGAGACTCTCGGACTGTCAGATGATAAGGCTCTGAAGATTTTTAGTCTTTCTATGAATTATCGGATTCTAGAATTATGGGTACAAGGCTTTATCATACCGAGAAAGGTGACAAAGATAGTTTGAAGTAAAGCGAGATCTATATCCTAGATTTTCTGATAAATTCGAGGAAGTTTAATCTGATGAAACACATTCTTATTACCATTGATATTGTTAAGAAAGAGAATCTGAGAGCTTAGATTATAATGAATCAAGCAATCATCTCGAAGTAAATAGTTCGGTGCCTTGAGTCTTTCAAGGAAGATTGCAAGTCTAAGCCATGAGTTTGCAAAATTATGTTGGTGAGTGATGGTACCCTCAAAAGAATGGATGTTGTCTTCGACAAAAAGGCTGGTCAGTTTGTTGATTTACCAGCTCAAGAAGAAACGGTTCCGAAATTTGGTGAACCAAAATCCTCTAAGCCAGTGAAGAAGATAAAGTTGAAATAAGTTGAAGTTGAAGCAGAGAATCCCAAATCTAGGTAAGTTCATTCTGCACCTCCAAAACCGAATAAAAAGAAAGCTTACCCTGATGAGGTAGTTTCTAAGTGGAGGGAAATCAAAGAGAAAAGAGTTCAAGGGGAGCCTCATTTTGGATTGGATCCTGCGGAGGCTAAGGCCATGAAGGAAAAGACAGCGGATGAGCTAGAAAAACAAGTGAAATAAAAGATGCTCAAGAAGAAGATGCCTGAAGATAAGGTGGTTCAGACTTTATTGAAGTTTAATGAGATGGTCTCCGAAAACATTCCAGTTGCAGGATATTTTTCTTTGGAATCTCTACCTGAGACTCCAGGAAGAAACTATGTCACTCCGGAGAAGAAAAAAGCTAAGCGTGTTGAGGAAGTTCAGTAGATTGAGAAAGTGGAAGAGGAAGAAGCAGTTGCTGAAGGTAGTGGTGAGACTGGAGATCTATTGAAGCAAGTAGATGATTATAAGGGGTCACCTTCGAAACATATGTCGCTTTGAACTTCATAAGCTGGGTCTTCTAAGTTAGTTACTCCAGGAAGGGATGATGAGAAAGGAGAACAAGAAGTATCTTATCATGCAGAGGAAGAACAACTTCTACATGATATTGCTCAAATGGACAATGTAGAAATTGGAGCTCGAAAAGTTGCTGATGATGAAGACAATGTTGTTCAAGTTTCTGATAGTGAACAGAAAACTTCGGAACAACAATCCATTCCGAAAAGAGACAAGGGAATGAAACTTTTTGTTGATAACCCGAGCTCAGTGGCTGTAAAGATAAGAGAAATTGGTGATTCTTCTAAGAAGAAGGATGAGCATTTTGAAGAATAAAATTCTCCAAGAAAAGTATCGGATTCGGAGTCATCTTCGTTGGGCCATGACTTTTTTGTTCAGTCATTAAAGAAGTTGGAAGGTTCTATTCCGACCCTCTCAAGTATTGATTCAAGATTCCAGATGCTCCAATATACTTTGACTCAAGAAAACAGACTATGTATCCATGGTTATGGATAAATGTGTTGAGATCCAGGCTCAGTTCCAAACCTTTTTTGTCGGCTAAGAAGCCCACAAAAGGTCTTGTAAGAGAATGACAAGTTGGTCTAAGAAACCTGTAGAAGAGATGAGGCTCTTGGATGAATTCCAAGATAATGTTAAAGATGCTTTTGAGACAGAAGACAGGAAGATAAATGATCTAACTTCTTCCTTTGAATAAAAGTTGACAGCTGAAAAGAATTTCTGGATTCATGAAGTCAGAGATCTGAATGGGAGGCTGAATTCTGTTGCTCAAAACTGGAGGTATGAAATGGATAGTCGGAATGAGATTGAAGATAAGTTGTTAAAGCAAGAACAACTTTTGAAAGCTCAAGAAGAAATGCTTGAAGCTCAGGAAGAAAAGATTGAAGCTCAAAGTGCAAGAATTTTTGTGTTAGAAAAGCAAGCCGAGGAAGACCATAAAGACTTGAAGAAGATAAAGACTATTCTTAAGGGTCACATGGAGAAGGAAAAAGATCCAAAATAGAAAAATCTGATATTTTTTTGTATCTTAGATTCCATGCTTTTTCAAACGTAATGAAAATATTTCTTGCTCGTTTATTTTCTTGTTGTAACTAATTTTTCAGGTACATTGTTATATTTTCCATTCCCTCGAATTCTTTTTGAAAATCACAAAGGGGGAGAAGGAAAAAGAACCTTAACAAAGGGGGAGAAAGAAAAAGAACTCTAATAGAGTTTATCTAAGGGGGAGTCTTTCATTAAAGAATACATTCTTATTCTTAATGAAATACCATTCCGGAAATATAGAATACGATCCTTAGAGTTTCAAATCCAAAGGGGGAGTTAGTCGTATTCATCAACTTCTATAAGCAGAGGGAGATAAGCTTTAATGTTTTCATTTTTTTTATTTCTACGTAGTCTTTCTTTTTCGTAAGGATGTTTTTGCTTTCCAAAAAGGGGGAGATTGTTGAGTCAATAAGGTTTTCCTTATTAATTTTCCATTCCTTCTTGTTTTGAAAATCACAAACACCTTATCATTAAGAAAAATCGCTTTTATAAGGAAAATCTCTTTTATAAGGAAAATCTATTTTATAAGGAAAATCACTTTTATACGGAAAATCGCTTTTATAAAGAAAATCTCATTTATAAGGAAAATCGCTTTTATAAAGAAAATCGCTTTTATAAGGAAAATATCATTTATAAGGAAACCGCTTTTATAAGGAAGATTATCCTTATCTTATTTTAAATATCTATATCCATATATTTCTTATGTATAAGAATCGGATTCATTTCTATATTCTCAGAATCATTTAACACTTTGATATGAAGCATTCTGTTTTAGACTCTGAATTCTGAATGAGAACTGTAATGAAGTTCCACTCCGAATTCTGAATAAGAACTATAATGAAGTTTCACTTCGAATTTTTAATGATAACTGCAATGATGTTCTACTCCGAATTCTGGATATGAAATCTGATAAAGTTCTACTCCGAATTCTGGATAAGAACTCAGATAAAGTTCGACTCCAAATTCTGGAATACGAACTCTCATGAAGTTCGACATCGAAATCTAATGACGAATCCTGATTATGAATTCTCATTACGAATTCTGATTTCGAATTGTCATTACGAATTCTGATGATGAATTTTCATTCCGAATTCCCATTCCGAATTCACCTATTAAATATAATATGATCATCTTTGCTTTATACACTCCGAATATTTAGACTCTGAATATTATTTTTCTTACACACCGAATCTTCACTCTGAACTATTGAGTTAGACTTAAAACGATGTCGTACCTTCTATTATACTTGTTTTGTTACAAAACGATGTCTTCTATTCTGTTATTAAACTAATCGTTGGTTAAATGACATGTGTACAGGTCCCTATGATTTTAAAGGAAAATATGACCATTGGAAAGGAGGTTGACCAAGCCTATAAGTAGGAGCTCATTTGAAAGAGCTCAAAAAGAACTTCTTCAACATTGTTCACACATGCTGTTGAAGTGATTTATATAGAGAGAGGCTCTTATTAACTCTCAATGGTTCGTGCGACTCTGAATGTTGGTGATTACATTCGAGGACTTCCGGGGATAGGAAGACAGAGGTGCCGAATACCTTGAAGTTAGAGGGATTCCTTGCTGAGGAAGACAGAGGTTCCAACTACCTTGAAGTTGAGGGCTTGTGGGGAAAACAAGACAGAGATTCTGATCTTCATATCGAGGGCTTACCCGGGTGTGGGTAAGACAGACTTGCTTGAAAGTAATAATCATGGGACCTTTATCCAAGGTTGTTGTATACCCTTCTCTATGGGTTAAAAGACTTATATCTTGTTACTTGTAGTTTTACTACTTGTTTGTTTCCACTGCACATTGTATTGTATGGAATGTATAACTTTCTTATACTTCCCTACTTGTACTCTGTTTCATTTTGATTCTATACGCTTTAAGGTAGAATCTCATATTGTAATCTTCAGTTAAGTTTCAATTTCCGAATCTATATTTCTGGAACCTACTTTCGGAATATCTTTTCAGTTATAAGCAAGTACAGAGAACTTGAATTTTATAACTTCATTCCTTATTCTGGTTTTTCGATTGGTGTTAGAGGTGTTGTGAATTTACTTAGTTTAACTTTGTTAAACTTGTCTATTCCCTTTGTTAAAGGAAATTTTTTAAAGTGTACAATTCACCCCCCCCCCCCCCTCTTGTATATTGAGCATCTACATCATTATTTCGATCCTACAGATTACTCTCTTCAATTTTGAAAAGAAAATTAGACTGGTACTCCTTCACTTGATTCAGTTGTGGGTGAAGAGATTTACTTTAATTTGGATATATCTATTAAGGATTAACTATGTAATATGGGGACCCTCCTAGATCACATCATTAGAATTGTAGAGAATTATGTTTTCTTCAATAGAGATGAGTTTTGGGATTGGAAAACTTCTGCCAATGTAATCTTCACCTCCATGTTGTTCTATTGGCATTCCACTAACAACTATTCAGACATGAATTGGCTTGGAAATATGACTAGAAATTTTATCAGGCCCTCTCGATCCATTCTTGTATAGATATTGGTGCATGAGAAGCTATCAACTGATTTCTTTTTTCAATTTTGTGGTATTTGTTTGGGTTCCCATTGTGTTCTCTACCATCAACATAGGGAATATATGAACAATATTTTTTTTAGTTGTGCCACTACATCTTCCAGGTTGCAATTCATTACTGATATATTTGATGTGATTCCTCCTAGGGCATCCACCATCAATGAATTCTTCATAGGCTGGCGTGATCTTGTGCTCTCTCTCCTTCTCAAGGATCATTTTCAAGTTGATGTAGAAGATATTACTCATTTCTTGGTTATCCAAGAATAAATTAATTCATCATAGTCTCCATTTCACTAATGGGGTAGCTTTTTGGATGATACTAGCTATTTTTTTGGGAATACAATCCTCCAAATTAGTATTATTTTTTCAAACTCAGTTCACGACTTTTCAGTCCCCAATTAGATTGGTGTTAGGGGAAAATTTCATCCTCCTCAAGTTATGATTGAGGTTTTTTGTTAGGTGCCTTTTTCTAGCTAGATTAAAGTAAATTATGATGATTCCTAAAGAGGTAATATGGGTCCCTCTAGTTATAGATCCATTTTCAAGGATTACAGGGTGATTTCCTTGGTTTTTTACATAGTTCTTGTATATTTTTTATTCTCTTGAAGCTAAAATGATTGGGATTATATCTACAGTAGAGAAATATTATCATCATGATTGGGCCAATATTTGGCTTCAGTGCGACTCCACTGTTATTATCAAATCCATTAGGATTAGTTCTTCACATTTATCATTAATTCTTACTATTAGGGGGGATTATATGTTTGGATTATCTATTAGAGTTGAATCATATCATCACCCATGTTTACCATGGGGCCAATTATGTGGTGGATGGTCTTGTGAGTAAAGGAGCCAATGGTATTGATTATCTATGGTCTGATGAGATTCATGAGGATATACAACCTCTTATTCAGAGGGATCAATATAAAACTCTTATCTTTACACTTATGAAAGGATTATTTTATTTTTTTAAAATAAAATGGTCTTGTACTTCTGGGAATGGTCTCATCTTACCATAAAAAATGAATGTTTTTAAAAAAATCCATATTTTTCTCTACTCATTGAAAAATAAAATTTTTATGAGATTTCCTTGAAGATCACCATAATATAATTATTATATTCAAATTTCAGATAAGATGTTCAGTTTTTAAAATTTCAATTCTAAAATATAGATATTATTTCATTAAATAAAACCATATAATACCAATGATAATTTTATAACAATAAAACTATTTTCATTATGAATGAAAAATTACTTAATATTCATATAATCATAATTAAACTAAAAAAAATAATCTTTAATATTTTTAGGAATAAACATTTTCTATTAATATCATTACCTAGATTGATATATTGATGTGGCAGTGTTTTTGCACTCTTTCCCACATCTTGTGTGTGTTTTTAATTGAATTTTTTATATTAAAATGTTTTTTTATTAAAGAATTGATAATTCTTGTGTTTTTTAACTTTTCTATGTAAAATAATCAATTTTATTTTAAAACAATTTTTTTAATGTGCTTTAATGTCATTTTAAATAATTCTAAAATTTAAATGATTCATGCAAATTAGAATTTTATTTATTTATTCTTTTATTTTTATTCTGTTAGTTTATTAATTAATTTATTTAATAAATTAACTCTTTAATCTTTAAATTGTATAAAAATAACTCCTTTTGTTTTTAGTCTTTTAGCAATTTAATTAGTTTCAACAATTTAATTTTATTCGTTTAATATGTTTATTTAGTAATTTAATTAGTTCTTTAATTAATTGGTTAATTAATTTAATCAAGTAATTATAAATAATTTAATTTGTTCTTTAATTATGTTTTTTCATAAATTTTAACCTAAATTAATTCATTTGATTAAATAATGATTCATTGATTTTATTATTTTACTCTATGTTTTTAGTTTTTTATTCCATTATATTTAATTTAATTTATTAATTGATTTATTTATTAATTTAGTTTTATTAAATCATTTTATTAATTTAATTTTCTTTGTTTTTTTTGATTCGCAGGTGTTGCGGTCTCACATTAACCCGCCCTTATCACTGGCCTTCCTCACCGATACACAAAACCTCACCGATGCATTTAACCTCACCAGTACCTACAAACCCTCCACAGCTACCAGTAGCTACAAACACCCTACCAGTATCTGCAAATCCACACTATTACTAACATTCCTCACTGATACTCCACTTCCTCACTGTTACCCCTCCTCTCCAATTCCAGCTACTGATACACCACGTCACCGATACTCATCGCCCCCACCAATTCTCACCACTACAGCCACACTCGCCCCTGCGTAGCCACTCCTCCGTACTACTGCTTGTTGGAACCAGGGTCTTCAAAGAATGATTTGGCATATGGTTTGTGTTTTTTGTCAATCCTCAGTGGAAGTTCAGGATATGTACCAACAAAGAGATCATACCGTTCAAGCAGAAAACAGTAGTGAAGGTGGCGCCGTTTCACAGTGTTTGCCAAATTTTTGGGCCTGAAAATCGGCCAATAAAGAAAAGTGTTTTTGGAAAAGGTACATGCGCGCCGTTCTCTTGGAGGATAAAAGACTTGCGCGCCATATGTTTTTGAGGATCAGAACATCAAAATTTGTCTAAGGAAAGAAGGTCGTGCAAGTGTTGGTTGGGTCGAGCAAGTGAGTTGCGCGACAGAGGTTACTGGAGACAAGACTTGCGCGCCGTCGAGGGACTTGCGCGCCACCGCGCAGGGTGTCCAGTTTGCCTATAAATACTGGACCACCCCTAATCATTTCTCACGGAGCTCAAGACATCGAGATTGCTCAAGCTCTCGTCACGCAGGTGGTCGAGTCGCGCAGGTGGTAGTTTTGTCGCACAAGTAGAGCTTGCGCACCGGTTGTTGGTTGTGCGCCCAAGGCGGTTTGGAAGAGAA
This sequence comes from Viscum album, assembly GCA_963277665.1. Classification (NCBI taxonomy): domain Eukaryota; kingdom Viridiplantae; phylum Streptophyta; class Magnoliopsida; order Santalales; family Viscaceae; genus Viscum; species Viscum album. The sequence goes on from OY728148.1 coordinate 318,514,308, forward strand.
AGGAAGTGGACCGCGCAATTTTGAAGTCGGGGAAGGAAGCGTCACGCAGGTGCGTTGATGACACTTTCACGCCAGTTTGGACTTGCGCGCCGTAGTGGGACTTGCACGACTGTCTTGGAGAAGCGCGCCTAGTTTTGTTGAAGCCCACCGGCCTGTTTGGAGCTGCACGAAAGCCGAGAGACTACCCGATACATTCTAGGAAAAGTGATATTCTTCTTTTGGTGATAATCGGACTTCAATAGAGCATCTACATACAACAAAGGATGCATTCTTATGCAAATTATGAAGAGACCTTCATGTCTATAAACTGAGTGGGACTTCACCAATGGCAGTAAGCTAGGGGGAGTCAACGGGAGTGACCCGAGGGAACCAGTGAGCTATCCCTGAACATTTGTAAAGGCATTGAGCCTGGGAAAGAGTGACTGTACCCGAACCTTTGTAATCTATAGCTAGTGAAGCATAGTGGATTTAGGTAGGACCGAAAACCTGTCGGCGTATTCTCCTTGGACGTAGCCCTTAGTGGCGAACCAAGTAAAAAGGGTTGTGTCTTCTCTTTGCATGTGAATGTTTGCTTTCTAATCATAATCATCATACAGGTTCAACAAGTTCCTACCAACGTGGGAACAAGATCCATCACTTTAAAAGAAAAAGTGGTCACCCTGATTCACCCCTCCCCTCTCAGGGTGTCCCGGGGTCCTACAAGTGGTATCAAAGGGTAAAGGTTGTTGGATTTGAATCTGTCCTTTGTCACCATGGAGAATGCAGTCAATGTTAGGGGAGTCCCTCTCTTTGATGGAAATAATTTTCAGATCTGGAAGAATAGGATGAGATCTCATCTAAGATCTCTTGGAATGGAAGTTTTGTTTTCTACTGTGCATGGAATACAAGTCACTGATCCAACAGGCCTAGCTATGACTGACAAAGATAGGAAAATTCTTGATGTTGATGCTAAAGCACAAAATGCACTCACTGCAGCTCTTTCCGATCAGATCTATCTAAAGGTGATGAGTTGCACTTCATCAAAGACTATGTGGGATAAACTTGAAAACATTTATGAAGGAGATAGAAAGGTAAAGGAGGCAAAACTTCAAGTTTTACACAACAGGTTTGATGACCTAAAGATGCACCCCAATGAAAATGCAGACTCATTTTTTAATCGAATTACTGATGTAGTGGGAGAAATTCGAGGTCTTGGAGAAGAAATCAAAGACATTGATATCGTAAAGAAAATCTTGAGAAGGCTTCCTCCCATGTACAATGAAAAGGGGTCAGCACTCGAAGAAAGAAATCTATCTAAACTATCTCTGGACGATTTGTTAAGTAGTTTTGTGGAATATGAGATGAGAGTCAAACCCGAAGATGCCACGACTCGCGTGAGCAAGGAAATGCCATTCAAACCCATGGAAAAACTGAAAATTTCAGAAGATAGTGGTGGTGAAGATGACGAAGAAAATGAAATTCTTTCCCTCATCACCAAGAAGTTGAAAAAGGGGAAAGGTAAATTTAGAGTTAAGCTACCTCATGCATGCTTCCGTTGTGGAAGAGTTGGGCACATTGCCTCTCAGTGCCAAAGAAAGTTAGATGATGATGAGAGTGAAGCTGAAGACATTGAGAACCCTCGGAAAAGGTTTTTCAAAAATGGTGACTTCAAATCTGGAAAGAAAATGCAGAGGAAGATTTTTTTCTGTGAAGAAGAAGATGATGATATTGAATTTTTTGAGGAAGAAGAACCAAAATTTAAAACCAAAAACCATGCTTCCTTGATGGCTACCACTGAAATATCAGAATCCTCAATCAATAAAGACATAGATAATCAGACTACTACTATTGGTAATCCAAAGATTCAAATTAAGGATGCCTTCTCCAAGCTTGAGAGTAAATGTAAGAGATGTAATAAGTGGAAGGAAATGGTCAAAGAATCATCAGAATATGTTGATGAACTTGAAACTGAAATTGAACGTCTGGAAGAATTTGTGAAAGTTCCGTCTAAAATCCTTGAAAGCAATGATGATGTAGTGGATCTAAAACTGAGAATTGAGGATCAGGGAAAGGTCATCAATGACCTCACGTCAAGACTAGAAGAAAAGTCCAAGACTCCTGAGGGTCTTGAGGAGGAAGTTGTTACTGTTAGAAGTAAACTTGAAACTGAATCATTTTCAAAAGAATCAAGGGAGAAAATACCTATTAGAAGATTCTCAGATGAAGAGTTACTGGAAAGAGACAAATGTGGTTCAGATAGGGTTGAAAAAATCTGGAGCGTTCGAAGACCCGACTGCATGGGAAAGAGTGGAATTGTCTATGAAGCTGAGACATCAACTACTGGAAATAAAGAGAGCCAAAATAAAGAAAAAACGAAGGTTGAACATGTCGAAGCATTGCCTGAAGTGCGGAAAAAGAAACCCTAAATCCAAACTAGAAGGAGAACTGACAATTATCCTCAAACATTCAGAAATGATAGGCAATTCAACTATTCTCACAAGGATGAAGGTATGAGGAAAAATTCAGGTGAGAAGACGTTCCCTCAAATGAAGTTTCAGTTATGTGGCTATCTGGGCCATACCATGACATATTGCGAAGAGGCAAGGAGCTACTTGAATAGAGAAGATCTTGGAAGTCAACAAAGGAGAAAGATTTCATATCCTCCATCTTATAGAAGAAATATCTTTTATGGTTACTGTTTTAATTGTTCTAACTTTGGACATAAAGCTATGTATTGCAGGCAGCGGTACAATAGGAGGAATTCATACAAAACTCAAAGACGGGACTGTGCTCATCCTCCTGATGATGTTGTTCACACAAACAGTTTTTCCCCTCTGGAAGAAGATCTTGGGTATGAAGAATCAAATTATGTAGAAGAATGTATTAAAAGGCCACCATTATCCTATGCTCAATCCAATATCTCATGGAAAGAGAAGAAGAAGATTGAGAAATCCAATCTTGCAGAAGTAGCACTCAAAGCTACAAAAAGCAGCAGCACCTGGATCCTTGATAGTGGATGCTCTTCCCATATGACGGGAAATGCTGACCTTTTGATGAACATTGAAAAGAAGGTTGATGGAATAGTACGATTTGGTAATGATGGTTCTTTGAAGATCAAAGGCAGCGGGAATACTGCTCTCGTCAATGGGGAGATGAAGAAGACTGAGGTTCTTTACGTGGACGGTCTACACCACAATCTCCTGAGTGTAAGTCAACTCTGTGACTCAGGGCTCATAGTAACTTTCAATCAAAAAGGATGCACCATAAAAGGAAAAATAGGAATTTCTCTTATGAAAGGCAGTAGAACAGATGGAAATTTATATCAGGTTGATAGAAAAGTGAACTCTTGCTATTTGTCTATTGAAGAAGAAAATAATTTATGGCATCGAAGGCTAGGGCACATTAACCAACAAGACATGGAAAAGATATCTAAGTTAAATATAGTCATGGATATTCCCATTCTAAAACGTGAACGGGAAAAGTATTGTGATGCTTGTATTCGTGGGAAACTGGTATGTAGTTCATATCGACCAAAGAAGAAAAGGGCATCACATCTTCTTGCTCTCATTCATACAAATGTATATGGCCCAATAAATGTTGCTGGAACCTATGGAGAAAGGTACTTCGTCCTTTTCATTGATGATTATAGTGGAATGGATTGTGTAATGGTTATCCAAAGGAAGAGACAAGTGCTTGATTGTATGAAAACTTATCGACGGATTGCAGAGAACGATACAGGCCGGACAATAAAAGTCATGCGATCTGACAATGGAGGGGAATACACGTCCATTGAGTTTGAAAATTACCTGGAAAAACATGGAATACAGCATGAGGTAGCTGCTGTGAGAACTCCGCAAAAAATGGAGTTGTTGAGCGCCGGAATAGACAGGTCAACAATATGGCTAGGACTATGCTGATTGAGAGTGGTATCTCTCGCCATTACTGGAACGAAGCTGTTGAGGCTGCAGTGCACATTCAGAATCGAACAGGGCTTTATATGGGAGAAATAAAGACACCATATGAATTGTGGCATGGAAGGAAGCCTTCATTGAAATACTTTCATGTTTTCAGAAGCAAATGTTTCATCCGGAATAATGAATGAAACCAAGGAAAGTATGGTGACAATGCTGATGAAGGAATTTTTATTGGTTATCCAATGAACAACAAAGCTTACAAGTGTTTCAATAAACGGTTGGGGAGGATTGTGGAAAGCAATGATGTTAAGATCATTGAAGAAAAAACTCCAAATACTTCAAATGGTACCTATGCTGATGAAATAGAAGATGAGAATGAATGTGAACATGAAATAAATACAAATAAAGAAATAGAGGAACGTGTACAAAATACTCAAGGGTCACATCATGATATTGACTCAGACGAAGAATCTGAAGTAGAAATCTTGGATGGTGAGAATGCGTCTGAACCTCATAAGAAAAATCGAAGAGCAGAAATTGATCCATCTAACATAATTGGAGACATGAATGCACCTACACAGACAAGTAGGATGAGGAATAACACACAAACTACATTTCTTTCTGTTGTGGAGCCATCCTCATTTGAAGAAGCTGCAAATGTTGAATCCTGGGTAAAACCCATGAATGAAGAGTTAGATCAGATTGACAAGAATCAGACATGGGATCTTGTCCAGAGACCGGAAGGTCACAATGTGATTGGTACCAAATGGATCTTCAAAAATAAGTTTGATGAGCATGGAAGTGTCATCAGAAACAAGGAAAGACTGGTATGTAAAGGATACTCCCTGATTGAAGGGATTGATGTTGAAGAAACCTTTGCTCCAGTGGCTAGACTAGAGTCAATCAGGATTTTCCTTGACATGGCACTCCAAAGAGGATATAAATTATATCAAATGGATGTCAAGACAGCATTCATGAATGGAGTACTCGAAGAGGAAGTCTATATTGAACAACTAGTGGGATTTGTTTTGGATAGGGATGAAACAATGGTCTGCAAACTGAAGAAAGATCTATATGGTTTGAAGCAGGCACCACGGGCGTGGTACTCACGGCTGGATTCATATCTCAAGAAGTTGGAATTCAAAAGAGGAGGAGTTGATCACAATATCTATGTGAATAATTCTCCACAAGATCAATTCATGGTTCTTGTCTACGTTTATGATATCATATTTGGTGGCAGTAGGCAGAAATCAGTGGATGAATTTTCCAATCACATGAAATCAGAATTTGAAATGTCTATGATTTGGGAGCTCACATATTTCTTGGGGCTTCAGGTGATTCAAAAGAAGGAATACACTTTCATTTCTCAGGAAAAATATGCAAGAGAGCTACTGAAGAATTTCAATATGCAAGACTCCAAACCAATGTCAACTCCAATTGCAGTTGGAAATAAACTTGGAAAGCATGAAGATGGGGAATATGTTGATCCCACCATATACAGGAGGATCATTGGAAGCCTACTGTATCTGAAAGCGACAAGGCCAGATATTGTCTTTGCCACATGCCTTGCGGCCCGCTTTCAGAGTAAACCAAAAGAAGAAAATATGGCAGCAGTAAAAAGAATCATGAGGTACATTCAAGGTACACATAATTTCAGGTTATTTTTTGCTGCAGGCAGGGACATTGAATTATCCGCATTTTCTGATGCTGACTGGGCTGGTGATGTGGTAGACAGAAATTCCACTAGTGGTGGAGCTTTCTATATTGGGCAGAAATGTGTTGGATGGTTGAGAAAGAAACAAGAAAGTACTTCTCTTAGTACTGCTGAAGCTGAGTATATCTCTGCCACAAAGGCATTCACTCAACAGCTTTGGATGAAGCAGCAACTAATAGATATTGTTGATAAGGTGCAGCAACCAATGGTGATTTACTGTGATAACAAAAGCGCAATTGATCTTACGAAGAATCCGGTTCAGTATTCTCGTACAAATCATATTGAAATACGATATAATTTTATCAAAGAAAAGGTTGAACAAGGCGTGATTAGAATGGATCATGTTGGAACTGATGAGCAAGTGGCTAATGTCCTAACCAAGCCATTGTCTGCGGCTGTGTTTGAGAAGCATTGGTTGAACCTCGGTGTTCAACCACCTCCTACTTCATATGGAGGATCCGGAAATCCCCTCTCCCCATTTGTTATAACTGTTTTTATCTACTTATGGTTGTGCTGCAGGTTTATAGGGGAGATACTATCCACGGGGAGTATGGCTTGAGCTGAACGTTGAACAACTTATCGATCTTTGGATTTATTGTCAATGGGGGAGAAAATAATAAGTTCCAGGCAAGAAATGCTTCTGTGATGAGAAGTATTTCAAAGACACAATCAGGCGTGATGGAGAATTTCAAAACACTGGAACCCAATTCAATCTTCCTCTCTTGTTTTCTACTCCGAGCATTTCTCACATAGACTTAGAGTGTTGGCTGAGTTGATTCTTGCGTTTTGGGTTTGCTCATGGTTGGAGATCTATTGAATTTATTCTGATTGCCAACAAACCCAAAGGGGGAGATTGTAGGAACCAGGGTCTTCAAAGCATGATTTGGCATATGGTTTGTGTTTTTTGTCAGTCCTCAGTGGAAGTTCAGGATATGTACCAACAAAGAGATCATACCGTTCAAGCAGAAAACAGTAGTGAAGGTGGCGCCGTTTCCCAGTGTTTGCCAAATTTTTGGGACTGAAAATCGGCCAATAAAGAAAAGTGTTTTTGGCAAAGGTACATGCGCGCCGTGCTCTTGGAGGATAAAATACTTGCGCGCCATATTTTTTTGAGGATCAGAACATCAAAATTTGTCTAAGGAAATAAGGTCGTGCAAGTGTTGGTTGGGTCGCGCAAGTGAGTTGCGCGACATAGGTTACTGGAGACAAGACTTGCGCGCCGTCGAGGGACTTGCGCGCCGCCGCGCAGGGTGTCCAGTTTGCCTATAAATACTGGACCACCCCTTCTCATTTCTCACGGATCTCAAGACATCGAGATTGCTCGAGCTCTCGTCACGCAGGTGGTCGAGTCGCGCAGGTGGTAGTTTTGTCGCACAAGTAGAGCTTGCGCACCGGTTGTTGGTTGTGCGCCCAAGGCGGTTTGGATGAGAAAGGAAGTGGACCGCGCAATTTTGAAGTCGGGGAAGGAAGCGTCACGCAGGTGCGTTGATGACACTTTCACGCCAGTTTGGACTTGCGCGCCGTAGTGGGACTTGCACGACTGTCTTGGAGAAGCGCGCCTAGTTTTGTTGAAGCCCACCGGCCTGTTTGGAGCTGCACGAAAGCCGAGAGACTACCCGATACATTCGAGGAAAAGTGATATTCTTCTTCTGGTGATAATCGGACTTCAATAGAGCATCTATATACAACAAAGGATGCATTCGTATGCAAATGATGAAGAGACCTTCATGTCTATAAACTGAGTGGGACTTCACCAACGGCAGTAAGCTAGGGGGAGTCAACGAGAGTGACCCGAGGGAACCAGTGAGCTATCCCTGAACATTTGTAAAGGCATTGAGCCTGGGAAAGAGTGACTGTACCCGAACCTTTGTAATCTATAGCTAGTGAAGCATAGTGGATTTAGGTAGGACCGAAAACCTGTCGGCGTATTCTCCTTGGACGTAGCCCTTAGTGGTGAACCAAGTAAAAAGGGTTGTGTCTTCTCTTTGCATGTGAATGTTTGCTTTCTAATCATAATCATCATACAGGTTCAACAAGTTCCTACCAACGTGGGAACAATATCCATTACTTTAAAAGAAAAAGTGGTCACCCTGATTCACCCCTCCCCTCTCAGGGTGTCCCGGGGTCCTACAAGTGGTATCAAAGGGTAAAGGTTGTTGGATTTGAATCTGTCCTTTGTCACCATGGAGAATGCAGTCAATGTTAGGGGAGTCCCTCTCTTTGATGGAAATAATTTTCAGATCTGGAAGAATAGGATGAGATCTCATCTAAGATCTCTTGGAATGGAAGTTTTGTTTTCTACTGTGCATGGAATACAAGTCACTGATCCAACAGGCCTAGCTATGACTGACAAAGATAGGAAAATTCTTGATGTTGATGCTAAAGCACAAAATGCACTCACTGCAGCTCTTTCTGATCAGATCTATCTAAAGGTGATGAGTTGCACTTCATCAAAGACTATGTGGGATAAACTTGAAAACATTTATGAAGGAGATAGAAAGGTAAAGGAGGCAAAACTTCAAGTTTTACACAACAGGTTTGATGACCTAAAGATGCACCCCAATGAAAATGTAGACTCATTTTTTAATCGAATTACTGATGTAGTGGGAGAAATTCGAGGTCTTGGAGAAGAAATCAAAGACATTGATATCGTAAAGAAAATCTTGAGAAGACTTCCCCCCATGTACAATGAAAAGGGGTCAGCACTCGAAGAAAGAAATCTATCTAAACTATCTCTGGACGATTTGTTAAGTAGTTTTGTGGAATATGAGATGAGAGTCAAACCCGAAGATGCCACGACTCGCGTGAGCAAGGAAATGGCATTCAAACCCATGGAAAAACTGAAAATTTCAGAAGATAGTGGTGGTGAAGATGACGAAGAAAATGAAATTCTTTCCCTCATCACCAAGAAGTTGAAAAAGGGGAAAGGTAAATTTAGAGTTAAGCTACCTCATGCATGCTTCCGTTGTGGAAGAGTTGGGCACATTGCCTCTCAGTGACAAAGAAAGTTAGATGATGATGAGAGTGAAGCTGAAGACATTGAGAACCCTCGGAAAGGTTTTTCAAAAAGGGTGACTTCAAATCTGGAAAGAAAATGCAGAGGAAGAATTTTTTCTGTGAAGAAGAAGATGATGATATTGAATTTTTTGAGGAAGAAGAACCAAAATTTAAAACCAAAAACCATGCTTCCTTGATGGCTACCACTGAAATATCAGAATCCTCAATCAATAAAGACATAGATAATCAGACTACTACTATTGGTAATCCAAAGATTCAAATTAAGGATGCCTTCTCCAAGCTTGAGAGTAAATGTAAGAGATGTAATAAGTGGAAGGAAATGGTCAAAGAATCATCAGAATATGTTGATGAACTTGAAACTGAAATTGAACGTCTGGAAGAATTTGTGAAAGTTCAGTCTAAAATCCTTGAAAGAAATGATGATGTAGTGGATCTAAAACTGAGAATTGAGGATCAGGGAAAGGTCATCAATGACCTCACGTCAAGACTAGAAGAAAAGTCCAAGACTCCTGAGGGTCTTGAGGAGGAAGTTGTTACTGTTAGAAGTAAACTTGAAACTGAATCATTTTCAAAAGAATCAAGGGAGAAAATACCTATTAGAAGATTCTCAGATGCAGAGTTACTGGAAAGAGACAAATGTGGTTCAGATAGGGTTGAAAAAATCTGGAGCGTTCGAAGACCCGACTGCATGGGAAAGAGTGGAATTGTCTATGAAGCTGAGACATCAACTACTGGAAATAAATAGAGCCAAAATAAAGAAAAAACGAAGGTTGAACATGTCGAAGCATTGCCTGAAGTGCGGAAAAAGAAACCCTCAATCCAAACTAGAAGGAGAACTGACAATTATCCTCAAACATTCAGAAATGATAGGCAATTCAACTATTCTCACAAGGATGAAGGTATGAGGAAAAATTCAGGTGAGAAGACGTTCCCTCGCATGAAGTTTCAGTTATGTGGCTATCTGGGCCATACCATGACATATTGCGAAGAGGCAAGGAGCTACTTGAATGGATAAGATCTTGGAAGTCAACAAAGGAGAAAGATTTCATATCCTCCATCTTATAGAAGAAATATCTTTTATGGTTACTGTTTTAATTGTTCTAACTTTGGACATAAAGCTATGTATTGCAGGTAGCGGTACGATAGGAGGAATTCATACAAAACTCAAAGACGGGACTGTGCTCATCCTCCTGATGATGTTGTTCACACAAACAGTTTTTCCCCTCTGGAAGAAGATCTTGGGTATGAAGAATCAAATTATGTAGAAGAATGTATTAGAAGGCCACCATTATCCTATGCTCAATCCAATATCTCATGGAAAGAGAAGAAGAAGATTGAGAAATCCAATCTTGCAGAAGTAGCACTCAAAGCTACAAAAAGCAGCAGCACCTGGATCCTTGATAGTGGATGCTCTTCCCATATGACGGGAAATGCTGACCTTTTGATGAACATTGAAAAGAAGGTTGATGGAATAGTACGATTTGGTAATGATGGTTCTTTGAAGATCAAAGGCAGCGGGAATACTGCTCTCGTCAATGGGGAGCTGAAGAAGACTGAGGTTCTTTACGTGGACGGTCTACACCACAATCTCCTGAGTGTAAGTCAACTCTGTGACTCAGGGCTCATAGTAACTTTCAATCAAAAAGGATGCACCATAAAAGGAAAAATAGGAAATTCTATTATGAAAGGCAGTAGAACAGATGGAAATTTATATCAGGTTGATAGAAAAGTGAACTCTTGCTATTTGTCTATTGAAGAAGAAAATAATTTATGGCATCGAAGGCTAGGGCACATTAACCAACAAGACATGGAAAAGATATCTAAGTTAAAGATAGTCATGGATATTCCCATTCTAAAACGTGAACGGGAAAAGTATTGGGATGCTTGTATTCGTGGTAAACTGGTATGTAGTTCATATCGACCAAAGAAGAAAAGGGCATCACATCTTCTTGCTCTCATTCATACAAATGTATGTGGCCCAATAAATGTTGCTGGAACCTATGGAGAAAGGTACTTCGTCCTTTTCATTGATGATTATAGTGGAATGGATTGTGTAATGGTTATCCAAAGGAAGAGACAAGTGCTTGATTGTATGAAAACTTATCGACGGATTGCAGAGAACGATACAGGCCGGACAATAAAAGTCATGCGATCTGACAATGGAGGGGAATACACATCCATTGAGTTTGAAAATTACCTGGAAAAACATGGAATACAGCATGAGGTAGCTGCTGTGAGAACTCCGCAAAAAATGGAGTTGTTGAGCGCCGGAATAGACAGGTCAACAATATGGCTAGGACTATGCTGATTGAGAGTGGTATCTCTCGCCATTACTGGAACGAAGCTGTTGAGGCTGCAGTGCACATTCAGAATCGAACAGGGCTTTATATGGGAGAAATAAAGACACCATATGAATTGTGGCATGGAAGGAAGCCTTCATTGAAATACTTTCATGTTTTCAGAAGCAAATGTTTCATCCAGAATAATGAAGGAAACCAAGGAAAGTATGGTGACAATGCTGATGAAGGAATTTTTCTTGGTTATCCAATGAACAACAAAGCTTACAAGTGTTTCAATAAACGCTTGGGGAGGATTGTGGAAAGCAATGATGTTAAGATCATTGAAGAAAAAACTCCAAATACTTCAAATGGTACCTATGCTGATGAAATAGAAGATGAGAATGAATGTGAACATGAAATAAATACAAATAAAGAAATAGAGGAACGTGTACAAAATACTCAAGGGTCACATCATGATATTGACTCAGACGAAGAATCTGAAGTAGAAATCTTGGATGGTGAGAATGCATATGAACCTCATAAGAAAAATCGAAGAGCAGAAATTGATCCATCTAACATAATTGGAGACATGAATGCACCTACACAGACAAGTAGGATGAGGAATAACACACAAACTACATTTCTTTCTGTTGTGGAGCCATCCTCATTTGAAGAAGCTGCAAAGGTTGAATCCTGGGTAAAACCCATGAATGAAGAGTTAGATCAGATTGACAAGAATCAGACATGGGATCTTGTCCAGAGACCGGAAGGTCACAATGTGATTGGTACCAAATGGATCTTCAAAAATAAGTTTGATGAGCATGGAAGTGTCATCAGAAACAAGGAAAGACTGGTATGTAAAGGATACTCCCTGATTGAAGGGATTGATGTTGAAGAAACCTTTGCTCCAGTGGCTAGACTAGAGTCAATCAGTATTTTCCTTGACATGGCACTCCAAAGAGGATATAAATTATATCAAATAGATGTCAAGACAGCATTCATGAATGGAGTACTCGAAGAGGAAGTCTATATTGAACAACTAGTGGGATTTGTTTTGGATAGGGATGAAACAATGGTCTGCAAACTGAAGAAAGATCTATATAGTTTGAAGCAGGCACCACGGGCGTGGTACTCACGGCTGGATTCATATCTCAAGAAGTTGGAATTCAAAAGAGGAGGAGTTTATCACAATATCTATGTGAATAATTCTCCACAAGATCAATTCATGGTTCTTGTCTACGTTGATGATATCATATTTGGTGGTAGTAGGCAGAAATCAGTGGATGAATTTTCCAATCACATGAAATCAGAATTTGAAATGTCTATGATTTGGGAGCTCACATATTTCTTGGGGCTTCAGGTGATTCAAAAGAAGGAATACACTTTCATTTCTCAGGAAAAATATGCAAGAGAGCTACTGAAGAATTTCAATATGCAAGACTCCAAACCAATGTCAACTCCAATTGCAGTTGGAAATAAACTTGGAAAGCATGAAGATGGGGAATCTGTTGATCCCACCATATACAGGAGGATCATTGGAAGCCTACTGTATCTGAAAGCGACAAGGCCAGATATTGTCTTTGCCACATGCCTTGCGGCCCGCTTTCAGAGTAAACCAAAAGAAGAAAATATGGAAGCAGTAAAAAGAATCATGAGGTACATTCAAGGTACACATAATTTCAGGTTATTTTTTGCTGCAGGCAGGGACATTGAATTATCCGCATTTTCTGATGCTGACTGGGCTGGTGATGTGGTAGACAGAAATTCCACTAGTGGTGGAGCTTTCTATATTGGGAAGAAATGTGTTGGATGGTTGAGAAAGAAACAAGAAAGTACTTCTCTTAGTACTGCTGAAGCTGAGTATATCTCTGCCACAAAGGCATTCACTCAACTGCTTTGGATGAAGCAGCAACTAATAGATATTGTTGATAAGGTGCAGCAACCAATGGTGATTTACTGTGATAACAAAAGCGCAATTGATCTTACGAAGAATCCGGTTCAGTATTCTCGTACAAATCATATTGAAATACGATATAATTTTATCAAAGAAAAGGTTGAACAAGGCGTGATTAGAATGGATCATGTTGGAACTGATGAGCAAGTGGCTAATGTCCTAACCAAGCCATTGTCTACGGCTGTGTTTGAGAAGCATTGGTTGAACCTCGGTGTTCAACCACCTCCTACTTCATAAGGAGGATCCGGAAATCCCCTCTCCCCATTTGTTATAACTGTTTTTATCTACTTATGGTTGTGCTGCAGGTTTATAGGGGAGATACTATCCACGGGGAGTATGGCTTGAGCTGAACGTTGAACAACTTATCGATCTTTGGATTTATTGTCAATGGGGGAGAAAATAATAAGTTCCAGGCAAGAAATGCTTCTGTGATGAGAAGTATTTCAAAGACACAATCAGGCGTGATGGAGAATTTCAAAACACTGGAACCCAATTCAATCTTCCTCTCTTGTTTTCTACTCCGAGCATTTCTCACATAGACTTAGAGTGTTGGCTGAGTTGATTCTTGTGTTTTGGGATTGCTCATGGTTGGAGATCTATTGAATTTATTCTGATTGCCAACAAACCCAAAGGGGGAGATTGTAGGAACCAGGGTCTTCAAAGCATGATTTGGCATATGGTTTGTGTTTTTTGTCAATCCTCAGTGGAAGTTCAGGATATGTACCAACAAAGAGATCATACCGTTCAAGCAGAAAACAGTAGTGAAGGTGGCGCCGTTTCCCAGTGTTTGCCAAATTTTTGGGCCTGAAAATCGGCCAATAAAGAAAAGTGTTTTTGGAAAAGGTACATGCGCGCCGTGCTCTTGGAGGATAAAATACTTGCGCGCCATATTTTTTTGAGGATCAGAACATCAAAATTTGTCTAAGGAAAGAATGTCGTGCAAGTGTTGGTTGGGTCGCGCAAGTGAGTTGCGCGACATAGGTTACTGGAGACAAGACTTGCGCGCCGTCGAGGGACTTGCGCGCCGCCGCGCAGGGTGTCCAGTTTGCCTATAAATACTGGACCACCCCTTCTCATTTCTCACGGAGCTCAAGACATCGAGATTGCTCGAGCTCTCGTCACGCAGGTGGTCGAGTCGCGCAGGTGGTAGTTTTGTCGCACAAGTAGAGCTTGCGCACCGGTTGTTGGTTGTGCGCCCAAGGCGGTTTGGATGAGAAAGGAAGTGGACCACGCAATTTTGAAGTCGGGGAAGGAAGCGTCACGCAGGTGCGTTGATGACACTTTCACGCCAGTTTGGACTTGCGCGCCGTAGTGGGACTTGCACGACTGTCTTGGAGAAGCGCGCCTAGTTTTGTTGAAGCCCACCGGCCTGTTTGGAGCTGCACGAAAGCCGAGAGACTACCCGATACATTCGAGGAAAAGTGATATTCTTCTTCTGGTGATAATCGGACTTCAATAGAGCATCTACATACAACAAAGGATGCATTCGTATGCAAATGATGAAGAGACCTTCATGTCTATAAACTGAGTGGGACTTCACCAACGGCAGTAAGCTAGGGGGAGTCAACGGGAGTGACCCGAGGGAACCAGTGAGCTATCCCTGAACATTTGTAAAGGCATTGAGCCTGGGAAAGAGTGACTGTACCCGAACCTTTGTAATCTATAGCTAGTGAAGCATAGTGGATTTAGGTAGGACCGAAAACCTGTCGGTGTATTCTCCTTGGACGTATCCCTTAGTGGTGAACCAAGTAAAAAGGGTTGTGTCTTCTCTTTGCATGTGAATGTTTGCTTTCTAATCATAATCATCATACAGGTTCAACAAGTTCCTACCAACGTGGGAACAATATCCATCACTTTAAAAGAAAAAGTGGTCACCCTGATTCACCCCTCCCCTCTCAGGGTGTCCCGGGGTCCTACAAGTGGTATCAAAGGGTAAAGGTTGTTGGATTTGAATCTGTCCTTTGTCACCATGGAGAATGCAGTCAATGTTAGGGGAGTCCCTCTCTTTGATGGAAATAATTTTCAGATCTGGAAGAATAGGATGAGATCTCATCTAAGATCTCTTGGAATGGAAGTTTTGTTTTCTACTGTGCATGGAATACAAGTCACTGATCCAACAGGCCTAGCTATGACTGACAAAGATAGGAAAATTCTTGATGTTGATGCTAAAGCACAAAATGCACTCACTGCAGCTCTTTCCGATCAGATCTATCTAAAGGTGATGAGTTGCACTTCATCAAAGACTATGTGGGATAAACTTGAAAACATTTATGAAGGATATAGAAAGGTAAAGGAGGCAAAACTTCAAGTTTTACACAACAGGTTTGATGACCTAAAGATGCACCCCAATGAAAATGTAGACTCATTTTTTAATCGAATTACTGATGTAGTGGGAGAAATTCGAGGTCTTGGAGAAGAAATCAAAGACATTGATATCGTAAAGAAAATCTTGAGAAGACTTCCTCCCATGTACAATGAAAAGGGGTCAGCACTCGAAGAAAGAAATCTATCTAAACTATCTCTGGACGATTTGTTAAGTAGTTTTGTGGAATATGAGATGAGAGTCAAACCCGAAGATGCCACGACTCGCGTGAGCAAGTAAATGGCATTCAAACCCATGGAAAAACTGAAAATTTCAGAAGATAGTGGTGGTGAAGATGACGAAGAAAATGAAATTCTTTCCCTCATCACCATGAAGTTGAAAAAGGGGAAAGGTAAATTTAGAGTTAAGCTACCTCATGCATGCTTCCGTTGTGGAAGAGTTGGGCACATTGCCTCTCAGTGACAAAGAAAGTTAGATGATGATGAGAGTGAAGCTGAAGACATTGAGAACCCTCGGAAAGGTTTTTCAAAAAGGGTGACTTCAAATCTGGAAAGAAAATGCAGAGGAAGAATTTTTTCTGTGAAGAAGAAGATGATGATATTGAATTTTTTGAGGAAGAAGAACCAAAATTTAAAACCAAAAACCATGCTTCCTTGATGGCTACCACTGAAATATCAGAATCCTCAATCAATAAAGACATAGATAATCAGACTACTACTATTGGTAATCCAAAGATTCAAATTAAGGATGCCTTCTCCAAGCTTGAGAGTAAATGTAAGAGATGTAATAAGTGGAAGGAAATGGTCAAAGAATCATCAGAATATGTTGATGAACTTGAAACTGAAATTGAACGTCTGGAAGAATTTGTGAAAGTTCAGTCTAAAATACTTGAAAGAAATGATGATGTAGTGGATCTAAAACTGAGAATTGAGGATCAGGGAAAGGTCATCAATGACCTCACGTCAAGACTAGAAGAAAAGTCCAAGACTCCTGAGGGTCTTGAGGAGGAAGTTGTTACTGTTTGAAGTAAACTTGAAACTGAATCATTTTCAAAAGAATCAAGGGAGAAAATACCTATTAGAAGATTCTCAGATGCAGAGTTACTGGAAAGAGACAAATGTGGTTCAGATAGGGTTGAAAAAATCTGGAGCGTTCGAAGACCCGACTGCATGGGAAAGAGTGGAATTGTCTATGAAGCTGAGACATCAACTACTGGAAATAAAGAGAGCCAAAATAAAGAAAAAACGAAGGTTGAACATGTCGAAGCATTGCCTGAAGTGCGGAAAAATAAACCCTCAATCCAAACTAGAAGGAGAACTGACAATTATCCTCAAACATTCAGAAATGATAGGCAATTCAACTATTCTCACAAGGATGAAGGTATGAGGAAAAATTCAGGTGAGAAGACGTTCCCTCACATGAAGTTTCAGTTATGTGGCTATCTGGGCCATACCATGACATATTGCGAAGAGGCAAGGAGCTACTTGAATGGATAAGATCTTGGAAGTCAACAAAGGAGAAAGATTTCATATCCTCCATCTTATAGAAGAAATATCTTTTATGGTTACTGTTTTAATTGTTCTAACTTTGGACATAAAGCTATGTATTGCAGGCAGCGGTACGATAGGAGGAATTCATACAAAACTCAAAGACGGGACTGTGCTCATCCTCCTGATGATGTTGTTCACACAAACAGTTTTCCCCTCTGGAAGAAGATCTTGGGTATGAAGAATCAAATTATGTAGAAGAATGTATTAGAAGGCCACCATTATCCTATGCTCAATCCAATATCTCATGGAAAGAGAAGAAGAAGATTGAGAAATCCAATCTTGCAGAAGTAGCACTCAAAGCTACAAAAAGCAGCAGCACCTGGATCCTTGATAGTGGATGCTCTTCCCATATGACGGGAAATTCTGACCTTTTGATGAACATTGAAAAGAAGGTTGATGGAATAGTACGATTTGGTAATGATGGTTCTTTGAAGATCAAAGGCAGCGGGAATACTGCTCTCGTCAATGGGGAGCTGAAGAAGACTGAGGTTCTTTACGTGGACGGTCTACACCACAATCTCCTGAGTGTAAGTCAACTCTGTGACTCAGGGCTCATAGTAACTTTCAATCAAAAAGGATGCACCATAAAAGGAAAAATAGGAAATTCTATTATGAAAGGCAGTAGAACAGATGGAAATTTATATCAGGTTGATAGAAAAGTGAACTCTTGCTATTTGTCTATTGAAGAAGAAAATAATTTATGGCATCGAAGGCTAGGGCACATTAACCAACAAGACATGGAAAAGATATCTAAGTTAAAGATAGTCATGGATATTCCCATTCTAAAACGTGAACGGGAAAAGTATTGGGATGCTTGTATTCGTGGTAAACTGGTATGTAGTTCATATCGACCAAAGAAGAAAAGGGCATCACATCTTCTTGCTCTCATTCATACAAATGTATGTGGCCCAATAAATGTTGCTGGAACCTATGGAGAAAGGTACTTCGTCCTTTTCATTGATGATTATAGTGGAATGGATTGTGTAATGGTTATCCAAAGGAAGAGACAAGTGCTTGATTGTATGAAAACTTATCGACGGATTGCAGAGAACGATACAGGCCGGACAATAAAAGTCATGCGATCTGACAATGGAGGGGAATAAACATCCATTGAGTTTGAAAATTACCTGGAAAAACATGGAATACAGCATGTGGTAGCTGCTGTGAGAACTCCGCAAAAAATGGAGTTGTTGAGCGCCGGAATAGACAGGTCAACAATATGGCTAGGACTATGCTGATTGAGAGTGGTATCTCTCGCCATTACTGGAACGAAGCTGTTGAGGCTGCAGTGCACATTCAGAATCGAACAGGGCTTTATATGGGAGAAATAAAGACACCATATGAATTGTGGCATGGAAGGAAGCCTTCATTGAAATACTTTCATGTTTTCAGAAGCAAATGTTTCATCCGGAATAATGAAGGAAACCAAGGAAAGTATGGTGACAATGCTGTTGAAGGAATTTTTCTTGGTTATCCAATGAACAACAAAGCTTACAAGTGTTTCAATAAACGCTTGGGGAGGATTGTGGAAAGCAATGATGTTAAGATCATTGAAGAAAAAACTCCAAATACTTCAAATGGTACCTATGCTGATGAAATAGAAGATGAGAATGAATGTGAACATGAAATAAATACAAATAAATAAATAGAGGAACGTGTACAAAATACTCAAGCGTCACATCATGATATTGACTCAGACGAAGAATCTGAAGTAGAAATCTTGGATGGTGAGAATGCATCTGAACCTCATAAGTAAAATCGAAGAGCAGAAATTGATCCATCTAACATAATTGGAGACATGAATGCACCTACACAGACAAGTAGGATGAGGAATAACACACAAACTACATTTCTTTCTGTTGTGGAGCCATCCTCATTTGAAGAAGCTGCAAAGGTTGAATCCTGGGTAAAACCCATGAATGAATAGTTAGATCAGATTGACAAGAATCAGACATGGGATCTTGTCCAGAGACCGGAAGGTCACAATGTGATTGGTACCAAATGGATCTTCAAAAATAAGTTTGATGAGCATGGAAGTGTCATCAGAAACAAGGAAAGACTGGTATGTAAAGGATACTCCCTGATTGAAGGGATTGATGTTGAAGAAACCTTTGCTCCAGTGGCTAGACTAGAGTCAATCAGGATTTTCCTTGACATGGCACTCCAAAGAGGATATAAATTATATCAAATGGATGTCAAGACAGCATTCATGAATGGAGTACTCGAAGAGGAAGTCTATATTGAACAACTAGTGGGATTTGTTTTGGATAGGGATGAAACAATGGTCTGCAAACTGAAGAAAGATCTATATGGTTTGATGCAGGCACCACGGGCGTGGTACTCACGGCTGGATTCATATCTCAAGAAGTTGGAATTCAAAAGAGGAGGAGTTGATCACAATATCTATGTGAATAATTCTCCACAAGATCAATTCATGGTTCTTGTCTACGTTGATGATATCATATTTGGTGGCAGTAGGCAGAAATCAGTGGATGAATTTTCCAATCACATGAAATCAGAATTTGAAATGTCTATGATTTGGGAGATCACATATTTCTTGGGGCTTCAGGTGATTCAAAAGAAGGAATACACTTTCATTTCTCAGGAAAAATATGCAAGAGAGCTACTGAAGAATTTCAATATGCAAGACTCCAAACCAATGTCAACTCCAATTGCAGTTGGAAATAAACTTGGAAAGCATGAAGATGGGGAATCTGTTGATCCCACCATATACAGGAGGATCATTGGAAGCCTACTGTATCTGAAAGCGACAAGGCCAGATATTGTCTTTGCCACATGCCTTGCGGCCCGCTTTCAGAGTAAACCAAAAGAAGAAAATATGGCAGCAGTAAAAAGAATCATGAGGTACATTCAAGGTACACATAATTTCAGGTTATTTTTTGCTGCAGGCAGGGACATTGAATTATCCGCATTTTCTGATGCTGACTGGGCTGGTGATGTGGTAGACAGAAATTCCACTAGTGGTGGAGCTTTCTATATTGGGCAGAAATGTGTTGGATGGTTGAGAAAGAAACAAGAAAGTACTTCTCTTAGTACTGCTGAAGCTGAGTATATCTCTGCCACAAAGGCATTCACTCAACTGCTTTGGATGAAGCAGCAACTAATAGATATTGTTGATAAGGTGCAGCAACCAATGGTGATTTACTGTGATAACAAAAGCGCAATTGATCTTACGAAGAATCCGGTTCAGTATTCTCATACAAATCATATTGAAATACGATATAATTTTATCAAAGAAAAGGTTGAACAAGGCGTGATTAGAATGGATCATGTTGGAACTGATGAGCAAGTGGCTAATGTCCTAACCAAGCCATTGTCTGCGGCTGTGTTTGAGAAGCATTGGTTGAACCTCGGTGTTCAACCACCTCCTACTTCATAAGGAGGATCCGGAAATCCCCTCTCCCCATTTGTTATAACTGTTTTTATCTACTTATGGCTGTGATGCAGGTTTATAGGGGAGATACTATCCACGGGGAGTATGGCTTGAGCTGAACGTTGAACAACTTATCGATCTTTGGATTTATTGTCAATGGGGGAGAAAATAATACGTTCCAGGCAAGAAATGCTTCTGTGATGAGAAGTATTTCAAAGACACAATCAGGCGTGATGGAGAATTTCAAAACACTGGAACCCAATTCAATCTTCCTCTCTTGTTTTCTACTCCGAGCATTTCTCACATAGACTTAGAGTGTTGGCTGAGTTGATTCTTGCGTTTTGGGTTTGCTCATGGTTGGAGATCTATTGAATTTATTCTGATTGCCAACAAACCCAAAGGGGGAGATTGTAGGAACCAGGGTCTTCAAAGCATGATTTGGCATATGGTTTGTGTTTTTTGTCAATCCTCAGTGGAAGTTCAGGATATGTACCAACAAAGAGATCATACCGTTCAAGCAGAAAACAGTAGTGAAGGTGGCGCCGTTTCCCAGTGTTTGCCAAATTTTTGGGCTTGAAAATCGGCCAATAAAGAAAAGTGTTTTTGGCAAAGGTACATGCGCGCCGTGCTCTTGGAGGATAAAATACTTGCGCGCCATATTTTTTTGAGGATCAGAACATCAAAATTTGTCTAAGGAAAGAAGGTCGTGAATGTGTTGGTTGGGTCGCGCAAGTGAGTTGCGCGACATAGGTTACTGGAGACAAGACTTGCGCGCCGTCGAGGGACTTGCGCGCCGCCGCGCAGGGTGTCCAGTTTGCCTATAAATACTGGACCACCCCTTCTCATTTCTCACGGAGCTCAAGACATCGAGATTGCTCGAGCTCTCGTCACGCAGGTGGTCGAGTCGCGCAGGTGGTAGTTTTGTCGCACAAGTAGAGCTTGCGCACCGGTTGTTGGTTGTGCGCCCAAGGCGGTTTGGATGAGAAAGGAAGTGGACCGCGTAATTTTGAAGTCGGGGAAGGAAGCGTCACGCAGGTGCGTTGATGACACTTTCACGCCAGTTTGGACTTGCGCGCCGTAGTGGGACTTGCACGACTGTCTTGGAGAAGCGCGCCTAGTTTTGTTGAAGCCCACCGGCCTGTTTGGAGCTGCACGAAAGCCGAGAGACTACCCGATACATTCGAGGAAAAGTGATATTCTTCTTCTGGTGATAATCGGACTTCAATAGAGCATCTACATACAACAAAGGATGCATTCTTATGCAAATGATGAAGAGACCTTCATGTCTATAAACTGAGTGGGACTTCACCAACGGCAGTAAGCTAGGGGGAGTCAACGGGAGTGACCCGAGGGAACCAGTGAGCTATCCCTAAACATTTGTAAAGGCATTGAGCCTGGGAAAGAGTGACTGTACCCGAACCATTGTAATCTATAGCTAGTGAAACATAGTGGATTTAGGTAGGACTGAAAACCTGTCGGCGTATGCTCCTTGGACGTAGCCCTTAGTGGTGAACCAAGTAAAAAGGGTTGTGTCTTCTCTTTGCATGTGAATGTTTGCTTTATAATCATAATCATCATACAGGTTCAACAAGTTCCTACCAACGTGGGAACAAGATCCATCACATTAAAAGAAAAAGTGGTCACCCTGATTCACCCCTCCCCTCTCAGGGTGTCCTGGGGTCCTACACTGCTATGCTCCATCCTTATCCGCACAACAATTCAGCAACTACAAACAAACCCACAACAACAGATTCAAAGCATCAAACCAGATTCAATGCAAACCAGAACTCAAAATTCGAACCCATGCCAGCCACCATCATTTCTGGCACTCCACATCCCTTGTCTCACTCCTCTATCACCACTGCGGCCTTCCCAAAATCGAACCCAACCCTTTCCCTTGCGGCAAGTCCACGCCGCACAAACCCTCCACCCGAATCCCATCGCGCAACATCTCCACAGATTCGTGCCCCCGATTGGAACACCTGAATCCACCGGCGCCCTTGCTGCACATTGTCGCCCCCTGCTCGGTACTGAACCCCTACTCAGCTTGCTAGCCGCGGCCTGCCCTTCCTCTCCTCCATCAGCATTGTTGCGCCCCTTCTGCTCGAGCTGTGCCGCACCATCCGCCGCGGTCCCAGCCGCTGTCTCACCTCTGCATACCCACTGTGCCCCCCTTCTCCAATTTTCCCGCACCGCATTCCCCCACCTGCGTGCTGAAAACCCCAGCCGAATCCCTTTTTTCCCCTTCTCTTCCATGCCGCATGAACCAATACCCCACCCAAATCCAGCCATTTTTTTCTTCATTATTATAATTATAATATTAAGCTAATTCTTTTAATAACACCATAATATATATAATACACTATATATATAACATGTGATATAGCACATTATATAGTATATATATATATATATATCAATTATAATACAATAATAATTATAGTTATATTAATAATTGTTTATAAGATTTTATATATTATTAATATGTCATAATAATATATAATATAATACAAATAATTATATTTACATATTTAAGTATTAATAATATTAAGTATTATATATAACTAATCTAAGTAATAAAATTAATATATAGTTTTTAGTTTTTTATGTGTTTAACTTGTTTTTTGTTTTTCTCTTGTTCCGTGTAGGGGGAGTCAATCGTACTTGCAGAGATTTAAAGAAGCAGTTAGCAGAAAAGGTGTGATAACATTCGCATGTTCGTTACAGGGGAATGGTTTGCACTGACATGGTGTTCACTCAGGAGCTGGTGACGTGCACTCAATGACGTGCCACGTGGATATCTGCTACCTGTTAGTTTTAGTTTTCTATTTTCATCACCGAATAAGATGACACTTTACTCCTCTCGGATGAAGAAAGAAGCTAGGGAGTCCGCCGCCTCCCCCCCCGATTCACACATCCATTCCATCCACATCCCACAGATGGAGATCGTCTTAAACTAGGAGACATGACTTGCTCCTCCATACTCCACCTCTCCTATGTTGCTATATTTTTGGTGTTTTATGTTGAGTCTGTAAATTCTATCGTTGTGTTTCATGTTTGGTTAATTAAATTGTGATGTTTGATTTATTTGTTTTTGTTTCGTTCATTCATCATCGCTTTGTATTGTGATCTCGAATATCCAGAAATGGAGATCTAATTTTCGGGGCTGGGTCCAGTTTAAGAAACCCACCACGATCCAGAGATCCACACATCAACATGATCACGTTCTTTTTATTCGCCTTGGTAGATCACGCCTACGAGTTAGATTAAGAGAGACTGAGATCATGCGTTGGATGATTTGCTACTTTCTGGTTTAATTTCTTCCTCCCTTCCTGTCTTGATTTCTCGAAATAAGAATCAAGATTGGTTGTGTGATGTGATGATCTTAGTGGAATCACTATGGACTGTGAGAAATTCTTTCCAGAATGACTTTGCTGGGTGAGTCACCGTGCAGTTCGGAGGAACATTTGAGAATTGAAGAACTTCGATACTTGAGTGTTCAATTTCTAGGCGAGACTGGTGGATGATCTGAGACATCGATCATGCACTGTGTGAATTTGAGTATTGTTGATCAATTTCTTAAAATGATATAGGATATGGAGTAGAGGGGGGATTAACCTAGGTCTAGCCTTGTTCTCACTGTCTTTTACCTTCTGTGTCTTGTGTTGTGTCTATGCCTATTTTCTTTTCTTGGTTTTTTCTTGTGTCTCTTTGTTTTTTCACTTTTCCATATCTGTTTCTCCTCTGTTAGTTTGTTGTTCCACATCCACTATGCTCTTCAGCACTAATTAGAGTTTTTTAGGAGTGTGTTTTTATGTTTTCAATGTAGTTAAAAAAACAAAAAGATTTTCAGAACAGACCACTTAGGCACTCGACACTACTTCATCGAGAGCGACCCCAAGGTTAGGCATTGTGCTATATTTTGGGTCTTTGTAAATGAAACCTTGACCGTCCTCACGACAAGGACAAACCATCAAAGTTTGGCGCCGTTTTCGGGGAAGCAACGAGGGTCTCAGTGGTTTTTTCCAATTTTTTTCATTTTAAAACAAAAAAATATAAAAAGCATATAAAAGAAAAAAACACACTCATACACCGTGATTCTCTCTAACGAATTTGATGTAGCGTCACTGTTTGACCCGGTTCAAGAGCTTGAGGAGGCTGTTGCTAAGTTTCAATGTTGGATGCATGAAATGGAGCATCGAGAACTTACTGATGAGGAGACAAATTATTCTCATGAGATAATCTAATTTATGCAACTAGCCTTGGATAAGGTCAAGGGATACTAGGACGACAGTGAAGTACCGCCACCTCCCATTGAATCCCAACATTCTGGAAAATAATTGAGAAAGAAAGAAAAAATAAATAGAAGAAATAAAAAGTTGGAGTTTCCTAACATTGATATGGATTTTCCTTTGGAGTCATGGATGGATATTCCAGAACCAATTTCCGAGGATGATTTCAAGGGCTTGCAGGATATGGAACTTGCAAAGACTCCTGATTCTGGGAATTTCTTTGATGATCATTCTTTCCCTAATTTCCATTCTATTTATTTTTCTTGCTATAACTATTCCATGATTTTTCAATGCTTCAATAGTTGGAACCAACACATGACATTATATCATTCTCCTTAGAAGACTCAGCAATTGAGGTTTTGTGTTTTGAAGAGAGGCTAGAGGAGGTTAACTACCTCACTCTTTCTCCAGACCCTCTCCCAGGATCACTATTCCATCATGAGGAGGAACAAGCATCACTAATAAAGGGAGTTGATAATTTTATGGAAGAAGTTGTATTCTTATTCAACTTGGATTACATCAAATATGATTTTAATTGTGTTTCTCCCTGTGAAGGTATTGAATATGCGTCTCATTTTTGTGATCTCTTGTAGAGTGAGGAAGATGTGGTTGCTTCTGCTGAAGAGTTAATGGAACTTCCAATTCTGGAAGACACTTCCAGTTTGGGAGTTACTTTTGAAGAGGAATTTTTGGAGCTATGCACTAGAATAGAAGTGGATGATGAAACATCATTTCTTGTTACAAAAGAATTTTTTTTTCGATTGAACTAGAGGAATGTCACATCCAAGATATTCATTTTTACAACTTGTGCACCCTCAACCTCAAGCAGAAGAAGTAGGAAAGTACCTATACATTCTGTATTCCCCTCCATCACTCATCATGATACACTTCACTGCCCAGAAGGGGAATTTGGTTGAAGTAGAACAAGGGGTACTCCAAAGATGGCAAGTGACTGAAGTTGGAAGGAATAACAGCTGGTGGTTCATAAGTAAGAAGATAAATCCCTCATCCGACTGTGGTTGATCTGAGGACTGTCCACCTATGGACAGTCAAACTACAACACCCCTTGGGGGGTTATCCCAGGATTATCCGTTTGATTTCTTGATTTAGTTACTTTTTTGCATGATGTTTTTAATTTGAGTGTTGTTTTATAATGACAATAAACAGGCAGTAGATTCTATGTGGCTATCATTCATGTCTCAGGGGGCCAGTTCACTGAAGATCACGGATAACACTCCCTAACTCATACAATGTGGTTTCTTTTTATTTGAGATTGAAATCTCCAACACTAATTTTAATATGTTTCATCATGTAGGTGACAAAATGGAGCAGCCAGAGTTCATGCACATGGAAATAAATGGGAGGCATTTGTAAATTTTGGAATCTACACATTCAGGGAAGTATTTTTTTACGTTGCAATGTTTTACTCTTCAAATTTTTATCGCATACTACTGTAAACTAAGTGTTGGGGAGTCACCTATTTTTCTATGAAATGTAAATTTTGTTTTATGCAGGGGTTTTTAGCTGCTAATATCTACTTAGTTGAACATTATTTTGAGCTGATTTGTGTAACATGCATGCACCCACTACTTTCAATTTCATTATACTTCTGTTTCTGCACATCATTGCTAAACATGCTACTATCTGAAGTAAATTGATACAAACTTTTGTCTGCTCACAATGATAAAAGCATTAATGGTTTAGGAATAGAGTGTACTTGGTTTCTGGTGATGGTTTTTGGGGTCGAGATCTTCTCTTTTTGTTTTTTTTTTGTTTCTATTTTCTTTCACTTTTTGTGTGGAAAATAAAAAATTTTGAGCTTCATTGATACCCCTCCGTAACCTCTTTCAGCTAAATTTTCCATAGGTTTTTAACTTTAACTATCTCCCAACTTGAGATTCAACATTGGGGAAAATGTTGGGTTTTATGTGTGGGGGAGACGGGTCATTCTAGTGTCATGTAAAATTCCCCCTTCTTGAACCTGAGTTTGTTTAAAAAATTGTCAATTTTTTTCAAAAAAATGGTTCGAAATTCTGTCAATTTTTTTCTAAATTCTATCATCACTTGATGGTCATTGGAGGTTCAATGTTACTTTGTTTTTTTCCTATTTAGTGGATAAATGCTTGCTGGATATTGAGAGTGGCACTGAGTTAGAAACTGTTAAGTATGAATGATTGCTGAGTGCAATTGTTCACTGTCTCTATGGATCTCTATGTTTAGGAACTGAGGATGGGAGTGTGATAGGATAGGTTTTTTGGAGTAAAGATCATGACATGGAGTAACTATAAGTTCTCACTAGAACCTAGGGGACTTAAATTTTTATTAAATAATATTCAATCACTTTAGGAAGTCAACTTGATTGATTATTAATTAAGTCATTTGTAACTGAAGTAAAATGGGCAGATGGGATCCCACGGTGAGTATATGAGACAAGGTGCATTGGGTGAGTTTCTATGAATAAATAATTCCAATTTCTATTTTAATAAGTGATACACACAGTGCTATGCACATGGAATATGGCTTGGAAAAAGTGAAATAAAGTTCCCTTGTCAAAAAAGAACTCATTAAGGTGAGGGGAATTTTGAACCCAGATGATGAAGGGAGAAATTGACTTGGTTAAATTTCATTTGGGATGAATCAATAATGTGATCAATTTAATGGACTTTAATTTTTGGAACCTGGAGGAAAGTGAGAATGGAAGTTTCCCTAGGTTAAGTTTTGAGTTCCACTTCACCTAACCTGTCAGCACTTCTTGAACTAGAACTTGAATTGGAAGGTGAAGTAGGACAATTATTGAATACATATAAGAGGCATGACATACTTTATAGTGTATGAGTTTGTGAGGCTTTTAATTTCCAATGAGTTTTTAAAGCTAAAGAAGAAAACATTTTTGAGCACCTTTGAAAAGCTTCACCTACTGTTGCTTTTGATCATCTGGGTTTTAAAGTTTAGTCATGCACTTTGTTTTGAACTGAATTTTACAAATCATCTTTCTGTTTTAAATTCAAATGCATGTACTCGTTTGAGGACAGAGAAGGCTTTAAGTGTGGGGGAGTTTGATGTGGAAGTGTTTTTGCACTCTTTGCCACATATTTTGTGTATATTTTGATGACTTTTTTATATTAAAAAGTTGATTTTGTTAAATAATTGATAATTGTTGTGTTTTTCCCATTTCTGTGTAAAATAATTAATTTTAGTTTATATCAAGTGTTTTAATGTGTTTAGTGTGATTTTAAATAATTCTTAAATTTAAATGAGTCATGAAAATTATACTTTTATTTATTTATTCTTTTATTTTTATTCTAGTTAGTTTATTAATTCATTTAATTAATTAATTAATGCTTTAATATTTAAATTGTAAATAAGTAACTCTTTTTGTTTTTAGTCTTTTAGCAATTTAATTAGTTTCAACAATATAATTTTATTCGTTTAATATGTTTATTCTTTAATTTAATTAGTTCTTTAATTAATTGGTTAATTAATTTAAGCAAGTAATTATAAATATTTAAATTTTTCTTTAATTATGTTTGTTCATAAATTTTACCTAAATTAATTCATTTGTTTAAATAATGTTTCATTAATTTTATTATTTTACTTTGTGTTTTTAGTTTTTAATTCCATTATATTTAATTTTATATATTTATTGATTTATTTGTTTTTTAGTTTTATTAAATCATTTTTTTAATTTAATTTTCTTTGTTTTGTTTGATTCACAGGTGTTGCGGTCGCACATTAACCCACCCTTATCGGTGACCTTCCTCACTAATACACAAAACCTCACCGATGTATTTAACCTCACCAGTAGCTGCAAACCCACTATAGCTACCAGTAGATGCAAATACCCTACCAGTAGCTGAAAATCCACACCGTTACCAACTTTCCTCACCGATACTCCACTTCCTCACTGTTACCCCTCCTCTCCATTTCCTGCTACCGATACACCACCTCACCGATACTCATCGCCTACACTAATTCTCACTGCTATAGCCACACTCGCCCCTGCGTAGCCACTCCTCAATACTGCTCCTCTGCTCCATCCTCATCCACACAACAATTCCGCAACAACAAACAATCCCAAAACAACATATTCAAAGTAGCAAACCAGATTCAACGCAAACCAGAACTCCAAATGTGATCCCCTTCCAGCCACCATTGTTGCCGGCACTGCTCCTCCCTTGTCGCACTCCTCTATCACCGTCTCAGCCATCCCCAAATCGAACCCAAAGCTTGCCCTTTCTGCAAGTCCGCACCGCACAAACCCTGCACCACCACACCCCCTTCTACAATTTTCCCACACCGCATCTCCATGCATGCGCACTGAAAACCCCAGCTGAAGCCCTTTTTTCCTCTTCTCTTCTACGCTGCACGAACCGATCCCCCCCAAATCCATCCATTTTTTCTTCTTCTTTATTATAATTATAATATTAAGCTAATTATTTTAATAACACCATAATATATATAATACACTGTATATATAACATGTGATATAACACCTAATATAGTATATATATATATATATCAATTATAATACAATAATAATTATAGTTATATTAATAATTGTTTATAAGCTTTTATATATTATTAATATGTCATAATAATATACATAACAATACAAATAATTATATTTACATATTTTAGTATTAATAATATTAAGTATTATATATAACTAATCTAAGTAATAAATTTAATATATAGTTCATAGTTTCTTTTTATGTGTTTAACTTGTTTTTGGTTTTTCTCTTGTTCTGTGCAGGGGGAGTCACTCATACTTGCAGAGATTTAAAGAAGCAGTCAGCAGAAAAGGCGTGAGAACATTAGAAAGTTCGTTGCAAGGGAATGTTTTTCACTTACATGTTCACTCGGGAGTAGGTGACGCACACTCAAAGACGCGCCATGTGGATATCTTCTGCCTGTTAGTTTTAGTTTTCTGTTTTTGTCCCTGAATAAGAGGATGTACTACTCCTCTCAGATGAGGAAGGATGCCAGGGAGTCCGGGGTGTGGGGGGGGGGGATTCACACATCCATTCCATCCACTTGCCATGGACGGGGATCGTCTTCGACCAGGAGATAGGACTTGCTCCTCCAGTCTCCGCCTCTCCTCTACTTCTCTGTTTCTAGTGTTTTATGTTGAGTCTGTAAATACTCTCGTTGTGTTTCATGTTTGGTTAATTGAATTGTGATGTTTGTTTTTTTTGTTGTTCATTCATCCACACTTCATGTTGTGATCTTGAATCTCTTGAAATGGATATCTAATTTGTGGCGCTGGATCCAGTTTAAGAAACCCACCATGATCTAGAGATCCACACATCAACACGATCACTTTCATTTTATTCGCCCTGGTAGATTGCATCTGCGAGTTAGATTAAGTGAGAGAGAGATCTTGTGTAGGACGATTTTCTACTTTCTTTATTAATTTATTCTCCCCTTCCTGTCTTGATTTATCTAACTAAGAATCAATATTGGTTTTCTGATGTGACGATCTTAGTGGAATCACTCTGGACTGTGAGAAATTTTTTCAAGAATGACTTTGCTAGGTGAGTCACCTTGCAGTTCGGAGGAACGTTTGAGTGTTGAAGAACTTCGATACTTTAGTATTCAATTTCTAGGCGAGACTGGTGTGTGATCCGATACATCGATCATGCACTGTGAGAATTTGAGAATTGTTGATCACTTTCATAGGCTGATATAGGATAGGGAGTAGAGGGTGGATTAACCTGGGTCTAGCCTTGTTCTCACTGTCTTTTGTCTTTTGTGTCTTGTGTTGTGTCTGTTCCGGTTTTCTTTTCTTGGTTTTGTCCTGTGTCTCTTTGTTTTTTCACTTTTCCATCTCTGTTTCTCCTCAGTTAGTTCATTGTTCCACATCCATTGTGCTCTTCAGCGCTGATTAGAGTTTTCTTAGGAGTGTGTTTTTTTGTTTTCAAAGTAGTTAAAAACACAAAAAGATTTTCGGAACAGACCAATTAGGCTCTCGACACTGCTTCCTTGAGAGTGATCCCGAGGTTAGCCAATGTGCTATATTTTGGGTCTTTATAAATGAAAACTTGACGATCCTCGTGACAAGGACACACCGTCATATATTATCACATTATGATTGTTTTATATATTGTTTTGTGGTTTACATTTACCTCTCTCATTTAATAGGAATGGTTTCTCCATGTATACTTCATGTATGTTAGTTGATGAAATGTTTCTATTCTATATGTGGTATAAAACAATTATCATAGGAAAATTGGGGAACCTAGAATAAAAAAGGATATGGTAGTTGAAAAATATATGTTTTGAAAATTTAGATGAGTTTCATGGATATAAGAGAATCAACTATTAAAACTATTAATATAAAAATGGGAGTTCATTTTTTTCCCTCCCTTTGTATTTATTGTCAAAAAAGTGGAGAAATAGAGTGAACTACTGAAGTAATATTGAAAACAATATATGTGTTTAGATGCTCAATTTATTGAAACATAATTATTGGGAGACTATTATGGGATTTTTTTCATGTTTTTTTGTTAAATTTTCATGTAAATAAATTTTGTTAAATACTTTGGTAATGATGTTTTAACTATCCAAAAAAATAAAATCTATTACCAGGGTGTTTTCATTGAAATAAAGTTGCAAAAGGTTCATTGGAATACTTGGGTTCATATATTCCTTGGACTATAACATAATAAAATTTTATAAACCATTGGTGAAGTATGAAGATTAAAAAATGAGATAATATTTGATCCTATTGATTAAAATACTATAAGGATATGAGTAAAATTCAGTTAATAGGTTAAGGATTATGGTGATAATAGATTATGATGGAGAGTATCCATCCTTTAGTGAATTTACATTAAGGATACTTACTTTTTTACATATCTTGGGTGATGACTTATAATGTTCATATATTATTTTTTGATTTCCAAAATTAATTTCACTGTTTCTATATTTTTGTATCAAGAGACAAATTATGGATAATTCCTTTCATTTATGCCTTTCAATTATTATTTTTAGTCTTCAAAAGAAATTAATTTTGATTTTCTTCATAAGTATTTGGATGTTGGAATAAGCCATTAATTTCTAGAAAAATAGAAAACTCATTTATCGTAAAACATTTTTTTGATCATTAGATTTTATCATAATCCTTTTAGTGAAAATATTTTCCAATGCAAGGATTTCAAGAACCAAACAAAGGCCTTGATATGTGAAGTACATTGTCTCAATTTAATTCTTTGACATATAATTTTTTGATGAGTATGATACTGGGTGAAAATAATGTACATTAATAAAAATTTATGTATTCAAAATAAGACATTATTAATATATATGTATTTATTGTTCACAATGTATAGATTCATAAATTTTATAAATTCATGGTTTATCTTAGCTGAAATATCCTATTTACTAAATTTATTAATTTTGATGAAATTGATATTTTATTACTCTGATGTTTTACATAAATATTATAAATATATTGAATAATTAATTTTACATGACTCAAAAATGGATCAATTAAGAAAACATGAGATGCGGATGTGGAAAATTGTTCGTGATAATCAGAAATGAATTTATTGAATATTAAATATTTACACATGAAATGTTATACAAAAACATGATCTGTATATCATACTTTACATTAGATAAATATTTTTTATTTGAGTGATTTTTATTATCTTATTAACTGATGTAAAGGACACAAAATAAATTGAAACATGTCCCCATGTTTAGAATTATATCTTCCATATCTTGTACAATCTATAATAGAGATTACTTTTTTTATGGATGGATTTTTATGTTCTTTTAATGGATATAATATAACAAAAATACTTGTGACTCAATATTGAGGATATCAGTATAGAGATGAGATACTACTTCTATGTACTAATATGATCCTAGTGGGAGTTATTTTTTTATAGAATCTATCATTCCACAAGATGAGTTCCACACCATTAAAGATATTATGTGTTATTCATATATATATATATATAAAACAATAATCAAAGTGTGGATTCCAATATAGATAAACATAGATTATGTATAAAAATGTTTTATTTTTTTTTGAATAATATAGAAATTCATTAATCACATGTGCTTCAATTGTTAAGAGTATCTATTTTGGGTATTCTAGAAATACTATTTTCGTTGAAATATGAATGTATTGGAAATCATTTGAACCCAAACTGGGTATTTTATAATGGTTATTTTATTTTCTATGGATATTATGTCTTCATAACATACAATTTATGGTTTATGGAAAAGAATAAATTCATGTGTTAGATCTATATATTCACATTATTTGATGACAATTTTGAGTAGAAAAAGATAGATGGATGAATAAGATACTATTATTTGTAATATTGTGAGAGTTTAAACCAAGGTAATATAATCTTTGAATGAGAAGAATGAAAATACATTATAATTGGTAGTAAGGAAGTGTGGTTTCCAAGTTATATAACTAGCTGAGACTCAATAAAAGGGAAGAAGAATAGGAGTTACATCACCATTATTATGATATTAGATCGTGCAAGATTTAGTTGTATGAAAAATAACTAATCTATGTGAACATACAATTTGTACATGTTATATTCATTCTAGGATGTAATATTGATATTATGGAGGCTAACAGAAGATTCTGAAGAATAATTACAATTTAGTCATTTTTTATGATGTAGTTGAAAGAATTGATTTTTTATGAGAACAATGAAGTTATGGACTCTTAGTGGTTGACGAATAATATCATTATTAGATGATGCAATGAAATCATAGATCAGTTTGGTAAATATATATCATGTAATTATTAAATATTTATAGGGGAATTGGTCAGTTTCCAATTTATATAAGAAAGGAATAATTTTTTATAGATCCATTGTTTAGTATAATGATCCTACACTTATTTGATATGGTATCCCTTGTATAAAAGATCATACCATTCCATCTCTAAATGTAATTAGTGATTTGATCATAGTGAATAATTTGTGTCATGGACATCCAAAGCCCGATAAAAAGTAATCTTGTTACGAGGGCCTAAACCATTTAAAAATTAATATGTTGATGTAAATTGTTCTTCTTAATATCATAAATAATTATTTTCAGATAAATATCAAATAATCCAATAATATTGACCAAAAATAATGGTTCATGTCTTGAAGGGGTTGAATGGTTTTGTGAAGAAATCAGAATTGGGAATAATTTGGCCACACCCGATTCACCCCAATATCATGTGTGTTTTCATGGTCTACTAGGCCAAAACATTTTTAAAAATATTTCATAAACATTAATGAAGTAAAAAATCATAATCATGAGGGTATCTTATAAAAAATCTGAAACCATGAGAAAATGATTCTAAAATAAATAAATTTCACCCTTACAGGGCTCATAAAATTTCATAAATAATATACATCTATTCATAACATGTGAAATAAAAAATCTATAATAAATATATTACAGTAATATAAAACTCAAGTAGGTTAATTGGGAGATCAGATTCGTTGAAGCATTAAAATAACCCTTATAAATTTAATAACCTATCATATTAATTCCAATATAATTTTGAAGAGATCAATGCCATTACGTAGTGCATTAGAGAGCTATATCAGTAACACTATTCATCATGAAGTTTTTTTAGAACCATTATATGAATAAATTATATATTATCTCACTTTTCATTATAAAAATTGTAATATTTTTTAAAAAAATATGAAAAATAACTTTTGGCTATCACATAAAAATAGGGAGAAATATCCATATTCTGTTAAGAAACCTAAAACTAATAATTCCCTGAAGAAAAGGAAAATGTTATTATTTTGAAAAACCATATAAACTTATATATTTTTCATGATAATGAATATTTTATATGATATAGAGAGAATGTTGTCATGTGGTTATTGTTAAAAAAATTCTTCATACATTTGTAAAAAGAGTCAAAAGTGACATATATGGAAAAAAATAAAATGATTCATTTTTAACATATTTGTAAATAACATAAAAGATTACATGAAATTAAATTCAAGAAGTATTTGATGTATATAATATAATGTCATTGGAACATTTAAAATAATATTTATATTTAATAGAATGATTATAGAACATTTAAAATAATGTTTTAAAGGAACATCCCTTACCTTAAGTCTAACTCTCCATATATATTCCTTAATTCATAAACAATAAAATTAAAATAATTATTTATTTCTTCAATATAATTTATAAATATTATTACTTTATTATAGTAAGTTTTATTTCATTTATTACCAAGTCTCATATATTTAATAAATCAGTTATGGTCATATTGAATGTTTTATATGATGGTAAGTTCATAATACTGAAACAACATTTGTAGTTTACCATGGTCAAATGGATAATTTCTACCTAGTATATAGAGTATTAATAATGAAATAATTTCGATTTTTATACATTTAATATAACTTTTTAACCATCCATTAAAGGATTCATTGAAAAATAAAATATACTGTATGATGGACGTAATGCTCTCCTCATACACTCTAGGGATGTTTTCATTTTTCTTGTACAAGATTTTAATTAAATTTAATTAATAATGGAATGAAATTAAAAAATAAATTCATTGTTATCAGTTTTATATTTAATCATTAATTACACCAATAGGACCATCCATGTGGGGTGGAAGTGAAAAATAAATTTTTTAATCATGGAAGGAAATAGTCCACATGTACACATGAGTGATGTTTTCCATTTTTCAATGGATAATATGGTATGAATATATATGTTATAATATATATATATATATATATAAGAATTTATTTTTTAAATATAATATGTATTTATTACATCTATTATAATCACCATTAATTCCAAGAGGTGTTGAAAAAAGAAACATATCACATTGTGGAGGTGGTAGTCCACACACATGCATAGGAAATATATTCATTTTCCATAGGGTTTGAAATGTGATGAAAAAGGTTTTAATATACGAATAATAAGATTTTATTATATCTTATATTCAAATGTTTTAATATTATTTTGGTTATGATATTCATTAAGGAACTTGAAGAAGAAGTAAACATGACAAAACTTAGTTGAGAGTTATACATGTTCTTTGGAAAACCTCCATGGGCTTGCACATTAAGCCTTCTAGGATTGTATTTTGAAGATTCCAGGAGCAATTTCTAGTGAAAAAATGAGTGAAAATATATTTAGGTAGTTCATGGATTATATTGATTTCTGATTGTCTGTAAAAATATTGTGGAGAAAACATTCCCTTTATTAAATGAATATAATGTCACTCATGTAATTGTTTTTAACTTTAAAATATTATGAATGAAATAAACATGTTCATCTGGTACTAAAAAATAAATTATATAATATAAGGTTATATAATATAAAATCCTCTTATCCAATAATATTTGGGATCATATTTTTGGACCATACACCAATGGTTTATCATGAAAAAAATCATTTTACCATTATAATTGTTACTATTAATAACAACCAAAAATAAAATCGACCTCAATACTAAATTTGAATATCCTTATTAAATATGTGAAATTAATTTTTCAGGAATAATTATATGGATACTCCATAAATTAAAATTAATTTTATAACAACAAATTTAGTGAAAAAATGTTCTTTAGGAACTTTAGTTTTTAAGCCTAAATATGAATTTAAAAAAGTAAATATAATGATAATTTTTAAATAATTAAATGAATTATTTTCAATAAAATCATAATAAAATTACTTTAATATCAAAAAAATTGAATTTCATTTTTTAAATACCTGAAATGAAAAGTTAGTTTTCATAAAAACATGTGTTTTTCACTATTCACCAAAGATCAATATTTTCAGAAAAACAACCAAAATTTACCATAGGATAAATTTTACCTTAGGATCTCAAACATTATTACCTTTTAATCAAATAAATATTTTAAAATTTATACTTCTATATTTTATATAAAAAATATAATACAACGGAAAAAAATTTCTTAAAATAAAAATATATAGTTTTTTATTTGGAAAATCATAAAAATTTATTATAATGAATGTGATTCCATAAAATAAAATAAGGAATACTTAAAAAAACATATTTATTATTAACATTACATGATTTGTGAAAGTATTTTTATGGAATAGATGACTTCAATAATATTTTAAAAGGGTAAATAAAAATGTGTTTATCATAACTAAAAATAGCTTGTATAATTAACTCAATATCCAAGAAAATTTTAAACATAAGCCTTAATCTCATGAAATTAGGCACCATGAAGACCTTCAAGTACTAAAAAAAATTATGGTATAAGGAATGAAACCAATAACTATACTATGTGGATGGATACAGTGTGAGTGCACTTAGGCTAACTTTCTACCACTCCTCTAAATACATGTGATAAATGTGTATTTTTGTGCAATGTATGCAGATATCACCCATCACTTCCCCAAAATAATTCTTGATAGATTGTTAAAAAAACCCAAATAATTTAATGTGAACAAAATCATACCCTTGTGATACATGTTATACATATTTATTCATTAAATGATAAGAAGATTACCCAAACACATATGCACCTGTAAATAACCAATGATAGGCTTATATTAAAACACAAATACTATATCACTCAATTAGAGAAAGAAAATATGAATTCCAATAATAAATACTAACTCATTTTTTCTACATAAATATCTCTCTATATCAGTTGGAACTATTCACCCTATTAGGGCCTTCGGGCCACCGGTTTGGGCCTACGGGTCTCCAGGGACTTTGGGTCATCAAAGGCCTTCGGGACACAGGGCCTTCAGGTCACGTAGATCATTGAGTAGCCCAGTTCACATAGAACTGGCCCCAGAAGAGGATCTGAGCAACAGGAGTAGCAGCCTCCAGATGCAGAGCTAACTAGATTGGAAGAATGAGAGGGTATTATAACATCCCTCATTTTTATCACATATACATTCATTGCATTTTACAAAACCGAGGATCTTTAATGTTTAGTGTCTTGGAAACCAGGAACTTAAAACATGAAAAAATAAGACATTATTCTTAATCACTTGAAAGGATTCTTCTCATGTTCATCCTAGGTTCATTACTGCATCTCATAACCTGGGGACATACATCAAATGAAAGGGTGAGCAGGAGGCCCAGTAAGTGAAAAAGAGAAACATTTTACATGTGAACTTGAGATACTTCAATAATGTCATGAAAAGAACTTTAAGGCATGAGAAAGAAATCATGAGATATATCATAATAAAAATAACATTTTTCATAACATGAAGATGTGTCTAAAAAATTTAATATTGACAATCATTTCGTTTCACCAAGTTTCATCCCCAATGTTTCATTAAAAATTACCAAGGTTATTCACCAAGGTATCAGTCTAAAAGGTCATCTCTAGAGATTAAGTCTTTACCCAATGCATTGGAGCGCTATCTGGGCGCACCCTTGACATGTCTTTATTATCATGTGAGCCACATATATCATTATCAATAATTTCATAATCAACCCATATATCTTAAAATAAATGGGTATCATTTCATAATCATAACGTTTTAAAAACTACATTAAAGACATGATCCTTATGTCACTTTAAACCCACGGAAACGAAAAGTGGGTTTCATGTATGTAAATTCCATAATTTTAAATAGAAAATTTTGATATATATGGGAATAACCCTATATAAATATGATCTTTGAGTATTCACCTAATAACATAAAAATAATTTTGAGAAAAAGAGAGAGGCATTTTGAGACGAAAATTCTGCAGCATAACGGCTACGTTACAGGGTTTTAGAAAACATTGAAAAGAGAGGGGACATGGGTTGCCCACTAATAAATGATCTATAAAAATATTAGAGGGACATAATATAAAGGATATGAATCATGGTAATTAAATTTTAAGGACATACCATTTGAAATGAAAAACATGGAAGTAAGACAAAAATAAGATTTCTCTTATGAAAATTCGACAGCCTAACGGCGTCACTTAAACTTCAACAAAAAATAATTGAAGAGATCAAATAGGGTATATCATTATATGATCATAAAATATCATTATGATAGGTATAGATATCATACCCCAACATAATAAAAAGGAACTTTAAAGACTTGACATGAAAATAGAACTTGAAAATGAGAAGGGTGAAAGAATCCCTTAAAAATTCGGCAGCCTAACAGCGTCACTAAAACATTCCTAAAACGAAATGATGAGAGTAATAGGGGCTCTATCATAATATAAACATGAAAAGGGAAGTAATAGGAATATAAAATAACATCATCCCACATAACAACATGGATCATAAAAGTAATGACATAAAATAGATTACTTGAAAAGAAAGAGAGAGGTCGGATCCCTTACCATAAAACGTAACTCTTAAAACTCAAAGGTTGGGACCTTGAGGGCTTGGGGGAACCTTGGGAGGACTCTTTGGGAGGTAATGAGACCAGAACGTAGTTGGGGGAGAGTGGGGAGTCGAATGGATGAGAGGATTGCTTGGTATTTATAGGGAAAGTGAGGGGACCGGGCATTAATGGCCAAGGGACATCTCATTGGTGGTTTTGGCAAAACCATAGGCTTTCCCATGGTATTTTCCCATGGTATTGGCCACTTGGGACACCTCATACCTTATAATACAATTAATAAGTCTTCCATAGTGATTACATACTTAATACATCATTTAATGATGTCATTAAACACCCATAACTTAAAAATTGAATTTTCACTATTCATCAAAAATTCAACTTTCTCAGAAAAATCCCAAAATTTCACCTTAACTAAATATAGATACTCTGATTTCAAAAATGAACTCCATTTTATAAAAATATTTTTATAAATATTTTTAATTTAATTTTTAAATAAATACACTATTCACTGAAAATTCATTTTTTTTCAGAAAAATCCCCAAACGTTATCTTAACATAATATCGATGCTCTGAGTTCAAAAATGAAATCCATTTTATAAAAATATTTTTATAAATATTTTTAATTTAATCTTTAATTAAAAACACTATTCACTCAAAGAAACTAATACTTGAATAATAATTTATGAAACCGTTATTTAACCATTTTATTGAATCACATTACTTAATCAAGGTGCCTAGATTATATTAATACTTTCTTTAAGTGAGATTACTAATCCATTTGGACACATTACTAATCTTAATCCTAAAATCACTATTCATAATTTACTATTCAACAAAAATAAAGTTGATCTTATTAGACTCTAAATTTCATACTGGACATAATTTTAGAGGATCATTTTTTGAATATCATTACATGTTTTTAATTATTTAAGGTTTACATAAAAAAAATTTAAAATATCCTTTTTTCTAAAATTCATCAAAAATATGCATACTATATTTATCCAGTCATTTGAAAATTCATAAACATTATCATAAGAAGAAATACCAATTTTTATTTAAAACACAGGATTACACAAGGCGGTTACGGTCTCCTTACATAGCCCATTATCACACCAACATAGGACCTAAGTGTAAGGTGTGCTAAGGTGAGAGAATCCAAGGGAGGCTCGGCCAACATCGCACGAGTAGTAATTTCTATCAGTTTGAACTTCTCACAAAGGTGATTTCGTTCAAGCTTCACATGATGAAGTTCATCTTGGGTTTGGTCCAGAGAAAAGCCCAGTGGTGCTACCTCCTTCCCAAGTTCTGTTAGATTGGCTTCGATCGGTCCAAGACTACTGGGTGAGACCATCGAATCTTCATTCTATATTAATTAATTAGGATTACTTGTATTTAGAGAAAATAATTGAAATGTTTAGTTTACAGTGGTCATATTGACCAATGGTCATATAACAGTAAAACCCCAAAGGTCTCATCTTAATTATACTCATGTTATCAAATGAAACATTTTTGTTGAGTATAAAAATAAAATAAAATAACACACAAAATTAGGAAACAAGATTTATTCAAAATTTTGGGTCATTACAATCTTCCCCCCTTAAGAAATTGCATCCTCACAATTTTTAAAATTGGGTTTTGAAATATCATTGAAAGCCCCACATCGGAAAAGGAGTTAGTAAAACTATTACATTAAAAGAAAAAAAAGGGAAGTACAAAGGTCACCCGAGTTAACCCACCCTAGGATTCCATGTAGGAAAACATGGACATGGAGGAGAAAACAAAGGGTCAAGTTCTGAGGGAGAGTGATAGAAAACATGATTAGGAGATTGTTAACTATAAGAAAATCCGAAACTTATGATGTGTGTAAATAGTCTTTGATTACCTAGTATGAAATGTAAACCAACAATGTTTTTATTTTACGTTCCATTCCATAATTTTGAGGAATTCATCTACTACATAGAACAAAAACAAAGGAAAATATACATACCTTCATGTAGAGTTTCATCCTTTAATAAGTGTCTACCAAAACTAATATTTTCTCCAAACGATGAATATTCAAAAACACTTGGTCTCATCAAAATCACAAGAATCATCTTCTAGATAATCACATAATCCATAAAAGATTAACTATCTATTTCTTCAATCTTTAAACATTATCCCAAAAACAGAAAGGGTAAGGTAAAACAACTCTTTAAAAATAATGAATCCCATAGGAATGGAAACTACTTTTAAATCTTTAAAGTTCCATGGTACTACCCAAAGTTCATTATATACCATTCCATAAATAACGGTCCTTAAAATTCCTCAAAATAAACCAAACTAAGATTGAAACCCAAATACAAGAAGGATTTGATAACATAGTATTCCAAAATAAACTTCATTGTTCATCTCCAAAAAACATCAATCACTCCTAACATCTTATAAAAAAAGCAGCTAACCTAAACATATTTTACCCAAGATAGGTTAATCATTTCCATAAGTAACCTAAATTACTAAAATTCCACCTTAAATTCATCGATTCATCAAAATATAAGTCAACCATACTCCTCAATGAAAATACAGTAGTAATTTATTTACCTCAATCATATAGGGTCCCCAAAATAATGAACGTCTTCCCATATAATACTCATCTTTTAATCCCCTAATCATCTTTATCATATTAATACGGAAATCATCACATTTCATATCACATTGGTTTTTGGGACATGTTCTTCCATTTCCCCCATTAACTATGAAGAGAAAGTATAATTAGGGGCTTAAATACTTAGCTAATAATCATGAAAAGGAACTTAAAGCATATAAGGATAACCTGTATAAGAAAATTATACCCAAACTTGTGATCCCCTAGGTTTCAAACTAGGTTATCCATGGTCATATATTCTTATGTGAATCTTTATTTTATTTTATCTTTTTTCTTATAATAATGGTTCTTACTAAGCTTATGAATTTACCAAAGCATATCCCCTGGGAGTGTCGTAACCAAGATTGCAGCAAGGCCCGTTGTCGTGTACTAGTTCCCGTTTGATTCTAGCTCAATGCGGTGTTCTCGGGTTTTTCCCCTATGTATATATGTGCCAGAGCCACCTCTACCTGCTCGTATCCAGACAGGGATGTATTTGCTTGGCAACCCCTTACTCAATATTCACCAAAATACTAGGAAGATTTCCTATATTTAAACGTTTCTATAGGGTTCTTCCTAGAGTTTTTATATCCTAATTTCCACAAATAACTAAACCATCCATTGATACCAACTATAGCATCCCGCCTTTTTATCACATAAACTTTCATTACATTTTACAAACCCGAGGATCTTTAAGGTTTAGTGTCTTGGAAACCAGGAACTTAAAACATGAAAACATAAGACATTCTTTATAAACACTTGAAAGGAATCTCCTCATGTTCATCCTAGTTTCATTACTGCATCTCATAACCTGGGGACATACATCACAATAAAGGGTGAGCAGGAGGCCCAGTATGTGAAACAAGAGAAACATTTTACATGTGAACTTGTGATACTTCAATAAGGTCATGAAATGAACATTAAGGTATGAGAAAGAAATCATGAGATATATCATAATAAAAATAACATTTTTCATAAATTGAAGATGTGGATACAACCTTTAATATTGAAAATCATTTCATTTCACCAAGGTCCATCCCTAAGGTGTCATTAAAAATTACCAAGGTTATTCACCAAGGTTTCAGTCTAAAAGGTCATCTCTAGAAATTAAGTCTTTACACAATGCATTGGAGCGCTATCTTGGCGCACCCTTGAAATTTCTTTATTATCATGTGATCCACATATATCATCATAAATAATTTCATAAACAACCCATATAGCATAAAATAAATGGGTTTAATTTCATAATGATAACGTTTTAAAAACTGCATTAAAGACATGATCTTTATGTCAATTTAAACCGACGGAAAGGGAAAGCGGGTTTCATGTATGTAAATCCCAGAATTTAAAATAGAAAATTTTGATATATATGTGAATACACCTATATAAATAAGAGATTTTAGTATTCACTTAATAACATAAAAATAATTTTGAGAAAAAGAGAGAGGCATTTTGAGACGAAAATTCTGCATCATAACAGCTATGTTACGGGGTTTTAGAAAACGTTGAAAAGAGAGGGGACATGGGTCTCCCCATCATAAATGATCTATAAAAATATTAGAGGGACAGAATATAAATGATATGAATAATGGTAATGAAATTTTAAGGAAATACAATTTTAAATGAATAACATGGAAGTAAGACAAAAATAATATTTCTCTTATGAAAATTCGGCAGCCTAACGGCGTCACTTAAACTTCAACAAAAATGAATTGACGAGATCAAATTGGGTCTCTCATCATATGATCATAAAAGAATAGTATGATAGTTATAGAAATCATAACCCAACATAATAAAAATGAACTTTAAAGACTTGACATGAAAATAGAACTTGAAAATGAGAAGGGTGAAAGAATCCCTTAAAAATTCAGCAGCCTAACAGCATCACTTAAACATTCATAAAACGAAATGATGAGAGTAAGAGGGGATCTATCATAATATAAACATGAAAAGGGATGTAAGAGGAATATAAAAGAACATCCTCCCACATAAGAACATGGAGCATAAAAGGAATGACATAAAAGAGATAACTTGAAAAGAAAGAGAGAGGTCAGATCCCTTACCTTAAAACGTAACTCTTAAAACACAAAGGATGGGACATTGAGGGCTTGGGGCACCTTGGGAGGACTACATGGGAGGTAATGAGACCATAACATCGTTGGGGGAGAGTGGGGAGTCGAATGGATGATAGGATTGCTTGGTATTTATAGGGAAAGTGAGGGGACAAGGCATTAATGGCCAAGGGACACCTCATTGGTTGTTTTGGCAAAACCATGGGATTTATCATGGTATTGGCCACTTGGAACACCTCATACCTTATATTACTATTCATAAGTCGACAAAATTGACTAAATACTTAACAAATCATTTAATGATGTCATTAAACACCAGTAACTTAAAAACTGTATTTTCACTATTCATCGAAAATTCAACTTTCTCAGAAAAATCCCAAAAATTAACCTTAACCAAATATAGATGCTCTGATTTCAAAAATGAACTCCATTTTATAAAAATAATTTTCTAAATATTTTTAATTTAATTTTTAAATAAATACACTATTCACCGAAAATTCATTTTTTTGCGAAAAATCCCAAAAAATTACCTTAACATAATATCGATCCTCTGAGTACAAAAATGAAATCCATTTTATAAAAATAATCTTCTAAATATTTTTAATTTAATTTTTAATTAAAAAAACTATTCACTCGAAAAAAACTAATACTTGAATAATAATTTATGAAACCATTATTTATCCATTTTATTAAATCACATTACATAATCAAGGTGCCTAGATCATATTAATACTTTCTTTAAGTGAGATTACTAATCCATTTGGACACATTACTAATCCTAATCATAAAATCACTATTCATAATTTACTATTCATCAAAAATCATGTTGATCTTATTAGACTCTAAATTTCGTACTTGACATAATTGTACAAGACCATTTTTTGAATATCATTACACGTTTGTAATTAT
The DNA here is from genome assembly GCA_963277665.1 of Viscum album. Taxonomy (NCBI): domain Eukaryota; kingdom Viridiplantae; phylum Streptophyta; class Magnoliopsida; order Santalales; family Viscaceae; genus Viscum; species Viscum album. The sequence continues at coordinate 318,558,624 of OY728148.1, forward strand.
TTATGGTTTACATAAACATTATTAAAATATCTGTTTTTCTAAAATTCATCAAAAATATGCATACTATATTTATCCGATCATTTGAAAATTTATAAACTTCATCATTAGAAGAAATCCCAATTTTTATTTAAAACAAAGGATTGCACAAGGCAGTTACGGTCTCCTAACATAGCCCCTTATCACACAAGCATAGGACCTAAGTGTAAGGTGTGCTAAGGTGAGAGAATCTGAGGGAGGCTCGGCCAACATCGCACAAGTAGTAATTTCTATCAGTTTGAACTTCTCACAAAGGCAATTCTGTTCTAGATTCACACGATGAAGTTCGGCTTGGGTTGGGTCCAGAGCAAAGCCCAATGGTGTTACCTCCTTCCCATGTTCTGTTAGGTGGGCTTCGATCGGTCCAAGACTACTGGGTGAGGCCATCAAATCTTCTTTCTATATTAATTAACCAGGATTACTTGTATCTAGAGACAATAATCGAAACGTTTAGTTTACAACGGTCATATTGACCAATGGTCATATAAGAGTCAAAACCCAACAGTCTAATTTTAATTATACTCATGTTATCAAATGAAACATTTATGTTGAGTATAAAAATAAAATAAAATAACACACAAAATTAGGAAACAAGATTTATTCAAAATTTCCGGTCGTTACAGGTATGGGAGGCGCCATCGGGACAAGGCACCGTGCAGATTTGTACGAGGAAATTCTAGCAGATTAGAAATGCAAGGTGGGGAGCTAGGTGATCAATGACACAGAATGATGGGGTGGGGAAACTCAAGTGGGCTGGGCCTACGGGTCATGTATTGGGCATGGTATGCCTCTAGGCCTTCGGGTCATGTATTGCGGGTTTGTCAGGCCTTGTGTCTTGGGCCTACGGGTCATGTATGGGTTCCCCGTAAAACCCTTAAAAGGGAGATTATCCATAATAAAAATAAAAAAGAAGGCCTTAGGGACATTCAGACATCGGTATTCAATGATATCACAAACATTATAAAAAAATATTAAAAATGAATAATGTAAAATGTGTTTTTAGAAAAATATTTTTTATATAAATGAAAATATATCCCTCATATTATGAAATATATTTCTTCTAACCTGATTAAAAGGTGAATATAGTAAATTAAAATATATAACAACACTATACAGTTTCATCATTATCTCCCCAATATTATATTTATTCTTATCTAGAGGGGCCTCGAGAAATTCAATGTTTTTTATACTTAAAATTTATATAAACAAAAATATATAATAATTGTATATGTAACCAATTATACCCATCTACGGTAATAGCTATACATGATCAATATTACCAAATATATCATAATTTGTGGGAGATTTACACCCTTTACCTTATGTTAATATTAAATTAATGGGTAATTTCCTGAACACACACAATGATAATCCATTAGCATTGAAAACTAATAAAAAGATTCATTCCTACTACATGTCGATGGTAGAATCCAAAAATAATCACCTCTTAATAGATCTAATAAAAAATTATTTCTTACTCTTAACCTTCCCAATACTCTAGGCCAAACATGTATCCATTCACACATAGGAAAATGATAGATCCCAAATACATATTAATATAAGTAATAAATAATCCATAATGATAAAATGATATCCTTATCAAATTTTGATGGAATACATTCTATATTTTCTATTGTATATCTCTCTACATGAATAAATAAAAACTGATAATTATTTATAATAACATCCCTATAATTACTCTAAAAACATCCTCAAATTGATGAAAATAAAAAATAACTAAAATTCTAAAAATATGGCAGTTCATAGTTTTATAGCATCGTTTATATACCATGATATTGGGATAGACCAAATAGTGAACCATGATTTTAATAAATATATATTAAAGCTAAATTAGTGAATATTCATTAAATAACATTTTAATCTCTGCCATAATAGTTAAGGTTTAGTGTCATTGGTAACATAGAAACATAAAAAACTAGATCAAAAAATATCTACATCATCAATCACTTATTTTTTCGTAAATATCAACCTTATTAAGGATTTAATACATAATAACATTATTAGTAACATGGGGAAATGGACAAAAGAAAATGGAGAACTCAGTTTCTTTCTAATGCATGACATGGGTTATATTAGTCTATGATCCTATAAAATAATATGATAATAATAAGATTATAAGATCATGAAAATAAATAAAAAATTCCATAACCAATATATAATAGACCATAAACATGATTCATGGAATACAACATCATCATTTCAAAATTCATTGATGATACGAGTGAAGAATAATCAAAAAATCACTCATTAATGATAATATAATTTATCAATATCAGGAAAAAACAATTATATAAAAAATAATTCATAATTTCAAGGTTAACTACCTATACAATAAAACCATAACATATTTGGTATCACAATTGTAATCCTGTTGTATAATAATCACATCAAACATTGTATCTCATCCCATAGTTATATCTTGAGATATAAAACATTACCAAATACATTGGTGGGTGATATATGTCTAAAATGTTACATAATGAAAATAATTCATATGTGTTCCACAAGATCATAAACCATTCAACATATCATAACCCATTTTAAGATGTGGGTTTCATAAAATATTCTTCAAATCATCACTAATGAAATGAAATGGGTTTCAAAGGCATCCTTTCATCATAATCATTAACCATCTGGATAAATAATAATAATGGTATCATCCGATCATATCCCATTTAAAACATAAATGAGATCAATGGTTGTTGTAATTGATAAATAATAATACCATTACAATATAATTAGTATATTCTTTAGGAAAATAACGTTTCCATTTTAAAATCACATTAAAAAATGAAATTATAAAGGTAAATATTATATTTGAAATAACCTGAGTAAATTTAAATTGGAAGCATCAATGAGATGATTATCCATGATGACAGAAAAGGATATTCGTATCAAATAAGTTAAAAATCATTCCATTTATATTTTTTTTAGAAAGTACATATAGTCACATGTTTGGAAAATAAAATAAATATTAAAATAAAAAAAATTATTAAAAAGTAAAAAATATGTTAAATGGATTTAATAAATTATAGGATAATATTAAAAGCCTTGTTTCATTCATTTTTATAAAATATGGATATAGATGAAAAATGTCTTTTGACTTAGGAAAAAGTTAAGACAATATTCAATCAAAAATAATTTTTATTATCCTGAGTAAATAAGGTGATGGAAATGAAAGGAAATCATTTATTTTCCAAAAATAACCATTGGAGAAATATTAATGTTCTTCATGATAGTTAAATCTTAATATTTCATCATTAGGAACATAATCAGAAATAATCTAGATAAAAATGTGATTGTAACATAAAATCACTTACCATGAGATATTATTTATTAGATTGCACTCTAAAATACTGTATAATAAATTTAACTTCATTATAAATAGATACCAATGTAATTGTCATATTTAGAACATCATAAATGATCCCTTTATTACATTTCAACACACCCTTTTATCAATAATTATATGTTAAAATCATTATTTGTGGGTGTTAAATATTAGAATTATAATGAGTATTTCAGTTCAATTTTTCTCATCCTTATAATTTTATCTTGGTTCCAACATATGTAGAATATAAATAATGATATAATTATCATATATATTTATTTTATTATTATTTATAGTTATGTATAATATATATATATAAAGAAATTAATTACATTTTTTATGGAAATAGTATGTCTTATGTATACATGAATGTTGTTTTTAATTTTTTGATGGATGGAATGAAAGAATTATAATTACTAATATGAATTCCTTATATCATTATTATATCATATATATCGTATATATCCATAAAATTAATCTTTATTACTGTCTTCATTAAATAAAAATAAAAAATAAATAGCATCAATTACTGGAGGTGGTAGTCCACATGCACGCATGATCGATGTTATCATTTCCCAAAGGATTTGATTGTAAGAAGGTAGACATGATATTTTGATTAAAAACATTATAAATGTGTAATAAATATCACATACATAAATATTTAATCTATCATAATACCAATTCATAAAATATGGGGATGAAAAATAAATTTCTTCCCTACATGGATAAGGTACGTCGTACAAACACACGAGCGATCTTTTATCCTATAATCTGATGAGAAATGGGGTGTATAATTTTTTTTCATAATAATAATAATGAAATTTTATAAATAATATTATACTTAAGTTATTGTTTTATAATTAATAACATATATTGAGGGGAGTCAATGGAGAGTATAAGAGAAAGAGATCAGTTAAGATAGTTACCTCTTCTTAGAAACGACTCTTTTAGATATCCTCCTACGGTATATAGGGTTGTTCTTAAGGGAATACCATAAAAATATAATCTAATTATGGAAATTTTTAATATAATTTGGAATATAGTTTTTATAGAAGATACACAATGTTGTGCAAAGAAGTGGTGGATGAGGCGACCTTTTATAATTGAGGTGAGGGACACAATTGGAATTTCTTAAAATAAAAAACTATAAAATATTAATTATCATTCAAAATTTCTCAAAATGGCCTTAGATTTAAATATATGACATGATATGGTTGTAATAAAATAATCTAGTAGTATTTAGATAAGTTTTCTTATCATTTTAACCTTATCCTTTTTATTAAACCTCAGTTAACAAATTATAATTTTTACTACCGTAATAATTATTTCATTATTAAAGGGTTATAATTTATGTATATGTGGTGATAATTGGCCCATAAATATTCAATTCAATGCATTATAGACCATATAATTTACATTTTTTTATTTAAAATTTTTATGATTTCTAAATTAATTTAAATAAATATTATATTGATAAAATATCATTTTTCATGTTTTATCCTCTTAATTTAATTTACCAATAAATAACACAATAAAAAAGAGGTAATTAAAATGTAATTATTTAAAATATTCATTATATGTTTTAAATATATATATATAATTAATGGTACACATCACCTCATTCATATTATATCTATTTAAAAAAATTAAATTCAACTAATATAATTTCTTATTTAAAAGAGAAATACTGAATCTATGTTTCCTAAGTAGTTAATCTCATTATATAATATTAAAAAATTATAAATAAATTTATATCATGAAAATAATTTTATTAAAGTAAAAAATATAAACTACTATTCATTCATAACTGGGTTTTTTCCGATGCGGACACATAAGAGATATTAAAATCATTGAGAGTGTCATTTTATAGCGTCCATTGATTTTCATAATGTATAAGTAATATTTAGTGAAAAGTATAAATTAAAAAATAATTTATCATTCTAAGGTGTTAAGGATATAATTTCCTTCAAATAATAAGAATTAGGATGTATAATTTTCTCTTCAAAACTTCTTTATAATCTATATTAACTTGATCTACCCTTTACCGAGGTGATAAATTTTACTGCAATTACTATTCATTTTATTCATTAAAAAATAACACCTTCATTCCAAATTTGAGCCTCATAATTATAAATATTAATTTAATTTCATGTAATTAATTAATTATAAATGCTTTAAATTTTTTTTAGTCTACAATTCATAATATGACAAAATATTATTTTTAGACAAAATAAAATTTCAAGCATTAAATTTTATTTATTAAAAACTTTTTTAATAGAAATAATGTTTTTTTGAATTTTTTAAATATTTTATAAATTATATAATTTTTATATTTAATTAAAATCAATGAGAAATGGTGATTATTTAAATTTAATGAAAACTAAATTTTTAGGAAAGAAATATTTTCTTCATAAAATAATATTTCTTTCAGAAAAATAAAATACTTTTATAATAAAATAATTTTTTTTTGAATAATTACCATTCAGAAGCTAATGAATTCATTTTTCTAAATTTTTAGACCATAAATTATTCATAATTTTGTTTTCAACATTCACACCCAACCATATAATAACTAGGTGATAATGGATACAATATTCCAATAATGCTACATGGTTCATCTAAAATCTAGGTCACATGTAATACAAGCTATTGAATAAATTAAATTATTTAAAGAAAAATATTTCAAAAAATTTATAAAGGTGTTACATTCTACCCCCCCCCCCCCCCCCAAATAAATTTATCCGTCAAAATTTTTTAAACTTATAAAAATAGAAAAGGATACATATGACTCATCACATCCGTTTGTTCTAACAAAACATTCACAAATTGGTTGTTTAACCAAAAAAGCTTTTACAAGGTGAGAGGCCTTATTTTTTAGAAAATTATGTTTGTGATAAAAAACCAATTTTTTCGTTCTCCATAAGAAAGAACTTTTCCCATCGGTATGAACTATGAATTCTGTACATGTAATGGATCAGGTATTTAGTTCCCTAAGAGAGATACATAGAATACATCATTAAATTGAGAGAGATTCAATGGAATAACCAATCAATATGCTACCATCATGATACAATCATTAATTTCAAAATGACTAATATAACTAGGGTTTTGATTTCCCTTCATTATAAATCTCATCACCCTCTCCCAGTAAGATGTTAATAGGATTTCCTTTTCACTAACTTCAAACTCTTGATCTTTCTAAATGTTTTTGGAATAAATTTTTATCAACTATGATATGCTCATATGTGTTGTTTTATGAATTTTACATCATCCCAAATTTACTTATTTATAAAGTTCCCAATATTTTTATTTCTCCACCATTATTTGAATATTTTGTATTTATTCACATTACACCATATATGCCTTCATAAAGAGACATTAAAATTATATATTCAATTACATTATTGTATTAATATTTCACCAATAGATATTATTGATCTAAAAAACATTTTAAATCTATATAAGAAGATCTAAAAATGTCTTATATTGTTTTAATGTTCATATAAAGTATAAAATTTTCCTAAATTTGATAATCATTTTTAATACATAACTCTATATCCAAATCCTGATCAAGAATTATCCGATACTATGTGCTAAAAATCATATAACAATTATATACAGTTGATAGTATTACACAATGAAATCATACCCCCTCCTTAATGTATAACTGGGTAATTTGATCAAGAGAGAAATAAAATCACATAAAAATCAAGTATTTTGACTTTTTAGATATTATCTCATAAAAATCAAGTATTTTGAATTTTTAGTGTATTTCCATGACCCCAGTTACCTAGAGTCAGTGCATTATTACATAAAATTGGAATGATCTCAAGGGATCAAGTCCTGAAATATCGATTAGTTTATTAGCATTAGAAGTACTAGATATATTCATAAGTTTTACATTACATCCTGAAATAAAAAAATAAACAACATTTTTTTCCCTTTTGAACACACTTATATCCTTAGCCTATCCCTGCAGGTCAACTATATAATACTTCTGCACATCCTGTGAAAAAAATAAAACATAGAATGGGGTGATCTAATATGCTCAGTAAGGATAACAATATAGCGGAAACTTTCATAAATAAGCATAAACATTTAAGGCAATGTATAAGACTAAAACAAAATCTATTTAAACATACAATTCATCACAATATGGAAAAGATAAGATCAAATAATTCCATTTAATTATTCATATTGATATTCTAATAGTCAAATAATCACATGAAATATCAATAGCCACTTTCATAATGATGGAATACATAGTGTCGAACTTCCTAACCACATAGTCAAGGCCTTATGCCAAGACTACAAATACGATTTTGTCAAACCCTTGTGCCAAGACCCTATTTTGTCTCATGAGACCAACCGATGCATTGATAAGCTATAGCAGGATCCACCCATCACTTACTAAGTCCAATGAATTCCTCATATAAAAAGGTTTAAACATAACATACACATTCATATTAAAACTAGGATATGAAATGTCAATACATTATCCATAAACCATGAATGGTGTAAAAATAACACATCCATAGTCAAAAATATCACAAAACCTTCAATACAATATTTAAGCTTTTTATCATAATAATTCAATTTCAAACAAGCTTAAAATCCATCAATGGATGTTGACATAGATGAAATCAAAACTTTTTGTAGAGAAATGTATCTTTAGATTATGAAATCATTTAAAAGGCATATAATTATAAAAGAAAATATTTATTTTGAAAATATTCCTATAATCTTGTATGGGAATCTTTGATAATGTTATAATGGCGGAAAATAGTCACACTCTCTGTATATGTTTAAAAAATACATTCTTACCTTAATTTTGTCGAAAAGGTCACAAAGTAACTTGTTTGGAAAACGACGGAAAGATTCCTTTAAAACCATTTTATATAAATTAAAAAAGGGGTATAAATGATGTTAACCTATAGTCTAATAAATATTAAAAATGTTTTTAAATACATCTTTTAGAAACATGGATGTGGATGATAATCTGTTCTTAGTAGATACTTATGTAAAAACAACCTCGGATAATAAAGAGATTGTGAAATTAACCCTTACCTTGTACTTTTCCTTAGTCGATGGTATTTTAAACTCTTTTGTAATAGTTAAAACATTTTTATTAAATTATACAAGAATAATATCCATAAATATGATATCATATATGATTTATAAAATTTCATTGTTAATAATATTTTAGTAGTATCATTGTTTCGGGTGTTAAATGATCCATTTTATTTTATATGCTCGGTTACGTAACCCATGTTTGTTATGGATATGTTGTATTTTATTCATATCTAGTATTATATTAAGTTCTTAAACATTATTTTTAATCAGAAAATGAAAATTATTCATGAATGATTATGATGGGGAATGAATCTCATCGCGTTCGTGGAGATGGTAATCCATACGTACGCACAAGAGACAATATCATTATATTGATGATGAAATAATATGCAATTGGATGTTATATCATATATGAAAAATCATAAACATGTTATATTTATTATTTACATTAGTTATACTCATTTTTATCCCCATCCGAATAATTAAGTGTTTGAATAACAAGCTACACCACAACGTGGAGACGCTAAGCCGTACGTACGCATGTATGGTGACATTGTCATTCATATGACGTATAGAATAATGAATATGGTTATACCATTTTCATAATAACATCATAGTATAGAGAAGATACTGGGTATTTTATTTTATAAATGAAACAACAAAGAAAGAGGAAGTGGAAGAAGAAACGAACTTGAAAGATGTGATGAAATATTTACCTCTTCTTCTGGTTCTTCCTTTTCATTTGATCAAAAGGGATCCATAGGTTGGATTTATGGCCAAATTAAGGCCACTATGATTAAGGGAGGAAAGTTGGTAGGATATTTGGTTAGGGTTTTGCTGATACATATGTCTATGGAGGTGTGAAATTAAGAAAAGGGTGAGTACCCTTTTATAAGAGAGGTGAGGGTCACTTTAGGAAAAGCTTGAAATATTATTTTATAATAAAATCATTTTCGGCTTATAATGGCTTTAAAATGATTTATTTAGAGTCTAAGGTAGGTATGGGTCAAAAACCACTCAACCAATATGTTTTTGATCGGTTTAAGTCACCATATAAACCTTATATTTTACATTTAACTCTTAGTTAAATAGTTAGTCATTTACCATGTCTCATTGTAGTTTTATATTATATGGTTAATAAACAAAACATAACAAGACAAGAGAACCCCATGTGGTTAATTATTAATATATATAACCTTATCTAAGTCCTTTGGATGAACCATAGATTTTTAGGATTATTATATAAATTAATAATATATTATTTATTTTAAAAACACAATTATGTCAATTTTGACACTATTTAGTATTTAATTTTTTTGAAAGCCATTAAAACTTTATCACTTTGAATAAAATTTATTTAACCCACCCTAACATGTAATATTAACCTATAATGTTGTTTTAATCTATCATAAGTCTCAATTTAAATTTATTTGTATATTTATAATATCAATTATTTTAACATTTCATTTTAAGGTAATTATTGCATCATAATTGTGTCATAAATAAATTAAATTATTTAATATCTCAAAATTATAAATAAAATAAATTTATATAGGAAATATTTTTATCATTATAATTAATAATTATAGTCTAATTTATATTTTGTGTAACCCTATAATAAAAATGGTTTAGTTATTAAACAAAGAATTTAACTCTTTTAACTCTTCTTTAAATAAAATAATAATAAATGTCTTAATCTAATACATGTGGTCCAAAGGGGGTCATGTTTTATTCCAAATGTTGTTTTTTTAATTATAATTATCCAGTAGAATTAGTATATGTGTTTGGGTAATTATAAAATAATTTTTACCCTTAATTACCATATTTACTTTTAACGGTGGTAAATAAAAGTAGAAAGGTACTATTCACCAAAAATTACATTCATCTTATTGAACCACATTTTACTTACTGATATCAACTATGTCTCTCATATTTTTGAAATTCAACTCACAGAAGCGGTAAAATTATGTTTTATGCAAATTTCCAAATGCTCTTATAAGGTGGGTAAAAGACGGTAAAAAGTTCAAAAAAAATTATGTATCTATACTTCTTATAAAATGACTCCAATGAATTAAATTGAACTTATATACATATTATGTATCTATTTTGACCTAAAATAAATTTTAATAAAATAAATAATTATTTAAATAAAAAGTTGGTTTTAGACTATAACTTAGTGTTTTCACTATTCATAAAAAATTGAATGATTTCAGAAAAAATCCAAAAAATTAGCCTAAGATAATTTTGATATTCAAAATCCAAAAATGAAGTACATTTTGAAAATTAAAATTTAAAAATTTTCATAAAGTGGAGATTACTATTCATAAAGGCTAGATTTGTTGGTCCTGGTGTGTTAGAATCTAAAAGTTGTGTACAATACAAGCTATTGCATTATTCAAAGGGAAACTTATCATGGAAGCTATAGGTGTTACAGTCTTCCCTCCTTAAAATAATTTCATCCTCGAAATTTCTTGAATACTACTGTACAAAATTATTCTGATGGTTCTTCATCAGAAGTTCCTCTAGTTCCCACGTTGTCCCTTCCATCTTATGGTTTCTCTATAGAAATTTTACCTGACGAGTCATCCAGTTTCCCAACACATGTTCTCTGGTATCAAAAATATTGATAGGCTCTTCACAATAATACATATCAGGTTCTGGTTCAATTTCCTCATAGGTGAGTACATGCGTTAGGTCAGAGATGTATTTTATCAACAATGATACGTGGAACACATGGTGAACTTTGGAGAGACATGGCGGCATTTCTAAATGGTAAGCTATATCCTAAATTTGTTCTAGAATTTTGAAAGGTCTGATGTACCTAGGACTTAATTTACCCTTCTTACTGAATCGTATAACTCCCTTCCATGGAGATACCTTCAGGAAAACATGATTTCTTACCTGAAATTCCAAATCTTTCCTTTGGTTATCGGCATACCTCTTCAAACTAATTTTCACTGCTTTGATTTGGGTTTGGATGGCCTTCACCTTTTCCATCATTTCCTTAACATGTTCTGGGCCTACGAGTTTTCTTTCACCATCATCATCCCAACAAGTTGGTGTGCGACATCTCTTTCCATATAACATATCATATGGTACCATGTGAATACTTTAATGGATGCTATTGTTATAAAAAAATTATACCAGAGGTAAATATTGATCACACATACCTTGAAAGGTAAGTGATCAAGATCTCAACATGTATTCTATGGTTTTAATAGTCTGTTCTGATTGTTCATCATTTTGAGGGTTGTAGGCAGTGCTCAAAAAAATTTTAGTATCCAAGGAATTGTGAAGACTTTTCCAAAATCATTATGTAAAATGGTGATTGTGATCATAAACAATTGATAGAGTTACTCCATGAAGTATTACAAATTCATTAATATATAGTCTTTCTAGACGTTCAAGTGGTAAATCTTCTCTTATAGCAAGAAAATGTGTTGACTTGGTTAGACGATCAACAATGACCAATATTTCATCATTCCTTCTAGGAGTGTTTGGTAGCCACATGAAAAAGTCCATTTTAATATTATTCTATTTCCACTCAGGTATGGGAATAGGGTGCATGACCCATCTAGAATGTTTCCTTCCAGCTTTCACTTGTTGAAAAACCATACATCATGACACAAAATCAGCAATCTCTCTCTTCATGTTGTCCCGCCAAAAATGTTCTTTAAAATCTCCATACATCTTAGTGCTACCAAGGTTTATAGAGAAATTAGAGCTTTGAGAATAATCCAGAAATTCACTTTTTAGATCAGGTATTTCAGGAACACAAAGTATCTTCCCAAATTTCAAAATTCTATATTTATATACGAAGTCGATGAATCTCCCATCGTTCACAACTTTTTTTTTAAATTCCTCATCATCTGTCTGAGAACTTTTTATCCATTATAGTATATATGGTTTGGAAACCATTTAAAAGATCATTAATGTTTCACATTACATGTTCATTCCCATATATATCCTTACCATATCCATGAAAATAAGATCCTTTTCAACTCTCATATTGTTCAAAACACCATGATCCTTTCTGATCAAAGCATTCGCCACTTTATTTTCCTTCCTTGTGTGGTAGTGTATTGTGAAATCACAATCCTTTAGTAGTTCAAGCCTTAATATTTTCCTCATGTTTATTTATTTGTGTGAGAAAATATACTTTAAACTCTTTTGATCAGTATAAATCACACATTTTTTCACCATAGAGATAATGTCTCTATATCTTCAGAGCAACGATAATAGCTGATAACTCAATATCATGAGTGGGATAGTTTTTCTCATGAATTTTTATCTGTCGTGATACATAGGAAATAACTCTATCATTCTACATAAGGATACAACCAAGTCCTTTCATTGATGTATCACTATAAATAACAAACGCATCTTTCCTTGATGGTAGATTCAAGATAGGATCATTGACTAATATTCTCTTCAGTTCTTCAAAACATTCTTCACACTCATTCTTCCAAACAAATTTAAACCCTTTACGCGTGATTTTGTTTAATAGGTTATCCAACCAGGAAAAATTCTGGAAGAAATGTCTATAATTACTTACTAAACCAAAAAAACTACATACCTCCGTTATAATCATCGATGCAGGCCATTCCTGGATTGTCTTGGTCTTTAAAGGATCAACATAGACTCTATCCTTAGGGAAAATATGGCCAAGAAAATAAATCTCTTGAAGCCAAAATTCACACTTTCTAAACTTCAAATATAATTCATTTCTTTTAAGAGTCTTTAGAATAATGTGCAAGTGATCCTCTTGATATTTTTAGATTTTGGAGTATAACAACATATCCTCATTAAATACCACTAAAAATTCACCAATATATTCTTTGAAAACTATATTCATTATATCCATGAAGTCAAAGGGTGAATTGTCAATCCGAAAGGCATTATTGTAAACTCATAATGCTCATACCTGGTTCGAAATGTTGTTTTTAAAATTTCTTCCTTCTTCACACACAACTGATGATATCTAGATCGAAGTTCAATCTTTGAAAAACATTAAGCTCCATGAAGTTGGTTGAATAAATCATTGATCCGAGGTAGGGGATACTTTTTATTTATTGTTATAGCATTGATCTCTCTGTAGTCAATACACAACCTCATTGATACATATTTCTTCTTAAGAAAAAAGATAGGGGCTCCCCTTGGAGAAACACTAGAGAGAATAAATCCCTTATTACTCAATTCCTCTAGTTTTTTCTTTAGTTCCACCAATTCCTCAATGGCCATTCTACAAGGGGTCTTCGATATGGGCCTTGGACCAGGAATTAAATCAATGGAAAACTCAATTTCTCATTCTGGAGGATGTCCAGGTAAATCCTCTGGAAACACATCAATATTTTCTTGCACAATATCTACTTCCTCTATTCAAACATTCTTTTCCTAACCATTAATTATTTCATTATATTCCTCCATAATAATTTAATTTAAGATAGCTTATGGGGGTGGATATAGATAAGAATCAGGTGGTGACATTTTTTCTCTAAAGGTAAGGTACTCTTTATCCTCATCGAAAATTGTAACCTCCTTCTTCTTATAATAAATTTCCACATCATGGTCCAAAAGTCAATACATTTTGAGGATTATATCCAATTCAATCATGAGTATGACGATGAGATCTGCAGATAAAGAACATTTATATTCCATAATGGGAACTAAATCAAATAACATTGTTGCGATGATACTTCCCTTAGGATTTTTGACTAAAAACTCCCTTGTTAAGTCAAATTTAAAATATCTAATTTTCTTAGAAAATTGGGAAGATATGAAACAATGAGATGATCTAGAATCAAATAAATCATTGGCTAAACTTGAGGAAATAATTAAATTACCTACCACTACGTCTTTCAGAGCCTCAACCTCAATAGTAGTTATCTTATAAGATCTTCCATGATCCATTGGCCTTTTTTGAGTTAAGTTTCCCTGATGCTTAGGAAATTCATTTTCATAATGTCTCATCTCCCTGTAATTGTAGCATTGAACATTGGTAGCTTCGTTCTTCCCCTTAAAATCACGGGCTTGGTGGCCTTTTTCAACACACTTGTAATAGACTCACATTCCCTTCAGTCAAGTACCAGGGTGTTTTGTCCCACATTTATCACATGATGGATATTCCAATTTTCCCTTCTTCCCCTTATTTCCAATTCCAGAGTGTTCAGTAGTTCTATTTTTCTCTTGCTTTGATTTAAATTTGTAAGACTAAGAGAATTAATTTTCTGTCTTGATAGTGCATGAGACAATATCTTCGTACGATGAGAAGGATTTTGAGACTAATTCTCGGTAGATAAATGGTATTAAAACATAAAATAATCGATCAATATTATTCCTTGGGTTATGTATATAATCTACTGCATGCCTTTATAACCTTGTAATGGTAGCCTCATACTTTGCGACATTCTCATCTTCCTTTTACCTCAGACTCAAAAATTGCCTTTCCATATATGCTCGAAGGTCATGAGGAAAGTATTTTTCTAATAAAATATCATTAAACTCCCTATATTACATGTTCGTTACTTCGTCATATTCCTATGTGTTTTGGATTAATGACCACCATTGATCTTCATCTCCCGTGAGGTGAAAACTGCCATGAAAACCTCTTCCATTTTTCTACACCACAAAGTAAGAAATATTTTTTCTAAGGAATTTATCCATTGCTTAGATACTATGAGATTTTTAATCCCATTTAATTTTGGTGTTTTTTCCTCATGAATCGGTCTAACATTGATCCTCTGTGTTGTGGATCAGGGTGCTTCATATGGGTAAGGTTATATTCATTACCTGAGTGAGTTGTCCCAGTATGCTGATAAGATGATCAGCACTAGTTGTGTCACCATCTCCACTATAATTATCATGAGTAGGATGGAAATCCCTATATGGATTACATGCATTGATACAGTTTCCAATCCTTCCACTATGTTCCATTTCTAAACAATGGCGTACACTAGATTAGTTTATGAATCGTAATACATAATTAAAAACATGTAAAACACTTAACATAAATTGAACAAATTATGGATATAATCCATTATAATAATAATAATGTCTTCATTGAGGATCTATATACTCATAAATCCTTCATTTTTGTTTGTAATGAAAATGTAAATTATACTAAGCATATCCCCCGAGAGTGTCGTAACCAAGAGTGCACCATGGTATGTTGTCCTGCACCCGTTCATGTTCGTGTCTTGCTCAAAATGGTGTTTTCGGGTTTCACCCATAGGTATATCTGTGTCAGAGCTGCCTCTTCCTGCTCATATCCATACAGGGATGTATTTCTTGGAAAACTCACAAAATCTCTACATTACCAAAATTCTAGGAAGTTCTTCTATAATAATCCTCAAAATATATCTTAGGGAAATGTTCTCTAATAAGAGTTTTTTTATAAATCTATCTTCCAAGGTTTGTACTAAACATAATCTAATACCAACTATAATGCCCTGACCCAGTTACCCAGAGTTGGTGTATTATTACATAACATTGTCTTGATCACAGGGGATCAAATCCCGAAAGAACGATCAGTTTAGTATCCTTATAAGTACAAGACACATTCATAAGTTTTACATTACATCATGAAATAAAAACAACAACAACATTTTGTTCCCATTTAAACACACTTATATCCTTATTCCATCCCTATAGGTCAACCATAAAATACAGCATCACATCCTGGGAAAAAAATAAAACATAGAAAGAGGGGAGATCAGATGCTCAGTAAGGATAACAATATAGCGGAAACTTTCATAAATAAGCATAAATAATTATGGAAATGTATAAGACTATAACAAAAGTCTTTTAAACATAAACATCAGTATAATATGGTAAATATAAAATCAAATAATTTCATTTACTTATTCATATGGATATTCTACTATTCAAATAATCAAATGCAATATGAATAGAAACTTTCATAATGATGGAATGCATAATGCCAGACATCATTACCACATAGTCAAGGCCTTATTCCGAGACTACAAATAAGATTTTTTCAAGGCCTTATTTCAGGACACTAGTTTGTCTCATGAGACATATCGATGCATTGAGGATCTATAGAGGGCTTCACCCATCACTTACTAAGTCCAATGCATTACTCATAGGAAATTTTAAAAATAACATAAATATTTGTATTAAAACATGCATATGAAATGTCAATACTTTGTCTATAAACCATAAATGGTGTAAAAATACACATCCATATTCAACCATATCACAAAAACATCAATACAATATGGACAATTTGTATCATAATAAATCAACTTCAAAAAAGCTTAAAATCCATCAAAGGATGTTGACATAGATGAAATCAAAAAAAAATTGTAGGGAAATATCTCTTTATATTTTGAAATCATTTAAAATACATATAATTAGAAACAAAGACATTTATTTTAAAAATTTTCTTATAATATTTTATGGGAATCTTCAACAATGTTATAATGGTAGAAAATAGCCACACCCACCGTATATGTTAAAAAAAGACATTTTGACCCTAATTTTGTCGAAAATGTCATAAAGTACCTTGTTTAGAAAAAGATAGAAAGATTATTTTCAAAACATTTTAAAAAATTGAAATGAGGGTATAAATGAAGAGATTGTGAGATTAACCCTTACCATGTAATTTTCCGTAGTCGATGGTATTTTAACCTCATGTATAAGATTTAAAACATTTTTATTAAATTATACAAGAATAATATACAGAAATAAGATATCATATATGATCTTATAATATTTCCTTGTTAATAATATTTTAGTAGTATCATCGTTTCGGGTGTAAACTGATATGTTATACTTCATATTCTCAGTTACACAAGCCATCGTTGTTATGGATATGATGTGTTTTATTCAAATCCAGAATTATATTAAGTTCATAAACATTAATTTTAATCATAAAATAAAATTATTCTTCAATGATTATGATGGTTAATGAGTCTCATCGTGTTTGTGATGATGGTAATCTGTACGTATGAATGAGCAACAATATCATTATATTGATGGTGATATCATATGTAATTGGATGGTATATCACAAATAAAAAATCATTAACATGTTATATTTATTATTTACATCACTTATACTCATTATTATACACATCCAAATAATGAAGTGTGTGTATAAAAAACTACACCACGACGTGGAGATGGTAAGCCGTACATTCGCAAGTATGGTGACTTTGTCATTCATATGATGGATAGAATAATGAATGTGGTTGTACCATTTTTATAATAACATCATGGTATATATAAGATACTATATTTATTATTTTGTATTGGAAACAACAAAAAAAGAGGAAGTGGAGGAAGAAAATAATTTGAAAGAGGTGTTGAAATATTTACCTCTTCTTTGGGTTCTTCCTTTTCATTTGATCAAAAAATCCGTAGGATAGATTTCTGACCAAAGGAAGGCCTATAGGATGAACAGAGGAAAGTTGGGAGGATATTAGAGAAGTTTTTGGCCAAGCTAAATGGCTTTGGCGGTGTGAAATTATGATAAGGGTAAGTACCCTTTTATAAGAGAGGTGAGGGTCACTTTAGGAAAAGCATGAAATATTAATTTATAATAAAATCATTTTCAGTTTATAATGGCTCAAAAATGATTTATTTCGAGGAAAATTTGTCGATTGGTTGAAAAACGCTCAATAAATACATTTTAGACAGGTTTTGGTCACCATATTAACCTTATCTTTTATATTTAACTCTTAGTTAAATAGTTTTTCATTTACCATGTCTCTTTGTATTTTTATATTATATGGCCAATAAACATACTATAAAAAGCCAATAGAACCCCATGTGGTTCATTATTAATATATATAACATTATCTAAGTCTTTTTTCTGATCCTTAGATTTTTAGGAATATTATATAAATTAATAATATAGTATTTTTTTAAACTCAATTATGTCAATTTTGACACTTTTAAGTATTTGATTTTTTTGAAAGCCATTAAAACTTTATCACTTCTAATAAAATTTATTTAAACAACCATAACATGTCATATTAACCTATAAAATTAGTTTAATCTATCATAAGTCTCAATTTACATTTATTTGGATATTTATAATATCAATTATTTTAATATTTTATTATTAAGGTAATTATTGCATCATCATTGTGTCAAA
Organism: Viscum album; assembly: GCA_963277665.1. NCBI lineage: Eukaryota > Viridiplantae > Streptophyta > Magnoliopsida > Santalales > Viscaceae > Viscum > Viscum album. Next base: position 318,577,204 of record OY728148.1, read on the forward strand.
AATAAATTAAATTATTTAACGTATAAAAATTATAATTAAAATATCATTATGTATGAAATATTTTACTATTTATAATGAATATTTATAGTCTAATTTATATTCTGTGTAACCCTATATTAAAAATGATTTAGTTATCAAACATTGAATTTAACTCTTTTAACTCTTCTTTAAATAAAATAATAATTAATGTCCTAATGTAATCCAAGTGGACCAAATGGGTTCATATTATATTCCTAAGTTTGTTTCTTTTAGAATTATACTTATCCAATAGAATTCAAAATTCTGTTACGGTAATTATTATATCATTTTTACCTTTAATTACCCTATTTAATTTTAATCGTGGAAAATAAAATTGAAAAGTTACAATTCACTAAAAATTATTTTAATAATATTGAACCTCATTTTACTTAATAATATCAAATATTTCTCTTGTATTTTTTAAATTCAACTCACAGAAGCGGTAAAATTATGTTTAATGCTAATTTGAATATGCTCCTAAGAGGTGGGTAAAAGACGGTAAAAAGTTCAATAAAATTTTTATATATCTAAACTTATTATAAAATGAATCCAATTAATTACATTGATCTTATATACATATTATGTATCTATTTTGACCTAAAATAAATTTAAATAAAATAAATAATTATTTAAATAAAAAGTTGTTTTTAAACAATAACTCAGTGTTTTTCACTATTCATCAAAAATTGAAAGTTTTCAGAAAAATACCAAAAATTTACCCTCAGATAATTTCGATATTTCAAATCCAAAAATGAATTCCAATTTGAAAAATAAAATTTTTAAAATTTCAAAAGGTTGGTATTATTATTCATAACACCTGGTTTGATTGGTCGTGGTGTGTTAGAATCTCGAAGTTGCGTACAATGCATGCTATTGCATTATTCGAAGGGAAACATATTATGGTAGCTTGGGGTGTTACATTATCTATGATCAAATTCTACTCATATATATTTATACCATTTTAATTTTTTGGGAAATCTGATTAAAAAATTCAACGGGTTCTTTTCCCCATTACATTTTTGTATGGGTAATGGTTTCAACATCCCCTTAAGATTCATTCTTTAAATTATAATGTGAGGATATTACAATCACCGATAAATATATTCTACAATATATATATTCATTCCATACCAATATAAATACATCTTAAAATCTCTATAGTTCTTTTTTACTTCATGGATAAATAGAGTATGATAAACTATGAGATTTATATGTCATCTTTGTCTTATAATATGGCACCAAAGTTACACATGCATGGTTTCTAAATCTAATTATTCAATCAAAAACAAGGCTGAATATGGGAAAATTTATCACCTTCTTTTTAAACTATACATATTTATTCTGATCCACTTTAATCATCACTTAGACAGATGGTTTATCATTCATTTGTGAAATATATGATTTCTACCCTTTCATCAATATTTAATGATCTATAATTTCCATGTATAGAAATATTATATCCCTTTTATCCTCATCATTAATATTCTATCATGATCCTTTCTATTATTAAATGTTATATCATCTCAATGATTTAATTTAACATATAAAGAGTGATGCATGGAATGAATGTTGAACACCTGAATAGTGCATAACATATTCAACTTGTACATGAGGTAAAATAATTAAAAAACCATCCTAATACGGGTAGAAGACTCCTCATCTAGTGTCAAACTTTAATCAGGTCTAAAACAGGGGAAATAAGACAAATGTAAAACTCCCTAAAAAAGGTCATATCAAATCACACATACTTATCATTCCATAAATAGAGATAAAAAATTAAGTAAGAGTATTTAAGAGCTAATTGAGATATTTTTCATGTGATAAATAGTGAGTGATTATAACATTGTATAAACGAGGAGGGTCAACTACTAGTTTGAAAAGGAAATGGAACTACATTAGTGGATGAGGTTGTTTTCTATGAATGGTAACATAAAATAGAGGAACAAAGATATAATGCATGTGGGTTAAAAATTAAAATTCACTACTTGTTATGTGGTTAATACAATAAGGTTTTGACTACCATTCACTAACCATGCATCACCACTGTCCATATGGAGCTCCCCCTCAAATGGTTAGGCACATAGTTGGACAAAATGTTCTATAAGAATGTATTTAACCTTTGATACATACCTAAACCACTTCAAATAGTCATGAATACTCCCCCATATGGTTTTTCTCACTGATTTCCTCCACTTTTAGATGATATAGTTACTATTAACCATGCACTAACCATGAACCTCACATTGATTCTATAAAAACATGATCTCAGGGATCTGAATAATCCCTAGATGTTGCTGAACCATTATTTAATATATTATGAACATTTATTGGAGTAAAAAGAATGTTTAAACGAAAATTAATATGATATTTACCTCTTTAATAAACCAAGATGTTTGACCATACCTTAGTAAAACAACTCATCCCCAAGTTACCCACCCGAGGATAGATGATCATCATCAAAGAATAGCTTTGGACACTGAATAGGAACATAAAATTCCCTCTTCCAAGTCCCATACTATACACATATATGTTTCCATATCACTAGAACATGAGTAACTAAGCTACTATGGATATCCTTCATTCTCTAATCAATTATACACACAATATAATCTACAAAAGAAGAATCAATATCCAAATGAATCTCCTCAATACAAAACGAATGATATGGGTTGAAATAATAATAGAGAAGCATGGATATATTGAATATATCATGAATATTCTTGTATCTCTGGGGGAGTTATATCTGATAATCCACTTGTCTGGCCCTCTCTAGGACCTCAACAGTTTTGATAAATTGAGGATATATTATATTTTTTTGGAAAAGCTCTCTATGACCCTGTCCAGTTGAAAATAGCAAGAATAATTGATCCATAACTTCAAACACTATAGTCCATTGATGGTGATTATTATATTACTTTGTCCTTGATTTACTTGTAACCAAACACTTCATGATAATTATTACCTATATGAAATTTTATGAACAAGATGAGTTCTCGGTAGTGATGTGTCTCCTACCTCCAACAAGAATAGGAATAAAAAACATATCCAATTGTATACGGACATATAGGGAACCTTTTTATAGTTAATCTCAATATAATATTATATAAAGACTTATAAATAGTTATTTGTTTCTCCAAAAACCAAATAAATCAAGGATGCATGATCAGAGAATATCTTTCATCCCATGTATCATATGATCATACTACCTATTAGTCTTAAGTTGATAGACCATTCTTAAAAATACCTATGAAACAATATATTCCAACAACCCTTTATGTAATAGTAATGTATAAAAACCATCCCTAACTAACTAGAATAAACATTTAACTACATGAAGTTGTATGATCTCCATGATATTTATCCCTACTAGATGATCCAAATTGAAGGTCTCATAAATCCTTATGAGTTGGGAAATCATTTTCAACCTATCAATGATCACACAAAAATTTTCTCTTCCTTGAGAGGATCTCAAAATTATTTCCATTATATACATAGTTATTTTTTCCCATTTCCACATTTTAATGAGTAACAACATCAAAATATTAATAGGTCACTGATGTTATTCTTTCACATACTGACAAGTGGATCAATGAGTAAATAAACCAACAATATCTATTTTCATACGAGACCACAAATACTAGAGGCATATGTAATGATACATTCCTATAATTCTAGGATTTAATACCCATGAAGAGGAATGATACTCTCTCATAAACTCAAATCCAATGTCTACTGGAACCAAAAGATGCTAATGAATTTGAACTTTCTCATCCCCATTAATGACCCAACAATATAGTGGGTCCTCTCTAGAAGTGCTCACACTAAATAATATGACCTTGGGATCATAAAATAATATAATAATTACTCTATCCATAATTCAAGTGGTCATTAATAATGATATGAGTACATGTTATCTAATATAGTCCTACACCTCTAAATGAATCCCATAAAACATGGCCATCAACTACCATTCACTAAAGGGCTCTGCTACTAATTTTTTCTGAGTCTTCATTCGTATAGAATCATCCAATTCATTTCTTTCCATATGCATATAATCAATCTCAACATCAAATAATTGTAGGTATTGAACCCGTATTTTTTGTCTTATATACTAATCAAGCTGATTGGAAATGAATTTGAGGGTTTTTTTGGTCGGTTTACACCACAATATACTCTCTAAAAAACAATTCCTCAAATAATGTAGAGAATGTTCATCTATATCTAGATACCGATAATGTGTCATGTAATTATGCTTTTATGGTATCAACTAAATATACCTTTATTTAACAACCTAATCACCATGTATTACAACTAATCCAACTCTGATTTTGGATGCATCACAATATAGTGTATTAATTTTGATAGGATCTAATAGAATCAGGATCTGTGATGATGTGATCATTCTTTACAAAATTTCATAGGATTTTTCACATGATTTGGAATATAAGATATTTCACACCAATCGGGGTTAATCCCATGTGAGGGGATTTAATACATGAGGAATTATGAACAAAATGCTTGTAATATCTAGCTACCCATAAGAAAATCCGCATTTCATTGAAAAGAATGTGATATTACTAAGAATATATGTCTCTCAGCATATTTGGTTCAATAGATACTCCCACCTATAGGATAATGTGACCCATGAAGTAAACCTTATCAATATAGAATAGAAATTTTGGAATCTCTGTATATAGACCATGCTCTCTCAGGGAACTCAATATGATGTCATGGTGTATGGAATGATTGTGTCGAGTGTTACAATACACCAATATATCATCAATGAAATCCATAATTAAATATTTCTTGAACTGGTTGATACATTGATTCATTGGGGCCATGAAAATTGTTGGTGTGTTCGTGAGACTAAAAGACATTACCAAATACACATACAAGATATACCTACTATATAATGATGTATCTGGTATGAACAAAGATATAATACCTAGATAATGATAAAACCATGTATTCCCATAGCTAATAAATGATTCCATATATTTTATTTAATGTATACTTTTTCTTAGACATAAATTTGTCTATCCATCAGTAATCAACAAAATTCTGGAGGGTACCTCCCGCCTTCATTGAGAAAAGTATATGTTTCCCCATTGAGATGTAATCGTTTTTATAAAACATTTAGATTCCAAATTATCTCCCATTTGAAATCTCTAATATTTGTCTAATCCATCCTATAAGGAGGCATAGATACCGATGCCACTCCTATAAGTTGACTTATAACAAAATCTACCTATCCTGTATTAGGTAATCTATAGAAGTCATCAAGGATGAAATCCCATAAATGATCCACTATAGTAGGTAAATATACAAGTTTTTTAACTAATCATGAAGAAGATAACCCAAATTTTTTTCCCCACTCTACCCATCCCAAAGAGAACTAGTCCAGGTTGATCCTCCTATACAACCCATTCCCCCTTGTGAATATAATCACAACCATCTGTTGATTTGAAAGACATCCTTATGTAATAGAAATCAATAATATCAAGAAAGTTTACTATCCAATCTACCATGAGAAATATGTTAAACTAAACTTTATCAATGATAGAGAATATCAATATGAAATGATATTTTCCTATCTCAAGGTGAATTCCTTACATCTACATAGGCTATCCTATCTCACTCCGAGTGGTGTATTAAGTTTCGTCACTCCATAATAAAGTTCAAACTCTATGACATGACATTCCATAATTTAAATTTTCATGATTGATCATGTATAAATTTTATTGAATAATTAAGACACTAATTTTGTGGACAGGAAAATCATACCTCGAACTACAGAATTGCTGAAACTTTTCTCCATAGGGATACGCTACACTGCAATAATATTTCATTATCCTCATCATTGAGATATAACCTAAGTATAATCAAAAGTTACAATCATATATAACTGGAATTTATATTCTTAGATTATCTGGAAAAGACGAATACCTTGAGCTAGGTGGCTAGTAGTACTGTTGATATCTTCTTAGAAAGGGACCTCGGACCCTTCTCCTAAATGTGGAGTAATTGAAAATCCAATCACACTAAAAAATAGAGAAAGTGTTCTTAATAAGAACTAAATATTCCCCATATTATAAAAATATCAACACTCAAAGGAGTCTATAAGACACTAGGTCTTCATATTACATTGTTTCCCATAGTGATGGTATAATATCTGGATACTAGTGCAACTATATTGGCTTCCACATCCCTAGTGAGGACCCTCTAGGAGAAGGTTTATAATTATAGACATAGAAATATCTAGTTTATGTGTTTCCCTAAACAATACCATGGATACATCTTCACTCATATTTCACTAAATTATAAGGGATCGATATAGTATTCCAGAAATGGTATTCAACCAGAAGACATTCTCTAGTGATCTGATGTCATGCATGATTCCATCCACAAAATCACTTATTCATGGATAACTTATAACCCAGATAAATTAGTGTGTGGTACTGAAGATCAATAAAGAAATATTAATATTCAATAATTGACAAATATCCCTACTGAATGTGCATAAAATATCTATCACAATCATCAATCAAAGTTCTATAATAAAAGTTTTCTTAGAAAGTATTTTGGAAATACCTCAAGAGCATATCCAGATACTGGTCAGATTGATTCAGTACATGGAACCAAATTTTCTAAGATCCATGAAGTGTTTATATATAAATATTCCCTCTAATCAGAGTTGGTTACTCGAGATACATGAATATGGATAGCATGAAAATTAACCATGACTCAACAACCACATGACATCCTTCTATTGAAAATGTTACAGTGTGTTTGTACTGGAATTCCCTAGTCAATTCAACCATAAAATGTGAAGGTTTTAGAGCTACCTATAAAATATTACCAAACCATAATAAATTATTTATAGATTTATAGTTGGTTCTTAGATCAAGAATTTTAGGAGGTGTTACAAGTGTCCATGTAAGAGGCAATAATTGTGGCTCATGGAACACCACTTCCAAGGAAAAGTTGTCTCCAACCATTCATAACATGAATTAAGGTTGTATTAATGGAATATCTCTATAATTCTAGATAAATGCCTTAATTTATTATTTTATAACAAAAAACATTACCGATAAAAGAAAATTTTTGTGATAAAGCCTTGCTATATAAGAGTCAACACCCCTTTTAATACCCCTAAAGTTAGTTCTAGGAGGAACATAAGATCCTAAGGGTCCTAAGAGGAACTCTCTAGTACCCACTACTAAGGTTGTATTAGTGTCAAGTTATCTATTTCACAATAAAGGTCATGATATATGGAGTGGAAATTTCATTTTTTTAGAATAAAACACACTTTATGTTATAATTGGAATCCACATTTAACAGAAACCATTTCCATTCATAATTATAATTTAGAAATTATATATATATATATATATATTCATATCATATTTATGTTATAGGAGATACAATTCCCATGTTATAATGTTAGAACTATATAAGTTTAAATTGGCATGTCATGTTACTACAACTGGACCTTCTACATATAGTATCAAGATATAAAAACCATATACAACGATTCCATCCTATGATTTACCATTCCCAATATATAGAAGTATATGCATTATAAATTAAAATTAGAATTCACATAATTGAAATCATATGACATTTAAAGCCTTATGACACGAGATAGATGGATTAAAGTTGTTTTAATTGGTTAATTATTGTGACATCATCATGCAAAATGGGAAAACACCACTTTGGATAAGAAAGACACTTTGATAACCTATTATTTAGATCAATTATCAAGAAGAAATTTTAGACAATAATAGTTATATCACTAAATGTACATAAGATATACTATAGGTAATGATTGTAATGATGTAAATGTGGAATGGTATATTTATGACATTTATATCCATAGTATTATATAATGACGAATGAATAACTACTTCCTTTCCATATCATGTGACACCATGAGTTTTTATAAGAGGAACATTATATATAGTAGAATATATGACATGAAAAACCAATATTATAATATAATGTAAAACCATGAGACATTATGATATATTTTATTTCAAATAAATTTAATATCTTCGTTGGTTTTCAATGCATGCAACACGGGGATTGAATGAAATGCAGTACTCTATTAAAATATTATTATTTAAACATGATCATTACAACCCATATCTTATGTTAGAAGGTATTAATATATGTAACTAAATAATGATAATTACATAGTTTACACATGTATAAAATAAATTAAATGGTTATATATTAATTACAAATAAAATAACAACCATTTGAAAAATAAATAAATTTTTTCATAAAAAAGTATTTTTTTTTGAAAGGCTGATTAGTCTCTCTTTGTGCACATAATGGAAAAGTAATTATTAAGAATTTTGGGAAAATTATTTTAGAAAATAAAATTATTTTTTTGTATCTACATATAAAAAATATTTTTCAGTTAGTTTTTTATAATTTTCTAAAAAGATTAATTTTTGGATAAATTATTAAGAATAATAAATTTTGTTGAAACAACCTTTTTATTTAAGTTATTTATGAAGTAAAATGGAATTTAAAATTGGTTATAAAGTAAAATTAATTAAATTATAATGAAACTAATTTATGTTATTTAATCAATTTATTATTTAAATTTTATATTAAAGCATTCCATACTTATGATAATTTTCTCTTTGCAAAACCTCTCTTTCATTGCATCTATGGTATAATTTAAAAGTGAATTATAAAACTTCTGATAATTTATATGTGAAAAATGGCTCATTATTTTTAATCAAAATAATTTATAATATCTAATAATTATATCATAATATTTTACCATAATTGATAGTGGATACATACAAAATAATTACCATAGTTAAGGAAAAGATGGGTTTATAAGAGTAAACTAAGAAGATAAGAGAAAAACGACATAAAACATATCCAAAACCTATTTAATTTACTATATATAGAACATAAAACCTATAAGAGCCTATAATGACCCATTTTGAAGAATTTCGGCATTATAAAGTCATTGGTATCAGTTTATTTTTTAAATAAATCCATGTGTGCCCTCTCCCACACTTATAAGTAGAAACCCACTATCTTACCATCATGAAACTTCCAAAACCCTTTTTAGGAAATAAACTAACCAAATCCATTAATTAAGTACCTCATCACATCATATATGATTTATTTTAATGATTAATCTATACTAATAAGGATTTAGGTATAAACTGAAAGAGGCTCTAATAAGAAGAGGGAAAATTCTAAAATGTTCATATTTATTTTAATTATTCTTCCAAATCCTCAAATACTTCTTCAAATTTGATAATATAGTAAAAAAATTAAATACTCTACACTAATTTTTCATTTTGTAAATTAGAGTACCTAGATCAATCCACACATCCATGAAAAGGGGAACTCAACCATCCATCATGTGTATGGAAGAATACTTCCATGAAAACAAATGTATTTAATTTCCCATCAACACCATTAATTTAACTACTTTTATTTTCATAATTTTAATTTTTAAAAATAATTTGGGAAAATTAAGATACCAGGTGATAAGATGGTGTGTGATTCTGAGGCCCGGTGTGCCCTAAAATATTCGTTGAAACTGATTATTTTTTAATAAAGTGGGCGATAATTTTTCCTGAAAAAGTGGAATAACTCTTAAATAGGTGACAGTATCATAAATATGAGGGCAATTTTTTTTTCAATGTAGTGGATTTATCTTTGTATAGGATGAACATCAGCCGACACAGGTCAGTTGTGAATGATAGTTTTGGATGTAACTATAAATAAAATTATTAAATAAAATTATTCTATTTTCAAATTCTAATAACTATTGAATGATAACTCAGATTGGAAATCCAAGAAAATTGTTTAGTTTAAAATTGAGTGCTTTCCATAGGAGTGACTTATGTTTAGTTGGTGTGGGTTTTTTTGGGGAAAACCCAAAAAAGGATGTAATCATCATTAAATAATTTTAAGATAAATAATTTTATTGACGCTGTGAATATTGACTAAAAAATAATCCTTATACCGAAATCCTAGGGTAATCTACATAACCCTAAGAACACCATAGAATTTGAAGGTAGATATTTGGAGAATCGTCTCGAGGAAATGGTGATGGAATCACCGATTGATGATTGACGAACGCCATTCTTGACAAATTTCTACAAAAAAATGACACAATGATTGATCATTGCCAGAAATTTATCCAAATAGAAGGTATGAAGTGTTATTTTGGATTTCCTTCCCTTTTCTTGAATTCCAAGATGAATGCGGACCAACCAATGAACCAGTTGATCTGTGGTTCGATGGTAACCTTGCGGGATGAGTTTTATTTCGATGTGATTTTATTGGGATTTTGACCTTATGATTATTTTTTAATGAATTTGATTGATGTTCTAATGAAAATAAACCATCATAGACACAAAAATTGATTAGGGTTTGTTCCTATAGTTTGGTGTTTTATTTTCTCCCCCTGGTCATCATTCATCGTGGGAGTTCTTTTCTAGGCCCATGACTCAACATATATCGATCGATTGATCATTGCACACCAGATTCTTGTCACAACGATCTAATATCGTAGATCTAGGATCTGTGTGACATGAAGGAGGTTAGAAGATTTAAACGATGCAATTCAGACAATGGTGGATCCCCGAATCTATGTTCTTTGACGTTCTTTGGTGGAACAATGAACGACCCCTTATAATCCATTGTGTGATCAAATCATAAGACAAAAACACTGTTTGGGTGATGGCATGGACAAACAAGGTTGCATCTTGAATTTCAAGGTAATGTGAGGCCGTAATGGGGGTCGGAGTAGTGCATGAGATGACTATAGCACGAACTATAGATTCTGGAAAATCCTATGCAACACAACTTGTAATCTGGGATTACAAAGTAGTAGGGCCCCCCTCAATGGCCGATATGATTTTAGGAGGGAGTAAAGTTTCACCCAGCATTTGACCCCTATCCCATGGAATGTGGGACCTTTCCTAAGGCTTGGTGTGTACCTCAGAAGATACATGGACACAGGGTAGAGTACAGGGTTTGTACACCACAACATAGTGAGACCCAGGCTGAATACATGGGTTACCACTTTTATCGGTACACAAGCATGAGAACACGGGTTGAAACTGTGTATTTTCACATGTCCAGAGTACATTGGTGGACCTTAGATATTGTTAAATTGTGTGTGACATTATCTATATGTCTTGTATACCATTTCCACATGACATGTACATCTAACTCAGGTTGTTGTACACAGGCAGTACCCGAGGTCAAGGGACAAGATGAGTGACCCTTCTACACGCCATGTACTCTTTTCTATATTGATTTATCTCCTTTTCCATCATATCTTGGACAAGTTTCATTTGGTTTAGTTCCCCATTTTTGAACCCTTGAAGTTAAGTCGGTATCATTTCATATCCATAGGAGTAGGACTCCCTTCACCATTACTTTCTAGATATAGTTGGGAGTCCCCTCCGAGAGGCCCAAAATTGAATCCTCTATCAATTATTTTCCCATAGGTATAGTTAGGTTATTAATGTGACCAATCCTACCAGATGTTAGTATCCTACTTAGTATGATAATCTGTATGAGTCGTGGTATACTTCATGGCCCTAGTAGTGATCCTCATATGTGTATCATGATCTTCCCGACTCAGGGAGTTGGTTCTCCTAGAATGAGTGTATCATATATATCTTCATATCTATAAGAGTATATCTATCATGATGGTTTCCTATGATCATCACCTCTTAGATAGATTTCATCAGTGCTATCGGACTTAAGAGTATGTTCTCCCTAATGAGTGCTTTGTGGAATCTTCATATTGAAACACTGGTGTTGTTATGCGATAGTTACGATTAACATCTAGACTATGGATTTGGGTTAAAGTATGTCTTTATATCATTTTATATTTTTTGTAGACACATACTTGTGTATATGTGACTATACAATTACTTTTTTTATTTATTTGTGGTTTTGGGTGTCCTACTGAGTATTATTATACTCACCTCTACACAAGATTTTTCGGCACATGTCATGTCTTATGCAGACAGATGACCTTTTGATGAATTCCTAGGAAATCTAGGACCAGGACTATAGCCAAATGGTTCTTAATGAGATTATATAGGATGATGTTTTCTTAAAGATATAGAAAATAGTCGTAGTACCTTTCTATTATAGGTTTCAATTTTTAGTTAAATACACTTTCTTTTAGTGGGCTTGTATTCTGGACTAGTTTACTTTACTACACATTAATTTCCATCTTGCACTCTATTGTTTGGGTTTAGTGGTATGAATACATTTTTTTCTTTATTATCTATTACATTCAATCATTTTTGGTCATGTAGATGTGTGTGTGTGTACAGGTACTTAGGCAATGCCTCCCATGATAGTGATATGCCTACTCATTTCTAGTCCACAGCCCCTCGAAAATTGAAGGCATGCTTGGGAGTTATGGCACAGGCTCCACTAGGTCAGGTCATGAAAGAGTGGTATCATAGGTGTTCAGTTATACGTTAGTACAGAGAGTATGTGTGATCATTTTTGGAAATAGTGTTACGTGTTTCGAGTTCGGCTTTTATGCTAGGGACTCTAGTGTTGGTGTGGCAGTCGACTTATCCATACACCAGGGATCTGATAACCTACTTTTTGAATTGGTACATGAGAACACTTGATTGAGGGGAAAATAATGGTTCATGAATCATATAGTAACTTTTTTGGTTTACATTCCCTTCTTGAGTAAACTCTCCAGATATACTCATTGATCGTGGTACATATTGTTCTCTTATAGGATGTCATCGCAATGTATACCAGCTTGGATTTAGCATCTTGATCACAAGGATAAAACCCTATATGACAAGGATTCAATATAGGTATTAGTTCCCCAATGGTTACCTCCAGGTGGTTCACCATCCATACTACCACTTGTTGAGCAGCACATGGTACTCGTAGTACCAGCAGATGAAGAGCGCAGGCTGAGCGTGCTTCATGAATATCAAGAGTAGATATCCCTTAGGCTCCAAGGGGGTCCTGATACACAGGTGGATGAAAACTGGATTGATGTATTGGACCATTTTTCTATCTCATCATAATACTAGCGAATCATATGGTGGTTTTGGCGGTGAGCCTTCTCTTTGGATCAGCATGGCGTTGATGGGGATTAGTTACTCGATCTTATGACGACGCTACCCTTCCAAAGGTAGAGTTTGATATACATTTCAAAAAGGATTTATAACCTTATAAGTTTAGTATTTTTTTCATGGGGCTTATACAGCACTGGAAGGACAACATGTCAGTGTCTGAGTATTCATCAAAGCATGCATACAACTCCATGTACCTGATGGATATGACACGTGATCATCACAACAAGGATCAGACCTTCGAGTAAGTTCTGTGTAGATACATATGATACATTTTATTCCATCTATACTTTTAAACCTATGCTGGGGTGATAGATCATGCTTTGGAAGTTGATATTTCCTTGGCTAGGAATATATAGCCGGTGATAGTGAGCAGCATGCAAGCATGAGTAGAGACCTCGACAGTGGGAAGCTGACATCAGCCTCAGAATCATATACATGGGAGAATTCACAAGAGGAAGGCCCATAACATGAATTATACCATTCATAATTCATGGGGAAGATCCAGTAATCCTAGATAAAGGCTATGATATTCTTGTGGTGGTAGGGGACATCAGTCTAGAGATTGTACAACCCGTCAAGCTGCTGATAGGGAGACAACGGATGGGCTTCCGAGGATGAGGCAAAAATGGGAATAAAAATATCTAAAAGTGGTAGATGTGGAAGTGGATCTGGGAGAGAAGTAAGAAGTCGAATAAATTTTGACATGTTACCACCACCACCCCCAGGTAGTCCAAGCTATGCTCAGGGAGCTAGAGTAAAATGGCATGGATTTCTGTTTTCGGTCAAGGCGTAAAAACCAATGTCTCCTAGAATGATCCAATATACTATATGTTTATTTTATAATTTATCTTATATATTGATATTAATATATAATATTCATTCTTCTATTCTCAAAAATAATGTATGAGACCATGAGATTATAGTTCGACCATTGACTTGACCCTTATGCATGGAGACACCTACTGGAGGAGACTCAATGATCACACTTATGCTGACAGTGTGACCTGAACCATATAGGTGAGAGTTTCAATTGGAAACTCTTGGTGGTAGCATCGAGGTATTATGACATAATTATTTTTATGGATTGGTTATCCTCGGTCTATGCCCATATTGACCATTTTAGGGGAATGGTGTGGTGTGTTCGCAGTGATGGGATGAGGTTTTCCTTTGTTGGTGAAAGGGAAAGCCAAGAAAAACAAGATGGGATCATAGATAGGACGGTGGAGCTGATCACTCATTTGTTGGATAGCCTTACCCTTACATTAGTAGATGATATGATATTTCAATTCCAATCATTAGAATTAGTGTATGAGGAAATCCTTCTATTAGATGTTCCAGGATTACCTCATCATCAAGAGATTCACTTCTACATCAAATTACACCTCGAGAAGACACTGATATTCTCACCAGCATATCATATGGCTCTCACATATATTTTCTAGATGAGGGTGCATTTGGTGTAATTGAAAAAGAATATCTTAGTAATACTTAGTGTTTTACCCTGGGTGGCCCAGTTTTGTTTTCCAAATAGGGAGACAGGAGATTATGGTTTTTTTGGTATTTCCAGCACATAAAACATGTTACCATGGGGAATGAGTATCTACTACCATGGATCAATAACCTCCCAAAGTAGTTGAGAGGTTCATGACGGTTCTTGAAGTTTGAACCCATGTCAATGCTTTCAGAAGTTGAGGCAAAGTTTGATGAGTGCCTCGATCTTGAGATTGCTGGAGAAGGGTGTCTAGTACATAGTGTTCTGCAATACATTAGGGACCGTACTTAGATATAACCCAATGTAGAAGAAAGAAGTAATTTCTTAAGGTTCTCTTCAGTTGAGACCACATGATAAGAACAACATGACTTATGATCTTGAGTTATCAACGGTAGTCTTTGTAATGAAGTCATGGAGACAAAACCAAATGGGTGACTGGTTGATCATCTACTTTAACCAAAAGTGTCTCAATTTTATCTTCTCTCATAAGGATATAAACTTTAGATATATGTGATGGATAGAGTTCCTTCAGGACTATTAATTTGACATTTTCTATACTCCTAGGAAGGGGAACGTGGTGGAAGATGCTCTCAGTAGAAGATCTAGTTCCCAGTTGTTGAATGTGGTGTCAAAGCAGTTGACCTCATTACAGTTATCCTTCATAGATAGAGATGCATTATTTTACCTCCAATCTATGGTTTTCCCTCCTATAATCTTATATTATGTTAGGGAGGAATATATTGGGGACAAAAACTATGATACCTTATGTGCTCAGAGGTCAATAGGACATGTTCTTGTGGTATATTCCCAAAATGGGGAGTTTGCAGTTATTTATAGTGGATACACGGTAGTAGTGGTGATATAGTGGGAGCAAGTTCTATGAGATTTTCATGCATCCCATTTGTAGGTACACCATGAAGTCGACAAGATGTACCCGGACCTTCGACATTTGTTTTGGGGGATAAAGATGAAGAATCCAATGGTAGAGTTTGTTTTTTTATGACTGGTGTTACAGTAGGTGAATGTTGAGCACCAGGTTCCAAGGAGTTTTACTCAACCACATGAGTTTCCAAAATGGATGTGGGATTAAATATTGATGGACTTTGTGATGGATTTATCATGAGTGTATAGGGAAAATCATGCCATATGGGTTATCATTGACTGACTCATCGAGTCATCCCACTTCCTAGAAATCTGAGATCAATGTTCAGTATAGATCTTGGGATGCCTATATTCTAGAGATAGTTCGACTCCATAGAGTCCCATCAATGATATTTTTAGATCTTGATGCTCATTTAATATCCTTGTTGTGTAAGTAATTTAATGAGGCATTTGGGACCTAGTTTCACTTGAGCATAGTGTCTCACCCACAAATAGATAGCCAAACAAAGAAGACCATTTAGGTTCTAGAGGACAAGCTGTAGGATTTCATCTTGGACTTAGGTCGTAGTGGGGAGGACCACCTACCACTAGTAGAGTTTCAATACAATGACAGATATCACTCTAAAATTGGTATGACACCATCTAAGGCTCTATACAAATGACCCTACAGGTCATCAATTTTGCGGGAATGACCCATGAGAGTAAGCACTCATGGGCCGGAAGTTGGTGCAAGATACTACCGAGAAGGTGTAGATCATCTAAGAGTATATTAATACTGCACATAGCCATCATAAATCTTATGATGATAGATGGATGAGGCCTTTGGAGTATTAGTAAGGAGACCATGTGTACCTTTGGGTCTCACCTCAACATAGGTTGAAGAGATTTGGTCTGGGTGCCAAGATTTGTTTGAGGATTATTGGCCCTATTCAGATACTGCATAGATATTTCAATATAGTGTATCTATTAGCATTACCCCCACAGTTTCACCAGGTACATGATGTCTTCCACATGTCACAACTGAGGAGGTACATTCATGACCAATCACACATCATCAATATCGGTGAGTTTGAAATTGATGATGGAGTGACCTTTGAAAAGTACCCATTAGAGATCGAGAATCATCATGAGAGGATCCTACGTGGGAATGAAATTTCCTTTGGCGTGTGTTTGGTGATGGCACAAGAATCTCTATGAGAGAACTTAGGAGCAGGAGGCTCGATTTTGTGCACAGTAACCACATCTTATTGAGTTGCCTTGTTTTTATCTTTTTGGGGATGTAAATTCATAAGGTGGGGAGAATTTAATGGCTCATATTTTCCTAATTTTATTTTTTTATCATTTATTTAGGAAAATTCTAAGAACATACACTTAGATGGCATTTGATTCCAAGGGCTAGTGTACCCAAAACGATTCATTGAAAAATAATCATATTTTTAATAAAGCACACGTGCGGTTTTCTTGAAAAATTAGAATAACTCCTAAATAGTATCTTGGATCATAAATCCAAGGGAACTATTTTTTTTACAGCATCATATTTACATTAGGTGAGGCCTAACATCAGTCGGCACAGGTCATCTGTGAAAGATAAATTTTGGAAGTAACCATCAATAACATAATTAAAATAAAATTATTTTATTTTCAAATTATAATAACTCATGGATGGTATCTGGAATTGAAAACTTGGTACCACCTTTTATTTTGTAATGGGGTGTTTTTTCTATGAGTTACATAACATTAGTCGTTGTGGTTCTTCTGTGGAGAAACATTAAAATGAAAAAATCATCCTTAAATAATTTTAAAATAATTTTTTTGATGTAGAATCATAGATTTCCTTTAAAATAATATTTATGATGAAATATTAGGGTCATCCACATAACCCTAATAACACCATAGAATTTATAGGGAGATATTTGCAGAATCCTCTCAAGGAAGCGGTGATGGAATCACAGATCGATGATTAACAAACACTATTCTTGACGGATCTCTCTGACTATGGGGACACAACAATCAATATTCACTAGGGAGTAATCCAAATCCACTGTAATATGTGTTGTTTTTATTTCCTTCAGTATTATTGAATCCCATGATGAATATGGACCAACGAGCGAACAAAATGATTTTCGGTTCAATCGTAACCTTGCTGGATGGGTTTTATTTCTACGGCATTTTATTAGGAGTTTAATACTATATTTATTTTTTGATTAATTAGATATTTTTTCTAATATAAATGAACCATGGTCAACATTAACACCGATTGGGGTTCGTTCCACTTGTTTTATTTATGATTTTCTCCCCTTGTTTATCGTTCATCGCGAGAGTTCTTCTCTTGGACCATGACTCGACATATTCTGATCAATCGATCATTTTGTACCTGATTCTTGGGACAAAAAAATGATATCACATATTTGAGATCTAACTGAGACAATGGAGGTGTGAATCTAGACATGGAAAGATTCAGAATACAGTGGATCCTCGAATCCTCATTCATCGATGTTCTTCAACAGAATAAAGAATGGCCCCTTTTAATCTATTCTGAGATAGGATCAAAAGATGAAATGCATTGTTTGGATGCTTTCATGATCAAACGAGGATAGATCTTGAGTTTATAGGCATGGAATGGTTTGAATGGTGTCCAACACTATGGAGAAGATGACCAGAGTTAAAACTAGGGATTTTGGAACATCCTGCACTATATAGCGCATAATTCAGAATTACCAGGAATGTGCCCCCCCCCCCCTCAGTGGTGTCAAGGGTTTAGAGAGGTAGTAAAGTGTCACACAACAGGTTAAAACTATAAAATCTCTTATAGAGACTTCCCTGAGGCTCTACATGTATCTTAAGAGTTACAAATACATGGGTTGGAGTACATGACTTGCCTACAAGGTGTGCACACCACCACACTACCGGACCCAGACTGGATACATGGGTTACCCCGTGTATTGGTACATGGGTAGGTGAACATGGGTTGACACCTTGTACTAGCACATGACCAGAGTACATAGGTGGACCCCAGATAGTAGCACAAAATGTGTGAGTTTCTCTACATGTCATGTATACCATTTCCACATGACATGTTCTTCTGACTCGAGCCATTGTATACAAGCAGTACCTGGGGTCAAGGGACACTGCGTGTGAACCATCAAAATGCCATGTGATATTTTATACATGGATTTATCTTTTTGTACAATATATCTTGGAAAATTTTCATTTGGGTTTGTTCCCCTTTCTCGTTACCCTGAAGGTTAGTTGGTATCATTTCATATCCATAGGAGTATAACCCTCTTCAGTAAGGATTTCTGGATAGAGTTGAGATCCCCCTCTGATAGGCCTGAAGAAGGATCCCATGTCCATTATTATACCCTGGGTAGAGTCATTTTATCAACTTTACCAATCCTACTAGGCATCAGGCCTATACATAGTAGGTGAATTCAAATGAGTCTTGGTACACGCCATGGCCCTAGAAGTGCTCCTCGTTTGTGTATTGTGATATTCCCCACTTGTCAAGTTGGTTCTCCTGGAATGATTGTATCATATATTTATTTAAGTCTATCAGACTATATCTCTCATGAATATTTTTGGTGAGTAGAACCTATCATACGGATGACATCAATGCTATCAGACATGGGAGTATGTGATCTTGGATGAGTGCTTCATGGAATCTTTGGCTGAATCTTTAGTGTTGGTATATGGTTGTTGTAACTTAACTCTAGACTACGGGTCTAGGTTCAAGTATATTTATATATCTTTGTTATATGTGTTATAGACAAAAAATTTTGTATAGATGATTGTACCTTTACTTTGTGTATTGCTTTTTGGTTTCGAGGTGCCTGGCTGAGTATTGTTATACTCACCCCTGTATAGGCTTTTCCTATACGTGTCATGTCTTATACCGACATGTTAGCTTTTAATAGATTCCTAGGTAGATTAGGACTGAGACTATGACTAGGAGGTGCTTTTTATGTTCAGAAAGAATGAGGAGTTTCTACAACTACAAACAACAGCCCTCATGACTTTTGTTTATAAGTTATACTTTTTAGTTTATAGACTCATTATTTTGGTGGGCTTATATTCTAGCCCAGTTAACATTACTACACACTACATTACATGTTGTACTCTGGTGGTTAGGTTTACAGGTATGAATACATTTTTTTCCTTAGTAGTTTTTTCATTTCATCATTTGTGGGCATGGAGATGTGTGTGTCTATGCAGGTATATAGTCAATGCCTCTCAAGTTATTGATATGTGTACTCGGTGCTAGTCACTAGCTCCTGGATTATTGGAGACAGGCATGGGGAGTTGCGGCACGAGCCCCACTATGATAGTTCATGACAATTCAAGGGTGTATATAATGATGTATTTAATACATTTATATGATTTTTATAAAATTTTATACATATTTGATGTTTATATCACATATACCTTCTTATTTTCCATTCCATGGAGGATATTATAACATCACTCATGTGTATGGTGGACTACTGCCTCATTAAGGGATGTGATTGGTTTCCCATATTTTTCATGAAATTTTGTAAGCAAAAAGTTAATGAACATAAGTTATATTTTTTTACGAAACCATATTCATAGATATAAAATATAACATCACTCTTCTTTCCTTTAAATCCTTTGGAAAAAAATATAATCACTCATGTGTACGTGTGGATTACCACCTCTATATAGAGATGTGAAATGTTTTTCATTTTTTTATATTTATTGTAGTATGGATGAATTTGATTAATAATAAATATATATGAAATAATAATTATTCTATAATGAGGAATTAATATTTATTTTTCTATTTGTATATCCAATGATAAAAATGGAAACAACATTCATGCATGCATATGGACTACCTCTCTATGAATGATGTAATCAATTTTGTATATATAACATTAACTAATTATAATAAATAAGTATATAATAAATATATATTATATTTATATCATGTTTTGTATCATGGATATTATGAAACTATTATAAAATTAAAATTATGAAAATTTATGATCTATAACATTACTAAACAACGGAAACTATCACTGAAAACTTTGATTTTAAAAAAAATTATAATATATAGGTGATAAAAGAATATAAGAAAATTTTATAAGTTACGAGATATATTTATATGGATTTATAATATTTTTATAATAAAAGTATATTTATTATAATGATTGTTCAAACACATATGAATGAAGTTAGACAGGAAGTAAGAGTTTCTCATCTTACTTTTGCTTTCAAGATAAATATGTCATATTCACCAGTTATTACATTTTGTGATTTATATACTTCCTCTTTAGATATGTTATATTATTATTATAATTCTCTTCAGGATATTTACAATTACATTTTATGTTATTTTTTCCATGGGACTTATGATTAAAAAGGTACCAAAGTAGTTATGGTTTATTTCATAGTCTGATCATTATTCGATAATGTTTTTATTTAATTTTCTAATGGGGAAATTATTTGATATTTATTTCTTAAAATAAACATAATTTTATTCTATTCAAGTTATTAATGATCTATTTCAAGTAATATTAACATTTTCCACTATTTGGTACATAAAATTATTGATTACTTTTTTTTTGAAAATCAGATTTTACTTCTCACTTTAGTCAAAAATCATTTTACAAAAAAATACATACTTTATAAGAATTACTTTAACAAAAAAATTTGGACATTTATAGTTTTTTTATTATAGTTATTTCTACCTAGTTTCACTTTTTACAAAATGTTTTTAATGGATTCATCATGTCAATTTCAAAACAAGGATTATTTTTATTTTAATAAAAAGTGAAAGGAATATTTGTTTTAATGTGTGTGAAATGAAAAAAAATATCATGTCATGACCACTTAATGATTTAACGCATATTTTATAAGTTTTCAAATGAAATTTTGAAATAAAAATAATTTCAAAATAGTTTGTTATGTTTTTAAAAAACAATATTTTCAAAGTAAAAATTTTATCTTCATATAAAATGGTTTTAATGGAATTTTTATGTTATTTAAATTCATCAATTACGTCTAAATTTTATTTTACTTATGATACACTATATATATGTTATATTTTTCATCCTTATTGATTGTTTTAATGGTTTATGATTAGTCTTATTGAGGATGTACAATTTTATTACTGTTCTCCAAATTACTCTAAATGGTTTATGTAACGACCCAAAACTTTTATAAATGAAATTACATTATTATAATTATTTAATAAAATAAATTCACATAAAATCAAATTAATAGAACAATAAAATATTTTTAAGGGAAGAATTATTGAAATAAAAGGAATTTCTAGAAGTTAAGAACCCTACATCGATGAAATAGTAACTTGGCCTTTAGAATAGTAATGTGACCCTTATGAATTTTAAACCAACCAATTAAATAGTAACATCACAAATGGAAGTATAAATAAAATTTATCCATATTATAAATTACAATATGATATAATTATATCATAATATAACTGAATAGATATTTTAAAAATTAATAGTTAAGTGTTGGTATTTCTATAAGTCATAAATATTTATCTACAATTTTATGACTAATTTAATAATTCAAAAAAAATTATTTCAATAATAATTATTGATAAATTAATATTTTGAAGTTTTATGATTATAATATAAAATTATGAGACCTTAATAAAATTCTCAAGGTGTTAGAAAAGAATTTATAATTTTAAAATTTTTATTTTCCAAATAAATAATTGTCTTAATTAGAAATTAAATTCATCATAAATAGAAAAATATTATCATAAAATGGAATTTATTTTTGAGGTCTACGTTTCAAAAAATGGTTACGTTTATGTTTTTTGATTTTTCTAAAATACTTCAATTTTTTGTTATCAGTGAAATATGGTAATTTGCAGTATATATAAATAAATTTTATTTTGATTCATACTTGAGTCATGGATAATGTAATTGACCATTTTTTAGAATTCACATACAAAAATTACTTTATTTAGTATCTCTAATCAGAAATATTTATTTTCATCATAAAAATAATAAAATATTGAATAAAATAATGAGAAAACATCCCCCTTCCTTCACTATAAATACCACGTCTCGCCATCTCTTCTCTTCACACCTCTCAATCTTTGAGACTTGTCTATATTCTAACCAAGCCTCTTCCCAATCCTCTCTACCATGTCCAGGAGATTTTGGTCTTACCAAAATACTGAAACCAATCCCCTATAGAGGTTCTAAAGAAGAAGGAATCAAGTGGTAAAACCCTCTTCTGTTTTCATTCAATTTCTTTTCAAGTTCCTTCTTTTTCTCACCTCAACTCCTCTAATATAAAGGGCATGAAAACTCAATTATATTACATATACTGAAATATTATAATGTTTTTGGAATAATTATTCATCAAATCTATTCACATCCTGTAAAATCCAACTTTCAGAATTCTCCTAGTGCTTCCTCGAACACGGTTGGTCACAAGGCCTCATGCACATTTCCCCTAACTCCAGAGGCTACCAACTTGAAGTGAGGGTCTTGGGTGTGATAGTGGGGAAACTACACCCTCATTGACACAGTAACACAGCGAAGGAGAAACATATAATAATAGAAGAAGCAGTAATAATGGAATACAACAGTAAACAATAGAAGACTGAAAGTAATAAGCAACTGGAGCCCATATATAATGATGCATGATACATATGTCTAATAAAGAATCCAAACACATCACAATGATGAAATACAGTACTAAACCAAACTACGAAAGAAAATAGTAAACAACTCCTTAGCATTGCAAGCCTCGGCTTGGTCCCATGCTATCCATCTCCTAAAGCAGTCAAGAACCTGAAGTACAAGGCCACTTTCCCTTATCTATACATGCAACAATATAATCTGTTTGGGCCCAAAATCATGAATCAAATAGGGTGTGAGACTAAATACCAATAGGCAACCACCAAGAGAACTATTCATGCCATCAAGTGAATATATATGGCATGTAATAAGAAAAATAAGCAGTAAACAATGATGTACTCAATTGTAAACATTCCTATAGTTTCAAAGAATTCAAACACCACATATCAAGTAAGTAGATAATCACAAATAGGTATCCCTCTAGGATGTACTCACAGCCTATCCCCTCTAGTCCTGCCTAGAAAACACAAGCAACCCTTTGAGAAGTACACACAGTCTAACCCCTCTTGTTCATCTTTTATAAAGTATCTCTATGGAAGCACTCAACTTCAATTCCTCTTATATCCAAGTATGATCAAAGACACTCTAAGGAAGCACTCATCGTCAATTCCCCCTATCGTCTTTTAATGGAACCTACAGTCACTCTAAGGAAACACTCAATGTCAATTCCTCATGTGGCCTCGTAACATAACAATAGACACTCTGAGGGAGCGATCAACGTCAATCCCCCATATGGACTCGTAGTGTGATAATAAACAGACACTCTGGAGAATCCCTTACCTCTATTATCCCTATGGTCTACTACACCAGGTTCTCACTGCCATGTGTAAGTCAAACGAGCATAGAAATTCAAATCAACCAAAGTAAACATCAAAAATTACTTGGCTAACCAGTCTTAAGTATAACAGAAAGATAGATAATAATCACTCCATCCTAAAAATACTAGTCATGGGAAAAAAAGGAAACCTAACATGCTAAATAAGACCAAATGGTCATAAACAAAACATTCATGAGAAAACACTTACAAATCATAGAAATTAACCCCATTCGCATTTAATTAACCTCTAATCAAGCATACAAGCATGGAAGGCCATTAACAGGGCCTGAACCATAAACACTCAATACCCCGATCAAGGGTATTAGGCACTCTTGCACATAAAATTTAAATACTATCTATTGAAAGTCACAAACACTTACCTTAGTGTTGTAGGATCGTTATAAGTGAACCTCAATCCTTAAATCACCCTAGAACTTTTAAGATCGATAGGAATGTATAAAAAGTTCAACCCATGATATCTCATGAGAGGGAAGGATTCAAAAAAAGGTTCTCAATAAGAAGATATAACTCACCAATGTGATTCCAACATAAATCGTCAAAGTTTTATTCGAATAATATATACTCGATCATATGCTCGGCAAAGATCTGCGCCGTACAGACACTCGAGGTTGAACTAGGTTGAGAAGGGATGTGTTTTGTCCATTAGATGCGATCCTGGTACGTTTAATGAAAAAAAACTACATGGTGTGCACTTTATAAGAACATGGTATGTACTTTCCTTCCTTGACCCCTACATTAGGTGGTCTCCAGGTCGCCACACACGGTCATGTGCATGACAGTTACACGACCAACACATGGCTACCCGCAGTAACCGAGTACAAGAAATGTACTCATAAAGTACATGATGTGTACATAATAAATTTCTAGAAATTCCTCTTTTTCTCAAAAACAACAGAAAAAGGAAAACATGCCTAAGAAGAAGATCTGGGTTCTTACAAACTTCCCCCCTTAAAGATATTTGTCCCCAAATTTCCCTAGAAAGGTGGAATAAAAGAAGAATCCTTAAATATCATTGGCCACTATTATCGTACATCAGTTTCCCTCTCACAAGTCTCATCTTGTACTCATATGTGTTTCCATAGTACTCATACCTGAGGAACAGACTAGCCAGGGAGAACCTTCGTACTTCTATCAAAAATCCAGATAGGATACTCCTCAAATGAGGCTTCCACCTCTAACTCAACATCCTCGGGTTGAAAAACATGAGATGGGTCTGAGAAGTAGCATCAGAGCTGAGAAACGTGGAAGACAATGTATATAGCCCGATACCTCTGAGGTAACTGCAGATGATAGGAAATCAGACCAACTCTCTCCAAAACATCAAATGGTCTGATGTACCTCTGCGAAAGCTTACCCTATCTCTTAATCCTCCTGTTCCCCAACCTCAGTGTGACATGCAGGAAAACCTGATCCTTGACCTCGAACTCTAGAGGTCATCTCTTCTAGTCATCATCAGAATTCTGTCAAGATTATGAAATATTCATCCTCTTCTAAATCAACTCAATCTGCACTGTGTTCTCTTAGACAAGACGAGGTCCAAGCATAGCCGCCTCTCCTACCTCCATCCAACATAAGGTTGATCGGCATGGCCTACCATAAAAACCCTCCTAAGGTTCCATCTAAATAGTTTCTTGAAAACTATTGTTGTAGGAAAACTCTACAAGAGGTCTGTGCTTCCCCAATGAACATCCAAAATCTAGGATGCATGCACGAAACATGTCCTCAAGAACCTAAATCATACACTCAGATTGGTCATCTGTCTGGGGGTGGTAAGTTGTACTCAAAATTACATGTGTACCCAAGGCTTTCTGTAATCCCTGCCAGACCCAAGAAGTAAAATGTGTGTCCCTATCTAACACAATGGAGTGTAGAACTCCATGTAGATATATTATCTCGTGGATGTACAACTGTCCCATATCATCAACACTAAAAGTCTCTTTGATTGGAAAGAATTGAGAAACCTTCATAAGTCTGTCATTGATAACAAAAAAACATCATTCCCTCAAGGAAACCATAGAATAACTGTCACCAAATCCATCGCAAAATCATTCCATTTCCACTTGGGAATGGGTAACTGTTGTAAAATTCATGTTGGTCGTTGATGCTCCGCCTTCACCTGATGAAAGGTTGAACACCTAATCATGAAATCAGCAACATCTCTCTTCATACATGGCCACCAATACTGACAGTGTAGATCACAATACATCTTGGTGACATCAGGATGAACTACCCAAACTGTGGAATGAAAGTCCCATATAAGCTCCTCGTGTATGTCTGCTGACACCCATACACGCCCATAAAAACTCAAGATATCATCCTCTCCTATGGTCCAACCAGGAATATGGTCCTCTCATAACACACTTTCCAATAGGACTAGGCCTTCAGAACCTGATAGCTTCCTCATTCACACTCGATCAAGAAGAGTAGAGGTAACAACTACAGATGAAAGAAACTCCTTCCCCTTCTTGTCATGCATCGCCAAATTCATCTCAAAGAACAGAACCATAAGCCTCCACTTGCTACTGGCCTCCTAAAATTCCTGTATCTGAGTCCTCTTACTCAGCAAATCAGCCACTGCATTTTCCTTCCCACGTATATAGGAAAGATCACAGTCAAAAGACTAAAGGTACTCAACACACCTTTGTTGTCTCAAATTCAAGTCATGATGAGTGAAGATTGTGACACCCGAGATTTTATGAGAAATATTTTGTTTTTCTGTTTTATGCAGCACCAATGGAATCTTTCACTACACACAACATTGTCCTGGCTTGAGTTACACGCATGACCAACCTTCCTCGATAGCTTGCGTTGTATGCAATACCGAGTTTCAGTAAACAACGATATGTTATTAAAATATTATATAAACTAGCCATTATGAATAGTAATACCAACTTTATGAAATATTATCATTAAAAATGGACTTCATTTTTGGATTCAGAATATCAAAATTAGCCTAGGGTGAAATTTTGGTATTTTTCTAAAAACATTCAGTTTTTTATGAATAGTGAAAACACTGGGTTACTGTTTAAAAACCAAATTTGTATTTAAATAATTATTTATTTTATTTAAATTTATGTTATGTCAAAATAGATACATAATACATATATAAGTTCAATGTAATTCTTTGGAATAATTTTATAATAATTTCATATATATAAAAATTTAATTGAACTTTTCACCGTCTTTTACCCACCTCCTAGTAGCATTCGTAATTATACATAAAAGATAATTTTACCGCTTCTGTGAGTTGAATTTAAAAAATACGAGAGACACAGTTAATATCAAGGATTAAAATGTGGTTCAATAAGATAAAAATAATTTTTGTTGAATAGTAACTTTTTACTTTTATTTACCACGGTTAAAAGTAAATAGGGTAATTAAGGGTAAAAATGATATTATTATTACCTTAACACATGTCCTAATTTTATTGGATAAGTTTAATTCGACTAAAAAAAACCTTAGGGATAAAATATTACCCTTTACGTCCACTTGGATTAGATTAAGACATTTATTATTATTTTATTTAAAGAATGGTTAAAATAGTAAAAATCAATGTTTAATAACTAATAGATATTTAATATAGAGTTATACATAAGATAAATTAGACTATAAATATTCATTAGAAAGATAAAAAATTTCATAAATAATGGTGTTTTATTTATAATTTTTAGATATTAAATAATTTAATTTATTTTTGACACAATGATGATGTAGTAATTACCTTATTAATGAAATATTAACATAATTGATGATATAAATACCCAAATAAATGTAATTTTAGACTTTTTATGAATTAAAATAATTTTATAGGTTAATATGTCATGTTATTATTGATTTAATTAACGTTTTTTGGACTAATTATGTTGTTATGATTTTTACAAATATCAATTACCAAATAGTGTCAAAATTGACATAAAATAGTTTTTAAAAGAAATATTAAATTATTAATAGTTATTTTATTCCTAAAAATCTAAGGTTCGAAAAAATGACTTAGATAAGGTTATATATATTAATTATTAACAACTTGGGGTTCTTTTGGCTTGTTATAGTAAGTTTATTATCCATATAGTGTAAGAAAACAAGAAGACACAGTAAAAGTAAAATTATTTAACTTACAGATAAATCTAAATGATATGGTTAAAATAGTAACCTAAACTTGTCTAAAATCTATTGGTTGAGAGTATTTAGACCCATACCCACCTTAGATACGAAATAAATCAATTTTGAGCTATTAATGACCGAATATGACTTTATAATAAAATAATATTTTAAGTTTTTTCTAAGGTGTCCCTCCCCACCCTTATAAAAGGGCACCTACTCCCTCTCCTCCTCACACCACTTTGAGCCTTCAAGCTTGGCCAAACCCTAACAATTACACTTCTCCACTTTCCTATAAAAATCCAAGTGGTCCTAGTATCCTTTAATGACCATCTTTAGTGCCCTGAGAGGAATTTAAGTAGAGGCGCTTCAAAGAAGATGTAATGTCCAATAACGATTCATTCAAATTTATTTCTTCTTCTACTTCTTCATAATTATTTGTTTAATAAAAAATTAATAACATATATATCAATAATGTACTAATATGTTATTATAAATATGAAACAATCCTATTTCACCTTCTATCCATCCTACGGAAAATGAAATCACCGCGCGTGAGTACATACGAAATATTGTCTACACGTCGTCGTGTAATCTATTTTCCACCACCACTTTACTTGGATGGGTATAATGGTGTAAAGAACAACTATATATGATTATTATAACATGATAATAATTCTGATACATTACATTTTCCACTCCAACACCATTCAATAGTTATGGGAACGATATCATCACTCGTGCGTACGTACGGTCTACCGTCTCCACGATGTGATGTGATTCATTCTAAATGATCTTCCTTGAATAAGGATTATATAAATGTATTGAATGAATAAATATGATATATATATTACACAAATACCATTCTAAAAATAATTTATCTATAACCTAAAAAGAGGAAAATAATTTATTCGACAAGACATGCATAAGAACATAAAGAAATGAACACCCGAATAAAAAGTAGCAATCAAATATTACTAATAAGAAGATAACATTATGACCATATATGATATAATAACAATGAATTTGATTCTTTAATAAGTCAATGATATTATTTAAATCATTATACAGGAGGTTCAGACACATACAAAGCATATCGGACCAATGGTATGGGATAACATTTCCAATCTCATTTTTATCCGAGATTGTTTATTCGTAAGTATTTACTGGGGTTATATTTATCATCCATGTACTTATTTTCTAAAAATGGTTTCATGTATGTTTAAAGACCTTTTTACCCATTTTTGACTTTTACTACATGGTATGTAAGGAATCATCCTTTTTTTACCATACAAAGTACTTTTTGACTTTTCAGTTAAAAGTACAAGAAAAATGTACTTTAAACTTATACTGCATGAACAAACTGTTACGGTATTATAAAACCTTATTTTCATTAAGATTATTCTAAAATATTTCATGAATATTTTCAAAAAAATAACTTCTTTTAAAATTGCATGTCATTTTTTGAAAAGAAAAGGATTTTAAAGAAGAAAGGATATTTTCCTCAAGAATTTATTTCAATTGTTTTATCAAAACCATTTTTCATCTAATATGACATTATTTCATATGTGTATGTTTCAAGTATAATGTCTATATGATTTACATGGTTTCAATTTTTTATGATGAAATGATATCCATTTGTTTTATATGAATTATGTTATGAAGGGATGATGTTTATGAAACCTATTTTTATTCTTTGGGTTATGATGAATGATTTTTGTTTATGTTGTGGCACAAGTAAGAATGATTTAATTATGAGATGGTTGGGACCTATATCTTTCTCTAATGCATTGGGTAAAGATTTATATCTCATGAGATAGACATGGCTGGAATGGCAGGTTAATCCCGTCCAGAGAAACAGGACTAAAACGAGGAGTGAACTCGGTTCAGAAATAGACATTGTCCACTAAGATTATCTTGGGAATGAGTCTTGACTACTAAAAAATGATTCTCTATGATTATGTGTGTATGCCACAAAGTTTCATGTTATTATTATTGGGATTAAATTTCACTACCATGATTTATCCCATGTTATGATATTATGATCTCTTTTGCAGGTTAATATTTTCAAAATGCTATGTTCTTATGAATATGATATGATTGATATTTACTTTTTTTACCCTTACTGAGCATTTGAGCTCACCCTTTTGTATTTTTTCTTTTCCCTAGGCCAGGAAGAAGGGTATTAAGTAATATATTCCAAAAGGGACTCTAGATATTATATAATAAAAGGGAGACAATATAGATGATTTATAAACCAGTTGTTTATGTTTCCCAGTTTCTAACGACACTATACCTATACGGTCCTTTCATGGTTTTGTTATATGTTGTAATGAGTGTGCTTAAATTTTGAAGTGATAAAATTTATGTAATTTATGGTTCATTATAGTTGGTATCAGAGGAAAGGTATAGTCAACATTTGGAAACTAGGATGTGAAATCCTTAGTAAGAACCCTATGGATATGTCTAAGGATAGGATAAAATATTAGTGTTTTAGAAATGTCCATTAATAACCTATGATAAGACCTAAAGTGTGAAATTTTATTCTTGATTATGTGGTTTTACTATTGTGATTAGTGTTTCTCACACTATTTTTACTGGTTTTAGTCAATGTCTGGAACCCGAAAGAACCGTGTTAATGCCGAATGCGATGGGAAATGAAATTATTGTCCCCCTGAGCAACCAAATGTTATGAGATCTAGAATGTAAAATCATGTAGCCATGCTCACACAACTTTCTCAATCTATGAATCATGCAGGACTTCCAAACGAGCAATGGATGGAGCAACATTCTGTTGACTTCTTCATGAGGCATCGTCCACCATCATTCAGCGGGTCTACTGATCCACTAGTTGCTGAGCAATGGATCAGTACCACTGAAAAGATATTTTCAATTCTTTAATGTTCTGAACATGATAAAGTCATCTTATTAGTATATCGTTTGGAAGGTGAAGTTGATAAATGGTGGAATCTTATCAATAATATGAGCCAAAGAGATGAAATTGAGTCCTTGGAATGGGACGAGTTCAAGAACTTATTTTTCAATAAGTACTTCCCTTGTATTCTTCGAACAAAGATGGAGGAGTTTCTTGAACTGAAGAAAAAGGATGATGAATCTGTAGGTAACTATGAAGAAAATTTTACAAGACTTGCATGGTACTCTTCTGGGATTAATATCCAACCTGAGAGTAAGATCGATCGATTCTTTAGCGGCTTAAAATCAAGTCTTTGAAGGGCGTTAGCCATAAGGGACTCCAATAGCTATGATGGAATCGTTCGATGTGCTATCAAGGTTGAGATGGATATTGGAGTAACTAATCAGTCATATACGTTTGATAAGAAGAGGAAAATGGAATTCAAAGGAAAATCTAAAGAGCACACTGAAAAGAAGATGAGTATTCCCTCATGTTGAAAGTGTGGAAAGAAACATGGAGGGAATTGTCTGAAAGGTACAATTAAATGTTTCAAATATAGAATGGAAGGTCATCATGAATTTGAATGCTGCGGTGATGAGAAAAAGATGTCTAGTGATTTGAACAAATAAAAGGCTACACATAATGCACCTCCTATACTTAAATGTTACATGTGGAAGGAAATGGGGCATTATGATAATCAATTCCATAATCCAAGGTTTTTTTATGATGATCGACGTTAACAAACTCTTAAGGGCAAAGACAAAGGAACATCACATGCAATTTCTATCGGTGATGTGGAGTATGATAACGAAGTGTTGGAAGGTACACTTACCATCCACTCTAAAGTAGCAAATGTTTTATTTGATTCTAGATCCACCCACTCTTTTATTTCTAAATATTTTTCTAAGGGTATCACCATATTACCTTAACAATTAAATGTTGAGTTAGCTGTGACAACCCCTAATGGAACAACAGTCGCATCAAAAGTTTACAATTCTTCTCGGATTGATGTTTATGGGAAAGTGCTTCCTGAAAATCGTGTGATCCTTCCTATAGTGGAATTTGATATGATTCTTGGCATGGATTGGCTTTATTTATACGGAGATCATATCAATTGCCAAAGAAGGGAAGTCACATTTCATATTACAGATCTATCTATGATTGTATATCTATGCAAGGATGAACATAACCTTCCCGTGGAGATTTCTTCCATCTTATGGGTCTTGATTCCACTAAATGAAGTTTATTTATCTTAAATGGTTGGAGAAAAACTCATGATTAAGAATACACCCATTGTACGAAAGTTTGATAATGTATTTCCGGAGGGATTTTTTGGTCTTCCACCCAATGGTGATGTTGAGGTTTTAATAGAACTCATACCGGGTGCTATGCCCATTTCAAAGACACCTTATAGAATGGCCCCAATTGAGTTTTAGAAATTGAAGAAGAAACTCCAAGAGAATCTTGATAAGGGATTCATACGCCCTAGTTCATCACCTTGGAGAGCACCTATTATGTTTGTTAATAATAATGATGGATCAATGAGACTCTACATCTATTATCAATATCATAACAAGATCACTATCAAGAACAAATATCTGCTCCCACATATTGATGACTTATTTGACCAACTATGTGGAGCTCAATACTTTTCCAAGATTGATCTTCATTCAGGGTATCCTCAAATAAGGTTCAAAAGGGAGGATATAACAGAGAAGGCTTTCCATACAAGCTATGGACACTATGAATTTATAGTGATGCCATTTGGTATTACTAATTCCAGTTCTATCTTCATGGATCTAATGAATAGAGTCTTTAGAGAGTGTCTCGATCAGTTTGTGGTAGTCTTTATAGACGATATTCTTGTATATTCAAAGGGAAAGGAAGAACATGATGATCACTTGAAAATTGTATGGAAGACGCTAAGAAAGGAGAAGATTTATGCCAAATTTACCAAGTGTGAATTTGGGCTTCTAAAAGTCTCATTTTTGGGTCATATAATCTCAAAAGAGGGGATATATGTGGATCCATCAAAAATAGAGTTTATCGAAAGATGGTCGAGACCAACAACATTAATTGAGATCCAATGTTTTCTTGGTTTGGCTGGATATAATCGAAGTCATGTGGAATATTTTTCATGGTTATCTAATCCACTCACTAGGTTGACTCGAAAAGGAGTTATGTTCTTTTGGACGGAGGAGTGTGAAGTGAATTTCAAGGAGTTAAAAAGAAGGTTACCTAGTGCACCTGTGCTCACACTACCTTGTAGTGGAGAAAGGTTTGTGATATATAGTGATTCATCCAATATGGAATTGGGGTTTGTTCTCATGAAAAACGATATGGTGATATCTTATGCATCATGATAGTTGAAAATCCATTAGAAAAATTACCCAACTCATGATTTGGAGTTAGCTACTGTAATCTTTGCATTAATGATTTGGAGGCATTATCTTTATGGTGAAAGGTTTTATATTTATACTAATCATAAATGTTTAAAGTATATTTTCACACAAAAAAAGATGAATATGCCCCAAACAAGATAGTATCAGTTGATTAAGGACTATGACTTCTCAATTAATTATCACCCTAGGAAAGCAAACAAGGTGGTAGATGCATTAAGTCGACAAGGCCATGATAGCTAATCCATGATGAGGATCACAAAAGATCCAACATTTATGGATTGAGAATCGATGGATCTTGTAATTATAATAGAAGGGGAAAAATATAATCTTTCTCAAATGAATGTTCAACCATATATACATGTGAAGATTAAAGAGGCACAAAAATAAGCTGTAGAGTTACAAAATAGGGTGAGAAATGTTCCTGAATTAAACCATGATTGTGATGGGATAATAAGGTTCAGGAATCGGGTTTGTGTTCCTCCCATCCCAGAATTAAAGAAGGAGCTACTAGAGGAGGCTCATAGTTCTTCATTCTCTATTCATCCTGGAATCACGAAGATGTATAGGGACCTGAAAGAGTACTTCTGGTGGTATGGAATGAAAAGAGATGTTTATGAATATGTCTCTCTATTCTTGGTTTGTTATCATGTTAAAGCTAAGAGACTGAAGCCTAAGGGGATGTTACAACCATTACCCATAACCGAATGGAAATAGAAAAATATCACTATGGACTTTGTCATTGGAATTCCTAAAACATCCAAAGGCAATAATTCTATCTGGGTTATAGTTGATCATCTTAAGAAGTCAACACACTTCATTTATATTAGAGAAGATTTATCTCTTGATCATCTTGTCAGGATATATGGAAAGGAAGTGGTAAGATTTCATGGAGTACCACTTTGCATTATATCTGATTGGGACCCGATTTTTACCTCGATGTTCTGGAAACGTTTTCAGCATAATTTAGATATAGAGTTGAGTTTCAGCACTGCTTATCTTCCTCAGACAGATAGTCA
This sequence comes from Viscum album, assembly GCA_963277665.1. Lineage (NCBI taxonomy): Eukaryota > Viridiplantae > Streptophyta > Magnoliopsida > Santalales > Viscaceae > Viscum > Viscum album. The sequence continues at coordinate 318,611,628 of OY728148.1, forward strand.
GTCTGATAGAACAATTCAAACTCTAGAAGATAAGTTAAGATCTTGCTCTATGGATTTCAAAGGTGGTTGGGATCAACACCTACCTTTGGTGGAATTTTCTTATAATAATAGCTTTCACTCCAGTATTCAGCTGGCTCCTTATGAAGCTCTCTATGGAATGAAATGTTGAACTCCAACTTGCTGGGATAAAGTTGGGGAAAGAAATATGTTTGGACATGATCTTGTTGATGAGATGGCAGAAAAGGTCCGATCTATCCAACAACACATAAGAGCATCTCAGAGTTGACAAAAATGTTATGCCGAAAACTGAAGAAAAGACCTAGTGTTTGAAGTGGGTGATAAAGTGTTCTTACGAATATCTCCTTGGAAGAGAGTAATGAGATTTGGAAAGAAGGGAAAGTTGATCCCTAGGTATATTGGTCCTTTTTGAAATACTGTGTCGTTTTGGGAAGGTATCTTACTAATTGGTGCATCCACCGAATCTCTCCGATGTTCATGATGTGTTCCATGTATCTCACCTGAGAATGTACATACCTGATCCTTCACATGTACTCAGCTCAGAAGTTTTACCCCTTGTGAAAGATATTTTTTATGAAGAACAACAGATAGGGATTCTGGATCGTAGCGAAAAAGTCCTACAGAGCAAGACCACTCGCTTGGTGAAATTTTTATGGAGGAACCAACAATTATAAGAAGCTACATGGGAACTTGAGGATTTGATGAGGGAGAGGTATCCTCATATTTTTGTTACAAAGTGATGAATCTCGAGGGAGAAATACCTTTTAAGGGGGGTAGAATGTAAAACCCAATATTTTATGATTTTTTTTTGTTTTTATGTCATATTCATTACCAAAGTAATCTTTCACTACACATAACACTATCTTGGATCTAGTTACACGCAGGAGTAACCTTCCTCAATAGCTTGCGTTGTACGCAATACCGAGTTTTACTAAACAACGATATGTTCTAAAAATGTCATATAAACAAGACATTATGAATAGTAATACCCACTTTATGAAATTATATCTTTCAAAAAAGAATTCATTTTGTGATTTGGAATATCGAAATTAGCCTCGAGTGAAATTTTGGTATTTTTCTGAAAACATTCAATTTTTGATGAATAGTGAAAACACTGGGTTACTATTTAAAAACCAACATTTTAATTAAATAATTTTTTATTTTATTTAAATTAATTTTAGGTAAAAATAGATACATAATAACAATATATGTTTAGTTTAAGTCATTGGAATAATTTTATAATAATTTCAGATATATAAAAATTTTATGGAAATTTTCACCGTCTTTTACCCACCTCCTAGGAGCATTTGTAATTATACATAAAAATTAATCTTACCGCTTCTTTGAGTTGAATTTCAAAAATCTGAGAGACACGGTTAATATCAAGTATTAAAATGTGGTTCAATAAGATAAAATATAATTTTTGGTGAATAGTAACTTTTTACTTTTATTTACCACTTTTAAAAGTAAATACGTTAATTAAGGGTAAAGATGATATTATTTTTACCCTAACACATGTCCTAATTATATTGGGTAAGTGTAATTCGACTAAAAACAACCTTAGAGATAAAATATTACCCTTTAGGTCCACTTGGATTAGATTAGGATATTTATTATTATTTTATTTAAAGAAGGGTTAAAATAGTTAAAATCAAAGTTTAATAACTAAAACATTTTTTATATATGGTTATACATAATATAAATTCGACTATAAATATTAATTATAAAGATAAAACTATTTCCTACATAATGGTATTTTATTTATAAATTTTAGACCTTAAATAATTTAATTTATTTATGACACAATGATGAGACAATAATTACCTTATTAATGAAATATTAACATTATTGATGTTATAAATACCCAAATAAATGTAATTTTAGAATTTTTATGATTTAAAATAATTTTATAGGTTAATATTATATGTTATTATTGATTTAATTAACATTCTTATAACTAATAATTCTTTTATTATTTTCACAAAAACAAATTACCAAATAGTGTCAAAATTGACATAAAATAATTTTTAAAAATAAATATTATATTATTAATTGTTATTTTATTCCATAAAATCTAAGGTTCGTCTGAATGACTAAGATAATGTTATATATATTATTAATGAACAACATGGGGTTCTTTTGACTTTTTATGGTAAGATTATTAACAATATAGTGTAAGAAAACAAGAAGACACGGTAAAAGTAAAATTACTTAACTTAGAGTTAAATCTAAATGATAAGGTTAGAATAGTAGCCTAAACTTGTATAAAATCTATTGGTTGAGATTATTTCAACCCATACCCACCTTATCTTAGAAATAAATCAATTTGGAGATATTAAAAACCGAATAGGACTTTTTAATAAAATAATATTTTGAGTTTTTTCTAAGGTTCCCCTCTCCTCCCTTATAAAAGGGCACCTCCTCCCTCTCCTCTCAAACCACTTTGAGCCTTCAAGCTCGACCAAACCCTGAAAATTTCTCTTATACACTTCCCTAGAAACATCCTTGAGGTCCTGGTATTATTCAAAGACAATATTTAGTGCCCTAAGAGGAAGTTAAGAAGAGACGCTTCAAAGAAGAGGTAATGTCCTTTACCGATTCATTCCAATTTATTTCTTCTTCTAATTATTTTTATTTATTTGTTTAATCATAAATTAATAACATACGTATCAATCATATACTTCTATGTTATTATAAATATGAAACAATCCTACTTCATCTTATATCCATCCTACATAAAATGAAATCACTGTGCGTGCGTACGTACGGAATACTGTCTCCCCGCTTTGGTGAAATCTGTTTTCCACCACCACTTTATTTGGATGGGTATAATGGTTAAAACAACAACTATATATGATTATTATAACATTATACTAATTCTGAGACACTCCATGTTCCACTCCAATACCATTCAATAGTTATGGGAACGATATCATCGCTCGTGCGTACGTACGGCCTACCGTCTCCACGATGTGATGCGACTCGTTCCACATGATCTTCATTGAATAATGATTATATAAATGAAGTTAATGAATTAATAGGATATATATTACACAAATACCATTCTGTAAAAAAGGTATCTATGACCTAAAAAGAGGAATACGAATTTATTCGATAAGACATGCATAAGAACATAATGCAATGAACACCTGAATAACAAGTAGAAATCAAATATTACTAATAAGAAGATAAGAATATGACCACATCTGATATCATAACAATGAATATGATTCTGTAATAAGTCAATGACACTATTTAAATCATTATACAGGAGGTTTGGACACATACAAAGCATATCGGATCTAAGATAAGGGATAACTTTTCCAATCCCATTTTTATTTGAGATTGTTTATTCGTAATTATTTACTGGGGTTATATTTATCATCCATGTCCCTATTATCTATAAATGGTTTCATGTATGTTTAAAGTCCTTTTTACCAATTTTTACTTTTAATACATGATATGTAAGGAATATTTCTTTTGTTTAACATATGAGGTACTTTTTAACTTTTCTGTTAATAGTACGAGAAGAATGTTTTTTTAACTTATACAGCATGAATGAACTTTTACGGTTTTATAATGCCCTATTTTCATGAATCTTAATCTAAAATATTTCATGACTATATTCAAAAAAATCCTTTCATTTAAAATGTCATGGAATTTTGTGAAAAGAAAATTATTTTAATCAAGGAAGGATATTTTCCTCAAGAATTCATTTCAAGTGTTTTATCAAAACAATTTTCCATATAAGATGAAAATATTTCATATGTGTATTTTTCAAGTATAATGTATCTATGATTTACGTGGTTTCAATTTTTTTATGATGAAATGATATCCATTTTTTATATGGAATATGTTATGATGGGATGATTTTTATGAAACCCATTTTTATTCTTTGGGTTATGATGAATGATTTATGTTTATGTTGTGGCACAAGTAAGAATGATTTAATTTTGAGATGAGTGGTACCTATATCTCCCTCCAATTCATTGGGTAAATATTTATATCTCATGAGATAGACATGGATGGAATGGCAGGTTAATCCGGTTCAGTGAAATAGGACTGAAACTAGGAGTGAACTCGGTTCAGAAATAGACTTTGTCCACTAAGATTGTCTTGGAAATGAGTCCTGACTACTAAGAAATAATTCTTTATGATTATGTGTGTATGACACAAAGATTAATGTTATGATTATTGGGATTAAATTTCACTACCATGATTTATCCCATGTTATGATATTATGATCTCTTTTGCAGGTTAATATTTTCAAAATGTTGTGTTCTTATGAAAATGATGTGATTGATATTTACTTTGTTTACCCTTACTGAGCATTTGAGGTCACCCTTTTGTATGTTTTCTTTTCCCTAGGTAAGGAATAAGGGTATTAAGTAAGATATGCCAAAAGGGACTCTAGATATGATAGAATAAAAGGGAGACAGTGTAGATGATTTATGAACCAGTTGATTATGTTTCCCAGTTTATAAAGACATTTTACCTATACGGTCCTTTCATGGTTTTATTATATGTTGTAATGAGTGTGCTTAAATTTTGAAGTGATAAAATGTATGTAATGTATGGGTCGTTGTAAATATATACTTGAGACTTTTATGGCCCGTGAAAACAACAAAATGATTTCCAAAAAGATAATGTCTCCAACAGCATAAGGCATGAATAACTGCAGCTAACTCAAGATCATGTGTCGAGTAATTTCTCCCATGTGTCCTCAACATCCGAGACTCAAACGCAACGAATTTTTCTTCCTATATAAGCACATCTCCCATCCTGATACCTGAAGAATCACAATAAACAATATAGCTCTTGTCTGGCTCTGGAAATACTAGTATCAGTACTGAAGTCAACCTCCCTTTCAGCTCATGAAAGGCTAACTCGCAAGAATCTATCCACAAGAACTTTTCACCTTTCTTAGTCAGGCCCGTCAGTGGAACTGCTAAGCATGAAAAGTCCTGTATGAAACTTCTGTAGTATCAATCCAACCCTAAAAAACATCATACATCAAAAAATTTCTTCGGTTAATCCTAAGTTACTATAGCTCTCACTTTATCTAGTTCTACTAATACTCCTTTATTTGAGATAACATAACCCAAGAAGTGAATCTGGTCAATCCAAAATTGGCATTTTGATATCTTATCATGTAACTGATGCTCTCTCAGTTTACTCAGAATGATCTCGAGATTGGTAGCATGGTCGTGTCAAGTGTGAGACTACACCAAGATATCATCCCTGAAAACCACCACAAAAGAATCCATGTATGGATGGAACAATTGGTTCATCAGTTCCATGAAGACCGCAAGCATGTTCGTGAGACCAAACGGCATAACCACACATTTGTATAGACCATACCTACTTCGAAAGGCTGTAAGAGGTATGTCAGATGGTCTAACGTGCAAATGCGGATAACCGGACCTCAAGTAAATCTTTGAGAACACGCAGTCTCCTCGAAGTTAATAAAAGAAATCATCAATCCTTGGAAAGGGATATCGGTTATTGACCATCAACTGGTTCAGTATCCGATAATCCAAACAATGTCAGAGAGTATTGTCTGCCTTCTTTTCAAAAAAGACCGGAAAACCCCAAGGAAAAGTACTGGATCGGATGAAACCCTTGGCCTATAACTCCTCCAACTGCTTCTTGATCTCATGTAACTCTGGTGTAGCCACCCTGTAAGGAGGAATGGACACCATTGGCACTCTTGGCATGAACTCAATAGAAAATTATACCTCTCTCTACAGAGGCAAACCTGAAAAGTAATCTGGAAAGACATCCCTAAAACGATCTACCACTGGGGTAAAGTCCATCAGTGAAGTCCCCTGGTCATCTAGATATAGACTAGCAATTTGGGTTGTAACTCATCCCAACTCCTGATGCTCGGGTCCTGCTCTGCTAACCTGGACATCCCATTTTCCCTTATGAATAAACGATCCACCATTTGGTGATGTGAAACTTACCCTATGGTGATAGAAATGGAAAACTTCTTACTAGGGAACTAACCAATCCATTCTGAGATTAACATCAAAGATCATCATCTCTAGGACATAAAGGCCCCATAAGAAGTGACACCCACCAACCTCAAGAGGGAACTCCTTGCACTGACGTACACTAGTCATTATTTCCCCCAATGGTGTGTCCAACGTCAAGATATCAGCATAAGTAAAGATACAGAGCCCAAGTCTCTCCACAATAGAAATAGATATAAATCTAGGGGAAGCCCCTATATCTAAAAGAATAGATGATAAAACTGAGGCAACTAGGATCATACCTCAAACTATAGAGGTTCCAGGATCCTGCTCCTGGTGGGTCTACACCACCCCAAATGTATGACCTGCACCGAGACCCTATGACCTTGCCTAACCACTCTGAGCTGATCCACCAAATTTTCTCTAAAATCATGGTGACTTACTACCACATTCAAGACCTCCACCTCAGCCTGAATGGCTGGACGAACACGAGTTCCCAAACTGATGAGAAAATAGTGGCACTACTCCTAAACATAGAGTCATAGAAGAACCCATGTCACCAAATTTTGGTGAGACGATATGACAGAAATGCTGAAGTTGGCCCATCTTTCCACAAGATTGGAACTATAATGGGTCTCTTAGTAAATGTGTCCTTGTATGCCCGACCTTCCCACACTGGTAGCATACCACCTGGAAACCTGAAGAAGCATCCCGCCTACTCGGATCTCTAAGTGTAGTCTCTATGCGGCGTTTCCTACTATCAACCGGTGAAGCACTAACTTTGGATTCTGAATTTCCCTAGCTCATAGCTCAAGAATCCATCATATTACGCACTGTTATTAGTGTCTGGTTGACTATAGAAGATATCAAAATCAACCTGAAAATGTTAACCTGATCCCGAACATCCTGTCTGAGACCATCCGCAAACTTTTTTACCAGGAACAACCCATCTCCCCCTATAAAGGGTGTAAATCGTTGCAGCTCAATAAAGATAGAAGAGTAATCTATAACAAAAAGAGTAGCCTACTCTAAACTCATGAACTCTCGGGCTTGATCGTCCCTCAAAGTCTTCAGATAGAAGTAATCGTAGAAGGTACGCTGAAACTTCTCCCAAGCCATATCATTTTGGCATCCCGCCTGTGATATCACCTCCCACCATCTCTTGGAAGAATCATGAATCATATATGTAGAGATCTTGACCTTCCTCTCCGGAGGTGTCTCCAGATGATCGAAAAATATCAGAATGGATTCTAGCCATGACTCTACAGCCTAGTGTCCTCATTCCCCTGAGAATGTGGGAGTATGTTCTTGCTGGAAAACCTACATCAACTCTTCCATTAATGGGGCACGGTGCGGTACTCCTCGGAAGGTCTTCATGAACCTTATGAAGCCCTATCAGAACTGTGCATCAGCACCTATGTCCAGAATGTCGGCTAGTGAAAATACTAGCACTACTAGAGAATATGTTGGTAGTCCCTGACCAGCCATGTCTGGTGTCTGATCATCACCTTGCAACTAGCGTACAACCAAAGGCCGTTTTGGTGGCATGACTCTGCACGGTCAAATGCACACCTTAGATCAAGATTAATAAGGACAGAAACTTAGAAGGATAATAAGGAAATGAGACAAAGAAATCATTCATGTTTTTTAAAACATGGATACGCGGTGTGTATAATGCCTACAGATAATGTTCCTTTAAGCCTTTCAGAAGGGCGTGTACTCCTGTAAAACTGGTAGTGTAACACCCCAAAAACACATTGTGTTGTCCTAACACACAGTGTGTACTTTAATCCTCTTCCCCATCTTGAGTTATAATACATGAAAAAGCCACATGGCTCTCCTAGAACAAGACTACATGATGTGTTAGTTCCAGAAACAACGTGTACTAGACGAGCTTCACTGACCTGTGTTATTAGTGACACGAATGGATACATGGATCACACAACACGTCGTGTTCCATATGGACACAGCATGTTCGAGGAAGATTTTTCGACCTGTTTTTTTAGTTACACGGATGGATTCTAGGGATTACACTATATGGCAAGTTCAAGATTGACACAACGTGTATTTCTTAAGCTTTTATCCACTTGTTTTGTCAGTCACACAGACATACACTATATCTAAACACACGGCGTGTTCTATCGATACTCGACGTGTCTCGCCAAAATTGTCACAACCCCGTGTCTCTTCCCACATAGCCAGCGACACGGTTAGAGACTACACGGTGTGTGTATATAGTACACGACATGTACTTGAGAAAAACAGTTTCTTCCAAAACAGAAGAACACATGGCGTGTACTCATCACTACACAGCATGTATTCTCGGTTTTTTCAGATAGTTAGCCTCAGAAACTACTCTGGATCCTAGAAAAACACTGAAACGAATATTAAAGTGCCAAATTTCTATCCCTGAGGGACCATAATCCCCGCAAATCAAATTTTGTCATCTTATACATGTCATAAAGAATAATAATAGATCAATGATCCACCAAATTCTGATCCATGAGGGCCCATAACACCACAAGAACCAATGTTTGGCATTCATTAAACAAAACCTTAAACAACCAATAACCTATCAAAAATAGGTATTTTTATCAAGGCAGCCATCACAACCGTATGCATGTATAGAAAAATACCTCTCACAACAACATGCAATCGCTAATGCACCCTAAAAGGCATGGCAAGAATTCATGACATGTGATCCCTAACATGTTCATATATGATGCATGAGATGGAATACCCTTATCTCATCGGGATACAATAGAAACAAAACATTAATAACAACAAAAATAATAGCACAATACATGTGGGTCAATCAGTAGTGAAAATCAAATCAACTGTAAAATTGAAATTCCATAAAACATGCAATAAACGAGGTAGATTGGCTTTTCTCTGTACACGGGTTTGCTACTCCTGGGAACAACTTATTACCAAGTACCCATTTGTTCCTATCCATGTCTATAAGATCTAAATAGTAAGTCAAGGGAAAATAATCCCCTGATAACACTTTGTAAGATCCCGGTTCCAGAAGCCGCTCAGAGGCGCCCCTTACCTGGTTGGTCACATGGCCTCAAGCACATTTCACCTAATGTCAGAGGCTACCGACTAGAAGAGAGGGACTTGGGTGTGATAGTGGGGAAACTATTCCCTCAATGGAAAAGTAACACAGTGGATGAGAAACAGATAATAATAGAGGAAGAAGTATTAATGGTATACAATAGTAAAAAGAAGAAGACTGAATGTAATAAGCATCTTGAGCACATATATAATGATGCATGACACATATTTCTAGGAAAGAATCCAAACAAATCACGATGCTTAAATACAATACTAAAACAAAGTAAAAAATAATATAGTAAAAAACTCCTCAGCATCGCAAGCCTTAGCTTGGTCCCATGCTCTGCAGCTCCCAAAGCATTCAAGAACCTGAAGTAGAAGGGTTCTTCCCCTTATCTATACCTGCAACAATATAAACGTTTTGGGCTGAAAATCATAACCCAAACAGGTTGTGAGACTAAATCCCAGCAGGAAACCAACAAGAGATTTATGCCTAATAGTCAGTGAATATATATTGTAGGTAATAAGCAAAAGAAGTAGTAAAAAAGGAAGTACTCAACAGTAAACATTCCTACAGTTTCAAAGCATTCAAACACCACATATCAAGTAAGCAGATAATCACAAACAGGTAACCCTTTGGGATGTACTCACAGTATATCCCCTCTAGTCCTACCTAGAAAACACAAGCAGCTATCTGGGAAGTACACACAGTCTAACCCCTATGGTTCATCTTTTGTAAAGGATATATGAGGAAGCACTCAATGTCAATTCCTCCAATAGCCAAGTATGATCAAAGAATCTCTGAGGAAGTACTCACCATCAATTCCCCCTTTAGTCTTTTAATGTAACATATAGGCATTCTGAAGAAGAACTCAATGAAAAATCCTCATATGGCCTCATAACGTAACAGTAGACACTCTAAGGGGGCACTCAACGTCAATACCCCATATGGTCTCACAAGGTGATAATAAATAGACACCCTAGAAAATCCCTTACATCCATTCTACCTATGTTCTACTACACTAGGTTCTCATAGCCCTGTATAAGTAAAATGAGCATAACAATGCAAAGTATCCAATGTAAACCACAAGAACAAGTTGTTAAACTAGTCTATACCATAATAGCAAGAGAGATAATAATCACTCTATCCTAACACTACTAGGAATGGAAAATAAACAAAGCATCCTAACATGCTAAGAAAGACAAAATGATCATAAACAAAACCTTCATGGGAAAACACTTCCAATGCAAAGCAATTATCCCTATTCAAATTTAATTAACGTATACTCAAGCATAGAAGCATGGTAAGAAACTAATAGTGAAAAAACTGTAAACATGCAAAACCCCGACCAAGGGTATTGGGAACTTTTGCACATAAAATTAAAATACTATCTACGTAAAGGTAAAATCCACCTAACTCAGTGTTATAGGATCATTATAAGTGAACCGAAATCCCTGAATCGCCCTAGAATGCTGAATATCTACAAAAATATCTAGAAATTTCAACCCACGATATCTCACGAGAGTGAAGGAATCAGAAAAATATTCTCAATAAGAATAGAGAACTCACATATGCAGTTCCAATGCAACCTTCGGAGTTCTATTCGGATAACGGATGCTCGATCAGGGGATTGGTGATGATCTGTGTCGTACAGACGCTCTCAGATGGACCAGGTCTATAAGGGATGTGTTTGGTCTGTCTGACGCGATCCTGGTACGTTTAATGAATAAAATAAACTACAATGTTTGTACTTTATAATTACATGGAATGTACTTTCCTTCCACATCCCTCACATTAGGTGGTCTCTAGGTCACCACACATGGTTGTGTGCTCGGAAGTTACACATCCAGAACATGGCTACCCGCGGTAACCGAGTACACAGCGTGTACTCATAAAGTACACGACATGTACTTAAAAAATTTCCAGAAATGCCTCTTTTTCTCAAAAACAGTAGATAAATGAAAACATACCTAATTATACGATCCAGGTACTTACACCTCTCTCTTTCATAATAAGAATTAAAAATATTCCATGAGGTGATGATTTACTACCTCCATGGATGAGGTGATTTCATCATTCAATTTTGTCTTCAAGGCTGGTGATGAAACCATTTTTAAGGTTGAACCATATTATAATATATTTATTATAATTTATGTAATTTTCTATAATGATTTTGTTTACATGATAATAATTTAAAAAACAATATGATTTCGTTTTGATTAAAAAACGCAAAATTAATCTAATTGATTATAATTAATGATTTATCTAATGAATCATCCTCACTTCTGGAAAAAATGGTATTTTAATATTATATATGTTCATTAATAACATATATATTCATTTATAGAAAAATATCCCCATTCTACAAAATTTCTTATACTCTTATGAAAGTAAACCGATAATGAAAACCAAGGAAATCAACGTTCCCAAATGATGAAATTGAATTTCATAACCCACCAAAAAAAGACATAAATGAACTTAATAAAGTCATAAAAAATAAAATACATTTATAAATGTTTCTAGACATATTAATTAATTAATCTAATTTTATTATTTATGACATTAAGATCGAGTGCAGAATCATTTCATACATATAGTAAGAGATTCTACACGAACCTTATTTATTCTTTCGGGTTAATCTTCTTCTCCTATTACCCAAATGAAATTATGTTTTATTTTTATTTACATATTCTAAGTTCTATTTATATGTTTCAAACTCATTTATAATTATCCATTAATCCTTATTTTTGGGGATATACATGTTTTTAAAAGGTTCCATACTCAATTCCTTCTGATAAGCAATCCCAATTTAAGGGAACTTCTCAAATTCTTACCCATTTTCTATTGTTTCCATAATCTGTTATAATCCACCATTATTTTTCTAAAATCAATCATTTTATTATAAAAAAATACCTTGTTCGAATTCTTGTTTTATATAAACAATTATGTCTTTTCCATTTTAAATAATCTTGAATGTTTTCCCTTAAACTGTACTAAAATGTTTTATTTCTAATGTTTTTAAGAACTTCTTTCACCTCCAGTTGACATCACTTATCATGATATATGAGTATATTTATTTATTAATGTCCATTTATTATTTAATTCCTTTATTTCATTGAAAAATTTATGATATGATCATTTATTATGCGTTCACCATGATTATGCTTCCAAATTATTTCAATGTATAACCCTTATGTTTATGTTTGAATAGTTATGTATGGTTATTTAGATGGATAGAATATTCACGAACATGTTATAATGGGTGCACCCTGATAGTGCTCTAATGAATTGGGTAATGTTTAGTCTAATGAGACCTTATGTGCAACTGTCTTGGTGGTAGCCTTGACTTGTGTTCCTCTATGTGCAATGAGGATTGACTCATGCTCCTCTAGGTGCAACGAGTCTTGACACGTAATAAATTCATGTTTTATTTTGCTACCAAATTAATATGAATCCATGATTATATTATCCCATGTTATGATTCCTTATTTTTAATCATGTTTCAGACCTTTTTATATCATTATGTTATGCCTTCTAACCCATGTGCTAAACTCTATTTTAATGTTTATTCCCTTACTATGATTTTTAAAACACCTCTTTGTTTATGTTATCTCTATGATATCCTATGAATATGTAACAGATCAATTTATTTTAGGAGTTCATAAGGAATGTTAAATAATGAAATGATTTATTTAGTCCCATGTTTTCAGTTTTATGTACCTAGTCTTCCAAGACACTAGACATTAAGATCCTTGCCTTGTAATTTGATATTGAATTATGCTTAAAATAATGTATTCATATATGTAAAAGGGTGGGGTCTCTATAGTTGGTATCAGAGGAAATGTTTAGTTATTTTTTTATCTTAGAAATATAGAACTTTAGTAATAACCCTATGGATAAGACAAAGTATGAGAAAACAACCCTAAATTTTGGTTAGTATAGAGTAAGTGGTCTCTCAATAAAATACATCATTGTATGGAAACTACAAGTGAACTAGGATCTAGCACAGATGTACCATGGATTAAAAACTCTGACAATGTATTCTGGTCATAACTCAGGATAACATAGTATATGACAACGAGCCTTACTACACACCTAGTTTAACATTCCCAGTGTATATTATTTAGTAAATTCAAAAGCATAGTACACAACATTATTAAGGGATTAAAGAAAATTCCCATAAGAATATATGTTAAGAAAAACATTGTGGATAACCTAGATTGAAACCAAGGGAATAAAAAGTTAGAATATACTTTTCCTTTAAGATTTTATCTTTTTATGTTTAATGTTTTTTTTATTATTATCTAGGTATTAAATCCACCAAATTGCACTTCCTTTTTCATTGCTAATGGATGGAAATAGAAGAGCATGTTTCAAAAATCAATGTGGTAGGGAATTTGATGACTTACCTAATGAAACACAAAATATGATGTGAATGGGAGATCAAAACATTATGATAGTACTTGATCAGCTGGATCAAGTTATGAATAATAACTTGAATCCTGTATAACACCCTCCTTATCCAAGGAAATAGAAAGTTTCCATCGAATCCTTCATGTGGAAAATTCCACCCATGTTAAGTGAATCATCTGATCCCCTTCTCATTGAAGAATGGATTAACTCAATTGAAGAGATATTCTTTATCCACCAGTGCTTTGAAGAAGATAAAGTTTTGTTGGTAGTCTATCATTTTGATGGGGAAGCTCATCAGCGGTAGAAACTGATCAAAAATACGAAGTCCAAAGAGGAAATTGATTCCATGGATTCATAGGAATTCAAGAAAATGATTTTTTAGAAAAATAATTTCCCAAAATCTCCATATCAAGATGAAAAGATAGTTCATTAGAATTATATATAAGAATGATGATTCTATCAGAGCATATGAATCAATCATTACAAGTCGTTCATGATATACCTCTATCATTTTCATTAACACTAAAATCAAGGTAGATCTTTTCTTTAGCACCCTAAAGCTATGTTTATGAAAATAATTGACAATTCAAGACTTCTACAGTTATGAGGAGTTTTTTCATAGTGCCCTCGAGGTTGAAATGGAGATTGGAGACTCTAAAAGCCTCATGGGCCCGGTAAAAAAAAGAGTAAAATGGAGTATAAAATGGGTGGATTGGAAAATAAATCCCATGATGGGAAAAATAAATAATAACCCACATGGAAAAAATGTGAGAAGAGGGATCTTGGGAATTATATAAAAAACATATGAAATGCTTCAAATGTGGATGAATGGGGAATCTTGCTAAGAACAATTGAAGGAATGTGAAGAATCCCACTAACATGGAAGAAGGAAGGAAGGATCATATCAATTCCCAGCCAGTAGTGAAATGTTTCAACTGCAAGGAACATGGTCATTTTACAAACCAATGTAGTAAGCCTAGGTTTTTTAGAGTAAATAAACACAAATCTAGAAGGAAATAAGGATGGGATTATGCTACCACTACTGTTGATGTGGAGCCTGAAAATGATGTGGTGACAGGTATGTTGGTTATTCATTTAAGAATAGAAAACAAACTATTTAATTCTAGTTCTAGTCATTCTTTCATATCTTTCATATTTAGTAGAACTATTCAGACATCACCTCAAATTTTGGATATTGAGTTACATATGAGAATATAAAATGGGGAAATTGTTACATACAGTGTATATAACTCTTCCCAGATTAATGATTTTTGATTGAACCTCCATGAAAATATTGTCTTACTTACTTTGGTGGAGTTTAATGCTATTTTAGCAATAGATTTTCTATCATTATAAAAATCTAAAATCAACTTTTGGGAAGGGTACATCACTCTTCACATCCCTAAGTATCCTCCAATTCAATACACATTTGTGTAGGAAATTGAATATCCTTCAGAATAATCATCTCAAGTGTGGATAGTACTATCTTATAATAATTCATATCTTTCTCAAATGATTGACACAGTGTAGATGCTAATTTTTTAAGATATGCCCATCATGAGGGATTATACTAATGTATTCCCTGAAGAATGGCATGGTCTTTCGCCTGACTGAGAGGTTGAGTTATAAATTGAACTAATTATTGGATCTCTATCTATATCAGTGAGACCTTAGAGAATGTCAACCATTGATCTGGATGAACTGAAGAAGAAGTTATAAGAGAATCTAGGCAAGGGTTTTATATGACCGAGTGGTTCAACATGGGGTGAACCGGTCCACTTTGTTATGAAGAATGATGGATCAATGTGCCTCTATATTGATTATAATGATCTCAATAAAATCACAATAAAGAACAAGTATTCTGTACCATGGATATATGACTTGTTCGAACAGTTATGTGTGGCCACATATTACTCTTAGGTGGACCTTTATTTGGGATATCACAAATTAAAGGTGTGGAAGGAAGATATTCCCAAGAATTCCTTTAGAATAAGGATGCACACTATGAGTTCATAGTGATTAAATTTGGAATCACAAATTCTATAGAAAGTTTCATGGATTTAATGAATGGAGTCTTTAGATATTACCTCAATAAATATGTGGTAGTATTTATCGATCATATTTTGATATACTCCAATAGAAATGAGGAACATTAAGTGAATTTGAATACTATGTTAAAGTCTTTCTGAAGGGAATTTTTTTTGAAAATTATAGTAAATATGAGTTCTAAGTGAAGGAAGTATCATTCTCGGGGTATGTAATCACCAGTAATGTAATATCGATGGTACCTTATAAGAAAATTCCAATCAAAGAGTAGACCAGTCCAACATATGTAATGGATATCTGCATCTTTCTTAGTCTAGCCAGGTATTATCAAAGATTTTTGAATAACATCTCATGATTTTCAAACCAAATAACCAAGATGACATGGAAGGTAGTGATGTTTTTATGGACTCTAGAATGTGAGTAGGTATTTAAGGATCCAAAAGACAGGCTTATCCTTTCACCAGTACTCAGACTCCATAAAAGTGGAGAACACTTTGTGGTATGCAATGATACTTCAAAGAAAGGACTACAACTGGTCAATACACTAACATCCTAGATTATAAAATAGGGTGGAGGATTCATTAAGTATAAAGGATAATTCATCTTTATCAATGATGATAATTGAGAAGGATAAAATATTTTTAAAATTACAAAGGTTGGACATGGGAATAATTAAGGGAGGATCATCATCAATCCTTTCTCCAATGATTGCTCAACCATCCCTTTTATAGAAAATAATGTATGCTCAATGAAATGATGTATAAATTGAGATAATGGTAGAAGATATCAAGAGTGATAAATCCTATGAGTTCAAGATCAATGAGGATGGAGTCAAGCGATTTGGGTCACAACAATGTGTACAATCTAATCAAGAGATAAATAAAGATCTTCTGAATGAGGAACATAGCTCAACCTTCTCTATTCACCTAGGGAGCACAAATATGTATTGAGATCCCTAGGTGAAATTTTGGTGGGACAATATGAAAAAAGAGATTGCATAATATACATCAAAGTGCCTGGTATGTCAGTAAGTGAAGGCTGGAAAGAAAAAGTCTAAAGGAATGATGAAACCATTACTCATACCAATATGAAAATAGGAAAACAGCACCATGTACTTTGTCACTAAATGTCCAAATACATCCATAGTAAACAATTATATATGGGTTATCGTGGTTCATCTTACAAAGATAGATAACTTTATCAAAATTCGAGAGGACTTATCACTAGATCAACTTGGACAGATATACATCAAAGAAGTGGTATGGAAACATGGAGTACCACTATCTATTGTATCTTAATGATATTTGATATTCACCTCCATGTTCTAGAAAAGTCTCCAACATGCTCTAAGAATTGAGCTGAACTTAAGTATAGTCTATCATCCTAAAACTAATGGCAATTATGAGCGAACTATTTTGACACTTGAAGTCATGTTGGGATCACGTTATATACACTTCAAAGGAGGATGGTACCAACATCTTCCACTGGTCAAAATTTTCTATATCAATAGTTTCCAGTCGATAATCTAAATGGACCCATATGAATCCTTTTTATGTTAAAATGTGAATAACACTGGCATGTTGGGATGAATTTAGTGAATGTAAACTACTAGGACCTGAAATAGTCTAATAAATGGTCGTGAAGTTAAAAATCATTCAGCAGCACATAAAGGTGGCCCAAAGTCGATAAAAGAGTTATATAGAAAATCATCTATGAGACCTCAATTTTATGTTCGGAGACATGGTATTCATCTGCATATCTATAGAGAAGAAGATCATTAGATTTTTGAAGAAATGGAAGCTAAGTCTTAGGTACACCGGCCCCTTCGATATCGTTGATCATGTTAGAGCTATGGCCTATCGACCAGAAATTCCACCAAACATGTCTCAAGTACATGATGTGTTCCATGTATACCTCTTGAGGAAGTATATTCTAGATCCTTCATATGTACTGACTTCATATGTGGTATGTTTGGATAATGATCATTCTTACAAGGAGAAACCAGTGAAGATCTTGGATTGTATAGATATTGTTCTATATAAAAACAATACTCACATAGTCAAAGTACTTTGGTTAAACCATATGTACGAAGAGTAAATATAGTAACTAGATCAAGTGATGAAAGAGAAGTACTCGAACTTATTTTCAAATTAAAATGTATAAAAATTGAGGGAAAATTTTCATTAGGGGGGAAGAATGTAATGAACCAAAATTTTTATAAATGAAGCTCCCTTATTAAAATTATTTCATACAATATAATCACATAAAATTTCATTATGCATAACAGAAAATTTTTAAGTGAAGAATTAATTAAATAAAAGGTATTTCTTGAAGGTAAGGAACCCACAACGAAGAAATGATAACATGACATTTGGAATAGTAATGTGAAAATTATGAATTTTAAATCAAACAATTGAAAAGTAAACTCATCAATGGATGTATAAATAAAATTTATCCATATTATATGTGACAATATGATATAATTATATCTTATTATATATAGATAAATATAATAAAAATTATTTATTAAGTGTTGTTATTTTTATAATTCAAAAATATTTAATTACAATTGTATGAATAATTTATTAATTTAAAAGAAAATTTATTTTCATAAAAATTACTCATAAATTATTTTTTTATGTCTTATGATTATAAGATGATTTTATGAGACCTTAATAAAGTTTTAAAATTGCCAGATTTGTAGTTTTAATTTTAAAATGTGTATTTTCTAATTAAATAATGATTTTATTTAAAAATTAAATTTATCATATTTAGAAAATTATAACCATAAAATGGAGTTCATATTAAAATTATACATGTTGAAAATTTGTTAGGGATAATGTTTTGGATTTTTTTGAAAATATTTGATTTTTTGGTGAATAGTGAAATATGGTAATTTACAGTATATGTAAATAAATGAATTTTTGAGTCATTCTTGAGTCATGGATGATGTAAGTGACCATTTTGTAGAATTAACACAAAAATATTATTTTATTTAGTCTCAAGAATCATAACTAGTGATTTTCTTGAGAAAAATAATAAAATAATAAATAAAATAATGAGAAAACACCCCCATCCTCCACAATAAATATCACCCCTCACCATCTCTTCCCCTCACACATCTTAAGCCATGATCCTTGTTTATATTCTGACCAATAAACATTTTAAAACTCTCCCCCATGATAAGGATCGTTTGTTCTTAATAAAATACCAAATCCAATCCCCTAAGGAAGTTCTCAAGAAGAAGGAATCAAGAGGAAAACCCTCTTCCATTTTCTTTCAATTTCTTTTCAAGTTACTTTATTTTCATTTTATCTCCTAAAGTAATCTAATCCAAAGGGAATTAAAACTAAAGTATCTTATATATACTATAACTTTATCATGTTTACAGAATAATTATTCATCAAATTTCATCACCTTTCACTTTTACTTTAAGAATGAAAACATCGTCGTTGAGGTATCGATTTACCACCTTTGTGAAAAACATGCTTTCATTTTTCAACTCTATCTTCAAGGATGGTAACGAAACCATTTTTATGGTGGAAAAAGATTATAATATATGTATTATATCTTGATTAATGTTGATTAATAATTATTTACACAAGATAATAATTTATAAAATAAGATGAGTTCATTGTTATCAAAAAAACGCTAAATTAATCTAAATGATTAACATTAATGATTTATCTAATGAATAATCTTTATTTTTAGTAAAAAAAATTTATTTAAATATTATATAAGTTCATTAAAAACATAGTAGGTCATATATATAAAACTATCCTCGTTTTACAAAATTTTCAATGCTCATATACAGGACAACTGATAATGAAAAATAAGGAAATCAATGCTCCCAAAAAATGAAACTGAATTTCATAACCCACCAAAAGCGATATAAATAAAATTAATAAAATAATATAAAAGAAAATAAATATATATATGGTTCTATACTTACTAATTAATTAATATAATTTTATTGTTCATTAAATTATTATTGAGTGAAGAATCATTTCTGACATAAGGTAAGAGATTCTACCCAAATCTCAATTAATCTTTTTTGTTACACTTCCAAAAAATTTACCCAAATTTAATTCTCTTTTATTATTATTTCAATATTATAAATTATTGTTCTATGTTCCAAAATCATTTATCTATATCCATTCATCCTTATTTTTAGGGATATATATTTTTTTTGAAGGTTCCCTACTCAATTCTTCCCAATAAGAAAGCTCGATTTAAGGGAACTTCTCGAATTCTTACCCATTTTCAACTATGATCCATAATCTATTTTAATACACCATAATTTTTTAAAAATTCCTAAATTTATCATGAAAATTTAACTTGGTTTAATTAAGGTTTTATAGAAAAAAATATATTCATTTCCCATTTTAAAAAATATTAAAAGTATTCCCTTAAACTGTACTAAAATGCTTTATTTCTAAAATTTCATAAAAACTATTTTCACTTTAGGTTGAAATCACATATAATGATATATATATATTTATTTATTTATTTATTTATGAATTTATATGTTTTATTTAATTCCTTTATTTAATGGACACATGTATGTTTTGCTTATTTATTATTCTTTTTACATGATTATGATACCTTATTCTTTCTATGAGTAACCATTATGTTTATGATTGATTACTTATTTATGGTTATTTATGTGGAAATAATATTCATAAACATGTTATAATGGGTTATCCCAGATAGATCTCCAATTAATTAGGTATAGTTTAGTCTCATGAGACGTTATGTGCAACGGTCTTGGTGGTAGCCTTGACTCATGCTCCTCTATATGCAATGAGCTTTGACTCGGGTTCTTCTATATGCAATGAGCCTCAAATCAAGCTAAATTTGTGTTTTATGTTTCTTCCACATTAATAAGAATAAATTATTATATGATCCCATGTTATGATTCCTTATGTTTAATCATGTTCCTTCTCCTTTTTATATCAATATGTTATGCCTTCTAACCCATGTTAAAAGATTTATTTTAATGTTTATTCCCTTAACATGCTTTTTATCTCACGCCTTTATTAATTTTATACCTTGGTTATCTTATGCAGATGTAAGGGATCAAAGGATATTAGGATCTCATAAAAGATATTAAATCAATAAATGTTTTATTTAGTCCTATGTTTTCAGTTTTATGTACCTAGTCTTCCAAGACACAAGACTTTACGATCCTCAGTTTGTAAATTGATTTTTAATTATTCTTAAACTCTTATAATGATATGTGTAAATGGATATGGTATCTATAGTTTATGAATATGTTTATTTTGTTGGGGGAACTGTTAAAATTTTCTTTGATAGTTTTGCAATATGAATGTTTATGTTTATTAAATTTCATCACTTTAATATGAGGAATTCATTAGAATTTGTATGTGATTTGTGGGGCCCTTTTATAAATAGCCCATAGATGAATATATTGGTCACATGAGACAAATAATTTGTTCAAATTAGATGGGATTCTACCCATATATTTAAACTATGTTTTCAAAGGTCTTAACGGTGTTTTTTATATGTCTAGAATTATGAATTCCTACATTTTAATAATAATAAATTATATCAATTTGATTATACCATTAGTTATAATATCCATGGATATGATTCAAGATTATGTGATTATTTATATGGATTTATTTAAAAATAATTTATCTCTTCCATACTATTTTATGAATATATATTAAATGGAATTTTTCTCAGTCATTTACCTTGACATAATGATTATACTTATTTATTCATCACATCTTCTACTATATTCTTACCCTTTCTGAGCAGCTAATCTCACCCCTTTATTTTTTTTTCACTAGGATAGTGGGAATTGTTTTCTGATTGATATGAAAATATACACTTTAAGGAATAATCATTTTTTCAGAGAAAACTATTTGTTTATTTCGTGGTATGAATTGTAATGTGAATCACACACACACACACAGATATATATATATATATATATATATATATATATAGAATTATAATAAAAAAAATGTCCTTTTAGGTTGTTATTAATGTTATTTTATGCCAATTTAATATAGAAACTATCAACTCTCTGCTACTATATAATGGGTCTTTATAGTTGGTTTCAAAGTATGATTAGTAGAACGTTTGGAAACACTCCATAAGAAATCATAGATTTGGGAATATAATCCCATGATAATAATTTATAATAATTATATAAAAACATCCTAATGTTTTAGTAATGTATATATTATATGACTTTTCCTTGAAATAAACCATGAACTAGATACTATAAGGGGACATGATTCTGGTAAATATGTATATTGGGGTAATAACTTCAAAAAATTTATTTTAGGATTGACTTGAGTGTCACCTCATACATAAAAAAATGCTTAATAAAAACATGGATTGATAATATAGGGTTTATTCATAAGATAAATTACATTTTTTATAAACTATTATAAAGGATTTGAAAATATTCTTTTGATTTCTAATCTTTCCCAAAAACCCATGATTATGATTATGAGATTAAACATGCAAAAATTTCTCAATTAATTTTAAGTTTTTCATTAGTTTTGGTATTATAAATTATGATACAAAATTTTATGATCTAAAGTAGTGTATGAATTAGTTAAAACAATGGGCCCTAGTGGAAGAAATGTGAACCATATCAATGCCTGTAATCCAAATAGTAAGAATAAATGCTTATTCAATTTTTTAGACCAATCATTATATTGTTACTATTATCTCAAACATTCTCAACATATGAGGACATAGGATAATGGAATTTAAATAGAGAAAAATAATTCTCTATGTATTATGGGTTCGATGGGAAGAAAGAGAATAAGATTATGGAAGATTAAGAAATGTATAAGGAGAAGACGAGAATAAAGTATTTTATTACAAGTGATAATTATGGGAAGAAACACCGTGGTATGTTATTGAAGGGAATGTGTATTTTATTCAATTTTTAATTGAAAAGATATTAGGATCATGAATGAAAGGGTAAGAAAGAAACTTTTATGTTCAGTGTGTTGTATTTAAGGATATGGGAAACTTTGAAAATGAATTCCCCAACTATCAAGTGAATATACCATAGATGAATCTTAGGGATCAATATCAATCATATGATATTACTACCTCTGAAATGGAATGATTAAAGTAATTTTTTATTTGGATTCAAGAACAATGTTATAGGATAATTTTATCAATGACATTCTGGTTATAAGAATTATGAAATATAAAATGATTCTAATAAAGTACCATTCTTTATGGATTTGAGAGAATATATTGAATTGTACTAACTACTAAGAAAATTAGTTCACTAGAATTTTTATCTAATTATAAAATGAATTATTAGGAAATAATAAACCATTATTATTATGATCAAGGATAAATTTTGATAATGAATTTGTTTACGGGGGTAGAATATAACACCCTATGATTTTAAAAGTGGATAATTATATTTAATACAATGTATAACCCCAAAAACCAATATTTAAATATTATTTAACCCCCTGATACTTAATTATATATATATTATAAATATATTCAATATCTTTGATAGCGTCCAGTGAAAACAACATCGAATTTGAATGAAATATTACACTCTCTTAAAATATTATTACTTAAACATTACCATTATAATGAAGCTGTTAAGTTGGTAAGTATGAATATTAATAAAAAAAATTGTGAAAATAATATGGTTTAAACATGTATAAAATTAATTAAACTATAATATATTTATTAGAAATAAAATAAAAACAATTTTAAATATAATTAATTATTTCGTGACAATAAAATATTTTTATGAAAGGTGGATTAGTTCCACTTTGGGATCATAATATAAAATTAATTTTTACTATAATTAGATAATTTATTTTAAAAAATTATGTAATTTTTTGAAATCTAAATTTCAAAATTATCTTTGGATGATTTTTTGATAATATTACAGAATATATTAACTTTTTGATGACTAGTTAAAATTAATAATTGTTATTGAGAAATTATTTTTTGTTTAAATATTTAAAATGATAAATTATATTTTAAATTGGTTTAATGTTAATATAAGTAAAATTATATTAAATTTTATATAATTTAATTTATTCAAATAATTTTAATATTGAATTTTGATATTATATAATTCTACATTTGGTATAATTTTCATTTTAGAAAACTCCCCTTTTGTGGCCACTATGAGTGGATTTTAAATTGAATTCTACCTCTTCTATTAATTTAATTTGGAAAAATCGATCCATATTTAGAATAATAAAAATTTATTTTATCGAATAAGTCAAACATAATTTTATACCATAATGAATTATGAAAATGGTAATACTAATTATTGTGTTTATGGTAAAAATGGGTTTATTAGGGGGTAAACTAAAAAATATAAAAGCTAAGAATAACATAAAACATATATGAACCCAATTTTATTACCATAAATAGATTTTATAAGATCTATGTGCTTGAATTATAAATTTGGTAGCTATTTTCAGGAGAATAACATGCGTGTGATATTATCTTTTCAAAAACATCATATTATCTTGATCCCCATTTATAAAAGGCCACTTGCTCTCCACCCCTCTTCACACATATAAAACCATTTGGATCTGAAGAGTAATTAAAAAATTCCATCCTTATATACATCTTCACATCCTGAATTACTTGCTTTTAATAGGAATCCATCCTATTAATTCTTTAGGTATAAACCTAAAGTTGCACTCTGATGAAGATGTAAGATTCTTAAGCATGTGTATTAGTTTTATTTCATCTTACATATCCTTCAAAATATCATTATGTATAGTAATATAATAACAAAATATTATATAATATTATTATATCTAATTATTTTAATGACATAATCAAGATCTATTTCCACTTCCATCAAATGGGAAATGAAACTATTTATTGTGTGTTTGGAAGACTACCACCTCATGAAACGATGTAGCCTTCTTCCATCACCATTTTTAATAGATAGATAAAATAATATATTAAACATATTTTATAATTTATAATATTATTATAATTTTGTAATTTTAATATCATATATTCCTTCTTACCTTCCATCCCGTGGGGGATACGATAACGTCTCTCGTGTGTAAAGCAGACTACCACCTCATGATGTAATGTGATTCATTTTTTTCTAACGCATTAAATTAATGGTATTATGTTTAATTTCAATAAATATGTGTGATTTATATGATAAAAAATACTTTATGAAATATATAGTGACATATAATTTCTTACCTTTTCATCCAATGGAAAACAATAAAGTTTCTCGTGTAAACATGTGGACTACTACCTCCATCTAAAAATGTGAAATGTTTTCCATTTAAATTTTACATAGATAGTAATCAGATTGTATCTTATTCATATAAATGATACATATATATATATATATATTATAATAACATTTATTGAATTATTAATTAATATTTATCTCCTTTTATTCGATCTCTCATGAAAAATGGAAACAGCAGTCAAGCCTACAAATAGCCTATTGTCTCTATGAATAGTGTAATCAATTTTCTATCTCTATATTTAATATATTACTAAAAATACCTATATAATTAATATATATGATATTAATATCCTATTTAAAATTCTTTATTTTATGTATAAATTATGAAATTAAAAGGTCCAAAAATATGAATCAATAATATAAATAAAAAACAAAGTAATTATCAAGTGAAACAATGATTTTAATAAAGTATTATTAACAGACTAATGATAAAAGTATTTAAGAAAATATTATATTGTATTATATATTTTAATATGGTTATATTATAGATTTATAAAAAACCAATATTTATTATATAGTATGTTCAGTCACATATGAAGGAAGTCTAACCTAAGGAAAGGGTTATGTGTTTCACTTTAACTTTTGTGAGACATAAGCCATATTCACCACATGTTCCTTTTTCTTTTGTATATACTAACCCTTTTTTAATTTATATCTTGAATATATTTCACTTAATTTTATATAATCTTTCATTTTAAATAATTTTTTTCATATTTCATCTAATTCTAAATTTACCAAAGTGGTAATGGTTTATTTCACAATCTCACTATTATCCGGGGTTGTTTTTTTAAGTCTTCTATGGGAGAATTATTCAAAATTTATGACATAAAATAAATCTATATTATTATACTATGGTTATTAATGATCCTTTTCAATTAGTATTTTCACTATTTGGTACATAATATGATAGAAAAACTGTTTTTAATAAAATCTGACTTTATTTCTATATTTAGTCAAAAAACATTTTTTTATTAAAATACATGTTTTATAAAAACGTTTTCTAAATTTTGTAACCATTTAAAAATGATTTATTAAATATATTTTTCTAATTTTTAACTTTTGAAAATAATATTTTGAATGTAATATTCATTTTATTTTCAAAACAAGGATATTTTGGCTTTTTATCAAAAATGTTAAAGGAATTATTATTTTAACATGTATGATATGAGTGAAATTTTACACCATTATAACCACAAAATTGTTTATAGATTATTTTTCCTGTTTTGAATGGTATTTTTCAAATAAAATAATTTTAATATTTTTTTAGTGATCCGGTTTTAATATTTTCTACAAGAAAAGGTTATTTTCTAAAAAAATAATGCCATTTTTATGGTATTTTTATTTATAAATGAAATAATCTATTTATTATAATTATGATCCATAGAAGATATTCATTATAGATATATTCATTATTCTTTCTCTGGATGGTTTATGATCATTTTGGATGAGTATGTAAAAAATTATTATTATTCACCATATTGCAATGGATATTTTATGATTATGTTTAATTGATCAAGTAAATATTAACATTTAATATATTAGTTTCTCAATAATATTATCTATCTTTATTATATTTCCCCCATTCATATATGGAATTCATTGGAATCATATAGTGATGGGTAAATCTCATTATACATAACCCCATCTTGTATCGACAAGTCTCATAAGGCAAATCTGCCGGCCAAATCAGATGGGTTTTTACCCATAGATTTAAACTATCTTGTTAAAGGAATTGAAAATTTGTTTTAGATGTATATAATTATGAATTCAGTCATTATTAGATCTTTTATTCATGTACATGTGATTTTTTAATTAGTTAGAATATCGTTGGATAATTTTAAATCTTATGTGATTATTTGTATTTTTTTATAGTAATTTATTTCTTCCATACATTTATCATATTTTTAGTGAAATTACATGTGTTTAATTTATTAAAATTTTCATATTGGTTATTATTATTTATTCATGATAACATCCAATGTATTATTACCCTTACTGATAATCTGATCTCATACCTTACTTATGATTTATTTTCTCTATGATACCAGGATGTGATTTATGATTGATATACATAGACAAGGTATAAAAAATAATGGAGTTTTAAAGGAAAACACTATTTTATAGTATATATTTTCAAATTTTATTTTAATTTAATTTATGTATCTTTTTTATCAAGACTATTAAACTATTGATTCATTTGGGATGTGATTCCTTGTATCTTTTTCCAATGTAATAATGTAACCACTAGATCTAGGATACTGGGGTTGGGGTTTTTACATACTAGGACAATGGTAAATTTTGAATCCATAATAATATTTATAATTATAATAATAATAATAATAAACACCAAAAATCATGTGTGTTTACAATTGGAGAAATCAGTATGACTATAATATGAACAATCGAGAATAACAAGTCTCATACCTAGTAATTAAGATTTTTCCTTTAAATAGGCTAGATACTCCCATAAAAATTATCATTAGAAAATTCTGAATAATTGATAGTTTCCATTATTAAATCCCCAAAAAGTAATAAAAAATGCAAAAATGGGATCATATACCACTGTAACATCTCAGACACGGTTTAATCAAGTGTAATTGAACATGGTTTTTCTTGTAGCCTCATGTATGCCTCCCCATACACCAGATGCCACTAAATAGAAGTTTGGGTCTATAGTGGTATGTGGGGAGAATATAGCTCCATTAATTGAGTGGATCACAATGGTGATTAATCATAGTAAGTAGCTAAAATAATGAAATTAATAATAGAAAAATAGATTGTCTTGACATAATAACAACTAAAAGGAAACCATTATAAATAGTAACAAAACCACATAATTTATCAATACAAAATAGTTTCACACCTATACAACTTACAAAATTTGAATACAAGGAAACCAATTAAAATACATATATAACCTTCCATACAAAAAATAACAAACAACACGAAGCTATCTCCAATATCATCATGAGTATATACTTTCTCCAGTTCTCACATTATCCATCCTTGCATAGAAAATCAAGAAAAAAATGTTATACCCAACCCCTTAATCCATCATGTATACATTTTTTATGTCAAAGTACCAATCGATGGCTCGTACTGGGAGTTTCATAAACACTATAGAACACCACCAATACTTTGGGATGTTATGTATCTTATGTTGGAATATCTATGAACAAGTGACATCATAATAATATATGAGTACATGAGTAAGTATAAGAAATAAAGGGACCCATGTATTATAGTAGATATGCCAATATAAAATGATTAGATAATAGAACTACAAGGTTCCATGATATTTATTTATTTAGTAGTAATGTGTTAGTTAAAAAAAAATTACATATAGAATATCACCCAATGGGTTCTATCCAAGATCTAGAAATACATTCTCTTTTCAATGATTCCATGATTAATAAGATCCATATCATAACATGTTGGGTTTTTTATGGACCATTATGTCTACAGGTAATACATGGATTCAGATAACAATGTCTATCACCCTATCTGAGGAGTACAAACATGATGTCCAATACTACATAAAAAGGAGATGAAACACCATTTTTAACCCCACATTTAATAATTTTAATCACTGTTCCTAGTATTCTAAACCATGGAGAAGTGTGTGAGGGTTGTTCCATGTCCATCACTTCCTCCATTCAAAAAATGGTTACTCCATGACCAGTAATAATAAAAATTAATTATCCACAATAATAATGATATTCATGGAAAATAATTATAATTAAGAAAGGTATGGGTGACATGGTTATACCATCCACTGTATATAAATAAACTCTCTGTTTATAAATATATTTAGATACAAAACTTAGCTCACCTAATAGGGTGGAACAACATTATATCCTAGGCATAGAGGTCCAAGAATTTTATCCCCAGATTTATTTAATTCACTCAATCCATTTCATATATACGGTATAAGCCTAACCCACCTTATAATTTTTTCCAACTCCTTAGCCAAGTATATGGTCCAATATTAGTGTTATACCATCCATTTAATTGTATTTAGTATTTTAATTTAGTTTAAAATCTAAACACACCATAGTGGTGGTTTAATTTTAAAAGAAGTAATAAACTTCTAAAGTATCAAAAATAACACACCATAACGGGTGTCTTGTATCATGGTAAAAAACAAAATAAAATTAAGAAATTAGGGTAAAATGACCATCCTAAAATGGGTCCTATTAGTTTATCAATTAAATATAAAATTTAAATAGTGAACCATGTAAGGTCAATCATATAGTAAAACAGTAGATAAAATATTTAACTTGAACTGGTGGTAAGATAATTAAACAACCTATCAATGATGGGTAGTAGACTCATCATCCATTATCATCCTATAATCTGTAAAATAATGATAGAAATCAAATAAATAAATAAACCATGAAAATTGTGAATATTATCTCACATGGATATAGATTTACATACAAGTACATAAATGAATAGAGGAATAAAGAGTATTAATATGCTTACTGAGAGGGAATCAATGTGGTTAATGGTGAGTGATTCTTATTTTATATCAAAGAGGAGGATAAAATCCATGGTTGAGGAGAGGGGAGTTTGAGTGTATGAGGGTTATTTTATTTATGGATGGGATAAAAAAATGAGGGATAATGTTATAAATAAGGAGGTATAAAAATATAAATTCACCTATTTTAATGGTTGTATGATTTTTCCACATAGTTGGATGAACCATAGACCAACCGTGCACCAATAATATCCAATGGCACACCCCTTACATGTTTAAACACATTTTTATACATAATTATCACTAATTGTGTTTTTCATCTCTGAAACAAACCTAAACCATTTTAAATTGTTATTAGGCCTCTCTCACATAGTTTTCCAAACCATGCTCCTCCTATTTGGGGCCACATGGTTGAGGAGATTAGTTACTAGAAATTGTGTTCCAATTGTTCACCTCACACTAAGTCTCTAAAAACAAGAGAATATGGATTTTAAAAAACCCCCATATGATCTAGATCCCTTCTCTATGAACCTAATAAAATTTATTAGATTAAAACAATAGGATTTAGCTAAAATGTAAAGGATCCATAACTATCTAAAAAATGGTTATGTTAATAATATAAATATCTTCATGTTTGGTGTGGCCTTGTGATTCCAAAAAAAAATCTTGTTAAGAAATGATACCCTAAAATTTGATAATCATTGATGTTGTCTTATGATATTAGATTTTTTTATAATATTAATTAATTCTATACATGGTTTCTAGTAGTTCATGACTCAGGAACACAACTTAGTTTCATCATACTATGTATTGTTGTTAACCCATATTACACAATCCAGTATTTACAACTCCTTTATTCATCCAGATAAGTATATATTGTAGGTTGATATTCCCATTCTCTAAAAACTAGTTGGATATGTATTGGATGATTTTTTAATATTCTCATGAGGTTATCCATATTAGGTTTTACCAATACATTTTATCAGATGTGTTTTATATTTTTTACTCATATATAAGGATTTCATAGATTATTTTGTATTATATTATGTAATATTTACTTTTATATGAATTTATAATAATGTGTTTTTTATATTATTTTGTATTATGGTGATTGATATTGTATTGTAGAATCTGATAAACTACACTTAGTGGTAATTTCTCGCATTATTATATGTGGATTCTATTATGCTAGTGTATATCCATAGATCTATTTAGGGATGATTTAGAGTGTATTCATAAAGGTATTGATTGTTAGAAAAAATAGGTATCATATAAATATTTTATTGTTAATGAGATAGGTAAATGTATGTTTTTGTGGCCATAATGTCAAAATAATTTACTACTTATCATTAATTCAATGATTCAAAAAAGATAAATAAACTATGTGTATTGACATATTCTTGTTTTGAATATATTTTTTGTATATAAACTCAATTTTTAGCACTTAAATATATTATTCTTGATGGTATTTAATTGTTTGTTTATTTATGAAATGATAAAAAATGAATAAAAAATAATGAATTAAGTAGGAGAAGAAGTATTAAAATAGAAATTGTGATGATAGATCGATGTTTTCACGGATTCAAATACATTTTATGGAAAAATATGAAGTCTTCAAAGTGAAAAATAATGGTGAAAATGGAAAATTAGAATAAAAATTAACATTACATTCCGTGAAAGTTATTCACAAATTAAAACTGAAATAATTACAAGACAAAAATATTGTCCATTAAAATTTCATGCCCATACATTACACAACATGAAGCCACTATTTACAATGTGCAATAATTCATAAATGAGAGGTCCAGTTCCACACATTACACATTGTGGATAACATTCATGACATGAAACCCTTGATTGTGACCAAATACTGGCTTTTTCTATAGGAATTTGTTATGAAATACAATTTTATGAACTAGGACCAAAAATACCAATTTATGATGGCCTGATAACCTAGAGGTCTTATAAATACATAGCTATGTTATGTGAGGAAATAATGAGTTTCAAATGATACTCCATGGTGATACACCATTGGGATGTTACTTTAAGTATTCTTCTTTTCTTTTTTCTTTTCAATTATTTTTTATGTAATTCATTTATATATTTTTAATTCATGTTTTCCATCATTATCCATCACACTTTCTCTTCCTACCTTAATATCATTCTCTCTTTCTACCATCTTTCTATCATGAAATCTTCTCACAATGAAATGTAAAGTAACTAACCCAAGGGTTGTCCCTAAAGTAGGTATCATAGCATTATTAAATATTTTTATCAAACTCAACATGTATTTATTCTATTTGTGGGGGATATGATATTATTGAATGTTTTTAGCAATCATCCACCATAAAATTATTTCCAATTACATTCCTTTTCGTTGATTCATTATTTTTATATACATTATCTTGGAAAAACCTTTTATATGGTGGATCTATAGATCCCTAAAGGGATGAAATTACATTAGAGGAGCTGGGTATTTTGGGAATTTCAATCATGTTTTAGGATTCATAATATTTTATGAGTATATACAGTGATATTTTATATGCTGAATACAATCTATGAACACATACTTTATAATTCAAATGATAGTAATTCGTTAATGATGTTTCTTCAATAGTATTAAAAATTGAATTTAATCAACAAATAAATAATGATTGAACCCACATTTTCAAACACTAGACCAAGTCCTTTTTTACCATCATTCTATTTTTTATCATTATGTTAGATAGTTTGGTTATTTTATATAATTGAATTTATTTTACAAAACCAAAAACCATAAAATTACATTATTTTAATTAAATAAAACAAAAAAATAAAATATTTCGATTTGGTGAAATAGAATTTAATGATTGATCCGACTAAGACCCTCCTCAAGTGAGATGACCCAAGTTATCCTCTATTCATTTTTAGTAAAAATATCATTTTCTTTTCCATGCCCCATGAAAGGAATGAATCATGCCTCAATGATGAATCCTAGATGAGAAGTCATTGTATAAGTACATTTGGTATAAAGGAGGAAAATATGCATATAAAAATTTAATTAATGATTATATGATTTGCTGTTTTAATGATTTCACTTGATTTTTTGATAGATTATATATACTATAATAAATAAAATTTAATAAATATATATATCATATGTAATGATATGAACATCCAATATTTTCATAGTGATAGAGGGAATTGACTGATGAGATTGGGATGTTATGAAATACCCTAATGGATTAGATAGTGTGTAGATAAAGAGATATGATATTTGAATCTATGTTATAGATCTCATTTAATAAAGAGTTAAATATTGTTATAATGAATGATAAAACCATAATAATAGACTTTATATATGCTCATTACTGATTATATAATGAACAAAAAATCATCAATGCTATTTTAATTTATTTAATGTGTATTTTTGGTTTATTAGGATTTGGAATTTATATATTTTTTATATTAAAAAAATTAAGACATTACTGTGAATTTGAGTATTTAGACCATTATTTTTTTGAAATTTATAGTGATACCTATAGTCCATACTAAATTGAAAAATATTTAGTGTATGTAATTAAAATTACATACACATATATACATATTTTAAATATTTATCATTATGTATTTTTAAACAGAACACATTATTATTATGTTGTATGAGTGTGGTATGATGTTATATATTTAAATACTGCATAGAATATAGATTTATATTCCTATAGTAATGAAAAATTGTTATGATAAATAGTTTTGTTTTTGAGAATATGATGTGGTAGGAAAAACTATAAAAATATTCCCATGAAGAAGTAAATATTTACTATATTCATAGATGAATGGTACTATCAAATAAACTGAGTTTTTATGTGGTTTTCCTCAATTATATTAGGAAAATATCATTAGATATATATGATTTTAACACATTCGGAACCATTGGGTCAATTCCTATGCTAACTATAGGTCAGGAATTTCACCGAAGAATTCCCCAAATAGTCTAGGGGATGGTGACTACAACTAGAATCGTTATACTACACCAAGGGGGACATTTCCTATAATAACCTATAATATACACATCTCTAGGACAATAATATATCACTATAAAAAAGAAAGATATTATTAAATAATTAGTTAAAATATAAACAATGCATGCTAGAGATAATAATATGAAAAACATATCAGAAGATAAAAAAGGGTAAAAATTCATATAAATCCCATGATCCTTAGTCAATGAGGTTCTTCACCATGCTTCATGAACATATATATCACACTCCAACTATTTTATTAACTTTTAGAATATACAATATTCTAAATCCACTAAAGGTCACAATATATTTCTAAGGGACATCATGAAATATCTCTAAAGGCCCCACATTAGCTCCATGTCTACTAATATAATATCTGAACTATGAATCAATTATATAGACACATCTTATATGATCACTAGGACCATTTAGTGGTTAGAATAAACATACCATTTAGGATTATATAAAACCAAAAAAAGGAAAAGGTATCTCATGAGGTCATCTCAAAAATACGATATGTGCAAAAGTTACAATAAAATAAAATTTAGAATCTAAAAATTCTCTTGGTATGAGATTCATAGGGATATTATGATATTCGGACCAACATCGATCTATCACTTGAAAGCTAGATTGCATAAGAATCTAAAAGTTATCAGAACCCTAAAGAGTATATGGGGTATGAAATTGATAACATAGATGTAGTCCACATATCAATTGTAATAAGATGTTCCTAAGAGGGAATAAGGTCTATAAGAAACCCATTTTATCCTATAATTTTCCCCACCACATCTTCTCTACATTCCATAAAGGGGAATTCTCTCATCATTGATCATGATCACAAATTCAAAAGAAGTGACACTAGATTTGGATCATCAATGTCGTACTAAAAATCTTTATCATGAACATCCAAACCAAATAATCCCTAAAACCTTACTAGATCTGTAGTCTATGACCTAATACTCGAGTATATGGGGGATAAATTATTTGTCTGGTGTTGAATTGAACAAATTGAAATTATCTAAATCATTATATTCCACCAAAAAACATTAGGGGCACCATAAAGGATTTAATACCTCACTGAATGATACATTATCCAACAAGTCCACCCAAAAATAGTGGATCCTCCCAAAATACATGAGGGGGATACATAACCCACATTGAAATCAAGATAGTGAATCTTACAACTCTAAAAGTGAGTGACATACGAATACTCTATCTAAATAACATTTTGTGAATATGTAATGTCACCCCCATTAGATAGGGGTGGATACCAAACTCTAACTAGATGATATGATAAAGGATATCATACCTAGGTATAAAATATAGATAACTAAACCCCATAAATAGAATGTGAAATCACCCCATCCTTAACCACACTATTGATAATGATGAGTTTTTTCTTATATATCTATTCATTATACATCCCATACAGAATGAATTTCCATAGTCATGTTATACACAATTAATATGCTTGTAATTTCATATTTTATTTTGTAATTCCAATCAATTTTAATGAAAATATGAAAATACTAATATTATTGAAAATAACATAGTGTTCTCAATGGGGGTAATTTATAATTCCCCCCCCCCCCATAAATCCTATATTAATATACATTCTCACTATATGGTATGTTAATACAAGATTAGAATGTCTAGGAGTGGTTCTTGTTGTTCAACACCATCGGGGAAAACTAAATTTGTAATGAAATTAGAAAATTCCATATATTACATAACGAAATGTCATAAATTATGGAACATATTTCTTATGAACCCATATCAAACCATAGATATGTACTACCACACAAGAAATATAATATATGCAATAAATTAAATGTATCCAGACTATATTCCATGTGGTTGGTATTCCCACGGTAGAACCACACAATGTTTTTATCCTAACCACATCTCATGTGATATTTATAAACTCATGAATCTATATTGTAAAATAAAATAGAATTACACATCATGTGTTCTTCTGAACAAGAAGTTGTGTTGTCAGGTTACATCACCCAAACATGAAAACAGACCATTGATCTCACAACCTATGCCTATATTTTCTTCTTCTAGAATATTTGTGTCATTTTTCATCATCCATGACCATCATGATTCCTTCTTAGCAATTGATCCATCACCGATCAACAACATCCTTCAATATTTATTTATTATTTAAAACCAAAACCACTATCACACCACTCGGGGTGATACGATTTTCACTAACCCCTAAGGAAAAACACTATTTTTAATAGCCTTTTACCTTCCATCTGGTATTACATGAAATTTTATTATGGTCTCCCTATTTGACTGGTTGTATTAAGGGATTATCATGAATGGAGAGCCTTTGATAGGTAAAATTATCTAATTATCAGGGATGTATGATTTTTTGGTTTAGTGGATTATAGATATAAATGTGTTAATTTATTTAAATGGGTCCCCTTTTAACTGAAGAGGCTTATGTTTTGGTCCGAAGGTTTCTTCTATGAAATTATGCTTCTCACTACCTACAGATCACATTCATGTCATGAATGGGTTACATGAAGTGAATATGTTTATGGCGGATGGCATGAATCTCATACAAAGTGTGAAAATTTTAGATTCCATGAATGATTTATACATTCTGAAAAATTTGATCAAGATTTATTTTAATTGGTGGTGATGAATTTTTCAGTATATTTTTAGTATGTGATATTTTATGCAATGAAAGGCATTCATGATATCAAATCATAACCCTATTGGTTTTAAACACACTAAACATCGGATTAATTTTCCTTTTGGTGAAAAGGATTCTTTCTTAAACCCTATGGAAATTTTTCATGCTTTTTGGTGATCTCTCTTCTTTTAGATCAATTAATTTATCATTTTATTCCTAAAGTGGTTGCAATGCATATCTCTGGTAGGAAAACATTATGCTTCAGCATTACCTTTATTCATAGTAGCAACATTGGTTAGAAATATGTTTTATATTGATGATATATTGGTGTTTTCTATCAATCCTTTTTAATTCATTGTCATTACTTGTGTTTTTATGTTAATTAAGGGTTTTTATTCTTTTTTAAGGTTGTTAGGATTCTATAATTCATGACACTAGTTGATCTATGTATTTGATTCCAATTATTGAATTTCTATGTGCTCAAAACCTACTTTTTTTTGGGAAATTTTAGACCTCATTATTCAAGAGTTAAGGAAATGGAAGGGAAACTTCTAGCATTATAGATTTTTTTTCATATTTTTCTACATAGAGGGATGATCTAGAAGTGTTGTTTAGTCACATAGAGTCTTTTTGGTAACATCATGCCATACAATTTTGGTTAATCCTATTAGAATTGATTGTGTGGATCTTTTTTTGTACCTTTATTCATCTTGGTACTATGGTTATATTTCCTTCATTGGTTATATTAAAGACTTGTTTCTAATATCATTTTTATAGCTCACTAAGTGATGGAAGCTTGGTTGGATGGTTTAACTGACCTAGGTTGGTTCATGAAACTATTTATATCAATGAATATCATATCAAATATAAGATAAATTAATGTTCAATCCTCTATTCTATTGATCGTCATGAAAATTCATCCTAATGAAGAATTTGAAATAAAGATTTGGGGTTAGTGTGGGTATCATCCTCCTGATAATTCTTCTAAATCACGGTAAATGTTACATAATGAAAAGAGGTATTCCCAAGGGTAAACCACACTATTATTCATTAAAAAAACATAAGGGATTTAGGATTACTT
This sequence comes from Viscum album, assembly GCA_963277665.1. Lineage (NCBI taxonomy): Eukaryota > Viridiplantae > Streptophyta > Magnoliopsida > Santalales > Viscaceae > Viscum > Viscum album. The sequence goes on from OY728148.1 coordinate 318,648,615, forward strand.
TTTTTAATATTAATTTCATGAATAATTGGAATGGTAAATCACAATAATTGAAAAAAATGATTTAAAAGATCATAACAGACAATATGGTGATCAGGAATGATGACATAATGATATCAATGAATTATAAATGTGAATATATAAGTATAAATCCATGTAATGAATCACTAAATTGATGAAAATTGTCATTTATTTGATTTTATTTTCATACACATTTGATTCATCCATGGACATCACAATAGATTCATCCATATTTTATAATTTTTCACCACATTCACAATGGTTCCTCTATCTCACTCACCCTCTCCCTACAGTTACACTGTCACCGATGGATAACCCTAGGATAAAACAATAAAAGTGATTAAAAAAATATTTTTTATGATTATCTATCATTAAAACAATTAATTACCAAACATCTTAGAGTATTGTTACGAATAAAAATATCAATAAATTGATACTAAAAATTGTATCCCTTACTCATTCAAAAATTATGATTTCCCATATGCAGTTTTATTTATTGGATATATTCATTTCACAACAAAATCCATTCATAACATAGAAATACTTTAATATTTCTATTATATTATTTTTTATCTCTCTTGGGACATAATTTTTTAATTTGTATCGTCCTAGGGAAAAAACCCATACCCAACAACTATTATAACCCACAAAATATATTTCTAGGGTCGCCTGCTACGGTAAATTTACATTTTACTCTGATAAAGGTCATAGTTCACCAAAAATTTAAAAATATAGTTACATAAAATCGGTAAAAATCTAGGATACCACATCCTCCCCACCATGATCACTTTTCATACTAAAAAAGGTATCATATAGAATAAAAAATTATGCTTATGAAAAAAACTATACACAACACATCACACAATCAAATACATGCACTTCACCATTAGAGATTTGATCTCTAAGATAACTCTATTAAATATAATGTATAAACGAGAACATCTCATTTCACCCATAATGATTCCATATCTTGGCCATCACGAATCAATATATAATAAAAAACATGAATCTTCCCTAGAAACATCATTCTCAACCTCTACCCTAAAAATACATCTTAATTAGAGATTCTTACCTACTAATGGGATGATATAAATCCATAAGTATGCAACTATCTCCAAAAAAATATTTATTTACAGTGCTTAGATAGCTCAGATTGGATTTATCTTGATCATTTAAAGAGTGTTATTAATAATTTTCAAATGAAGGAAATATATCTCCATCAAACCACTATATCAGGAATCTAAAAAATTTCCATGGTCAAAATAGAAATTACATAAAGATGTATGATTCTCAAAACATTAATTATAGAACTATTACATCACATTTTATTGAATAATGGGATCTATTTTTAGTATACTGTAGCATAAGATAAAAAAAGGAATTACGTAGATACCTCATCAAAATCATCCCCAATATGTTAAAAATTATTTCATTGTCTCTAATAGGTTTGTAACCACTATCAAAGGTATCCTAGTAGAGTTTCCACTTTTCATTTTCAAATTATATAAAAGGGAATATCAGAAATAACACCACATTAGATTATATTCTAAACATTTCACTACTACTCATTGGTTTTCCTAATGTTCTACAATACGAATTGGATGATCCTAAATATTTATATTATGTAACACTATTATCTCTGTACTTGAAGAAAAAAACCTTCATGTGTATCCAACATCAATAAAATTCGTAGAAAATTATCTCACCTACCACTCTCTACCATGAGATATTGATGAATTACCCCCCATAGTCAAGGGAAACCATATAGGAATACAAAATCAACACCACTACTATAGAATCCATCACATAAAATAACTCTTTTAGTATATCACCATCAGCTAAGGGTGATAAATTTTCCTCTAACAAATAAATTCAAAATACCAAATTTTACTATTTACACACTTCCACAAGTCCCAGATGCAATTTCATTTTCTAGAAGGCACCAACCACCATTCCTCTATTATTTATCTTTGATTTGACTATACACTATGGAATCAACATCATGAAGTCGAAATTCACTGTATGAAAAAAAATTCACACTCTACTTTCTCATAAATAAATGAAATAGTCCCCAAAGAAATATATCAGGGGGAGATGTGGTCCCATTCATGAAAACATCACAATGGTGATCATCATCCTCAGAATGTGGTCCTATACATAAACTATTTTCTTATTGAGGAACAATCAATGGTCAATCTATATGAGTGTTTATGTATTACTCAGAATTTATAGAATTATATTGTCATGTTCATGAACATAGTTCAAAAACCCATACCAAATAAACTAAGGAATAAAAACATAACATTCAATGGTATGTATTCACTTAACAAACATAATACTCCATTCTCACCACTATAGAAAAAAATTACCTAAATAGAATTTACAACACCTCATAACACAAGTACTTGATAAACAATTCATGTTGAGTTTATTATCAATATGCCTCTTCTATGTCATTTAAACATTTATGAAAATAATACTGTTTCCAACAAGGTTAAAAATCACATCACAATAATTTGGGATTGAATAATGGTCAAAATCATTGAAATTTTCATGATAAAATCAAGGTATACCTAAATGTCCAAATGGAATCTATAAATCCAAAACATATATCATAATTTAAATAGATTCATCTATTTTAGCTAATCGTGAGTCCTTTAACAATGGTCATTAATAAAACCTTGATTTTAAATGGAATCATTATAACCAAATTAATCATTAGTGTGTGTTATCCTATAAACCCGATTTCTAACATTTACCACTAAGGAAGACCCATTCAGAGGTGGTGTCTGTGGAAGGGAAAAAATAGGTCACCCAACCCCAACAACTTTCTCACCATCAGATTTCTTGCTATGAATCCCTTTAGTGGGTATCATGACATACAATCATGGAGGTACCAAAAATCCATCACCATGATCAATGTGAATTCCAATCTATGATACTACTCTAGCTATATAGAATTGATAGGCTAACCTTCTCTCATAACAATGGTTCAGATTTTATAAGATTCATAATCTAAGAAATATACCTCAAGTGTCTCCATCGTATGTTTTTCATTGAAAAAATCATCCAAAACTCATATTCACATCTTCCTTGTTATATTCCCAAATAAAAAATGATAATAAATTCAACCAAAAAATATGGGAAAAATAAATAACAATATCTAAAAAGTTGACATGTACATAAAAAGGGATGAACCACCCACCAATGTCCCAACACCCTCTAGTAAAACTTCATCCTAAAAAACACAAAACTCATCCATATTAGATGAATCTCATCATGATTAAAATAAATAAATATTCATTCCTCCCTAAAATCATGTAGATTTCTATATGGGAATGTAAAAAAGGAATCAAGATGTAGTTACTATATTGATAAAATATATGAAAACAAAAGAGTCATAGGATCCAGATGAAATACTACCACCATAATATTAGGATCACTTTGAATATCATAACACACACTATGTCCAAAAGTGGAGTTATCATTTCACTTGGAATAAATATTAAAATAATTCACAAGGATAATGAACTAAGCATGAATGGGTGGGAATGTTACCCCACATCACTAGGAAATGTGGTCCCCAAACTGAAAATCTAAAATAAATCCTCGTCAAACCCAAATTAGTAGTGGAAATTTCCCAATACATGAATACTTTTTTAATAACCCTACCATTACACAAACACTTTCTATCAAATTTGTACGCCCTTAATCTCATATAAAAAACCCACAAGGACTATAACATGTTTAAAAAATTTTACATGTATGTAAGACTGAAGAATATAACTAAATAATATTTTATTTACTTACCATTCACTATTGTATCCCAAAAGGATGTTTTGGTTTTTGGGCTAACTTATTGGTTATCAATGTCCTATTGAAAACATATGTCAGTTGTTAAACCTATTCTGATCTACCCGGTCTAATAAATAAAACAATGACCACCTTAACATGATTTATCAATGTCCCAAAACTACTACTCACATGACAAACTAATAACCATGTATCTAGGATAAAAAATCATTGCTACTACTTTGACTAGACCCGGCCCAACAGTACCCCACTCTAAGTGGTAGTTGGTTGAGAGTTTCATCGCATTCCCACCTCCAATAGTCCATGGGATGGTGATAATAAATAAAATTAAATATCTAACATGATGGGATTCATTTACTATTAATACATGAAACAATAAAATATCAACATAAATAAGATGATGGACCACAACAACATGATATGCAAATATAATCGTATAAACTGTAAACTATACTAGAATTAGAGAGAAAGTTAAAGAACAACCCATGTGATAAAAGAAGGGTTAAATTTACATATAATGAATCTACTTTCGAATCCATTGAGAATCTAATCCATGCTATATAAACCTATGGATCACACTGTAATCATTATAGTCATTATTATCCCCCTAAACTATATGGATCCACTGAACATCACTATGAAACCCAAATACTCATTGAGAGAAATCTTTAAATGATCTAATCATGCTCCATGTCTATTTATACCATATCTAAATTGTTCATTTCTTTCACATAAATAATATTTATTTGAACAATTCCCATTAAATTATATGTATAATTATATGAATTAGGACACTGGGAAAGATAAATTAATTGGTCAACTCAAAACCTGGGTATGATTTAAAGTGACATAGACTGAAATGAAAAAATCATTGTTCCCTCTATGTATATGAGTTATAGAGATATAATGATATAAAAACCATCTCATATTTATATCCTAGAATTCAAATCAAATAATAATCCAATGGTTATCTAAATACTGATGAGTTTGCAAGGTCTGATTTTGATAATACAACAATGAGTCATGTCATAAAGGATTCCTTGGGTTCCTAAAAAGTAAAAAGTTCTTAAATAAAAATTGGCTACCTTTCCAATGACCACATCACTACCATAATCCATCAACCATATACTTTTCAACACTAATTCATGCATTCGAATCTGGTGGGAGTACCGCTACCTTTATATAATCCATATTGGGCTGCATATCATTCACCTAAATGTCTGCATTAAATAATATTAAAAACTATACATGATCTATATTGATAATACCATATTACAGAAATTGTAGTGGGGATATATACTCCATTATAGATTTCTGAGAATTCAAATTTCATAAATCATTTAGACACTTACATAGTCATCAAGAACACCATTGGTGGTTTTATATTTCTCTGAATGTCTACACAGCTATCATGTTCACCTTTAGATAGAGGATCTCACCGATATATAATTAACGGGTATACCTAACACTAAAATATATCAAGGTATAGGTTATCACACCTCATAAATTGAGGGATATTCAAATACTATATATATAGTGTATCATGATGATAGGGGATCATGGCCCATTGGGTATAGGGAAGGGATCACAAACATTACCATAATGTTATAATAGAGTATCTTTAGGTTTATAGGGGACATATTGACATTATAAACAATATGAAATCAACTTTTTTTCTTCTAATAATTGATAATGACTATGGATACCTCATACCACCTCAAAATATTTATTATATATTGAAATAAGAACCACCAACACATTTTCTATATAAAAATCATAAAATAATCAAATTTCAAAGACAGTTAAGATCCCCGATAAAGAGAAAGAATACAGTAATGCATAAAAAGTAGACGACCTACCCTTAAGGGAGTACGTAGTGTGTGGTCCCCAATCAATCCTATGGGCATATATAATCTCATTTCATGGTGTGAAAATCCATGAAACATGGTGTGAATGAGAGTATCACATTATGTGTATATTAGTGATGGGACATAACATTTATCATGAGTCTTCTAAGCCATGTTGTCCCTAGATATATGGTATGTTCTATATAACACATGGAATCTAAACCAAGATCACACCTTGGTCTTGAATTTCCACCATAGTCATAATGGGTATATAATATATGGAATGTAACCTGACTACACACCATTTGGATGGGAATGTATTTGGTAGCCCCACATTGAGTGTGCACCCTCACCAAAAAAATAAGATATTTTTAAATAGCTATAAACCAAGAAAAATAGCCAATGGGGTTACATGGTGTGTTTTATTCTAAATTACAAGCCCTATAGAGGGAATATTTTGATTAAAATGTATAATTGACCTCTAATATCATTTCCTATAACTAGAAAAAACATTTATAGAAACATCATGTATTATAATGACATTTGTGACCATCAAGTTTCCTTCCTAGAAGAAGATCAATAATTGATCATTTTACCCTTCAAATTCATGTCAATTACACTTACCAAAACACCATGGAATAACCTTTGGTCCATCATTAATCATGACTACACCGATTTTAGAAATATTTCATCAAATAAACATATCCTATCATTGATAATCAATCCATGGTAAAACCATCATCTAAATCCATTAAAAGTGTTGATTATTAATTAAAACAGGTAATAAGAAATAAAGAACATGGGTCGGTGTGGGGAAATACCTCTCAATATATCATATGAATCACAGTGTTGGTCATGTATTTAAAATATGTATTCTATAGGGTAAAACACAATATAAGTCAAAGATAAATTCAGAAATAATTACTGTGAAATTTCCTAGAAAATATTTTCATAATTAATTTAAAAATTCTATCACAATCATCATAAAAAGTTATTCAAAAATTCATAACAATCAATATAATGATTTTATATAACCATAATATGATCTCAATGTTAAATAAACTCAATGATCATGGGAAAAATCCCATGAAATTATCCCTCACATTACAAATAATCACCATCACATCTATTATTTTATCATATTATTGATCCATAAACTTCACTATATTTTAGAGATTATTTCAAGAAAAACTCATCGATACCACAATTTTTCATATATACCATCGACACTCTCCCTATAGTTAAATTATCGCTATTGGGTAACAAAATTTAATGGTTTTTATATGAGATATATGGATTTTTTTGGTTTTTTTATATCTTTTAACAGATTAATTAAATAATTAAATTATTTAATTACTCTTTTTATGGTATTGAACGCATATTATTCTTGAATTGAATAAATGTAACATCACTCCAATGATAAAACTATTGTTTCAGACATATAAAAAACTCATATTACCCATAAGAGGATCCATTTAAGAGATATAATAGTTTCACCAAAATATCATTCATAATACTTTTAAATAAGATTAATTTTATATTATATGTTTTATATATCCCTAAGAAAATTTCATTTCTACCCCTGCTAAAACCATGAGTGAACCACGTAATTTGGAAACAAAAAAATTCAATTTTTTAAGGTTATTTCCTAGGGTAAATATACCATTTAACCCTAGGAGAGACCCATTAATGAATGGATCTATTTGAAACTAAGAAAAATCCATTTCGATATAGATTATATAATTATTGAAAAATGACCATGAATGATAGTGTGACGTTGTAAGAATATTGTTAATGATTCTTTGATGAGTGATCAATATTATAACAATTTTGACCTAGTTTCATGAATAGAACTGGGCCAAGAAAGAACAAGTCCTCAGAAATATTATTGTGATTCCAGAGGTGGGAATTAACACTAGGTGTCTAACTAGATGCTAGTGGGATATAGTTTTTCTCAACGGGAATAGGAACCAACAAGGGATGTGGAATAACCAAAAACATCCATGTAACTAGTTGGTTCATTAGATATATTCCCTCAAATTATTACAAATCAATAATAGAAAACTTTTTAGTCCAAACACAATTACAATACAGAGTTAAATAGCTCTATGAAATTAGTATACATCTAAAACTGGTCCAAAAACATACACCAAGTTTATAAAATTTGTAAAAAAACACTAATCTACTATGTGAAATTAAGTAAAACAAAACACATCCTTAATGTCAAAATATAAGAGTTTTTTAAAATAGATTCTTTTTTAGAAGAAAATTTTATATCCATTGTGCATCTATTAAATACATCCACCAAATACACTAAAATAATCCATCCAACCATTGTACAATAGATGGATTAAACTCATATGTAATATAATATCACAAAATAAAAAAAATAGAAAAACAATATTTTGTACGTTTTGTTAAATACATACATCTTCATATCCACTGAGGTAACAATGTTGGGTGAGAGCATATACATACTCAGTAGGGGACCATCAGCATGTTTGAACTATAGAATGAATATTAAGTTTTGTGCAAGAACATGTTTACCCAATTATATACACATATGAAAACAAAATTTATTAATAATACATCAATCATATGAAGGAAATTTTATTAACGAAACATCATACAAATGTATATAAAAATATATACCATGTAACTCAATATTTTGGGAGGATCCATACCTATGATGCATTCATCCAGCCTAATCTCACAATCTGGAACCAAACACATACTGATTTCATGGTTAAATACACATCAATATATTATTATATCAATGTGAAATACACATCCCATCAACTAGGAATTTGTATCATGTAACATAGGGTTAGATTGTCTTCATTGACCTTCCCATCCAAGGATATGAGGAATATGTATAATAGAGTGATATTCAAAACACAGCCCATTTAACCATGTACATAAATTTCATGTGGAAATAATTTTTTAGAATGAAAATTATCTTTTTTATTTTAAAAATACTTTATGGAAAATTCATAACCCATTCAAGAAAAAATTAAAATGAATCAAATACCATATGACATTTCAGAACCATTAAAATCTAATTTAAGCCTAGTAGACACATTATCCCTAAATAATTTGTAATATGTATAGTTTAACTCTAAAAATATATCATACTTGAAAACATTTTGAAACAATAAGCCATCATGTCCCATGTCTGAATGTAATCCTCTATTTTTATCTTCTATTCATTGAATGATCATACCATAATATGAGCTTTCTTATTGATCTTCACTGTCTATTCCTGGTTGGTTTCCACAAGTAATGTTCTTTCATCTATATTACCACTATCCTATTTTGAGGCATTAATTAGGAGATATTCCTCCATCATTTCATCAATTGATTACATGACATGATCCCATGTCTTGATGTTATTTGGAACCTCCTTGCCTACCTCCTACTGTTAGTCGGTAGGTGTTCCCATAGTGAGATCAACTTGATCAGTGGTGTTCTAAATATAGGAGTTATGCACCAACACATAGGCTTCCTATAACATATTTTATTTTCATATCATGTCACCTTCCATTCCTTATCCTTCGGAGATATTGATGTTGTTAATCTTAGTTCCACACTGGGTCTTCACACTCACCATTTGATCATGCTCCTTATCATTGGATTCAAAGACCATCTCCATGGGCCTCATTTTCTTGGCAGCCCATGTCTCCATTGGAATGTGTAGGTAGGGATAGTCTTTACATCCATTAGATTTTTATTTTTTAATTAAAATAAAAATACTTGATTCATATTTTCTTTTCCACTCGTTCTTCCTTTCTTTGTTGTGAATCACTCTATTCTAACTTCTCTTTTCCCTATCTTCTGAAAAATGGCTTGAGATATCATAACATACCTCTGCCTGAGAGAAACAATTACCTTTATAAGAACCCTCTACCTTAATTAGTTCTAGTTGTACTAGGACAGAACCTTCCATATCCATGATTTCAAAATGATTTCCCAACATGATATTTGGTCTTATCTTATTCAAACCTAATTAATTATTTTCAATGTTTTCACATTTAGTGACCTGCAATTCATGATTCATGTACTCCATTTACATTTTTTCAATTATTTAACAGATCACTACATCATGGGAATATGTCAAACTAGGTCACACGATCCATATCCCCTTCATCCTCCCTTATTCTTAGCTCTATTTCCCGTTCTCACATCCCCTATTAAGGATGTTTACTTGGATGGAATGAATGAATATGAGGCAAAATACCATCAAAACCCATTACCAATACATCACCTGCACTTCTGGAACTATCAAATCTTGTTTCAACCCTCTATACATATCCATGACTTTTAGATCAATCTTTATCTAAAAAAACTATTTCTAGGTGGTAAACTCCATTACTTCTTATCATGTCCTTGATCAGTCAGTAACCTCCATTAAAGAAGAAGATTTCACCTCCAGGTAATCATTAGCATGAAACTCCTTCAGAATAATAGCAGGTCATAGAATCACAATCATTTCTACCAAGAACTAACCCCTCCTCTATCATCTTCTATATTCGGTTCAAGATCTGACACCTGCACACTACCATCTGATAGGGAAGAGGCTTGAACAGAGAAGAATAATCAACCCACTTCTCAAAACAAACTTGTATCTTGAATTAAAATTATTCTCCAACTGATATCCACACATAATAAACAAGAAATAATGATACATGTACATAGATTCATATTCTTGGATAAATTATGTGATAAATAGTTATATTTCTTCGATCATAAAATAAATTTCAACCTAGTAGATTCCCAAGAATATGAATGATTGTATGATTCTGAAATAGACGGGGATGTTTTGGGAAGCATACATAAATTTCCATTATAGATTAGTCTCAGTTTATATGAAAATCATAGGACCGCCTAAATAATAAGAATTAGAATCAATTTCAGATATGGGGAGCACTGGACCAAGCCAATATAAGATCATCCTCCAAAAGAAATAGAATAATAATATGTCTATTACCAAGGTTAAAAATGATATCTTGTTCCTATAAACCACAAGATGTAAATATTATCCTATAAAACAATTCAACAAATATAAAATTTTGTTTAAATCTAGAAACCTATATCAGACATAGAAGAGATGAGACATTAGTGAACTCTGATGTTAAGATCAAAAGATGCGAATGTTTTTCGAACTAATCCGAAATATTGGGTCAAAGAGAAATATGATTAAATAGAGGAAGAAAATATATGTTGGAAACAGGTTCTAAATAATGTGGTTAGACCCCCCCCCCCACTAAGAATTATAGAGTTTACCACCTCCCACGGAGGATGGACCAACACAACAAACATTGTCTTCTAGGGAATTGCGGGGGAGAAGCAACCTAAGAGAGAACCTCATTTCAATCCACAATTTGACTTACATTAACAGTTTATATACATTATTAATAGATGTATACATAAACATTTAATAATCCTCTCAATATAAAATTAGTAATCAATATCATTACATTAAAGTTAGATATGATTCATTACATTAAAATTTAGAACAAAAAAACATGGAATGATTTCAAATTTCCTACATACAAATAATCTCCAAAATATTAATCATAAACTACGTCAAGATTTATGTTCAATGTTTTTTCACCTCCTTTCCATAAAATTAATTCAGTATCATGATGAAGTCACAAGAATACAGAAGGGGTAAATAAGTATTGTTTCTGCTATGGAATCGGTAATAACAAATTCCTATTCTAAATGGCAGAAATATATTGTAGAACATGGTATAATAATTTAGTTATATTTTTATTTGAAAGTAAAGTTATTTGTAATAAATTATTTAAATATTGTAAATCCCTTTTTAAAATAGTTGTTCATTTTTAAGAGAGGTCTTAGTTATGAAATAATGTTTTAATGTATAAACATTAATACTTAATGTGGAACATTCATTATAGAAAATAATTTGTAATAGGTAAAAACCATACTAATAAACTTGATTTAGTCAATGGGATTACACATAGTAATAATAAAAATAGTACTTTATTTAGGATAGATATGAATATAGACTCTTAAAATTAAGAAGTTATTTTGTAAAGACATATGACATGGGGTGGAGTTTGGATAAACCCATTAAAATATAATTAATTTAATGAAATTATTCATTTAACAATTAATATGATCATTAGGTTTTTTTGTGAATTCATGAATGTATAAGAGTTGGTTGCTTCCTTCAGGCCAACGTGACCAACTATCACTTAATTTCTGATGAAACTATTTAATATGGTTATGTATGGATTTTTTGCCTAAAAATAATTGCACATAAAATAAAATAAATAATCCAAGGAATTCCTAGGAAAACTTATAGTTTTCCTAAAGAGAATATTGTTGAGATACTTAATAATAATTGAAAAGGACCCCACATATTCACAATTAGGATTCATTGAATAAAAATAATGGTAAATCTCAATTAATTAATTTAAATTGTAATAATACTTATAATATACTATTAAAAAGAATAATTTATAATAAATTGTGAAAATACTATAAAGAAAAAATAATTTATATTAATAAATAAATTTTTTGAAAAAATAAATTCAACAACCCTAGAAAACATCATAAATGAATTAAATTATAGTAGTAAATTTAAAATAATATGACATGCATAGTTAGAACTATATCAAACCCTTTTCTTATAGAAACAGTATAATATGAATTTAGTGAATGTATTGATATCCAATTTATAGATTCTCTTGTAATTTAAACAATATTTTTTTACTAAAATAGCTAAATATATTGAAAATATAAATTTATATTTCCAAAATATTATTAAGGATTTATTAATATTATGGGATAATTTATTGAAATAAATTTCCTAAAGATAGCCAACATGATCACCAAAGGGGTAAGAACCCCTAAATTATCCACAAGAATGATTTATAAACCCAACTACACTAAATTAAATCTCCAAGGGAAATTGAATAATCACTGTTAAACATTGATAAACATTCCATGAACAAGAAACACAAACATAAAATTCACTATAATTATGGGATTATAAATTGTGAAAAAAAAAACAAAGAATATGACCTCTAAAATTAATAAAATATCATTAAATATTTATCCCACAATTATAAAAATAGTAATTTTCCTGTAATTATATCCTTAAATAATAATAAACACCTTGAATACACACATCCTAGTAACTTACTCATAAAATAGTGACTAACTAAAGGAAATACTTCCATAAGGGATACCTAATCAAATGACAAAAAAAACATAACAATGAGTGATTTCACCATGAATTAGTGAAATAATAGTTACAAACCCAACCAATTTGAGAAGAAATAATGGGGAGAGAAAAAGATAGATGTGTAACTAGATAATCGAATAGATTTACATCATATTTTAATTAATGGAAAATTTTGATTCCAAAATAATCCATCGTCTTTCATAAATAGTAAGAAGATGGAAATGGATAACCATGCAGAGCCTCAATAATGGTTGAGAAAAATAAACTATATAGACCGCAAAAGACCGAAATTAAAATATAGTAAAATAAAAAATATTTCTATATTTTATTAACAAATTTATATGGGATTCCGTAGTACCCAATGTGTCCTCTAATCTCCAACAACCACTTACAAGATTAATGGAAACACAATGATCCCTCTGAGAAAATGGTTTCATATACTCTAAAATAATACCTATGTTAAATCTTTTTAACATAACAAAAAACATAAATCACATAGAATAGATTAATTCATTCCCAACAATAGAAATGATTTCATCCTTAAATAGAAATGTCCTTTAATGAATACTGATATAAAAAATGACCCCTTAAATGAAATAAAATGTAAAGACCTGGATTTTTCCATGTAATATTTTTTAATTATATGGGAATTTTATGAGTCCGCGAAAACTAACGATGCATGATTCAAAGACCCAGAGTTCTTGGAATAAATTTCTGAACTTTTTTCCTGGTATGTTTATAAAATGTGTGAGTGGGTTTTTGTAACATTTGAATTGGTGCTCGAAATTTAAATCTGAGGACACCGTTGAACTCACAGCACCAGTATTCGCTTAAGGATACCTTCACCTCGACAGCAGTAGGTCGAGGGTGAAAGTCAGTTTTCACACTTTTTTTGGGTGTGTTAATTGAATGAATAATAAAATAAAACATCTTTATTTTATTTTTCATGTTGAAACCTCCATTTGAGTTTTGGAGGTGGGGACCACATGAGTTTGAAACCTCCTTTTTTAATTTTAGGGGTGGGGACCACCCAAAATCTTCTTTAATGTGGGGAAATTCCTTGGAATCCTCCCATTCATTTGTACCAAAGTGAATTCAATTTAAGGTTCCATTAAATTGTTCCAACGTAATTCAATTTAATGTGTCATTTAATTGTTCCAACTTTAATGTGCCAACATAAAAAAATTAATTGTTCCAATCTTAATTAATTTGATAAACCTATTTTAATATATATTGGCTCCTCATTTCCTAGTTGGAAATCATTGGAAATGGAGAGTTGGGAGAACCTTGGAGAACTGGGAAGAAATTTCTCCAATGAGGAACCACACCCCAAAGAAGAATGAGGAACCGACCCTGATCCTGGAGCGGAAGTGTCTTGAGGAAGCGACGAATGTCGAAATTCTTCATCGGCTACGTATTTCTTCCTCGCTCCACAAAAAATGAACAATTAAGGCAAGAGTTTAAATATGTGTGATAATTTTTTCCCACATTCTTCTCTTCTAAATGAATAATGCTGATCAACTCACTAACTAGTTAATATGTGGAGGATTTCTTCTTGTGAGATTGGGAATAAATATTTGCAGGTTGATGTAGGGTTTTTACACATTGAATTTACTCTATTTAATCATCATGTCCTAAATTCATGATGAAGATTTCCAAACAAAAATGGCCATCGTCTCCCACATCAACCTTTCTTCTCTTCCTTTTATTTCTTCGTGTGTTCTTCATGCGTTATTCAACCCCCCTAATTTTTATTGGCACTGTAAATACATCTGTTTGTTGAGCACGATATATGGACATGAATCCCTCGACACAAGGATCGCGAATATGCAATCGTATAATTTTTTGGGCTTGGAACGAAGAAACAGTGTCTCGAGGAAGAAGGCAACGGTGGGAACCCATTAGGCCATGAGTATGGAAGGGTGGCACGTGGCTAAACCATCGGTTGAAGAGGAGGCTACAACCCATCGGCCGCGGTGGGGCAGTAGGGAAGTCAGCAACCGGTCGGCCACATGGTGGAGAGGCATCGCGCGTCCACGCCACCAGTGGAGTAGGAGGCTGCAGTTGCATGACCGCGCCGGAGACGGACAGTGGCCGGCACCCAGTCGGTTGCAGGTGGACTGCAGCATCATCGTGCTGCTGGAAGTAAGATCAGTCGGCCAATCAATCCGGGTGAGGTGCATCGTGTGGGACCGCCGAGGGGTCCATCATTCCAGCCAAGCCACACTGCGAGGTCGCACGGTGGGCCGCACTGTGTGCCACACCGCATGGTGCCCCACGGGCCGTACCGCGGGCCACACCACATGTCGCACCCCCCCTGTGTCGCACTGTGGGCCGCACTGCACGACCGCATCGCGCGGCCGCACCAAAGGCCGTGCTAACTGGTCGTGCCCTTCACGGGCTGGGTTGGACCACAGCCCAGCGTGTTAGGCCCATTGAGGCCCATGAAATTTAGTCCATACCCAGATCGGTCTGGGTCGGTTCGACTAGGTCGGACCTGACTCAGGCCCATCGGGGTCCAGTATTACCTGTTTTACCATAACATGAGAACCGGGGGTCCATTTTGTGAACACTCTACAACGATGGAATCCTTGTATCGAGACGGTCATTTTGATATAATCCACTTCAGTTTTGGATAAGGTTGGAGTACATCCTGGTTGGATCGGACCCCGAATCCAACCAGGCCCTTAGAGCGTAAACGCTAATAACATACAGACTGTGCGTCTGATTGACATGCCGTCTATTGAGTTGGGTCCCTTTTCATATGATGGACCTTTGGGTTAATTTTTCATGCATCTTTGGGGTAGTTGAGGTATTACCTATGGATTGGGCAGTGGTTCTCCCAAGCACGAAACGTATGGAACCTTGTGACTGGCTGAGACTTGACGACTGATGACTATTTTGACTCGGAGTGACTCGATTGGCCTAGTGGGGAGCACCTTTGTGTGACGTGGTAGACCCATAGTGGGGATCACCTTTATCTAACATGGCAGACCCATGGTACTCAATAGGAGGAGTACCTCTGCAGGCCACGAGGAGGAGTGACTTTGTGTGATAAGGAAGACCCATGGGCGGTAGTGCCTCTGTGTGACGTGACAGACCCACGATACTTGATAGGAGGTGTTCCTCAGAAGTCCAAGGTTAGTGGGAAGCCCCTCTGTGTGACACGGTATTCCCACAGTAATCAATATAATAGGATTTCTCCAGTGTCTGAGGTGGTTGGAATGTTACTTGTTACTATCTTTAGAGAATCATCTGGTTGGATATCAGATTCCCTAGCGATCATATGTGGGTTAGCTTTATAATTATGTTTCACACAGTTTTATACATGGTATGAGTCGAGTCATTATCTTTTTGATATAATTTCTTTTGTGAAAAAATTGGGATTTCGTATTTTGAGTTGGTCCTCGTGTTTTCTCATGATTGAGATGAGTTTACTCGACAACTTAAGTATATGTATGGGCATATCACTAAGTAGGGTTTTTAGTTGTTTTCATGTTTGGAGGTTTTTCCTATGTAGTTTTTGTGAGAACTTCGAGTGTCTCAAGGTCCCAATTGAGTATCTTTATACTCATCCCTGCACGGGCTACGCCTGCACATTATTGTGTTTGGTGCAGATGACGGACAGTGCTGACTGAGGATAAGGGTACTAGGACTGGAGAGAGATCAGAGGTGGACCATAGACGAGGCATACCACAGAGGGGACCATTCAAGAGTTGTACCTGCCCATTAGGTATGATTCCTTGGTAGGTTTTCATAGGATTTGTGCTCATTTTTACTTGTACTTTCTAGTTTTTCTTGTACTTTACAATTGGGATTGTATTCTGACCCCTTTTACTTTCTGAACACACCCCGTTAACTACATAGTTTTACTTTGTACTTGTATAATGATTTGTGATTAGTTGTGTGAGTTATAGGTTATAAATAAAATTCCTTCCCATTTTTAGGGAATATTCTTTTTGGTTCTAGTCGCCAGCCCCTGGCCTATGGAAGGCGATCTTGGGGTAGTCACAGCACGGGGCCCGAGGGACGAGTCGTGACATATTGGTTTCATAGATGATTGGTTCTACTGATGAACTAGAACTATGATCTTCCCTAAGTGGTAATCGAATTATGTATAATGGGTGTGGTTTTCAATTCAGGGAGTCCAGTTTTGGTACAGCGACCGACGTATCCATACACTAGGACACTGAATTCTGATTTCTGACTCAGTGCATGGAAACACTTATTGCGTGTGTTTTTGAAAAGTTTGTGATCTATTTGAGTCAGCTCACCATGTATAACCTTAATGACCATAGAGAACCTGTTTTTTTAGGATGTATCCATGTAGAAAGCCATCCAAGATTCTAGTTAGAGTATGTGATAACTCCCCACTGAGCGACGGGGCATCAGTGAAGGGACCCCTTACAGTAGTTTTACATCCTGGTGGTGTACCAACAGAACCACTACCCATTGGGCAGCCGACGCCATGAACCCTAGCAGCAGAGGGTGCATGCTTCTTGAGTGCATTGCACGAGTTCCAGTGCCAGAGGCCACCACGGTTCCGGTGAGAGACAGATCCACTGGTGGTTGAGGATTGGTTGGAGGTTTTGGTTGGATTCATTTGAAAGGTATGGAAATCAGCTGATCTCATGGTGATCCCTTCTGCCAGCCTTCTTCAGGCAGTAGTGGTTAGATGGTGGATCTTGATGCTTCAGGTTCACGATGAGGTCACTCTCATTGGGGTAGTCATCGAGAGCCTTTTCAGGGTAGAGTTCATCCTATTGAGCCTACGCTCAATGCGTATATAGAAGCTTCTCCACTTACAGTAGGGTGGCATGACTATGGCTCAGTATTCTGCGAGGTTCATCGACCTCTCATGATACTCCACTGACATGGTGTGAGACCCTTTATTCACGGCTAGAACCTTTGATCAGGGGCTCATAAGGGATATTAGAGCTTTGATGGTTTCTCTCATCATCCAGACGCAAGCGGGGTTGTTATAACAGGAACTTTTGTTGGAGAGTTTCCTTGCTAAGCAGTCTCCATCACCGAGACCCAGCACCGAATGACACATAGCAGATTCATCGGTATCTGGCAGCAAACAGATGATTTAGAGGTACAAGAGGACCATACCTACATGCGGACGACTGCGGGATACAATGTCGGTGGTGTGAGGCTCTTGAGGTAGAGCATGACAGGCGAGAGACACTCATTGTTACACATGCGGCAGGCAGGGTCACATGGCATGCGACTGTCGAACCCACTGTATCGATGACCAACATACGGTCGATGGACCACTAAGGCAGAGACATAGGTTTGATCGAGGAGGTCCGAAGGCTGGAGGCAAAAGTGTTAGAGGAGCAGGTCGTGCAGTACGCAGCGGGTGACATTTCGAGGTTTTACCACCACCACCATCAGGTGGTCTACCCAGACAACAGGGAGCAGGAGGACAGGGACGTGCTTAGCTCTAGGCAGCTGAGTCCTATGACCGAGGTGCTCTAGAGATGATTAAAGATACGATTTATGTCTACCCTACCTTAGCTGTAGTACTTATAGACACAGGTGTCAGTGACTGAGTTATTGCCATGACCCTCGTTCGGAGCTCGGAGATTCCGACGGATCTGTTGGATCAATCCTTATGTCTAAAGACTCTTATGAGAGTATATTCGATGATTATACACTGGTTCTGGTAGTGTGAGCTTACTCTAGGATATGAGAATTTCGGCTGGGATCTCCTAGTAGTGGTGTAGGGGCATTACAATGCCATCTATGGTATGGAATGGTTATCCACATCCCATGTTCAGATTGACTATATTAGGTGCAAATTGTGGTGTGTCTACATGGATGGGACCATGTTTTCCTTCACCGGAGAGAAGGGAACCTTTTCAGCATAGGATGGACTTACTCGGAGGAGGGTGCAACCGATCACACATTATTTGGCTATCCTTACCCTTAGAGCAGTTGATATTGAGAGTCTGAGCTATCATGTAGTGGTCGACCAGTACATTGATGTTCTCCCTGAGGATGTTCTAGGTCTCCCTCCTTGCAAAGGGGTGGACATTACATCGACTTGTACCCCAGGACGACACCGATATCTACCCCAGCATATCAGATGGCTCCCACGGATCTTCGAAAACTACAAGTACAGATAGAGGACTTGCAGAGCAAGGGGTTCATTAGGCCCAGTTTTCCCCTTATTTAGCCCTGATTTTGGTCACTATGAAGGAGTATGGGATATTGAGACTCTATGTGTTCTATTGGCGCCTAAACTAGGTGACCATGAAGAACAAGTACCCAATTCCAAGGATTGTTTATCTCTTTGATCAGATGAAGGGACCATGATGGTTTTCAAAGATAGACCTCAGATCAGGCCTTCACCAGCTCAAGGTACGAGATGGTGATGTTCATAAGATGGCCTTCAGATGTCGTTATGGCCATTATTATTTCTTGATTATTCCATTTGGTGTGACCAATTACCTATCATTGTTCATGGGACTCATGAATAGGATCTTACAACCATTCCTCGATCACTTTGTGATAGTCTTCATCGATGACATCCTGATATACTCAGCGATGAAGGAGGGTCATGACTATCATTTGTAGATAGGTCTATACACAATCCGAGAGCACTATCTTTATGCTAAGCTCTCGAAGTGCTAGTTTTGGATACGAGAGGTCCACATTCTGGGACAAGTTATCACGTAGGATGGAGTTTCAGTGGATCTAGTGAATATTGAGACTATACTATCTTGAGAGCCACCCAGGAGTGTGAAGGGGGTGCAGATTTTTTTGGGTTTGGCCGTTTACTACTAGAGGTTTGTGCCTGACTTTTCTAGAGTTTCTCCAGCCTTATCTGTGTTGACAAAGAAGGGGAAACCCTTCATGTGGTAAGAGATATGCCAGTATAGTTTCCAGGAGCTGAGGCAGAGACTGAAGAGTGCCCCCATCTTGAGGCTACCAAAGGAAGGCGTTGGGTACGTAGTCTACTGCGATGCATCAGGGACCAGGATTGGATGTGTTCTAATGTTGGAGCGAGCATTGATCGTGTATGGTTCTCGATATCTGAGATAGCATGAGTAGAACTACACTACCCATGACTAGGAATTGGCAGTAGTAGTCTTCGCCTTGAACATGTGGTGACATTTCTTTATGGGCGAACATTTTACAGTCTACACTAATTAAAAGAGTCTTAGGTAGATCTTATCTCAAAAGGACATGAATTTGAGACAGTGGTGTTAGCTTCAGATCCTTCAGGACTATGACTTAGAGAAAGTATATACTCCTAGGAAATGGAATGTAGTAGCATATGCACTCATCAGGAGATCTGGTATACAATTTCTGAGTGAGGCGATGAAGAAGTTGGCCACTTTGCGGATATCCTATGTGGATCGAGATGGAGTATCTTATCTTTAGTCTCGGACAGTCAGTCCCCCACTCGTTCAGAGAGTCCGGGAGGCGTATCTTGGGGATGCAAACTATACGGCTCGGCATGATCAGATATTCATAAGATAGGCACCTGATGGATTTTATGAAGGTAGGGAGAATTTCATCCTCTTTAGAGGGTGTACAATGGTACTAGTGGAACATAGGGAGGAAGTGTTGAGGGAGATCCATACGTCCCCTCTATAGGTACATCCAAGAGTGGCGAAGATGTACCAGGACCTCTGGCGTCAGTACTGGTGGCCGGTAATGATGAAGGCAATGGCAGAGTTTGTATCTCAGTTCCTCACTTGTCAGCAAGTGAAGGTAGAACATCGGGTTATATCAGGCTTAGTTCAGCCATTACAGGTGCTATAGTGGAAGTGGTATGGAATTTCCACGGACTTTGTGACGGGACTTCCATGCATGTCCAGGAGTCTTGATTCTATCTGCGTGATTGTTGACTGACTCACCATGTTGGACCACTTTCTACCTATCAGAAAATAGGGATCAGTAGAGATCTTGGTCCTCCTCTATGTGCAAAAGATTGAATAGATTCAGGGAGTTCCATCTACGATTTTCCCCAATAACGATTTACGTTTTACTTCCCAGATATGGAAGGGGTTGTAGGAGGTGTTCGGGACACAACTTCGGTTGAGCACCGGCTTCCACCCTTAGACGGATGGTCAGATGGAGCGGACCATAGAGACCCTCGAGGACAAACTAAGTTATTAGGTCCGTGATTTTGGCCACAGATGGTAAGATCACATACCTTTTTTGGAGTTCACATACAACAATAGCTATCACTCCACTATCAGTATGGAACCATTTGAGGTGTTGTAAGGACGACCATGAAGAACACCATTGTGCTGGACTGACCCAGGGGAGACATCACTTGTGGGAATAGAGATGGTACGGGCTACCATGGAGAAGGTGTATATCATCCATGAGCAGATGAAGACTACAAATAGAAGGCATAAATCCTATTATGACAAGAGACGGAGACCTCTAGAGTTCGAGGATGGCGACCATGTCTTTTTACGGGTCTTACCTCAATGAGGTTTGTATAAATTTAACTTAGGCATCAAGTTATCAATCAGGTTCATCGGACCCTTTCAGGTCCTCGACAGGGTTATCATGGTGGCTTACACCTTAACCCTTCCACCTCAGTTTCACTGGGTGCATGATGTTTTCCATGTATCTCAGTTGAGGAGATATGTGCACTGCCCTTCACACATCATTGACTAGGGTGAGCTGGACATCGACGACGGGGCGATGTTTACAGAGGTTCCATTAGATATTAAGGATTGACATAATCAGGACCATCATGGGAGGTCGATACCTCTGGTGCGCATTCATTGGCAGCACCGGAAACTTCATAAGATCACTTGTTAGTGGAAGTCTCATATACTTGCTCAGTACCCCCACTATTTTCCCTATTTTATGTTGTGGCTTTTGGGGATGCAAATCCCTGAGGTGGGGAGAATTTAAAGACCTAAATTTTTTCATGTAATTTTTTTAATTGTATATGAATATTACAAGTTTGTGAAAATTGACGATGCTTGATTATGAGGCTCGGAGTGCCCCTAATGAATTTATAAACTTTTTTTCAGGTACGTTGAAAAATGTGCGAGTAGTTTTTTGTAACTTTTGAACTGGTGCTCGGAATTGAAATCTAAGGACACCGTTGAACTCGCAGTGGTAGTATTTTCTTAAGGAGACATTTACCTCAACCGCAGTAGGTCGAGAGTGATTTTTTTTTTCCGGATTATTGTGGGTGTGTTAAAAGAATGAAAAAAACATATTTGTTTTATTTTTCTTGTGGAAGCTTCCATTTGAGTTATAGAGGTGGGTACCACCGGAGATTGAAACATCCTTTTTGAATTTTAGAGTTGGGGACCACCCTAACCCTTCTTTAATGTAGGGAAATTCCATTGAATCCTCCCACTCATTTGTGCCAACGTGAATTCAATTTATTGTGCCATTCAATTGTACCAACATAATCCAATTTAATGTTCCATTTAATTATTCCAACATAAACCAATTAATTATGAAAACCTTAATTTATTTGATAAACCTATTTTAATATATCATGTATCCTCATTTCCTGGTTGGAAATTGTTGGAAAATGAGAGTTGGTAGAACCTTGGAGAACCAGGAAGAACATTCTGCAATGAAGAACCACCCCAATGAAGAACGAAGAACTGACTTCGAGCCTGGATCAGAAGCATCTTGCAGAAGTGATGAATGCCGACGTTCTTCATCGACTGCGACTTTATTCTTTATGCGACCTCCAATGAACAATTCAGGTAGGGCTTTAAATCCGTGTGATTATTGTTTCCCACTTTCTTCTCTTATAAATGAAGAACGTGGATCAACTCAATTACTAGATTATCCATGGATGATTTCTTCTTATGATATTGGGAATAAATATTTTCAGGTTGATGTATGGGGTTTTTTTTACACGTTGAATTTATTCTATTGAATCTTCATGTCCTAAATTTACAATGATGATGGCCAAATGAACATGGCCATCATCTCTCACATTAACCTTGCTTATCTTCCTTTTATTTATTTGTGTGTTCTTCATCCCCCCTAATTTTTATTGGCACTAGAAATACAGAGTTTTACTAAGCGCAATATATAGACATGAAGAATTCGACACAAGGATCGCGAATATACGATCGTATAATTTTTTGGGATTGAAACGAAGTCGCAGTGGCTCGTGGAAGAAGGCGATGGCTGGCACCCGTCTTGCCGCGAGAAAGTCGGCGCGTGTCCGCACTGCCGGTTGAAGAGGTGGTTGAGGCCAGTCGGCCATAATGGAGTAGAATGGCGGCCGGCAACCGTCCAGACGTGTGGCGGAGCGGAGGCATGTGTCTGTGCCGCCGGTGGAGTAGGAGGCCGCTGCCGCTTGGCCACGGTGGAGGCAGACGGTGGCCAGCACCCGGCTGGCCGCATGTGGACATCGGCGTCATCGTGCTGTTGAAAGAAGATCAGTTGGCCGAAGGTGGAAAACAGCGTCGTCGCGCTACTAGAAGGTAGACCGGTCAGCCATTCCGGGCGGCTGAGGTGCACCATGAGAGACTGCCAAGCGATCATGCGTGCTAGACAGGCCGCACCATAAGGTCGCACCGCGAGACACCCAGCGGGCCACGCTAATGGGTCGTGCCCTTCGCGGCCCGGGCCGGGCCGCCCCCTACGGGGGTTGGGCGGGACCATGGCCTAGCGGGCCAGGCCCGCCGACACCCAGGCCATCCGGGCCAGACCCGGATCGGGCTGGGTTGGTGAAACCGAGTCGGACTGAACCCGGGCCCAACTCGGCCTATTATTACCTTTTTGGCCATAAATTGCAAACTGGATGTCTGTTTGATGAACCGTCCGTGGTACCTAAATCTGTTGATCAATGAATTCCTTTTTATATACTCCACATAAGTTTTGGATAAGGTTGGAGTACATCTAGGTTGGATCGGACCCCGAATCCAACCAGGGCCTCGGAGCGGAAACGCTAATAACTTACAGACCAGGCGTCTGATTGATGTGTCGTCTATTGCTTTGGGTCCCTTTTGACATTATGGAACATTAGGTCACTTTTTTGTTGAACTTAGTGGTGGTTAAGGTATGACTTATGGCTTAGGGAGTGGTTCTCCCAAGCACAATACGTATGGAACCCTGCGACTAGCTGAGACTTGATGACTGCTTACCGTTTTGACTTAGAGTGACTCGATTGACCCATTGGGGAGAATCTTTGTGTGATGAAGAAGAATCTTGGTGGTGAGCGCCTTTGTGTGACGTGGGAGACACATAGTACATGAATGGGAGAGTACCTCCACATGCCATGAGGGGGAGTGCCTCTATGTGAAGCCGCAGACCTACGGTGGGGAGCGTCTTTATGTGATGACGTAGACCCAACCAATTCTGTTTTTAATACTAAATAGATTTTTTAATGAAAATCAATACAAAAAATTCCAATGAAGTACAAAAAATATAATAAAAATATATAAAACCAATTTAAAAACCCATATAACAAAAAACATCAATATATAGGGGTTTACTAGGTTTACAAAAAATAATTAAAACATTACTAAATAAACTATCCCCATTCTAATGAGACACCCATTATATGGACTATCAAGCACCAACCTATGTCTGGCCAACTATTAAATTATATTAAATTGAAACATTAACATGTCTAATTGGTTTTTACCAAAAAAACTTATTTACAATCTTACAATGAAAACCAATTTTTAAAAAACTAAATTTTCTTTAAAAACTTATCATTTAATAAATCAACTTAAAAATGTTCGATGTTTATTTTATAATTAAAAACTATCAGGTTTTCAAATATTTAAATTTCCCAGAAACCCACATTTTTATATTTTACATGATCACCTTACAAAATAAATTACTATTGAATTTTACCAAATATATGACCACTAGATTCTAAAAATATCTTATTTTTAACTTTAATATAAGATTATAAAATAGTTTACCTATAATTAAAAATATCTACAAGTTCAATATTGTGTTGTCGAAACATTTCACATTACATGATGTACCCCCAATCCTCTAGTAATCAAGATAGGTTGGTTAACATTCTAAATTTGTACAAAATATATTAGACTGTATCCCTCATGATCGAATAGTTTAATTGTATTGGGATACCAAATATAGACAATATTCATACATTATATAGGAAAACCCGAAATAAAAATTAAACACTTAAGTGAACATTACTATTTCTGATATAATATCATTGAAATCACTCAAATTTTACTTCGTGGTACCCTGGGTAATGGAAAGCATAAAAAGGATGAGCTCAAATGATTTTTAAGTGAAAATATAGCTAAAAATATTTAATAAGAGTAATAAAATTTGAAGAATACGCTAGCCGTAATAATAATTAAAATATTTTATACAAATAATATAATGAAAAGGGAATATATTCATGGATGACATAACAACATAAAAAATTACATATATAAAAATAACTGGTTTCCTAATGATATAATGAAAAATTATTAATTTCATAATTAAAATAGGAATGCCTTGTGCCACGAGATCATATATTAATGTATATAATAAATATGAAAGATACAAAGAAGAGTTTGTCTCATGAAAATTGATGATATGTCAAGAGGAAATAATTAGCCTCACCCATCACATTTAATGTCACATTTATTTATCATATGTTATGAATTAATAAAAATACCGAACATAATCCACATAAATAAATATAATTGAAAAACTACCATATAATATAAAAATATTTTACCCAGTCAATGTATAGAATATCATAATCAAAATCCATCAAAATAGATATGTTTAATAGTATCATTACAGTATATCTTATGTGATGTATATGATTCTTTAAATAATTTTAACATTGAAAAAAAACATTAACAAATATATTATAACATAATCGTATAAATATGAATAATTATCATTTTATTTTCAAAAATATTTTGTAAACAAAAAACTCCATGAATAATGGGGCTAGGATTTTAGTTTTAAAACTACAGGAACATATAGAGTAATATTGATAATGAATGTTGGTTGTGATAGGTAGAAAAGGTGGTGATGTGGAAAACGTTATAAAACATAGTTTAAAACTTTTAAACAAGTAATAAATGTTTCATAAAAAAATTAAAATATTCTTTTTAATTATTTGTAAATATATTATAAGGTTGTATATAAATATTTTTATTAATTATTTTGAGGTAAATAATATCTTTAATGAAAAAAAATTTAACATGGGAGAAAAATATTAGTGACCTAAGTGGATAAATAAACTCATTTTTTTATAAAAATGGTCATTCAAACTTTTTAATACCAATGAGTGGAAAATTAATGGATAACACAAGGATATTAGAAATAGCCCTATGAGATTAATATCGATGGGGTTTATGAGAGATATAGTTTAATGATATGATGTTTGGGTCCATTAAAATATATATGATGTTTTATATCTACTGTAACATGCCACAACCAATGTAAACTGAGAAAAATATATTAATAAGAAATTAATAATAAGGGTATAATACATTCTAAAATGGTATACCATTAATTTTAATTTTATTTTGACGGTAAATAATTAATATTTGTAAATATAGAAAACAAATATCATTAAAATGTCAATTTTTAATAATATATATAATATTTTAAGAAAATTATATTTTTCAATTTTATAATTTTAATTTGATAAATAAATATTCATTTATGATTTCATAAAAACAAAATTAACTTATTATTATTTTTTGAGATTTTTCTAAAGTAATCGATTTTCTAATGACAAGTGATAATTATGATTATTTTCTTCACTCTTACAAAATTTATTTTTTATATAAATATATTGAAATTTTTTGAAACATTTTTACTGTAAAATTTGATTTTATAGAGTTTAATAATTTATTTTAAAATATTATTGTGTTTTTATAAACCAATTCTTCCAATTTGGAAATTTTCTATAGCATTTTAATGAGAAATGTTTTTCCAATTTTTTTATAATAAATTAAAAACTAATTAAATATTGTTTTTAAAATATTTTATTTTCTAATATATAACCTTCGAATGATAATAAATACATAAAATTCATTGGAATTAATGGAATTTATAGTTCTATAAAAATAATAAATATTTTTTATTCAAAATAATGTTTTTCCAAATATGTTTTTTACACGTTACTTGCACTGACATTAATATTAATTTACATTAACATATAATTTCATTTAGATAAAAATATTATTAAATTGAATAAAATAATTTCCATGTTATTGAGTATAGAAAATTTACTTTTTTGATGAATAATATAGATTATTAGGATTAATGTTAATCGATACGATATTGTTGAAACAATTATTTAAAAATTATTATTTTATTAATATAAATTAATTTATGTTAGATAATTTAATTCAAAAACCTAAAATAATGGGTCTATTATGATTTATTAAAAAATATATATATCAACAATAATTTTTCTATTAATAAATACCGAATAAGATCAAGTATCCATAATGGTCAAAATGTCATTATTTTACTAAAACTATTTTTATACACATTATATATTTTAATTTTAAAGTTAAATTTATAGTTTTTATGAATAAAATTTAACAAAATAAAGGTTAAATTTAATTATATCACTCCAATATTTGATTACATGGGTTATGTTATACTTTTAAGAAATTAGAAAATAATATATTTGAAATCTTGTTACTAAGTTTAAAAGTAATAAAGTATGATTTAAAAAGATAATTGTAAAAACACTATAACATGTATAATACCTTTGTGGAATTAGATTTTATTCCATTAAAACCCCAAATACATCCAAATTAGATTATTTATAAACTGTTGGGCCACTGTTCTTGGAATAGTGTCATGGAATTAGTAAATTATAAATATTGTTTCCAAAATTATTATTTTACAATCTTATAAAAGGGGATCACTTACACTAGTTAAAACACAAAAAAACCATTTTAATTCATTTTTTAAACTCATATACATAATCTCTATATAATAGTATACCATAAAAAATCCACATGGCTCTTATTATTAACCTATGCCCATAAATTTTAGGGGGACTTCCATGTGAAACATCAAGTCTTGAATGTAAGTGTTATCTTCAAGTAAGATATTATTATAAATATTAATCTTCCAAGTATCATATCACCAAAAACGAGTATTAATTAAGTGTAATTATTATAATTATATTTTTTATATGAGTTTTAGAACCATAATTTATTCATTTGTTTTCAAATAGAAAAACGTAAAAATATAATTTGTGTGTTGCATGGACTACGTACTCCACGAAGCGGCATAATTTTTTTTCATTATAATAATTCATGGATGGTACTAATAGTGGTAATTATGAATAAAAAAATATAACTAATATATTTATTATTAAAAATTTAATTTTAATATCCACATTCACTATATCTCACACATTGTTAAATATGAACAGTAATCGTGCATACGTTCGGATTATCACCTCAACGAAGAACCATTTTTTATTTTTTATTTATATTTTCATAAGAAATGTCAGTATATTAAAATATGTTTTAACATAATAAAAACATCTAAATAATTTCATTACGTTTATTTTATAATGATAATGTATCAAACGAATCACATCATTAACTATACTCACCAATTGAGTTAATCCATTTTCCATTTTGGGTCGGTTTAACAACCTACATAAATAATGCTTAAAAATATGATTATGGATTACTATAGTAAAATGAAAACATATATTTTTATAATATATTTATAAAATGTTTATTATTATAATTTTATGGAAATATTATATTATGTATTAAACATTTTATTAAAGTAGCAGTTTTGTTTTCTAAAATTCCCAAAATAAGCTGTTATGAATTCTATTTTCACATAATGTAACCAAAACACACATGGGATTAAATAAGAACATGGTGCAAAAATATAAATCATATATTATATAATATTAAATAATATATAAATAATTAAATTTTTATGAAATAATGTGTAATTTTATAAAAATTATTAAACATATGAAAAATAGTTAATATAATTAACACCAGATAGAAAAAATACGATATATATTATTATAATAATGGTCAATAATAATTAATATGGGTTATTGAAGGATTATATTTATGATTAAGTTTCTAAAATAATAAATTTTTTTATTTAATATTTTTTTACAGAAGCTTAGTGTATCATCAACTAAGTATGGAAATAATGTCAGCGTTTTTTGTCTCATGTTCACCTTAGTTGATGCATAATTACATTTTATTCACTTGTTTTTATTGAATATATATTTCATAAATTAATTATTTCATAACAAATAACTATTTTTATGATATATAAATTTTTATTTCACAATCCATTCTATTTATATTTTTAATCCATTTACCTCTCACATTGTAATGGTATTTGTCTCGACTTCACCTTATTAAGACATTATTAAATGTTATGAACCAATTCAATATTTATATGTTTTATATATTTACCATGAGTAAATTTTGGAATGATCCATGATTTAATTCATGGGATTTATATAAACCTTCAAATTTAAATATTCTAATAACTATTTATTCAAAAATTACTAATGTCGTAGGGGGTTTTCATGACTCAATTCTCTTACTTTGGTCATAATCACTCATGTTTTTCTAGTGTATTTCAGATGGATATATTCTATCATATGATTAATTTATGATTCATTACACTTTTATTTCTAGGTAAATAATTTTTACAAAACAAATTATTCCTCTTATAAGATTCTATGGTTTTGTGAAAAATTTTACTTATAAAAATAATACTAATATGTTTTAATGGGTTTTTTATCCATATCCATGTTTTTAATTCATAGAAATTTATTCCTTTACATAGTGTAAACTCTCTTTATTTATATCTCAAAATAAATTTTTTATCCCTTTGATCATTTAATTCAACGGTTTCACCATCGTTTCATGGATGTGTATTTTTAATAATATTATTTACAATGTTCTCATTGATTTTCCATCAATTCAAAATAAATGTTTTATCATCAACTCCAAATTTTATTTTGAAAAAATTAATATATTTTTTATGTTAAATTTTTAATGAATCATTTCACATTTACTTTTTTCAAATTATTTTCATTTATAATTAGTAAAACTTCAAGTATTTTTCAAGATCCTAGTATTGAATATTATTTGTAATAGTAATTTTATTCCATGTGTTTTAAATTAACTTTTTTGAAAAAAAAATTATTTTAAAAGTATCATTTGACTAAAAATTGAATTTCTATTTAAATGGAACTTCGGAGGAAAATTTGGGAAACTAAACAAGTCAAAAACAAAGAGTTAACCATCAAATGCTATCGTAAAATAAATAAAGTAAAAGACTAAGGATATTGGAGTATACCAGCCCATATAACCCCCATTAGAGTCAAATTTCTATTCTATTTGGATCATCTATCATAAGAAATCAAAAATTATTTCCCATTATATCCCAAGTATGGATATATTACTACAAATTTATCTTATATTAATTGAAACATCACACCAAGATGTGATCTTTTTTGTGATCAACAACCTTTAATCCTCCTTAATTTTAGAAGTAATCATTATATCATATATTTTTTTCAAACTATCAATAGTATCATTGATATAGAAGGATTATTATAACATTTCATCCCTTGAGTGTGGAATTATACCTAAATACTCTTTTTTCCCTACTCCCTCCTTTTATTCAATCATATTAAAAACATTGTAAGTCATTGAATCCAGGATCTTCAAATTGACTTCTCCTTTAGGTTCCTTATTATCCTCGATTAAATATTTCTTTCCCAAATATCCAAATATATTTTTAATAGGATCAAAAAAAATTTATCCCCTAAATCATGTCTATTTCCCTATTTTCTTTTTCTTACTTAATGATCTAGTTACACTATTTTTTTGTATATATGAGTAATATATGAAAGGAATTACTTCCCTACCCCCTTGTAGATTGGGATATTCCTAGAAAAAAATTACATCTCTTGTACTTTCTCAAGATAGTCCTAACCATCATGAACCCTTAAGAGTCATGTTTGTAGTTTGATGTTAGTTGGGAGTTTACTTCTTTTTCACATATATCAATATCCTTATAATAACATTACCTGAATTGATTTGATTTCTATATTTCTATATATGTTTTCAGTCCTTTTAGATCAAAATTATCCTTTTTTTTCATTAAAGGTAGAGAAACAATTATGAACCCTAATTGTATTTGATTATTCCCACTGGTTAGTAAATCTATGTCTCAAAGGTAACTTTGCATTCTGACTAAGATTATGCGTAATCCTAGAAAGAACCCTTTAATATTCTATAGTTATATCACCAATAGTATTAGTTAATTTCTTGATATCCTAATGATTTACCATACCTCTAAACAAAACTGTATCAGAAAATGAAGGGATCATGGGAGAACTAGCCTCTAATGTAGTCAGATATATCTTCTTGAAATAAACCAAAAATTCCTCCACATGGAAATTATATCCAAATATATTGGGTAAAAATTCCTAACTCTAATTGGTTCATGATGAGAATTGAAATATTCGGTTTCTTTATAGGATAATATTCTAGAGTAGCTCACAATACGAACTATCTCAAACAACTAGATGGGAGAAACATTCCAATTAACATCCCTTCTACCATTCATAAATATCGAATGGAGTGTACCAAATGCAAGCAAGAATAAAAATACTCTATTTATGACTCTAATTACACCTTTTTCTTGTAATGAATCCCTTTACCAACCATATTCTAGATCCATTCATTCGATGGTATGGAAGCATCAACCTCAAGAAATATATTTGGGGAAATATGGTTAAAACACATGTTTGTTTTATTGTCCAAACACAATAAAAACCTACCATATTCCCCATAATGAGGATGATTAAAAAAAATTATATATTGATACATTTTTATTTAAAATAATTATATCATTTTCAAATATATATTTTTAGATATTCTTCTAAAAGTAATAGTTTTCAATGTTTTGTATATTCTTCATTTTTAATCTGTATATCTTTTAAAAATTAAATTATTTGGAAATATGTTTTCAAAATATCTTCACCTCCCTTAAAAAAATAAAATTAATTTTTATATCAATGTTTTAAATTTTTTGTGAATTTTTTTTTCAAATGTATTTACAATACAAGAATTATTTTCATGATGAGATATCATAATAATCAACTAATAGGTTGTTATTATATGATTTAATTTGGAAATTGAGGTTTTATATTATCTATGATTTTTATGTTCATGTTATGTGATGTTTTATAATGTTATTAGAAACCATTCTTTTTCATGGGTTAATTATGAGATTATGAATATTTGATTTTCAGGTAAAACATAATTGTATATATTTTATGAATGGTGGGACCTATATCTCCCTCCAATTAATCAGGTAAAATATTATATCTCATGAGATAGATATATTATGTGAATAGGTTTTCTTTTATATATGATCACAAAGGGTGAGTCTCATGGGGTTAATATTTACTCATTATTTTAAATTTAAACATGTGATAAACTAACTAGGTTCAGAAATGATGACTACTACGAATTCAATGTCTACTAAAAAATTACATATGAAAATTTTAGTAAACCTCTAGGTTCATAATGGTACATTTTGATGGAATTAAACTCTACCTATAATTTTATATATTAATGGTTTATCATGTTTATTGGTTCAAAAAGGGTGATTGTGATGGAATTAATCTCTATTAAAAAATTTACATGTGATTAGTTTATAAAGTCACAATGAAACAAATTGTGTGTGTAAAGGAATTAATAACTTAAAAAAATTTACTTGTGAACATATTGGTATATATCTAGGTTCACATGGATAAGAAATCATACATTTATGATTATGCCACATTTTTATGTTTTTTATCATGTTACGCCATGTTTTCATTATTATTAATTATTTTTAAAGTTTTCTATACATTAATATCATTGTCTAATTTCTATTGATTATTTATATATATATTTGATTCTAAAAATTCCTTTTATGCTTTATTGAAAAAATTATCTTGATATTATGTTAATCCATCATGTTTTATGATTATTATACATGGTCTTTTGAGATTTTAGTATATTATTTAAGTCCTTATCAACATATCCTTCATTATTTTGATGAAAACAATTATTATATATTTTTTACTATAATGAGAAATTGAGTTCACCAATTTCATAGGATTATAATCTGTAGTTTATGGTGAGGATTGAACCATTTGAGATGTTTATAAAGGTTCTAGGGGTCTTAAATTTTATATAATAGTTTGGAAGTGTTGTAAATAATTTTTTTTATAGATAATATTAAATATAATAAACCATTAAGTCATTGGGTTTTGTGAATATTTGTGACAATTGAATCATAAGATTAAATTTTTATTTATGTCATGTTTAGCTCAAATCTATTTAAATATCTAATAATTCCATAAATAGAAACATAAACATAATGAATCCTAATTAATGATGAGATTGTGATATAGCCCTTACCTCATACTTCCACTTGGTCAGACAGGTTTTAATATCCAATAAAATAAAATTATACTTATTATATGTCTGTATTAGAATAATATTTAGACTTATCATACTATATAATATTAACTAATAAATAATTATTATCCAATTATTAATAATTTATTGGTAAAATCAATATTTGATTGTTAATCGTTCTATTTTCCATACGCGTTTTAGTTTGAAGGTTATCATACATAATCCATGGGAATGGTTTTATCACCTATATAATATTAAAAATGTTATAATTATCATGGTTATATATTAAATTTACATTTAAAATCATCTATTAAAAATGTTCATGAAAAATGAATTGCATCATTCTACAAAGATGGTAGTCTGTACATACACATGAGAGACTTATTAATTTTACTAATGGGTGAAAGGGGAATAAATTATATGGGTCTGATTATCTTCTAAAATAATATTACTATAAATGAAATACTTATTTATAAAATAAAACCACATGACCATCCATGTATGGAGAAAATGAACAGAAAATCACATCACTTGGTGGAGGTGGTAGTCTACGCATACGCACAAGTGGCATTATCATTTTTCAACAGAATTAATAGTAAAAATATATACAATATATAGAATTTTAAAAATCATAATAATGAAATAAAAATTTTATATATTCATTAATACCATCATTATAACCATATATCTTAGGAATTGAAAAAATACAATACACATCGCTTCATGGAGGTTGTAGTCCACACATATGTGTCAGTGTTATCTTCAATTACCATATAATGGAAAAGAAGATTAAAAATATTTTCATCCATAAAATAAAATTTGAATAAATTCTTTTAAGTGGTGTTATTTTATAATCATGGTTATAAATTGTTTTAATGAGTTAGTAGAAAGAAATATATAAAAAACATAGTAAAGAGTTATACCTACTCTCTAGAAAACATCCTTTCGCATGAAACATAACCCATCGAAGGTAGGTCTTTTAATTAGAAAAATACAACAAATATGTGGGTATGGAAGTTAGTATTTTATTTTTGTAGGTACATTTCATGATATAGTGGTCAATGGTTTTGAATAATTGAATATACTAGGTGAATTTTATAAGTGATGGGAGTGGCACAATTCTAATAATTCAGAACAATTAAATATTATAAATTTCATAATGAAGTTCATGTAGAACTAAAAAATTAAATTTTCAAGATAAGGTGATAAATGTAAAAAAATCCCTAAAATATTGAGAATCAATAGTAGATATTGTGACCTTATCACATGTTTTTAACCTTAAATAACACATTTTTCCCTTTTCATGGGGAATTCTTTTTTTCCAATGTTACTATTCATAATGATAAATATATCAATTTAAATCATTCTCAAATTTAAAACCCATTATTGAAAATATTAAATAAATTTTTTAATATTCCATTTCTGTAATTAAGGGTAAATAATTTTAATATAAGTATGAAAAATGAAATTAACAACAGTTTTTTTTTGTGAAAAAATATTTTTTAAGCGTAAAAAAATATTATACCAAAATAAAATATAATGATGATACTTATAGAATTAGTTATATGATTTTTAATAACATCGATATAATGTTACATAAAAACTAAATCAAAAATAATTTTTTGGAAACTTATCTTCAGCCTTCCAAGTACCTGGAGAAACCCTCAAGTGCATGCCTCTACTACATAGCCCATTGAGTATGAAGTGTGCCTCCATCAGTTTCCTAGTGTCATCTATAGACATATGATTTTGGTCAATCTTCCTTCTAAAATACCAAAAAACAATAATCTCTTCCTAAACCTCAATCTGGTAATGAACACATTTATTATTTCAACCCAAGACAAAAAAATCCTTGACAGAATCCATGAGAGAAAAAAATCCTCAATGTGAATTATTTTTTCTTAAAGGGTCATGTTATCATAGGCAAATCTCACCAAATACCACGTTTAATTTAATCCAAAATGGAATGAATAATATATATATATATATATCAATGAAATGAAATGTAAATTGATGAATATATTATATTCTATATTTATTTTGTGATGAAAAAAATCAGAGATCAGAATAAAACCATCTCATTTTATTAATGATTCAAAACTAAACATTGATTATGTTAATCTGATTAAATAAATACTATTATAAGTGTTGATCATGAAACCAGAATAGCACACAAATAATTGTTTTATTGTGTTATACTAATTAGAAGATGGAAAAGGGTTCCCTTTGATAGAGTGATGGTTTTTTGAAAAAGTTAGAATATGATATCATTTTAGATACCTTAGTACCCCACTAAATATTTTTTGGGGATATTTAATTATCATTAAGTGACCACTCATTGTTGTTTGTATGTATATCATAAAATTTGATTTAGATTTGGTAAAATGGTTATAAAAAATCACCATTTTACTAAATGTTTGAATAGTCTGGTCTATTATTGTTAAATTTTAGACCTCAATGATTTTAGATATCATAGTAGAGTGATAATGGATTGACTGATGAATATTTTAATTAAAACCTAAGTAACTTAACATATTAGTCTATAATTATTATTGAGGTTATAAATAATGAAAATATACTAAAATTAGAGGTTAAAAATAAATTATTATTTCTATGATGTAATAAATAATGTTTAGTTTTTGTAAAATTTTATTTCATTGGAATTTATAATATCATTTTGAGTTAGAGATGGATAAATGTTATAATCCTAGAGAAGAGAATCTTAAATTTTGAGGAGAATTTAACACAAACATGGATTCATTATTACATTATGGTGAAAAATTATATATTCATAAAATCCAAGAGGTTATGGTTTAGTGTTTTTTATTTTGGTGACAAAATGTTGTCAAAATAAAAGGATAAATACATATAGATTATTTCATGGAGTAATAATAAATGAAAAAAGTGGTTCTTTATAGAGAGTGACGGGGGTGTGCTAAAATAATATAAATGACTACAAATTTTTGTTTGGAAAATAATTTCTATTTTTAATTGAGTTATCTTAAGATATTATGTTTCAATAATGTTAAAAATATAATGTACTATACCATTTATATTATTAAGATCTATTTATTAGTTTCATTGAAAAATAAATAGATGTAACTATTTTCCAATATTTTTATTATGAGTAATATCAATTAGTGGAAAATTTATTCAAATTTAATTATTGATTTTAATTTTTATATGTTATGTTCAACCTAGAATGTTTTTATATTACATATAAAGTAATATATTAATAAAAATTTATGTGGGAATTTTTTATGAACAAATATTATAGGGATAAACATATTATGAGTTATTTTTAAAGTTTTGGATATTTATTTTATTTTGTAGAAATTAATATTAAAAAATAATTTTCGATGAGAGAATATGAAAGTTAAATATTGAAATTATTTGTAGAATCATGACCTAGGATCCTATAAAACATTTCTTTGAGCTGGTGGATCACATGGCCTTAAGCATACCTCCCAATAGTATGGTGGCTTCTAAAAAGTAGCAGGGGTTTATGATGACACAATGAGGAGACTATACCCACATGATCAGAGTAACACAACGATATAAAAAATGGATAAAAATGTGGAAGCATAATATCAACTAGAAATAGATGATAAATCATCTATAAAACATTAATAATAATCAAAGACATGTGTAGCATCTTGTAGAAGTTGATTAGTATGTCATGGAACTAAAAAATATATATTAAATACATAGAAATAGGTATCCAATAAAATATAAACATGGAAACCAAAATAATACTAAAAGACTAACTCTAGATATCTTCATCATCAATGTATTGGTCTTATTATACCATAATCTTAAGACATAGTCCATTAAGCACATCCATATGAGTTCCTTCCACTATCCCAACCTACATAAACAAATTCTATTCAGGTACCAAATGAAATATCCAATAGGATTCGTGATAACACTTAGTAGGCCACCACCAATATTTTCTATGACATTTCAATTATATGAATATAAGATTAAGTATTGGTCATGTATAAAATTTATAAAAGTGTCAAAAAAATGTAATACTCTCCAGACTAACAATGCTAAATTTATAAAGATATCATTTAATAAGTTATAACATTAAAGAATGAATTAAAATCATTAGCATATTGTGTCGAGTAATCAATTACCATACCTACATGCAATAGGTTCCAAGATCTATGACCATCAAATACTCCTTGATTCTATCGATCGTATCTATTGGAAAATCTGTAATGAATTTGGTGGGGACCAAGGTTCACATCCAAGGTGGTCCAAGAAATTCATATCCATGGTTTGAAATCCTTGACTTCCATTTAATTAAGATACAATGACTATAAATGTCGAATAAATCCATGTTTGAATGATCCATGGATTAGAATTGTTTTAGGCATCCAAAATGGTAACCATCCCTATATCACAAACCCTCCATTATCATCATAACCAATTCATTCACCATTTCATAGAGCATTTCATTAATCATTTCATTATCCCTTCATAATCATGTACAATCCAAGGGATTATCCATTTCATTCCATTTATGTAATAATGACATGTTTTTTAAAGTGCTTACAACCATTATCAAATTAAGTCATTACTGCAAGAAATTTCCCACAAAGAATAACTATCACAATTCGCCCCAAGTGTGACACTTCCATAGAAAAAATGGATGAACCCATACCATTGGTGGTTCAGTTGAGGTCAATAACATCCACCATAGTATAAGGGTTTCATGGAATTTCATAAACAATAAATTGAAATTGGATTTTAGAGGACAATAATTTAGGCAGAAATTCTCAGAATATTCTTTGTGTGACATAATGGAAAAAGGGTATAAATAA
Organism: Viscum album; assembly: GCA_963277665.1. Taxonomy (NCBI): domain Eukaryota; kingdom Viridiplantae; phylum Streptophyta; class Magnoliopsida; order Santalales; family Viscaceae; genus Viscum; species Viscum album. Next base: position 318,686,743 of record OY728148.1, read on the forward strand.
ACATTGAGGTAATGGTATAAACCACCTACCATAAAAATATAAAATATTCCTTGACCGGTTTCATCCCTTGTATTCCCCTAGATGATAAGAGAACAAAATAATAGGAAAAATCCCTAAAAATAAGGAATACGAGCCTCAATGACGATGATAAAATTGATGAAGAGAGAAACCGAAAAAATAAGCGAGTGGAACGAAGCTTTTATGAGTGGTGGTCTAGTGAGATGAGTGGCCCTTTAATCAGGTGTCACATAGAGGATATAACACAATTCTTGGATTATAAGGGAGGAGTAGAGGATTTATTCTTAGAATGATAAGGAAAAAGTGGTGATCCTCCTAAAAATACGAAGGTAAAATAGTAATTATCCAAATTATTAAGTCCCTCATAGAATAATATTCATGGAATATAGTGAATGGTTAGAAAAAACATGCCTTTTCCATTTTATTCCCTCTATGGAGAACTAAAACACACCACAAGGGTTATCCTAACCAAGAATATTCCATTGTAGAATTTATTTAAAAAAATCTCTTACCCTTTTCCTCCATAACACAGAGTTTAGGGAATTGAAAAATCCTCATACACACCTAATTCCTTCTTTGTGTCATTGGATATTTTTATGAGGATATAATATAGGATTAAATCTAAAATTTTATAGATACACAGCTCATAGAAAATCTTCTGAACTTAAAATCTTCCCCAATTTGAAAAACAGATCCCAAAGTATCCCTTATGAGGTTGGTGTGGTATCTAAAATGAATTATCAACAATATATAAGTACATCTATCTCTCTCTCCCAAGTCTCATCCTATACATACCCATGATTCCATATAACTCATACTAATGGGATATAAGGCCCTCGTAGAACATTTATGATCTAGTCTACTATATGTATAGGTTGTTCCTCAAAGGAAACATATTTCTGTAACTCAATATCGTCTAGATGAAGAGTGTGATATGGGTCTAAGTGATAATGATATAGCTAAGATACATGGAATATTTCATAGAAGGATTTGTACCACTGAGGTAACTGTGACTTATAGGATATAATCCTAACCATTCACAAAATCTCAAAAGGCCCAACATTATGAGGTGTAATCTTACCTAACCTTTGAATACATCAATTCTTTATCCCAGTTGAGATATATAAAAATAATTCACCTCTAACCACAAACTCCATAGGTCATCTATAGTGATTTACAAATGAATTCTTTCTATACTAAGGAGTATCCATGTGTTTTCTGATCAACTACATCTGATCAAAGGTATCATGAATGATATATATTTTTAGAAGTGCTAAATCTCCTTCTTTTGACCATTACATATGTATTAATAATGTCATACCATACAAAGCCTCATAATGTTCCGTCTTTATAGTCACTGGACAACTATTAGTGATAGAGAATCTGAATAATGATATACACTTCTATAAGAAGCACCAAAATTGGGGACACATTCTCTATGAATGTCCTCTAAGTACTTTAACATGAGATATAACTACCCATTGGTTTGAAGGTTTTATTAATTTATAAAAGTTCCTATAATCCCAATTCCATCTGTAGAGACTACCATAAATGAGATTTGAACTATGCATCCATTTCTGATACAATGGTATAAAGAACCTTGTGAAGGAATAGAATCTCATGTATGTATAGTCTACTAAGATCATCTACTAATAATGTCTCCCTAATAAGCAAGAAGTAGGAGATAATTTTCATCCTTTTCACAACATCCCATAAAACATCACTAACTCATCATAAACTTGATAAATTGGTTATAAAATCAATGGTGATGTAATCCCACTTCAACTCCATAATTAGAAACTCCTTTAAAAACCTTTCTAGTCACTAGTGACCAGTTCAAAAGTGGATCACCTATTGAAAAAATAATCAATCTACTACTTCATACAAGGCCAATAATAATGGTGGTGTAACTATCGATACATCTCGGTAATAACATGATGCACCACCCAAGTGAGGGAATGAGAATCTCAAATGAATTTCTCTGATGAATTTGATGGACCTAAAAGTGACCATGAAAATATAAAATTTCATCCTTGGAAATAGTTTACGTAGGTGGTGGGTCCTTATCAGTCACAATATCTCTTAGGACTAAGCCCTCGGGATCTCACTATTGCCTCATATTTACCCTTTACAGAAGTGCGGAGTTCACAAATACAGATCAAAGAATATTTAGCTCGATAAAAATTTTCACCACTATGTGCATCTCATAGATCATGTCCTTTAATTTATATTCATGAATATCAACCACAAATAATTTGGGATGATTATTCAGAAATAAGGAATCTACCTTGAAATTTCCATTTCCAAGGGTATAGGACAGCTCAAAATTTAATGACTTGATATAATCCACCAATATTCTATTTCTAAGGTTCATGTCATATTGTGAAAATATGTGTTTGAGGATTTTTTTGGTTTGTATAAACAACAAAATTATCTCCTAGAAAATAGTTCATGTCATGACCCATCCTCCAGGGCCCGTGTCGTGACTACCCCAAGCCCGCCTTCCGTAGTCCAAGGGCAGGCGAATAGCACCGAAAGAGTATTCCCTATAACTAGGAAGGCATTGCCTTTATAACCTATAAGCACACGCAACCAAGCACATAGAAAGATACAAACTCAAGTAAGCTAAATAGTAATCAGAGTATGTGCGGTAAGTAAAACGGGACAAAATACAAGCCCAAATGGAAAGTACATGTAAAACTGGAATGTAAAAGATATCTAATAGGTGAAAAGAAGCTCCGGGATCATCCACCATGGATCCTACCTGAAGGGTAAGAACAGCTCACGAACAGTCATCTCTATGGTACGCCACGTCTAATGTCTACCTCTGAGCTACCTCTAGTCCTGGTACTCTCATCATCCTACAGCATTTTCAGTAGTCTGCACCAAACACAATGAGGTGCGGGCATAGCCCGTGCAAGGGTGAGTATAATGATACTTAGTAGGGACCCTGAGACCCTCAAGTTATCACAAAGTTCACAATGAATAAACCACAAAGCATGAAATCAACTGATAACCCAACTTAGGTATATGACCATACATATACCTAAGTTATCAAGTATACCCATCTCGATCATGAGGAAAACACAGAGTCCAACTCAAAGCCCAAAGATCAACTGTTCCACAAAGGAAGTAATACCACGAAGGCATGTACCACACCGGTACGCCACACAGAAAAATACCACCAAGGTATTACCACGACGGAAAAATACCACAGGGTATAGACTTAGCTCACACAAGGTATTACTTAAGTACAGTAGTAGAGATGATTAGATGTAACTACTAAATCATCATACTCTATAAATAATCTGACCCACACAGAATCGCTAGGAGATGACCCACACAGGATCGCTAGGAGCTGACCCACACAGGATCTCTAGGAGGTGACCAACACAGGATCGCTAGGAGCTGACCCACACAGGATCTCTAGGAGCTTACCCACACATGATCACTAGGATCTGACCCACACAGTATCTCTAGGAGCTCACTCACACATGATCGCTAGGAGATGACCCATATAGGGTCGATATTCATACTTCTCGTTATAGCCGGGTACTGGGTTCCGGCACTAAGCCTACTCGTCTCCAAAAGGATCCAATTAATAAGTCACTACTCGATACTCCAACTGCAATGAAGTCCCACAAAGAAGTATCTAAAAGGTTTGCCACATCATAGGGGTCTCAATGCAACAGATTGTGCATTAGTCAGACGCCCGGTCTGTGAGTTATTAGCCATTTAGTCCCAAGGGCCCAGTTGGATTCGTGCTCGATACAACCCAAACGCTTCCCAACATTATCCAAATCTCTAGTGGGGTATACCAGATGGATCGTCTCACTCCATGGTTTCCATCACCGCTGGAGGTTCGTCAATTGGATGTCTAGTTCCAATGTTATGGCCCAAGTAAAGTATAAGGTCGTATCTAGTTTAGGTCCAGTCTGACTTGGTCGGATCGACCCGAGGCGACCCGGCCTGACCCGCTGGGTCTGGCCCAGCAGGCCATGAGGGACGTGAGTCCGTGGCCATGAGGGCGTGGGGTGGATCAGCCACAGGGGTTCCACATGAGCACGATGGCACAGGGCAGCTCGGTCGCGGGGTGTCGTGAGAGTGCAGGGCTGAGAAGCTCGGCCGGATTGACTTAGCCACGGGGTGTCACGAGGGTGAGATGTGGGATGGTTTAGCTAGAGTGGCTCGGCCGCGGGGTGCCACAAGGGCACGGCGCGATGCGGCTCAGCAGGAGAAGCTCGGCCGCAGGGAGCTGTGAGGGCGCGGCTGCGGGGCGGCTCGCCCGGAGCGGCTCAGCCATAGGCTTCCATGAGGCAACGACCAAGGGGTAGCTTGGACAGAGTGGCTCGGCTATGGGGTGCCATGAGGGCGTGGCGCGGGGCAGCTCTGTTGCCTTTGTCTCCTTTATCACATTTTATAGTCTTCCTCCTCCATCGCGAAGAACACAAGAATTATCCCAAGAAATTAGGATAGGATGGGCCATGTTTTCTTGGCCTGTACTCTCTGCATTAGAGTGGTAGCAAGTGGATCTAATACTTGAATCGCGAGAATAACAAGAATGGGTAAGGGAAATAATTCAAACACCCTCCATGCCTTATTTGATTTGTTGAATATTGTCTATGGGGAAAGAGTCGATGTCGTTGGGAATAGACGTATGTTCATGACGTAGACATCTCCTCAATCGTTAGTAGAGATGTTCCTCATTGGAAATCCTTCAACGGAGCTTGGAGAAGAATTAATCAAAGGTGAAGCATTCTTCATTGGCGTTCTTCATTGGAGAGATTACTCCCAAGGCTCCTCCCTTTGCCAACGATTAATTTCCCCCAACCCACCAAAAAGAAAAGTGGTAGCCAATATAATAAAATATATTGGCATAATTTTAAAATTGAATAATTAACTAACTAGGTTGGAATAAGAAATGTCGGAGGAGTTGAAGAGGCTCTCCCTCATATAATAGAATGTTTGAGGGTTTCACCCATTATAGATGAGTTCAAGGGGGTTTATCCTCAGGTGGTCCCCACCACCATAACCTCTCAATGGAGGTTTAGTTTAGGTGGTCCCCACAACCATAAACTCTCATGGGAGGTTTAGTTTAGGTGGTCCCCAACTATGAAACACCCACATGGAAGATCAAAGAAATAAAATAAAAATTTGACCGTTTTTTATTTTATTTTATTCCTTCAGGAAAAACCCAAAATCTAACTTTCACCCCCAACCTACTGTGGTCGAGGTGAAGGTCTCCATAATAGAATATTGGCGCTGTGAGTTCTACGGTGCCCTAGGATTTCAATTCCAAGCACCGGTTCAAAATTTAGAAAATTCGACTCGCACGTTTTCCAAACGTACCTGAAATAATGTTCAGAAATTCATTTCGGGCACTCTGGGCCTCAGATTCATTTTTTGTTAGTTTTCACAGACTCTTAAAATTCCTATATATTAAAAAAATTACATGGAGATTCCGGTTCTTTATATTCTCCTGACCTCAGGGCTTTACGTCCCCGTAATCCACAAGTTAAAATAAGGGAACAAGTGGGTGTACTGAGCATGAATCTAAGCCTCCTGCTCCCATGTTCTCTCCTGGAGGTTCCTGTGCTGCCAACGAACGCGCACTAGAGGTATCGACCTCCCATGAAGGACCCACTCTTGTCGATCATCAATCTCCACTGGAACCTCCATAAACATCACCCCATTATCGATGTCTAGCTCGCCATGATCAATGATGTGAGAAGGGTGGTGCACGTATCTCCTCAGCTATAATATGTGGAAGACTTCGTGCACACAGTGAAACTGAGGTGGGAGAGCTAAGTGGTATGCCAACATGCCAACTCTGTTGAGGACCTAAAAAGGTCCTATGAACCTTGGAGATAACATGTCGCCTCAGCCAAATCTTTGTAAACCTCATCGGGTTGAGACCTGTAGAAAGATGTGGTCACCATCCTGGAACTATAGAGGTCTCTGTCTCCTATTGGCGTAAGACTTCTGCCTACTCTGTGTTGTCTTCATCCACTCCTGGATGATTTGAACCTTCTCTATGGTATCCTGTACCATCTATGGTCCCATGAGTACTGACTCCCCTGGGTCTGTCCAACATTAAGGTGATCTTCAAGGTCTCCCATACAACACCTCAAAAGATTTCAACACAATGGAGGAGTGATAGCTGTTGTTATATGAAAACATTACCAAAGGCAAGTGATCCTATGAGCTGTGACCTATGTCGACGACACAATCAAGAAGGATGTCCTCGAGGGTCTGAATGGTTTGCTAATTCTGGCCATCTGTCTAAGGATGGAAAGCGGTGCTCAAACAAAGTTGTATCCCGAAATCCTCCTACAACCCCTTCCATAACTAGGATGTAAAATTAGCATCATGATTGGATAAAATCGTCAATGGTACTCCATGTAGCCGTACAATATCTTGCACATAGAGGAATCCCATGCTCTCTACTGAACCCTACTCTCTGATCGGTAGGAATTTGGCTGACTTGGTGAGTCGGTTGATGATCACCCATTTCAAGTCATGACCCCTAGATGTACATATAAGTATTGTCACGAAGTCCATTGATATCCCATCCCACTCCCACTCTAGGACCTTCAAAGGATGAACTAATCTTGATGGTACCTGATGCTCTACATTCACTTGCTGGAAAGTGAGGCACCGAGAGAGAAACTCTGCTACTGCTTTCTTTATCCCCGGACACCAGTGCTGTCGTCGGAGATCCTGGTACATCTTCTTCACTCTTGGATATACCACTAGAGGTGATGTGTGGAAATACCTTAACAATTCCTCCCAAAGCGACACTGGTACCATGGTACATCCTCTGAAGAGGATGACGTGCTCCCCACCTTCAGAAAATCCAATAGGTGTATGCCTTATGGATATCTGAGAATGTTGAGCCTCGTAGTGAACGTCCCCATGTTGAACCTCCCTAACTTGTTGAAGAAGTGGGGGAGTGACTGTAAGATACTGGAGAAAAGATGCTCCATACTGATCCACAAAGGATATCTACAAAGTGGTCAACTACTTTGTCGCCTTGCCTAGCTACTGTATACCAGAACTCCTGATGAGTGTATCTGCTACAATGTTCCCCTTCCCAGGAGTATAGACTATCTCGAATTCATAGTCCTGGAGGAACACAAGCCATCATCATTGGCTCATGTTCATGTCCTTTTTAGAGAAGATATACCTGAGACTCTTGTGATTAGAGTACACAGTAAAGCGTTCACCCATCAGATAGTGTCACCACGTCTTCAATGTGAAGACCACTACTGCTAACTCCCTATCATGTGTAGCGTAGTTCTGCTCGTGTTGCCTCAGCTGTCAATAACCATACGCGATCATTGCTTGCTCCTCCATCAGGACACAACTGAGCCCGGTCCCTGATGTGTCATAGTAGACTATGTATCCTACGCCCTCCTCTGGAAGCCTCAAGATGGGGGAACTAGTCAGCCTCTACCTTATCTCTTGAAAACTCCGCTGGAATCTCTCCTAACACATGAAGGTTTGCCCCTTCATTGTCAGAGCGAATTGAGGTGCTGCAACTCTGGGGAAATATGGCACAAACCTTCAGTAGTATCCAGCCAAACCCAGGAATCTCCATACCTCTGACACAATTCTAGGTGGCTCCCAAGCAAGTACCATCTCAATCTTCCCTAGATCCACTGTAACTCAATCATCTGATATGACATTTCCCAGAATGTGAACCTCTCAAATCCAAAACTGGCACTTCGAGAGATTAACATAAAGTCGGTTCTCTCATAGTGTGTCCAGTACTACCTTCAAATGATTGGCATCCTCCTCCTCATTGGCTGAGTAGATCAGAATTTCGTTGATGAAGACTAATAGAAATCGATCAAGGTATGGATAAAATATCTTGTTCATGAGTCCCATGAACACTATTGGAGTGTTGGTTACATCGAATGGCATAACCAAGAACTCATAATGATCATACCAGCATCTGAAAGTCATCTTATACACATACTCATCTCGTACTCTAAGCCGATGATAGCCTGATCTAAGGTATATCTTCAAGAACCATCGTGCTCCCTTCAGCTGATCAATGAGGACATAAATACTCAGATGTGGTTACTTGTTCTTCAGGGTCACCTGGTCAGGCGCTGATAGTCAACACAAAGCCATAAACTCCCATATTCCTTCTTGGAGAACAACATCTGGGCTACCCATGGAGAAACACTCTGCCAAATGAGCCATTTCCCCTGTAATTCATCTAGCTATACCCGCAGCTCCTGAAGCTCCGCGGGAGAAATCTGATATGCTAGTGTAGATATCAGTGTCTTCCTAGGGTACAAGTCAATATAAAATTCCACCTCTCTGTGAGGAGGTTAATCCAGAACATCACCATGAAAGACATCTGCATACTGGTCCACCACTATAGGATAACTGAGTCTCTCCACATCAACCGCTCCGAGGGTATGTCTAGACAACTGATGAGTTATCAGCTGCACTCTCATCTGAGTAATTCCATAATGTGCTGCAAAGGCTCCCTTCTCACCTGTGAAGGTAAACCCAGTCCCATCCATCCGGCCACACTGCAATTTGAGCCTAATAAAGTCAATCTGAGCATGAAATATAGATAACAAATCCATACCCAAGATGGCATTGTAAGGACTTGACTCCAATACTATGAGATCCCAGCCGATGCTCTCACCTCCTATAGTAAGCTCACACTGTTGGCACCAATGCGTAATTGTTGAATCCGCTCCTGTAGGAGTCTCTATCCATAAGGATCGAGCCAACGGATCCATCGGAATCTCTGAGATCCAAAAAAGCAAAGTGGAAATAATAGAATGAATGGAACTTCGGTCTATAAATACTGTAGCTAAGGTGTATTAGACATAGATCGTACCATGTATCATCTCCAGAGCACCATGGTCGTAGGCCTCAGCTACTTGGAGCTGAGCTCGCCCCTATCCTCCTGCTCCCTATGGTCGAGGTGGACAACCTGGTGATGGTGGCGGTAACATCTCGAATCGTCGCCCACTGCCAGCTGCATGGACAACTCCTCTGCCATGTCTTCCTACTCCCTGCGGGCCTCCTCGGTCAAACCTCTGTCTTTTCCTGGGAGGTCCTTTGACCATCAGCTGATCATTCGTATGGTGGGTCGGACAGTCATGAGCCATGTGTCCCTACCTGCCACATGCGTAACAATTCCCACTCCTGGCATGACTAGCTCCACTTCAGGTTCCCCACACAACCAATCCTGAGCCATTCGGTCTTCTACTTGTAGGTCTGGTCCTTTTGGACCTCGGTGTCATCTATCTAATTCCTGCTACAGAAGACACTTCTACGTAAAAACGGGATGTGGATATCACTACTATTGATTTCTCAGCAAAGAAACTCTCCACTATGATGGATCTCTCTAACACTCCTGCCTGTGTCGGGATGCTGAGTGAGATCGTCGAAGCCCTGATCTCCTGTCTTAGTCCCTGCTCAAAGGTCTAGGCCCTGAAGAATAGGTCTTGTACCATATATATAGAGTATCATGAGATGTTAGTGAACCTCACTGAGTACTGAACCACAGTCATGCTGTCCTGTTGTAGATGAAGAAGATATTGTATGTGCACTACATGAAGAGTCGATGGGACAAACTCTGCCCGAAACAGGCTCTCAAAGTATGCCCAGAGAATTGTCACCACATCATGAGCCAGGAGCATCAATCTCCACCATTTTCATGTTTCTTCTTGTCGAATGATGGCAGCAAGGATCACCGTTTGATCAGTTGGTGTCCCAACCTTTCGAACGACTCTCACTACAGCCTCCAACTAATCCTCAGCTGCCTGTGGGTCTGTCTCTCCCATGAACCTAGGTGGCCGCTAGAATCGGAACTCATGCAATGTGCTCAGGTGGCGTGCACTCTCTGTTGCTGGGGCTGGTGGCATCAGTGGCCCAATTGGTAATGGTAGCGTTGGTGTCTCCACTGGTGCCTCTACTAGAAGAGGGCCACACAGCGAGGCCTCGTCGCTCAGTGGGCTATCAGTGGTTACAACTCTCAAAACCCTAGCCAGCTCTCTTCGTGGAGGCATCCTAAAAAGAAATAGGTTCTCCACAGTCAATAAGTTAAACCTGGTTAGATGACTCAAAGAGATCACAAAGAAAACTCTTTAAAACACACACACAAACAGGGTTTTCGTGCACTTAGTTGGAAATCAGAAGTCCGGGTCCTGGTGTATGGATATGTCAGCCACCGCACCAACACTGGATTCCCTAAACTGATAACCACACACACTACACATAAAACTATTTCTGTTAAAGAGAAAGATCTGATTCCTTTGTTCTACGGTTGAACCGATCCCTCTGATACAAATTTGTCACGACCCATCCCACATGGCTCGTGTCGTGACTACCCCAAGCCCACCTTCCATAAGACAGGGGCAGGAGACTAACACTGAAGTCGTATTCCCGATAACTGTGAAGGAATTTCCTTTATAACCTGTAAAAACACACAACCAAGCACACAGCAAGATACGAACTCAAGTAAGCTGAATAGTAATCAGAGTACATCTAGTAAGTAAAAGGAGCTAGAATACAATCCCAAATTAAAAGTTCAAAGAAAATTGGAAAGTACAAGACAACTGATAGGTGAAAAGAATCTCATGGACCGTCCACCACGGATCCTACCTGAAGGGTAGGTACAGATCACGAACGGTCGTCTTTATGGTACGCCACGTCTAAGGTCCACCTACGAGCTACCTCCAGTCCTAGTACTCTCTTCCTCTGTCAATGTTTTCTATCATCTAAACCAAAAACATCGAGGTGTGGGCATATCCCATGAAGGGGTGAGTATAACGATACTTATTAGGGACTCCAAGACCCTCAAGGTATCACAAAATCCAAAAAGGATAAACCACAAATCTTGAAATCAACTAACAATCCATCTTAGGTATATGCCCATAGATATACCTAAGTTATCAAGTATACCCATCTCAATCCTGAGGAAAACACACAGTCCAACTCAAATCCCAAAGCTCAATTGTTCCCCAAATGATGAAATACCATGATGGAAAGTACCACATTGGTACCCCACGCAGAAGAATACCACCAAGGTATTACCACGAAGGAAAAATACCACAAGGTACATACTCATCTCACACCAGGTATAACTTATGTATAGTAGTAGAGATGATTAGATGTAACTACTAAATTATCTTACTCTGTAATGAATCTGACCCACACAAGATCATTAGGAGCTGATCCACACAGGATCGCTAGGAGCTGACCCACACAGTATCGCTAGGAGCTAACCCACACAGGATCGCTAGGAGATGAACCACACATGATCGCTAGGAGATGACCCACATGTGATCTCTAGGATCTGACCCAGACAGGATCGCTAGGAGATGTCCCCCACATGATCGCTAGGAACTGACCCACATAAGATCGATATTCATTCTTCTCGTCACAGCCAGCAACTGGGTTCCCGCACTAATCCTGCTCATATCCTGGAGGATCCGCTTCACAAATCACTAGTATATACTCCAACTGCTATAAAGTCTCACAAAGAAGTATCTCAAAGGTCCTCTATATCATAGGGGTCTCAATTCAACAGACGGTGCATCTATCCAATGCCTGGTCTGTGAGTTATTTGCCTTTTAGTCCTGTGGGCCCGGTTGGATTTGTGCTTGATCCAACCCGACAATTTCCCAACATTATCCAGATCTCTAGTGGGGTATACCAAAGGGGTCGTCTTGCTCTAAGGTTTCTATCTCCACTTGTGGTTCGTCAATTGGACGTCTGGTTCCAATGTTATGGCCCAACTAAAGCATAAGGTCATATCTAGTCTAGGTCCGGTCCCATTCGGTCGGACCGACACGGCCCGACCCGGCCTGGGTCGACCTGGTTCGGTTCGACCCGATCCAGCCCGCTGGGCGGCCTGGCAGGTGGCGAGGGCCATGAGGTTGTGGGGGTGCCACGAGTACATGTGGCGGCTCGGCCGTGGGGATGCCACAAGGGCGTGAGGTCGTGGCACATCTCGGACAGAGCAGCTCATCCGCAGTGTGTCGTCAGGGCGTGAGGCGGGGCGGCTCGGCCACGGGGTTCCATGAGGGTGCGGCACATGGATGCTCGGCTGCGGGGTGCTGTGAGGGCACAACACAGGGCGGCTTGGCTAGAGTAGCTCGGCCACGGGGCTGCTCGACCGCGGGGTGGATCGGCCTGAGTGGCTCGACCATGGGGTGCCGTGAGTGCGTGGTTGTGGGGTGGCTCGTCCAGAGAGGCTTGGTCGTCGGGTGCCATGAGGGCGCAGCTTGGCCTGAGTGGCTCGGATGTGGGGTGATGTGAGGGCACGGCGTGGGGCGGCTCTTTTGCCTTCGTCGCCTTTGTCACGGTTGATAGTCGTCCTCCTCCATCACGAAGACCACAAGAATTATCCCAAGAAATTCAGAGAGGATAGGCCCTATTTGTTTGGCCTGCACTCTCCACATTAGAGTGGTAGCAAGTAGCTATAATACATGAATCACAAGAATAACAAGAACGGGTAAGGGAAATAATTCAATCACCCTCCCTACCTCATTTGACTTGTTGAAGATTGTCTGCGGGGAAAGAGTCGATGTCATTTGGAATAGATGGATATTGGTGACATCAACATCTCCTCAATTGTCAGTGGAGATGTTCCTCTTTGGAAATCCTTTGACTGAGTTTGGAGAATAATTCGTCGAAGGTGAACCATTCTTCGTTGGCGTTTTTCGTTGGAGAGCATACTCCCTAGGCTCCACCCTTTTCCAACGATTAATTTTCCCCAACCCACCAAAAAGAAAAAGGGTAGCCAATATAATTAAATATATTGGCATAATTTCAAAATGGAATAATTAATTAACTAGGTTAGCATATTAAATGTTAGAGGAGTTGCCGAGGCTCTGCCACATTTAATAGGAAGTCTAAGGGTTTCTCCCATTAAAGGGGAGTTAAAGGGGGGTTTATCCTTGGGTGGTCCCCACCACCATAACCTCTCAAGGGAGGTTTAGTTCAGCGGGTCCCCACCACTATAACCTCTCATGGGAGGTTTAGTTTAGGTGGTCACCACCTATGAAACATCCACATGGAAGCTAAAAAAAATGTTACCCAATTTATATTATATTTTATTCTTTCAGGAAAAACCCAAAATCTAACTTTCACCCCAAACCTACTATGGTCAACATGAAGGTCTCCTTATGTGAATAACAACAACTTGAGTTCAACGGTGCCCTCAGATTTCAATTCTTAGCACCAGTTCAAAAGATAAAAAATCTCGCTCGCACGTTTACTGAACGTACCTAAAATAAAGTTCTGAAATTCATTCCTGGCACTCCAGGCCTCGAAATCACGTGTCGTCACTTTTCTCGGACTCGTAAAATTCCCATATATTAAAAAAATACATGGAAATTCAGAGTCTTTAAAGTGACTCTAATAACATAAATCATAAAAAATAAATCTATCTTAAGGTCCTATGTCTTATATTTCTACTCATGAGGTATCAACTGGAGAGATTCATTGATCATTATTTGATCCCAATATATTTGAACTACTCAAAGACAAATTCCTGATACATCATAAAAAACTATAAAAATTATACCATGTTTTGGAGAAATCAAGATCGAAGTTGAGTTAAACCAACCCTTTAGCTCATAAAATTCCTTTTCACATTCTTCAAACCATATAAATTTATCCCCCTTTTTGGTCAATCTCATTAGATTCATTGGTATACATGAAATTGTTTCGATGAATACCCTATAATAGTCATCCAGTCCAAAGAAACTCTTAATGTTAAAGATATTATTTGGTTGCTCTGAAGAAACCACAAGAATCACCTTCTATAGGTATGCACACATTCCTACCTCTAAGATGATGTGACCCAGAAAGTGATCTTTATCTTTATAGAATAAAAATTTTGATAGATAGGAATATAACCTATGGTCTATCAGTGTATTTATAATTATGTAAAGGTCTTTTTAAAGATCACGTCAAGTCTAGAAATATAACATGATTTCTTCCACCAAAATCACCAAGAAACAATTCTAGTACGAGTGGAAAACTCGATTCATCAGGGTTGTGAAAATGTTTGCAATGTTCATAATACCAATTTTCATAACCAGGTACTCATAGAGCTCATAACTACTATGAAACATTTCATGAGTTATGTATGAAGGTCGAAAACATACCTAGTGATAAACTATCCTCAAATTAATATTAGAGAAAACTTGATCTTCATGGTGTTGGTCGAACAATTCATCTATAGGGGTAAATGAAACCAATACTTATCTATCATCTATTTCAATTTATAGTAATCCAGAAAAACAAAAAGGGTTCCATTTTCCTACTTAGTGAAAAGTACATGTGATGAACATATATATTTATTGGGTCTTATGGACCCCTTTTATTCCAAGACTTCTAGTTACCTCTTAATCCACTTTATCTCGATAGTAGATATCCTATAAGGAGACAAAGAAACCAGTGTATCTCCTTGTACTATCTTGATGGAAAACTCAACCTCCAACTCAATGGGTAGTCCTAAAAGTTAATTCATGAAAAAGTCCCTAGTATAATCTATTATTGGAGGGAAATTCACCTAACACATTCTGTGATCATCTAGATATAAACTAGAAATATGGGTTGTCATATGACCCATACCATGATTCTTGTGTTCATATCATCTTACATGGACATCCTATTCCCCCTTGTGAACAAACAACCCACCCTCTTGTGATGTGAAATTCACCCTTCGATTATAAATATCAATGTAAGAATTATAGGGAAACAACAAGATCATAGTGAGAATGATGTCAAACCCTATCATCTCTAGGAAGAATAGGTCCCATAGGAAAATATCACCACCAATTTTGAGTGTAAATTTACTTTGATGTCATACAATTTCTAATAATACTCCCAACGTAGTATCTAAATACATTATAACAATGAATCAATGAATATCTTAAATAAGGATTTCCATAGTAACTAAAGAGAAAAAATAATGATTAGTGACCATATTAATATAGGTAGATCCTATGGTATAAGATATTAGGATCATACCTGACACTATAGATAACTTGATGCTAATTTCCCCAAGAATATACTATGATGAGTTTAACTGGACAAAACAGAAACCATGAGAACCAACCAGACTACCATTATAAAGACATTTCATTTGTCATAAAGAAACTAGTTTCTAACTCCCTTGACCACAACCACATCCTTGACCTGAGTAGTCTATGGTATTTCAGAACTTATCCTGATGTGGAGCTATGAATCACACTCCTGAACCAAAAGTTAGTATCAAACCACTCTCATTAACTGTAGGAGGGAAGGTCCTGGAAAAAATGATGTAGATAGCCCATCCTACCTTAGTATTGGAACTTATATGGGTTTATATCACATTTTATCCAAACACATACCTTCCTCCTACACTAGGGATAGAAAATAAGACTACCAGTACTCATGATTTAGGTGTTACATCCCTCATGAGAGGTCCCAAAGCTCCACTTTCTATCACCTAAATATACACTACAAGTTTCATAAACTAAAATTATTTGCTTTGTTCCCACAACATCCTTTAGGATATGTTTAGTAAAAAAATTATTTTACTATTTCATATATATTAGTAAACCTAAGAATGTTCACATGATATGGAACACCATCCTTGATCCCTTCATAAAAGATTCTCAACCTAGGTGTCTCATCAGTGAAATAGATATGTGAAAACCATTGAGTCAATGAATCACTATAAAGTTATCCAAGAAATCCATAGAAAACATATAACCCTACTCTAGATGCATAAACTTGCTAGCCCACTCATCCCCAATGTCTCAGGGAAAATGTAGTTATAAAAATTGATTAGAAGTGATTTTAAACAATATCTAGATGCCTATTTTCCATTTTTAGGATGTCCTAGAAATTATTTTCTTATCCCTAAATCATATATTTTTTTATCTGGAACCTCCCCTATGGAGGCATCTTTATTTTTATAGACATAGAAAAGGTAGTCCTAAGCTAATTATCAATAGCCTTGGGGACACTATCCCTTGAAATTTGGGTGGATTCTACTTCTAGAACTCATGCATCAACTCTTTTATTGTCGATGTAGGCTAAGGATCTCCCTAAATAGTTTACATTAAGCGTAGTAAACCATCTTGAATCCAGGAATCCACTCCCATATCAGTTTAGTGCCTTGTACTTTACTATAGGGTAGGGGTACATGTATACCTAGTGTAAATTGCAAGTTATAATGGAAAAAAACCATTATGATTCGATTGTAACCTCTATTTAATGATAACCATTTTATTTAATAATTTAAATGAATTTAAATCTGAATTTTTTTTATTAAAAATACTCTTAAATGGATACATTTTATATATTACCATTTATAATTTATAAAACTCCCTAAAAAATATAAATTGAACTATGGAATCCATTTAATCACAACTGTAAACAAATTACAGTCCTTGCAAATAATATTCCATGTCTTAATGTTCCATAAATGAATAATTAAGGTCTCACTATCAATATATGTCAGAAAACATTGTTAGGATGATTCTGGAACTTTTACAAACCAATTAGGTTTCTCAATTTCCTGAAAAAATATAGTCGAATGACTAATATATTAATCAAGGAATGTACAATAGATATCATCCATTCCATTGATGAATCCTACATTTAATGGAATAATGAATAAAATATTAATTCCCTATATTACTAGAATCAAGCATGATCAATTTTTATAGTCCATATTGGGATAAGGAAACAAATTAAATTCACAATCTACACCACATATCATGTATGTCAGCCAAATGGTGAAATTTGATCAATAGAAATAAGAATAACTAGAACATCAAGTACCATTACTTGGTAATTTGGTTTTTCCATATACATTGTTTAGTTACTCCAATCACAGTTTATTACCAATTCCCAACTCATTTTGAGAATCCTACCAACCAATCACAAATAGAAAGATAGAAAATAAATGAAAACCCTCTGATGCATCTTTGTAATGTCCTGACATTGGATCAATTGAACGGTGCCCCGATCTAGAGGGTAACATATCCTCAAAAATGCCTCCCCATATGACATAGTTTTCTAAATACAATTGATGTTCTATGATTATTTTTTGGGGATATTATACCCTCACCATCATAGTAACACATCATTATCATAAATGAATAAATATTCAGAATCATAATATCAACTATAAACATAAGATACAGAATCCGAACATCAGTAATAATAATCAATTACAAGGTGATAGTATTATAAAAATTGATGAGTACATCATGGAACTATAAAGAAGATAATAAATAAAAACAAATCATTATCTAGTACAGATAAAGTATCAAATATTTAAAAATACAAGAAGATTGTCTCCAAATAGAATCAGGATCCATGGCTCAGTCATGTCCTCCATGCTGCATTTCTATAATCAATCAAGCATTATCAAGTGGGTGTTTTCCTGTATCCCTATCTACACACATGAAGTATATCTGAGTATCAAATGATGTCATGAACAGGCAGAGGGATAACATTCAGTAGGCCACCACCAATAGTGTCTATAACAAGCCCATTATGTGTATATAATTTGAATAAATTTTTATTTACAAGAGTAATAATAGAGATAACATTAAATTGAGGTTTTCAAGTCTAATAATATAAATGTAATCATGAAACAGTATCATACTGTCAAACTATAAAGTAAGAATAATCATCATCAGTAGAAAACACTAAGTAATAAAGTATCAGACTGACATGGTCCAAGATCCATAGTCCATGACAAGGGTATCCTCTTCAAGTACATAGACCACATACATAGAAAACACTATAAAGACTTGGGTAGATCCCAAGGAGCATGTTTAAGGTCATAGAAGGAATCTAGACCCTTTTTTCGAATACCAAGAAATCCAATTAAGTTGGATCAATGTACTATAGATGTCTATGTCATCCAAAAGGGTTTTCAATGTCATAACATGACCCCCCCCCCCCATATTAATCATATCAAATTCCTTCACTATTTCATAAACCATTTCTTTAATAATTTTATTAATCCCTTCATAATCATATATAAGACATGGGATTATCCATTTCATAGATTTAATATACAAATGAATAGGTGTCTAAAGGTATTTATAACCTTTAACAAACAACTTTTTTACAACATTCAATTCCCCATAAAGAATAAAATTCTTAACACAACACATGGGTGATATTAACATGGAGAAAGGGAAGAACCCACCCTATTGGATGTGGAGGTTGAGGGCAACAACCTCTAACATAAACTAATATTATATTATAATGTCTTAAAAATAATTTTACATTGGATTTAGGGGTTTAATAAATTAGGAAGAAATTACTTGAATGTTCATCATGCAACATAATGAAAAAATGGTATAGAAAACCACACTTTGATGGAATATTAATGGACCACCTACCTTATTATCATAAAATTTGTTTCCTCCAGTATTAGCCCATGTTTTGCACTAGATTATAATAAAATGTAGGAATAGAAGAAATACCAGAAAGTATGTCATAAGATCCTTCATGAGGATCACAAAATATATGGTAAGAGAAACTAGGAAAATAATCTAATGGATCAAATATTTTACAAAAGGCAGTCCAATGAGATGAGGGACACTAAAATTGTGAATCTAATGGAAGATATAACAAAAGTCATAGATTATTATAGAGGAATATCTCATAAGGAAGGGGTAGAGGATGTATTCTAGAAATATAAAATGAAAATGGGGTTACCCTTTTAAAAATAACTACGGTAAAAGTGGGAATTTATCCATTTTTTAATGTACGTATGGTTTTGGAAACATAGTGGTCCATTTCATGTGAAAACATGTGTCAGGCACTATCCAAGCGTGGTCTTCCAAATAGTTGGGGGGAATGGTTTTCCCAATAGGGATCTACCCAAGAAACCCATATACCCATGGTGTATACCCCACATGGTATACATCACATGGTTATAAAAATCGTGAATAGCATGGGTGATCTCCTATATGGAGCACTACGACACCCTACATGGGGTGGCCAAAACAAGTGACCTCCTATGTATGGTTTGGTCAAACTGTACACCTCCCCTTTCCGAAAACATAATGGAGTTCTATTATACAAAAATGACCCAAATAATCATAATTCTTTCCTTAGGTGGTTCTACACTTTTGGGTAAAAAAGAGGATTCAAAATGAAATTTAAAATACAATTACCTCATATAAAAAAATTCTTACATTTATCATTTTAATTTTTTAATTTTTTAATATTAATTTTCAATTTCAATGATTATATTTTTTTATAATGGTTTTTTTGGAATACTAATTTACTATATCACTATAAAAATGAGAATGATGAACGTATTATGATTCTTCTAAAAAATGGAATTTCTTATATATGGATTTTAATATAATTTGTATCTTAATTTATTTCAATGACTTAATTTACTATTAAAAACTATTACATTTATAAGAGTTCATTCTTATGTTTTTTATGGGAATATTGGTTTTTTATAAAAATGTAAAACTATATGTTTTCTTATTAATGGTGTTTTAAACTAAGAAATTGATATATTTATTGAGTTTAAATTTAGATGTCTTATTCAAGATCATATATGAAGAATTTGATGTTAATAATATAATTTTCATATTATGATAGAAACATTTCAACTTTAATATTATAATAAACTAGAAAAATTACATTAACCGAGAAACTTTTATATAATAATAATTTACAATATACATGGAAAAACTAGATGGAAATAGTGTATTATTATAGATATAGTTTTTTAAAAGAATTATATAATTCACTAATGATTGAGAAAAAAATGATGACAAAGATATAGTTGTTTTATTCTAATATTCCCTTATGTTATCCTTAACGGTTCAAAAATCAATTCTAATTCTCTATTCTAAAAAATTTAAATTTTTATGTGAATTTAATTTATTATAAATAATTTAAACTATTAAATAAAATGAAATTTAAACTTCATGAATACATGTTATAAATAGAGGCAACTCTTAGAAAGAAAACTCTTCTTGGTGATATATTTTACAATAAGATTTTATCGATGAAAAAAAATGGATGAATTATTTTAATTTTGTTTCTTGATTAGATAATTAGGATTTTATGATTTTCAAATTTTTATTTTATATTTTAAATATATTATATAGACATATTTTGGTAAAAGTTGTCATAAAACTCACATTAAATTCAAACTATGATAAATAATTACTGAAACCTAATTTCGTTTTAAAGATTATTATCAATATTTACTCATCGGTTAAGAGTATGACTATCCAAAAGTAATGGTTTAATTTCATTATAGAGATAACTTCGTTGATTTTCTATTTTCTCCCTAACATTATGTATCATAATTTAATATTTAATATCTCGAAATGTTAATTTCTTTGATCATTATAATGGTCTTAAAATGGTAATTAAATTTGGTTTAAAATTTATACATTCTCTCTCTAGGTTTTAAGATGCACTTTGAGATCGATGGTGAATGATAAAATATTTTTATAGGTAGTTAACATAAAATTGAATGCTAATTTATGGGATACATCAAATCTTTGCATTATTAGAAATGGGGATGGTCTATGAAATATATGATAGTCTCATCATTAAATTTTTTTTTCAATTTGGGGTAACATGTATTTGGGAGAATCATTATAGATCATGTAGGAAAAAAAATTTGGATGATCATTTTGAAGATATTACATGAGAATATTTCATAACACATATAACAAATGATCTTGTATTTTGAAAGATAGGTTTGTTTTTTGGTCCCCCCAAATCATAGAATAGTTACTCCTATGGTTCTTATGTCAAAGTTAGAATGATAATTTTCTGATAAACAATTGACTTCCATTCAATTAAATATTATTGGGATGAATGAAAAAAAAATTAGTTTATTTAATATTATTTTTGTTATGTAATTATTAATTTTTAAGGTTAAAATGTGACCATTTTTCAATTTTATTTCACATATATCATAAAAAACTGTTATTTTTAAGGAATAACAGATTAATTTAAATATATTTATTAAATTAAAAATAATTCTATTTATTATAATATTGAAATAATTTTTATAAAATAAATACATATAAAGGTATTGAATTATTTTTGAATGTAATGAGTTTGTATCAATAATAATGGTTCTATTAAGTGGTGGTAAATAAACTATAATGATTATTATGAAATTTAAATAAAATCAATTGAATAATTGTCAGAGAAAAACCAGTTTCTCAATAAAATTATTATAATACTTGAATGATATAATTTACATAAATCATGTTATTTAGTATATTTTAAAATTATGATTTTATTATATAAGTTTCCAATAATGATAAGAAATATGAATATATGAAGGAAAGAATAAATTTATTAATTAATATGTTCATTAAGTTAGTGATATTAATAATATATGATGATAGTATGATAATATTATAACAATATTTCATAACACTCATGTAATTCTGGATTGATTATATGGTTTGGATATCGATTATAATATTATTTTTATTGGTAATATTTTAAAAACAAAAAAACTAATAGTAAATTTTATTTAGATTTTGAAGAGTTTTGGATGTCAAAAATTTAGGATAATGGTAAAAAAACATTTTGTAAAATTTTTTATATTTATTATTGTGATAGATAAAATGATTCCACATTTGATGTGATTTGGTTTTATTGGCATTACTATTTTTTCCTTATATTTTAGTGTTAGATTATTTTTATTGGTGATAGGGAACAATAGAGATTACCCTCAAACTCTCCCTTTAACATGGAATATATTTAAATGAAAAATCATGAGAATATACTTTCTTAGTTCTAATTATATAAAGTTTGAGGGTGATGGTGATATATTTGTTTATCTTACATATTCTCAATAATATACATATGATAATAGATACTAATAATATACAAATGTGTTGAAATAATTTTGACTAAGTTACTTGGGAATGAGAAATATGATTCACTAGAGTGATTACACACTTTACCAAAAATGAACATAAAAAATATGTGAAATATGATCCGAAACCTATTTACATTCTTCTCAAAAATAAGTTTAAGTTTTAAGAAGAAATGGAATCATGGTATGGCATCATATTATACATGTTATAGGGAAAATATCCTCAATGCCTTGGTTGTGTATCATATTATATTTATTTAATGGTAATACTATGATGGGATATAATATAATAATATTATTTTATATTACATTATTTCATTTTTAATTCCATCCCTGTGTATAGTGGATGATAATCAAGAACCATTGATGGAGGATTATGGTGACTTATTGAATGAAAAAGTGGTATGATTATTAAACCAATCTAGGTAAATAAAGGATCATTTTGTAGCATAGTGCATATTAGAGGATATGTATTATTACACATATCCTAGATCCTAGATTATTTACTATAGAAATGTATGGTAGAGAGACTTTTTATTTTGGTTGGATTTTTCATGATGTAATATGTGAGATCCCATCTTGTTTTGAAATTATATAATATATGTATATACTTATATAATAACATATTTTTATTTGTTATTTGTGTCCAAAAAGTGTAATATAAATTGTGTTTTTTAAATTATATTTGAATATTTTAGAATCTTTGATAATGTGTAATGATATTTTTTTTGTTTACAAAATTTATTACGTTAGAACATAATCACTAGTGGTTTATGGGGATTATATCACTATATTGGATAATAATACTATGTATTATTCCTCACCAATATATATGACCTCAATAATTTTTCACTAATGTGTTCATTAAAATTAATAGATATAGTAGTTGGATGGTATTTTGGGCTCAATACTAGTGGCATATTTCATGGCTACTATGTCTCAATTTTCACTAATATGTTGAATTTATTTTCACTCATATGTTTCATCTCATCTATTTTAACATGTTAGTTGTATTTAATTATTTATTTTATTTATTCATTTTGTATTGTGGTTTAATAATTTCTATATACATGTACATCATTTTAAAATATTTATTTAATTTTGTTTGGGTTGATATTATCTGATAATAAGTTATAGCTAATAATTTGATGAAATTCCTCAAACCATTTTTTCAATATACTTTAGTGATAGTTTTTTTAGTAATTACCAATTACACTTTGGTCTGGGGAACTCACATTGAAGTCTACTAGGATGTTAAAAAAATGTTATTAGAGTGTTGAGTTTTATTTTGTTGTCAATAAATTTTTTTACTTAGTTTGGATGATAAAGAGTAAATATATCAGGGTTTATAAGTTCATTGATTTAAAACATAAGAGTTCATAGGTTGTAGGCTACCATGAATTTCAAATTTCGTCACATATAGATGAATTGTGTCTAATACATATAGTATAATTATAGTGATTATAAAACATATAAAATTTTATAATATAGTTCCCTATAATGATAATTAGATTCATGTTTACTTCATATGAATGTATTTATTAATATGACATATGAACTAAACCAATGGAACATCTATCGATATACACATCATATGATATGATATTGATATTAGGATATTTCTCTTATGACATGGGGAGTCATTCACGGGGATTGAGATTTTTTATTGAACATTACTGGTCTTGGAAGTGAGATGAGATAAAGATAATCTTTTAGATATTATGGAATAAACCAATCATGATTTCAGATATAGTTATTATTATTTTTCCTATTAAATATTTGATATGAATCATTTTTTGGGGTTATTATGGATTCCCTATAGACTGGTAGAAGGTTATTAATATCTTTTGAATTTATATCATCTCTATATTATATGGTAATTAGATTACTAGGTTCTTACATTTTTCATATATTAGAATTTTCGATGCATCTATGTGAAAATGAGTGTTCAGGACAATGTATGTGCATATATAAGATTAAAAAGTTTATTGTATTTTACATGATGAATATTTTTATTTCGTTACATGATGATCTACAAATATTAAAATTTGATACATGGTCTCTATGAAATACGAAGCATCTCATATTGATGATATATTATTTCAGTACAGATTGATGACATATTTTGAAATTACATATGAAATGAACTAACTATATTTTTTCCTTTTAGTGACATATAATTTTATAGGATGTCTTTTCATAAGGGGGTATCCTTTTTTATCATATAGGTAAATCTATTCAATATGATAAGTGGGTTTTTTATATAGTCTTAGTTACAATATAAAGGTACATAATATTATGTATGTTTGATGCCTTTGTTAGAGCTATGTAAAATCCTGGGATATGATTTGTGTTATTATTGGGAATATACAATGAATAAAAATTATCATTACCCATTTAAATATGATAAATAAATTCTTTTAATGTCCAACATTATTAAAACATAACAGTTATACATTGTTGGATTTTAGTAGTTTCTTGAAGTTTTCAATCTTAATGTGTTTTCAATGATTCTGTTTGTGAGGAAAAATAATAATTTTCGGAAAAAATCATGTCATAACAATATTTATTCTATATATGTATGAATCATGACTATTCGTAAACCGATTGATAAGGAAACACATGTCTGTGAGACAACTGGTGATTTCAAATTGGCGTAGACATGCGGGACATTTGGGAAGACAAATTTCTTTTTTCAGTCTGGGTTTAATGATATTTATTAATGTTGTGAGATCCAAAATTGAGTCATAAGTGTTGTGGTATTTCATGAGTTTGAGTTTTGGGAACCATTGATAGGGTTATATTATTTAAAAGGGTAATATACTAATTAAAAATAGAGACATCAAATAAAAACCGGTATATCCGATGTAAATAATGTTCATTATTTTTCAAACCCTAAATGATTAAACTTCCATATTTAAACATTACAATACTAGAGTACTATTAATAATAGTGAACATATTGTATTATTTCCATGAATAGTTTCATTGGGTAAATAGGACAGTAAAAAATATGTGTTTGCCAGTGGGGACAATACATAATTTGATAATTGTCCATTCAGTCACATGGGTGGGTCAATTGAATGAATGACCTATATTTCAAATGAAATTGTGGATTTTAGTGGGAAAATTCTTGAGTTATATATAGAATAATAGGGATACATATTTGGGTTAACAAGGTAGGGTTAATGCTATTAATGAAAAACCAATTTTTTACCACATGAATGAACCATTAAACCTTACTTCTATGGTCATTTAGTGACATTTAAATTATTCAATAGATAATTTCATTTTAAAAATTATTAATATTTATTAAAGACACATAATAATCAATTGGATTCTATGAAATTGGAACAATATTCATAATTTAATTTAACCACATGGAAAAATATCCCATATCAATTAAAATTTAGTTATTTAAAGCCATAATTACCATGTATCACATACATAAATTCACTCACACATGACATGGGAACACAAATAACCATCTGAAATTTAAATAATCATAATCCATAAAATTATATTAACATTAAAATCATATAATCTCCAAAATCTAAAATATTAAATAAACTATCACAAGTAAATATCATATCATTTGAGTGGGTTTCACAATGATCCGATGAAAACCTCATAACAAACCCCTAAAACACTAAAACAAAGATCAAGAGTAATTAAGAGAGGAAATTATAGAGGTGTATAAGTAAATCATGGATTAAATCTAGATGAATATAAATTATAGATCAAGATCTCATGGTACCCAACCTAATATAGAGTTATGGGAGGAAAATGAGATGCTCACTTGTTTAATGATGAGATAAGTATAGTAGAGATAAGGAGAGATAATATTGTTAATGGACCTATATAAGATTTTATAAATTTAAATACGGTTATATTATTATTTATCTATTCATTAACCCCATATTTTATGCCAATGGGGAGAGGAATGGTTAAATCATCTTTAATACAACGTGTAATAGTCTATACACCTAACAGTGAAAATCTCTATATCTTTCCTATAATTATCATTTGCCTCCAAAAACATGAATATACCATATCACTTATAAGAAACCACTCTTAGGGTTCATAATATGAAAAAATATTATATTGAAATATTAAAATGGACATCCAACATATTTAACATATACTCTAAAACCCCTTTAAATTTTTTCTACATTCATTTGTAATAATGTAACTATAAAAACATATTTAATTACAATATAATATATCAAAAATGATATTAATAACATTATTATATTTTCACAAATTTATATTTTAATTATTAATTTTTTATTATTTAATTTTTAATGTTCAGATTTTTATTTATGAAAGTATCATTTAGTTATATTAGGATGAATTTGATATATATGAATAACAAAAAAATCCCTAAAGAAAACCCATCCTGGTTCTTCTAATAGTGAAATTCAATCGAATAATAAAAAATCCACATTAGAATGTATATATATTTACTTTAAACTTTATCCTTTTAATAATGTATTATTTCAATTAAAAAAAGAAATAGTGGTAATAAATTCAAATGAATAAAAAAAATTAAAATATTAATGTTTCTATTTAATTAAAAAACATTTTTCAAGTAGAATGTAATTGTAATAAATCAGTTTCACATACCATAGGAATAAAAATAATGAAATAAATTATATAATAGTTTTATAGTACTAAAGTTATAAAAAACTAAACCATGGAAGGAATGAAACCTACAAAATATATGTGACATAGAGAGGTTATTCATTTCTCAAAATAATTAGAATAATTAGGTTTCATTAGCTCCCAAGGATCATATTAAATTATTTTATGAAATCATATATAATTTTATTTTCATTAAACATATCAAAAATATAAACACCATCAATTTTGCATGAATGTGGGGAGAATAACTGAAAATTCCGATGATGTAGACTATTGAAGTAAAATGATTTATGGAAATAATTGGAAATTACCCAGTGGGTATATTATGATTTAACTCAATACTAAAAATTAACAATGGGGTGATTATAAAATATTGAATTATAAATTATTAATGTAATACTATATATATGATGTTTTAAATATTTGAGATTTTAAATATTTATGTTGGTAATTATATATAATAAATTTTGAATTTTGGGAAGAATCGCATTGAATATATATTAAAACATAAAAAGGCGTGGAGTTTTTAATAATATATATGTGATAATATATAGAGAAAAAGGTAAATTATAATGTTAATAAAGTAAATGTAAATTGATAAAAAGTAATAAATAAAATATTAACATTAAAATATATAAAGCATAAAAGGGTAAAATGGTCAATGGATGTATATAATATTTTAGAGAATCATATATTTTATTCCAATAATTTATGGTATTATTTGATTTTGATTTAATTATTTGATAAAAAAAGTTTAACAATGAAATATTTCAAGTTATATAATTAAATTATATATCTGAATTTTTTTTTTCAGTATAGGGAATTTATCCTAGGTTTTGAGTTTAATAAATAACTATTTTAGTTCGTTTGTAGAAAAATGATTAAATTATATAATAATTTATTATTCTTAATTGTTTTTAAAGATAAATATCATTCTAATTTATTTTATATCTTTTTTAAATGTTTTTAAAGATAGTGTCGAAATATCCTATGGTAAATCGATATTAATTTGGGGGGTGGGTGGTGTACTAGCTGAATTGAATGATGATTTTTAATATATTAGGTTAAAGGATAAATGAAGGTTTATAAAAAAATATATAGTTGTTTTGAATTGTTAATGATATTAGAGGATATGATTAATCAGGTTGAAGATTATTTTTTTATAATGTGGGTTCTTTACCACATTTTTTCACTCATTATGAGATATTCATATTTATGATTCTAATATAAAGGATTCCCAAGATGGATATTGTTTCATAATACATTTTCAGTGTTAAAGGAATTGCGAGATTCAAATTTTTCATCATTTAGGATGTTCAGATAAGTGACTCCAAACCAACATTATTGTACAATTACTTAGTAAATATTAATTTTTTCCGTAAATAATGGTTCTGTAATGATAACATTGAGAATTGAAAGTCTTAAAATTTGATAGTACAAGAACTTGGTTGAATAAATGATTGGTTTTTAATTTAATGAATGATACAAACTAATTAGTTTCATGATTAGAATTAGAATTAATTTATTTAATTTATTTATTAATGAATTTATAAAAATGATGATTTATATCTAAATGTAATGGAAATATATAATAATTTTAGGATAGTGTATTGTATCATTTGGGTGGTGTGTTGTTGTATTATAAAAAAATTGGCTCATTTTTATAATAACAATTAATCATTTGTTCCAAATTTTACCATCATGGTGAAGAATATGGTATAATTGTTATATTTAGTATCATATATGATGATTTAAATAACAATAATGTTTTCCATTATATTATTATATATATATAGATTTGTATTGATGCTGATATTTATGTTTTAGATAAACAAGGTTTTATAAGATACTTTTTACCTATATTTGGGATATATGTTAATGAATGTGACTATTGAATAATTATACGGGTGTTAATTTATTGACCTATCTTTAAACTATTGTTGTAGTTGTTGTTGTAGAGTCTAGATATGAAACTTTTATTATTATTATTGTATTTATGTGTAATAGTGGCGTTTATAGTCACGTTTTTCCTATAGGTGTGACTACCCCTGGTATGGTTTCTTTATTGGTTGGTTGATGTTTATTAGTGTAAGATATGTAATATTATGGGTTACGAAAAAATAAAAGAAATTTTTTAAAACCTAATATTCTTAAGGTTGATGTTTGTAAAGTAATATATGTGTATGAAATATAATAATGAATAAGTTGAGTTGTGTTATTTGTTTTTTCTATTTCATTTTCATGTGTATTATCATACTATATTAACAAGGACATATGAGTATCAATTTGTTGATATACAAGGTATATTTATATCCTCATTACTTTATTATTAATACTGACTCTAATGTTCACTATTCGGGGTTACATATTCTTCTAGGAAAATCTTACTCGAGTATTTGGGGACATATTTAGATTAAAGAGTCTTGAATTTTCATTTGAAACATTTATTGATTTTTTCATGAATTTTAGTATGGTTCGTGTTAATATATATTTCAATTGGTTTTATCATATTGTGAATTTTTTCATTATTTTTTCATGGAATTTTTTATTAGTGGTTGGAATCATTTTTCAAACATTTCAAATACATTATCATTTACTTAAATATTTTTACATCCTTAATAAAATCTTCTTGATCTGGAAATGTGATTTATTTTATCACTTGAAACACAACTCCAATAAGTAGTAAGTTTCCTACTAGAAAAAATGTTTTCATTTTATCATATTGGATGAATTCCACATTATGTATACCATAAAATATAAAATATCAATAGTATAAAAACCCAAATGATAATAAATGAATAATTAAACAACATAATAATCAAGTTACTATGTATATGTTAAATACTAAATATATTTCATTCAACTACCACAAAAACCTGATGAAATAAATTTCAATATAGATGTTTTAATCATTTTTTATAATCAAATATATCTATATCTTTTAATCTACCATGTAGAAAACCAACACTAAATCTTTATTAAGAACTAACCCCCATGAAAATACTATGAAAATAAGGAAAATAAAGATATAAATTAGGTGTGAGAATATAATCAAACTAGTTTGGTATGTCCTCTAACCCATGACATGTTTGTATAATGATTTAATGGAGAATGATAAATAAAAATAGATAATCATCAATACATAGTATATTCAATTCCATCATCATTTTCTACATATCTCACCATAGTCAAAATTACACTATATATTTCTTTAGAAACACATAATCAACCAAATTTCTCATAAAAAATATTACCATATTATTATTTCTATATCAACACCGTAAAAATAACCATCTAAATGCATTATAATCTCCTAAAAAATTGCATGTCGTCCCACATCTACCAATATGATGTGAATAGACACATAATGGGATATAAATCATCACCTTTAATGGAATCATAAGAAACATGACAATAGTACAAACTCATTAAAATATTTCTAATCCCTGTTATCTATCTACCTAATCAAAATATTATATATCATTCCTCATCAAACCATTAAGAACGAATAAAAAACCCATAAAATTCTTTAGTTATACCCTATTTCACATTACATTAACCATATTATTGGACAATAAACCCAATGTTCATCATTCATATATCCACTACCCCTAATTGAGGATTATTAATCTAGTATATAATATACCATTCTGACATGTACTAGTATAGTCATTATTATGAATAAAACGTGTGTCATTCATATAAAACTAAATGGGGAGGATAATGATTACTAAACAATAGGTGGTCTTATAATCTCATCATATTGACAACCCAACATATTGAAAATTTCATATAATAAAAATCTAGACCATTCAATCCCATAAAACTTAATACATATTCCTAGACCAATACATATCATCCTAAAAACATTAATTCACCCATTATCATTATAAAATGTTCTAAAATTCATCCCATGTAACTCCTATAATATTACATCAATTTAATTTGACTATAACCATAATCTACAACTATTGAACCATAATTTTCATGATTAATATAATCCTTAAATCCATTATTGATATGATTTGTATATCATATATCATATGAAATGATAAGGGTGTATTTTAGTGAATGATGTATGATTTCATGTTAATACCTCAATCCTTACATAGTGTCTTAGGGTATATTGTTAGGTAGTTTATTATAATAAATAATATTTTATGATTTATATATACACCCTATAACTAATTTAGGTATTCAAAAGAAAATTGATATCATTTGGTAATCTTATATGTCAATAATTTATGTTTAATGTTTCATAAGTAAATTTGATTTGGAACTTATTAGTTCATTTAATTCATAAGTACATGAATAGAATATTCAATTCTTACACATTATATAATGTTCAACTAAATTCATACAAACCCGAGGAGCATCTTCAGATGACAAAAAGGGAGGAAACACAATTGTGATGGTGTTTTTTAGAATGTTCGAGACTCTTACTTATTCTCTCTAACCCGATGCTCCCTTCCTCACATATTTATTATGAGAAGTACTATAATGTTATTGTTGAAATAGAGTCTCTCCAGATCATATGATGATTCTATATATGTCCATGTATAAACTATAGAGGAGTCTATCATTTAGATTCTTCTAACCGAATTTTATCTGACCAATCTAATTAATACAGTTGTTACATCTCATCTAAGGAAGCTAAATATATTTCTTCATTCATAGTTATATATTTTTTTGGTTTAGTGAATCTTTGGAATAATCTTTTTAAATAAATCTACTTTTCGGAATGAGGTTTCTTGATCCTTAAATATATGTTATTGGAACTGTATCTGACCATGTTTTTAACTTTATGAAATCACTATAAAAATAAATACTTTCACAAATAAATTTCATGTTATAATGGTTATAATTTATTAATGTTGGTTTTATCACGTTTTAAGATTTTTGGATGTCATAGAATATGTGTTTAATTTTTAATATTGATTATATTATTTTATGTGTATCATTATCAATATCAAAACCATGTCACATGATATGTGGTATCAGATGGCATGATCTAGTTTTATACCATTTCTTTTCATCATATCATACGGTAAATTATATGGAATCTCAATATACTATGTTTATGGACTGAATCATTCATATATATTTAAAATATATCATAATTTCATCTATGATAATACACACTATCACAAAATAGGATTCATATGAACATATAGGCATTATTATATATAGTTGAGGTTTACTATTAAAAATTCTTTATGAATGTAGTATTATTATTATCTAGATTAATTTTACACTATACTAATTGATGCGATGTATTATTCTATTGAAGAATAATCTAGAATGTTGAAGACTATGATTGTTAATAATAAAATATGATTGATAGTGAGAAAATGGGTTAGTGTGATGTGATTTGACTAATGTATATTATATTCAACTATGAATTGAATTTCACAAATTATACATTTTTTGTAAATTATGTTGGAAATTTTTTCGGGATATTTATATAATTTATAAAGATTTTATAAATTAGTTAATTATAAAATTTTATTACTTAATTAATTATTGTTTCTGAAACCGTTATTAAATAAATATTCAATAATATTAATTGGTAATGTTAAATATTTCTTTTATTTTTATGTATCCTATCATAGGTATGTGATAATTTAATGCCGGTTTTTATTATGTGATGGTCTAGGGACTCATGTTAAGGAATATACCCATAATGGAGGAATTTTTACTAAAAACATAGTCACATGTAATCATACATTCACAACCAACATAATATGAATGAAATGTAATATGAAAAACATAAATATGAATATATATATATATATATATCCCTGATAAAAAGAAATAATTCAAAATAATATCCATGTACATTTTTCACACCCAAAAACAATTACACCCAAAATACTTTTTTAATGAGAGTGGCCGTCATCATGATCATCAACACTCAATTATTAATCCATACTCAATGTCCTTATCTCAGCTCTATGATCATTCATCATTGGTATTTATTTGAATTTACATACATAAGGTGGATAGTGAGAAATGTTTCACACTTCATGAAATTCAATGTGTAATATGGTTAAATTTTACATAGTCATGTGTATCATGATTGTTTTGGGAATTGAGTGGTTAAGAGTTTCTAAGTGGGGGTCATATTTTAGGAAACGACACATTCCTTCTACTAGATTTTTTCAAAAGGAAGAATTATTGGTTTGAAGATAGTGATTAATGTTGTGATTTTCTCATATAGAACTCTAAGAAATATCCTTTTAGTGGTTTAAGTCGTAAATCATCTGATCATGTTGTAAATTCCCTCATGGGTTGTTTTCTAAGAGAACTAAAAGTGTAACATTGTCTTAGACTCCAATTTCTGTTCTCTCATTTATCCCTTGACCCTCACTCGTGATTTTTTATGTAAGGGATTTGGCTTAATGATTTGGTCACCCTCATCATTATATCTTACCCTATTGAAGTACTTTTCATTGTAGTAGTTTTATATCTGAACATGTAACATCATTTATTCGTTTGAATCATATTACATACTCTATTTTGTAGTCACTTTAGAAATATATTATAAGAATATTATTTTTTAATTTTATAGATTTTTTTTATTGGGATTGTTTCGGGTGTTGATTGATTGTAATTTTTCTATTTTTTTCTTAAGGTATGATGTCCTTGACATTTTATGACACATGTATGGATTTATATACCATGATATTCATGTATGTGCATGTGTAGTTATATTAATCCGCTTCATTAAAAATCAAATTGAATGAGTGAAATTTTTATCAATTTATTTGTTCCCATTGAGGGAGAGTATGATTTATTTACCTTGAAATGGATGGATGTGGTTAGTGTATAGTGGATGTGGGTAGGGCTATCCATATGGGTATTTGGACTTAAAAAGTGTTTTTTGGGATCAGTAAAGGCTAATTATATGTAGCATGATTTATTTTTTGGTTAATATATTGTGGTTTTATAACCATGTGTGATATTGTTGGGTCTGGAAGGGTAATAAGGGGAGATAATGTTTGAGATTGTCAAGTACAAAATAAACATGGGATGGTCATGAGTTTTATGGATTAGATTGAGGTGTTATGTAAGGAGGACCATTAGTTAGATGCTGAGTCCATGTAGTGATTGTAATTTCCACCATGAGTGAGATGGTTAGGTTAAGATATGGTTTTTTGGGTTCCCTCAAGTGAGAGTGAAGTGAATTTCTTTCAACATGTGGTGAAATTAAATTACTATTCCTTATAACATAGAGCAGATGTTGGTAGGGTTGAGGTTCATGGTATCTTGGTTAGTGCATGATGACATGATGAATTTTTTGTTCACTTATATATTAAATCATCACACATACATTTTTATTCCACTACAATTATATTATGTATTTATTGGTGGTGTTTTAGTTTGTTTAAACTCATACCATATATATACATCTCATTGAACATGTATAATTTGTGGTAAGGGATCAATCTATGGGAAATGACCCTTCATTAGTCTTCTGATTATTAGCAGGACATATATAGGTAATGATGGGATTGAATCTAGGATATATTTTTCCTGACACGTTATTATTATTATTCTAATAATTTTTTCTATATATCAATTCACAATAATTGTGAGTCCCTTACAACTAACTTATAAGTCATGGATACACCATATTGTTATAACATGGATGTTATTATTGATAGTTTATACTATTTTTTTTGGTTGTTTATTACTTATTATTAGTCTATGTTTTCATTAATGTTTTTAATGGTATATTGTTGAAGGAATTATCTCCCTATGAAACCATATAGGACCACAACACTATTCTTCACTCTCTTGTAGATGAGGGGGTGTGAATGACTTCATGTTACCCTAGGGATCATATTTTCTAATTCAAGTCATGGTTTTACAAAATAGTTTCATAGAACTATTCATTTTCATGTTTCCTCTACTATGGTTTGGATCTTGGTAGAATTTAGTTATAAAAGGCAAGAATTAAGTAGATGATTTATGTTTTCTCATGTCCAACACTCGTGTAGTGGACATATGAGTAACTAGAGAAGTGGGTTTGTTTTATTGATTTTGTTATTATATTTTCATGATGTTATTCAATATTTTTATATGGTAACATTTAGGGGGATATTTTCATGGGATAATTAGAATGAATTTGTGTTCATTCATTTTTAATTTAACATGTCATGTTCTTTTTTTCTTATCATATATATTATTTTTAATTGTATAAATTATATATATAATATTTCATTCATTACCCAAATACTTTATTGGAATATTTTATTTAACATTACATGACCATGTTGTGATTTATTTTTGTATAGGTGATTAAAACTAATTTGTATGTATTGTGATGTTGGATTAGGCCTTAGGTGGATAGGGTTGTTTAATAATAGTAACTGTTGGTAGACCATTAGAGTATTCTCCATGGATTTATTTTTTCTCCTATTAATTTTTTTATGTTTGTTATAAATTTAATCCATTAATGGTATAACTGAGGCCTATATTGAAATTTACATGATTTCATTCAGATAACATACCGAGGTTCCACCTAGAGACATGGGTTAGAATGTTCATAAGGTAAGGATTTTTCATGTTGTTCCATAGAATATACAAGATGACATGGCTATGTATGTTGTAATGGTTTAACTGAATATTCATCTAGTAGAGCCTCATTAACCTATGGGTTTTGTTTGGTAGTATTACATAGGGAATTATTTCATGGTCATTGGATGATAATGGGTATTTTTTATATAGAATTTCAATTACATTATCATCCAATATTCTAATGAATGTGAGTCTTTCTATATGTATGATATTAGGTTGAGATTGTCGAAAGTATTTTTGAGCTAGTCGAGACTCTTGATGAGTGGAGGGTGATATTTGAAACTTATATTCTTTATATAACCACCATGAGGTAGTTGTTTTTTATGATCAATCCAAGGTTTCATCATGTATTAATGTGTTAGAAATTCAAATACTTTATTTTGATAATTTATTTCCCTAATAACTCATCTTTGATAAAGATAGTATTTCCAAGAAACAACAGTTTTTAATGATGTTGTTAGTTGGTTACAATTATTTTCTTGTGGAGTTCTAGTGTGTTTATATTTTTTATCTATTACTGAGGTATAAAAGGACCATAGGTTCAAAATTTGTTTATAGCCATTGTTATGGATCTAGGAGAGGATCTCAAACATAACAACATACCCAATCATTCTCTATAAGGCCATTAGAAAAGAGAGAATTATATTGGAGGGAAAGGTGATATACATTCTTCTTATTTTATATGGTCTAGTGAGTGGCCTATATAGTGGTGTTGTGGGTAACTCTTCTATTAGAATGAGTTGTAGGTCCTAGGAGTTTCACTAGAGAAGCAAAAGAAATTTGAGTCGACTATGGGTTCATTAGTCCCCACTATGGGAGGAATTTTTCCTCCATATTATAAATACAGGAAGAGTTAGTATTATAATAGTATCATTTATAATCAATAGAGGGGTTTTCATTAATTTTTAATAATAGGTAATGTTTAGTTTTTTTATATAAGGCATCGTAAATGAGCTTCTGCAGGTGTGATAGAAAGATTTCAGCCTTTAGGGATTGGTTGTGGGAACCTTATACAAATAGTCATGATACTTTATGGATTTTTGGTTGTGTAATAGGTGGGCATCTTAGTAGTTGTTGTATTAGACTCCATAAAATTCATTATATCCATGGATTCCTGGATTATGGTGGAATATTTACGGTGTTTGTTCTTATATTTTATTATTTCTTTTAGTTTTTTAGTATTTATAGTGATTTTTGCTCATTTTTTTCATTGTTTTTTAATATTACAAATTCCTCAAATTATTTTTTATTTTGAAATAGAATAATTATAATTTTTCATAAAATCATATACATAATTTTTTTTATCATGTTTTTATTCTCAACATTGGTTGACCTTCCGCACACCACAAAGTCTATTAATACTTATAGTGAATTTAATTTTCCCTCTTGTGAATGTTCTCAGGAAATCATTTTTTCTTTGGTCTTATATGATTTAAACTCATCACAAGATCATTTTTTCATGATGTTGACCATCAATTTTTTCATGTGGTTAATTGATTTGTACATCTATTCAGTGACATACATACAACTAATATATCACGTTAAGTTATTTTTTCATGTTGTCAAACCTCATGGTAATTTTTTTATTCATATAATCTATACTTGATAGTCAGTTCAACCTCATTATAATTCAACTCATGTTGTTTATCACAAAATTTATTTTTTTAGTAATATCTAGAAATTTCTATATTACATTATTTTTCATGTATTATGATATTTTCATTTTCTTAATGTTTTTTGTGGTCATTTTAATTATTCTATTGATCTGAAAATTTCATATTAATCCCATGGAAACTATGAAATTTATTTATTTTTATTATATTAATTATATTTAGTGTATATTGAAATTTTTTTATTATTCACAGTTAAACCTATAACATGATGCTTCAAAATGTGGAATTTATTTAATGTGATATATTTGTTGATTTTTTTTGTTTCTGAATTATTTTTTAATGTTAAAAATCATATTCAATGTTTATTTATAGTATTTTACACTATATATTTGGTTTTTAATTATTGGTACATATCTTCATGATATTTAATACTTTTCAAATATAAAATTTAAAATTTACAAAAAAAAATGGAATCATATTTTTTGTATTTATTTGAAAAATAATTATGGTGAAATTTTTGAAATTTCAAAAAATTCATTCAACTATATTTTAATAATTATTTATTTTTTGATTATCAATAATTATCATTGACTTATAATCCCTCATTATCTTATATAATTTTGAATTATTATATAACCAATTAATTGGATGGAATTTACATATAATTTAGTCATATTTAAACGTGGTAGAGAATCATTCAAGGGATGATATACAATGATACTACTATTGAAATTTTTATTTGATGCTAACATTTAAACTCTCATGTGTAACATGATTCTATGAGACTTTGAATTTTCATGTGATCATATGTGAAAATATTTTCATCCACTAGATTAACATTAAAGGAGAACATAATTTATATGAATATTAATGTCATTTATTGATGTTATAATACATTAATCAAGAATATATGGTTTTAATTCATCCATATTCATATACTAATTTTATAAAGTTTTATTTGAATATGTATTAATTTTTTATCATTATAATCTTTTTTATAATATAGTTTATTTTTTTTCCAAAAAAAATTAATCTCTCTATTGGTTTTGAATCCCATATTATAACATCATTTAAATTGTAAATCTTCGATTCTGATGTTAATTTATGATATATATTCATAATAATATATGTTTTTTAATGGTTTAGGAGACACAATCAAATTCCTGGTGTCTAAATTTGTTACACTTATACTAGAGAAGGTACGATGTATTATGTTATGAGTACTCTTAAAAATTTGGTATTATATAATGTATCTCCCAAATAGAATAGAGGAGTAAGAGTTGATGTTGGTTAACATTGAACTAAACCACTATAAAATTTATATCATTTTCTTTATACATTTACATATACAATTATTATTTCTTATGCATGATAATTAACACTGATTGAAGTGAACTGTGTTGCATTTGTTGTCAATTATGTATGTTGTTGTCAAAAGGTGACATGGAATGGATGGATGTCAAGGAGTTCCAAGATGTGAATGTCAAAGGATGTGATGGTGATGGTGATGAATGGAGAATGGCCATGGAACATAGAGGAATGTCACTTAGGAGATTCCCTAAGTGACATAGGAGATGATGGTTGAAACATTCTCTAGTCATATCAGACGATTGTAGAACTGATCTTAATGTTTCAATACTTGTATCAAGATGATAATAAGTTACACCACTTGAAGAATGGATGATGATGGAGCATCATCATTACATCTGATGATTGTTGAACTGGTCTTTAAGTTCATAGAACTTGTATCAACTAGATACAATGTCACAACAATGTTAGAAGACCATGCATTGTTAAGACAATGCATGAGGAGATGAAGATGATCCATCCACACCTCCTAAGTGGATGATGGGGATCAATAAAGTCCATGCACTATTACTTAGTGCATGTGAAATAGAAGAATAACCAATTTAATATCTGATTAGATCAACGAAGCACATGGAAGAAATTATGTGATTAAGGAGCTCGGTTGAATATGAAGACCCTTCGTGAATTCCATTCCTAAGTGATGAATAAATGTTGAAGAGAAGAGGAAATGAAGTAGAAGAATGGCTTAAGTGGAAAAAGGCATTTACACTTGGTTACATTGTTTAAAGACAAAGTACTTAGTGTTCCTAGTTGCAAAAAATATGGGCCACCAAGGAGGCCAGCCGAGGGTCATCACCCAAGGCTCTTGTGGGACTCAAGGTCACCACACCTGTGGGGAACCCTCAAGGCCAAGGAAGCAGCCCTGAGGTAGGGGCGCACCTGCAAGACGCAGCGAAGGCGCCAGGGACACGCCTGGAAGAGCGCATGGTGGGCGCATAGCGCGCCCGTGTGTGCATAGTGGGCACCAGTGGCGCGCCCGAGTGGTAGGGGGGCGCAAGAGCGCGCCCGCTAAGAGAAAATGGTGCGGGGCGGCACCATGGAGGGAGAAGTTCAACTGGCCGTCTCTGGGAGCGGCTGGTTGATAAACCATGGAAAATTTGCTCGGCGATCCGATGTGGGACGCGCAAATTTCACCGGGAGCACATCCTGGCTGCACGATCGATCTCGCGCCAGATCTCGACCGCACAATCGATCCCGCGCGAGATCTTCTAATCGCGGCCGTCCAATGTCTTTCAATCGCCCGATCCAACGGCCCGCAAGTTATCCTCTACCTCGAGCTCGGTCGAGGCACCTCCTGCGACGCCGCCTGAACCAGTCACCCTCCGAGCTTCACAGATCGAGCACCCGACCAATGCAGATGAAGCTAAAGCCATCAAAGTGATCGTCTATCCACGCTGAACCTATTCTTGCAAAAAAGTATACATGCATACGTGAAATGGGAGATTTCGATGAATGCCGAGGCAAACAACATTGATGAGGCATCGGGTGTTCGTGCTTTGCATAAATGAGCCTAAATAGAGGCCATGCACACGTTAAAATGCATGCACGTGAAGAACACCGAAACATAAGTGATCCCGCATGAACTGAGGATAGAAACCAGATTTGAAAGATCTTTAATGATCTGAAATCTTTGGGATTTTGAAGTTAAACCACGTGGATGTTTTGAGGCGTTTCTCTGCCTATATAAAGAGAGCCCGAAGCACAGAGAATGCTTTCTGAAACTTTAAGGAGTCACGTGAGTGCTCTCTGCCTTGCAAAGAATTGAGCTGCGCGTCACCTGCGTGGTAGAGAATCCCGAAGCCATTTTTGGCTTCGTGAAGTCCCTTTTGTGTATCCCTTGCGCGAAAGAGGTGAAGGGAAGTCCCCTGCGCGCACCCCTTGCGCGACAGGAAGGAGCCGAGCCGCATACTTGCGCGCTCGAGTCTCTTGCCACCCTCTCTGCCCGCACACTTGCGTGGCAGGAGGAAGGAGCCCGCGGTGTTGCACCTTGCACACTTGCGCGGCGGTTGAGAAGAGGAGGAGGCCCTTGCACCTCACACCTTGCGTGCTTGCTACACCAAGACCCTACGCGGCAGTGGGTTGCATACCTTGTGTGTGTTTTCTGAAGTGGGGAAGAAGACCCGAGGCTTTGCCTCTTGTGTGTTCATAGTAAAGAAGGAAGGCCACCACATCTCTTGTGTGTGTGAAACAAGTGAAGAGGCCGTATCCAATTAGGTGTGCAAGAAGAAGTGGAGGCCGAGACCACACCTTGTGTCTGTTCCAAGTGAGGAAGACCTTACGGGTTGGTTGTGCACACTTGAAGATTAAAAGAGAAAATCAAAGTGTGTGTACAAAGTGGAAGAGTACATCTTGGCCGTGTGTGTGCAAGAATAGGAGGATGCCAATTCAAGTGTGTTCAAAGTGAAGAACTTGTGTGTTCTTAACAAGTGAAGGTCTAAGCCCAGGTGTGTGAAAAGTATACACATTTAGAAGAAGAAGGAAGAGGACATCCACACTAAAGTATAACACACATTTAAGTGTGTAAAAAAATTGAACAAAGTGTGTGAAGTTCAAGAGGAAGGTGTGTGTGCTGAAAGTGTTTACACCCTTTGAGGGTTTATTGCACCAAGAGAAGAAATAAGGGGACTGTATGCATGCTTTCATGCACATGCACACGTGAACAAAGCCAAATCTGGTTGTGTGCATTTGAGGAGTCCAAGACCAGAAGATCTTGAAGATATTTTGATGCCATGAATTCAGTGCATGAAGTTGATGTGAAGTGATACTGGACCAGACTGAAGTTAAAGACATCAGTTGTCTGAGTATTCAGTAGTTGGAGAGAAGCCAGGTCATCCTGAGAAGAAGGAGATAAATCCTGAGCAAGACGAGAAGACCTGATCAACTCAAGTGATCAGAGGTACAGAGCAAGGCCAGCAGCCTTTATCCCAGGCTGTTGAAGATACTTGAAGAACTTGAAGTGAAGAAGTGTTGCTCGTGTGACTCGAGGAGCCAGGAGAAGCCCCCTTGTGAGACTCAGGGCGAAAGAAGTCTTCAGTGGGATTCTGGAGAAGGCTAGTGGGACTCTGGTAACACTGTGACATGCAGTATAAAGACCCTCTTGTGGGACTCAGGAGAGATACAGTGGGACTCTGTATCGACCATTGTAATACTAACAGATTATAATGGGAGAAACCATGTTGGGGCATATAACCAACATGGCAAGTACGTAGGCCTTTTGTGCCGAACCTTGTAAATCCATGTGTCCAGTGCCTTTACATTTACTGCATCATTCGAGGAAATGTGAGAGATACAAGAAGAGTGCATCGAGGCTTTAACCAGCTATAGAGGTTTAATTGATAAAGAATCAATTAGTAAAAAGGTTTAAGGGATCACTGATTCACCGCCTCCCCCTCTCAGTGATTCACACTGATCTGGGCACTTCAATTGGTATCAGAGCGAAGGTTACCTCTAAAAGATCCAAGAGAGGCTATATGGAGTGCAGATTTGAGGAAATGAAGGAACAGCCTCAAATGGAGATATCTGCCAAGACTCTGAAAAACAGAATGAAGAAACAGGCAAAGAAGATGAAGAAGAAGGTTGCTACAATAAGAGAAAATCCTTATAAGGAAAGAAGTGTGAAAGTCACATCAGATTCCAATTCCTTTTATCATTCTTCTGATGAAGCCTTCTCTAGCTGTGATAAAGATGGAAGAAACAATGATCTTCTAAATGCAATCAAATATCTTCAGAAGACAGTCCCCAAGGATGTGGCAATGTGTATAGCTACAGGAGTCCTTGATCTTCAAGAAGAAAAATTACAGCTAGAAGAAGAATCCAATTCAATGGAAGATCAGTTGGAAAAAAGGGTTGGCATAACCAACACTCTCAGAAAGATGGTGAAGGCTAAGGATGTAACAGTTTCTCTTTGAAATGAAAGATATGAATATAATTGTGAATAATTGCAAAGAAGCCTTTCTGAGAAATAATTCTTTAAGACAATGGTCAAAGAAGTTTTCCATGCACCGGAAAAATTTCACAGAGTTTCAATGGTTGTCAGAGATGCTCAAATTGAAGACAAAGTCAAAATGGTGAAGGATCTTGAAAACTCATTGCATGAAATAAAGAAGGTGCATGATGACCAGATGGAACAGCTGAAACAGAATTGGGAAGGTAGGCTAAGATTGGTTGAGGATGAGAAGAACTCCCTCAACATGAAATGCTTTGAACTGGAGGTGATATTGAAAAATATGCAATCACCCAAAGCTGAAGCCTCCCAGTCAGCTGAAAGAAGAATTGTTGCTACTCAAGTGAGCTTTGAGAAGGATGATTCTAAAAGAAAGACATCCTCTAATGAAAGGGAAACATCTTCTAAAAAGAAGGTACCATCCATACCATCTTGTACTCATGCTTCTTAATTTTGTTTCCAAAAATAGTGCAGGATGGAAGAGAAACTCCAAACAAGTATGGATGAAGAAAATGAAGAAAGAGAGCTCTCCTGAAACAACACAGCAAGTCTAGAAAAGTACCCAACAATCAGAAGGACTGAAGGGGTCAAGATTTGTGGGTCATTGTTGGTGTTGTAATAAGTATGGGCACTGTACAAAAGATTGCCGGTACAATCCACTGAATGTAAAAGCAAAAAGGAATTCCATGCCAAGGGGGGGAAATCTAGAGGAAAAGAAGAAACATCCACAGGTCCAGAGACATCTGTTTACTGCAAACAGATTTTGATTTCTTGATAGCATCTGGGATGTGTGCAAAAGTGGTCAAATAGATACATGTCAATCTTCAACTGTATCCAGAGCTCAAAAGAAGAAAAGATCACAGAACCTGGCTCAGAGAGAATCCTTGGGAAGCAAGATGAAAGTAGAAAATGCTCCCAAGAAGATGTTGAAAAAGGAAGATAAGTCCTTAGATTTGAAATCCAAGAAGGGTGATGCATCCAGAAGGACCACCAAGAAGAATACATGCTTCTACTGTGGAAAGAAAGGACACATCATGGATCTTTGTAAAGAAGACATGAAATTCAATAGATGAAGACTGGACTCAAAAAGGCAATAAATCCAGAAGAAGCAGAAAGGATTTATTGAAAATAAGTTTCCTAAGAAAGGTAGCTTAACAGCATCAAAGGAACCATGTGAAACTTCCAGAACTGAGGCCACACTTCCAACTGACTTACTAGTCATATAGCCTAATCAGTTGCAACTTTCCAGAGAACTGCAAAGAGATGAAGATGAAGCACTGGCAATTTCTAAGGAAAAAATGAAACAAAAGATTTCACATGAAGATTTGTTGAGATCCACAACAGCACAAACATCATTGAAGATCAAATGTGCATGTGTGAAGAATGGTGAAAATGGGACATCTCGGTTGAGAGAATCTTATAAACCTTTTTGTTCACATTGATGAACCAAGTAGGTTCCATCTTATTCCCTAACCACGTGTATTTACATGTGATAACATTTCAGGGAATTGATGATGATGATCATTCTCAATTGGAGGATGGTTTGGACAGAATGGAGTGCACCCCTTGAGGGGGAGCCAATCTGAAGAAGATGGGATTCTGAGATTAATACCATCTTGAGAAACGTGAAGGTATTCCAATGATACTTTCATCCCTTGTTTCTTAATTGTATTCATCATGACAATTAAGGGGGAGTATTGATTGAAGGAAAATGGTTGAAAGGGGGAGCTTTATCTTTGCACCTGAACTTTCTAATGAGTTTTGTGAAGTATGTGCAGGATTTAGCAATTCATTGTTATATCTGAAAAATTCCAAAACCCCTTGAAGAATGATCTCACTTGTATAGTGAATGTTGGACAGCATTGATAATCTTGGTTACGTCACTCTTGTTTTCTACACCGGGTTAGCCCAAGTAGACTTAGAGATGATTTACTAAAGGTTCTTTGCAAAAGAGAACATGTGACATCATCCCTCTCTTAGTAGTTGTGAAGAAAATGCTTTTCAAAGGGAGGAAGTGATTTTTTTGAAGAGAACCACACAACACCTTTGCATTTGATTTCCAATAAGGGGGAGAAAATATTGGAACACATATTGTCCCATTCATATGTGCAGAAGGAGTGTATTGACAACAAATACAAAGGGGGAGATTGAAGTGCACTGTGTTGCATTTGTTGTCAATTATGTATGTTGTTGTCAAAAGGTGACATGGAATGGATGGATGTCAAGGAGCGTCAAGATGTG
Organism: Viscum album; assembly: GCA_963277665.1. NCBI lineage: Eukaryota > Viridiplantae > Streptophyta > Magnoliopsida > Santalales > Viscaceae > Viscum > Viscum album. The sequence continues at coordinate 318,731,038 of OY728148.1, forward strand.
AATGTCAAAGGATGTGATGGTTATGGTGATGAATGGAGAATGGCCATGGAACATAGAGGAATGTCACTTAGGATATTCACTAAGTGACATAGGAGATGATGTTTGAAACATTCTCTAGTCATATCAGACGATTGTAGAAATGATCTTAATGTTTCAATACTTGTATCAAGATGATACTAAGTTACACCACTTGAATAATGGATGATGATGGAGAATCATCATTACATCTGACGATTGTTGAACTCGTCTTTAAGTTCAAAGAACTTGTATCAACTAGATACAATGTCACAACAATGATAGAAGACCATGCATTGTTAAGACAATGCATGGGGAGATGAAGATGATCCATCCACACCTCCTAATTGGATGATGGGGATTAATGATGTCCATGAACTATTACTTAGTGTATTTGAAATAGAAGAAGAACCAATTTGATCTCTGATTAGATCAGCGAAGCACATGGAAGAAATTATGTGATTAAGGAGCTCGGTTGAAGATGAAGACCCTTCGTGAATTCCATTCCGAAGTGATGAATAAATGTTGAAGAGAAGATTAAATGAAGTAGAAGAATGGCTTAAGAGGCAAAAGTCATTTACACTTGGTTACTTTGTTTAAAGACAAAGTACTTAGTGTTCCTAGTTGCAAAAAAATATGGGCCACCAAGGAGGCCAGCCGAGGGTCATCACCCAAGGCTCTTGTGGGACTCAAGGTCACCACACCCATGGGGAACCCTCAAGGCCAAGGCAGCAGCCCTGAGGCAGGGGCACACCCGCATGACGCAGCGTAGGTGCTAGGGAAACTCCCGGAGGATGGCATGGTGGGTGCATAGCGCGCCTGTGTGTGCATAGTGGCCGCCAGTGGTGCGCCCGAGTGGCAGGGGTGGGCGCAAGAGCGCGCCCGCTAAGAGAACACGGTGCGGGGCGACACCGTGGAGGGAGAAGTTCAACGGGCCATCTCTGGGAGTGGCGGGTTGATAAACCGCGGAAAATTTTCTCGGCGATTCGATGTGGGACGTGCAAATTTTACCGGGAGCGCATCCTGGCCGCACGATCGATCGCACGCCAGATCTCGACCGCAAAATCGATCCCGCGCGATATCTTCTGATCGCGGCTGTCCGATGTCTTTCAATCACCCTATCCAACGGCCCGCAAGTTATCCTCTACCTCGAGCTCGGTCGAGGCACCTCCCGCGACACCGCCTGAACCAGTCGCCCTCTGAGCTTCACAGATCGAGCTCCCGGCCATTGCAGATGAAGCTGAAGCCATCAAAGTGATCGTCTGTCCATGATGAACCTATTCATGCATAAAAGTATACATGCATACGTGAAATGGGAGATTTCGATGAATACCGAGGCAAACAACATTTTCGAGGCATCGGGTGTTCGTGCTTTGAATAAATGGGTCTAAACAGAGGCCATGCACACGTTAAAATACATGCACGTGATGAACGCCGAAACATAAGTGATCCCGCGTGAACTGAGGATAGAAACCAGATTTGAAAGATCTTTAAAGATCCGAAATCTTCGGGATTTTGAAGTTAAACCACGTGTCTGTTTTGAGGCATTTCTCTACCTATATAAAGAGAGCCCGAAGCACATAGAATGCTTGCTGAAACATTAAGAAGTCCCGTGAGTGCTCTCTGCCTTGCGAAGAATTGAGCTGTGCATCCCCTGTGCGGTAGAGAAGCCTGGAGCCATTTTTGGCTTCGTGAAGTCCCTTTTGCACATCCCTTGCGTGATAGAGGTGAAGGAAAGTCCCCTGCGCGCACCCCTTGCGCGATAGGAAGGAGCCGAGCCGCATACTTGCACACTCGAGTCTCTTTCCACCCTCTCTGCCCACAAAATTGCGTGGCAGGAGGAAGGAGCCAGCGGTGTTTCACCTTGCACACTTGCGCGGCGGTTGAGAAGAGGAGGAGGCCCTTGCACCTCACACCTTGCGTGCTTGCTACACCAAGACCCTACGCGGCAGTGGGTTGCATACCTTGTGTGTGTGTGCTAAAGTGGGGAAGAAGACCCGAGGCTTTGCCTCTTGTGTGTGCATAGTAAAGAAGGAAGGCCACCACATCACTTGTGTGTGTGCAACAAGTGAAGAGGTCGTATCCAATTAGATGTGCAAGAAGAAGTGGAGTCCGAGACCACACCTTGTGTGTGTGCCAAGTGAGGAAGACCCTACGGGTTGGTTGTACACACTTGAAGATTAAAAGAGAAAAAAAAAGTGTGTTTACAAAGTGGAAGAGTACATCTTGGTCGTGTGTGTGCAAGAAGAGGAGGAGGCCAATTCAAGTGTGATCAAAGTGAAGCATTTGTGTGTGCTTAACAAGTGAAGGTCGAAGCCTAGGTGTGTGAAAAGTATACACATTTAGAAGAAGAATGAAGACGACATCCACACTAAAGTATAACAAACTTTTAAGTGTGTAAACAAATTGAACAAAGTGTGTGAAGTTCAAGAGGAAGGTGTGTGTGATGAAAGTGTTTACACCCTTTGAGGGTTTATTGCACCAAGAGAAGAAATAAGGGGAGTTCATGCATGCACATTCACACGTGAACAAAGCCAAATCTGGTTGTGTGAATTTGAGGAGTCCAAGACCAGGAGATCTTGAAGATATTGTGATGCCATGCATTCAGTGCATGAAGTTGATGTGAAGTGAGACTGGACCAGACTGAAGTTAAAGACATCAGTTGTCTGAGTATTCAGTAGTTGGAGAGAAGTCAGGTCATCCTGAGAAGAAGGAGATAAATCCTGATCAAGACGAGAAGACCTGATCAACTCAAGTGATCAGAGGTACAGAGCAAGGCCAGCAGCCTTTATCCCAGGCTTCTGAAGATACTTGAATAACATGAAGTGAAGAAGTGCTTCTCGTGTGACTCGATGAGCCAAGAGAAGCCCCCTGTGAGACTCAGGGCGGAAGAAGTCTTCAGTGGAATTCTGGAGCAGGCCAGTGGGACTATGGTAACACTGTGAGACGCAGTATAATGACCCTCTAGTGGGACTCAGGAGAGATACAGTGGGACTCTGTATCGACCATTGTAATACTAACAAATTATAATGGGAGAAACCATGTTGGGGCGTATAACCAACATGGCATGGACGTAGGCCTTTGGTGACGAACCTTGTAAATCCTTTTGTCCAGTGCCTTTACATTTACTGCATCACTCGTGGAAAGGTGATAGATACAAGAAGAGTGGATCGAGGCTTTAACCAGCCATATAGGTTTAATTGATAGAGAATCAATTAGTAAAAAGTTTTAAGGGATCACTGATTCACCCCTCCCCCTCTCAGTGATTCACACTGATCTGGGCACTTCAATTGGTGTCAGAGCGAAGGTTACCTCTAAAAGATCCAAGAGTGTCTATATGGAGTGCAGATTTGAGGAAATGAAAGAACAACCTCAAATAGAGATATCTGCCAAGACTCTGAAAAACAGAATGAAGAAACAGGAAAATAAGATGAAGAAAAAGGTTGCTGCAATCAGAGAAACTCCTTCTAAGGAAAGATGTGTGAAAGTCACATAAGATGACAATTCCTTCTATCATTCTTCTGATGAAGCCTGCTCTAGCTGTGATGAAGATTGAAGAAACAATGATCCTCTAAATGCAATAAAATATCTTCAGAAGATAGTCCCTAAGGAAGTGGCAATGTGTATAGCTACAGGCGTCCTTGATCTTCAAGAAGAAAAATTACAGCTAGAGGAAGAATCCAATTCAATGTAAGATCAGTTGGAAAAAAGGGCTGGCAAAACCAACACTCTCAGAATGCTGGGGAAGGCTAAGGATGAAACAGTTTCTCTTTTCAATGAAAGATATGAAGATACTTGTGATGAATTAAAAAGAAGCCTTTTTGAGAAAGAATTCTTTAAGTCAATGGTCAAAGAAGTTTTCCATGCACTGGAAAAATTGCCCAGAGTTTCAATGGTTTTCATAGATGCTCAAATTGAAGACAAAGTCAAAATGGTGAAGGAGCTTGACCAATCATTGCATGAAATAAAGAAGGTGCATGATGACCAAATGGAACAACTTAAACAGAATTGGGAAGGTAGGCTAAGATTGGTTGAGGATGAGAAGAACTCCCTCAACATGAAATGCTTTGAACTGGAGGTGATAATGAAAAATATGAAATCACCCAAAGCTGAAGCCTCCCAGTCAGATGAAAGATGAAATGTTGCTACTAATGTGAGCTTTTATAAGGATGATTCTAAAACAAAGACATCCTCTAATGAAAGGGAAACATCTTCTAAAAAGAAGGTACCATCCATACCATCTTGTACTCATGATTCTAAATGTGTTTCCACAAATAGTGCAGGATGGAAGAGCAACTCCAAACAAGTATGGATGAAGACAATGAAGAAAGAGAGCTCTCCTGAAACAACACAGCAAGTCAAGAAAAGTACCCAACAATCAGTAGGACTGAAGAGGTCAAGATTTGTGGGTCAGTGTTGGTGTTGTAATAAGTATGGGCACTGTACAAAAGATTTCTGGTACAATCCACTGAATGTAAAAGCACAAAGGAACCCCATGCCAAGGGGGAGCAAGCCAGAGGAAAAGAAGCAACATCCATAGGTCCAGAGACATCTGTTTACTACTAACAGATTTGGATTGCTTGATAGCATCTGGGATGTGTGCAAAAGTGGTCAAATAGATACACGTCAATCTTCAACTGTATCCAGAGCTCAAAAGAAGAAAAGATCACAGAACCTGGCATAGAGAGAATCCTTGGGAAGCAAGATGAAAGTAGAAAATGCTCCCAAGAAGACGTTGAAAAAGGAAAACAAGTCCTTGGATTTGAAATCCAAGAAGGGTGATGCATCCAGAAGGACCACCAAGAAGAAAACATGCTTCTACTGTGGAATGAAAGGACACATCATGGATCTTTGTAAAGAAGCCATGAAATTCAATAGAGGCAGACTGGACTCAAAAAGACAATCAATCCAGAAGAAGTAGAAAGGATTGATTGAAAATAAGTTTCCTAAGAAAGGTAGCTTAACAGCATCAAAGGAACCATGTGAAACTTCCAGAACTGAGGCCACACTTCCAACTGACTTACTAGTCATATGGCCTAATCAGTTGCAACTTTCTAGAGAACTGCAAAGAGCTGAAGATGAAGCACTGGAAATTGCTAAGGCAAAAAGGAAACAAATGATTTCACATGAAGATGTGTTGAGATCCACACCAGCACAAACATCATTGAAGATCAAATGTGCATGTGTGAAGAATGGTGAAAATGGGACATCTCGGTTGAGAGAATCTTCTCAACCTTGTTGTTCACATTGATGAACCAAGGAGGTTCCATATTATTCCCTAACCACTTGTATTTATATGAGATAACATTTCAGGGAATTGAATATGATGATCATTCTCAACTGGAGGATGGTTTGGACAGAATGGATTGCACCCCATGAGTGGGAGCCAATCTGAAAAAGATGGGATTATGAGATTAATACCATCTTGAGAAAAGTGATGGTATTCCAATCATACTTTCATCCCTTGTTTCCTAATTGTATTCATCATGACAATTAAGGGGGAGTATTGATTGAAGGCAAATGGTTGAAAGGGGGAGCTTTATCATTGCACCAGAACTTTATAATGAGTTCTGTGAAGTATGTGCAGGATTTAGCAATTCATTGTTATATCTGAAAAATTTCAAAACCCCTTGAAGAATTATCTCACAGGTATAGTGAATGTTGGACAGCATTGATAATCTTGGTTACGTCACTCTTGTTTTCTACACTGGGTTATCCCAAGTAGACTTAGAGATGATTTACTAACGGTTCTTTGCTAAAGAGAACATGTGACATCATCCCTCTCTTAGTAGTTGTGAAGAAAATGCTTTTCAAAGGGAGGAAGTGATTTTTTGAAGGGAACCACACCACACCATTGCATTTGATTTCCAATATGGGGGAGAAAATATTTTCACACATATTGACCCATTCATATGTGCAGAAGGAGTGTATTGACAACAAATACAAAGGGGGAGATTGAAGTGCACTCTGTTGCATTTGTTGTCAATTATGTATGTTGTTGTCAAAATGTTACATGGAATGGATGGATGTCAAGAAGCGTCAAGATGTGAATGTCAAAGGATGTGATGGTGATGGTGATGAATGGAGAATGTCCAAGGAACATAGAGGAATGTCACTTAGGAGATTCACTAAGTGACATAAGAGATGATGGTTGAAACATTATCTAGTCATATCAGACGATTGTAGAACTGATCATAATGTTTCAATACTTGTATCAAGATGATACTAAGTTACACCACTTGAAGAATGGATGATGATGGATCATCATCATTACATCTGACGATTGTTGAACTAGTCTTTAAGTTCAAAGAACTTGTATCAACTAGATACAATGTCCCAACAATGTTAGAAGACCATGCATTGTTAAGACAATGCATGGGGAGATGAATATGATACATCCACACCTCCTAAGTGGATGATGGGGATTAATGAAGTCCATGCACTATTACTTAGTGCATGTGAAATAGAAGAAGAACCAATTTGAACTCTGATTAGATCAACAAAGCACATGGAAGAAATTATGTGATTAAGGAGCTCGGTTGAAGATGAAGACCCTTCGTGAATTCCATTCCTGAGTGATGAATAAATGTTGAAGAGAAGAGGAAATGAAGTAGCAGAATGGATTAAGTGGCAAAAGTCATTTACACTTGGTTACTTTGTTTAAAGACAAAGTACTTAGTGTTCCTAGTTGCAAAAAATATGGGCCACCATGGAGGCCTGCCGAGGGTCATCACCCAAGGATCTTGTGGGACTCAAGGTCACCACGCCCGTGGGGAACCCTCAAGGCCAAGGCAGCAGCCCTGAGGCAGGGGTGCACCCGCAGGACGCAGCGTAGGCGCCAGGGACACGCCCGGAAGAGCGCATGGTGGGCGCATAGCGCGCCCATGTGAGCATAGTGGGCGCCAGTGGCGCGCCCGAGTGGGAGGGGCGGGCGCAAGAGCGCGCCCGCAAATAGAACACGGTGTGGGGAGGCACCCTGGCGGGAGAAGTTCAACTGGCCGTCTCTGGGAATGGCTGGTTGATAAACCGCGGAAAATTTGCTCGGCGATTCGATGTGGGATGCGCAAATTTCACCGAGAGCGCATCCTGGCCGCACGATCGATCGCGCGCCAGATCTCAACCGCACAATCGATCCTGCGTGAGATCTTCTGATCGCGGCCATCCGATGTCTTTCAATCGCCCGATCCAACGGCCCGCAAGTTATCCTCTACCTCGAGCTCGGCCGAGGCACCTCCCGCGACGCCGCCTGAACCAGTCGCCCTCTGAGCTTCACAGATCGAGCTCCTGGCCATTGCAGATGAAGCTGAAGCCATCAAAGTGATCGTCTGTCCATGCTGAACCTATTCATGCATAAAAGTATACATGCATACCTGAAATGGGAGATTTCGATGAATGCTGAGGCAAACAACGTTGCTGAGGCATAGGGTGTTCGTGCTTTGCATAAATGGGCCTAAACAGAGGCCATGCACACGTTAAAATTCATGCATGTGAAGAACACCGAAACATAAGTGATCCCGCATGAACCGAGGATAGAAACCAGATTTGAAAGATCTTTAAAGATCCGAAATCTTCGGGATTTTGAATTTAAACCACGTGGATGTTTTGAGGCGTTTCTCTACCTATATAAAGAGATCCCGTAGCACAGAGAATGCTTGATGAAACTTTAAGGAGTCCCGTGAGTGCTCTCTGCCTTGCGAAGAATTGAGTTGCGCGTCCCCTGCGTGGCAGAGAATCCCGGAGCCATTTTGGCTTCGTGAAGTCCCTTTTGCACATCCCATGCGCGAAAGAGGGGAACAGAAGTCCCCTGCACGCACCCCTTGCGCGACAGGAAGGAGAGGAGCCACATACTTGCGCGCTCGAGTCTCTTGCCACCCTCTCTTCCCGCACACTTGCGTGGCAGGAGGAAGGAGCCCGCAGTGTTGCACCTTGCACACTTGCGCGGCGGTTGAGAAGAGGAGGAGGCCCTTGCACCTCACACCTTGCTTTCTTGCTACACCAAGACCCTACGCGGCAGTGGGTTTCATACCTTGTGTGTGTGTGCTAAAGTGGGGAAGAAGACCCGAGGCTTTGCCTCTTGTGTGTGCGTAGTAAAGAAGGAAGGCCACCACATCTCTTGTGTGTGTGCAACAAGTGAAGAGGTCGTATCCCATTAGGTGTGCAAGAAGAAGTGGAGGTCGAGACCACACCTTGTGTGTGTGCCAAGTGAGGAAGACCCTACGGGTTGGTTGTGCACACTTGAAGATTAAAAGAGAAAAACAAAGTGTGTGTACAAAGTGGAAGAGTACATCTTGGCCGTGTGTGTGGAAGAAGAGGAGGAGGACAATTCAAGTGTGTTCAAAGTGAAGAATTTGTGTGTGCTTAACAAGTGAAGGTCGAAGCCTAGGTGTGTGAAAAGTATACACATTTAGAAGAAGAAGGAAGAGGGCATCCACACTAAAGTATAACACACTATTATGTGTGTGAACAAATTGAACAAATTGTGTGAAGTTCAAGAAGAAGGTTTGTGTGCTGAAAGTGTTTACACCCTTTGAGTGTTTATTTCACCAAGAGAAGAAATAAGGGGAGTGCATGCATGCATGCATGCACATGCACATGTGAACAAAGCCAAATCTGGTTGTGTGCATTTGAGGAGTCCAAGACCAGGAGATCCTGAAGATATTGTGATGCCTTGCATTCAGTGCATGAAGTTGATGTGAAGTGAGACTGGACCAGACTAAACTTAAAGACATCAGTTGTCTGAGTATTCAGTAGTTGGAGAGAAGCTAGGTCATCCTGAGAAGAAGGAGATAAATCCTGAGAAAGACGAGAAGACCTGATCAACTCAAGTGATCAGAGGTACAGAGCAAGGCCAGCAGCCTTTATCCCAGGCTGCTGAAGATACTTGAAGAACATGAAGTGAAGAAGTGCTGCTCGTGTGACTCGAGGAGCCAGGAGAATCCCCCTGTGAGACTCAGGGCGGAAGAAGTCTTCAGTGGGATTCTGGAGCAGGCCAATGGGACTCTGGTAACACTGTGAGACGTAGTATAAAGACCCTCCTGTGGGACTCAGGAGAGATACAGTGGGACTCTATATCAACCATTGTAATACTAATAGATTATAATGGGAGAAACCATGTTGGGGCATATAACCAACATGGAAAGGACGTAGGCCTTGGGTGCCGAACCTTGTAAATCCTTGTGTCCAGTGCCTTTACATTTACTGCATCATTCGAGGAAAGGTGAGATATACAAGAAGAGTGGATCGAGGCTTTAACCAGCCATAGAGGTTTAATTGATAAAGAATCAATTAGTAAAAAGTTTTAAGGGATCACTGATTCAACCCCTCCCCCTCTCAGTGATTCACACTGATCTGGGCACTTCAATTGGTATCAAAGCTAAGGTTACCTCTAAAAGATCCAAGGGAGTCTATATGGAGTGCAGATTTGAGGAAATGAAAGAACAGCCTCAAATGGAGATATCTGCCAAGACTCTGAAAAATAGAATGAAGAAACAGGCAATGAAGATGAAGAAGAAGGTTGCTGCAATCAGAGAAACTCCTTCTAAGGAAACAAGTGTGAAAGTCACATCAGATGACAATTCCTTTTATCATTCTTCTGATGAAGCCTTCTCTAGCTGTGATGAAGATGGAAGAAACAATGATCTTCTAAATGAAATCAAATATCTTCATAAGACTGTCCCCAAGAAAGTTGCAATGTGTATAGCTACAGGCGTCCTTGATCTTCAGGAAGAAAAATTACAACTAGAAGAAGAATCCAATTCAATGGAAGATCAGTTGGCAAAAAGGTTTGGCATAACCAACACTCTGAGAAAGCTGGTGAAGGCTAAGGATGAAATAGTTTCTCTTTGTAGTGAATGATATGAAGATACTTGTGAAGAATTGCAAAGAAGCCTTTCTGAGAAAGAATTCTTTAAGACTATGGTCAAAGAAGTTTTCCATGCACTGGAGAAATTGCACAGAGTTTCAATGGTTGTCAGAGATGCTCAAATTGAAGACAAAGTCAAATTGGTGAAGGATCTTGACAACTCATTGCATGAAATAAAGAAGGTGCATGATGACCATATGGAACAGTTGAAACAGAATTGGGAAGGTAGGATAAGATTGGTTGAGGATGAGAAGAACTCCCTCAACGTGAAATGCATTTAACTGGAGGTGATATTGAAAAATCTGCAATCACCCAAAGCTGAAGCCTCCCAGTCAGGTGAAAGAAGAAATCTTGCTACTCAAGTGGACTTTGAGAAGGATGATTCTAAAAGAAAGACATCCTCTAATGAAAGGTAAACATCTTCTAAAAAGAAGGTACCATCCATACCATCTTGTACTCATGCTTCTAATTGTGTTTCCACAAATAGTGCAGGATGGAAGTGAAACTCAAATGAAGTATGGATGAAGACAATGAAGAAAGAGAGCTCTCCTGAAACAACACAGTAAGTCAAGAAAAGTACCCAACAATCAGAAGGACTGAAGAGGTCAAGATTTGTGGGTCAGTGTTGGTGATGTAATAAGTATGGGCACTGTACAAAAGATTGCTGGTACAATCCACTGAATGTATAATCACAAAGGAAGCCCATGCCAAGGGGGAGCAAGCCAGAGGAAAAGAAGCAACATCCACAGGTCCAGAGACATCTGTTTACTGCTAACAGATTTGGATTGCTTGATAGCATCTGGGATTTGTGCAAAAGTGCTCAAATAGATACATGTCAATCTTCAACTGTATCTCGAGCTCAAAAGAAGAAACGATCACAGAACCTGGCTCAGAGAGAATCCCTGGGAAGCAAGATGAAAGTAGAAAATGCTCCCAAGAAGATGTTGAAAAAGGAATATAAGTCCTTGGATTTGAAATCCAAGAAGGGTGATGCATCCAGAAGGACCACCAAGAAGAAAACATGCTTATACTGTGGAAAGAAAGGACACATCATGGATCTTTGTAAAGAAGCCATGAAATTCAATAGAGGCAGACTGGACTCAAAAATACAATCAATCCAGAAGAAGCAGAAAGGATTGATTGAAAATAAGTTTCCTAAGAAAGGTATCTTAACAGCATCAAAGGAACCATGTGAAACTTCCATAACTGAGGCCACACATCCAACTGACATACTAGTCATATGGCCTAATCAGTTGCAAATTGCTAGAGAACTGAAAAGAGCTGAAGATGAATCACTGGAAATTTCTAAGGCAAAAAGGAAACAAAAGATTTCACATGAAGATTTGTTGAGATCCACACCAGCACAAACATCATTGAAGATCAAATGTGCATGTGTGAAGAATGGTGAAAATGGGACATCTCGGTTGAGAGAATCTTCTCAACCTTTTTGTTCACATTGATGAACCAAGGAGGTTCCATCTTATTCCCTAACCACTTGTACTTACATGTGATAACATTTCAGGGAATTGAAGATGATGATCATTCTCAACTGGAGGATGGTTTGGATAGAATGGAGTGCACCCCTTGAGGGGGAGCCAATCTAAAGAAGATGGGATTCTGAGATTAATACCATCTTGAGAAAAGTGAAGGTATTCCAATCATACTTTCATCCCTTGTTTCTTAATTGTATTCATCATGACAATTAAGGGGGAGTATTGATTGAAGGAAAATGGTTGAAAGGGGGAGCTTTATCTTTGCACCTGAACTTTCTAATGAGTTTTGTGAAGTATGTGCAGGATTTAGCAATTCATTGTTATATCTAAAAATTTTCAAAACCCCTTGAAGCATGATCTCACATGTATAGTGAATGTTGGACAGCATTGATAATCATAGTTATGTCACTCTTGTTTTCTACACCGGGTTAGCCCAAGTAGACTTAGAGATGATTTACTAAAGGTTCTTTGCTAAAGAGAACATGTGACATCATCCCTCTCTTAGTAGTTGTGAAGAAAATGCTTTTCAAAGGGAGGAAGTGATTGTTTGAAGAGAACCACACCACACCTTTGTATTTGATTGCCAATAAGGGGGAGAAAATATTGGCACACATATTGACCCATTCATATGTGCAGAAGGAGTGTATTGACAAAAAATACAAAGGGGGAGATTGAAGTGCACTGTGTTGCATTTGTTGTCAATTATGTATGTTGTTGTCAAAAGGTGACATGGAATGGATGGATGTCAAGGAGCATCAAGATGTGGATGTCAAAGGATGTGATGGTGATGGTGATGAATGGAGAATGGCCATGGAACATAGAGGAATTTCACATAGGAGATTCACTAAGTGACATAGGAGATGATGGTTGAAACATTCTCTAGTCATATCAGACGATTGTAGAACTGATCTTAATGTTTCAATACTTGTATCAAGATGATACTAAGTTACACCACTTTAAGAATGGATGATGATGGAGCATCATCATTACATCTGACGATTGATGAACTGGTCTTTAAGTTCAAAGAACTTGTATCAACTAGATACAATGTCACAATAATGTTAGAATACCATGCATTGTTAAGACAATGCATGAGGAGATGAAGATGATTCATCCACACCTCCTAAGTGGATGATGGGGATTAATGAAGTCCATGCACTATTACTTAGTGCATGTGAAATAGTAGAAGAACCAATTTGATCTCTGATTAGATCAATAAAGCACATGGAAGAAATTATGTGATTAAAGAGCTCGGTTGAAGATGAAGACCCTTCGTGAATTCCATTCCTAAGTGATGAATAAATGTTGAAGAGAAGAGGAAATGAAGTTGAAGAATGGCTTAAGTGGCAAAAGTCATTTACACTTGGTTACTTTGTTTAAAGACAAAGTACTTAGTGTTCCTAGTTGCAAAAAATATGGGCCACCAAGGAGGCCAGCCGAGGGTCATCACCCAAGGCTCTTGTGGGACTCAAGGCCACCACGCCCGTGGGGAACCCTCAAGGCCAAGGCAGCAGCCCTGAGGTAGGGGCGCACCCGCAGGATGCAGTGTAGGCGCCAGGGACATGCCCGAAGGAGCGCATGGTGGGCGCATAGCGCGCCCGTGTGTGCATAGTGGGCGCCAGTGGCGCGCCCGAGTGGCAGGGGTGGGCGCAAGAGCGCGCCCGCTAAGAGAACACGGTGCGGGGAGGCACTGTGGAGGGAGAAGTTCAACAGGCCGTCTCTGGGAGCGGCTGGTTGATAAAACGTGGAAAATTTTATCAGCGATTCGATGTGGGACGCGCAAATTTTACCGGGAGTGCATCCTGGCCGCACGATCGATCGCGCACCAGATCTCGACCGCACAATCGATCCCGCACGAGATCTTCTGATCGCGGCCGTCCGATGTCTTTCAATCGCCCAATCCAATGGCCCGCAAGTTATCCTCTACCTTGAGCTCGGCCGAGGCACCTCCCGCGACGCCGCCTGAACCAGTCGCCCTCTGAGCTTCACAGATCGAGCTCCCGGCCATTGCAGATGAAGCTGAAGCCATCAAAGTGATCGTCTGTCCATGCTGAACCTATTCATGCATAAAATTATACATGCATACGTGAAATGGGAGATTTCGATGAATGCCAAGGCAAACAACGTTGCCGAGGAATCGGGTGTTCGTGCTTTTCATAAATGGGCCTAAACAGAGGCCATAAAGATGTTAAAATGCATGCACGTGAAGAACTCCGAAACATAAGTGATCCCGCGTGAACCGAGGATAGAAACCAGATTTGAAAGATATTTAAATATCCGAAATCTTCGGGATTTTGAAGTTAAACCACGTGGATGTTTTGAGGCGTTTCTCTGCCTATATAAAGAGAGACCGAAGCACAGAGAATTCTTGCTGAAACTTTAAGGAGTCCCGTGAGTGCTCTCTGCCTTGCGAAGAATTGAGTTGCGTGTCCCCTGCGCGGCAGAGAAGCCCGGAGCCATTTTTGGCTTCGTGAAGTCCCTTTTGCGCATCCCTTGCGCGATAGAGGTGAAGGGAAGTCCCCTGCGTGCACCCCTTGCGCGACAGGAAGGAGCCGAGCCGCATACTTGCGCGCTCGAGTCTCTTTCCACCCTCTCTGCCCGCACACTTGCGTGGCTGGAGGAAGGAGCCTGCGGTGTTGCACCTTTCACACTTGTGTGGCGGTTGAGAAGAGGAGGAGTCCCTTGCACCTCACACCTTGCGTGCTTGCTACACCAAGACCCTACACGGCAGTGGGTTTCATACCTTGTGTGTGTGTGCTAATGTGGGGAAGAAGACCCGAGGCTTTGCCTCTTGTGTGTGCATAGTAAAGAAGGAAGGCCACCACATCTCTTGTGTGTGTGCAACAAGTGAAGAGGTCGTATCCAATTTGGTGTGCAAGAAGAAGTGGAGGCCGAGACCACACCTTGTGTGTGTTCCAAGTGAGGAAGACCCTACGGGTTGGTTGTGCACACTTGAAGATTAAAAGAGAAAATCAAAGTGTGTGTACAAAGTGGAAGAGTACATCTTGGCCGTGTGTGTGCAAGAAGAGATGGAGGACAATTCAAGTGTGTTCAAAGTGAAGAATTTGTGTGTTCTTAACAAGTGAAGGTCGAAGCCTAGGTGTGTGAAAAGTATACACATTTAGAAGAAGAAGGAAGAGGACATCCACACTAAAGTATAACACACTTTTAAGTGTGTAAACAAATTGAACAAAGTGTGTGATGTTCAATAGGAAGGTGTGTGTGCTGAAAGTGTTTACACCCTTTGAGGGTTTATTGCACCAAGAGAAGAAATAAGGGGAGTTCATGCATGCATGCATGCACATGCACACGTGAACAAAGCCAAATCTGGTTGTGTGTATTTGAGGAGTCCAAGACCAGGAGATCTTGAAGATATTGTGATTCCATGCATTCAGTGCATGAAGTTGATGTGAAGTGAGATTGGACCAGACTGAAGTTAAAGACATCAGTTGTCTGAGTATTCAGTAGTTGGAGAGAAGCCAGGTCATCCTGAGAAGAAGGAGATAAATCCTGAGCAAGACGAGAAGACCTGATCAACTCAAGTGATCAGAGGTACAGAGCAAGGCCAACAGCCTTTATCCCAGGCTACTGAAGATACTTGAAGAACTTGAAGTGAAGAAGTGCTACTCGTGTGACTCGAGGAGCCAGGAGAAGCCCCCTGTGAGACTTAGGGAGGAAGAAGTCTTCAGTGGGATTCTGGAGCAGGCCAGTGGGACTCTGGTAACACTGTGAGACGCAGTATAAAGACCCTCCTGTGGGACTCAGGAGAGATACAGTGGGACTCTGTATCGACCATTGTAATACTAACAGATTATAATGGGAGAAACCATGTTGGGGGCGTATAACCAAAATGGCAAGGATGTAGGCCTTTGGTGCCGAACCTTGTAAATCCTTATGTCCAGTGCCTTTACATTTACTGCATCATTCGAGGAAAGGTGAGAGATACAAGAAGAGTGGATCGAGGCTTTAACCAGCCATAGAGGTTTAATTGATAAAGAATCAATTAGTAAATAGTTTTAAGGGATCACTGATTCACCCCCTCCCCCTCTCAGTGATTCACACTGATCTGGGCACTTCACTGATAATAAACTTTTAGTTTTAATTAATCTCTCTAATGATATTATAACGTTCATCCCTATGTCTAAGGAAACTAAAAACTTCTCAAACTAGAGGAGGGGATTCTAGTCCACAACTGATCCACCCTACACTCTAGATGAAACTGAAAAATAATGTGGGTCTATTGTGGTATGGTGGGGAGACTAAATCCATATATAAGAGTGTATAAAATAAGGAAAATAAATGAAATAAAAAACATACATTAAGATAATAATGTATTGAAAATAAATACAAATATGGGCCAAATAATAATCATAAAACCATTATATAAGATGATTAATTTTATAAATTGTCAAGATTCTATAGAAAAGTATGTTATATATAAAAACCGCCAAAATATAGAAAGAAAAAAATTCATACTCCTCAAAAGTTCATGAGTATTAACGATGTCTCAATCTCTCATACTCTAATCTAATGTTCCAAATCATGCATCATTCCTTGGTTGATTTCACTTTTCCCAACCAATTGTCATGAAATATGTTTAGGTAAAAAATTGTAGCATGAGTATGATGTGAGTAAGACATACTACATCACTACCAACAAGATCTACAATATTTATAGTCTGATTAACTTTTATTTTGTAGGTTTATAATATGTAGAAATAATGATAATTAAATAAATTAATAAACAATCATTAACCTATATAAAAACGACCAATTGTTTTGATACATGAATATTATATCTTTTTTATATTATTATTCAATATATTTCAAAAATAATATCTTCATGATTGTAAAGGGTTAGTTTATTTGAAGACAATATATATATCTATCCTATTTAATGAACGATTATTATCATATCCCAAAAATATATTCACATTTATTACTCTTTATAGACATAACCTATATAAAACCTTTCTTCATAACATAGGGTAAGTAAACATAAAAAATTACGAGCTTAAAAGCTTAGAAAGGGTAAAAATGGGAGATAGAAATAGATGATCATATAATATAATAAGATAATAATAAGGGTATGGGATCATGAATATAAATAAAAAAATTATACACAATCTATCATGGACTCTAAAAAAGAGTCATAGTATTGAAAATTATCATTTAAAATGAAATAAATCGTAAGAGTGAAAAATCATCATAAATAATTAATGAACCATAAGCTCATGAAATATAAGTATAGAACCATAATTAGTATATAAATCATTTCAAATATCAAGGATAACTACATAGACCATAAAATAATAATTAATTGGGCATAAAAACCTATTTACAATTATGGATAAAGTACGTCTACTTTTTCCCATAACCGATCAAGCACATTTACTTTTTCCCATAGATAATAAATCACATCCAATTGTTTCCCATTATTATTTCATGTGATATAAAACATTAGCCAGTGAATTTTAGGGATCTATAATTCATTTACCTCCCATCACATAATTAAAATCAAATATATGTTTGGAATAAAATTGTTAAACATTCATCATATAATCAAATCATAACACATGTAAATAAATTGGAATTTATAAACATATCATAAATAAAAAATAGCATAAACCATAGAAATTAAATGTGTTTCAAAAACATATCATCATAATAAAAAAAATTCATATAATGAATAAGGATAGTAATATTGGAAAATATCTTGGTAAAAATAAACAAAACTAAAGGATGTTATCATCAATGATTAAGAATTCTATAAAAATTTAATTAAATTATTATAGAGGAAAATAGCCATTCAAATTTGAAAATAACATTTCCAAAATGAGAAAAAATCAATAACTTTTTTATATAGAAAATGGATAATTATGATGTAATATTCAAATAATATAGTTTTAATGATTTTTAGAAGTTCCGTTCAAGCAATACAAGTTGAATGAAAACATTCATTTAAGACTATTGTAAAAAAGTCAGAAACTTATTAATTTTTAAAACAATAATAATATTACATTAGAAAAATTCGACTGTAATTGAATGTTAAAACAAATTAATATAACATTTGAGATTTGTAAAATAGTTCTTGAAAACATATTTAGAAAACATAAACATCAATGATAACAAATGTTTGACTGAATATACCAATACTTTTGGTTTCCCTTATACACAATTATTTGGGATCTTGAGTATATAAAGAGAGGAAAATGAATGAAAAATTTAATTTTAATAAATAACCATATTATACAAAAAATCATGAATTTGTTGATATATGGATAATAATATTTCATTATTGCAATGATAATCATAGATAACCATGATAAACTAAGATATTGTATAATAAAACCCTTACCATTTTGGTAAATTTTGAATAATAATCCCCATAAAATAAAATAAAATTATATGGATATATATATATATTTGAAAAATTTTAATATAATTATTATAAAATATATTAATGGGAATTATATACTCTATAAAAAAGAAACAAGCATGTGTCCCATGGAAATAAAAGTGGGATGAAAATCCATTTCCTAAATTATCAACTTTATTCGTATTTTTCTAAACCTGTTGAATATTAAATATGGGTTTATTTTAAAATATTATAGAAAAATATTCATATATACAATACCGTATATTATTTAATTATAACATTTTACCCCAATTTTTTTAATAATTTATTATTAAAAGCACTGTTCCGGTTGATAACTACTTCAATTTTCAAGTATATTTTTGTTTGATAGTTTTAGACCTTGTAAATTGATTATAGTTACCAAATATTTGGAATTTTTAATCCGGATATATATATCATATAAATTATTTATATACATATTTATATTAATCCATAAATTTAGTAGTATAAAAATGAATTGCACTATTAATGGAGGATGTTTGTCATATATAACCATGAATTTTTTTCCCATTTTTCAAACATACAGAATATAAGAATGGAATATAATAATTTTACCATATATAATAAATTAAATATCATTTATTTCATATATATTCATTAAATATATCCATATTACCATCAATTTCAAAATTAATAAAAAAACACATCACATCGCTTCATGGAGGCGGTAGTCCACATGTAAACATGAGTGATGTTATTGTTTTTTCAAAAATTTAGAAGATAATAAGGTAGATGTTATATTAATATTAAATATGTATAATTATTTAATAAATATAATATATATATATACTTTTAATCTATCAGTATATCTATACATGAGAGGTGGTGATAGAAAAAACTACATTTGTTCACCTGGTTGTAGATGACCATACACATGATTAATGGTTTCATTTCACACTTGATAGAAGAGGATAAGGATATTGGTTATTACAATAAAAAATAAAATTCTAATATATTTAATATACTAATTATATTATATTACATGGGTTTTAAATGATATTTAAGTGTTTTAATATTAAATAAAATAAAATACTCAGTTCAGAACAATACTTCTTATTTAGAAAAAAACTTAATTAGCAGCAAAAGACTTCATTTGGGTGTTTCTTAATCAAACAATGTCCTATAATACATGGAAATAGATTAAAGTAATCTTTTTTTAGGGATTTTTAAACAAATATTACCTTTATGTTTTTATCATAGAGGATAGAAGATGTCATTTAATATGTGGGGGAGGGAAGCCACATAGATATTTTCTATAAGCAAAAAAATGATGAAGATATTACCAAAAAAATGAATCTAAATATAAATATATTAAAATGTGTGGTATTATAATTTCTATATATTTCCTCAAAATAGGATTTAAGAAATTTTATTTTGAAAAAATAAACTTATATTTTTGTTTAACCCCCAGGTAGACCTGCTTGAACCTTGATTGTGGTAATTAACTTCTAATGTTTTTCACTATTCAATATGGAGAATATGACCTTATTATATAAGAAATATTATTATAAATAAAAATATGGTATACATTTTAAAAAATTAATTACACATATGTGGATGAATTAAATTTAAAAATAAATCTAAAAACATGACATAGCAACTATTTTCCAAAGAAAAAGTTTTCATAAGTACAAAAATATTTCTTATTAAAATTGAATATAAAATTGGATCTAATGATGTGAACATGATTAATAATAATATAATTTTAGTAATTTTAATTTTAAACCTATCTCAAAATAAATTTTCTATTTCATAAATTCATAAAAATAAAAAACACTTTATAATAAAACACAGTTGTGTTCACTATTCATCGAAAAAGTAATATTTTTTAAAAAATTATCAAAAAAATTAACTAGATGTTATTCGTTCATGTCTATTTCAATAATGAGTTTTCATTTTTCAAAATTAATTTTTAAAAATTTGGAAAAAAATAATATTAAAAAAAATTAAAAATTAGGTTAAAATAGTTTTTAGAAAATATGTACCTGTTTTAAGCATTATACTGGATTTATTCTTATAAAATTATTAGAAAAATTTTATATGAGAGATAGTTTTTTAAAATATATAAAATATTGAAATCAATAAAATCATTGACCAGTAAAAATTACTTTAATTTACTATTGTAAAAACATATTGAACACATAAAATCAGTTTTTCATAAATATTTTTATTTTACTTTCAATTTTTTTTAATTTATGTTTAATTTAAATTAAATTGATAAGAAATTAATTTATGTGTAAATCATGTGATTTTAAAAAAAATTCAAATTAATACCTTACAATTTAGTGGTTACATTATAATGGTCACATGAAAATAATAACATTTCATTGGTTGTTTATGCTTGGTGTTTCATGACATATATGTTACTGATCATTGTGTTATTTTAAAACTCTATGGTTTTACATTTTCCATACACTTAATAAATTACATCCTCGTTGTATGAACATGATCTTGGTCATCAATGGTTTTCCAAATGAAAATTCCATTATTGAACTCCAACATCTTAAAAAGTGTTAATAATACATCCTCTAGATAAACGAGAAAGGAAGGTATAAAATTGATCTAAAATAACACATTATAAAGTAAACAAGTAGGGATAACATTAATTAGATTCAAAAAAATATAGAAAATCATAAAAATCATAATTCAAAATTAATTATGAACTGTGATAGTGATCATTGATCAAAAGAAAATGAATGATCATGATAACATTAAGAACCAAAAAAACTGGAACCCAACAATTTTGAAAAGACCAATTATTCATCAAAAATGAATTTAATAGGAAAAAATTTTCATTTCTAAATATTTTTTCTTGAGTTCTGGGATTTATTTACAATCTATATATAGAACATTAGGAAATAAACTTACAACATAACTAAAATTTATTCCTTTAATAAATATCTTCCATAATCTCATATTTTTCGTTAAATGATGAGTAATATAGATTAATTTTTCATTACTGAAGCATTAGAAATCAAATAATTCACAAAAGTGTTAGGATATAACACTCTAAAATTATTATCCCAAACTGAAAATTTTCACACACAGTGAGGTAATTTAAAAAATGAATAATCATTAATATTATAAAAAAATACATTAATATAAAAAATCCAATAATAATATCCAATTTTCAAAAGAAATCATTCTATAAATAAAATCCCTCAATTTTATTCAATATATTAATAACTATTTTTTAAGCTCATATTGGAATGACTTGATCATATATTCTGTGAAGAAAAATATTTCATTTATCTCTAAATAACATCAATCACTATTAAAATCTTGTGTGAAAATTGAATATTCTAGAAAAATATAATCTCCAATACATGAAATTTATTTATCTAAATTACTTAAATCATGATAAATCCACATTCAAATCATATATGCTTCCAAAATTAAAGTCAAACATTAATCCTAAAATAAAATCCCATAATGTTCTATTTTTCATAATCATGTATGGTTCCCATGCACTATTACATGCCCCCTTAGCTCTTTTATCTTTTTTTTACTCTCTTTCGTGAATAAAAATTTGATTTTAATGGAATGATTGGTTCCCAAAATAGTGGAATTATTTCAATATAACATTCATATACAAAATAAATTTTAATCCTATGGTTATCTCTATGATAATACATATTTTCCCAAAATTAAAATAATCGTTATCTATCATAACATTTAAAAAAATAAAATATCATACAAACTAAGACATCACATGGGTAGTGGTAGCCATTTCACCCGTGTCACCCTTTAGTTTTAGGTTCAGGCCTCATGACCTTTCTAGATGTGATAGGTTGCTTGTCTTATTAAATATATATTAATATAATTATTATATAATACCCAAATAATAACCTTAATCATCAAAGATCATATAAATCTCAAAGGTTATCAATAAAATTATATACATGGAATGATAATTCCTCCTCAAATAATACTTAATGTTGAATTGAAGGGTTTCATATACCTCAACCCAATAAAATGTATCCCAAAATGAAAATAATCACATTTAAATACCATCACATAAAAAGATTTTTTAAAATACTTTGAACATATGATAAACCTATAACTCATAAAACCATGATAGTATCCCTAACTTCTATATTAATCATACTAGATGAAATATATTTTTTCAATAATAACACAATTTTTATTTGATTCATTATTCAAATAACTAAAATTTCATATGTAAAAATACTAAAAAAATATAATTCAAGATTCCTAATACATAAATAATATAACACTTTCAATTCAGTGATGGGTATAAAATATGTCATGTAACGTTCTATCTCGGATGGCACTGATTGGTGCCCTAAGATGGTGAGTCACATGGCCTCAAATGCATTTCCATTCATGAAAAAGGATGTGGAAAAACAATGAGGGCCTAGGGCAGGTCCATGGTGACACTATTCACTCATTATTAGAGTGTAACATAGTGGTAGAAATCATAAAGATCAATAGAATAAGCTATTAAATAACTAGAAATAAGATGAACATATATTATAGGAATATATAAAGAATTCTAGAAGTAATATCGCATAACAAATTATGATGATATTAGTCAAGTATCTAGAATAAATACATAACATTGTTATAGATATCCAATACAATACACATATCAAAATAACAAAAAGACCAAAAAGATCTATCCCATATAGCATCATGAGCCTCATCTCGATCATGTTCTCCCCTGATCCTAATAATGGAACAATACCTATAATAAATAATCGATTTCAAATATAAGCTAAGAATATTTTATAATATAATAGGTGTGGTAATATTGAAATTAAAGTGCACAATTAAATAGTAACCAAAGTAGTGTTATTTTACAACAATACAAGGCTCCTTATAAACAGTTTTAAATCTCATATAGCATGGAATCATTAAAGTAAAAGGAAGTAAACTCCATATCCATGTTGTATACACAATATCTCATATAATCCATTGACATGCTATATAATCAGTATATCACATCAACCACGTCCATGATGTGTAATTAAGCATCTCAAATTTACTTTAGTTGATGCATGTAATCAGAAGTATCGGAACCCACAGGGATGGATCCAAGGTATAGTAGACCAAGGCATACTCACCGAGCCCCCAGAGAATCTATATAAAAACTTAGTTCGACTTGGTTTTTGGTCCAAGGTTCATGTTAACAGTAAAGGTCCACTACAAGCCCAAGCAACCAGGATCCAGGGTGTAGCAAGACCCATAAAATCCCAAGAAATAAACACCCAAGGATAATTCATATCCAAGGTGTACACTAACACTATTAATATCCAAGGAGTAATATACAAGGCATCTAATGGAATCATTTATCATTTTTTACATTTATTAATTCAAAAGAATTCACTTCTATGACATTACCCACTCAAATAAATATTACCTTTCATTTACATTCAATGAGTTTACCCACTCATATAATAACTCTTATTAAATTACATTACATGAGTTTACCCACTCATATAACATTTCACATTAAAATGGGTTAAAAAATCAACAACATGTTTCACTTGGAAATGAATTAAAACCATCTCCTGATAAATCATTTAAATTTAATTCAATTTATCTTGGGATTCCTCTAACTAGGAAATCACAAAAAAACTCACCCATGGGGTGATTTAACAATAGGAAAAGGAAAGGGAACACCCCATGAGTATCCCAAGTTAAAAAACAACCTATATAAACTCATAGGTACCAGTGTGCATCCCTAATGAGTTATAATACATTAAATTTATTTATTCAATTAATCATTAGGGTACGTCCATAAATTTAAGCATGCCGGAGCATGGAAAATATTATTTATTGAACAAAACCATAAGAGAAAAGTATATACCACCTAATGTAGGTCTGTAGTATAGTTATCTTCCAGTATTAACTTCTCATTTTACGTAAATCTGATGATAAAAAAATAATTTTCGAAGAACCTAGAAATAGGGAATATTATCTTTCACCGAAATAAATTCATCGATACTAATAAGAATGAATAATGACACAAAATGAATAGAGTACATACCAATGTGAATCAAACAAGAATAAAACTGATAGATTCTGAGTTTGGGTGGATAACCCACACTAAATCCTATGTTTTTATTTTCAATGGGATCTCTTTGTGTGAAGTGGTTGTACATTGGAGGAAGAAATAAAATGGTTTTAGGTTTTAAAATTCATTAATGGAGAAATTGAAATTTTTCATAAAAATAATTTGTTGTACAATTTATCCATAGGGTTTCCCAAACATTTTTTCAACAGTTCTCGCCCTACTATTCTAAGGGTTAACTAACAAGTTCACTATTGTAACACCGTATGATTTTGTGAAATATTTTTTTAAAAAATTAAATTAATATTTTTTACATTTTTTATTTCACACAACTATGAACATATTTCCTTTATGTACTAAAGAACTACATTTTGATTGTGCACAATACACACAATACTTATATTATCTTCTAGTACAAACAAAATTATGTTTATCTTTTGTTACACGTATTTTAAACCTCCTTTGATTTCTTTCATAACATGTAAGGATATGTGTTAACCGAACTACAATTTATTATTATTATTATTATTATTATTAAAATATTATTATAGCTTCCACCTAGCCATTGGAATGGAAGTTATGAATATGTTTGAATAAATTTTGAAAAGATTATTTACATATGTATATAAGATTAATCCTTTGGTTTTCAATTAGTATATGTTAATGTAATAACTATTTGGATGTGAAGAAATTAATTTTCTAATAAACATATTTTCCTATGTAAAACACAATTTTTTCTAATTAAATTAAAAAAACATTTGATTAATTTTTTAAATGAAATTTATATATAAATCATTCATTGAATATTTTTGATACCTATCCGAAATATTTTATAGTTATAATAAAAGAATAAATTAAATTTTATGAATAAAAAAATATATTATTCTAAATAATATTTTTACTACCATTGATGTTTGATCGAAATGATACTGATTGTTGTATCGAAATAATGATATAGATGCTCAATATATAAGAGGGGGATGAATTGTATATTTTAAAAAAAAAATTGGAACTTTTAAAGAAGGTAATTTTTAACAAGGTTAAATAGGGTAAATTCAAAAACCTCTTCGTTCTACAATATTGCTTGATTTCAGAAATGTGATTCCAAAAATGAAATTCAGGAAATGTGGTTCCAGAAATGAAACTAGTTCTTACAAACTTAATAGATTCTGGAAATGTAGTTTCCGAAATTAAAACATAACAAAAGTTTACAAAAACATAGATTCTACCTTAAAGCGTATAGAATCTTATTTAATCAGAGTACAAGTATAAGAAATTATAAGATAGTTATACTTTCCTCAACAACCAAAATACAGTGGAAAAAAAACTTGATACTGTACAAGGAAAAAGTATATAAATCTTTTAACCCAAAGAGTAGGGTATCCAACAACCTTGGATAAAGGTACCTCGATTTATAATTTCAAGAAATTCTGTCTTACACAAACCCAGGTAGGCCCTCAATCCAAATATTGGTATCAGTCTTGCTATCCCCGAAAGCCCTCGATTTAGAAGGAAATCGTAACCTTTGACTTCCAAACCTGGAAGCCCACGATTAGCATGATCAGAGTCTGCACAAATCAATTCTGAACATGTTGTTCACACCCAAAGAAGTTGTTCACAACATCTTCACAAAGCACTGAGAGTTGAAATATCCTCTCTCTCTAGCATGTAATCTCTAGATTTGTAGAGCAGTTCATCAATTTTTTCAAAAGTTATGAGCTCATTCAAATGAGCATCTATTTATAGGTACACCTTCAATGGTCGGATCCCTTTCCAATGGTCATATTTTTACTAGAATTTCGGAGGGACTTGTATACGTGTCACTCAAACAACTGTTAGTAAATAACAGAATAAACGAAATCGTTTTATACTTATAATATATGTAAGTAAAAATAGGGTTTCATAACCAAATCCATTTTTTAGAGTGTAATAAAAGTTCGCAGTCTAAGAATGTTAATCTTCGGAGTCTATATTACAAGGATATTCAGATTCTATTTCTCAGGGATTCGGAATCAGAATTATATAGACTTTGGAGTCTAAATTTTGAGGGATTCAGATTCTGAGTTCTAAGGAATTTGGAGTCTGAATTATGAGGAATTCAGAGTCTAAATTATAAAGAATTTGGAACCTGAAATCTTAAAGAATTTGGAGTTCTGAACTCATAATAATTCGGAGTCTGAATTCAGAAAGTTCAGAGTCTGAATTCAGAGAATTTGGAATATGAACTCAGAAAATTTGGAGTCTGAATTCATAAGTTAGAAGTATGAATTCTGGGAATTAGGATCCTAAAAATATAATGCTCAATATCTATGTATTTATAATATTATGAGGTTTTAGATACTAAACTGAAATTTATACTTAGAAATAGAAAGATTCAATTTTAGAGAAACTAAAATATGAACAATGAAAATGTGGTAAGGATAAATTTTACTTGGGGAAGGATATTTTTCCTTATTAAGGAAAATATTAAGGAAAATGAAGTTTGACTTAAGATAGGGTGTTTGTGATTTTCAAAATAAGAAACAATAGAAAATTCATAAGGAAACCTTATTGACTCAACAATCTCCCCCAAACATGATCGAATGGAAAAGTCATAAGGAAACATTATTGACTCAACAATTTAATGGTGAACCCATTTTAAATAAAAATTTTGGATTATTTATTTATTTTATATGTAGAAAAAATATTCAGTTTTGATATAATAACACAAAAATTATCTTACAGTGAATTTTTGAAATTTTATGTTGAGTTACATTTTTTGATTTATTGTGAAAAATATTAAATTGTATTTAAAAAATAATTTTTCATATTATGTAATTATAAGGTAAAATTATTTTTTTAATTAGTTTTAAAGTTTAATTAGATAAATTGAAAAATAATTATTCCAATTTGGGTCATTATAATCAATTTATCATTGATATTATATAAATTGACATACCAATCTTTAGAACATTATTACTTTAAGAAACCAATTTGTGATCCTATATGTTGTATTAAATTTGAATTAAACTATACCACTTATGTGATTGGAATTTGAAAAAATGGATTCCATATTAGTTATAACAATAATATATAATTTCTAATAAGTTAAACTTTGTTTTTGACAAAAATATTAGTGAAAATAGCTAAAATTAATTACAACAATTAAGAAGAAAATTAGCATAAAAAGGGACTAATCCTTACATTTAAGGGCTAAAATAACCTAAACACGTGTCCAAAATCCAATGGATGGAAATTTTTCAACTATATCCTCCCTTTTATATAATTGTTTCCATTATTGGTGCAAAATTTCACAGGAACATCATGGTCGGAATTCCATTTTAAAAAAATTATAAGAATGTCGCTCCCCCTCCATTATAAAATGGCACTCACCCATCCAAATTATTCAAACATATAAATACATTATTATATTCCATTATATGATCAAATAAAATCAATACATAACTACCTTTCTCCTTTGATCCACCCTTTTTTCATAAATCCAACCAAAGAATCTCTTTTGTTTAAAGAATAAGGAGTTACCAAAAGAAGAGGTAACATCCTTTCTCAAGATCCATTCGTTTATTTTTTTTATCAACTGCATAAAATATTATTAGTCCATGATTATATAAAAAAATTATCATAAATATACTGATTTTTTTTTTAATTTATTTGTTGACATTAAATTACATACAATTCTATCTAATGGGTAATAAAATTTCTATTCTTGTGTACAGCGAACTACCACATCATGAAATGATGTTGTTCATTTTTCCTTTAACACATATCATGGTTAGGAATAATGATATAAATTGTATTTTTTTACGTTATATGTCATATAATTATTTATTTATTCTTTTGGAATTATTATATAACACAAACAATCATTATTTATATTTTTTGTAAGTTTGATAATTTCATTTGAGGAAGTGTGGACTTCCACCACCTCAAAGTAATGTGATTCATTTACACCTTACATATAATGTATCAAAGATGAGTTTAGTTAACATATATGATATATATATATAATAATAGTTCTACTATAATTATAATATATATATAAACATATATGTCATTTAATTTAATTCTTTCAATATGAAAATTAAATATAAGCAACCTTAATGCATATATATGGCCAACTGTCTCCATTAATGGTGTATTTCATTTCACACTTATATATTATATATATTATTATAAATACATATATAATGAATATATATTATATTTTTACCACGTTTTACACTCTTTATATATGTAAATCATGATCTATGTACGCAGATCAAGAATAACAAGTCAAAACATATACGAAAAATAAAGTGGGTATTACCCAAAACATAACATTAACCTAGAGTTGTTAATAAAAGGTTAATATAAATTCGTAAAAAAGTCATATATTATATTAGATATAATAATTTTGTTATTTTTTATATTTATAATTTACTTTTATTTATTATACATGATATTTGAATATGTGTGAGGAAAGGCAAGATGTAAGGTAAGGGAATTTCATCTCACTTTATATTTCCATGTGATACAAGGATTATTCACCACTGATTTAATATGTGTGGTGTGTGTAATTACAACTGATGTATTATATGATACATAAAATTAAATTTATTATTATTTATAGATCCATTTTATGATATATCTTTAATGGTGGTTATTTTTCAAAATTATCCATACCAATAAAATAATTCTATCTAAATTTTTCTTCATTGAGACACTTTCCATGTTATGCACCTATGTTTTTATATGAGGTTTATATAATTCTATAGGAAATTTTATATAAGGAATATAATTATTTTAATAAAAATTTATGATTAATTTAATTTTATTCTTTCCATTATATTTTAATTTAATGTTACCAAAGTTGAAAAGGTGTATAGCTTCAATCTCATCATTTATCGGTATTGTTTATGATTATTCTTCAATTAATGAAGTATTATAATTCATATATTAGTATACCTCATTATGTTTCTTACCATAAAGATATGAATTTTATATAAAAGTATTTTAACCATTTTTCCAATCATCGGTACTTAATATAATTAAAAAAAATTGAAATTATGACGGTATTTCCCATTTAGGTTTCAAATACAGGTTGTTTCAAAACCACGTTTTCTAAAAAAATGTCATCAAAAAATATTTACTATAATTCTATGATCTTTAAAAAAAATTAACCTTCTATTACCTTTTTATAAAAAAAAATTTAAAAGGAATCTTATTGTCATTTTCCGAACAAGTAACTTTTTTAAACTTTTATTATAGAAAATGAATGTTTGGCACGTAGGAATATACCCACCATCATGACCATCATTTCATTGATGATTAATTTCTAAATTTAAATGTTTATTTTTTTAATAATGTTTTTACATAATATTCTGAAATGTTTTCAATTTAAAAAAAAATCAATGAATAAAGGTTTTCAAAAAAATTGTGGTTAAAAAGTGTTTTATATGATTTTCACATCTTCCTTTATATGTTTTCAAAAAGTTTTCTTCAAAAAAATTATTTCAATAATTTCAAATAATCATTTATTTTATTTAAAAGTTTTTCTATTTAATTTGTTTTTCTAAATGATTTCAAGATTCTTATATATGTTTTCATGTAAAATGGTTTTCAAAATACTTTATTTTTTAAAAATTATTTTTCAAAAAAATATATTTCATTTATAAAATGTTATAAATGATATTGTAAAAATGTTTTTATAATAATTTAATTTTTAAAATGGTTTTATTAAAAGTATTTTGAGTGAAATTCTATTTTACAAAAGAAAAGTTTCAACTGATACTTCAAAATATTTATCCATCTAATATGTCATCCTTTTTAACAGTTTATTATTTATTTTAGAAATGATAAAATAATACCATTATTATTATTTCTGTAATGGTATATGTTTTAATACTATATTGAATATAACAATTATTTCTGTTCCATAAGTTATATGATTTTAAACCACTCTTCTTTTCATGGGTTATTATTTGATGAAATAATTATGAAACCAATCAATTTTTCAAAGGTTATGATGTGATTAAATGTTTATGATACTAGTTTAATTTAATGGGTAATGATAAAATTTTTATGAAACACATCATTTTTTATAGGTCAAGATATGATTTGAATTGTATATATTGTGTAAATTGAATGATTTTTTTATTATGTGATTTTTGGGACTAATATCTCCTTTAAATGCATTGGGTAAATATTTATATCTCATTAGATAATAATGGTAATCAATTTGATGGGATTAATATGTGAATATGGGGAAAACTGATCTACTATGCAAATATGGGGAAACTTGATCCACTATGGGAAGATATGAAAACCTGCTCCACTGTGGGAAGACGGGGAAACCTGATCCGCCATGGGAAGATGGGGAAACCCAATCCACTACGGGAAGATAGGGAAACCTAGTCCACTATGGGAAAATGTGGAAACTCTATCCACTATGGGAAGGTTTTTAAACCTGATACCTTATAAATAAAGGACAATGACTATTGATGGTGGTGTGTCCCACCTAGTAGGTGTAGTCCCTATGAAGTGACCTGATACAGTTTTGGAAATGAGCCTTCACTTATAGGAAAAGATATTACATGTTTATGTGTTTTCCACAAATTCTATGATTTATTCCTATGATATTATCACATGTTTCATGTCCATGATTATCTTATGATTCATGTCTTATGAACTACTAATATTTATGCCTTGTCTCGTGTTTATAATATTTGATATTCATTGTATGACCTTTGAATGTTATTCTCATGTTATTGTACCCTTATGTTCATCTTATACCTACATATTTTCTTTATTTACCCTTACTAAGAATTTGAGGTCACCCCTTTCTTATGATTCCTTTCCCCAGTATATGAATAATTTTTTAATGTAAAATTATTAAGGGAATGATCTTAGTGGGAAGAATTGAAGATATTTCATTAAGTTAAAAGTTTTTTTCATGTTTTCAAAGGAACTAAACTAATACGTTATTTAGGAATCTCTTTTCGTAATGTATTATTTATTCTAAAAAAATGATGTAATGTCCATGTACATTAATACTGGGTTATTATAGTCATTATCAAAGAAACATTTTTTGTCATCTTTTGGAAACTATTATGAAAAAACAATAGTGATATTACAATGGATATTTTTAAGGATATATATATGGGTATATCTAAGTATAAGTATAATAATGAATTATTATTTAGGAAAATGTCCTAGAATTTTGGTAAAGGGTATAGTCAATGGTTTAGTAGCATTTTATCACATTATTGATACTATAATTGGATACATATATAGAATAAATTCAATGAGGGGTAACAAATCTTACGTAGTTTGTTGAACCTAACTTGAGCGTAACCTAATACACAACCACATGCCTTACTACACACCTATTTTTACACTCATGGAGGATATTATTTGTAAATTCACAAACTATTAACAAAATATCATGAATTATTTAAATGTAAGTTGAATATTAATAACCAGGGGTAAACCTTATATGTTATATATTAAGTAAGGTTTCATAATTTATACATACAATAAGTGGTTCTTCAAGATTATGTGGTTCCTCGATATGATAATTGTTTGATACTCAATGAAATCTAGTATTATTCAATAGAGGGAACTAGAATGAATTATTTTAATATTGAATGTGATGGAAAATTTCTTGATGACCAATAAAATGGGATGGTCACTAGAGTGAAGTATGTTTTGATCATTTATAGTCTGTTCTCATGGATCATGATTAATAACATGTACCTTAACCAACTATCATACTCACCAAGGAATAGACTAAAGGATTTTCCTAAGATTTCATGGATACCATGGAGGAAATAATATTCAGTTTCATTTGTTTCAAGAATGTGGAATGTGTCACAAATGTGAATATATTAGCCTAAAAAGGAGATGTTTGATGGTAGAAAATAAGGACGCAAAAAAGTAACTACAAATGAAAAGTGAATGGTTTGGTTAATTAAATGGATGAGAATATTTTAATCCCTAAGAAATCATAAAAGTTTAAATGCATTAAGTGTTGAATGAATTTTAATTTTGAAAATAGATGCCCCATGAGGAAATCTCAATAGGGGAATCAGTTAGGTGGTATGAGTAATGTTTAAATTGTTGATGATGATGAGACTACAAATGAAATGTGAAAGTAAAGTGGTATTATGTAATAGTATGAGTTGGAATTATTATAGACTATGGATGAATTTGAATAATCATGGTTTTTAGGTATTTAGATTCAGGAATTATGTTATATAAATGCTGAAATATACAAGGATTTTTCAGTTTATGTTTTTTGTTCAGGATTAAAAATTTTATGGTGAATGTTTTTGAGGAACTATGAAATTTAGTTAATGGAAAGGTTAAATTTAGACTAAGGTAAGATAACCCTTAATATATTCCTTATTTTTAGATAATATTTTTTAGAAACTAATATGTTGTATATGGATAAGTGAATTGGATAGTACTGATTACCTTGGAAATAATTTAGGTTCTATTGACAAGTGGTTATGCTATCATTGATTAAGTTTAAATATTTTTTGGATTTAATCAATACATCTAATATACATTAGAATAAGGAAACATAGACGTTTTCAATAAGTAATGTGATAATTTTGGTTATTACCACATTTTAAGGGAATACATGATAATGGGATTCACATGTTTTGTATGTGACAACCATGAGCTACTTTATGATATATGGGGGATCAATTCTAATCCTTTTTGAGAAATATAGTGACATTATTTATATAGTTATAGAATTTCAACTTCTTAAAGGGTTATAAGTTTAACCATTTGCAGAATGGTTTTGGTTAAACAACAAATAAGGTTTTAGATATTTATATATTATCTAAATATGTGATGATTTATGCATATTGGATAACTTGTTCTATCCTTTTGTTGTGATAAAAAAAGATGGAACGATATTTCATTATATTCATGGATCTAATGATCTGTTAATTATTTATGTATGAAAAAGTGACCTTCATTTTTTGGAATGATATATGATTTGGAACTTGATCTAGGAAAAACAAATGGTAAGGTTGTCCTGAAATAATTTATCTATATATTTTCAAGAAAATTCTTCTACTTTTGGAAAATGATCTAGAAATTAAATTTTGTCCAAATACCTTAACTTTTTTTTGAAATAATGTCCTTTGGAATCAAAAAACATTTATGACTGAAAGGCCCTAAATATTCTATTGATCATTAACATGTTTTTTTATTTATGACCTTAATCACTCCCTATAAATATTCAATATTTTTCACTAAGTCCTTGTTTTCACTTCCCCCAAATGTTCACCTTTGTTGAAAACTAGTTATGTCTTACATTAGGTAACCATTTAGTTTTCAACATTATTTTTTAATTTATTTTTTAGTATTCATTTTTACAGTCTGGGTTTTTATGAATATAAATTTTATATATTTATCCTCGTTTAACCCAAAAAAATATTGTGTGGCAAATTAATTTTAAGGCGGTAGACTATGACACCCCGAGATTTTGTGATATATTTTTTTTCAAATTAATTCAAATTTTTTGATCGTTTTCATTTCATGAATCACTGAATATAGTTTTTTATATATTAATTAACTATTTTTGTCTTTAGTTCCCTACATGAAAGAATTATATTAGATTTTTGTACATGAAACTCTGTGTTTGGCCTGTGTTACACCCAATGTTGTGTTCCTTCAATAGTTTTTGTAACATGGAAGGCTGAGTTTTTATCCAACAACAATATAAAATTATTAATATTGTTAAAATATTATTATAGAAACCACCAACACATTGTAATATAATTTATGAATATGATTGAATAATTAAGAAAAATATGATTTACACATGTATATAAAATGAATCTTTAGGTTATGAGTTTATATAAGTAAATGTAATAACTATTTGAAATTAATGAATTTTTTTCTATGGAAAATATTTTTCTATTTACAAACACAACTTTATCTCAATAATCTAAACAAACCACTTTTGATTAATTTTTTCAATAAAATTTATGTATAAATATATATATATATTAAATCATTATTTTCTATAGTTATACAATATATTTGATAGGTATAAGATAATAATAAATCCAATTTTATGTATAAAAATATATATTCCTCTAAAAAGTAATTTTACCACCTATTAATGGAGAACCCATTATAAGTTCAATTTCAAGAAAAATTAATTATTTTATCTATAAAAATCTACTATATATTTTAAATAGGAATATAAAAACTACGTTTGGATTATTTTTTATTTTTCTATGATGTTTTATTTTTTGGTGAAAAATGAAAAATACTATATTTTAATTCCAAATTGCTTTTTCATATAATTTATTTAGGTGGTTAAATTATATTTTTACTTTTTTTTAAATTTAAATATATAAATTTTACATCAATTAATCAAATTTAGGAAAGTATAATAATTTAACATCGAAATTGGATATAAAAAACTGTAAGCTTTTGAAAATTTTTACATCAAAATCCTACATTATCGTTATGTGTGTGGGAATAAATTTCAATTAATTTCTAAAAAAATTGGGATTATAATTTGGAAAAATAGATTCCTTATTTGTAATAATAATAATATAAAATTAAAATTAAGTTCATCTTAGTTTTTTTACAATAAAATCGTATTGAATATAATTGAAATTATTTACAGTAATTAATAGTAAAATTATATTAATAAGGGACTGAACAATACACTTAATGGATAAAATGGACAAGAAACTTGTAATAAATACATTTTATAGAAATATTTCAACTATGTAATCCATTTTATAGAAATTTTTCCATTATTTTAGCCACATAGAATAAGAAAAAATGTTGGTGGAATTCCCTTTTAAAAAATTTAAAATAATGACACTCTTCCTCCACTATAAAAATATACTCACCCCTCCCACTTATTCAGACATATAAAGTCATTTGTATCTCTGAAAATATGTTCAAATAAGCTCCAAACATACCATAATTTCTAATTTAATCCTTTATTTGATAATAAAACCAACCAAGGAATCCCTTTTGTATAAAGCAAAAGGAGTTACCCAAATAAGAGGTAACATCCTTCCTCAATGTCCTTTCTATTATTTTCTTTATTCACCAGATAAATTATTCTTCTTCCATTATTATTTAATAAAAATATTATCATAAATATACATATATTTTTTATTTGGATTTTTATACCTTCATTTACACACACATTCATCTAATGGGTAACATACTTGTTGTTCTTATGTACGGGGAACTACCGTCTCACGAAACATTATTGATTGTTTTAACTTTACCACCTCTCATGGTTAGGAATTATGATGGAAAATATATTTTGATATATTATATATGATATTTATGATCTATTTATTCTCATATAATTATTATATAACACTTACCATTATTCATTCTATTTTTTGTAGGTACGATAATTTCGTTTGGGGAAGTGTGGACTAGTGCCTCCTCAAAGCGATTTGAGTCATTCAAAACTTACATTGAATGTATTAAGGATGAGTTTAGTAAAAATATATGATATATATTAAATAATAATTATAATTTAATTATAGTATATATATATATATCATTTACTTTATTTCTTTTAACGTGATAACAATACAAAAACAGTGTTCATTCGTACGTACAATATATCGTCTCCATAAACTATGTATTCAATTTCACAATTATATATTATATAGAATAATATACATTCATATATATTTAATATATATGATATTTATACCATTATTTACACTATATAAATAATTAAATTATGTTCTATGTAATATGATCAAGAATAAAAAGTCAAAAACATATACAAAAAATATCTTAGATATCATCGGAAACGTATAATTAAAATGGAGTTGTTAATACGATGGTAGTATGAATTCATAAAAAATAATATATGGTGTTATATATAATAATATGGTTCTATAAGTTATTTATAATAAACTTATATTTATTATACATGATGATTTAATGTTTATGAACAAAGTCAAGACTTAAGGTAAGGGAATTTCATCTCACATTTTATTTCCATTAGATACATACCTTATTCACCACTCATTTCACTTTTCTGGTGTGTATAATTGGCATGGATTTATTCTATGATTATTATGATTAAATTTTTTGTGTGTTTACATATCGAATTTTTGTTCTTTCATCCACAAGGGCTATGATTCAAATGTTACCAAATTGGTTAAGTAATATAGTCTTAATTTTCTTTCTTTGAGACACATGCCATGTTATGCAATAAGAAATTTCTATGAGTGGTATATACTGATTTTTGGAATTTTATATCATGAATATACTTATTTAAATGATATATTTATCTTCATTTAATGTTATTATTTCTATATTATTATTTTTATAGTTACCAAAGTGGTAATGGTTTATAACTTCAATCTCATTGTTTATTGAGATTGTTTATGATTATTCTTCCATTTATTAAATATTATAATCCATCTATTAAAAACTATCTTAAATTTTATTACCCAATATATATTAATTTTATATCCATGTTATGATACAATTTTTACAATCATTTGACTTTAAGATAATTAAGAAAAAATTTTTATGAAAATTTGACTTTATTTACCCTTTTGGTATGAAGTCTGTGATATATCAAAACTATTTTTCTAAAAAAAAGGTTTTCAAAAAAGTGTTTCTATTATATAATGATGTTTAAATTTACTTCTTACCCATGTATTACGTTTTTAAAAAATTATAAAAAGAATCTTTTTTTGTTTCCTAATCAAGGCACTTTTCTAAACATTTCTGTTACAAAATGAATGTTTGGTATGTAAAAACTTATACAATATCATGACTATAATTTTTGTGATTCTTCCTCTATAAGTTTACAAGATTATGGTTTTTAACGAAATTTTTTCCCTAATATTCTAGAATTTTTTTTATTTTAAAATTATTTATAAATAAAATGGTTTTGAAATATTGGTTTATGTTTAAAATTTGTTTTAAATTATTTTAAAAGCTTCCTTTATATTCTTAAAAGAATTAAAATAAAATGATTTAAATGATCTCAAAGATTCCTTTTTATTTTTTAAAATTATTTACCAAAAAGGGTTTTGAAAAATATTTCATGATTCTTTTAAATAAATTCTTATAAAATGGTTTTCAAAATATTTTCAAGATTACATTATATATTTTCAATGATATTTTAAAATAATATAGTTTTAAAAATGGTTTATCATTAAAAAAATAAAAATGGAAAACATATTTTCTTTATGAAATGTTTTAAATAAAATTCTAATGATTTCTTATAAAAAAAGGATTTTTTATTTTTTTTATTAAAAGGATTTTCAAATAATGACTAGTTTCCGTAATAAATGTTTCATGTGATCTTTCAAAATCCTTCAATGTATATGATGACACCCATTATTATATTTTATAATTTATTGGAAAAATGATCCAAGAATAACATTCATTTTATTTCTTAAATGTTTTTTGTTTTAATTTTATGATGTATATGACACTTTCTTCTCTTCCATGGGTTATGTGCTATTGATACTCGATTATTTTCATCCATTATTCTTTGATTAAATTATTATGAAACCTATATTTTTCCCATATGTTATGGTGTGATGAAATATTTATGATTCCCATTTTATTTCATGGGTTATGATAAGATGTTTATGAAACCCATCTCTTTTTATGGTTCCTCATATAATGAATGTTTTATTATCTTATAGAACAATTATGGGTGATTTTATTATGTGATGGGTGAGACCTATATCCTTATCCAATGCATTTGGTAATGATTTATATACAATTAGATAATAATCTGAATCTTGTCATCATGTTTGATTCACTATGTGATGATTGGGAAACCCAATCCACTAGGGAATATGGGGAAAACTAGTCCACTTTGGGAATGTGGGGAACCCTGATCCATTTTAAGGGAAGGAATGAGGCTGGGTATAGTCCTACAAATTTCTTTAGTCACTATGAATATTCATTATATGTTTTTGGAAAGACACCTTGGCATGTAGGGAAAGATATTACATGTTTATGTGTTTTCAAAAAATTATGTGTCTTCTGCCTATGATTTTATTTCATGGTTCATGTTATTTATTATCTTTTGATTCATGTATTATAATAATATAATATTTATTTCATGACACATGATTATGATCTTTGATATGCAGGGTATGATATTTAATGTTTAGTTTCTTGTTATTATACATTTATGTTCATGTTGTGCTTATGTATTTCTTTAATTTACCCTCAATGATAATTTTTTCTCACCCCATTCATATGTTCCTTTCTCTATGTCATGAATAAATATTTTTATGTAGAATTACTAAGGTGAAGATCATTATAGTAAACATTTAATATCTTTTACTGATTTAGAAAAAATTTGTTTCATGTTATGAGAGGAACTAAACTAATATGGTCTTCGTGAATTTTTTTTGTAATGAATTATGTATTCTAAAAAATGATGTAATATCTATTTATGTTATGCTTGGTTTATTATAACTACAAATGGTTTGAATAACCTTGTACAAATCATTCATTTTGGATCTACTAAAAATTACAGGTTCCCCGTATGGGTATGCACCTCCATCTACATGGTTTTCTTAAACTGTGAATGATCCTTCAGCCCACTTCTCAGACCTCCCATGGGTAGATAGACCATGAAACATGTACTACATGGTTTTTACTATCTATGTACCCTACCTTAATTTTAAAAGGAGTTCAGTTCCAAGATATAAACAAGCATTGACCACCCCTAAAACTCCCATGACCACAATAGATATTTAAATTAGGTGGAAAGAAAGAATTTGAATGGAATATTAAGGGATCTATACATTTTAGGAAAACCTAAGATCTTAAAATCCTCCCACATTAAAAAAATACTTCCTTGAATTACCCTCTTAAGGGTTTTCAAGATTCAACTATAAAATACTCCAAATACAAAGAACAAGTGTTTGCCTCCCTCTCCCCAGTCTCATCATGTAAATAGTTGTGCTTCCATAGAATCTGTGTTTGAGTAAATTATGGGCCTCATAGAACCTCCATGCTCCTATAAATGATAAGACTCATATGATTTTTAACAGACTCATTTTTATGTAACTGCACCTCATCTGGCTACAGATTATGGTATAGGTCTAACTTATAAGGGTGAAACTAAGATACAAGGATGACATTTTGAATTTCTTGGTACCATTGAGGTAACTGAAACTGATAGGCTACCAGCCTAAATCTATATAGAACCACGAATAACCCAATATATCAAGATGAATGACTACCCTATGTTATAATCAGTATGTGTCACATCCTCAGTTCAACATGTAAAAAGCCTTAATCCTGACCTAAAACTCTATAGTTTTTTTACAGCGATTGACATGATATTTCTATTGATACTGTGCAGTAGCCATCAATATTCTTACCAACTAGGTTATCTCAAAATTCTCATGCATGAGACTCAGTCCTAGTAAATATGACTCTCGTGCCTCTATCAATCATTGGGGTGATTGGCATGGCATACCCTACAAAGCCTCATAATCTTTAACTTTTATGATCTCCTGATAACTATTCTTTGAATTTGAAATCAAAAAGGGGTAAATTCCACTCCAATGATCCCTGATGATCCATAACACATTCTCACCTAATGTCCTCAAGCACCTTTATCGTACTCTCTAACTATATATCTGTCCGAGTGTGGTATGTTTCTCTTAAGATCACCTGTGTAGCCAATGGCTTCTACAAAATCTACCAGAAACAAGATGTAAACTATGAATACCTAAATAAAATGATAGATAGA
This sequence comes from Viscum album, assembly GCA_963277665.1. Classification (NCBI taxonomy): domain Eukaryota; kingdom Viridiplantae; phylum Streptophyta; class Magnoliopsida; order Santalales; family Viscaceae; genus Viscum; species Viscum album. The sequence goes on from OY728148.1 coordinate 318,770,607, forward strand.
GGGTACCCATTAAGTCGTACTATCTCAAAAATATCAATCCTCTAAATATCATCAACACTAAAGTTATAACTGGTTGGAAGGAAATTAGAACCCTTCATGAGCCTATAAACAATAACCCAGACATCATCACTAACCTCAGGGTACCTTAGAATACCATTCATAAAAACCATAGAAACATCGTCCCATTTCCACTCGGGAATGTGTAAATTCTATAATTGTATAGATGATCACTGATATTATTCCTTCACCTGTTAATAGGTGAAACACCTCCTAACCAAACTAGTTACCTCATATTTCATCCACGACCACCAATACTGGTGAACTAGATCACATTATATCTCACTAACGATGGGATGTACCACCCAAACTAATTCATGAATCTATCGCATCATTTCCTCATGTATATTTCATATAACCCATACATGTACATGAATATTTTTTATCTAATCCTCTCTTACCATACAACATGGAGGTGGGTCTCCACTTAATACAATGAATCATACTACAAGGACCTCAGAATCTGATAACAGCCTCATCCTGACTCTTTCGAGTAGGTTTGAGTTCATAGATAAGGATTAAAAAATTATAACCTCTCTCTACCTATACCTCCATATGCATATCAGAATACACATCCATGAGATTCCACTTGTAACTGGATTCCTGAATTAACTATATCTATGTCCTCTTGGTTAGTTCACCGGCCACTGCATTTCCCTCCCAAGGATTTTAGGAAGTCTTGAATTCAAAATACAATAGGTACTAGACCCACCTTTCATCCCTCATATTCATATCATGTAGTGTCAATATATACATGAGTATTTTGTTTTTCATTTATACCAAAAATGATCTCATAGTAAATAATGTTTCTGAAAATGAAAACCATGAACAACTACAGCTAACTCAGGATCATGTTTTGGGTAATTCCTCGCATGTGGCCTCATATTTGGAGTCCCGTATTCTATGACTCTATCCCCCCTATATCATAACATATCCAAGATAGATATCTTATGTGTCATAATATACATTGTATCTTCTACCATGTCTAGTAGAATCGGGACTGGTGATAATTTTAATCTCCATTTCTACTCTTGAAAGGTTATCTTGTAGGTATCTTTACATGCAACCTTTGTAACCTTACGAGTCAAAACTATAATTAATGCTTCTAGGCATGATAATTCTTATATAAAATGACTTTATTATTCTGTTATCCATGAGAAACTCTATATGTGAATGATTTTCTTGGGATTCTTCCAAGAAACTACAACTCTCATGATCTATGGACCAGCTAATAGTCATGTATATGAGATAATATGACAAAGGAAGTGAATATTATCCATCCATAAGGGTCACTTTTTGATAATATAAAATAATGTATTCTCTCTATGTGTATCCAAAAAAATCTTAAGATGTTTGGAATGATTTTGTTTAATTTGAGAATACACCATGATATATTCCATGAATACCACCAAAAACGAATCGAAATATGGATGGAAACTCATTTCATCAGTTACATGACTACCATTAGCACATTTGTGAGACCAAAATACATAAAAATATACTATTATATAATATTATTGTTATTGAAATCTATAATAGGTGTTTCTTATGGTCGAACATGCACCTGATGATATCTGAATCTCAAATACATTTTCAAGAACACCTGATATCCTCTATGTTGGTCAAATAGAATGTATATCTACGATAAAGTATACCAGTTCTTTGTCAACAACTGGTTCAATTTTTATTTATCCACACACATATTGAGCATTCAATCAGTCATTTTCAGAAAAATTATTATCAAACCCCATGAAGATGTACTTGCTTGTATAATTTACTTTTCCTCCATGTCATCTAGCTACATGTTCAGCTCTTGAAACTCCATAGTATCAATATTATAAAAATGAATGGATAAAGTTGAATCTCATGTAACTAGATAGAAGGATAATTAAACCCATATATTAGGAGTTAAACCATAAATTTCTTCTTTGAAGATGACCCTAAATTTATCAAAAATTAGAGGGAAATATTCCTGATGTGCTCCCTAATAATCTAGATATAAACATGAAATGTGGGTTTTCATTCCACCCATCCCATGATGCTATGGTCCGTCTTAGATTTCCTGGACAACATATTCATCCCCTATGAGTATAATATCCACCCTATTGTGATGAAAAAGTGACCCTATGGGGATATTAATCAACGTACACTCGATAATGTACTTTCTAGTTTATCATGAGTTTGACCTCAATCCGGGTCATCTTGAGTAAAAAATTATTCGGGACAACATGAAACCCACCAATAGCATGTGGGAACACCCTACACTAGATTTCACTCTCTGATGTGATTCCCAATGGAGTATCGAGTGTCATAACACACTCTTAAAAATAAACTACAAGACCAATGCATTATACAATAGGTACAATTATAAATCTTTTTGAAGAATTTGTATAGGAAATAGAAGATATAGTAGTATAGGATACTAAGATCATACCTCTAACCATATATGATTCCGTTCCATGGTCCTCAAAAGTAGGATATACAAAATATATCTATCTTGATCGATGGATTTGTTACACAACCTCACTACCTGAAGTATGCCAACATTGATGTCTCAAAACAACTGGTTTATGGCTACTTCGATAATAACCACCACCTTATCCTGAATGACTGGTATTGTTTCACCTCCTAGACTAATATGGAGCTATGAAACCTATTTCCAAACATGGTGTTAGAGATGTCCCCCTACCACTCACTGCATGAGGGAGGGTCCAATGTTTCACATTGCTCAACTGGTCTTAAGATCAGTATAATACTGGGTCATGATTACCTTGATTCCTCATATTTACCCATTTTCTATGATGATGATAGAAAATTATGCTACTATTACTAACAAAATGGATAGTACTCATGTCATGGGATTCCTCAAAATTATGCTTCATGTTATTGGAAATAAAACTACGGGTTTGAGAGACTGTACTGATTTTCTCTAAACCCCACATATTCCCTCAGGTTCTTCTCTGTAATTAGCATCTTATTTACTATATCAGTAGTCATCATCATCTTGAACACATTGACCTGATATTGAAAAAAATGTCAAAGACCATCCCAAAACCATATCACCCTCGATATCTCATCAGAAAGGTTTTCTGATAAAAAACATTATAGGTTAGTAAATCATGTAAAATAATCTATACTAGCTATAAATCTCTAATCTATACGCATGAACTACATAGCCTTATCTACTGTAAGAGTCTTAAGGAAGAGGTATTTATAAAATCTGGTTTACAAACCTACCAAAACCATTTGTCATATCCTTTCATTCTATTTAATAACATCCCATCAGTTTTTTGATACTCATCGTGTAAGAACCTAGATCTTCTTTTTCTGGTATGTTTTCCTTTCCTAGTCATTTTTTGAGAAAAAGAGGAATTTCTGGAAATTTTTGAAGTAAACGTCATGTACTTTATGAGTACACATTGTGTACTTTCTGAGTACATGCCATGTACACAGTTACCAAAGGTAGCCATGTGCTGGCCGTGTAGCGGACAAGCACATGGCCATGTGGGGGGTGACCTGGAGGCCGCCTAAAATGAAGTACGGAAACAGCAAGTACACACCGTGTACATCCAAAGTACACGCCTTGTATTTTATTTTTTTCATTAAATGTACCAGGGTCACGTCTAATCACCAAAAACACATTCTTCTAGGTTTGGTTCGGTCGATACCTCCCATATGGCCATGATCTTCCTCTGATCCCTCGACCAAGCATCTGAACTCCAATCAAACTGTCGTCGATTGCATTCGGATCGCCTCGGTAAGATCTCTCTTCTGCTTGAGCTTCATTTCCCAATTCCTCTTCCTTTTAAGCTTATACTTTGTGGAATTTTTTAGACATTTTTGTAGATATTTGGCTTTCTAAGGTGATTCAAGCACTAAAACTCAAGTATATTGATCTCCCCACGTTGAGGTAGGTGTTTTGTGCCATTCCGTTAAAAGTATTTGAGTTATATGTGCAATTTTTCCCAATACCCATGAACAGGGTATTGAGCGTTTACCATTTTAGCCCTATTGATTTTCCACTATGCTTTTATGCTTGTGTAGAGGTTACGTGAATGTGAATAGTGTTAATTTCTATGCTTTCGAAGTTTTTTCCCATTCATTATTGCATGTTTTGACTGTCAGGTCTAGTTTGCATGTTAGGCTACTGTTTACTTTTCCATGCCTAGTTGTAGGATGGTGTAATTGTTATGATATGATGATATGTTGTAGACTACTAGACAAGTAGTTATTGAGGATTAATTTGGCTGATATGCGCTGCTATACATGCTTGACTTACATAGGGCTGTGAGAACCTGGTGTATAGACCATAGGAAGAATGTACATAACAGCTTCTCTAGAGTGTCTGTTCTACTTACGATGCGAGACCATTGGGGAAATTAATGTATGTTCTTCCTCATAGTGTTTGTAGATCCTTAACATGAGCCACATGGTTAATATATGTTGAGTTCTTTCCTAAAGATCCTTTAGTTACTCATACGAGACTATAGGAGGAATTGACGGTGAGTGCTTCCTCATAGAGTCTATGCTTAAGCTGAACCAGAGGGGTTAGACTGAGTGTATTGCCCAGAGGGTTGCTTGTGTTAATAGGTAGGACTAGAGGGTATAGGTTTTGAGGACTTCCTATAGGGTTACCTATTTTTTATTACCTTCTTTGTTAGATATTGCATGATATATGATACTGAATGCATTGAAACTGTGAATTTTTTACCATAGGTTCTTCCTTATTTGCTGCATTTATTTTCTTGCTACCTACCATATATTCACTGGCTGTTATGAACAGATCTCATGGAGGTTTTCTACTAGGATTTAAGCTCACACCCTGTTGGGCCATGTTTTCGGGCCCATATAGATTATATTGCTCCAGGTATAGATAAGGGAAAGCACCCTTCTACTTCAGGTACATGATTTATGGTGGAGCTAGAAAGCATGGGACCAAGCTACGGCTTGTGATTCTGAGGAGTTGTTTACTTGATTTCTTTTGTACTTAGGATTAGTATTATGTTATTCCAGCATTATGATTTGTTTGGCTGCTTTCCTAGACATATGTATCATGCATCATTCATATATATATGTGTGCTCTAGTATATTATTTTCCAGTCCTCCGTTGTTTACTTTTGTATGGATTATTTCTGCTTCTTCTTTTTCTATTTCTTTCTTCCGCTGTGTTACTCTTACAATGAGGGCATAGTTTCCACACTATCACACCCAAGGCCCTCACTGGTAGTTGGAAGCCTCTGGAATTTGGGGAAATGCGCTTGAGGCCATGTGACCAACCAGGTATAGGGTACCTCTGTGTGTATTTTAGAACAGGGATGTTTCAAAGTGGTATTAGATGGGTTTATTTTATTTGAAATTCTGTATGGAGTCTATACTTTGGGATAGGAAGGAATATGTACTTGGTAATATGCTGTGCTCGGGAGTAGCTAACCCATGTACATGGAAAATCCAATTTACCTCATATTGCAATTTTTATGGTTTTTCAATTTTATAGTTGATTTGATTTTCACTATTGGGTGACTCACTTGTATTGTGATGTTATTGTTGATGTTATTGAGGTTCAATTTCTATTGAAACCCGATGAGATAAGGCGATTCCATATCATGCATCATATAGGCACTTGTTAGGGATCACATGTCATGCATTATTGTCTTTCCATATAAGGTGCATTAGCAATTTCATGTTGTTATGATAGGTGTTGTGATAGAAATGCATGTTATTGTGATAGATTCATTGATAAAAATACATGATGTTTGATAGGGTACTGATTGTGTACGGTTTTGTTTGAATAAACACAAACCTTTGGTTCTTGAGGTGTTATAGGCCCTCATAGACCAGAATTTGGTGGATCATTGCCCTGTTATCCTTGTTTATAACATGTATAAGATGAAAAGATTTGATTCGCGCAGATTATGGGCCCTAAAAGAATGGAATTCGGTACATTGGGGTTTGTTTCAGTGTTTTTCTGGGATCTGGAGAGGTTTCTGAGGCTTACTGTCAGGAAAAACCCAGAATACATGTCGTGTAGTTTTGACTACACGCCATGTGTTCTTCTGTTTGGGAAGAAACTGTTTTTCTTAGGTACATGCCGTGTAGCTTATGTACACACCGTGTAGTCTCTAACTATGTCATAGGTCATGTGGGAAGAGACACAGAATAGGGAAATTCTTGTGGGAACACTCCATGTACCAGTTGTACATGTCATGTCGTGTTGACCCTGTGTATGCCCGTGTGACTAACAACACGGATGGAGAAATCTTAGGTTATACACATCATGTCTGTTCTAAACATGACATGTAGTGTAATTTTGGAATCCGGCAGTGTAACTAACAACACATGTTGGTGTTATCTTTCCTTGTACATGTTGTGTCCGTATAAAACATGTCGTGTAGTGCCCACTGAGTATTCGACCATGTCACGAACAAAACAGGTTGGTGAAGCTTGTCTAGTACACACGGTGTCTTGCACTAACATGCCGTGTATAGTCAGTCATGTGTTCACCTATGTGACTAACAACACGGGCAGTTGAAACCTAAGTAGTACACACCATGTCCACCTAGAACATGCTGTTTATGGTGAGCCATGTAACCGTCCGTATGACGAACAACATGGGTTGGTGAATCTCATTTAGTATAAGTCGTGTCTAGAACAAAAATGATGTGTAATCTCATTTTAAGGAGAATCGTGTGGCTTAGCCATGTAGAAGGACTCAGGCAGGGGATGAAAATTCAATTACACATTGTGTGTAAGGACAACACATCGTGTGTTTGGGGTGTTACACGACCAGTTCTGGTATAAGTACACGCCCATGTGAAAGGCTTAAGTTAACACACTATGTAGTAATTATACACTTCATGTAGTCATGTTTTGTAAGACATAAATGCATTCTTTTTCCTGTTCCCTTCTTACTCTTCAAATTTTTTGTCCTTGATAATATTGATCAAAGGTGTGCATTTGACCTTGCGGAGTTTTGTCATCGATATGTCCTACAGTTGTAAGCGAATTGTAGTGTAGAGATTGGACACAAGATATGGCTGATCAGGGACTACCTGCGGATCCTCCAATTGTGCCAGTCTTGGCCCTAACCGTTATACCAGACGCAGGTGATGATGCATAGTTCCAAGAAGGATTTATGAGGATGATGTAGACCTTTCATAGAGCACCACCTCCTGCTCTGTCGATGGTAGAATTGGCGTGGGTCTTTCAGCTGCAACATCCTCCCACTTTGTCAGGGGATGGAGGACCCCAGGCTGAAGAGTCGGGGCTAGAATCCATGATGATGATCTTTGATCATCTGGAGACACCTCCGGAGAGGCGGGTCAAGCTCGATACATATATGCATCGTGATTCCGCCAAGAGATGGTGGGATGTGATCTCACAGGTGGGACACCAACAGGTTATGACTTGGGAGGAGTTCCAGCGTATCTTCTATGACTACTTCTATCTAGAGACCTTGAGGGCCAATAGATCCCAAGATTTTATGAGTATAGATTAGGGTACTCTTTTGGTTATGGAGTATTCCTCTCATTTTACCAAGCTGCATTATTTCACACCTTTTTCATGAGGTGGTCAGTTATTCTTGGAAAGGAATTTTGAGGATGGTCTGAGGCACAACATCTGATCATATGTGAACATCTTTTGGTTGAACTCTATCACTTATATTATCAACTAGGCACTGATCATTGAGTTCAGTCTAAGAGGCTTTGGAGTTTTGTGCCATGGATGCTTAGCATCTAGAGTTAGTATCCCTTCAACTGACAGTAGGAAGTGACACAGAGAGTCTTCAAACTGTGATCTGAGGAGGCGAAAAACTTATTCTTCTAACCAGGTGGTGTGATACCAGTTTGGGAAAAGAGGGAATATGAGGCAACATTGCTTGAGAGACCTAGTGGAGTGTCAATCTTGTAGCAAGATGGGTCATCTTCAGCTCTTCTATCAGATATTCTCACCAGTAGCTGGTGACATAGGTTCTTCTATGACTCCTCTTTTGGGAGAATTACCACTAGTTTCACACTAGTTGGGGAAATGGAGTTATTCCGGCCATTCAGGCTGAGGTGGAGGTTAGGGTCGTGGTAGTCAGTCACTCAGTTTTCAGCGACAATAGGATGGATCAGGTCAGGGTGGCCAAATAGGGTCACAGGGTCTGAGTACAGGTCAAACATTTACAGTGGAGCAGACCAAAGAGAGGCAGGATCCTAGACCAACTACAGTTCTAGGTACAATCTTAGTTGCCTCAGTTTTAGATTCTGGTCTTTTCGATACAGGGGATTCCCATAGTCTTATATCTGTTGTAGTTGTGGAGAGCCTTGGGCTGTACATATTTTCTTCTACTGATATCTTGACACTAAACACTCCGTTGGGGACTAGAACGGTGAGTGTATGTCAGTTCAAGGAGTTCCCTCTATAGGTTGGTGGGTGTAACTTTTTATGGGATCTCTATGTACTAGAGATGACGGGATATGATGTCATTCTCAGAATGGACTGCTTATTTCCCTTCCAAGAAGTCATCTATTTCTGTCGTCATAGGGTAAGTTTTACATCACTAGAGGGCGGTTGTTTTCTTTATAAGGGTGAGTCGGATGTCCATGTGAGTAGAGCCAGACCCAGACAGTATGGGTTAGGAGGATTTATAGCCAATATTTCTAGTCTATATCCTGATGACCGGGGGATTTCACATATGGACTTTACTCCAGTGGTGGATCATTTCAGAGATGTATTTCCAGAAGACGTTTTAGGTTTTCCTTCGAAGCGTGAGGTAGAATTTTCTCTTGAGATTGTTCCAGGGGCAGAATCGGTGTCCATTCCTTATTATAGTATGGCTACAACAGAGTTACAGGAGCTCACGAAGAAGTTGGAGGAGTTGCAGGCCTAGGGTTTCATCTGACCCAGTACTTCTATTTGGGGATCACCTGTCCTGTTTGTGAAGAAGGCAGATGGTACCCTCAGGATTTGTGTGGATTATCAGAAGCTGAACCAGTTGACGGTCAAGAACCGATCTCCCTTTCCGAGGATTGATGATCACTTTGATAGGCTTCAAGGAGGTCAGGTGTTATCGAAGATTGACTTGAGATCTGGGTATCATTATTTGTGGATTAGATCATCTAATATACCTCATATAGCCTTTCGGAGCAGTTATGATCTATATGCGTATATGGTTATGCTTTTCAGTCTCATGAATGTTCCTGTAGTTTTCATGGCACTGATGAACCGAGTGTTCCATCCATACTTGGATTCCTTTGTGGTGGTTTTCGTGGATGATATCTTGGTGTACTATCACACTCGACACCACCATGACACACATATTGAGATCGTTTTGAGTACACTAAGAGAGCCTCAGTTATATTCTAAGCTCTCAAAATTCCACTTTTGGATGGATCAGATTCAATTCGTGGGTCATGTTATCTCAGAAGCAGAAGTATTAGTCGACCCAGAAAAGGTTAGATCATTAGTTTCCTGGGAGCAGCCGAAGAACGTCTTTGAGGTATGAAGTTTTCTTGGGATGTATGGATACTACAGATGTTTCAATTGGGATTTTTCATGATTAGAAGCACCACTAATGGGTCTGACTAAGAAGGGTGTGAAGTTCTTGTGGTCAGATTCTTGTGATTCATCCTTTTGGGAGCTGAAAGGGAGGTTGAGTTCAACACCGATACTAGTCCTTCCAAAACCAGGCATGAGCTATACTATGTACTATAATTCTTCAGGTATCGGGCTGGGAGATGTACTTATGTCTGGAGAAGGATTCGTTGCATATGGGACTCGACTGTTAAGACCACATGAGAGGAATTACCCAACGCATGATCTCGAGTTGGATGTTGTTGTTCATGCCTTGCGCTGTTGGAGACATTATCTTCTAGGAGATCATTTTTTGGTTTTCATCAACCACAAGATTCTAAAGTAAATCTTCACTCAACATGATCTAAATTTGAGGTAGCAAATGTGGGTTGAGTACCTTCAGTATTTTGATTATGAGCTTGCCTATACGCATGGGAAAGGCAACATAGTGGTTGATGCATTGAGCAGGAGGACTCATATACAAGCACTTTAGGAGGCTAGCAGTGAGTGGGAACTTATGGATCTCTTCCCTGAGATACATTTGGAGGTGCAAGATAGACAGGGGAATACGTTTCTTTCATTTATATATGTTACCTCTACTCTTCTTGATCATGTGTGAATGAGGTAGCAATTAGATTCATAAGGTCTAGTCCTATGGGAGAGTGTGTCTGGATATGACCCTATTCTGGGATGGACCATAGGAGAGGATGAGATATTGTGTTTCCAAGGGTGTGTATGGGTGCCATCAGACATACGCGAGGATTTGATGCGGGACTTTCATTCATTAGATTGGAAAGTCCATCCTGGTGTCACTAAGATTTATCATGATCTACACCATCAGTATTGGTGACTAGGTATGAAGAGAGATGTTTCTAGTATTTTCATGAGGTGTTCCACCTGTCACCACGTGAAGTAGGAGCAACAGCAACTAGAAGGGCTTTTACAGTAGTTACCCATTCCTGAGCGGAAGTGGAATGATGTCACGATGGATTTCGTGACAGGTTTACTGAGGTCTCCTTGAGGGAATGTTGCATTTTGGGTTTTCATTGACAGACTCACAAAGGTTTCTCACTTTTTACTAATCAAGGAGACCTTCAGTGTTCATGAGCCGGGATGGTTGCAAACCCATGAGATTGTGCACTTACATAGAGTCATACACTCCATTTTTTCAAACAGAATGCATGTTTTACTAATCAGGTCTGGAAGGGGCTTTAGAAGGATTTGGGTACACATGTACTTTTGAGTATAGCATACCACCCCTAGACAGATGGCCAGTCCGAACGTATGATTCAGGTGCTTCAGGACATGCTTCGTGAATGCATCCTGGATTTTGGAGGATATTGGGAGAAGCATATACCTCTCATGGAGTCTACCTATAATAATAGTTTTCAAGAAACTATTCAGATGGAACCTTATGAGAATTTGTATTGTAGGTCATGCCGATCACCGTTATGTTGGCTAGAGGCAGGAGAGGTAGCTATGCTGGGACCTCGTCTTGTCCAGGAGACCACTGAGCAGAAAGAGTTGATTCGGAAGAGGATTGTTACTGCATAGTCTCGACATAAGTCTTATGCTGATCAGCGGAGATGACCTCTCGATTTCAAGGTCAGAGATCATGTTTTCATGAGTGTCACGCCTAGGATGGGGCATAGGAAGATTAAGAGATAGGGTAATCTTTCATTGAGGTACGTCAGACCATTTGAGGTGTTAGATAGAGTTGGGTCAGTTGCCTATCAGTTGCAGTTTCCTCAGAGATACTAGGATATGCACGACGTCTTCCATGTTTCTCATCTTCGATGTTACTTCTCAAACCCATCTCATGTCTTCCATCCTGAGGAGGTTGAGTTGTAAGTGGATGCATCCTTTGAGGGGCATCCTATCCATATCTTTGATCGAAGTGTGATGTTTCTTAGTGGTCAGTCTATCCCTCTTATACTAGTGCTATGGTAGCATGGGTGAGTAAAGGACGTGACTTGGGAGAGGAAGGCCCATGTAAGAGCACGGTGGTCAGAGAAATTCGGGGTTTCTTCTTCTACTCCGTCTTGCTAGGGAAATTCGAGGACGAATTTCTTTAGGGGGGGAAGTTTTTAAGAACCTAGATCTTCTTTTTCAAGTAGGATTTCCTTTTCTGGTCGTTTTTTATAAAAAGTGGAATTTCTATAAATTTTCGAAGTACACATCGTGTACTTTCTGAGTACACGCCTTATACTCGGTTACCACAGGTAGCCGTGTTCTGGATGTGTAGCGGCCATGCACACGGCCATGTGAGGGGTGACCTAGAGGCCACCTAAAGCAGAGTATAGAAACGAAATGTACACACCTTATACTTCCAAAGTACACGCTGTGTATTTTTGTTTTTTTCATTAAATGTCCCGGGGTCACGTCTAATTACCATAAACACCTTATTCTAGGTTTTGTTCGGCCGAGAGCTCTCGTACGACCGCAATCTTCCTCGGAGCACTCGACTAGGCATCCGAACTCTAATTCGACCGTTGTCGATTATATTGGGATAGCCTTGGTAAGATCTCTCTTCTGATTGAGCTTTATTTCCAAATTCCTCTTCATTCTCAAGTTTCCCTTTATTGAAAGTTTTAGATGTTTTTGTAGATCTTTAGCTTTATAAGGTGATTCAATCTCTATGATTAAAGTATATTGATCTTCCCACATTCAGGTAGGTAGTTTGTGCCTTCCCGTTAAATGTCGTTGAGTTATATGTGCAATTTTTCCCAATACCCATGAAGTGGGTATTGAGTGTTTACCGTTTTAGACCTATTGTTTTCTTGCTATACTTGTATGCTTGAGTAGAGGTTACTTAAATGTGAATAGGGTTAATTTATATTCTTTGTAAGTTTTTTCCCATACATGATTTCCTATTTTGACGGTTACATCTAGTATTCCTATTAAGCATATGTTTAGTTTCCCATGCATAGTTGTAGGATGGTGTTATTGTTTTGATATGCTGGTATGATTTAGACTTCTAGACAAGTAGTTATTGATGTTTACTTTGGCCAATATACACTGCTAAACTTTCTTGACTTACACAGGGCCGTGATAACCTAGTGTATAGACCAAAGGGATAATAGATGTAAGGGCTTCTCTAGAGCATCTATTCTACTTATGATGTGAGACCATAGGTGGAATTGACATAAGTTCTTCCTTAGAGTGTCTTTAGATCCCCAATGTGGTCCACAGGGTTAATAGACATTGAGTGCTTCCCTAGAGATCCTTTAGTTACCGATACGAGAATATAGGAGGAATTGACGGTGCGTTCTTCCTTAGAGAGTCTATGCATAAGCTGATCCATAGGGGTTAGACTCAGTGTACTTCCTAGAGGGTTGCTTGTATTTCTAGGTAGGACCAGAGGGGATAGGCTGTGAGTAATTCTCAGAGGATTACCTATTTGTGATTACCTGCTTTGTTAGTCGTTGCTTGATATATGATACTTAATGGATTGAAACTGTGAATTGTTTACCTTATGTACTTCTTTGTTTACTGTATTTATTTGCTTGATACCTATCATATATTCACTTACTGTTAGGCACAGATCTCGTGGTGGTTTCCTACTAGGATTTAGTCTCACACCCTATTTGGGCCATTTTTTTGGGCCGAAACAGATTATATTGCTGTAGGTAGAGATAAGGGTAAGCTCCCTTCTACTTTAAGTACTTGATTTTCTATGAAGCTGGAGAGCATGGGACCAAGCTATGGCTTGTGATGCTTAGGATTTGATTACTTGCTTTCTTTTGTACTTGGTTTTAGTGCTGTTGTATTCCAGCATTGTGATTTGTTTGGATGCTTTCCTAGACATATGTATCATACAACATTCATATATATGTGTGTGTTCTCCAGTTTATTATTTTCTAGTATTCTATTGTTTACTTTTTTATGGATCATTCATTCTTCCACTTTTGCTATTTCTTTCTTCTACTGTGTTACTCTGCCAATGAGGGAATAGTTTCCCCACTATCACACCCAAGGAACTCATTGCTAGTCGGCAGCCTCTGGCGTTGGGGGAAATGTGCTTGAGGCCATGTGACCTACCTGGTATGGGGCGCCTCTAGGTGGCTTCTAGAACTGGGACGTTACACATCAAATCTTATAAGTCACAATATTAGTTATCCTATTATGTGTTGTCTCCAGATTATTGAAGAATAAAAACATGGTATCGAGCAACATCTTAGCATCATATGAACCTACATTACCTGAAAAGGTATAATAAATATACTTCTAGAATGCATTCATCATCTCATCTATAGACCAGGCAGGCAACAATGCTCCATAGAATGTCTACACAAATCATCTAAACCTCTAGTAGTCCAATAGACCTCTGCATCTCGAGCATGGTCCTCATAACCCTCTTGGAATACAACATGACTTCTTCATAGTGTAATGTCTCTAAAATTACAAATGCACACCTCAAGAATAAATGATAGAAAAGTTCACAACTACATGTGTAGGATAGGTTAAAACCTTCCTATAACTAGACTATACCACATAACATACTCCTAAATCTATGACTGGGTAAAAAAAAGCAGTCCCAAACGTCACTAGAGACACTGCCTACTACCCACTCAAATGTTGGGTCAATGTAATGATCTATATTTATAATTTATATTTATATTTTAATTCATATTCATTTCACATTCCATTTTAAATGATTAAACCAAAATTTTCACTACTCTTTATCCATAAGGGCTCATACAATTAATAATGTGAAATATGTTGTCCACCTAACCCACACCATAACACATTTTTTTCCATGTAGCTCACAATCCAAGACTCTATGATCTATAATTGGAATCTTAGGATTTCTTCTATATCCTAATAAAGAAAAACACCATTTAGGATATAGAAGGTACTCTATGTACCAACCATGTATTCCAATTGCCTACATAGAGTATCCAAAAAATGTATGTATATCACATAAGGAACATATCAAAAATGTAATGTAGTCAAGAAATTCCACCCTATATGAAATGGAATAATGCATGGAATTTCAGTCCTAATAGGTTCCAAAAAAGATGCACGATGTTGAATACCCTAATCTCATTGTGTTAAAACAAAATAAAACTTTCAATCATTTCAATAATCACATCACAATTCAACTGGATCACTGAATGGTGGAATAAAATCAATTATATTAGTTAAAATTTTGAAAATAGTAATTTCCATTCAATTCAATTTAGTTCTTTCCCATATGTGGGTAAGATACTCTGAGGCATAGCTCATTACCAAATCTCAATTATTTCTAATCCCTATTATATCATCACTAAACTGTTACAGTGGAATGAAAAGGTGGTCTGATACACCTTTGTAACATCCTGACCCAAATGACACTGACCAGCGCACTAAGACATTGTGTTAGAAGGCCTCAAGAACATCTCCAGAAACGTCATAGGATTCTGACTAGTATTGAGGGCCTAGGGTGTGTCCACAGGGAGAGTATTCCCATATTACTAGAGTGTAACACATTGGTAGAAATAATACATATCAATAGAGGATGTTATTAAATAACCAAACAGAATATAATCATCCAATACATAAATATATAAAAAATTATAGAAGTATTCTCATACACTCAATGATTATGATATAATTCATGTATATAGAGATAATTCATAACATGTATAGAGATATCCAGTGCAATACATGTATCAAAAGACCAAAAAGAGTTATCCCAACAAGCATCATGAGCCTCAGGATGGTATTCTCCTCACCAACTCATAATCATTCCACAATGTTAAGTATCAATATTTGGGAAAATTTCCCGATCCTAACTACATCCAAATATTTTGTTTGGGTACCCAAAAATGGTCCAAAACAGGTGTTAGACTCAATCCTAGTAGGTCACCACCCGCTATATCAATAAAAAATCATGTTTGTGAAATACTAGATCATAAGAGTCCATAGTATAATGGGTATGGAAGTACTAAAAGTATAGTTTCCAAGGAAAAATTAACCAAAAAGTGATACTATTCATCTATACAAGGACCCCTAGATTGGTGTCCATATATTATAATAAGGATGCAATAAATAAAAAGGAGGTAAACACCACAGACATCCTCTATAAACAATATCTAAAATCCTTTTTATCAACATTGTATGACCGTATATCACATCAAACATGACCATTCATTTTAATCAAACAAGTCACATTTTCCATGGATGAGTAGTATAATTTGAAGTGATAGGCCATATGGGGTTGGATCCAAGGAATGGAAGTTTAAGACATCTGTGTTGATTCCTATGATCATTTTGATGGAAACTCAGTTAGACATGGTTTTGGGTATAAGGATCATGTCAACCGACCATTTCCACTATGAGCACAAATAAGCTAGATCCAAGGGGTAGAAAGTCCCAAATCATCCCATGAAATCAAGATCCTAGGAGAAACATCAACCAAGGTGTCCACTACCACTATAAAGACCCGATAAGTAATATCCAATGAATCTAATAGGTTCATTTATTATTCATTCCATTTAAAAATTCACAAGAATTAAATTCCATGAGTTTAACCACTCATATAATAATTCTCATTCAATTACATTACAAGTGTTTACCCACTCATATAACAACTCCCATTAAATTACATTCCATGAGTTTACCCAATCATATAACACTTCACATTAAAATAAAATAAACAATTAAACATCATGTATTTCATGTAAAAAGAGGAAAAACATATCATAGTCATTAATTTAAATTCAATTCAACTTATCAAGGGATTACTCTAACTAGGAAAGCACAAATACTCATTCCTTAGGTGGCTCCATAATAGGATAAAGAAATTGAACACACTTTGTGTGTCCTAGGATGGAGAAACAACCTCAAAAAAACTCATTGCTACTAGTGTGCATCCGTAACAAGTTCCATTACATTCTATTTAATTATTCAATTCATTTTCGGGGAAACATTAAAATTTTTGCCTTTCTAAAACATAGAAACTAGCTCTATAAATCACCAAACCGTACCAGAAAATTACAAACCACCAACCGTAGGTCTATAGTAGAGTTCATGTACAATATTATCTTCTGATTCGAATTAGATTCAACAAAAACAGAAGAATATATGAGGAAACTAGAAATATGTCATATTACCTTGAACCTAAATAACTCTATCAACATTAATAAGAATGAATTAATTAAAAAATTGAATGGTGATCTCACCAACATGAATCCAATGAGAGTGATGGTTCATCATTTTGTGTTTAGATGGAGAAACCACACCAAATCTTATGATTTATCTTTCGAGATGAACTCCTTGCATTGAGAGGCTATCCATCGGATGAATAAATAGAGGGGTTTTGTTTATGAACCTCATTAATGGATAAATGGTAAATTTTCATAAAAAAACTAGGAAACATGGTTTCGAAACATGTTTTTTGAAGTTTTGCACCAAGTGTACACCCTCTATTATACTAAGGGGAACCAAAATGGTCATTATGTATAGTTTTTCAAATAATACACAATCTAGGAATTTTTTATATATTAAAAAAGGAGGTTACACATATTGAAATGAATCTCCATCTGCATAGTTACATTGATCTATTTGGGCTCCTTCCACCCTTTTCCCATGCCTTGCATGGTTAGTCAGACATTGCAGCTTGTCCCGCACGGTTTCTACTAACCATTAGGCATGTCTAAGTTTTCCAAAAAGATTGTTTCTAAGATATGATCAATTTCTTGACACACCAAATACCCCCATTACCTCAAAGGGTATTAACATTAGGCTTTAAAAGAATTTAAATCAGAAAAAAATGTATTGGTAACTTATAGGAAATCCTAGGATCTTAAAAGTCATTCCTTGGTCTTAGTGTTAGCCTTTATGATATGTAATCGTCATGCATAATGTATATGTTATGGACACATAACATATTGAACTCCTTAGGAATTTGTTTCTATATTACCCCCATTTCAACATATGAAACATCTACTACTTCATTTAAGACATTATATAAGGTTAATCTTCACATATTCTTAACATGTAGAAAATTGAAACATTTTCAATTGGCGGTCATAAAAAACTCTATCATTCTCTTTTTAGTTATGTCATGAAACTTACACAATTTTATATTTTTAATCATATATTGAGATATATGATTAGGAATAATAAAAAATACTCACCTTCCAAATCCTATTCCATTTAATTTCTCATATGAATAATTGTAACAGCCCACCCCAACTCGCTCAATAACAAGTATCCAGACACATTCTCCCCAAGACCTCAAGTATCCCTCTCTATATTCCAAAGGTTTCCAAAAAGTGGTGAAGGTCTAAGATGGTATTTTAGCGAGACTACACCCCCTATATTAGATTATGTAATAGAAAATAAAGATTCAAATTCTATCCATATTAACAATTAATTAAAGTATATAGGAATAAATAAAAATCCATCAATAATACACAAATTGCAGTAAATTCCCAAGAATCCATGTTATACATAAAAATATTTCCCTCTAAGAAAACTAAATAAACATTCATGTATAAATAAAATTAATAGAAAATTATTTGTTGCATCTCATATAGGTTCTTCATCCTATATCCTAATACTAATACAGTTGTCATGGTCAAACTTTTTATTATGGGGTTAATCTTATCTTGTGCCTGCAAAAAAGGGAATGCCTTCTCCAGTATGCATGTGTAGTGGTAGCTTGCGTAGGGTGTGATTTTATAACATAGTAGTTAACCACTAATGTGATCTTGTACTAACCAACATATGTATTGATATGTTCTTGTGACATGATCCACTGGAAAATAAGTTTCAAATCCCAATAATAAATTAAAATCCATTATTAGGTATCTAGCTACAATAAATCATACCTAATTTTTCATAATGTTGAATGGTCACTAATAATATTTTGATGAATATTCCTCCAAAGTAAAATATTCGGTTTCAACCATTTTTAAACCCTCTTTGGTCACCCCAACTCTGGTGTTTCATCCCATGGATGTCTGATAAGATTCCATGATTCCATTGATACAAACTCCCACTAGAATTTCAACAAATTTATGAGGTCATCACAACTCTAGTTATTCCCCCAAGGATGTTTGGTCATATATTTTTTACTTTGGGGACCAATACTCAACCTAGAAGTTTTTTAATATCATGAGGTAATCCCGACTCAAGGTATGTACCCCAAAAAATTATGATCAAATTCCGCGACACTAATGATACAACCCCCCCCCCCATAAATCCTATAATATCATGAGGTTTTCACAACTCTGGGTATGAACCCCATGAAATTATGATTAGATTCCTCAACTCTGGGGATACACACTCTATCACCTGAATAGTATCGTCATATCAAGAGGTCATCATGACTCTAGAAAGTCACCGCACATAATTCTAATAAGATTCCTTGACTTCAAGGATACAAAACAACCCCCATGTAGTCATTTCATTTCATGAGGTCATCATGACTCTAGGTATACATCCCAGGGAAGTCTGATAATAATCATCAACATCAGGGATACACACTCCCCCAGTAATCATGTCACATCCTGAGGCCAACACAACTCCAAGTATCCTCCCCACATATACTTTATCAAAATCATAAAATCCTTAGATACACCCCCACCCTCAATGGTATTCATATCATATCTTGAGTTCATGACAAATATGAGGATGAATCTCGAATATTTTCAATCAAATTCCTCAAATCCAGGGTTACACACTCCACTTGGTAGTGTTTTTATATCATGAGGCCATCATGACTCTATTTATGCACCCAACAATGGCCTAATAATAATTTTCCACTATATGGATACAACTCCTCTATCAGTCATGTCATATCTGGACCCCGCGTCCATGTTGGCTCACGTACTGAACTCCAGTGCAATACATGTATCAAAATACCAAAAAGAGTTATCCCAACAAGTATCATGAGCCTCAGGATGGTATTCTTCTCCCAAACTCATAATCATTTCACAATGTTAACAATAAATATTTGGGAAAATTTCCTAATCCTAACTACATCCAAATATTTTGTCTGGGTACCCAAAAATCGTCCAAAATAGGTGTTACACTCAATCCTAGTAGGTCACCACCTTCTATGTCTATAAAAATCATGTTTGTGAAATACTATATAATAAGAGTCCATAGTATAATGGGTATGGAAGTACTAAATGTATAGTTTCCAAGGAAAAATTAACCAAAAAGTGATACACTTCATCTATACAAGGACCCTTACATAGGTTTCCATATATTATAATAAGGATGCAATAAATAAAAAGGAGGTAAACACCACAGACATCCTCTATTCACAATATCTCAAATCATTTTTATCAACATTGTATGACCTGTATATCACATCAAACATGACCATTTATTTTAATCAAAAGTGTCACATTTTCCATGGATGAGTAGTATAATTTGAAGTGGTAGACCACATGGGGATGGATCCAAGGAATGGAAGATTAAGGCATCCGTGTTGATTCCTATGATCATTTTTATGGAAACTCAGTTAGACATGGTTTGGGGTACAAGGATCATGTCAACCGACCATTTCCACTATGATCCCAAATAATATAGATCCAAGGGGTAGAAAGTCCCAAAGAATCCCATGAAATCAAGATCCTAGGAGAAACATCAACCAAGTTGTCCACTACCACAAATCAAGATCCTAGAAGTAATATCCAATGAATCTAATGGATTCATTTATCATTCATTCCATTTAAAAATTCACAAGAATTAAATTCCATGAGTTTAACCACTCATATAATAATTCTCATTCAATTACATTACATGTGTTTACCCACTCATATAACAACTTCCATTAAATTACATTCCATGAGTTTACCCAATCATATAACATTTCACATGAAAATAAGATAAACAATTAAACATCATGTATTACATGTAAAAAGAGGAAAAATATATCATAGTCATTAATTTAAATTCAATTCAACTTATCAAGGGCTTACTCTAACTAGTAAAGCACAAATAATCACTCCACAGGTGGCTCAATAATAGGAAAAAGAAATTGAACACCCTTCGTGTGTCCTAGGATGGGGAAACAACCTCAAAAAAACTCATAGCTACCAGTGTGAATCTCTAACAAGTTACATTACATTCTATTTAATTATTCAATTCATTTTCAGGGCAACATCAGAATTTTTTCCTTTCTAGAACATAGAAACTAGCTCTATAAATCACCAAACCGTACCAGAAAATTACAAACCACCAACAGTAGGTCCATAGTAGAGTTCATGTCCAATATCATCTTCTGATTAAACTTAGATCGAATGAAAAATGAAGAATATATGAGGAAACTAGAAATATGTCATATTACCTTGATCCTAAATAACTCCATCAACATTAATAAGAATGAATGAATGCACAAATTGAATGGTGTTCTCACCAACATGAATCCAATGAGAGTGACGGTTCTTCATTTTGAGTTCAGATGGAGAAACCACACCAAATATTATGATTTATCTTTCAAGAGTAAATATTTGCATTGAGAGGCTATCCATAGGATGAATAAATAGAGAGGGTTTAGTTTATGAACCTTATTAATGGATAAATGGTAAATTTTTATACAAAAACTAGGAAATAGGGTTTGGAAACATGTTTTTTCAAGTTGTGCACCAACTGTACACCCTCTATTATACTAAGGGGGAACCAACATGGTTATTATGCATAGTTTTTCTAATAATACACAATCTAGGAATTTTGTATCTACTAAAAAAGGTGGTTACAGATATGGAAATGAACCTCTATCTGCATAGTTTCCTTGATCTGTTTGGGCTCCTTCCACCCTTTTCCCATGCCTCGCATGGTTAGTCAGACTTTGGAGCATGTCCCACACGGTTTCTACTAACCATGAGGCATGTATGAGTCTTCCAAAAAGATTGTTTCTAAGATATGGTCAATTCCTTGACACACCAAATACCCCCATTACCTCAAAGGGTATTAACATTAGGCTATAAAAAGAATTTAAATCACAAAAAATGTATTGGTAACTTATATGAAAACCTTGGATCTTAAAAGTCATTCCTTGGTCTTAATGTTAACCTTTAAGATATGTAATTGGCATGCATAATGTATATGTTATGGACACATAATATATTGAACTCTTTAGGAATTTGTCTCTATATTACCCAAATTTCAACATATGAAACATCTAGTACTTCATTTAAAACATTGTATAAGGTTAATATTCACATATTCATGACATGTAGAAAATTGATACATTTTCCATTTGAGGTCATAAAAAAACTCTATCATTCTCTTTTTAGTTATGTCTCAAAACATACCCAACTTGATGTTTTTAATCATATATTGAGATATATGATTAGGAATAATCAAAAATATCCACCTTCCAAATCCTATTTCATTTAATTTCTCATATGAATAATTGTAATAGCCCGCCCCAGCTCACTCAATAACAAGTATCCAGACACATTCTCCACAAGACCTCAAGTATCCCTCTCTATATTCCAAAGGTTTCCAAAAAGTGGTGAGTGTCTAAGATGGTTTTTTAGTGAGACTACACCCCCTATATTAGAGTATGTAATAGAAAATAATGATTCAAATTCTGTCCATATTAACAATTAATTAGAGTATATAGGAATAAATAAAGATCCATCAATAATACACAAATTGCAGTAAAGTCCCAATAATCCATGTTATACATAAAAATATTTCCCTCTAAGAAAATTAAATAAACATACATGTATAAATAAAATTAATAAAAAATTCTTTGTTGCATCTCATTGAGGTTCTTCATCCTATATGCTAATACTAATACAGTTTCCATGGTCAAACATTTTATTATGGGGTTAATCTTATCTTGCGCCTGTGAAAAAGTGAATTCCTTCTCCATTATGCATGTGTAGTGGTATCTTGAGTAGGGTGTGAGTAAATAACTTAGTAGTTAACCACCAATGTGATCTTGTACTAACCAACATATGTATTGATATTTTCTTGTGACATGATCCACTAGAAAATAAGTTTCAAATCCCAATAATAAATTACAATCCATTGTTAGGTCTCTAACCCCAATAAATCATACCTAATTTGTCAAAATGTTGAATGGTCACTAATAATTTCTTAATGAACATTCCTCCAAAGTAAAATTTTGGGTTCTGACCCTTTGTAAACCCTCTTTGGTCACCCCAAATCTACGGTTTCATCCCATGGATGACTGATAAGATTCCATGATTCCATTGATACAAACTCCCCCTAGAATTTCAATAAAATTATGAGGTCATCAAAACTCTAGTTATTCCCCCAAGGAAGTTCGGTCATATATTTTTTACTTTGGGGACCAACACTCAACCTAGAAGTTTTGACATATCATGAGGTAGTCCCGACTCAAGGTATGAACCCCAAAAAATTATGATCAAATTCTGTGACACGAATGATACAACCCCCCCATTATTCCTATCATATCATGAGGTTTTCATAACTTTGGGTATGAACCCCATGAAATTATGATTAGATTCCTCAACTCTGGGGATACACACTCCATCACCTCAATAGTCTTGTCATATCATGAGGTCATCATGACTCTGGAATGTCACCCCACATAATTCTAATATGATTCCTTGACTTCCAGGATACACACTACCCCCATGTAGTCATTTCATTTCATGAGGTCATAATGACTCTAGGTATACATCCCAGGGTTGTATGATTACATTCATCATCATCAGGGATACACACTCCCCCAGTAATCATGTCACATCATGAGGCCAACACAACTCCAAGTATCCTCCCCACATATACTTGATCAGAATCATAAAATCCTTAGATACACCCCCACCCTCAATGGTATTCATATCATATCTTGAGTTCATCACAAATATGAGGATGAATCTTGAAGATTTTCAATCAAATTACTCTAACCCAGGGATGCACACTCCACCTGGTAGTGTTTTTATATCATGAGGCCATCATGACTCTAGTTATGCACCCAACAATGGCCTAATAATAATTCTCCACTCTATGGATACAACACCTCTTTTAGTCATGTCATATCTGGACCCCACATCCATGTTGGCTCGAATACTTAACTCCATCTATTTTGAAGCACCAATCATATATGGATCTAAAAAATGGATTCCATTCCATGTACCATATCTCAAATGATGGTATCCCAATGTTATCACACACACCTAGAGATAGAATCCCAAAAGGAACCCCATTAATCTATTTGAATTACCATGCTCACTGTCTCTATCTAAAGCCCCTTGGGCTCCCAGTTCTGGAATGCGGTCCACATTGACACCTGCTACTAAATAGAATCACCCTCTCAATGTTAGTCTATCAGTATGGAACCCATATGATCTCCCTAGTCTCAAAAAACTTTAGTCACCATCACCCATTCCTCAGTCTTAGTCACAACCACTAGTCAACACCTGATGAACTAGGATAACAAATCCCATAGCATCATCAATCGGGTTTCATGGCATCATCAGCCACATTGGTCTCACGTATAGGAGGCAATCAAACTAGGGAATATAGCCCATCGTAGTCATCTGGGTCACTCTAATTCATTACATTAGCCATCAACATCTATTATGTCAATCAATCATGTAGGTTTTGATCAATATCCCTATCATTTAGTCTTTCTAATTAATCTAATAGAACTAATTAAAGAATTTATTTTATTTTATTTATTAATGAAATCACCATCGATGGAAAGCATGAATTCTCAAAAGAATTGTAATATTGAGAGATTAACTCATCAGATCATCATACCACTTCTAAGAATTTATAAACAAGGTTTGTTCAACTCCCTGTGCATTACCAGATTTATCCTAACTAAAATTCTTAATTGACTGCTATGATTTAATAGATTAGTAAAATTAATTTAGGGAAAACATTCATAAAATCAAAATG
The DNA here is from genome assembly GCA_963277665.1 of Viscum album. Taxonomy (NCBI): domain Eukaryota; kingdom Viridiplantae; phylum Streptophyta; class Magnoliopsida; order Santalales; family Viscaceae; genus Viscum; species Viscum album. The sequence continues at coordinate 318,795,066 of OY728148.1, forward strand.
GATATAGACATCAACATATAATCATGAAAACATATTTATAATTCATCTCAAAATTCACTCTTTATAAGATAACAAAAATTTCTGCTAAAAACTAGAGATTCCAATATCCCTGGTAAAATTGAATTTTTTCACTAAAATAAAGATCTCTAAATTAAGTGAAAATGAGGAAAAAACGTCATAGAAGGATAAAGGATGAAGAATATTTACACTAATGTTATAAAATCTCTCCCTAGATCACCATATAGATGAATAACTGGGGAAGGGAAGAGTTAGCTAAGTCCCTCCCTCACACATCTTTGCATTCCCAAATAAATATAGGGCCAACTAACTGTTTTAACATTTTAAAAAAACATTCAATCATGATTCATGACCTGAAACATATTCATGTTTTGAATTCCTTATGGTTTATGGCACCCATTTAATGAACTAAAAACCCACAAGACTCACCCCATGAATCCCATTCATTTCATGAATGTGATTCAAATTTTTAATGGATTGTTTCATACAATTTTGGGACCATAACAGATATTCCTCGTCAAATGTTCTCATGAACCCCTTTAAAGTATACTGAAAAATAAACATCACAAAAAAACATATATAAACTTTAAAAAACTCTTATCCTTGTCCAGCTTCCTATATTTCAAAATATCTCAACCAACAAAGGATAAAAAATTCAAATTCTTATTGAAATTTTAACCGGGTTAAATGTGAGTTCTTACGAATCTCCTCACCATAAACCTTCTTGTCCTAAAGAAGCCTTGAAAACTATTTTCATGTTGAACCTAACCAATATGGGGTGCATAACCAGTATCTATTCATTATTATCTACTCTATAATTTCTATAGTGATTCTGATGTGAAACTCCAAAATATTAGGTGCATTATCTTCAAATACCTGATCCCCTACTCATAGAAATTACTGAACCCCAATATAGTGTTTTTAAATATCTTCCTATTCTAAAACAAAATTTATTCATCAACCATTTAATTGTTAGTTTCATAGGGACCCCCACTATAGACCTAAGTTGTTATGATTGCTTCCAACCCATGATGCTCCTCACATTTAGAATCGCTTATCAAAACATGGCCCCATTTGTCCAACGACCCAATCAACATGGTATCGATCTCACTATGACCAAACAGGAAATATAACACATTATAGAGCTTGTACCACCTATAATCTTTGAATTTCTATGATAAATGGATGAGTGTCCACTACCCACACATTGGTCCCACATACACTGAGCATTACTCAAAAAATTTTGAAAAAACCACGTAATACTCATGTCATAACCAAATCAATAATCTAGAACCACAGTATTAAATTCCCTAGAATTTCCATTTATTTTCACCAAAATGTAACCTTGTCAACATTTCGCGGCAAGTTTCACTTGCTAAAACATATCATGAAATACCTTTTCACATGTTTTTCACCACTAATATATTTTACCGATCATGGAATCACCCCTTGAATAAATTGATGAAACCAATTCACCCCATAAAATATGTCATAGATCATGGTTCACCCAATGAAAAAAATAATGAAATTTGGGTCACCCCATTAAATTTGGATCACCCAATGAAATTTATACAATTAACACAAGAATATTTTCGAACCTAATTCCAATGTACTAACTCTAACTAGAGCCTTGTCTAAATTTCAATCTGTTTTTTTTTTCACAGAACATGGTAAATCATACATAAAATTCACCAGTCATCCTACACCACTGAAATCTTCCAAATGTTGATGAAACCAAGCCAATGACCCTTCTCACATGAGTGTAATCCTCGATATGCCTTTGGTGGTCTCCCCACCATAAATTTTTTTTATACTACTCCACTAGTAAAACCCTAAGGAAGGCCTTATACCCAAAAAAACACATCTATGTATCTTTGCATATAACCAAATTTAATCACACGTCTACAACACATGCCTAAAATATTGACCTTTTTTATTTATTCAAGTCTAGCACCATGTACACCTATTACACTAGGTTTCATTATTTAGATTAAAGAGTCTACCCATTATCTATTCCCTATTGACTTGTATGTCCATGTTCAAAATCGATTCTTTCAATCAAAAACATCAAAAACATATTTTTATGAATCTGAATGATTTATCACCTCAAAAGAATCCTTAAATCTAACTCAATGATCTTTGGGATCTTATCATTGAAATCATCCAAGGAATATCCATTCTATTGTCCCATAGAAGACTGTTGGACACCCTCTCTAGTATTAATCATTTTAACAATCAATAATCATGTATAATAATTTAAATCATGTTTATTTAAGTTTCAATATCTCTAATTATGATTATCAATGTTTACATATAAGTTTAACACATTCTGATAATATTTATGTTGTAAGATAGTCCAAGCCAAAATATTTTCGAAGTTTGATAGACTAACACCAATGGAAGAGATGAGACACTGGCAGTTCAATTGAGTCTCCGACAGTGCAAAATGACTCACTGAAAGTTCAATTGACACACTGAAAGACCGAATGTCTCACTGATAGTTCAACCGAGTCATTAACAGTTCAAATGAGACTTTGATAGAAGGACTGTCCTACCGACTCATAGTGCTACCGATGTAAGGACCTACTGACGCAAGGTCCTACTGACGTAAGGACCTACCGATGCATGGACCTACCAATGCAAGGACCTACTGATGCAAGGACTTACTAACACAAGGAATTTATGACGCAAGGACTTAACAATGCATCGACATATCGACAGAAGGAGACACATATAGAATGAGACTTTGATACCAATAGAAGGTCTCACCAATGGAATGAGTCACCAACACATTACTCACTGAGAAAGGAGTCAATGATAGACTTTTTAAATTTACTTTTATTTAACATTATTTCTAACGGTCATATTTTTAGTGTTTTAATATGATTGATTAATTTAATTCTTTTTGTAGACATCTTAAATGAGGATGTCAAAATTAAAAGGTATATAAACAACCGAAAACATGGACATTATCGGGATTTAAGTAAAAAAAGAAAATAACATCAGATGAAAGAGATATATTTCAAAAAGCAATGCATGAAAGCGATAATAGAGATACACATAGACAAAGTAGTAAAAACACACAATCAACATATATAAAGGAAGAAAACATGAGGAACTATTCATTATTTCTTGTTGTGAAGTAGAGAACTATTGTTCATAAAATTTTCAACATCTCTGTAGTATTAAACTAAACCTATGGAGAATAACATCTCACCATCATAGAAGATAGAACACAGTGCTCCAAGACACTCTATTTTTAGTGTCTGTTTCCAAAAGAGGAGTCTATCTTCAACCTTGATACATCAAAGAGTCCAGAGATAAACTGCATAACAATCATATCCTTCTATACTCTGTCTAATCTTTATTTCTCTATTGTGTATTTTTTATTACATTTTTGTGTAGTGTGTTCATCTCTCTATAAAAAACACACTGTCTCCTTCACTGAACTTGAGTATACTAGAAATACTCAAACAATTATCTTTTTACACTTTTTGATCCCATGTAGAACTTTGGTAGAGGTATTATGTGACCTAGTTGTGTTTTTCCCACATAGAATTTGTGGTAGAGGTCTTGCGACCTAGACAATCTGTGTACTATTATGTAAACCCTAATGTAGGGTGTGGATCAAAAACCTTTATCTATATAGACTTTTTCGTGGTAGGTGATCATCGAGTGAAGAGGACTAAGTCTTAGCATAAGACTAAACCTCTTATTTTATATCTGTTTTGTTTTAAAATTTATTTTTCTCTATTTTTACCTGTATTTCATAAAAACTAAATTTCACATTGATAGTTAGTATTGTCTTGCGTTTATAATTATCTTGGATTATTATATTTATTCCAAAAGTTGTATCAATATATAATATTGTTACAACTAAGAAATAATAAATCTTTTGAGAATTTTTTTGAACAATCAAACTATTATAAATTAAATACTTTTATTAACTGGCATGTTAGGTTTTAAATTGGTGGAATATTTTAAATAAAGCTTTTAACAAAAAAAATTTATAAGAAATCAGTTCACCCCCCTCTTGAGTGTCCTACTCCAACCAACATTTGTTATTAGAGGAAGTTTTTAATCTACTATTTCCAAAGTCTCAAAGATTTTTCAAATATTCTAAGCTATGATTTAGTTTTGTTTTAAAGATCTCAAAAAATATTTACTTTTAATATTTATCTCTTTTAAAATATTTTTTTAGTATGGACAATAGGTTGGAAGGTTCTACTATAAAAAAAACTCCCTACTTTAATGGAACAAACTATGCCCAGTGGAAGATTAAGAAGAAAATGAATTTAGAATGTATGGGATTTTATATTTGTATATTTATAGAAGATAAATATGAAATGACAAAGACTTATAGGAATGCCTGGAGTGATGACACAAAGAGTACTTATAATAAAAATTACAAAGCTATAAATTCTCTGTTTTGTACACTAAGATATAAATAATTTAATAGAATCTCTTCTTGTACATATGCCTATGAAATTTGGGACACTTTAGCTATTTCAAATGAAGTAACATCTAATTTTAAAGAAATGAGACTTCAAACGTATACTATTAAGTGTGAAAATTTTAAAATGAATCATGATGATCCTTTTTCGGACATGTATCTCATGTTTAAAAAAATTGTGAACACTATGATATCTCTAGGAATAACTATTATAGCCAAGGATTGAATCATTATAATACTCAAATGCTTACCAGATAAATGGATAGGGACTTCTGTATCAATAAGATAATCCTATAACCTCAACACTTTGCCTACAAAGGAGATGATAGGCATGTTGATGATATGTGAGGAAGAACTAAAATAAGAAAAAGAACATGATGATGAACCTAAAATAAAATTTGTTGACTTCAAATCTACTTCATTCAAATAGAAGGAAAAAGCTCATGATGAAACCGAAATTTCAAGTGATGAACAATCATCAATAGATAGTGATGAAGGGATGGCTCAAATAGCTAGAAGGTTTAAGAAATTTTATAGAAAGAAGAAATAATTTATAAATCCCAACTAAAAAGGGAAATATTATTATAAGGTCCATTGGAAATTTATTGGAAAATAAGTGACACTTCAAATGAAATCATATTTTATGAATTCAAAAGAGAGGGACATGTAAAGTTCGATTTTCCCAAGATAATGTACAAAAAGAATTATAATGATAAGAACAAAAAGTATAAAACTTTCATGTAGGAAACATTGAGTTAATTTTAGGATAGTTCAAGTGATTTAGAATCATATAATTATGAGAAGACTAATAAGGAAAATATGTTTTTTATGACAAACACATCTAAGGTAACACTAAACTCTCGTGAGAATAATGCTTACTCTTCTGGATATGAATGTTATTTTGAAAATATTAAAAATAAGGAAATGTTTAAATATTGAAAAATGATTGAAGATAATTATAATGAACTAAAAGATAAATACAAATCTTTAAAGAAACATCATTCTTTGACTACCACTGTTAAATCTAAACTTATTGTAGAAAAAGATAAAAATGATCAACTTCTTAAGGAAAACAATGAGCTTAAATTCACAAATAAGCAATTGAAAATGAATTAGGAATATTTACCAATGGTAACGATATCTTGTTTTAAATTCTTGGTAAATATTTAGCTCCTAAATATATGATTGGAATATTTTACCAACCAGGAAATATGAATATAGCTAAAACTAATTTTGTATCAAAATCGTGAAAATCCAGTTTCATGCCCAGTTCTAGAAACTTTTCTGCAATTTATTGGCCAGGAAACAAATTCTACTGTTTCTAGTTTTTCTGGACCAAATAAGGTTTATTTTTCAAATAATTTACATGATTATAATAGGAATCCCATGAAGAAAATTTGGGTTCCCTAATCTCATATTACTAATTTTATTGGACCCAAACAAATATGGGTACAAAAATATTTGTTTTCTAATATTTTTTTGTAGGAAATCTATTTGAAGAGCTCCTGTAAAAGATTATGGTACTTGTAAAGTGTATATTAAATACATATGATAGGATATTATTCATTCTTCAAGATCTTGATCAATATTTATGGTGGTCATGTCACCATTGGTGACAATGCTAAAGGAAAAATCATTGGTCATAGCCAGATAGGTAACTATAACTAAGTTTTAATTTCTAAAGAACTTTTTGTTGAGGGATTAAAATACAATCTACTTAGAATCTCTGAGTTATGTTATGATGGTTTTAATTTTAAATTTAAAAATTATGCATACAATTTTTATAATTCTAAAAATGAGTTAGAATTTTCTACTTTTAGAAATGAAAATGTTTATGCTGTTGATTTAGATTCATTAATTTCTAAAAAAATTTCTTGTTCGATTGATTTTTATAAAGAGTTCTGGATTTGAAATAAGAGATTAGGGAATTAAAATATACAATCATTTAGAAATATTACTAGAAAATATATAGTCAAGGATCTACCTAAATATTAGTTTCCAAATGAAAAAGTCCGTAAACCTTGTCAAAAGGGTAAATAACACAAAATCTCTTTCAAACCAAAGAAAAAAGTTTTAACTTCTCAACCTATTGAGTTGCTTCACATGGAATTGTTTGGACCTTCTATAGTTTTAAGTCTAAGTGTGAATCACTAGGACTATGTTCTTGTAGATGAGTATTCTATAAATACATGGACCTTCTTCTTGAATCACAAAAGTGAATATTGTTCTCATTCCACCAAGTATGATAGGACTATAAAAAATCTTAGTGATCTTATAATTAAAACCCTAATAAGTGACCATGGCTATGTTTTTGAAAACCAAGAGTTTGAAACATTTTACCCAAAAAATGGCTATATTCATAGCTTCTATGCTCTTAGGAAAACCCATAAAAATGGAGTTGTAGAAAGAAAAAATAGAACCCTACAATAAATTGTTAGAACTGTGCTTAGTGAGTATGAACAACCTGTATACTTTTTGACATAATATATAAATACCACATTCTATATAATCATTAGAGTCTTAATTAGACCTATGCTTAAGAGAACTCATTATGATTTATTGGAGAATAGAAAACCCAAGTTTAACTACTTCAATGTTTTGGTTGAAAAGTATATATTATTAACACTAATGAAAATCGGGACAAATTATCCTCCAAGATTGATAATGTAATTTTCCTACGTTATTCAATTTCTAGTAAAGCCTATAGTGTTTTCAATAAGAGAACCAAATGTGTAGAATAATTTTTATATGTCATGTTTGATGAGACATATCCACATGAGTCAAAGACCTCTATATAAAATCTTGAGAATGATATGTCAAATCTAGACATCAATACTAAATATTCTGACCATCTTGTTAAGGAATCTGTTAAAAATTTTAGTTCTATAAATTTTCTAGATTTTGGTCATGATGAACATGAAATTGTAAAAGAACCTAAAGTGACTATACATTCTTTTTTTAGACTAGATATAACTCTCAAAAACAATAATTTTGATGCAATGGATGGATATTTAGACAGAGAAACTCAGACTAGAGATTCTCTCAGAAATCAGGTTGAACATCAAAATTTATTATTACAACTTGAACCTAAGAACATCAATGGTGCTTTAAATGAAGAATTTTGGGTGATGGATATGAAAGAAGAGTTAAATTAGTTTCAAAGAAACAAATTCTGAAAAATATTGGATAGACCCAAAGACACCATAACTATAGGAACTAAATGGGTGTTTATAAAAAAAGTAGATGAATCTGGTAATATAGTTAGAAACAAAGATAGATTGGTTTCACAAGGTTATAGTTATGAAGAAGGTATTGAATATGTGGAAACCATTGAACCAGTAGCTAGACTTGAGGCTATTAGAATTCTTCTTTCCTATGGAGAACATCTATATTTCAAACCTTATCAAATGGATGTCAAAAGTTCATTCTTAAATGGTTATATAATTTCTGATTTTTTTGTTGAAAAACCACCTGGTTTTATAGATCCCCATATTCCAAATCATGTTTTTAAATTAAATAAATCTTTATATGGTTTAAAGAAAACTCTAAGATATTTGTATGATAAGTTGAGCACTTTTCTTATTTCTAAATGTTTTATAAAATGTATTTTTGATCCTACCTTTTTTATAAAACAAATTTATAAATATGTTTTAGTAGTAACAATCTATGTAGATGATATCATTTTTGGATTTTTTTTAAAAAATTTATGTGTTCATTTAACAAAAATGATTCAAAGTGAATTTGAGATGAGTTAGATGGGGGAACTCAAATTATTTCTTATATTTCAAATATTTCAAAATAAAGAAGGTATTTTTCTGAATCAAAGTAAATATACTTAGGATTTTTTAAAAAAAATTGCTTTAATATAACTAAGCTTACCGACACTCCAATGAGTAACAATTGTAAGTTGGACCTTGGTGAAGATGTAAAATCTATTGTTCAAACCACTTACATAGGAATGATTGGGATTTTAATCTACTAAACATCTAGAAGGCTAGATATTATGTTCAATGTGTGCATGTGTGCACATTTTTAAGAAAACCCAAAATAATCACATTTAAATGCTATAAAAATTATTTTTAAATACCTAAAATATTCAACCAATTTAGGACTATTCTATCTTAGAGAACTACCTTTTTATTTGGTGAGTAATTCAAATGATGAATTTGGTGGTTGTAAGTTAGACAGAGAGAGAACCTCTAGCACATGCCACTTATTGGGAAAGTCTCTAGTTTCATGGTGTAGTGAGAATCAAATTAACGGTGCATTATCTAATGATAAAGATGAATATATAGCTACTAGTAGTTGATGTGAACAAATTTTGTGGATGAAACACAGATTACTAGACTATGGATATCAATTCATACATGTCCATATAAATTGTGATGACACAAGTTCTATTAATGATTTTATGAATCCTATTTCACATTCTTGGACATAACACATTGATGTAATACATCACTTTTTGAGAGACCATTATCAAAATGGTGATATAACATTAGAGTTCATTGGCACTAAGTATCAGTTTGCTGGTATTTTCACTAACCCATTGAACATTGAATGAATGAACTAAATCAGACATGAGTTTGGAATGATCAATATATAGGACATTATATTGTTATTCCTTTAATAATATCAAGTGAAGTTTTCATACTGACACTGGAAAAGTCAAACAGATAGTTTCATGCCGACACTAACAGTATGAAGCTAACATTGTCATGCTGACACCAATAACATTGTAACACCAATGTTATATCATGTTGACATAGTTTTCATGCCAACACCGATGCTTTTTCATGCCGACATTAATTCCTTATCATGCCAACACCATTAGTGTTATGAAAAATCTTTCATTCCGACACTGATAAATCATTGTTTTTATCTATTTTATAGCTTTAATCAAAACGACATTGTTTCAATGATTTTGTTGAACCGGCTTCTTGATTCCATGATTTTGAGATTTCAAATGCCCAAAATGATATAAATTTGAGCCAATACACTCTACTCCTTTACCCTTACAGTCACTCATCTGTTGATCTCTCTTTATCCCAAACCTTTCACCTCCCAACCTTCAAACTGAACTATTTGAATGGTGCATGTGAAGTGAGCTCTTGATGTTGGTGAGTCTTGTGTAGCTATGAAATAGAATATGAAATCAATAAAATCATCTGGACCTATGAATTCTACTCTGGTGAACTGTGCAGTGACTCTAGAAAAAGAGGTTCTTATAGAATGGTTGTTGGAAAGAAATTATCTACTTATCAGGGTGTTATAGTATCAAGTATGGCTTGAGTGGTTCTTAGATAATGAAATACCTTTTTACCTAAAGTTATTTCACGTGTTTTACAGGAATGTGGAGTTTCTTCTAGAAGGAATTGAAGATTCCTGGATTAAATCAACAATAAAAGGAAAAAGAATTAATTTTTCATGAAGGCAATGTGATTAGTGTCTTAAAGTCCATCATGAGGGAGTGTTTAATGATTTATAGGGTGAATATCCACCTGAGAGTGTCATTTTCTAGTTTGAGATAGCTCTCAAGGAGTTTTCTGAATAGGATGATCATAGAAGACCCATTTCTACAGAGTTAGATGGGGAGTGTAGAATTTTGTTCAAATTCCTACAGCATCAGATCTGTCCCAGAAAAGGGGACTTTTCATCACTGAAGTACTAAGATTTCTATTTGGTTTATCTGTTGAAAAATGGATTAAGGTAAATCTATGTATATACCTTTTTGTGAACATAAATGAAATGATCAAGACTTATTACAAAACCAATTCCCTATTTTCTCCAAGGTTGATCTCATACATGTTAAAAGAGAATGTTTGTGTTAGTAAAGGATATGAAATTGTTTCTGAGTGTAGTGGGATCTACCTAACAAAAGAGATCTGTAAAAAGATAAAGATAAATTGGAACCCATGGAAGAAATAAATGGTTGGGGATGAAGATAAGATTTATGATAAGTTCAATCAAGTGGACCACACAATTAGACTAAGAGATATAGTTGATCTTGGTATGGGACTAAATGAGGAAGTTTTTCACTCTTCATATGATGAAGAAGATCCTGCCACACCAATCAGAGATCAAGGTTCACCTATCGATGATAGGAGTGGTCATAACACTGCTGAAGCTCACAAAGGTATATAATATGGATCTCTTAGTCCTCCTTTTTCTTTTCAATCTCATGAGACCACACCCGAAGACAATATATATAAGTATAAATGAGTCTTAGTTAGTGTAGACTACATTAGAAAGATCAGTGGATCTGATAAAAAATCATAATAAGAAGAAAAAGAAGGAAGTGAAGAAGAAGAATATAGTAGTGGCAGTGAACGTAGCTCTAGATCAGGCAGTAAAAGAGGAGGTGAATAAAATCATGCCTCTGGTCATTATGATGATGATAAAGGTAGTGGTGAAGGTAGTGACAATGATAGTGACCATCATGATGATGATCAAGTTGTAAATATAGAGATTTATGAAGTTGTGGTTTAGGAATAGTTGGAAGAACCTCCTGAAGTTATTGTTGAACAAAGAGAAAAAATTGAAGTTAATAATGAAGTGGAAGTTCAAGTGATCCCTAAACCTCAGTTAATATATGAAATAAAAGTACCTCATGTTGAGGATGAGAAACTAGAGAGTATAGCACAGATTGAGGGGGAGCTTCAAGTTAGAATAGCTCAAGTTGAGGAGGAACCTCAAGCCGGAAGGGTGAGAATTGACACTCTCACCCCTTTGGATGATGATGTTATGTCTGAATGGGAAAGGCATCCTAGATATTTATCACTTGTCTTGGATTATGATTACATAGATGATGACATTTCTATACTTGTTTCCAAAGAATAAGTGGATGAGACCCTTCCTAGTGACTCTGTCACTAAAACAGACTTTGAAGTTTTTAAGGACGAAATTTGTTCAGCTATTAATGTATCAGTTCATTCTGAGATGTTCCATGAGATTCAAAAAACTAGAATAGAAACACTCTATTATGTATTGAGTTACACTCTCTATAATCTACAATTGAAGTGATTAATTAGTCTATACAAGATTCCCCTGTTTCAGTTCAGGAAGATGGTGTGAGGGAGGCCAATATAGTTAAACTTTTAGGAATGGTTATAGCTTAAATTCAACCTAAATTACTCACAATTGATGGATTTTTTTTTTCAAAAACCAGCAATATATGAAAATAAATGAATGAGATTTTCTCTACCATAAATACTATGACCTCTGAGTATAAAGGTTGTCTGGAGACTGTTCATAAATCTCTGAAGACTCATACCTCATCTCCTTCTACCTCTGGTAAGACATCTCAAGCCTTGGAAATTGAGATAGTTAGAAGTGTTGTTAAGAAATATCTTCAAGCTATGATTGGTTCTTCTGATTTGGGATGTCTTGAAAGAATCGAGATGAAGAATGACCATGTTCATGATATGGTTAGGCTCTATTCCAAGAGTGTTGAGACTACCAATGCACAAATCATAGTAAAGTTGGATTATTATTTCAAGAATATTATTACCAAGCATCAATTGACCAATATTTTTAAGTATTTGACAGAGAACCTTACATTTCCTAATGTTTCTAGAGCCTTTAAAGACCAATTACATAAATTGAAAGACTTCACGCCCCTTCTTTGCAAGTTCATGGAGAACAAATATGATTTTGAGAAATCTATGAATTATGGTGGTGAAATCATTGAGGATTTCATCAAAATGTTGATGGCATACCTTCATGTGTAGAGTGAAGAAATTTTGATGATTTCTGCTACACCTATTAGACCTTCTGAATAAGGGAATCTACCTCAAATGTTAGTTTCTCAGGTTTTTAGTCAGATTCGGCCAGTGATCCAAGAGCAGACTCAACCTCATGTGTTGTCACAACAAAAACCCAGCCTTGCACCTAATGTCCTAGAAGGAGTGATCCTACCTCCTCTGAATATTTATTCAGACCCTTATACTCCTCATCCACCACCTACTGGACCTTCTATTAACCCCACTTTAAAAGGCAAGTAACCTAATGATCCTGAGAAGTAGTGCGGATAACTCTCTAATAGGTTTGATTGGTTGTCTTTTGTTGTCTTTCCCTAGAAATTTTTAATACATTTTACTTCATTAATTAATTGAATTTCATGTACTTTAATTTAATCTATTAATGTTATATATCTTATTCTCTAATAAATCTTATTCCATTAATACTTATTTTCTTCTTTATTGGAATCAAAAGGAGGAGAACCTTTTTTGATACTCTTGAACTTTTTGATAATCCCAAAAGGGGGAGAAAATTTTGGCATTCGCTTTATTTATTTTACCTTGTCCTTATTTATTTTACATTTGATACCACTCTTATGTATTTTATTTTCCTTAACTCAAATTACATATGGTAAGAAAAGGAATTAGTCTATGATACCTTTGTTTTTGTTTTCATTAATACTATTACTATTTATTTTACCTCTAAACCTTATCTATATTTTGAGAAAATTCATCAATAATTGGAGATGATAATTAGAATGATTATATTACACATCAAATGATTGTACTTTATAATTCCATGATTTGTGTTCGTGAAAAAGGGAGAGATTGTTGGCCCATAGGAGACTGTTGTCCACCCTCTCTAGTATTGATGGTTTTAATAATAAAAAACATTTCAAATCATTTCAATCATGTTTATTTAAGTTTCAATATGTGTAATTATGATTATATATGTTCACATTTTATTTTAACACATTTTGATAATATTTATGTTGTAAGATAGTCCAAGTAGAAATATTTTCTAAGTTTGACATATTGACACCGACGGAAGAGATGAGATACTGACAATTCAACTTAGTCACCAACAGTGAAAAATGACTCACTAATAGATGACTCACTGACAATACAATTGACACACTGACAGACCAACTGTCTCATTGACGGTTCAACTGAGTCACCGAAAATTCAATTGTCTCGTCAATAGATGGATTGACCTACCAATGCATGGTGATACCAATTCAAGGACCTACCGACGTAAGGAATTACTGATGTAAGGACTTACCGACGCATGGACATATTGATAGAAGGAGACACCAATAGAATGAGCCATTGATATAGATAGAAGGACTCACTAATGGAATGAGTCACCAACCCATTACTCACTGAAAAAGGAGTCAGTAAAAGACTTTTTATATTTCCTTTTATTTAATATTATTTATAATGGTCATATTTTGAGTCTTTTAATGCAACTAGTTAATTATAATTCTTTTTTGTATAAATCTTAAATGAGGATGTCAAAAATACAAGGTACATCACCTACCTCAAACATGCACATTTTTTGGCTTCAAGTATAAAAAAATGGACTCGAGATGAAAGAGATATATTTTAAAAAGTAGCGCATGAAAGAGATATCAGAGATAAATGTAGACAGAGTAGAAGAAATGCATGATCAACATACAGAAAGGATGAACACATGATAAACTCTTCATTCCTACTTGATGTGAAGCAAATAACTATTCTTCATCAATGTTCCATCATCTCTATCACATTTAACTAAACCTAAGGAGGAGAACATCTCTTCTTTCTAGAAGACAGAATACAGTGCTCCATGACACTCTGATTTCAGTGTCTTCTTCCATAAGAGGAATCCAGCTTTAACTTTGATATATCATAGAGGCCAAAAATGAACTTCATAAAACACATAGTCTTCTAAAATCTACCTAATATTTATTTTTATGTTATGTTATTTTCATTATATTTTTGAGTAGTGAGTGCATCTGTCTATAAAACACACACTGTCTCCTGCATTGAACTGAAGGATAATATATATCCTCAAACACTTATCTTTTTTACTCTTGTTTATCCCACGTAGAATTTTGTTAGAGGTCTTATGTTACATGGTTTTATTCTTGTTCCCATGTAGAACTATTTTAGAGGTCTTGTGGCCTTGAAAGTCTGTGTACTGTTTTGTAAACTCTGATCCAGGGTGTGGATCAGAAAACATTATCTATATAGATTTATTAGTAGCATGTGATCAGAGAGTGAAGAGGAATAAGTCTCAGCCTGAGATTGAACCTCTTGTTTTATATCTGTTGTGTTTTTAAATTTATTTTTCTCTATTTTTTCTATATTTTAGAAAAACTGAATTTCACTTTGATAGTTAGTCTTGGCTAGTGTTTATAACTGTTTTGGCTTATTATATTGGTTTCAAAAGTTGTATCAATATCTCATATTATTATAACTGAGATATAATCATTCCTTTGAGAAATTGGTTGAATAGTCAGAATATTATAAATTCACTACCTTGATTAACTGGCCTGTTATGTTTTAAATTGGGAAAATATTTTAAATAAATTTTTTAACATATATTTTTATTGGAACTCAATTCACCCCCTCTTGAGTGTCCTACTAAGACCAAAACAATTATCTTGTAGAAACATGATGGAACCTACTATAAATATATTTTACAGTCCAAAAAATTTTCAACACTTGGTTAACCCCTCTAATATATCATGATATAACAAAATAATCATCCATCCACTAGGATAAAAGCCAAAAATAAGGTCCTCAAGGTCTCCCAGCAAGCCTTACCAGTCTGTATCATAAGAGATACCCAATATAAACACCTAGTCTATAGGTCAACCTCTCATAAGGTCACAACACAGAGGGTGTAAATCACGCTCTAGTACCAATATAACATGAAAAAAAATCAAAGTAATCAAAGGCCAAACCCCCCACCCAAAACTACATCATCGGTCCTCTATAATCACCTAAAAATACTCAATAATGAATGAGTGAGAGACACAACCAAAACTGAACAATGACCACTCTCAAGGGGTTTAAAGTTTACGATCCAAGTTCCACATCGCCCCAATGGGTTACTTCACCTCTTGTTCATAAGGACTAATTCTTCCTTCTCACTATCAAGAAATTTACCATAGATCCACATGATATTTCACCAAATAGTATTCATACAAGATCACTCACTAACTATCCTATATGTCATGATAATACAACATGCATTATATTATTCATGTAACGCCTCTTAAATTTAATGTACAAGTGTGAAAACCAAATCAATTCCCTCTTTCTAATGGGATAGATCCATATATCCATCCTAAATAGAAAAATATATACCACATGTGCATGAACCATAAGAAAAATAAAATATAGCTATAATTAAAAAAATCTTAACTACATTTTCATGCCCTAGTATCTTGGGTGTCCGATCTGAGTAGGCGTTCAAAACACACCTTCCTAGAATCCATCACAATCTCTAACACATTCTCAAATTTTTATTATATGAGACCGCAAAATAATAAGGTAAATGAGAAAGAATCCTATAATACCAATTTTTTCATACTACCTAAACACACTCAATAACTAGTAGCCGAGTAGGTTTTACACAAGAAATCGAGCATGCATTCCCATACATTAGAGGCATTAGACTAGAATTAGGGTTCTAATATGGTACTTTGGGGGAGACTATACCCCATATATCAGAGTTCAAAAAATATAATAAATAAAAAAAGTAAAAACATAACATCAAATAATATGAGTATGAGGAAATAAATAAACACCCAAAAATAATACAATAAATGAAATAATGTCCAGATTAACCATCCTATATACACATAGACCACCCACTGAGCTAGTTACAAATATATACCAAATTAAAAGAAAAGTAAAACAATGTGGATCTATTGTATCTCAAAGATAAACATTAACTAATATCTAGATATCGACCAAGATATCCTTCTCAACCATTATATCCTAGGATTCATCATATCTTGTTCCTACAACCAAGTGATAGTCTCCATGGGCACCCAACTACAGTGGCAGATCAAGCATGGTGTTATTAAAAAACTAAGTAGGGAACCACTACGGTGATCATGTACTAACCAACATATGTAGTGTTAAGTTAGTGTGACATTATATGATGAAAAATTGATGTTTAATTCAAATAATAAATCAAAAATAAATCCAAATATTAGTGACATAGATCAAACTTACTTTCTTCGGCCTGATGCCAGAGTATCTAGAGAATATCAAAATGACAACTCCCCCCAAGTACCAATGATGGTTTTAAAAGCATTAAAATCATATGAGGTCATAATGAGTCAAGGTATGTATCAAATATAATTCTTATTAGATTCCTTAAATTTGGTTATACAAACTCTCCCTCCTGAGAGTGTCATTTTACCATGATTATTTTAGTACTCTAGGTATGAACCCCATAGAAGTCTGATCAGATTTGTTGATTCTGATGATATACACTTTCCTTGGAAGTACTTTCATTCCATAAGTTCATCAAAAATCTAGGTGTACATCCCACATAAGTCATATCAAATTACCTAACTTTGGGGATACATGTTACCACTAGTAGTCATGTCATATCATGGGGTAATCATGGCACCAAGTATTCACCCCATGTAAGTACAATTAGATTCCTTAACTACGGTGATACACACTACCCCCAATAGTATTACCATATCAGGACGTCATCGTGAATCTAGTTACACACCCCACAGATTTATAATCATATTTCTCATCTTTGAGGATACACAATCCCATTAGTTGCCTTGTCAAATCGTGAGGTCACTATGACTTCAGGTATAAACCCTATAGATGTCCGATCAGATTCCTCCACTTTGGGGATACACATTCCCCCTAAATTTAATATAATATAAGGAGGTAATCATGAATCCAGGTATAAACCCTTTAGAATTCTGATTAGATTCCTTGACACTAGGGGTACACAATCCCCCCCCCCCAACAGTCCTATCATATCATGAGGTCATCACAACTCCGAGTATGCACACAATGGAAGTATGATTATATTCCTTGACTCTGTGGATACACACTCCCCCAGTAGTCATGTCATACTATGATCTTTCCATGACTTAGAGTATACACCCCATGAATCTCTAATTAGATTCCTTGAATCTAAGGATACATATTCCCCATGGATGTATTATCATATTTGAGCCTAAAACCCTTGGTGGATCTATTACCAAGCTCTAGAACTACAACATCTCTAACCATGTCCAGATCCAAAACATGGAAACCCAACCTAGTAACCTATCTATAATCATAACATCCAAACCTTTTAACACTCTCCTAGATAAAAAAACCCAAAATAATACACAATTATGTGGCTAAACACAAATGCTCATTATTTATTCACACAGCCCCTTAGGAGCCCAACTCTAGCATAGGCTCTATGGTGACACTAGATACAATGTCATGTCACCTTCTCAGTGTTAATTTATCATAAAGACACACACTAGTACCCATTGGTATCAAAACATTTAAGTTACCATCTCTTGTTCATCAGTCATAGTGATGATCCTGAGTCAACACCTGATGAAATGGGATAATGCATCCAACTGCATCATTAAAATGGTGGAATATCCACAATAGCTACCTAGGTCTTGACACATAGAAGGAAGTCAGGACATGGCCTCTATCCCATCACAACCATTTGGGACACTTTGGGTATTTATGTTGGCCATTGGAATCCATTGTGTTTTGTAGTCAACTAAGGGTTGTTCATGACCCATAGTGTTTAGTCATTCTCATTAAGGCACTATAAATAATTAAATAATTTATTTAATCAGGGGAATATACTTCAATTTTAGGCCCAAATTCTCACAAGAGTGTTCTATAATAGTTTTTCCTCACCTCACATGAGTTCTTGAGGTGATCCATGTAAAATAGTAATGGACTCATCCATCTGTGACCGAGGTGTCGGGCAAACACACTGGGGTCATTCGTGACCCTGAGAATTCACCCCTATGAATTAGAAAATGAAATTTAATTAATGTATTTATTTAATGAAATTAAATAGGGCCACTCCCACAATAATGGTTTTTGAAAACCTACATAAAACATATACAATAACAAAAATAAATTAGGAATGTATGAAAGAAAAACTATCTAAAATAGAGCTTCCATGATTGATTCCAAGGCTGACAGAATATTCCATGGCCTCTCAAGTTTTTTCATCCTCATATTTCTTCAAATATACTCATATATGAGCAGCGAGATCCTAACTCATTCCAAGTAAGAATTAATATTTGTTTACAGAAATTATAATTAATTAATTAATTTAATACATCTATGGATAATTCAATGATTAACTCACTAAGACATGTTGTTTTACAGAAACATTCAAAAACAAGGACCATTCCAATTTTGGTGTATTACTAGATTTATACTGAAAAAATCCTTAATTGATTCTTCTGATTCTATATACTAGAAAAAATAATATATGAAAGATCATTCAGAAAATATAAATGGAGTCATATTTTAATGGGTTGGTGCTCGAACATATGTGGGCATCATCATAGGATAACAACTTTCTTGGATGAGTGAAATACCTAATGAAAAATTATGATTTTACAATCCCCAATGAAATGGAATTTTTTTTAAATAGAATATCTCTCGATTTGCAGATAGTGATGGAAAAACATCACATAAAGAGGAATTTGGATGAATCTTACCACTAGATCCATTGAATCCCACCTAATATCACCCTAATTAGTGTAAAATAGAGGATATGAGGAGTCTTTGGATACCCACCGACATACATCCACACTTTATAAAATAATAAAGGGTCCAATACCATTTTTAAAATTTTAAAAATCCATCCCTATATGATTCACTACATGAACTAGATTCACATCATGAATTCATTAGAGTCTATGGATGACCCTTCACATCCAAAAAATCCTAGGACACACCCCATGAAACCCATTCATGTCATTAATGGGATTCATGATGTGAATGTATTTCTGAAACCATTTTCGTTTCCCATCACACCAATTTCTCCTATGTTATTTTTTCAAACACTAGATACTTCTAGTGAAACAAAAATTTATAATATCTGAAAAAAACATGTTAACATTTTAAAACCCTTAGTTCCTTATTCTAATTACCAGATTTCAAGCATCCCATCTTCTTACAGAGAATAAAAAATCACATTTTTTCTTAAAATATTACCAGTTCGAACATGGTTTCTTAAATAAATCATTCCATTTTACATTGTGTTAATCATTAACATAATTTTTACAAACTCTATCCATTATATTAAATAAAAAATAATAGTATGATCAACAAAAATAATAGTGAGAAACCACATTATCATTTTTGGGATGTCTAAATCATTACACTTTAATTTAACTCAATGACACCTTAATTTTACCATAGTTCATTCATGGTCATCTTCTATTCAAATCATTCATAATGTTTTGTAATGTGTTTACCAATTTCCAAAACATATCCCTCAATAAGGTCAAAACAAGGGTGTAGAATGGACCATTTTAATATACCATATGACAATCATGTAAAATCCTATTGCACCCTTTTTAGAGTTATTAAACCTAGGTACAATAGTGTCTAAGACATATCCACTAGTAGTATCAAAATAGAGATGTAATTTCATGGAAACTACTCTATCTATAATTCATAAAAACATTAAGATATTTTTAGACACCTTGACTTATCCCTTGGGTATTCACTAGATTTTTCCCATCATAATTTCAAAATTTTAACTAAATATTTCCTCTAATACCAAAAATAACAACCTATATTCTTCATACATAAATAATATATATATTTAGATGAATACATAATAAATTTTATAAATACAGACCTAATAACTATTAATGTTCATTTTCACTAGAAACTAGATAGAAAATATATTTATTTAATGAAATAAAATCAAAATCCCCCACACAAATCATCCCATATAGTAATATTCATATAAATACCTACTTAAATTATTTATTCATGACATGGGGAATGGAAAAATAAGAAATGGTGGGATTAGAAACATATTAATGGTAAACATGAGAGATATCAATAGATGATCATCTTAAAGAGTAAGACAATAATAAGGGTATGATGTAATGAATGTGAGTTACATTGTTCATAAAAAATTTATCATTGATAATAAACATGATTTGGGAAAAAATTATTATCATTTTAAAATACATGAATCCTAAGAGTGAGAAGTCATCATAAATCAATAATGAAACATTTGTTCACGTTATATAATTGTGACACTATCGTATATAACGAATCTATTTAATATGTCAAGGTTAACTAATGAGATAATCAAATCAAAATGGATTAGGCGTAAATACCTTTTTACCATTATAAATCATTCACATCGACTTGTTTCCCAAAACAAATCAAGCATGTCAACTTGTTTCATATAGTGGATCAAGCACATTGAAATACTTCCCATATTTATATCATAAGTTATAAAATTATACCCAATTCATTAAAGGGATAAATAATTCGTGTCCTTTCCATTACATAATGAAAATCATATATGTGTGTGCCATAAAATCATTCAATATTCATTATGTCATCATATAGTAACATGTGGAATGAAATTAGGTTTCATAATCATTTCATCAATCCAATATACCCTAACCCATGAAAAGTAAATGTATTTCATAAAAATATCATCATCATAATAAAAAACCATCTAGATAATTAATATCAGAGGTACCATTGGATCATATCTATAGTAAAACATAATAAATACAGAAGGTTATCTTTATTGAGGAATAATGATTCTATAAAGGAAACATTTAAACATTTTTGAAGAATGTATCATTTTATAATTTGATTATTAGTTTTAAACACTAAAAATACAAGAAATATTAAAAATGATTATCTATTTGAAATAAAAAATTATTTATAAATTAATATTTAAATAATTAATTGTTCATGATAGTAGGAAATTCCATTCATGTTATACATGTTTGAGGGAGGAATTAATTTCATATTATTATAAATAATTTCATAAAGTACATTATTTGGAAATGAAAAGAAGATTAAATTTAAACCATATTTTAAAATTTCATAAAAAAGTAAAAATGAATTTAATAAGTCATTGGTGAGTAGTTAAAACATTATTCAAAATGTATTTATAAATCATAGACATGAAAGAGAACATATTTTCAACCAAAGAGAGAAATATAGTTTATATCCCATAAAAAATCATTTTGAATCATGCATACATAGAGAGAGTAAAATTAAAGGAAAACATGTAGTTATTAGAAATAACCATAAGAGAATAAAATTAATGATCTTTATGAGATAAATATAATAAAAATCTATCATTCATATAATAATCATAGAAAATATAGATAAATAATGATATTGTACCATAAAACACATAGCACATTTGTATGTTTCGAATAATTGGCCCGATGAAGGAAATTAGAATAGTTGGATGTATATATCCAATAATTTTCATGGAAGAATCATAAAATAAATTCATTTTCAGTATATAGACCATAAAAAATAAATTTGTAGTGAATATAGAATGTGTCCTGCATAAATAAAAGTGATATGAAAATCCCTTACCTAATGTCTTAATGTTATTAGTACATGTTCAAACCACATGTACAATAAATATAGATTTATTTTAGTCTTTTCTAGAATCATAATTATATATATCATACCATATATTATTTACATATAAACATTTATCAAAATTTTATTATTTACATATAACCATTCATACACCATCTATTATTTTTTTAAAGCACCATTCTAGGTGATAACTGCTTCGTTTTTCATTTCTGTTTTGGTTTAGTAGTTTAGTTAATTGTACTTTGATTATAGTTCAACCATTTAAATAATTTTTAATAATGATATAAATATCATATACATTCATTATATACAAATTTTTAGTCATCCAAATAATTATATACAAGAAAATAAACAACACCACTAATTGAGATGGTGGACTGTATATACAAATGAATGAAGTTCCATATTTTCAATAGATGGAACAAAATAATGGTATATAATAATTTATAATTAAATAATAATATTTATATCCTTTAAATAATATATATTCATTAAATATATACTTATTACCATCTATGTAAAAATAAAATGAAAAATAATATCACATCACTTCATGGAAGTAGTGGTCCACAAGTATGTGTGAGCGTTGTTTTATTTTTTTCATTGGATACGAACAAAAGAATGTATAAGTGATATTATAATAAAATAAGTATAATTATTTCATTAATATCATATATATATATATATATACTATTATTATATCCTGTTATGAGAGGCAGTGATGGAAAATGAGTTTAGTCGGTTCGTGAGATGGTTGTCTATCGTACACGTGATCGATGGATTCATTTCACGTTTTATAGATGAAGTTATGGATATATATTATTCCATTAAAAAATAAAATATAATTATATGATAGATAATAATTATATAATATCATTATTTTTATTTAATATTTTATTGAGGTGGAAGAATAAATAAAATAAAATCTTTGTTAATAACTATCACACTTCTTTATATATCCTATTTAGATTAGCTGCAAAAAATTCCATAAGGAGGTTTAATAATAAAGTAAAGGACACTATAACATGTAAATGAATTTATGGAATGGGTTTGGTTTGGTCTTGTTTGATACAAAAGAATATTTATGTGTGGAGAGAGTATGATAGGAGACATCCTTTTATAAGTGGTGGAGGGAGCCCACTTGGAAATTTCCAAAAGGATAACAAAATAATATATTCAAACTCAGATAAAAGATTAAAAATTATCATATATTATAATTTACGGCAGGATAAGGTTTCAATATGTCCATAATATAATATTTTTACAATTTTAGTTTTCAAACACACCCTTATATTTAGGTTTTTACAACCTATTAAATTTGTTTGAACCTTAACCATTGTAATTAATTTTTACTGATTCAACAAATCATTATAACCAACAATTAAGTTGAAATTATTATATAATATTAATAATAATGATTAAAATTATGAAATCAATTTTACCAAAATAAATTTGAATTATTAAAATAATTTAATTTGAAATTAAACCTATAAAAATGATGAAGAAAATATTTTTTATAGAAAATGTCACAATAAGTATAAAAAAATTTCATTTCATAATTGAACTGAAAATAAATTCCAATTACATTTATTGTATTAATAATAATATAATATAAATAAGTTTAATTTTAAAACCATCTTCAGACAAAATTTATCTTTTTAACTACTGTAAAATAAATGCACTTTTTAATAGAAATTAGTCTATATCACTATTCATACAAAAGATTAATTATTTAAAATAAATCTCATATATTCATAATAAAATACTTTTGGAATATATAATTAAAATTTTTAAGTTAATTTTGTAAAATAAATTTTCTTAATTTGGTAAAATAATCAAAATAGGTATCCAAAATATGGAAAAATAGATTTTTAGAAAAAAAAAATGTAGTTTATATGCATTAAATTAGATTTATTACTCTTCAAAACACATAAAAATACTATATTAATGGTAAAATATTTTATTTAATAAATAATATATATTAATTGAATTACAATCAGTCACAATTAGTGTGTATTTCAATTTATTAATATAGAAATCCATTTATTGTATAAAATAGTCTTTTAGAAAAATGTTTATTTTAAATTAAAATGATTTTTACTTAAATTTAGTTTCTAATAAAATTATAGTCAATAAATTTATGTGTAAACCATATATTTTTTATAATTTATTTACTCCTATTCAGACGCATAAATTTTTTATCTAGGTGATAAGGTTTTTATATAAATTATAAAATGTCATGGTTTGTTTTTTATCGATGTTTTGTTTCGTATACGTTATCGAACTATGATTTATTTTTTTAAAAAACTTTTATCATTACATTAATTTTAAATGGTGACACAAAAAAATCAACATACCAACTACAACATATTACTGATGTTTCTATCTATATAAACTCATGTAGAACCAATTAGATTATAGGAGAGGATCCCTAAAATAAAATAAACAAAAAAATATCATTCCAAAGGGTTTCCCAGAGCCATTCCAAACTAGTGTTACTAAATTAAATCCAATTGGGGTTACCCTAAGACATTCCAAACAAGTATCATATAACTAAATACATGTATTATTTTCTTTAGTCATTTCAATAAGTATTATCTAATAAAATGCAAGGGGTTAAGCCTATGGAATTCTATGAAAGATCATCTAATAGAATCCAAATAGGAATTCCTTGATGTATTCTAATAAAATTTCATAAAATATAATCCAAAGAGGATTTCACTAAGTTATTCCAAGAATGTGCCATCAAAATTGAATCCAAGAGTGATTCTGTCATGGAATTCCACCTATTATCATCAAATAGAATTAAAGGGGACAAGTCCAGATGCATTCCAGAAAATTTTGATTAAATTGAATCCATGGGTTATTACCATGAGGAATTAATTTTTGTTAATTTTTTTTAATTAAAATTTATAATTATGAAAAATCATTTAATCACAACTTGAGACCATATATTACATTATAGTAATCCTCTATCACAAACACAAGGTTTCACATTATATCTATGGAATTTTATAGGTCTATTCTTTAACAAATCAATTCACTTACATGGTTACACACACCTAAAAGTGTGGTATAAGTTTATTTATTTTTTTATACGAACCTCACATGGCTCATAGAGGTGTTACATTTTATTTATTTAAGAATAAAAATATTTATTTATTTTTTTGGTTGATCACATGGTATGACTGCTAACTAAAAATCACATGAAAATATAAAATATGGGGCACATTTATAGAAAGAAAATTATAACCTCCAACTTTAGGTTTATAAATTTCATCCCGCTATTTTCCATCCTTATGTTTTATTTGAACATGCATTAATAGGAAATTTATAAAAAAATATAAAGAAATAGGGTATATTATATTAAAATGTAATGATTCAATGAGAATTTGAAATAATAAGATAAAATATATATATGAAAAGGTATTTATACATAAATATTAATTATGAAACAAAGATAACCTTATTTAGAGTAAAACAAATTGTGGAACATCAGCCAAAAAATTGTGGGAGGGTTTGAGTAAGGGATAATTGTTTCTAATAATGAGAGAAAATATGAGATTTAGTCTTTTTATTCAACATCAAAAATGTGTCAATTTAAATAAAATTAAGGGGGTAAATGGTTTGAAAAACCATGCACCAAAATTGCCTATCTAAATTTCTAACATACCAAACGTCATATGGTTGTCCACATGGATAGAAAAACCATGAACCATACATGAAAAAATCCTCTAAAACATTTCATATAATTTTGAATGGTCAAAAATATCTCACACTTATACCATATCCACATGGTTGGGGTTCATGGTTAGAACTAATCTTGAACCCTTAGCTATTCACCCAAAAGTATCATACCTCCAAGGATATGACTCCCAAAACCCACTAAGAGCCTCCTCAAATCCTCACAAACATTTATAAAAAGGTAAAATTCATATGTTTTAAATATGAAATAAATGTATTTAAAACTCAATGAGTTTGGGTTTATAAAACTTTCCCACAATAAATATGCCCCTCCTCAAACTATTATTCTATACATCATGAACCTCATCGAAGAAAATCTTTAGATATTAGGAATTAATTCCATAATTTATATCCTAATAATCATCAAAGATAAGTATGGTCTTCCACTTCTCACCTGCCTAAGGGATTTAAAAGTATGGGAGGTCCTATTCTCTTTGATAAAAAATTAAAATATGACCCATATTAGATGATGTGACAGTATGTAGTTAAAAATATAAGGTTTGATTATATGAGATGAATTGGGGTAGAACCATCCCATATGGGACACATGAAAAACATCATTCATAGTGCTGAAATGTAATGGGGATTAAAATTGGTATTCCACCACACTGATACTCTCCACTATCTCAAATGGACCTGAAAAACATGACACTATTTTTTCTTATCATTTTAAAAGACAGTGTCTAGTAGTCATTAACACTCATAATCAAACCTAGTCACTAACCTCATTCTAAGGAGGTTTTTATAACTTATGTTAAAATTAGTTATCAATGTCTCCTTTCTCTCCTAGTGCTCCCCCTACTCTGCGCCGCGTAGGGTTTCTTCCTGAAAACCTTTGCTACGGGATCGACGATTCTTCTGATCTCCTCACTTCCTACCTCATGCTACCTCTTCATTCCTTCTCCCTACTCCAATAGTGATGCTCCAGTATTCTCTTCCCTTTCAGACTCCTCTTCCCCTGATTGCACAGAGATTTTTGTTGCTAGATTATCGTCCACCTTTCTCCTCCCCCTTTCTACCTTACCCTGCGCATCAGACCTATATATTTGGGTCTATGCACAAGTGATTTAGGCAGTTTGGGTTAGAGATGGAGAGGTCATTCGGTGTTCTTCCTCTCCAAATTCCCTTTTTGTTCAACCCATTGGGATCGACCCCACTTGGTCGAGATCGATGAGGGTGTTGGGATATCTTGGTATTGTGTTGGAGGTGGGCCGGGGGAGAACTTTATGACGTTCTTGCTGGTGTTACTTGTCTGTTGTGTTTCTTTTCCTTCTTCTTCATATTTGGTGTTTCTCTATGGGTTTATCTTACAGTCTGCTTCTGGCTTCCATACCGTTTGTTCTGGTTTGTTCGGATGTTTTCTTGTGTGTTTCTTTATGTGGTTTTTCTACACGATGTTGTTCCTGATGGCAAGAGACATTAATACAAGGAGGGATGCAGTCTAATTGTGTTTACTCTGAAAATAGGCTCATGTATTTGTTTTTGGAATGGTGTCCATTGGAAGATAAGAAAAACGTGATGATGTATTATGGTGGGGTGATGGTATTTGACGTCCGACATTTGGATGGTGGTCAGTGGCATCTTAGTCACTGGCATTGTCCTCCATTGAGGCTTTCTTCCGCTCATACAATGCTCTTCCATCCTGGTCCAATGCTCCATTCCAAATTGGAACGGTGTGGCAGTCTTCATGGAGGGTTGGGATGTGATGTTTGAGCGGTCAGTGGCCTCCGGAAGGCACATCCGGCAGGGTAAAATGGTGACTATTTTGCTTGAATGGTGATGATGGTTCTTGAATTATGATGATGGAGCTCGAAAGGAAATGATGGTAGTTTGTTATTTGAAGTTTATGCTGGTGTGATTTTGATGATGGTGGCATTGTTGGATGGTTGTCGGCGATGAGGCGTGAAGGTTGAAGCCTTTGGTGGTGGTGGGATGACACACAGATGGTGACAGAGCCTGGCTGGTGATGTGAGGATGGTGCTTCCGGCGGTGGAAGATGATAATGGTGAAGGATACTCCGGTGAAGGCAGTGGTGTCATTGGTGGTGGTGTTTCTGAGGAGAAGTGATAACAGAGGTGACTAGATGTTGGATTTCTATCGGATCATATCGAGGCGGTTGAGCGGATTAGGAGGCTAGAGGTGGCTTTTGGTTCAACCCAAATGATGTGGTTCGCATGTGGTTTGAAAGCTATTTTATGACTCTGAAATTTGAATTTGATGTTTATGGCACGAAGCTTTGGTTTTGAATAAGTGGTTTATCATGTTTTTCTCATGATATTTTAATGCGGTGTGTCTTTTTATTATAGAGTATTTTGAATCTTGTGATGTAAAGTTACCATTTACCCTTAAAGTAGCTATTAGAAAATAGATTTGGAGGTATCAAATTAAGGATGTTTTCATGACTAATTATTATAAAATCAAATCATACTATGCAATGTTTCGATCAACATCAAGATCATCTAAATATTCTCTAATTTCTCTTACATGAAACTCAAACCAATAATCACTACCTTAGTAACTTATAAACAATATAGAGGTGAAAATAACATCCTAAAATTCAAAAAAAAACATAATTTTTTATATGAATAGTCTCATGATAATAGTTTTTATAGGGTAACTTTACTCAGCTTAATTAGATATCAAAGGATAAACTAAAATCTTGGATGAACCCCCAAATGAATTCCTTCAAAACATTTATTATACTCAAGGATAACCAATCCATCTAATATTGATAAGAATTTATCTTATTCAACTTCATAACAATACCATTTTGTATAATATACCAAATCTATGATGTCAAGTTAGAATCTAAGTCCAATAAAATACTCTTGGGTATCCCACATATATGTATGATTTCATGGACATAGTTCATTTCAATATCATACACTGATAATGTCTCTAGAATCATTCTAAAGTGATCCACCTGTTTCAGTCAATCTAGTATCACCCATTCCGAATCACTACCCTAGAGTATAATGAATAGTAATAACATAATTTTATATGAAGTAAATTCTTAATTATTAGAAATCTGGTGTATTTCACATGGAACCACTACCTTCATACATTTCAAAATAATTTTTAAAACTATAAGTATAAATCTATTTAATTTGGCCAACTGTTTTCTCTCATGAGACTTGTAGATGCATCAAGGTGTTATATAATTCCAGTCTCCTCCTATTACTGGAAGTCCAAATAATTATTTATCAAATTATTTAATTCATAAACAATATTCCTTATCAAAATATCTTTATTTTTTAAAATAATATAGATATGTCAATAATTCCATTGTTAATAAAATAACATTCAATTTAAACTCCATATGTAAAAATGGTATACAGTTTTAGAAATACTTATATCTGTGAAACGGATATTTAATAGAAATATAAATTAAAGGAAAAAATGTTCTCAAAGTGGTAGTATATACACCAAATAAAAAAATTAGGTTCAAAATACCATGTTAGTCTCAATGATGTGAAAATTGATACGTAGTCCATTACCTTATGCTTCACTTTTGTTGAACGTCGATTAAAATCTTATATAAATATTTAAACCATGTAATTAATTTATAATAGAACCATATTCATATTTATTATATCATATAATATTATGTTATATCATCTTATCACACATTTGTTAATAATATTTCATCACTTCCCTTGTTTCGGATGTTAACTACTTCATTTCAATATGCATATTTTTGACATAAGTCTGATTAATTTTTAATAGGACATAGATACATCATCTCTATAATTATATTCCGGTTATATATGTCATATTTATTAATTATATATATATAGTCATTCATGAATGGTGGATATGAAAAATTAATCACATCAAGTCGTAGAGATGGTAGGTCGTACGTACGCATGAGCGACGATATCATTTCTTTAATGGTCAAAGCGTAAAGAAGTGAATATTATATTAATTTTTCCAAAATAAATATCAGTTCATAATTATCATATATATATATCCATTATTTCAATCATAATACCCATCTATGTAAAGTGGTGATGAAAAAAATTACACCATAGAGTGGATATAGTATGTTGTACGTACACACGTGTCATTTTTTCATTTCTTTATAGGATGGATAAAAGGAGGAATATGATTGTACCGTAATTATAATAAAATATAATCATATATATTATATAGTATTTATAATTTTATTATTGAAACAATATAATAATAGGAGGTATAAGAAGAAATAAACTTGAAAGAGTTGGTAAAGAATATTATCTCCTCTTCGGTTGATGTCCTTTAAATTGCATCTTATGGAAACTCGGGTTGTTCTTTTCAGAAGAACAGAACCACAAAAATATTAAAAAGTAATGTTATATGATAATTTGGTGTATTGTGGTAAAACTATATTCCCCAATGTGATGAAATGTGGTGAATAAAGGCATTCTCATTTGTAATTTAGGTGAGGGCACCCTTGGAAATCCTCAAAATACAAAATTATAATAAATTATTTTTATATCCAAACAAAAAATGGCCATGGATTCAAATATATTATGACATAAATTTAATGTATAATACAAAAATAAAATTTTGACATGTTCTTGTTTTATTTTAAACATTATAATTTTGGTTTACCTTGGCTGACCTATTTTAATTTTAATTATATTAATAATTTGATTAATAGTTAAATGTGGTAATTTTAATATATAATATTTCAATAGAAGAATAGATTAATAATTTATTTAGTTTTATATCAAATAATAATAACTTTCTATTTATATAGTTTTTTAATTATTAAATAATTTAATTAAATATTATTTAGATAAAATATCATTACTGTAAATTTTGACTCTATTTTTTAGAATGACTTTTAAGAAAATAAAACATCAAGATAAATTTAAACCAAAAAACATAATACACCCCTAATATTTTATAATAATACAAATATTAATTTATTTCCCTAATTATTTATAGTTAAATTTACTTTAATATTTTTAATATCATTTATTTTAATCTTTTCATTAATTAAATAATAACACTGTCATTGTTGTATAATTATTTAAGGTTATTATTTCTTCACAAAAAATTAAAACTAAATACAATAATGTAGATAAAAATATTACTATCAATGATAATATCTATAGTTGAATATATCTCTTTAATAACACCATATTAAAAATAATAGTGTTTTTAAAATATAAATGTGACATCTTTGTCTTTTCTTTAATTGAAATATTATAAATTTCATAACATCATCCAAATGGAACTGAAAAATCATAAATAAATTAATATAATTATATTAAGTTTATTATGTTAAAAATATAACATTTTATTCATTGATAACCATCATTTTTCCCATGTGGAAACATAAGTTATGTTTAAGTCAAATAAACTGACATTTTGTGATTTTCGTTAATTTAAATTACATCAACATCATTTTCATGGAAAATTTTCCATTAAATAATTAAAATTCAATAATTTGGTATTAATATTCAAATAAAATTCATCCAATAATATTTTTTAATGTTTTAGGATAATTTTATAATCCTTATCTTTTTATTTTTAAATTAATTTTCTCAACTCACCCTTTACCATGGTAAAAATAATTAACAAGGTTACTATTCCTATTGGTCCAAATTTAATGTGAGATGTTTACTAAATTTGAACCTTTTGAATAAAAATATTTCAACCATTTTCTTAATATTAAAAACTCAGATTCTTTATAATTTAATTTAAAAATAATACTGCAAAACACAATGAAAAAAGAGCTTTATTTAAAAATGTATTTTTAAGCACAAAACTATACTTATACTAAAGTAAGATATAAGGGTTATTCAAAATAAATGTATTATATTATTTATAAATAAATATTTCTTAATTTCCATCTCAGAAAAATTGAAATCATAAAAAGGATTTAATATAATGTAGTTTTCCATTTTATAAAAATTGGAATTTTTTTACTATTTAATGGAAAATAAATATTTTCCTAAAAACATAAAAAATTAAACCGAATATAATTTTTAAATTACTATTTTAAAAATTAACATTTTATTTTAAAATTTAAATTATCAAATTTTCAAAATTTATATTTGATACCAGTGCGCCAATAAAAGACGGGAAAACTATCTTTAGAAAAATGTAGCTTTTATGCATAAAATTGGTTATATTTTTATATCATATCCATAAAGAAAATATGATGAATTTTAACCATTATAATGAATATATTATATGTATATATATATATCATTAATATAATATAAAAAGATTAATTTGATTATTTTTTTGGTATAAAACAAACTTGTGTGAATTTAAATAGTTTTTAGAAAATGATTTCATTTCATTTTCATAAATTGTTTCAATTTATAATAAATTGGTTAAAAAGTAATTAATAATACATACATGTGTAAAAAGTATTTACATAAGTATATTAATCTTGTTCATATCGTCCATTCTAATGGATATGTTATATTGATCACATAAAAATATTTCATTGTTTATTTAGGTTGGGTGTTGAGGGAAATGTAATATATCAAAGATATTAAATTTAAAAGAGACACAACATAAAATATTTTGGTGTTACATTCTAAACAAAATTTATAAATTTATTCGATATAATTTGAAATTTAAATCAAATATAAAAGTTTGAAACTTGAAAATTACTCTCTAGAAGTCCCACATTACAAAAAATAATTATAAACACCCTCCTATAAAGATGAAAATAGAAATGCAATGGTCATCACAAATCTAGGATTCTAAAAAATAGAACATTCAGAAAAATATAAACAAGTAAGGGTAATATAATCAGAATTTTTTTATGGAGACTTATATAGAAAATGGTCATTATAAAGATAACCATAAAAACCATAAATATTTGATTGGTTAAAAGTCTATTGATTTCTCAGAAATAATAGTAAACAGATAACATTTTTGTTCTAAAATATGTTTCATATAGATGAGTTATTATTTTACTGTCCTATTAATAACATCAAAAGATAACCATACATTATTTATTTCCATGTCATAATAATAATTTAATCCTTTTATTTTTTTCTATCTATTTTATCATCATCTCTTATGCCATGAAATTGACATTCAAGAAGAGTTTTTCATACCTGAGGCACGTTAATGAATTATAAGACCCACAATTAATTCCTTCAGCCTTTAAATTTTGACTAAAACCAAAATCATTATCACATGATATCTAGTATAATAAAACATACTTTAATCTCAAAAAATAAAATCCAATGATCCACATAATCTATTATATAATTAGTTAACCTTATGTGTCACAAACCAAATCTGGTTTCCACCAAAACCGACACCAAACCCAGCTCATGACAAGGGCCGAAGGGCGTTCCTGATCCCCATGGGCTGGCACAAGTTCCTGGGTATCATAAAATGATAATTGGGAATTATTTACCCGATTTTATAAACATAAAACAACAAATGAATCCAATAAAATGAATCTGGATTTTTCAAACCAAAAAATTTGTTACAAAAATTCAGAAGAGAATTATATAATTTAAAACAACTCACCAAGACTATAACAACGGTACACAACCAAAAATAAATAGCCCAATAACCCTCATGGAAAGGGGGACCTCCCTCAAGCCATCTTCATTCACCACCAAGGACCTGCTAGAAACCTGAACCACCGGTACTAAAAATTGTACCCAACCTGCAACAAAAAAATATCCAAGGCTATTTACACCCATGGGTGTAAGTAGGGTGTGATAAAATTCCCAGTATGACACCACCACTAAGATATTCCATGTGATAAACATTCAAAGATGAAAATCATTCATGTTTTCTTAAACAATATATGATAGTTACAATTTCTATAAGATGCAACTGAAAAAAATCATTTTTCAAGTGGGATAATTTAAAGAATCAACACATTTAAAATAAATGCCAAAGCTAGTGAATTTTTCAGCCAAATATATAATATTCTGACGGTAATTATAAAGTATCTAATGAGAACAATCAATAGGAATTAGCCCCTAGGCACTAGCGCGTTGTGGGTCCCTGGTACCTCGAATCTTGCTGAGAGTAACCATAACAAATATCTGTTCTCATGCACGAGCCACTAGTATGGAACATACCCATAACCTAGTGGTCCCCAATCAACATCATCATAGTTTAGTTAGAGTTCTAAGTGTCAATATTACTATGTTAAACTGAGGCCAAACCCAACAGATTCACTAGCTTACTAGTACACGTCCACCCGCCTAGATACCCAAGTTTTCCCTTTGTGCTATAACAAGTTAAACAAGTAAAGAAATATAATTTTCACATGCAGATATCATTTCCTCATCATGAAATCACCAATCCACCCACATGTATACCATGAAAGTCACAAAATACCAATTTTCATTCAAATTGATTTGAAACCTGACTCACACCAAAATAGCCCACAACACTTTTCACATTTCAGTAACACATCCACAAATCCATTAAACAATTTTATGCAACCATTAAAATATATTACAACTCACATAACAGCCCACTCACATGTTACATAATTCCCTTTTTCATAACCAAAATCCATTTTTCACATCACACTCACACAAAACATCCCACATAACTTTCACATCTTATATACACTTTAGTAAATCCTTCAAACATTTTTGTAAAACATTTTGAAGATGGAACACATCACAAAACAACCCCTCTCACATTTAAAATGCAACATTTCCTAATATACATACTCTAAAACATTTTTCAAATATACTTTCACCACTTACATAAATCATTAAATCATTCAAATCTTTCATAAAATAATTCCAAATAGTATACCCAATCTTTTATCATAAAACCCATTTCAAAACCATATTTCAAGGACAAAACCACACCAAAACACTGCCAAAGTAGAATTGGAATCCCTATATACATTTATAAAATCACTTTCAATTGTTATAAAATCGCCTTGGATAATACCACAAAAGATACAAATCAAAACATCCATTTTCATAAAATGATCTCAAGAAGTATAACTAAGTTTTACACAACAAACCTATTCCAAAACACCCCTTACAAGGCCCAAATGACACTAAGGCATTAAAAAAAATTCAACCCCTTTAAATAACTAATAAATCAATTTCATATTTTATAAAATTTCCACAAATGATACCGCATGTGTAACAGTTGAAAAGTTCACAACTTCAACAAAAATGCAATTATAAAATTAAATTATTAACCAAATACCTCAAAAATGGTTTTCTCACCACACATAGCATCTGGGGAACATAAAAAACCAATAAAACAAGAACACTAACTCATCAAGGAATGGTTAACCATGGAATCACCTACCAAAAGTGTCGAATCCCTCAAAACTTGGTGTGAAAAATCAAACGCACCACCACCAAACCACAAGAAAGATAAATCGATCCCTAGACCACAATATTTGACCAAAAAGATACCAAATCAAACCCTAGGTTTTCACTATAACTTCTTGACATTTTATTACATAATGAATGTGGGGGGAACCCCTAAGGGAAAAGGAAGAAACCATGAAGGAATCACTTACCTTGGAACAATATTGAATAAATCACCCCAAATACACCCGTATCTGAATATGAAAACAACCAACCATTCAAGGTAGATTCTAACAAGGTTGGATAGATCATTTAGGAACTAGAATTGGGGGAAAATATTGATAAATAAAGGAATTATGAAATAATCAATTTACCTCTTCAAATATAGACGATTTGAGAAATTCAGAGAATTTTCATCCTAATTCTCGATGAAATCGAGCACTAAAGAGGGGGAGGAGAGCATGGGGGCGCGCCTTGGGTATGTGGGCTCGGGGGAGAGTTATAATTAATGAAAAAACGTAAATATTGAAGTATATATTAAAGAATTTAAATATATTTTTAATGTATGAAATGGGCTTTTGGGCAGGCCCAATCCCTTAAATAAAAACCTATATCCACCATGATTATGGATTCCTAAATGGTCCAAATTAATATGGTGGTGTTAATAGGTCAGGGGATGAAAAGTATGAATTGGAATGGATTAAAAATGTTGAAAAATTAAGGAGTTATAAAGGACTCAAAATTTAATTTTAAATCTGGTATTGGGCTCACGGTTTGGCCCAAATCATGAAAACTCACCCATTACTCCATAAAAGCTTTGGAAACCCCCAAAACAAAGCCTGAATGGAAATTAAACTAACTTTACCTTTAAAATAATTAATTTATATGACAGTAAGACTCATTCAAAATATGTTTTTCCAAATTCAATGATAAAAAATTTATAGGGAAGGTCACTTAATTTCTAAAATCATCATAACATTGTATTTTCAGCAAATACATAATGTATCTCTTATTTTCACACACAAAATATTTGATCACCTTGATCACCATAATTCTTGCATTCTTCTAAAAAACTATCGTGTTGTTAGATATATTACATAAATTCAAATATCTAATAATTTCATAAAACATAACATACACCATCATATCGCTAAATAACTTCATGGTCACCAAATCTATCCCATTAAAATATATGTATTATTTTTTCAACAACAATATCATTTTTAAGGTTAACTTTCTCCAAAATATCAACTTACAATAGAATCACTTATATTTGTTATTGTGACATTCATCACGTGATTATAAATATTTTAATTATATATATTGTGGTAAAATACTTATTTATCTAAGGGTTATTATAACTAGAATATCAATGATAAAATAATTTTCAACATAATTATTTAATCCAATCAAAATCACATAAATAATTCCTCTTTATTTATAGTAATATCATAACATAGACCAGAATATCAAAGCTTCTCCTGAGGTATATTCCCTTGATTCTTGAGTCTTTTATTTAGATAGTGTACGATATCCTTGAATTTGAAGCATTTTACATTGAAAACATTTTTCATAGAGTTGAAATCAATATCATGGTTGATTTTCCCTCTAAACTAATAAAAATTTACTATTCCTTTAAAGAAAGGACTAGAATTTTTATTTACACTATTATATAATATTATAAGATACTTATTTATCTTATTTACTTTATCCATATTTTTACCTATTGTATTCTTTTTAATGTGCTTCCCTCAAAATACATAATACTTGGACAATTATTGATTTATATCATTATCACATGATAATATAACCTTATATGATGAGAATTTTTGCGATACTAGTTCCCTTAGAAATATTGGCTCACAAATATATAATATATGATCCTTATTACTCTTTGGATCATCGGAATTTGTGATTTCATCGCTCCTTCTTGGTTCCATTTCTAAATAATGATGTACACTATATTAAGTCATATAATTATGGTAAATAATTTATAATCTCAAAACAAGTGAAATACATTAATATATATTGAAAAATAAATGTATCTAATATCATAATCCTTAACATTGTTTATTTGGTATATTCTTCTATACATATCCTTAAAATATACCATAGTTTTATTTTCTATAATCTATGTCGTCCTAAATCTCATTCTCAAGGTTTCTACTAAACTTTCTCTGATACAAGCTGCAATAACCCTGGCCGCTGTATCCTAGATTCAATGGTTATTTTATAACAAATAATAGATAAAATAGATCACATCACCAAGGTTTGATCAGTTTATTAGTCATAAATAACTAGATACATATAGTGTTCTATTATTATATTGGTAATTAAACATAAAATATAATAATGGAAAATAAACTTCTTCATTGAAACTTATTCAAAGAACTCATCTTCATATCCCTATAAAGGAAAAAAAATAAAATTGTGGGACCAAATTCTTAGTAAGGGTTACATACATTAGAATCATGAATCAATAATAAGTGAAATCTATTCAATAAGGATTAAGAAATATGACCTGGTAAAAATATAAAAAAAATTCTATATAATCAATAAACTGAGAATGAAAATGCATCCATATATTTTTTTCATAATGAAAATCTCTTGGATACTAATAACTAAATAAAAAATGATAGAAATGCATAGTTATCAAACATCATGTATATAGAATATGATGCCACCAATGTCAATATATTTCATAAAAATGTTTAAAATAATAATTAGAAACCCACTTAATTTGGTCAATTTTTTGGTCTCATGAGACATGTTGATGAATTGAGGGGATATATAATATAGGTCCCTCCCATCACTGCAATTCGAAACAATTATTCATAAATAGATTTTATTCTTATGAAATATGCCTTATCAAAAAATTTGTGCTGATTAGAGGATAATGATTTATCAATATTTTCCATGTTAATCAAACAACATTCAAAGTAAACATTATACGTAAAAATGGTATATATTTTAGGAAATAACTATATTTTTGTATATATATTTAATATAAGTATAATTTAAAAAGTGGAATGACCTCAAAACCAATAAATTCTCAAAAAAAGTGAAAATTGGGATGGATTTCCTAACATTTTTCTTCTCTTCAGTTCAAAATGATTTAAACCCATGTATACTTATTTAAATCATTTTATTAATTTAATAAATAACCTTATTCATCTTCATTATACCATATATTATTCTATTATATCATCTTACCACTTGTTTTTCAATAATATTTCTTTATTACACCTATTTTAGGTGTTAATTGCTTTATTTTCCTATGCATGTTTTATCGCATAAGTCTCAGTTCTATTATATAGGATATAGTTCCACTATATCAAAAATGATACAAATTTCATAGATAGTATATTTATTAATTAGATATATTTTTATATTAATTATTGAATGGTGAATGTGGAAAATGAATCGCATCGCGTCTTCAAGATGGTAAGTCATACGTACACGCAAGAAATGGTATCATTTTTTAATAGTGAAAGGGTAAATAAGTGGATAGTATAATAATTTTCACCAAATTAATATCATCTCATAATGAAAATATATATCCATAATTTATATCATTATATAGATATAAATAATGTGGTTTTGAAAATAATTACGCTACATCTTGGAGATGACACATCATACGCACGCACATGTGGTGGTTTAGTTTTATTATAGGATGGATAAAAGGTGGAATATGGTTGTCCCATAAATGTTATAACATATCAGAATATAGATGATATTGGATTTATTACTATATTATGAAAACAACACAAGAAGAGAAAGTGGATGATTAAATAAACTCGAAAGAGTCGGTAAAGATGGTTATCACTTATTTCAATAGATATCCTTTATAACTCATGTTAAGGAAATTAGGGTTTGATATTTTGGAAGACCAATACCTAAAAAATTTGGCTATGGAATTTTAGAAGATAATTTTGTAGAGGATGTTTGAGCTAGAAGGCTCAAGGGGTGAAATGAGGTGATGTAACAAATTTCTATTTAGAAATTAGGTTAGGGGAAATGTTGGTAATCCTCAAAATATTAAATAGTAATAAATTAATTTTATATCCAAATACCACATATTGTCCATATGTTAGAATATAATATGAGATAAGGTTGTAATATAATCTTCCAATAAATTTTTTATGTTTTTTGGTTTAATTTTAACCCTTATCATTTTTATTGACCTTATTTATCCTATATTAATTTTAATTATGGAAACAATTCATTTAATATTAAAATGTGGAATTTTTTACTTATACAATGTAAATTGGACCATAAATGAATAGTTAGTGAATAATTTGACCTTATAATAATCATTTTTATTGATTTTTTATTATTTCTAAATAATTTAAAAACATATTATTGTTTTAAAATATCATTATTGTCAATTATGATGGTATTCATTACTTTGGCATTAAGAAAAACGAGAAATAGAGATAACTAAAATATATATAACATTTAACACACCCCTGATATGTCATAATAATCCAAAAAATCATGGAGAACCTAAAAAAATTCCTATAATATATATAATCTAATATATCATCTAAATAAAACCATATTGAAAATAATATAATTATGAAAATTTTAATGTGACATATTTTTCCATCCTTTAAATAAATTATTATAAATATCATAACTTTGTCCAAATGGTTTCTAAAAATAATTAATTAGTTTATATAATGAAAATAAGATTATTATGCTAAAATTGACACTTATATTTGTTCATAAACTACCATTCTCTCCATGTCAACACAAAAGAGATTTTAAAGATAATGAAAGTGACATTTTTTTATTTTCTTCAATTTACAAAATAATAATGTTATAGTCATGGAAAAGTTTCCATTTAATATCTCAAATTCAAATCTTATGTGTAAATGGTATAATATTAATCAGATAATAAAATTTGGTAAATATTTAGGATAATTTTATAATCCATGTCATATTATTTTTACCCTAATTACCAAATTTACCCATTACCGGGATAAAGAAATTAGCAAGGTTACTATTCATGTCTGCCAAATTTAACAGGGGAGTATTCACTGAAATTAAACCTTATGAATCCAAATATTTTATCCATTTCTGAATTTTCAAAACATATATATCTCATAATTTAATTTAAATTTATTCCCAAAAAATGGAATGACAAATAGTTTTATTTATAAATGTATTTATAATACCCCAAAAAATACTTATTCCAAAATAAGATGTAATAATTTTTAAAATTAATTGTATTACATTATTTATAATTAAATATTAATTATATTTAAATGAGATAAAATTAGAATCACAAATATCCTTTAATATAATGTAATTCACAATTTCAGAAAAATCAGTATTTTTCACTATGCACTGTAAAATAAATATTGTCATAAATATTAAAAATCACCCTAAGATAATATTTAAATTCTAATTTTAAAAAATAGTTATTTTTTAGATTAAATTATTAAATGGGTCACAATTTAAATTTAAAACAAGTTCATCATTGAATGTTTTCCAAATTGTCGTTTGAAAAATATATCTTTTTACGTGTAAAATTGGATTTATTATTATGTCACGTCTATAAAGAAGATATATTTAATGGTAAAAAATATATATAATATATTATATACATATTTCATTAATATAATCTAAAAAGGGAAATCTTTAATTTTATTTGTATAAAACATACTCCTCATTTAAATAGTGTTCAAAAAAAATTATTTTCAAAAAGTGATTTATATTCATTTATAAATAATTGATCAAAAAATAATTCATTATATATAAACATGAAAAAAATATTTTCATAAGTCATTTAATCCTATTCATAACCTCTATTTTAACAACATAGTTATAATGATCACATAATAATATTTAATTATTCATCTAAGATGGGTGTTGCATGGAACATAACCTACATATGTGATTGAATTTAAAAGTGACATACCATAAAATAATGGGAAGCTACATTGGATAAATTAAACATGAATGTAGTTAATATTAGGACACCACTTACTGAAAAGGGGTGCCTCACGTGATAATTCATATAATTTCATTCTCCATCCATATCCATAAATACTTTTAATGAATGTTATGACACATCTTGGATAGATTTGGATGCACTACCCACTTTAAGGCATGAGACTATGGATTAGTTTCACCCTCGTGTCTATAGAGACCAAGGCATTATTGTTAAAAAGTAAAATCTATTCATCATCAATGACCCTATCTGGTTGTAGATTCCCATTGTATATAATATCTCTCAGTGAAAAGCAAAACAGATCGGATAACTACATCCCCTTTATCATTCTAAATAGTATGTTTTTCATGGACAAGAAAATATGAGTCTAAATACCATGGTACATCTTAATATCAAAATTCATATTAACACACACACACACACACATATATATATATATATATCATTTACCACTCACTACTAGACTCTTGGACCACCCATGTTTGTGTCATCCATATGAGTTCATATAGAACTATAATTCCATTACCATTAGAGTAATCCATATTAATGTCAAAAAAATTCAGATACTCAACCTAATTACACTATCTAGGGTTCATGTCATGTTATAATAAAATTTACTCTAGGATTTGGTGGTTTTTATGCACCCAATATGCCACTAAGAGAAATTAATTTTGAATAAATGTCATGTAATGGACTATAGTTATGACCTCTGGTTTAGGTGTTGGGTAATTCTGCTCATGCAACCTCACATTCCAAGACCCACACATCTTCACCTAACTGCATTGGATCCAAAATACTCCTAACATGATCTTGAATGATTTTTAGTAATCAATTTTATTCTTACCAGGATTGGGTAAGTTTATGGTCACTATTTTAGCTAGCCTATCATCAAAGTCTTGAAACACAATCTCAAATGAATAAAACTAATAAAACCTTACTCCCATATTGGATAAGGTTATTATAGTAACCTCCAAATAGTATTATTAATAGATAATATTCAATTAATAAATATAAATCCTAGAAAATTATACATACCAAAAGAAAATTTAGGACACTATTTGGATGGAATTTCTTTGATCGTCTCAGGGTAAATAGATACTCCCTTCAAAGATATCATTTTTCCAAAATAACATACCTCATTATTCAAAATTTCACTCTTGAATAGAATATAAGAGATTTAATGAATTTTATTTTGACCTAGAAAAATCTATATGTCATTATTTTGTTCCTCTATAGACATGGAGTTCTTGGGAATATGATCCAAATAGACGATTGTGAATTTTACCAAATACGAGTGAAAAACCTGATAGATCAT
Source organism: Viscum album (assembly GCA_963277665.1). Taxonomy (NCBI): domain Eukaryota; kingdom Viridiplantae; phylum Streptophyta; class Magnoliopsida; order Santalales; family Viscaceae; genus Viscum; species Viscum album. The sequence continues at coordinate 318,837,184 of OY728148.1, forward strand.
GACCATAGATATAGTCGACTTGTTCATCAGCCCAAATTACATTACTAAATACTAATACAAAATTTAGCTATATTTAAATATATGTAGGATATATTAAATGACATAACTGTAAACTAGTAGTAGAAAATCATTTTTTTCATTTTAAAAATCCGGTTAATGGTTTCTGGTACCCCCACAAACAACCCAACCAAAAACAAGTGAAACTTAGTTATCATAGTAACCAGATTCATCTCCACACCCCATGTAAGATCCATCTTCTTCAGTAGCGGATTTCCAATCCTGATACCTCCAATAGCTTGCACTTTGGACCCAGCTCCTATGCATATCAAGACCGGGTTGATCTGGGGATGACTTCTTGACCACACTACCCTTTTTAAAAGCCATAATCACCTCATTATTCCATTTAGAAGCTGATATAGTCTGAATCGGTCGTGGAAGATAAGAGTAATCCTTCCTTGTCATTCATCTTGGAGAAGTAGAAAAGGGATCATCAGTTAAATCCATCTTCTAGTTCCCTCTATGAACAAAATTTCTGAAAGAACAGCCGACTGGGCCACTCACATTTTCCTTCCCTCTCTCAGAACTCTCCCTTCCAAAATCAGCTTGCACCCCTACAACAGCAGTAGGAGACATCAATTTGATCCCTCGCCCCTGCTCTAGACTGTTACTCTCCATATAAGGGATCTGCCCCTCCTCAGTAGTAGCTTCCTCCACGACCATGGACCTTGTCTCCTTTCCCATACCTTGTGGACCCTCTGGTGATTTCACACCACTATCCATCCCAGACACATTATCCTCATCCTCAGCTGTTCCATCATCCAACAAGTCTGTTGAGAGACCATTATACTGGTTAATAAGGGTACGGAAGGGCCTATCCATGGGATCCTAACCCTTATAACCCTTAGCACAGGCAGGAACAACCACCTCTGGTATGTCGGAGCATCTCTACTCCTTTGTCCGATTTATACCTGTCCTAACAGTGGGACTAGTTGTGATCTCAGAGACATGCCTCAGCCTGTTGAAAACATCAGAAACCAATGGGTTCGGTTGCATCCTCGGTGCTCTATCCACCCCTGATCCATAGCCCTCTCTACAGGTCACCTAGTGGGGGCTAGAAGGCTGATCCTCCACAACAGATTTGGATAGCAGAGTTACCCGCCCCCCATCCATCAACCCCAGATCAACCTAGCCATCCTCCATAACCATTTACTGCCAAGAATTACAATTGTTTGAATCAACTTATAAACTCACAGAACTAGAATATTCACTACACCGATCACTAGTCAATGGATGTGCTTCTGACACCATATCCCTAGGAAAATTTCAGTTATTGATGTCTTTGTCAGTGGACACCTATGAATCCCCCTGAACTGGGTTGTTCATCACACCAACCTTCGCCTTCCTATCCTTCGATTTCAGCTTTCCCGAAGTAGTTCTCCTTCAGTAGACTGACGAATGGTGCCCTAACTTCTTACAAACAGAGCAGAAATCCATCCAATTCTCATAAACAACCTTCTGTTTTCACCTGTACTTATGTATAAGATGAATCGCTATAGGAACCATCCTGTATAGAGGATTATAAACTGTATCTGTTACTGAAAATAGATCAATTTTAAACTGAACCTATAACTTTATTGGAAGACCAATGGAATATTTAGGGAATACATCTTTAAAATAATAAACGAATATTGGAAAAGAATCATGATCCTTGTTCCCATCATCTAACACAAGAATATCCACATATGCCAAAATCTAATCCAACTACGGATGTCCAGGAACATCACAGACTATCAAAATATACCATTATCCATTATATATATACCTTATACCCTTGGGAATTGTAAAAGATACCTATGAATGATAAAAATCAATGTGTTCTTGATGCCATAATATTATATATGTCCTCAGAATCATATTGAAGCCAATCATATCTGATACAAATAAATCCCAAAGGAAACTATAACTTTCAACCTATAGGTTAAACCGAATACACTGAGGGATAACTTATAATAAAACTCTGAATGGTGTTTCAAAAAACATATCCACATTCAAATATTCTACAGTCACCATTGGGCCCTTGAAAATAATTATAGATATAAAGGGATGTGAAGTTCCTATATCAAATAGCGTGCATAAAAATTTAAAATCTATGAAGATCATATCTCTAAATATAGATCATTCCATATCCTAGATTATATAATTATGTTGTATAACAATCAACTAGCCTAAATAACACCCTTGATTCCATGCATGATCTCCCTATACAATACTACCCACCTGGCAGTGCTTCATCAAACAGTGAGCATCGCGGCCAACACGCCAACCTGAATGGCCTGTAGAAATACAATAGTCCAAATTTCATAGAATAAATGAATAAACATATACACCCAGAACCTTCCTAGATCCCCTAAATCATTTCATATGATATTTAATATGAAAAAAACAATGAAAATTTCACAATATCCAATAAGCATAACACTCGAAAAGTGGTATGTCATAGTGGGAATGATAATTCTCATGCCTTAAACATATGTGGTAGTACACTACGCTATCTATATGAAGATGAAAATATTATCTAAGACCATAGATACTCTACCCACCACTGTTATGGAATGAACATTCAATGATGTTATTTCAGCCATGTGATGACTTTACAAAATAAGATTACTTCCCAGATCCACTTTTCTTAATTAGGATTCTTCTAATAATTGGTACATGTATTATCACCTAAAAAGGATGTATGGAAAGATACATTCACATGAACATGAATCCCATATCTTAAGACATCTTCAAAATGTATCACACTCACCAACGATTACTAGATAGTATGGGTTAAAACACTAAAAATAAATGAAATGGATAGAATAATCCATGATAAAAATATCCCCATGTGTATGTAACATGAATTCCATATCCTTGGATACTATCGTGATATCTAAGAAAAATTAGTCAAACTAACAATACAGATCCAGGTTTCTCAAACATAGATATTATATCTTTCTGGATGAATATTGAATGTATTTTAAAAACATATTCCTGAGGATAGTAATAATTTATTGTCGTATGACGCTATGTATAGAATCATCTATGTTGGTGATAGATGTTCAATGTATTTGAAAAATATCTTCCAATTTAGTATTTTTATAGAAATTCCCTATTTAAATTTTTTCTTCATAATCTAGGAAGAGTGAACATGATAAAGCGATAGCTTATATGATTAGTAAGAATCTATAGTGAATATATACATATAAAAATAGAATATGTGTATGATGATATTTCAATAACATTTGAAAACCATATCCTTTATGTCATTGATCATAAAAATGAATCATGGAATAAATAATTACAGTTAATAAGAGATGAATCATAATGAAATCAATATACATGATCCATGAGAACATAAAACTGACATAAGTTATAGATTGTTGGAATATGCATCAGCTTATAATGTTGTGAACATGTATAAATAGAGTCAATTTCACTCATTATGTTAATTATATGAAATCATGCCCTCAAATAAACATATGGACATGAAACAAGGTCCATGCATAATATTATGGACATGAAAGGAATTTCCGCACTTGAAATTGTGAACATTTAATTCAGTTCATGCATAAAATTGGGAACATGTAATCAGCCTCACACATAACATTGTGATAATGTAATTAGGATCACACAAAACATATTTACTCAGGATTTATCCATATTTACCCAATTAATTGGAGGGAGATATAGGTATCATCCATCATATAATTAAAATCATATGTATGTGTCCATGGGATCATAAAACATTCATAATATAATAACCCATGAAATTAAATGGATTTCATAAGCATTAAATCATATCATAACCTAAGGAAAAGTTACTTTTTTCAAAAACATTTCATCATTTCATCATATGATAACTCGTGGAAACATAGGTGGGTTTCATAATAATTTTATCATGTTATAACCCATGGAAGAGAAATGGGTCTCATAAAAATATTTTCATGATAAACCATTCATAATAAAAATACTAATGGTATACATGTTTCATGTCACCCCAAAATCATAGGTTACATCAAAATATATCATCCTAGATGGAGAATTATTTTGAAAGATCTCGTGGATCTTTTTTTTTTGAGGAAAACAAATTTTCATTAAAAATCACATTTTAAAACTAAAAATTGATAGAAAATTTTGAAAAAATATTAATTTGAAAAGAAACATTAAAATTTATAAAATAAGATTCAATGAAAATAGTTTTCAGGGCAGTGGAATTTTTTATTAATGATATACATATTAAAATAACTATTCCTTTCACATTTTCAGTAAAATAAAAAAGATATTTGTTTGGAAAATGGAATGAAGATTTCATTAAAAAATTATACATTTTCAAACATGGATAAAAATTTCTTCAGTAAATAATTTTAGGAATGGTAAAAATATTTTTTGAAAACATTTTTAGAAAAAAAAAAATTTAGAATAAAAATGGATCACAGCTGAAGAGAGAAATAAATAAGTTTTTTAGTAAATTATTTTTAAAAAAAATTCTTAACATAATAAGAGGAAATGAAAGAAAAACATGTATTTTCATGATATAACCATAACAGAAGATAATTCATGAGTATCTTGAATGATATGTCATAAGATTACTTTGTTGGAAGCATAATCATAAACAATCCCAACATGCAATGATATTATATCATATAACCATTATCACATTCATAATATTGAATCATAAAAACCATGAAAAAAATTACATTAAAATAAAAATGTAATATCATGAGAAAAAATAAATTTATGATATTTCACATCAAAAGGGTTGTATATACACCTCTTAAAATAGGACAAACACATAACATTACAAATGTCTCAAAGATGGAAAATTGTGAAAAATATCTATTACCGATTTGGTTACTTTTGAAGCATAAAAATCTTAAACTAGTGGTCCTAAAATTTATATGTTAATAAAAATAATTTTTAGGAGAATAATAAAAAATAAATTCATGTGTAGTATTCAAACAATATAAAAATAGTTGGTAAATATGTCATGTGTCTCACAAAAGTAAAATGTGTGACAGAAATCCCTTACCCCTTTATTAATATTTTGAATCATAAGATCTAATAAAATAAAAAATTAAATAAAAAATTAAATATCCTGAAAATAATAATATTTATCACCTAACATGTCAAGTGGTAAGTATATACACTACAAAAAATAAATGAGTGTTGAATTTTTGTATGTCTTAAATAAATAAAATAGAGAATAAAAGTCAGTTACCTTATGTCTAGAATTCTTTCATACATGGTCGACTATCATGTATAATAAATATATATTTATTATAAATAAATTATAGAACCATAATTATATATATTATACAACATATTTTTTACTTATGACTATTTATTACCTACTTATTATATATTATTTGTTAAAATCATGTTTTGTGTAATAATAACTTTCTTTTTCATATATGATTTGATTTTTTATTTCTAGTCCTCTTAGTTTGATCTTCATTCCATAATTTCCAGGAAAACAAATCATGAAAAAATTATCTTATTTACACATAAATTATAATTTTATCACCAATCATGAAAGTTTGTTTTGAAAAATTAAGTATGTTATGATCATCGAGATGGTAGGATGTATGTACACATGAGTAATGTTTCTATTGTTGATGATCATTATAGAAAAGAGGTAAGTATTATTTTTTCTTTATATAATTATTATAATGTCATATATAACCTATAATTTCCTTAAATAAAATTATAAATATCATCCATGTGGTGTAGTAATGAAAATAGAAAGTCATGTAGCTTAGTGAAGGTGGTAGTCCAAACATATATGAACGATGTTACCATATTTTAGTTAGTGTAAAGATAAGAAAAATAAAGATATATTATAAATTAAGAATGATAAATAAGTCCCGAATATTATAATTTTACATCTATATCATATATATAGTCATTAATTTTATCCTTATAATATTCCATGAAAAATTATTAGTGAAAACAAATCACATCAATTCAGGAGGCGGTAGTTCATTGTACACATGAATGATGCTATCATATCCCCTATGGAATGGAAAGTTAAGACAACTAAAATAAGATATAAAGAATGTATATGTATTTTTATGTTATAAGTACAATATTTATTTATTTATTTATTTTATATCCACCATCATACCCAACTGTGAGATGTGGTAATTGAGAAATGAATGGCATCAGTTCACGAAGTGGTAATCTACCATAAACACAAATGACGATATCATAATCTATTTGAAAGATATAGGGATTATTTTGGGTAATTACCTTAAAATAACAGCATGTAATTATGTGGAATATATTGAGTTTATTATATAATATTGTTTTAAAAAGAACTCATGTAGTTGGAAGAAGAAATAAAATAAATATTTTCGTTGAAGAACGCTACTTCATATTCAGGTAACCTCCTTGGGTTTTCACAAAAATAATTCCTAGTATGTGTTTATAAAAAATATAAGGAATTTAGGTTGAGAGGATAGAATTTGGGAAATTAATTTGTCAGTTATTTTCAATAAAAAATGAAGGTGTGAATAAGAGAGGAGATGGGGTGGCCATTTATAAGTAAGGTGAGTGGAAAACTAAAAATTTTTCTAATGAAAAAGGTGTACCGATATTTTTATATCTCCATAAGGATCAGAAATGGAGTATAATAGATCCTTATATATTATAGGTCCCCTATATGTCCATAGAATATAATTTAAATTTGTTTATAGGACAATTTAACCCTTAATAATTTAGTTTGACCCACGATAAACCCATTTTAACCTTAACATCATTAAATAATTGTTATTATTTTTACAAATTATTTCAGTATAAAACAAGTTTAAATTATTATATAATATAAATTATAATTATTCAAAATATTTAATACATATTTACAATTCAAAACACATATGTGGAAAATTTTAATTTTAAATGAATCCCGAAGAAGTGATGAAATACATATTTTCAAAGAAAAAATGTACAAAATTTTACAAGGTTTTTATATAAAAATTAAACATGAAAATGATTCCAATAAATTAAATTGGATTAAAAGATATATCAATGAATTAAATTTACTTTAAAACTAATTTAATATATAATTTAAATTTATAAATAATTTAAATGAAACGAGAATTTTCATTTAATATTCAATATTTTCATTATTCATAAAAAATAATCATTTTAGAAAATTCTCAAAAATTCATCATAATATATGTTTGAATTTTTATTATAAAAATTTAATTTATTTTGAAACTAAATTTTATAATATTTAAAAAAATTAAGTAATTTTAAAAAAAATTGTGACAATACTATTTTTTAGAAAAAAAAATGTTTTTAAGCGTAATATTATATTTATTCATATCTCCTGTATATAATACACATAAAATGAGATTAAAATTTTTAATTGAATATATAATATATAAATTTCATTCAAATAATTCACTATAAGTTTTTTGTAAATTTTATTAAGGAAAAATTAATTTTTGTGCATAATAAATAGTATTTGAAAACAAAATATTTCCTTTATTTTGAGATAGTTTTTTCATCTCTAATTAATTAATAACCAAATAATTTATTTGTTATACATGTGTAAACCATATATTTTCATATTTTATTTAATCCTATTTATATCCACCATTCCAATAGATATTAGATAGGTATAATTTTAAATAATAATAATTTAATAGTGTGTCTCATTTCGTTTACACTCAGTTTTGTTTGTAACGCAAGTTAATCTCATTATTATGTATAATGATAAATATTGAAAATATTATATTTATTTGAAAAAAATATTTCACAAAATCATTGTGTGCCACATTCTAATATATTATAACACATTTCATCATTGGGATTCATCTCGATTTTCAAAAAATATACATTTGAAAAATCCATCATAATAACCCAAATCATACAAAATAATAATTAAAAATAACATAAAATTTGAAAATTAGAAATATAAATGTTAATTAATGTAACTAATAACTACGACTCCATATAGTAAAATATAGTTATAACATGAAAACATGTCCATATAAGAGAAAAATAACACCCAAATACTAATGGAGAGTGATATAAAACATGGTCAAGGGAAGGTTAATGATCACACAACCATAAACCATAGAGGTGTGAAAAAAGTTCATTGATATCATAAAAATGACGATGAAAGGAAAAAACTTTCTTTAATGATCCTATTCATATTTATGGGGAATTTATTTTCCATCTAGACTGAGAACATATGAAAATATATATACTTGATATCTTTTTCTTTTATAGGTAAAATTTAATCTATTATTGTGCCTTGATCAATATCCACTTCATATCTTACGTTATGAGATTAATTCGTCATTTATGAATCCCAAAATAAGATTAATAAAATAATAAAAACTCGTTTCTTATATCTCTAGTCATATAAAAATAACACTATTTATCCTATATAGATAAATCTTCATATGGTGAAGTAATAGGTTAATCTCTAAAACCACATTCAAAATTCAGCATAAAGCATTCTATAAATGGTTATTTTTATAAACCTTCTAAAATTAAAAAAATCATGAAAGTAGCTAAATTTTCCAAACATGATATCCATCCTCCAAATATCATTAAGAAGTTCTAAATGTCCACATGCCAAAAATGTGAATACCTTTGTCATATATTCTTCTAAATTTGAAATAAATAGAATTACCATCAAACCTCAATGAAAAAAATCATGATTATTTATTTCATGAATTAAACCAGATTATTAAATATTTTCCTGAAATAAAAATATGTTGAAATCTACATCAATTATAATATAAAAAACTTTGTAAGAAAATGATTAATCAGATACAAATACATCAATATTATCCAATTTATATAACCCATATGAATTATCTATTTATCCCAACAGCATTATCTTGTCATTAAGAATATATTAAAAGTTATCTTTCAATTAATCATGTGTTTTCCATGAATGTCACCTTGTTGTTAAGTCAATTATCAGGATAATAACTAACATTCTATATATTCCATAAAATTATTAATGTACAACGTTCTACAAAAACCTTTACATATATTATGATTTTAATGACCTGTTATATTCATACAATGATATTAAATTTAAATAGATGACTATTCATAATACAAAAAAACCAAACCAGAATCGTATGGGTTTGGTGGCTTTGAAAACTTGGAATCATAAAAATTTGGTTTGTAAAGAATCTACATAATCTCCCACATATTCCATCATAACTAGAACCCTTTTGTACATATCATAATTAAAACATTTCTTCATATCCTACAGATAAGAAACATAAAAAATGGGTGAGATCTTATTCTTATTAAGGGTAATAAATGTAGATATAAATTATAACATAAGAATAAGATCATATGAACATGAATACATTAATTGAAAAATTTACCCTGCATATTAAATATCATAATCTTAATTCATGGAATAAATCATATAAGATCATAAGAAACAAATAATAACAAAATAAGATCCATAAAAGAATAACTTTGTCATACGAAATGGAATTATGGAAAATATATAAATTTATAACATTTTGAATATTTATAAATAGAAAATGTTTCACTCATAAAGTTAAAGAAAAGAAATCAAGTCTTTTTATAAATTTATTAACACGAAATCAGGTCCATATATAATCATATAGACCTGAAAACTAGAATCACACATAGAATTATGGATATGAAATTATGTTCATTCATAACACATTTAAGTTATACATATTTACAAAATGGATTAGAGTGAAAAATATGTGCCACATATTACATAATGAAAACCAAATATATGTGTTCCATAAGAACATAAATCCTTTATCATATCAGAAATCATGAAAAGAAATGTGTTTCATTGAATATCTCATGGAAGGATATCATGATTCATAAACATCATTACATCATCTACGTAACCATAAATATAATGAGGATAATATCCTTAAATAATATCTCTATTGAATCTTAATTAATAAAAAATAATTTTATCTTATATGGAAAATAATTTTTCAAATATCACATGAAACAATTCTTGTAAACAACATTTCCATTTTAAAATAATTTCTTTATAGATATCTTAAAAATTATAAGCCTATATTTTTCTTTTAAAATAGACTTATAATATTCTATAATAGACATAAAATCATTAAAGAATCATAACATAATGAAAATATGTTCATTCTACCTATTTTTGAAAGACATTAATTCCATATTGTTGATTTAAAAGTCTCAAAGAAAATCTTTTAAATTTTTTTTAAAAATAATCATTTAAAATGATTCTGTAAAAGTAAAATATGAGTAATAATTACATTGAAAATTTATTAAATAAAATGAAAAAAATTGTCAACAATTTTTATAAAACATGGTCATGAAAGAAAATGTTTGTTTTAAGGGAAGTTTTAAAAAGATAGTTTTTAAAAGAGAATCCACTATAAATATAATATCCTTGAAGTGACCATTAATAAAATTAATTTAATATGTTTTTTTCTATAAATACACATAAATTAAGTTTAAATAAAACATAATATATTATAATGTCATTTCACAATTAATATTAGTATGAAATAATAGGGGTTGTAGAGGTATAACCCTAAGAACTGAAATTGGGTTATGATTTCCCTACCCCATGGAAATCCATTGAATCATATGCCCCATAAAAATAATAATAATAAAATGAAACTTTTAATACCGTGAATAAAATTATATTTATGATATAATAGATCAAATGGATGTATATATACACCGCACATAATAAATAATTGGTTAATAAGGGAAATTTCTCACAGAAGTAAAAGCGAGAGGAAAAACACTTGCACCACACTTCTCATTAGTTTTTTGTGATTTATCCTTGTATATAAAGGTTTAATTGATGTTATTAATTCATTATGAACTATACTTATACTTATAATACCTTATATGATATTTTTATAACATATTACCATAATTTCAATATTAATATTTCATAATTTTCGTTGTTTCTTATGTTGTCCATTTCATGGTTTCATGATCAATTAATTTGTTTAAAATTATGTATTTTATTTTTAAATGGAAACAAAACTCTTTAATTGAAATGAAATTATATTTATGAACTTATAAAATTTTAAATAGTCCCATATAAAATTTTTCATTCTAACATGATGATGATTCATTTGATAAAATGTTAATGATAAATGTTTAGTTTAATTTGGTTGTTCTTCCGACCATCATGAGCTTGTTTTCTTTTATTTAGAATTATATATATATATATTACATAACATGAAATAGGTTATAAAATACATATTATATTATGATTTAGTAAGTATAATATTTTTATGACTATCCTTGAAGGCGGTATTGGAAAATCTAATATAATATTTCATGGAGACGGTCAACCTTAATATTTTGGACAATGGTTTCATTTCATTGTATAATAGGAAGTAAAAAAGGGATAGATGTAAGATATTATATTATAAAAAAATAATGTATATGCATGATAATAGAGTTTCTATGCCTTTATGGATGAAGTGGGTAAGGGTAATGTAGAAAAATGAAAGAAATTGGGAGGTCTTGTTTGAGAAAATTGCCTCTTGAATATCACCTCCTAGAAAGTCCCCTTAAGGAACATGCAATTGGTATTTAGGAGAGACCATAATTACATGTAAATGGGTAGATTAAGGAGGATATAGTTGTAATATTTATGAATAGATTCACATCTTGTGAGGATAAAGAGGGTGGTGATGAGTGGTATATATACTTGAGGAGGGGTGATTTGAGTTATTAAATAATTCTTATTTTATATTAATTTCCAACCACATTTGGGTAGTATTAATTCAATTAACATGGATTATAATTATTTTTTAAATATATTTAAGGTATATCATAACATCATACACCCATTTAATTTTTAATCTTTTAGGTATCTTATTCTTTTACCATTTAACTTTGACCCAATACATTATTTTTTTTATAATGTGGTAAATCTTTTTTTACCATGGTAACTTTTTTATTCCCAAAAATGGATATGAACGTGTAAAAAATTGTACCATATAATTCCAAATATTGATACCATTTTTAAAAATTAAAGTCATATAATTTTTACAATTTCATTTAAAATTAAACCATCAAAACACATAGAAAATGGTTTTCTAGAAGAATTTGTTTTTTATCAAAAAAATGTACTTATATAGAAAATTAGTCTAAAATATTGTTTAAATTAAATTCATTAGGTTATATATTACTAAAATTTACTTAATTTAATTTTATATAAATTTAAATTAAAAATTTTACTTTTATATATAAATAAAAGGGGGTTTTATAAAAATCATATGTTTCACTATTTCTTGAAAAATTAAACATTTTAGAAAATTCTCAAAAACTCATCATATGATAATTATGACATGATGAATCCTAAAATGATGTTAATTTTATCAAATAAATTTTTTAAAAGGTTCAGAAATAGATTATATTTATTTTCTCATCAAAATTAATCAGAACCACTTTTTTAAGAAAACATATATTTGAAGTACGAAATGAATTTACTAAAAACTATGTGTTTATTTACAAATCATAAATTAATATCATAAGAATTATTATATTTCATTTTGTGGTTAACACTATTACTTCATACCAATTTAACATATAGGTTATAATGGTCATGTTAGAATAATAATAATTTGGATTTATTATATGCTAGCTATTATGTGCAACGTCAGTTATCGAAGAGGTTAAATTTATTTAAAAAAGATATATACCATAAAATATTGGGTTGTTACAATGATTAATATATAATATTTCTATAATCCTAATATATAAACATTTTAATTATTCAACTGCATCCTTAATCCATTAATTATGCTTCATATTCTTATTCCTTAATACCACCTTCCTTTCACATATCATTTGTATTATCTTCCTCATTATCAATATAACCATTACTCATAAAACCACGTTGATTCACTTTAAGAAAATTACCCCTAAGAAATATATTTTTATAATTCCCATACTTAATGCATTTAATTCATTTATTCTTTGGTAATTCTTTTCCAATTCCAATATTACCATCCATTGCGTTAACCAAACATCTCATTTTTTCTTTATAGTTACTTATTTTGGGTCCCTATTTTCTACACCCAAAATTTTTTCTAGTTCCTTTAATACATTCCCTTGACTTATTTTTCCAAAATTCTAAATATATATAAAACATAGTTCTCTTTATTCTATGGTTTCCACTATAATGAATCTCTGTAAACGCTATCATTATCTTCTTTATTGAGTCTGAGAGTTAGTTACAGTGCACACTATTAACCAGGATTCACGATTACTAGTTAGAAATAATAAAAACATCCTTCACTATAGTCATCATCCCATTTGGTTTCTAATATTTAACATGTTCATCACACTAAACATGAAACAAGTTCCTTATCATTCCCACCATAGACTAAAACACAAATGCATAGTGTAAGCAATGCTTATCACAATGGAAAACCACATAATCATGAAAATATAAATTATAGAATGTATAAATCATGACATGTTATTTTTATTATATAATACCTTAGTTTTAACTTAGGTAATACATTTTCATCGTCTATTTAAATCATTCATGTTGTTTCATAAAGAGTGTTTGTGTATCCAAATCATATCCTTCCAAGAGTGTCAAACTAGGTGTGGGTTAAGGCCCATTATCATGCCTAAGGTGATTATTGATTCAATCTCAATGATCCATTTTTTGAGTTATTATACATGGTTACCTCTATTCTATATCCACATTCACCCATAGTATGTAGACAGGGATGAAATTTCATCAAAAACACACACTTTATCCTTTTTAAAAATTCCATAATATTTTCATATACTTTAATGCATCCTTACACTTATCCATAAACATGTACTTAGGGCAATCACTAATTTATCTCATCTATGTTTCCAAATGGTTACTAAACCTATCCTTTAATACTAAATATTGAAACCTAGTATTCTCATTTATAGATATTAGATATTTTTAGATGAATAGTATATACATTACACAAACAAATCTTTGAGGACCCAAACCATTTATTTTCTTTGGTGACTAGGTACACAATATAAAAAATTAGTGAAAGTTCTTTAATGTATTCAATAATGATCTTACTATTCAATATTCTTCATAGACATACCTTACTAAAAACAATTCCATAAAACTTGGGGAGAGGAAACATAAGAAAGGGTGATATCAGATTCTTAGTAAGGGTAAATAAGGGATATATCCATATAACATGAGAATGGGGTATGAGAACATAATAATAAAATTTGAAAACCATACCCTTCATATCATTGATCGTAAATAGAGTTATGGAATAAATTGTGGTAGTTATTTATACATATCTCATAATTTAATTAAATAATATAATCTATTAGAACATAACATTGGCATAAGTAATATATTAGTTGTGTAGAAATTATATTATAACATTATAAACATATATAAATAGAGAAAAAATCACGCATTGATTTATGAACATGAAATATGGAACATGCATAAACTTATGGAGATGAAACTAGGACCATGAATAACATTAATAACAAGAAATAAATCTCTAAAAATATCAATATGAATATGAAACTAGATTAAATCATATAATTGTGAAAATTTTATCAGTTTCAGGCATAAAAATCGGAACATGTAATATGGCTCACACATAACATATTTAATCATAAGTTATCTATCATTACCCAATGTATTGAAGGGAGATATAGGTCTCGCCCATCACATAATGAAAATAATTAACATGTGTTCAATAAGATCATACTATATTCATAATATCATAACATATGAAATGAAGTTGGTTTAATAAACATTTCTTCATATAATAAACTTAGGGGAAAATTAATTTTTCCATAATTATTTCATTATTTCATCATAGAAAACCCAGGGAAAAGTAGTGGTCTTCAAAAAAAACTACCATGTTATAAACCATGAATGATAAATTGGTTTCATAAACATCTTGATAAAACTTTTGTAAGAATAATAAGAATTTTATTCTTTGTTTATATCCCCACAAAATCATAGGTTACATCAAATTATATCATCATAGATGGAGAATGATTTTGAAAGATCACATAAAACATTTCTTGAGGAAAACACAAAAAAAACTAAAAATCGTTCCTTAAAACATTATATTCATAAAACATTTTTAAAATAATTATATTTTGAAAAAAAACATGAAAACGTATAAATTAATCTTCAAATAAAATAATGGTAATTATGGCATAAAATTTCATTCATGTTGTACACGTTAAAACATATATTCCTTTTGTAGGTTCTGGGTGCAGTGGAAGGATGTTGGTGGGTGTACCCAACTTTAATTTTAGCGTTAACAACGATCAATCTGAGATCCATCATGATAATAAAATTCCAGATCTTTAGAATAGAATGAAGCATGAAAAAATAAATAGGGTAGTCCCAGAACCATATATAAGATCAAAATATGTTGGTTATAATTAGTTTAATTAATTGACAAGAATTACCTTGATGGAATTCATTCTTCATTGATGTTTCTGGTCACGATCCAATGTGATCCGTCGTTGCATCATAGAATCCATGTGTATGATTCCTCCGGTGGTAATCTACATGTGCTCCATGTATATCTGGATGTCACTAAAGGGATCTCTGGGTGTAAGTTTGGAAGAGCCTTCACTTGTGATGTCCACCTTCGATCGCCTAGATCCAGTGGAGGTGGATCTCTCTCTCATAGCTTGAGAGCGTTCTCAGTGGAAAAATAATTCTTTCTTAGCTTGAGAGTTTTTTCAAATCTATTGTTCACAACCACAAAAAAAATGGCTAGGATAATGAGAAATATATAATTGGGATTTTTAATTACATAGAATAATAAAATGAATTAATTACCTGAAAGAATTTATTCATTTAATTTAATTCTTAGTAATACCCTATGTCTAATAATAGCATTTGACTATTATTATTACATGACATCCCCCATTTAATTACACCTAATATTATTTAATTAAATAAATAATATTTATTTCTCATAAATTCCCAGAAAAAAATACAGGTCGTTTATATTTAATATACATGGCATGCACTTTTATTTTTCAATTTTTCTTTATTTCATCCACCACATTTATTAGTCCTTGAATAATGGATATTTATTTATAAAATAAATTCACTACATTGATCTCTTATAAATACATATTATTTCAATCACAATATATTCTCTTGAATAACTAGTGTCAAAATAAATGCGATCAGACATCCTTGAATAATTATTAAACCACAATCGGGAATAATCATTATTAAACTTGTTAAATTATTATTTAACTGATATACTTGGACACACTTAGTGTGTGACCCTCTAGGACTCTTTCTCAGTGGAATTAGGTAGAGCCTTCCTAAATTCCAAGTTTAGCATCTAGCAACATGCCAAGGCACCCATGGAGAAAGAATTAAACGTCGTAGTGGCGTGTCACCTCCTACGAATGCTTACCAAGTAATTTAATCCATTTGTCTTGATATCTTGAATAAAGCGGGTTGCATTATATTGTCATCAACCCATGTACTCAATAATTCTTTCTTTGACTTTCCAGAATTGAATTTCCCACTCCTCACCATGGCCATGGATTTATTTAGGTTATATCAATTCTATCGAAGGGCCTCATATATCTACTTCTATTATGGAGCAGAAGAGACAAATATTTTATTGCATTATCTATTAATGGTATATTACTTGTGATGCACCCAACATATCCTACCTCACTACAAACAGTTTGTCATCACAGTTTTCATCAATACATATAAGTGCATGAGTTGTAATACCCATTAATAATAATCTTTAAGTATAAGGACCAATACACACGTCCGTACATATGAACATCCAATGACACTATGAAATGTGGATTTCCTACTAGCGGGTCTTATTCTCATAATATCCTCCTGAACATTACTAAGGGTGCACACCATGAAGAGGTGCCTCAATGTGTAATGAGTCCTCACCTCTAATAGCATGTATTATTTTTGACCCTTAAATAACATCATCCATTTATAGAACATATATTCCAGAACAATGTTATGGAAATTCTGGGTTCTCATCATAGTAGGGATCCGTTATGACCCTTTAATGCAACAGTTATCCTTAAGACATTATCACATGCAATGTCATGCAGAAGAACAATAAAGATTTTTTAAGGTTTTTATTAATGAATAAATTACAATGTAGTTGGTTCTAGGCCACAAACTCCAATAGACTCCCACTTAGACTAGAGCCAGCTGCTAACAACCTTTAACTCACTAGCTCTCACATGATATTCATGCTTCTGCTAAGATAGGCCTTTAGCCATGGGGTTCACCACGTTCTCTTTCCTGGACACTCTACTCACTGCAAATTCAGCCCTTTTAAGGAAATCCCTCAAAAGGTGATACTTCTGGATTATGTGCTTTGTCCATTGATGTGACCTTGGTTCTTTTGCAAGATCCACCACTGCAATATTATCACAATACAATGTGATATGATCATTACTTCTAGGCACCACATCATGCTCCTGGAAAATGTTCTGAATCCAGAATGCCTACTTGTCAACATCATAAGGTTCTATATATATGTAACCCAATGTAGAATCGGTGAAAACTAGTTTATTTGAACTCTTCCAACTCACTTCTCCTCCATTGAGACAGAAAACATATCCATATTGTGAATTTAGATTGTTCTTATCTTTTTGAAAACCAACATTAGCATACCCTCTGATGAAAAGCTCCTTTTCTCCTCTATACACTAGGAACATATCCTTAGTTCTTCTCAGATACTTAAGGATAGTCTTAACATCTGTCCAATGTTTTTCTCCTAGATCAGCTTGATATCTACCTACCATGCTCAGTGCATAGGTAACATCAAGCCTAGTACATAACATGGCATACCTAATGGATCTTATAGCCGAAGCATATGGGATATTACTCATTATATCCTTCTCTTGTTGTGTCTAAGGATATATTTTCTTAGAATGATGTAGGCCACGTGACACTAGAACCAATCTACTCTTGGATTTTATCAATACTAAATCTATTTAGTATTTGGTTAATGTATGTACCATGACTTATCCCAAGCAGCCTTTTTGATCTATCACGAATGATCCTGATCCTTAGAATGTAGGCTGCCTCACTCAAGTCCTTTATAGAGAAACACTTGTTCAACTAGTCCTTAAACGACTATAAGACTGGTACATAGTTTCCAATAAGCAATATGTCATAAATGTATAATACTAGGATAATGATCTCATTCCCATTAAACTTCTTATAAACACATGGCTCACATTTGATCTTAATGAACTCAAATTCATTTATGGCTTCATCAAATCGAATGTTCCATGACCTGGATTATTTCTTTAATCAATAAATGAATTTATGCAACTTACAAACCAGTTTGGCTTCACCTGGTGTCAAAAAACCTTCTGGTGGTTTCATTTATACATCTTCATGAAGGTTCCCGTTAAGGAATACTGTTTTGACATCCATTTTCCAAATGTCATAGCCATGGTAAGCTGTTATGGAGATTATGATTCTTATGGATTTAAACATGGAAACTTGTGAGAAGGTTTCATCATAGTCAATTTCTTGACATTGTCTAAATACTTTAGCCACTAGCCTTGCTTTATAGGTTCTAACATGACCTTGTATGTCCAATTTTCTCTTGAATACCCATTTTCATCTAATAGGCTTTATATCAGCTGGATCATCAACTAGAACCTAGACATAAATCTGATACATGGAATCCATCTCAAAATTCATATCTTCTAGCCATCTTGTAGCTTCTGAGCTTTCTACTGCTTACTTGTAGGAGAGAGGCTCATCATTTTCCAATAATAATGATTCACCATCCTTGGTTACTAGGAAATAAAATCTCCCCGGTTCCCTTACCTCTCTTGACCTCTTACATAGTACTTGTGTTTCTGGAACCTCTTTCATGAGGATGTTTTGAAGTTGTTCCTATACCAACTCATGTGTATCTTGAGGATCAACTTTGTCTAAGTCAATCTTGATCCTACTATCCTTTTTGAGGATGTGCTCCCTCTTAAGAAAGTCGGTTTGCCTGGCGACAGTCACTTTCTTGTCTGAACAGTTATATAGGTAATATCCTTTCGTTTAATTGGAATATCCTAAAAAGATACACCTCATGCCCCAGGGTACTAGTTTGTTTCCTAATAAGGCCTTAACAAATGCCTTACATCCCTATACACGTGTGTGCGACAAATGGGTTTCTTTACATTCCATATCTCATAGGGAATTCCATTTTTCACCTTTGTTGGTACATAGTTTAATGTGTATGTTGTATTCTATAATACATATCCCCAAAATGATAATGGAAGATCTGCATGACTCATAATCAACCTCACCATGTCCCACAAGGTGTGGTTCCCACTTTCACTAACACCATTCCACTGTAGTGTATAAGAAAGAGTGAGCTGATATAGAATCCTAGACTCCCGTAGAAGATCGATGAACTCCTGGTTCAGATATTCTCCACCTCGATCTGATCGAAGCTTCATTATCTTCTTGTCAAGCTGATTCTATACTTCATTTTTAAATTCCTTAAATTTCTCTAATGCTTCTGAATTATACCTCATTAAGTATCCATAGCCATATCTACTCAAATCATCAGTAAATGTAATGAAGTATGAATATCCACCTATAGATTCTACTAGAAATGGTACGCACACATCTGTGTGAACCAATCCTAGAAGCTATATGGCCCTTTCCCCCAGTTCACCAAAAGGAGTCTTAGTAATTTTACCCTGTAAACAAGCGTGACTTCTATCAAGTAGTTTTAGCTCAGTAGAGTATAAATAACCATCTTGTAAGAGCTTTGTTAAGTGCTTCTTGTTTACATGACTAAGATGGTGATGCCCCAACTGGGTGATGTATGAGTCATATGAGTCTATTTCGTTATCGATTTCCAAAACATGGTTTTCATAATTTAATACATACTAACCATTATTTAAATTTTACATACCATAACATACATTGTTCTTATAAAAGAGAGAACCATTGTTTCCAAACATGAAAATAAATCCATCCATATCTAAACATGATATATAAATTATATTCTTGGTAAAACTAGAAATATAATAACAGTTATGTAAAACCAAAATAATCCTAGTCGGAAATGAGAGGTGGCAATCGCCAATGGCTAACGCAGCTATCCTCGGGCCATTGGCAGCTTGAAGATCCACCTCTCGTCTTGAAAACATTCTAAATCAACTTGGTTCCTGAATTGGAATACATATGTGATCCCTATAAGATATATCTAATACCCAATGTGTATAAATGGAAATATTACACTTTATAACGAACGAATATTTAGCATCCCCATGCTTCTGGGTGCAGTTCCTCTTCCATGGCCTTGCTTACCACATGAAAAACATACTGCCTCCCATTCCTTGCTCTGCCTCGGTATCTTCCCCTTCTTGGAGGGACAACACTCGGGGGCTTCAGACCATTTATAAGTCCTTCTCCCCTTTTCCTTATCCTTTCTTTTCTTATTCACTATAAGAACAATAGTTTTATCATGCCCCATGTCCTTATCTACCTGGAGAATTAAGGTCAGAAGATTCGATAGACTCTTCTCGTTGTTGCTCATGTTGTAGTTTCCAATGAAGCTAGAGAAGGTCTTGGGTAGTGATAATAGAAAGAGATCTCTACGTAACTCATCATGGAACATAATCCATAAGATGTATCGGAGTTCAATGTATTTAATGAGATTGACTACATGAGTCCCAACATGCACAGACTCTCCAAGCATAGTTGTAAAAAAGTTTTTGAGATCTCATATCTCTAATGTCTCTCCTTCTCTTAGTAGAGATCCTTAAGGTGAGACATCATGCTATACACGTCCATGTTTTCATGTTTCTTCAAGAGCTCATTAGATATGATTGATAGCATGAAACCTTGGACATTTGTGGCATCATCCATATGTTTTATATATAGAGACAGTTCCTCATCACTGGACTCTTTCTGGGGTGCAACTGTAACATGCTCTTCCAGCACATACAATTTCTTCTCGTGGTGAAGGATGACACGTAAACGCCTCTGGCACTCTTGGAAATTGGTGTCGATGAGAAGGTTTTCCTTCTCGAGTATGGTTCACATTGATATGTTTGATGTCATTTTTTTCCATTTCTACAAATTAAGATGAGCAAAGGATTAGTACTTTATTATGATAAAACTGAGACAAATAAAAAAATTAATCCTTATTAGTCTCCCACATTTTATCAAAATCCAATACCCCTCACCATTGACTTCCGAATATTCTATTTCTTGAATATTCTAGTGGAAAGGATCCATATTACCCTTCTCATTACATCAAATAGGGCTGGTCAAGCAACTTGAAGGGTTTTAGGTAGGCATTCCAAATATCGGCTGCATTAACTCATAGCTCCTTGATCTGCTGAGTGGACTCTCCAATCCTGAAGTCCTTTTATTTTGGATTTCCTAAACGCTTGCCTCTTGCTCACAGAAAGTCCTAATGTGGAAGTCAACCCTTGATGTGAACCAAGTCAAGTCAACCCAAATCCTTGAATTAGAATTCTCTGATAATTTAAATCACCCCAACTAGGGTTGGTCAAGTAATTTGAAATATGGTTCGATTCTAACCAAGATTACGGAAGGCCATACTGACTTAATATTTATTTGAGGGATTTTATCGTTATATGTAACTTGAAACTTTATTAACTTTGATTACATGACTTTCAATATTAAGTGGGATATACATAAGTGATTAACCATGTCTAAGATAATATTTACGCATAAGCTGGTTTTATTTTAGTTCCATCTTTCATGCTTGTTTAATTCATTAATATTTTCACACCCACAATAAATAAAGCATGAAACTGACATAAATAAAATTAATTTTATGATTAAGAACTTATTCTATCGGTTATTTTATCAAGCAGTTGATAAACTATCCCAAGACCTAGGGTAGAAACACCATCAACCTTTCGGGATCCTATTTACAACTTTACACCTATCCACCTTTGTATCTCCTTAGATTGGTTTCACCTTGTCTCATGACTTGGGCTACCTCCACTATCTTGGGAGCTCCATCCATTACATATTCATTTATCTCACATGCAGGTGAGGGGTAAAAATGGGTTTTTTCATAAAAGAAATCTTGGGTGCGCAAGCCCTACATATTAATGAGGAGAAGGATCACATGCCATCAAATTTAATTTAAATAAATTAATTAACAGAATCCATTCACATACAAAGATCTTGATCTAGATCATGATCATCCATACATTCAACGATATTTACAAATAAATAAAAATAGAATTCAATTCTTTAATCGTTATTATTTAAGATAAATCATGATCAAATAAATTAATTATATTTAATTAATCAATCCTTTTATCTTAAACCCTTTTTCTAAATTTCCTTGAGATTCTCATCCATCATAATTTTAAACAACTATATTTATTTAAAATTATATTTGAATGTAACTTGTACCTTGGAGGAAACCCGGTGACTTCCCATTTATGCGGATATTAAATTAAACACATATATATATAACACCTATCAAGTGTTGTGCCTCAGCTTTATGCCTGCACTATGGTACACGTATCATGTATTTTTATAATATAATAATAAATTTTAATAAATCTACGTAATTTGGATGAGTAAACATCATGTAGTTCCGACTAAAAAGTGTGTAATTTTTTTCACCGTCCAATGTAAGTACACACCTGGGGACATGGCGTGTTTACGTACTTCAGAAATTTTCAGAGTACACGGTGTGTTAAGTAGGACATACAGCATATAGTATCTGCGATACATGGTTTCTAGTTGGGAAAGTCATGTATGGGGTACATGGTCCAACCTAAGCCTGAAGCGACTACAGGTCATGTTCATTGGACCACACAGTGTGTAATCTGGAATCCATGTGCCACCTATTCTTGGTCAACACACAGTGTCATTTATGACATAGGAATACTCCAACACATGGCCTGATTTGGTGGACCATTCCGATGCATTGAACCTAGACTACATGGTGTGTACTTCCAAATACACGCCGTGTATTCTGGTGTGGTACAGCCAGGAACGTTTGGCACCTTCAGTTGAGATCCTCTATTTTATTTTATTAAAAATTAAAAGAATTTTTTTATGTAAGGTGAATGAGAAATGTGAGAGGAGGAACAGATATCGAGATTCATATTTTAAAGAATCATTAACATGAATTGAAACAAATAAATTATTAAAATCATAAATCACCAACGAAAAACATAAATAATTATAACCAATGATATGACCCCTCTGATACCACTTGTAGGTTCCAGGAGAAGCGGAAGCGCATTGGTGGGTCTACCCAACTTTAATTTTACCATTAAAAATGATCAATCTGAGATCCATCACAATAATAAAACGCAGGATCTTCAGAATAGAACAAAGAATCAAAAAAGAAAGAGGAGAGTCCTATAACCATAAATAGGATCGTCATATGTTGGTTATAATTAATTTAATTAATTACAATGAATTACATTGATTAAATTATTTATTAATTGGTGTTTCTGGTCATGATCTGATGTGATCTGTTATTGCGTCATAGAATCCAAGTGTAGGATTCCTCTAGTGGTGATCCACACGTGTTCCACGTATCTCTAGACATCACCGAAGGGATATCCGAGTGCTACCACGGAATAGCCTTCACGTGTGATGTCCACCTTTGATCTCCTTGATCCGGGGTAGGTGGATCTCTCTATCTCTCGTAGCTTGAGAGCATTCTCAGTGGAAAAAAGCATTCTCTCTTGGCTTTAGAGTTATTCCAAATCCGTTGTGCACAACCAAAAAACAATTTCTAGGCTAATGAGAAATATATAATTGCGATTTTTAATTACATAGAATAATAAAATGATTTAATTACCTGAAATAATTTATTCATTTCATTTAATTCTTACTAATATCATATTTTTAATAACAATGGTTGACTATTATTATTACCTAACATGCACCCAGTGAATTACACCTAATATTATTTAATTAAATAAATAATATTTTTTTCTCATAAATTCCGCAAAAAATTACACGGTGTGTATATTTAATATACATGGTGTGTACTTTTATCTTTCCATTTTTCTTTATTTCCTCGACCATATTTATTAGACCATGAATAATGTCTATTTATTTCTAAAATAAATATCCATGCATTACTCACTAATAAATATATATTATTTCACCCACAATATATTCTCTTGACTAACTAGTGTCAAAATAAATGTTATTAGGCATTCTTGAATAATTATTAAACCACATTCAAGAATAATCTGTATTCAACTTGTTAAATTAATATTTAACTGAGATACTTGGACACACTTAGTGTGTGACCCTCTAGGCATCTTTCTCAGTGGTATTAGGAGGAGCCTGCTTAAAGTCCAAGGTTAGCATCTAGAAACATGCCAAGGCACCCATATAGAATGAAGTTGATTTTTTAATGACATTTCACCTACTACGAATGCTTACTGTGTAATTTAATCCCTTTTTTCGATATCTTTAATCAAGTGGGTTTCATGCTAATGTCATCAACCCATGTGCTCAATAATTCTTTCTTTTAATTTTCACAATTGAACTTGTTCATTACTCACCATGGCCATGGATCTATTTAACCTATATCGATTCCATCAAAGGGACATGGATATCTACTTTTGTTATGGAACAGAAGGGACAAATCCTTTCTTGTATTATCTATTAATGTTGTATTACTTGTGATGTACCCAACATATCCGGCCTCGCTACAAACAGTGTAAAGTCACAGTTTTCTTCAATACATCAAAGTGTGCGAGTTTTAATACCCATTAATGATAATCATGAAAGTCTAAGGACCAAGACACATGTCTGCAGATAGGAACATTCAATGACGCTATGAAATGTGGATTTCTTATTGGCGGGTCTCGTTCTCATAATATCCTCCTAGAAATTACCAAGGGTGCACACCATGTGAAGGTGCATCAATGTTTTATGAGTCCTCACTCCTAATGGAATGTATTATTTGTGTTCCTCAAATAACATCATCCGGCCATAGAACATATATTCGAGAACAGTGTTATTTCACTTTCAGGTTCTCGTCATACTAGGGATCCGCTATGAATCTTTAATGCAACAGCTATCCTTAAGAAATTATCGCATGCATTGTCATGCATAAGAACAATCAATATGTTATAAGGTATTTATTAATGAATAAAGTAATAATTATTTGGTTTTAGGCCATCAACTCCAACACCTTTTACATTTTTAGTAAAAGCAAGAAGGAAATTTTTTGGAAAATAACATGAAGACACATTAAAAAAATTATAAAAATAAAAATAGGTTAAAATTTATTATATAAATAATTTGACTAATGCTATAAATGTTTTGGAGAATATTTTTAGATAAATTTGGTTTAAAATAAAAATGGTTTTTGAACGAAGATAGAAATAAATGTTTTTTTCATAATAACATTATTTTGAACTCTTGAGTACATAAAGACGAGAAAATGAAGGTAAACATTTATAAAAATGATCTAATAAGTGGAGAATAAAATTCATAATATTCATTACATATAAATCATAATAGTTCATCCTTGGATGGATAATCATAAACAATCCCGATTAATGATGAGATTATATCATAAAATCATTACAACTTTGGTAACATTGAATCCTAAGAACAATGAAAGAATTACATTATATAGAATATAAAATATCATAGGAATAAATAAATTCATGATAATATATGTCAAAATGGATTTATATATACATAATAAAAAAAGACATATGAATAACATAACTTATATCACAAGGAAGGAAAACTGAGAGTGAAATCCATTACTGTTATGGTAACTTTTGAACTGTAAACCTCAATAAGGAGTGATCCAAATATTTATATGTAAATAAAAAAAAATTATCTATAAGAATCATAAAATACATTCATTTTTTTCTCATAACATAAAATATTTACATTTTGAATTTGGAATGTGTCTCATAGAAGTAAATAGTGATAGGGAAATCACATACCACATTAGTAATCATTTGAATCATAAGTACCAATAAATAATAACAATAAATTAAAATTTTCATATAATAAAAAGGAGGAAATTCATGATATAACATGTAAAATGGTTAGTATATACATCAAAAAAATTAAATTACTGGTGAATTTTCATATGTCTATAAGAAATAAAATAGTGAATAGAAATCTCTTACCTTATGTCATAACTTCCTTTATACTCATTTGATCCTCTAGAATAATAAATAAAACATTATTATACTTATATTATAGAACCATAACAATATATATTATTCCATATATGATTTTATTATGACCATTTATTATGAGGTTATTACCAATTCCTTGTTAAAATACTGTTTTGGGTAATAGCCGCTTTGTTTTTCATATATGTTTTGTTTTTTTATTTTACATCATATTACAGTGATCATTATTCTATAATATTCATAATAAAAACCATGAAATAATTATCATATTTATAAATATATTTTACTTTCAATACCATTCATGAATGATGGTTTTGTGAAATTAATTCTGTTAAAATCTTGTAGATGGTAGGTTATATATATGCATGAGTAATGTTTCCATTTTTTAAAGATCAATATGGAATAGAGGAAAGTAATATTTTATCTTTATAGATTATTATAATATCATAAATATAATAGTATTTCATTAACTATAATTATAAATATAATTCTTTTGTTTTTGTGATGAAAATAAAGAGTCTCATCACATCATAAAGGCGATAGTCCACACGTACACAAATGACACTATCATCATGCCATGAGAGAAAAAGTAAAAATAAAATGATATATTACTATTTAATAATAATAAATATTTTAATTATATGAAAATTATTCTATTCATATAACATATATTTATTAATTTTATCTTTTTATCTTCCATGTAAAGCATCAGTTAAAAATAATCACAACACTTCGCGAGGCGGAATTCCACTATACAAACAAATGAATATATTATATGTCTTATAGAATGAAAAGTAAAAGAGGTATATATTATATAATTACTCTAGTGGTATAATTAAATTATAAATATCATATTTTTTCTTTATATACATTATCATATTCAACTATGATTAGTGGTAATGTAAAAAATAAATGAAATCATTTTGCGAGGCGGTAGTCTTCCATACCCACAAATGGTGATTTCATAACCCATTTGATTGAATTAGAAATGGATATAGGTCATTATATCACCATAAAACATCTAATTATATTTAATATACAAATTATATTATATCATCATGGTTTGATAATAATTTTTAGGGGGTGGAGGTCGATGAAAAATGTAAAATCTCGTCGAAGAACCTTACCTATTCTTTGGGTAATATCCTTCGATTTGAACCAAAATTCTTCCTAGGATTTACATATGAAAAAAATAAGTCTTATAGGATGATATTATGATATTTTTAATATCTCTTATGAAATTATTTTCGAAACCAAAATGGTTTTCAAAGTGTGTATAAGAGAGGATACGGGTTGACCTTTATTAGTGAGGTGGGTGGCACATATGTAATTGTTTGAAAAGAAAAAGTTCTACCCATGTTTTTCCCATTCCAAAACACTATAAAATAGATTATTATAGATTATTTTACATTATAGGCTATATATATGTCCATAAAATATATTTCAGTGAAGTTATTATGACATTTTAACCATTGTAATTTTAGTTTATTCCAACGGTAAACCCATTTTTTCCTTAACCATATTAAATAATTTTTAACATTTTGACAATTCATTTTTAAAAAAGACTTATTTTAAATTTTTAGATAATATTAATTATTATTATCCAAAAATTTTAATCCATTTTTTCAATTAAATTTATAGAAATATATAATCCTAATTCAAAATTAATCATGTAGACGTGATGAGAAATAAGGTTTCTAAAGATAAAAAGTTTAAAAGTTTAAAAGGTTTTTATATCAAAATTCAATATTAAAATGATTCATGCGACATAAATTGTATTTATTGATATATAATTGAAATAATTTTATATTAAAACCAATTTTAAATATAATTTATCTTTTCAAATAATTTAAAAAAAACAATTTTCAATTATAATTTAGTATTTATCACTATTAATAAAAAATGAAATATTTTCATAACAATATCAATAAAAACCCTCAGATAATTTTGAAAATATTATTTAAAAAATAAATTTATTTTATAAAATATTTGTTTTATCAGTATCAAAAACTAATTTTAAAATAAGTGTGAAAAAAAGGAGAAAGAATTATTGTTTTAAATACATATTTTATGCGTAAAATTGTATTTTTTCTTATATATTGTCTAAAAAATAAATAATATGAAATTTAAAAAATTCATTGAATATATAATATAATAATTTCATTTAAATAATTCTCCTTTTTTTAAATATTATTGTAATGAAATTTTTTCTCACAAAAATAGTTTTTCTAAACAAAAGTTTTCTTTTATTTTGAAAGTTGTTTTTATTTTAATTTCTAATTAATTGGTCAACAAAGAATTCATTTTATTTGTATGTATAAACCATATTTTATAATAATTTATTTATTCATATTCATACCCGCCATTCAAATGGAAATGGGATAAGTATCATTATAAATAATAACATTTTAATAGTATGTCACATTTTGTTTCAACTAATTTTTTCATGTAACACTATATAAAATAATTTTTTTGTGTAATGGACAACATTAAAAGATTAATTTTATTTGACAAAAATATCTCATAAAATATTAGGGTGTTACAGAAATGGGTCATAATTCCCAAGCAAGGAAACCTGGCATATTGATCATCCTGTACTAGAGTATTCCATAATCACTTCATCCCCCCTAAGGCATATAAATACCCAATTTCACTATAACACCATTATATATTATGAAATATATTTTTTGAATAAATTTAATTTCATTGATATATTTATTTAAATAAAAAAATATCCCTTATCATGTACTACATGAAACACCAATTATAGTTTTCATTACACACAACATTGATTTTTAACTTCCATCAAATGAAACACTGTGTAACACCCCAAGATTTCATAGTGTGTTATTTCTCCAAAATAATTCAATAACTTGCACTACACGCAACACCGAGTTCAATCACACCATGACTTACAAAAAAAATTCCATTCAAAAGAGGTTATGAATAGTATTATTAAATTTTAAACTTTATATAATCCTTGTAATTTTAGAATCCATATTATGAGTTTCTTAGATAAAATGCAAGAACAAATTCATTTTCAGTATTGCACTTTTATCAACTTTTAATAGTGAACCCTTTTTAAATACAATATTTTAAACATTTTGACAAAATGGGGACATCAAAAATTTAAAATGAAACATCCCAAGCTTCCACGGTATGCTTTCCTTGAATAATACAGTAGCGTGTGTTGTACGCAACCTTGAGTTTTAACACACACCACAACCAATCAAACTAGCCATTATGAATAGTAATACCTACTTTTTGAAATTATATATATTTTATATTTTAAAATGGACTTCATTTCTGGATTCGGAATATCGAATTTAGCCTAAGGTGAAATTTTGGTACTTTTCGGATAACTTTCATATTTTGATGAATAGTGAAAATTACTAAATTTTAATTAAATACAACTTTTTTAATCAAAATAATTAATAGTGATAAATTATGAATTTAAGTGGTTTTAAAGTATATTTAGAATATATTTTTACCATTTAATATATTGTTGGTCGTTGGACATAATTTTACAATTAAACCGAACATAAACAAGTGTCAATCTTTTGATAGTTATTATCTCTTAAAAACACGCTTTTTGTTTTGACAGCGGGAATTAATTTTAAATTAATTTCTGCCACTTCTGTGTTTTGAATTTAGGAAAATGGATTCCATATTTGGAATCATGATGTTCAAATTGTGTAAATAGGTAACTTTTATTTTTAGACATTTTGAATAATTACTGCGGCAAATATTTTATTTACCATGGTTAAGGGTAAATCTGGTAAATAAGGGTTAAAAAATAATATTATAATAATACTAAATTACCCTAAAACGTGTCTTAACCCTATTGGTTGATACATGGTCGACCATGGGCATCTTTGGGTCGATTTTGGGACCCCATGGATCCACTTGTAAGTGATAATGACACTTTATTTTAATTAAGTTAAAATGAATACAAAAATGACACAAGCATATATCTTTTAGCAAACAAATTGTTACATAGAGATATATATGTTGGATTTTAGATTATAAATATTCATTAGAAATATAAAACTATTTCCTACATAATGATATTTTATTTATAATTTTTAGACATTAAATAATTTATTTTATTTATGACACAATGATGATGCGGTAATTACTATAATAGTGAAAAATTAAAATAATTGATATTATAAATACCCAAATAAATATAATATGAAACTTTTAATGAATTAAACTAATTTTCTAGGATAATATGATATATTAGGATTGATTTAATTGACTTTTTTTGAAGTAATAAATCTGTTATGAGTTTCACAAAAATCAACTATTGAATAGTGTCAAAATTGACATAAAAGAGTTCTTAAAACAAATATTATATTATTAATTGATATTAAATTCTTAAAAATCTAAGGTTCGGCCAAGAGACTTATATCATGATAGGTTCATCTTTAATGGACTACTTGGGGGTCTCTTGGATGTATATAGTAAATTTATTAACCATATTATATAAAAATACAAAGAGACATTGTAAAAGTGAAACTAATTAACTTAGAGTTAATACTTAAAGATAAGGTTAATATAAGTACACAAACCTGTCTAAATTCTATTGGTTGAGTGGTTTTAGACCTATCCCCACCTTAACCTTTTAATAGTCAACTTTGGACCCACTGGAAACCGAATATGAATTTATTATAAACTAATATCTCTAGCTTTTCCAAAGGTGCCCCTCACCCCTCTTATAAAAGGGAACTCCTCCTTCTCATTTCTTCACACCTTCAAAGCCTTTTGGTTCGGCAAAACTCTGCCCAAATACTCTCCCAACTTCCCTCACTACAACCTAGGGGCCTTAGTTTGATCAGAAAGACAACCTAAGGAGCCCTTTTGATCAAATCAAAAGGAAGAACCCGAAGAAGAGGTAATGATTTCACAACCCTTTTCTAAGTTCATTTCTTCTTCCACTTCTTCTTCCTTTGTTGTTACCATTCTAAAATAATAAATACAGTATCATATATATACTGTGATGTTATTATAAGTATGGTACAACCATATTCAGTATTCTATCCACCCTTTGAATAACATGTCACCATACGTGCGTACGTACGGCTTACCGTCTCCACGTCGTGGTGTAATTGTTATTCAATATATTATTATTTGGATGGGTATAATAATGATGTGTAACTCATGTAAATAATAAATATAACATGTTAATGATTCTGTATACCATCCATTTATATAGTATTTTAATATCAAAAGAATGATATTGTCGCTCGTGAGTACGTACGGACTACCGTCTCCACGAACGCGATGAGATTCATTCTCCATCGTATCCATTCAAGTATAATTATCATTTGATGATTTAAAAATGATGTTTAAGGACTTGATATCATTCTGGATATGAATAAGATACAAAAAACATGGATTATGTAACAAAACATATAAAATAAAATGAGTAAGTTAACACCTGAAACGACGATAATTCTAAGATATTATTAACAAATCAATGTTAAAAGATCATATATGATATCATATTAATATATATGATTCTTGTATAATTTAATAACAATTATTTCACCATTATATAGGAGTTTAACCTACCCCAACCATGGAAAAGTACAAAGTAAGGGTTATTTCACAATCTCTTCATTATGCGAGGTTGTTTATATGTAATAATCTACTGGGATCTCTTTATCATCCACATCTATGTTTCTTCAAAATGTATTTCAAAACATTTTTATTATTTACAACAATATGGGTTAAAGTCATTTATACCTTTGTTTGACTTTTTATAAGAGGAATCTTTCCGACGTTTTCAAAACAAGGTCCTTTTTAACCTTTTCGACAGAATTAAGGTAAGAATGTTTTTTTAACTTATACGGCGGGTGCGGCTATTTTCCGCCGTTATAAAATCTTCAAAGCTTCCCTTACAAGCTTATAAGAATATTTTCAAAGAAAATGTTTTATTTTATATGGATCTTAAATGATTTAAAAATAAAAAGAAGATATTTCTTTAAAAATATTTTTGATTTCATCTATGTCAACATCCTTTGATGGATTTTATGATTATTTGAAGTTGATTTATTATGATACAAAACTTCTATATTTTATTGAAGGTTTTGTGATATGTTTGACTGTGGATGTGCTATTTTTATACCATTCATAGTTTATGGTGAAAGTATTGACATTTCGTATGCTAGTTTTAATATTAATGTTTATGTTATGTTTAAACCTTTTCATATGGGAATGCATTGGACTTAATATGTGACGGGTGGAGCCCGCTATAGCTCCTCGATGCATCGGTAGGTCTCATGAGACAAACTAGTGTCTTGGAACAATGCCTTGACAAAATCTTATTTGTAGTCTTGGCACGAGGCCTTGGCTATGTGGTTATGATAGTCTGGCATTATGCATTCCATCATTATGAATGTGGTTATTGATTTTTCATGTGATTATTCGATTAGTAGAATAACCATGTGAATAAGTAAATGGCATTATCTCATTTTATTTATTCCATACTATGTTAAAAGTTCAAGTTTAAAAGGCTTTTGTTTTAGTTATACATTGCCTTAAATGTTTATTCTTATTTATGAAAGTTTCCGCTATATTGTTATCCTTACTGGGCATTTGAGCTCACCCCTTTTCTATGTTTTATTTTTCACAGTAAGTGAAGAAGTAAATTATGAATGACCTGCAGGGATATTATGTGGGGATATGAGTGTGGATTATGGAGACAATATGTTGTTGTAGTAGTTTTTCATTTTATGATGTAATGTAAGACTTATGAATATATCTAGTGTTTCCAAGACTACTAAACCAATCGGTCTTTCAAGATTTGATCTTTCTTTTGATCATACCAATGTTATGTAATAATGCACCGACTCTGGGTAACTGGGGTCGGGGCATTACAGTTGGTATCAGAGGAAGTTTAGTACAAACCTTGGAAACTAGATTTAGATAAACTCTGATTAGAGCACGTAGACCTAAGATGAACATTGAGGATTAGTATAGAAGAACTTCCTAGAATTTTGGTATTGTAGAGATTTTGTGAGTTTTCCGAGCAATACATCCCTGTCTGGATACGAGCAGGTAGAGGCGGCTCTAGCACAGATGTACCTAGGGGTAAAACCCGAAAACACCGCTTTGAGCTAGACTCGAACGGGAACTGGTGCATGACAACGGGCCTTGCTGCACTCTTGGTTACGACACTCCCGGGGGATATGCTTAGGATAACTCTCATTTTTCTTTACAAATCATTTTGAAGGGATTATGAGTATATACTTCCTCAAAGAAAACATTCTTATGATTATGGATTATATCCATAAATAGATCAATTTATATTAAGTGTTTTATAAGTATGGGATTATGTATTTTGATTCATAAACTGATCTAGTTTATGCCATTGTTTAGGAATGGCGCCCAGTAGAAGGAATGAGAACTCCAGAAATGCACATGATCCAAAGAGAAGGAAGGATCATATCTTTCATGGTCTTAAGCTAGAATTTATAAGAGAAATAGTCTCCCATGTATTATCATCATATGAAGAAATAATATCATGTGTTGATAAGATAAGTAAAGAGTTTACTGAGTCCTATGTCTTTGAAGGGAAGCAAGAGAAGAAAAGGATGGAAGAGAGAAAGATGGATAAAGGGAAGAGGGAAAAGAAGAATTTTCCCATATGTGGTAACTGTGGAAAGAAATACCCTGGAACTTGCCTGAAAGGAATAAGAGTTTGTTATAAGTGTGGAGGAAAAGAGCACAAAGTACGTGACTGCATGGGTAAGAAAATGGTTTTAAATGTACAATGCTTCATTTTCAAGGAGTTTGGACACTACACGAACCTATGTCCCAGTCATCAGACTATGCCGCAAATGATGTTATTGGATAATAATCAAGTTATGATACTACCACATATGAAGAGGAATGATTAGAGTTCTTATGTTGATTATGTAAATTGAGTGTTGTATCAACAATGCACTTATTATAATAATTATGGAGTATATAAGGATTGTACTGCAGTACTATTTCATTAAGGACTTGAGATTGTGTGGAACAAAGAAAAGTGACTCAATAGCAGGATAAATTTTTGGAAAATATATGGTTGAGAGATTGATAAATCATAATATAGTTCTGATACTGAGGTAGTGATTTTGGAATAATATGTGATTGTTTTAGATAAATTATATTGGATATTCTTGACTACCTTGGAACTGATTAATGATTTATATATTCCATCATTGTTGGGGTTTAAAACATTTTTGGATTAATGAAGTATATCCAGCATTCTATATGGAATAAGGGAGCATGAATGTAATCAATAAGGAATATGGTAATACATGATGAAGGTATTCATATGCTATTATGGGGTAAAAAGGATATATATTATGTTTACCTTCATTATAAATGTTGGACTGTGAGTTTGGACAGAAGTATTTTGGATAGTTCTAGTTTGGATTATTTTGGATTGCCATAAAAGGACAACCCGGAGGTCGGGCGGCAACCCGTCGCGTCCGGCAAGGCTGTGAGACTTGAACCCGCAACCGAAGGGCGACAAGGGTGTATCACCTACCACTGGCCCACGAGATGTCCTGGATTAAATAATGTAGTTTTTACTAAATTATCTTGTAGATGAATTATAAATTTATTTATTTTGGAACCCTATACGAATAGTGTAAATAGAAGTTTTTTACATTCTATTATCTTTTAGAGTGAAAGATGAGTTTGTGGTAGAAATTTATTAATGGATAAAACTATAATTATAAAGTAAGTATATCTCCTTATGATCTTAGCCAATCTCATAATTAAATTCCTCAATATTAAGAAAAGCAACTTAGAACAAAAATGTTTTCCTAGATGGTACCTTAAATCATCACTAATTTATGGCTTTGGGATTGTTGGCCTTTTCATAGCCATATTCTCTACCACTCTCCATCAGATAATTGATGGTTAGATTTTTCTTCCATATCCATATTTTCCTACATGGAACCCTAGTATGTGTTATTTTCGGTAATCTTCATACTTTCGACTCTTTATTTTAAATAGAGGCCTCATTAATTCATTTTTCGATGTGGGATTTCAACTAAGATATCTTGAAACGTCAAAAATGTGTTATCCTAATACCCTATGTTTTGTTGAACCGATGGTATTTCAAATCATCATTGATTGATGAATTTAAGGACCTCAATTTTATACTTGTTTGTGATTGATGACCTCAATCACTACCTATAAATATGTACGTTTTTTCTCCAATTATATGTCTCTAATTGCCACCAATGTTCTCCTAATCGAGATCATAATTTGGTAGTGACCCTTTCATTTCTCGTTTCCTCGTATTAAGACTAAATTTTAGTAACCCAATTTCCAATGTGGGTTTTCCCACAAATATATTTTCTATTTTCAACCTTTTCATTTCGAAGAACAATTTCAAATTGCGAGGACGCAATTTATTGAAGGAGGGGAGAATGTAACACCCCAAGATTTAATAGTGTGTTATTTCTTCAAAATAATTCAATAACTTGCACTACACGCAACACCGAGTTCAATCACACCATGACTTACAAAAAAAATCCATTCAAAAGAGGTTATGAATAGTATTATCTAAATTTTAAACTTTATATAATCCTTATAATTTTAGAATCTATATTATGAGTTTCTTAGATATAATGCAAGAACAAATTCATTTTCAGTATTGCACTTTTATCAACTTTTAATAGTGAACCCTTTTTAAATACAATATTTTAAACTTTTTGACTAAATGGGGACATCAAAAATTTAAAATGAAACATCCCAAGCTTCCACGGTACGCTTTCTTTGAATAATACAGTAGCGTGTGTTGTACGCAACCTTGAGTTTTAACACACACCACAACCAATCAAACTAGCCGTTATGAATAGTAATACCTACTTTTCGAAATTATATATATTTTATATTTTAAAATGGACTTTATTTCTAGATTCGTAATATTGAATTTATCCTAAGGTGAAATTTTGGTACTTTTCGGATAACTTTCATATTTTGATGAATAGTGAAAATTACTAAATTTTAATTAAAAACAACTTTTTTAATCAAAATAATTAATAGTTATAAATTATGAATTTTACTGGTTTTAAAGTATATTTAGAATATATTTTTACCATTTAATATAATGTTGGTCATTGGACATAATTTTACAATTAAACCGAACATAAACAAGTGTCAATCTTTTGATAGTTATTATCTCTTAAAAACACGCTTTATGTTTTGACAGCGGGAATTAATTTTAAATTAATATATGCCACTTCTGGGTTTTGAATTTAGGAAAATGGATTCCATATTTGGAATCAGGATGTTCAAATTGTGTAAATAGATAACTTTTATTTTTAGACATTTTGAATAATTATTGCGGTAAATATTTTATTTACCATGGTTAAGGGTAAATCCGGTAAATAATGGTTAAAAAAAATATTATAATAATACTAAATTACCCTAAAACGTGTCTTAACCCTATTGGTTGATACATGGTCGACCATGGTCATCTTTGGGTCGATTTTGGGACCCCATGGATCCACTTGTAAGTGATAATGACACTCTATTTTAATTAAGTTAAAATGAATACAAAAATGACACAAGCATATATCTTTTAGCAAAACAATTGTTACATAGGGCTATATATGTTGGATTTTAGATTATAAATATTCATTTTAAAAGTTCCTACATAAGGATATTTTATTTATAATTTTTATACATTAAATAATTTATTTTATTTATGACACAATGATGATGCAGTAATTACTATAATAGTGAAAAATTAAAATAATTGATATTATAAATACCCAAATAAATATAATATAAAACTTTTAATGAATTAAACTAATTTTCTAGGATAATATGAAATATTGGGATTGATTTAATTGACTTTGTTCTAAGTAATCAATCTATTATGAGTTTCACAAAAATCTACTATTGAATAGTGTCAAAATTGACATAAAAGAGTTCTTAAAACCAATATTATATTATTAATTGATATTAAATTTTTAAAAATCTAAGGTTCGGCCAAGAGACATATATCATGATAGGTTCATCATTAATGGACCACTTGGGGGTCTCTTGGATGTATATAGTATGTTTATTAACCATATTATATAAAAATACAAAGAGACATTGTAAAAGTGAAACTAATTAACTTAGAGTTAATACTTAAAGATAAGGTTAATATAAGTACCCAAACCTGTCTAAATTCTATTGGTTGAGTGGTTTTAGACATATACGCACCTTAACCTTTGAATATTCAACTTTGGAGCCACTGGAAAACGAATATGAATTTATTATAAACTAATATCTCTAGCTTTTCCAAAGGTGCCTCTCACCCCTCTTATAAAAGGTCACACCTCCTTCTCATTTCTTCACACATTCAAAGCCTTTTGGTTCGGCCAAACTCTGCCCAAATACTCTCCCAACTTCCCTAACTACAACCTAGTGGCCTTAGTTTGATCACAAAGCCAACCTAAGGTGCCATTTTGATCAAATCAAAAGGAAGAATCCGAAGAAGAGGTAATGATTTCACCAGCCTTTTCTAAGTTCATTTCTTCTTCCACTTCTTCTTCCTTTGTTGTTACCATTATAAAATAATAAATCCAGTATCATATATATACTGTGATGTTATTATAAATATGGTACAACCATATTCAGTATTCTATCCACCCTTTGAATAACATGTCACCATACGTGTGTACGTACGGCTTACCATCTCCACGTCGTGGTGTAATTGTTATTCAATATATTATTATTTGGATGGGTATAATAATGATGTGTAACTCATTTAAATAATAAATATAACATGTTAATGATTCTGTATACCATCCATTTATATATTATTTTAATATCAAAAGAATGATATTGTCGCTCGTGCGTACGTACGGACTACCGTCTCCACGAACGCGATGAGATTCATTCTCCATCGTATCAATTCAAGTATAATTATCATTTGATGATTTAAAAATGATGTTTAAGGACTTGATATCATTCTGGATATGAATAAGATACAACAAACATGGCTTATGTAACAAAACATATAAAAGAAAATGAGTAAGTTAACACCTGAAACGACGATAATTCTAAGATATTATTAACAAATCAATGTTAAAAGATCATATATGATATCATATTAATATATATGATTCTTGTATAATTTAATAACAATTATTTCACCATTACACAGGAGGATAACCTACCCCAACCAAGGAAAAGTACAAGGTAAGGGTTATTTCACAATCTCTTCATTATCTAAGGTTGTTTATATGTAATAATCTACTGGGATCTCTTTATCATCCACATCCATGTTTCTTCAAAATGTATTTCAAAACATTTTTATTATTTACAAAAATATGGGTTAAAGTCATTTATACCCTTGTTTGACTTTTTATAAGAGGAATCTTTTTGTCGTTTTCAAAACAAGGTCCTTTTTAACCTTTTCGATAGAATTAAGGTAAGAATGCTTTTTTTAACTTATACGGCGGGTGTGGCTATTTTCTGCCGTTATAAAATCTTCAAAGCTTCCCTTACAAGCTTATAAGAATATTTTCAAAGAAAATGTTTTATTTTATATGGATCTTAAGTGATTTCAAAATAAAAGGAGATATTTCTTTAAAAAGAATTTTGATTTCATCTATGTCGACATCCTTTGATGGATTTTAAGATTATTTGAAGTTGATTTATTATGATACAAAACTTCTATATTGTATTGAAGGTTTTGTGATATGTTTGACTGTGGATGTGGTATTTTTATACCATTCATAGTTTATGGTGAAAGTATTGACATTTCGTATGCTAGTTTTAATACGATTGTTTATGTTATGTTTAAACCTTTTCATATGGGAATGCATTGGACTTAATATGTGACGGGTGGAGCCCGCTATAGCTCCTCGATGCATCGGTAGGTCTCATGAGACAAACTAGTGTCTTGGCACAAGGCCTTGAAAAAATCTTATTTGTAGTCTTGGCACGAGGCCTTGGCTATGTGGTTATGATAGTCCTGCATTATGCATTCCATCATTATGAAAGTGGTTATTGATTTTGCATGTGATTATTCGATTAGTAGAATAACCATGTGAATAAGTAAATGGCATTATCTCATTTTATTTATGCCATACTATGTTAAAAGTTCAAGTTTAAAAGGCTTTTGTTTTAGTTATACATTGCCTTAAATGTTTATTCTTATTTATGAATGTTTCCGCTATATTGTTATCCTTACTGGGCATTTGAGCTCACCCCTTTTCTATGTTTTATTTTTCCTAGGAAGTGAATAGTAAATTATGAATGACCTGCAGGGATATTATGTGGGGATATGAGTGTTGATTATGGAGACAATATGTTGTTGTAGTAGTTTTTCATTTTATGATGTAATGTAAGACTTATGAATATATATAGTGTTTCCAAGACTACTAAACCAATCGGTCTTTCGAGATTTGATCTTTCTTGTGATCATACCAATGTTATGTAATAATGCACCGACTCTGGGTAACTGGGGTCGGGGCGTTACACACTGAGTTTTAATGAAACAAGACATTCTATTAAAATATTATTATATATTATTATATTTATCAACTAGATATTGGAATAGATTTTATTAATATAATTAAATAAATTATTAAAATATATTTTTTACAAATGTCAATATAATTAACTCTTTGGTGACCAATAAATTAAAAAATTAAATTAAAATAATTTGATAATAATGGTAGTCTTTTTCTGAAAGAAATTGTAATTCAGAAAATTATATTTTACATCAATAAATTAAACAAATCACTATTTTTTAATTATTTTTAATGAATTTTTTAAATTATATAATCATTAAAATGTATTAATTTCATATTATATGTTTTCTGGATAAGTTATAAGATGAAAACCTAATTTTATGCTTATAAACTATATTTTTCTAAAATGAAGTTTCATCCTATTTTGAACACTTATATTAAAATTAATATTTTCCATTTTTAGAAAATTTATTTGGAAAAATAAATATCATTTTTAAAAAAAAAATCAAATTTATCTCGGACTGAATTTTTATGATTTTCTTAAAAAGATAATTTATTTTGATGAATAGTGTTAAATAATGATTTTAAATGTGATTTTTCATTTATTTTAAAGAACACAAAAAAAAATAAAAAATTATTTTATGATTGTTTTTAAAGAAAAAAAATAATTAAATTAAATATCTATTAATATGTTGTATTTTATTGTAATTTACATTATATTAAATTTTGATATAAAAACTTTTTCATCTTAGGAAACTTTTCTCTTTGGAAAACCCTTTATTCATCATATCTACAAGAATAGTTTTAAATTAAAATTTTTTATTTATTTCAATTTAATTTGGAAAAATTTATTATATATTTGGAATAAGAATATTTAATAATTTTTTAAAATTTTAACTTAGTTTTTTACCATAATAAATATTAAAAATGGTAAAATTTAATTACTGTGATTATGTTTAAAACGAGTTTAATGGGGATTTAAACTAAAAGGATATCATGTAAAGTGAAATAGAAAATAGAACAACTCCCATTTTATGGCCATATTATGAACTTATAACCAATTAGATTTGATAATGGACCATTTTGGATCATTTATTCATGTGAAAAATGTTAGTACACCTTCTTCTTTTTATAAATTTCTACTGTGCTGCTCAACACACTTTTTAAAGGCCACCCATTATCCTCTCATATTCATACTTAAAAAACCATATGCTTTAGAAAATACCTACCCAATTGTATTACTTACTTCTCTCATAATAACCTATTGTCCTCTTTGTGGTAATTAATC
This sequence comes from Viscum album, assembly GCA_963277665.1. Lineage (NCBI taxonomy): Eukaryota > Viridiplantae > Streptophyta > Magnoliopsida > Santalales > Viscaceae > Viscum > Viscum album. Next base: position 318,878,158 of record OY728148.1, read on the forward strand.
CAATATAAGAAGGGATACAGTTAAACCTAAAGAGGTTTTCTAATGATGGGGTAATGTTTTTACCTATGTGTTTTTGTTTTTCCTCATCTTATAACTCCATAAAATATTTTAAACTATTTAAAAATAAAAAAACTAGTACCATATATATGAAGATAGTTTATTATATTATTTTAATAACCAATATCAATCACTATATCCATTAAATTGGATATAAAATCATCATTCGTGTGTACGGCAGACTTCTACCTCAGGAATCGACATTAATCATTTTCTATTAAAACCTATAAAATAAGGATATTATGATGAATTTAGTTTTTATATATCATATACATGATATTATTATTCAAATAAAATCATAATACCACATATACCTGCTTACCTCCCAACCCATTGAAAAATAGTAACACCACTCGTCTGTACGGTGAACCACCACCTCATAAATCGATGTGATGTGTTTTTCGTTTATGATTTACATGGGAATGTATTATGGATATATTAAATTAATATATCATATATTTTTTAGATACTTATATTTCTTGAATTATTATATCACATGTACCTACATACTTTTCATTAAGTGCTGGATAAGATAATATTGTTCATCTGTACGACGGACTACAGCCTCACGAAGTGGTTTGATTTGTTTTACAAAAATACATTTAATGTAAGGTAATAAGGATAAATTTAGTGATTATATATGATATATATGAAATAAAAATGTATTTATATAGGTTAATTATTATTTACCTTCCTTTTGTTTCATCCTTCATGGAAATAGAAATATCATTCATGGGTACATATGGTCTACCTTTTCCATGAATGATGCATTTCATGTTATATATATAAAATATATGAATAACCATAAATAAAAATATACTAAAAATATATTATATTTCTATAATGTATAAAATAGTTAATATTATTGAACCATGATCAATTTAATACAAACAATAATATTGAATCAAAATATATATGAAAAACAAAGCAGTTATTACCCAAAGCATGACATTAACATGGAATTATTAAAAAACATTTAATGAAAATCCATATGTAATTCATATATGTTAAGATAAAAATTATTATGGTTATTTAATAGATTTATAATAATCTTTTATTTATTATATAGGGTTTTCAAACGTGTGTGGAGGAATTTGAAACATAAGTATTTTTTTATCAATTTATTACATCAGTGAGACACATTCAATATCCACCAAATATTTCATTCATGTGGTTTATATAATTCACTTGAATTTATTTTATTATCATAGTCTTAGAGAATATTCGGAAAAAAAATCTAATTTAGGATCTATATTGCATGGTGTTTACTAAAAAATACTGACCAAATTTATAAGGGTTAATGATAGAATCTCATCGTTTATCGGGATTTTTTATGTTTATGCCTTAGAGGATGAAATATTATGATAAATATCTCAATAAAAACAAAAATTTTAATATAATATAGTTTTTTCATGAGAATAAATTTGTTCCCTTCATTTTATTGCCTTTTTGTACTAAAGATTTCAACATAATTTTTTATAGAAAACACACATTATTTATCTATTTTGTCGAAGATAATTTTCATTAAAAATTAATTTATAATAAAATAAATTCAAATATGTTTCTAAAATTATAAAAATGATTTATTATATATTTTATTATCCATGTTTGAATTTTCATAAAATTATTTGAAAGGAATATTTGGGTTATTTTCTAAACAATTCAGGTTTGATTTTTATTGAAAATTTTAATGGAAATTTTGTTTTAATGTGTCTTCCATGAATGGAATTATCTGCCTTCATGACCCATCAATGTTATAAATATCAATTTTTATATTTCAAATATTATTTTCAGAGAAAACATTTTCTAAAACATTTTCTTATTTTTTTAGTAATTTTAAAAACAGAATGGATATTTTTCTAAATAAATGATTTAAATGCCTTTTAAATCTTACATTATATGTTTACAAGGACATTTTTTCAAAGAAAATGATTTTCCATATTTTTTATTTTTTTAAAAGTGATTTTCAATGGGGAAAGGATATTTTCCTAAATAAATAATCTGTGGGATATTTCAAAATCATTTTCCATCTAATTTGACATCCATTGATGTTATATATGTTTTATTGGTGATATGATTGAATGATATCATCCTCGTTATTTCTATGGATGGTAAATATTTCTATTGATTAAATTTTTATAAAACACATTTTTTCATGGGTTATGATATGGTGAATTGATGAAATGTTTTTTAAATTCGTTTTCTTTAAAAGGTTTAGATGTGATGATATTATGAATGTTTAATGATATTATGGAACAAAAAATTATGGTTTTCATTATTATATTGTTTGGGTCTATATCTCTATGCAATTCATTAGGTAAATAATTATATCTCATGAAATAATAATAAGAAATTGTTTGATGTGCTTATTTCACTATGGAAAATAGGTCAGTCTTAATAAACTATGTGAAACAAGTGTATCCTGATTTATAATAGGAAACATGTTATAAGTATTGATCCACTGTGTTGATGTTCTTGGTAGTTAACCTTGACATATTAAATATTTTTATCTATTTTGGATGTTTCCACACTTTTATGGATTGAGCATATAATGTGTGATTGATTTATAATTATTTCTTAACATTATGAGTCATGTTTTCTGAAATGATGATGTTTTATGTCACACATCATATATATTATCTATAAAAGGATTTTAATGAAATTCATAATCTATGTTCATGATAATATAACATCATTCTTATATTATTTTTTATATGATCTTATATATTGATATATCTTTTGATTACCCTTAATGATCATCTAAGCTTACCCTTTCTTATGTTTACTTCCCCATGGTATGAATAATGGTTTAGATAGTGTATATATTTGAAAAATGATATGTGAGAATATCATTACGGAATATGTTGATGATATTTCATAAAACAATAATATGATGTTTCTAGTCTCTAAACAAACTAAACTATTACATTCCTTGATGTTTTTATGAAACAAATTTAATATTCATATAAAATAATGTGATATTTATATTAGAAAGTCCTAGGTCCTTATATTTGTTATAATAGGAAAGTTTTAGTCAATATTTTTATATTAATATTAGAAAAACATCCTATATAACCCTAGGGACATGCCTAAGGATATATCTATGGATATGAATATGTACATCACTAAGGATATTTATAAGGATACTTATAAGGATACTTATAAGTATATGAAAATGTCTTATTATTTTGGGGAAGGATATAGAAAGGGTTTCCACGAAATTATATCCCTATCGAGATTCTAAAAGTTGATATGTGTAGAGACTCAAAGCATGACGTACATAGATATTACATTAATTTTGTGGAATACATAATACATAACAAAAACAGACACACAAGGACCGTAATAGTTTAGTGTCTTTGGAAGCTTGGAATGTAATCTTCTAATCGTGGTGAAAGATCTTCAACATCTCTCATAAATATCTTCCACTTTTTGTTTCCTTACGTAAAAACTTTCTTTTAATCCTGGGGGAAAATAAAACAAAAAAGGGTGAGTTCAAATGCTCAGTAAGGGTAAACAAAAGAAATATCAATCACATAATATTTATAAGAACATAACATTTTGGAAATCATACCCTGCAAAAGAGATCAATATTTCATAACATGGGATAAATCATGGTAGTGAAATGTAGTCACAATAATCATAACTTAAAACATGAGCCTTTGTGGAATACACACGTAATCATATAAAATCATTTCTTATTAGTCAAGACTCATTGCCAAGACAATCTTAGTGGACAATGTCCATTTCTGAACCGATTCCATTCCTCGTTTCAGTCCTATTTCACTGAACCGGTTTAACCTGCCATTCCATCCATGTCTATCTCATGAGATATAAAATATTTACCCAATTAATTGGAGGGATATATAGGTCCCATCCATTTCATAATGATACCATTCTTATGTGTGCCACAAAATCATAAACCATACATCATAACATAACCCATGTAATAAAAATGGAATTCATAAACATCGTGACATCATAAAAAAATTCATATAGGATAAAGGAACTCATAAAAATAATTCCATCACAACATAATCAAATCAATGTAATAATACCGATAGAAACAGAACCATATATTATCTTAGATGGAAAATAATTTTGATAAAACACTTGAACTCCATTCTTGAGGAAAATATCCTTTCTACTTCAAAAACACTTTTCCTTTCATAACATGTCATACAATTATAAACTAAAATAATTTGACTAAAATTAACCTTGAAAACTTGTAAAGTAATCTTCTTGTAAATAATGTTTTAAAAATCCATTCATACCGTATAAGTTAAAAAACATTCTTCTCATACTTTTGTCAGAAAAGTCCAAAAGTACCTCGTACTAACAACGACAAAAGATTATTTTCATATATTTTACTAAAAACTCACAGAAGGGTAAAATTGGATTTAAAAAATTGTAGGTGGATGGAAATAATATTATGTATTGAGGAAACATGGATGTGGATGATAAAATACACCCCAGTAAATTCCAAAGTATAAACAATCTCAGATAAAAATGAGATTGCGATATTTCACTTACCTTAGGTCTGATTTGCTTCGTAAGTGTCCGAACCTCCTGTATAATGATTTAAATAATGTCATTGACTTATTTCATAATCATACTCATTGTTATGATATCATATATGGTCATATTCTTAGCTTATAATTAGTAATATTTCATTGATACTTGTTATTCGGGTGTTTATTACTTTTTGTTCTTATGCGTGTTTTGTCGAATAAATTCTTATTCTTCTTTTTAGGTTATAGATACCTCATCTCTAGAATGGTATTAGTGTAATATATATCATATTTATTCACTAAATTCATTTGTGTAATCATTATACAATGAAAATCATGTAGAACGAGTCGCATCACATCGTAGAGACGGTATTCCGTACGTACGCACGAGTGATGATATCGTTCCCGTGATCGTGGAATTGTCATGTAGTGTATGTATACTATTTAAGAATCAATATCACTTTACAATAATCATATATATTTATTTTTTACACCATTATACGCATCCAAGTAAGGTGGTGGTGGAAAATAGATTACACCACGGCGTGGAGACGGTATTCCGTACGCACGCACGCACGCACGGTGATTTCGTTTTCCGTAGGATGGATATATGGTGAAATAGGGTTGTTTCATACATATAATAACATATAATTATATGATTGATACTTATTTTATTAATTCATAATGAAATAACTAAAGAAGAAGAAGTGGAAGAAGAAATAATGTTGAAAGAATCGGTAACGGACATTACCTCTTCTTTGAAGCGCTTCTTTGAGACCTCCTTTTAGGGCACTAAAATTGGTCTTTGAAGAAGACCAAGACCTCTAGGATGTATCTATAAAAGTTGACAGGAGAAATTTTTAGGGTTTGGCCGAGCATAAAGGCTCAATGTGGTGTGAGGAAGAGAGGGAGGAGGTTCCCTTTTATAAGGGAGGGGAGGGGCACCTTTGGAAATACTAAAAATATTATTTTATTATAAGGCCATATTCGATTTTAAATAGCTCCAAATTGATTTATTTAGAAGATAAGGTGGGGATGGGTCGAAATCCTCTCATCCAATTGAATTTGGATAGGTTTAGTTTACTATTTTAACCTTATCATTGAGATTTAACTTTAAGTTAGATAATTTTACTTTTACCGTGTCTTTTTGTGTTCAAACACTATAAGGTTAATAAACATTCTATAACAAGCCAAACGAACCCCAATCTGTTTATTAATAATATATATAACCTTATCTAAGTCATTTTTCCAAACCTTAGATTTTTAGGAATAAAATAACAATTAATAATATAATATTTGTTTTAAACACTATTTTATATCAATTTTGACACTATTTAGTAATTGATTTTTGAGAAAATCATAACAGAATGATTAGTTCAAAAAAAGTTAAATAAATAAATATTAACATGTCATATTAACCTTTAAAATTAGTGGAATTCATAAAAAGTCGCAAATTACATTTATTTGGGTATTTATAACATCATTTATGTCAATATTTCATTCATAAGATAATTATTGTATCATCTTTGTGTCATAAATAAATTAAATTATTTAATGTCTAAAAATTACAAATAAAATACCATTATGTAGGAAATCATTTTATATTTATAATTAATATTTATAGTCGAATATATCTTTTGTATAACTCTATATTGAAAATTATTTACTTATTAAACTTAGATTTTAACTATTTTAACCCTTCTTTAAATAAATTAATAATAAATATCCTAATCTAATCCAAGTGGGCCTAAATGGTCATATTTTATTCCTAAGGTTGTTTTTTTGGTCTAATTACACTTATCCAATATAATTAGGACATGTGTTAGGGTAATAATAATATCATTTTTACCCTTAATTACCCTATTTACTTTTAACCGTGGTAAATAACAGTAAAAAGTTATTATTCATCAAAAATTATTGTCATCTCATTGAACCACATTTTACTTACTGACATCAACCGTGTCTCTCGGATTTTTGAAATTCCACTCATATAAGTATTAAAATTATGTTTTATGTAAATTTGCAAATTCTCCTAGGAGGTGGGTAAAAGACGGTGAAAAGCTCAATAAAATTTTTATATATCTAAAATTATTATAAAATTAATCCAATGAATTACAGTGAACTTATATAGGTATTATGTATAAATTTTGACCTAAAATTAATTTAAATAAAATAAATAATTATTTAAATAAAAAGTTGGTTTTTAAATAGTAACCTAGTGTTTTCACTATCCATCAAAAATTGAAAGTTTCCAGAAAAATACCAAAAATTAGGCCTAAGCTATATTTGATATTATGAATTCAAAAATGATGTCTATTTTACCAAATTCAAAACATATCATTTGCATTAAATAATTTAAAAATTAATTCCCGTCGTCAAAACAAATAGTGTGTTCTTAAGAGATAATAACTATCAAAAGATTGACACTTGTTTATGAATGGTTTGAATGTGAAATTACATCCAATGACCAACATTGTATTAAATTGTAAAAATATATTCTAAATATACTTTAAAACCACTCAAATTAATAATTTATCACTATTAGTTATTTTGATTAAAAAAGTTTTTTTTAATTAAAATTTAGTAATTTTTACTATTCATCAGAATATGAAAGTTATCCGAAAAGTACCAAAATTTCACCCTAAGCTAATTTCGATATTCCGAATCCAAAAATGAAGTCCATTTTAAAAGATAAAATTTATAAAATTTCAAAAAGTGGGTATTACTATTCATAACGGCTAGTTCATAATAATATTATAATAATATCTCGTTTAGTGAAACTCAGTATTGCGTACTACACACGCTATCGAGGAAGGTCATGATTGCATTTAATGAAAGGAAAGTCAGGTATGTGTTTTGTGCAAGCTAGTTTTGGTGTAGCGTACAACAGAAGAAATTATTGAAATTAAAAATAATATTTTTCATAAAATCTCTGGGTGTTACATTCTACCCCCCTTAAATGAATTTCTCCCTCGAAATTCGTCAGGGTTATAAATGGTTTACTACTCGAAAGTTTCTTTAATAGAAACCCTGATCGTAAAAAGGAATACCAAATCATGTATTTAAAAACTAAAGTATGAAACGTAACGTTTACCCAAATTAATTCATCATTGTGTTTCCACGTAAGAGAACATAGGTGAAAGTATGGATATGGAAGAAAATCTAACCATAATTTTCTGATGGAGAGTGGTATAGAACATGGCTATGAAAAATACAACAATCACAAAGCCATAAATTCGTGACGATCTAAGGTATCATATGATTTATCGGATATAAGATCACTAGGACAACATTTTTGTTTTTCAAGATCATTTCCCTAAAGTTGATGAAATTGGAATTAGAAGAAATACTTTCATGATTTTTGTACTGTCTCACCGTTGTTCATTCATTGGACAATTTCCATTTCATCTCTTAAAGAATAGAAGTTGAATTTTTCATTCGTGATGTGTTAGCAGATCATGTGATAGAATGATGGGTCATTCCATCTGTCTCAAACAAAAGGTTAGAAAAGTTATCAAAAAAATAAATAAGTCCATCTATAGTGAGATTAATCATATATGGTTCCTAAAATGGACTTCTACTTCATATATCATACTGCTTAATATAATAAAACTAGTTTCTACTAAACAGGGACTTACTGTAGGCCAGTGGTAGGCGATAAAGGCTAGTCGCACTTCGGTTGTGGGTTCGATTCCCACAGCCTTGTCTGATGCGATGGTTGTCGCCCATCCTGCAGGTTGTCCTTTTTTCTAAAACTACATTACTATAACATCCCATCAATAATATCAAAAAAACTTCTATCCTTAAACAATACTAACTTATTTCCAACATAATCCATTCCAATCTTTAGGCTTATCCAAAATACTGATGTCCAATCTCATATTATAGTGAAATTGATTACCAAATAGTTTATATAACAAGCATGTTAATACCATCGTTGATCCACATATAACATGATATATGTCTTGTTGGTAACATTCCAAACATTCGAAGGCCTTAATCATGTATTCCCTTGAAAAATGAATACCCATTGAATTTTAGTGAAAACATGAGTGCTGTCAAAATTTAACTCTTTTCACATACCAAAACCTCAAACCATGATATAGCTATTTCATTATATCAGTCATGAGATCATGAATACTTTCAAACATTTCATTTTCTCTTTATCCCTTCATTATGCGCATATCATCTTTTTTCCAAAAATATCTCAATCTCTTTCCATGGTTATAGGTACCATAAAATTATTGAAAACCACTATAGACCAATACATAAATATTCCAATATTCCACGATACTATATACAACATTATTTTGGAATCCCATTACATAAACAATTAATCATTCCACCACATCGTTGTCATATACAACATTTCCAATAGTGATCACATGTGACTTCCCTTTGTCCTTTTCCTTAAGTGGTAGCTCATGTCGATCATCACTAACCCTTGGATTAGGGTATTTATTAGCATAATGCCCCAATTTCCTTGCACTTGAAGCATTGAAGTGTTGGTGGTGCGTTCTCTGTAGTTTTTTCTTTATTCACACCATTAGAAACCCTTTTTCAATTACTTCGACACTCAGCTGCTCGATGACCTTCTTTTACACACTTAAAAGATTTTCAATTCCCTTTAAGACAATCACCACCATGCTTCTTTCCACACTTTGAGCATAAGGAATCATTCATCTTCTTTTCACCATTATTTTGAGATTTCTCCTTGAACTCCATCTTACATTTCATGTCAAAACTATGAGATGGATAAGTAACAAAAACTTCTATTTCCACCTTGATAGAACAACGCACAATTTCTTCATAGCTATTGAAGTCTCTTATAGCTAATGCCCTTCGAGATTTGGTTTTAAGCCACTGAAGAATCGATCAACTTTACTTTCAGGTTGGATGATAAATCCAGATGCATACCTTGCAAGCCTTGTAAAATTCGCTTCGTATACACCAACAGATTCATAATACTTTTGCTTTAGTTCAAGAAACTCCTTCTCCATCTTTGTTCTAAGAATATGAGGGATGTACTTATTGAAAAATAAGTTCTTGAACTCATCCCATTCCATGGACTCAATTTCATCTCTTTGCCTCGTATTCTTGATAAGATTCCACCATTGATCAGCTTCACCTTCCAAACGATATACTGCTAAGATGACATTATCATGTTCAGAACATTGAAAAATTGAAAATATCTTTTTAGAGGTACTGATCCATTGTTCAGTAACAAGTGGATTAGAAGACCCACTAAAAGAAGGTGGACGTTGCCTCATGAAGGACTCAATAGAATATTGTTCCCTTCTCTGCTCAATTGGAAGTCCATAATGATTCGTAGATTGTGTGAGTATAACAATAAGATTTTGCACTCCATCTCCCATAACATTTGTTTGTTCAAGTGGACAATAATTGCATTGTCCATTGCATTGATCAACACTGTTCCTTCGGGTTCCATCCATAGTCTAAAACCCAAAAAGAATCGTGTGAGAGGCAAAAATCATGATAGGGAAAAAATCATAATAAAGGGGGAGTGCCTTCAATATCTAACATCTTAGGTTTAATTCTAATATCGTTACCGTAATTCCAGTACTATAAACTATACTTATACTTATCCTTAGGGACATCCCTAGACATACCTTAGAAATATCTCTAAGGATCTCACTAAAGTTCTCGCATCCTAGTTTCCAAAGTTTGACTAAACCATTCCTCTAATACCAATAGTAGAGACCCAATGAATGACGTACATAGATATTACATTACTTTTGTGGAATACGTAATACATAACAAAAACAGACACATAAGGACTGTAATAGTTTAGTGTCTTTGGAAACATGGAACGTAATCTTCTAATTGTGGTGAAAGATCTTCAACATCTCCCATAAATATCATCCACTTTTTGTTTCCTTACCTAAATCCTTTATTTTATTCCTGGGGGAAAATAAAACATAAATAGGGTGAGCTCAAATTCTCAGTAAGGTTAAACAAATGAAATATCAATCAAATAATATTCATAAGAACATAACATTTTGGAAATCTTACCCTACAAAAGAGGTCAAAATTTCATAACATGGGACACATCATGGTAGTGAAATGTAATCACAATAATCATAACATAAAACATGAAGCTTTGTGTCATACACACATAATCATATAGAATCATTTCTTATTAGTCAATACTCATTTCCAATACTATCTTAGTAGACAATGTCCATTTCTGAACCGAGTTCATTCCTCGTTTCAGTCCTATTACACTGAACTGGTTTAACCTGTCGTTCCAGACATGTCTATCTCCTGAGATATAAAATCTTTACCCAATACATTGGAGGGATATATAGGTCTCACCCCTCCCATAATTATACCATTCTTATGTGTGTCACAAAATCATAAACCATACATCATATCATAACCCATGTAATAAAAATGAGATTCTTAAACATCGTGACATCATAAAACAATTCATATAGGATAAAGGAATTCATAAAAATAATTCCATCACAACATAATCAAATCAATGTAATAATAGGGATACAAACAGAATCATATATTATCTTAGATGGAAAATAATTTTGATAAAACACTTGAACTCCATTCTTGAGGAAAATATCCTTTCTACTTCAAATACACTTTTCCTTTCTTAACATGTCATACTATTCTAAACTAAAAGAAGTTGATTAAAAATTAAATTTAAAACTTGTGAAGGAAGCTTCGTGGAAATAATGTTTTAAAAATACATTCATCCCGTATAAGTTAAAAAAACATTCTTCTCGTACTTTTGTCGAAAATGTCAAAAAGTACCTCGTACGAAAAACGACAAAAGATTCCTTTCATATCTTTTACTAAAAACTCACCAAAGGGTAAAATTGAATTTAAACAAATGTAGGTGGATGGAAATAATATTAAATATTGAGGAAACATGGATGTGGATGATAAAATACACCCTAGTAAATTCCAAAGTATAAAAAATCTCGGATAGAAATGAGATTGTGATATTTCCCTTACCTTAGGTCCGATTTGCTTCGTAAGTGTCCGAACCTCCTGTATAATGATTTAAATAATTTCATTGACTTATTTCAGAATCATACTCATTGTTATTATATCATATATGGTCATATTCTGAGCTTATTATTTGTAATATTTCATTTCTACTTGTTATTCAGGTGTTTATTACTTTTTGTTCTTATGCGTGTTTTGTAGAATAAATTCATATTCTTCTTTTTATGTTATATATAACTCATTTACATAATGGTATTAGTGTAATATATATCATATTTATTCACTCAATTCATTTATGTAATCATTATGAAATGAAAATCATGTAGAACGAGTCGCATCACATCGTGGAGACGGTATTCCGTACGTACGCACGAGCGATGATATCATTCCCAGGATCATGGAATTGTATTGGAGTGTGTGTATACTATTTCAGAATCAATATCAATTTACAATAATAATATATATTCATTATTTACACCATTATACCCATCCATGTAAGGTGGTGGTGGAAAATAGATTACACCACGGCGTGAGGACGGTATTCTGTACGCACGCACGCGCGGTAATTTCGTTTTCCGTAGGATGGATAGCTGGTGAAATATGGTTGTTTAATACTTATAATAAAATATAATTATATTATTGATACTGATGTTATTAATTCATAATGAAACAACTAAAGAAGAAGAAGTGGAAGAAGAAATAAAGTTGAAAGAATCGTTAACGGACATTACCTCTTCTTTGAAGCGCTTCTTTGAGACCTCCTTTTAGGGCACTAAAATTGGTATTTGATGAAGACCAAGACCTCTAGGATGTTTCTAGAAAATTTTAGAGGAGAAATTGGAAGGGTTTTTCCAAGCTTAAAGTCTCAAAGTGGTGTGAGGAAGAGAGGGATTAGGTGACCTTTTATAAGGGAGGAGAGGGGCACCTTTGGAAAAACAAAAAATATTATTTTATTATAAAGCCATATTCGGTTATAAATAGCTCTAAATTTATTTATTTCGAAGAAAAGTGGGGATGGGTAGAAATACTCTCATAAAATATAATTTGTACAAGTATAGTTTACTAGTTTAACCTTATCAATTAGATTTAACTTTAAGTTAGATAATTTTACTTTTACCGTGTCTTTTTGTGTTCTTACACTATAACGTTATTAAACATACTCTAACAAGCCAAACGAACCCCATGTTGTTTATTATTAATATATATAACCTTATATAAGTCATTTTACTGAATCATAGATTTTTAGGAATAAAATGACAATTAATAATATAATATTTGTTTTAAACACTATTTTATGTCAATTTTGACACTATTTAGTAATTGATTTTTGTGAAAATCATAACAGAATTATTAGATCTAAAAATGTTAATTAAATAACTACTAACATGTCATATTAACCTATAAAATTGGTTGAATTCATAAAAAGTCTCAAATTACATTTATTTGGGTATTTATAACATCAATTATGTCAATATTTCATTAATAAGATAATTACTACATCATCTTTGGGTCATAAATAAATTAAATTATTTAATGTCTAAAAATTACAAATAAAATACCATTATGTAGAAAATTGTTTTATATTTCTAATGAATATTTATAGTCGAATATATCTTATGTATAACCCTATATTAAAAATTATTTACTTATTAAACATTGATTTTAACTATTCTAACCCTTCTTTAAATAAATTAATAATAAATGTCCTAATCTAATCCAAGTGGGCCTAAATGGTCATATTTTATTCCTAAGGTTGTTTTTTGGTCGAATTACACTTATCCAATAGAGTTAGGACATGTTTTCATTTTTAACCTTAATTACCCTATTTACTTTTAACCATGGTAAATAAAAGTAAAAAGTTACTATTCACCAAAAATTATTTTCATCTCATTGAACCACATTTTAATAACTGACATCGACCGTGTCTCTCGGATTTTTGAAATTCCACTCACAGAAGTGGTAAAATTAAGGTTTATGTAAATTTTCAAATTCTCCTAGGAGGTGGGTAAAAGACGGGGAAAAGTTCAATAAAATTTTTATATATCTAAAATTATTTTAAAATTACTCCAATGAATTACATTGAACTTATATAGATATTATGTATCAATTTTGACCTAAAATAAATTTAAATAAAATAAATAATTATTTAAATAAAAAGTAGGTTTTTAAATAGTAACCCAATGTTTTCACTATTCATTAAAAATTGAACGTTTCCAGAAAAATACAAAAAAGTAGTCCTAAGCTATAATTGATATTATGAATTCAAAAATGATGTCTATTTTACCTAATTCAAAATATATCAGTTGAATTAATTAATTTAAAAATTAATTCCCGTCGTCAAAACAAATAGCGTGTTCTTAAGAGATAATAACTATCAAAAGATTGACACTTGTTTATGTTTGGTTTAAATGTGAAATTACATCCAATGATCAAATTTGTATTAAATTGTAAAAATATATTCTAAATATACATTTAAACCACTCAAATTAATAATTTATCACTATTAATTATTTCGATTATAAAAGTTGTTTTTAATTAAAATTTAGTAATTTTCACTATTCATCGGAATATGAAAGTTATCCGAAAAGTACCAAAATTTCACCCCTAATCTAATTTCGATATTACGAATCCAAAAATTATGTCCATTTTAAAAGATAAAATTTATAAAATTTCAAAAAATGGGTATTACTATTCATAACTACTAGTTCATAATAATATTATAATAATATCTCGTTTTATGAAACTAGGTATTGCGTACTACACATGCTATCAAGGACGGTCGCGATTGCGTGTAATGGAAGGCAAGTCGGGGATGCATGTTGTGCAAGATCCTTTTGGTGTAGCGTACAAAACAAGACATTAATGAAATTAAAAAGAATATTTTTCATAAAATCTCAGGGTGTTACAATATGGATCTAGTAAACTTGTATATAGGCTTAGAAACTCTTAAATGGATTTATTGTGATGGATCCAATTTTCTCCCGAGACATGCCATGGTCCTTGGTAAATATATGTTTTGACACTCCCAAGGGATATTCTTTGAATATTACAAAACCTTGTTCAAAACATCATAAGGAATTAAATAACTTATTCCTAGTAATGGACTATGTTAATCCTAATGAGTCATAAATTCAAATGTTTTCAGCATGATTTATTCATCCTATAAATAATTATTCATTGTTATTTTTTCGCTATGAATGTAGTTTCTCACACTCTAAATTTTGGTTCTTGTCAATGGTCGGAACCAGAAGGAAATAAGATAAAGTTGAATGTGTTAGAAAAAATTTTGATGAGTAAAAAATCGGATGATGACTAGAGTGAAGTATAATGTGATTATTTATAATTATTTATCATGATATATGATTGAAAACTCGATCCTTAAACAAATATAAAACACATCAAATAAGATAATTATTGTTTTTATTGATAGTTTGAGAGGTGGATACCATAGAAGAATGAAGATTCAGTTTTTTATATGTTAAGAATATGGTAATAATAACTCAAGGGAATGTCTCAACAGAATGGGGTGATTTGTTGTGTGTTTAAATAAGGGACACAAAGAAACTAATTTCTATGTAAAATTAAAATTTTGTTTAAAAATGGATGATAATTATGGTCTCCCTAATGTATCATTAAATGATGAATATCTTGACTTTGGAAAATAGGGGAATTATGATAATTCATATCCTAGTGGGAATGATTTTGAATAACATTTGTAATTTTTTAGGAGTAATGGTCATACAATTCATGATGAAGAGACTAAAAATAAAATATTAATGATATCTCTTGTTTTAATAGTATTTTTATGTTAAATGTCGGAAGTATGAATAAATTTTCGTTGATGAACGTTAAGAAATTATATATATTTTATCTTTTAGGTAATATGTGATAAGGAATAAGATCATAAAGTCTTGATAATGGTCTAGGAATGAATTGGGATGATTGAAGTGCTTATGTTATATGAATCATGAAATATATTAGTATTTTTGATGATTTTCACGAATATGTTCAATAATACTGATGACATAGAATGATGATTTAATAGAAATGAGATATTTTAGGAAAAATATTTTTTAAGTAATATAACCCTTACTATGTTCCTAATGTTGACATAATGATGTTGGAATAAATAGACTATAGATATAAATAATGTAAATTGGATCGCATTAATGTCCTTATAAGTAGTTAATTATTTATGGACAATGTGGTTTATGTTATCATTGATGGATTTTACTGTATTGTTGTATTTATAGAATATATTCATTTATTTGTCGTATTATTCAAGAAATGAGAAATTATGTGTGTTTTAATTATTTTTATGGTGATTCTGGTTATTACAATGTTTGAATTGAATATATGACAAAGGTATTCTGATATATTGGGTGTGACAATTGAGAACTAATTATAATAATTTCCAGAGTAATTTAATGTTTATTTTAAAAATTTTATTAACCATATTTCTAAATTTAAAATTTTCGAAGGATCATAAGGTTTAAATTTATGGAATGTTTTTTTAACTTTTGATGAGGTTTTACAGATTAATGTATTATTTTTCCAAATGAGGATTTATTCATATTTGATAAATTTTCCTAACCATTTAGTTTTTGATAATAACTAGATATAGATGGATTAGAATATCATTTTTTATCAATATTAGTATGTATTAGTGCTTCAAGAATGAAAAAAATCATATCTTAGAGTAATATATTCAGTTGTAAATTGATCAAATAACATCCAAAGAATGAGATTTTACTTATGAAATAGAATTAAATCACCATAGTATATCCTATTTTGATGATTATTCTACATTAATTAAAGTATCATGAAATAAAATTTTATACATTTACCTTCTTTTATAAAGAATTATTGGTCTTTTCACCTATAAAATATTTATGGATTTTTCGGCCATTAAATATCTCCTTTCCATGTTCTCTACCACTCTATATCAGTATATGAGTGTTAGTTTTCATGATTATGTATATATTTGAACTTCCCGCAAATGTTCTCCATCATGGAAACCAAATTATGTGTTCTTTTAGATGAACATCACACATCCCTTTCTATAAATTTATGACAAATGTTTTACCCATTATAATGTTTTGGGTCTCTAAGAAGGTAATTTCTATATGTTAATCCCTATATTACCAATCACAAGTACAAATTTTGGGGATGTAATTAATTTAATGGGAATAGATTGTAATACATTGGTATTTTATAAAATATTATTCCCCAATAATATTAATTTTTTTGAATTAACTCATTACAATAAACATCTTTTTTTCTTAACATACATGAAACACCATTTTTAACGTGTGTTACATGGAAAACCAAGTTATAACTTGTGCTACAAGGAACATTGAGTTTTTATGAAATGCAACAAACTATTAAATTATTAATATTTTATATGATAGTTACCACCTAGCTATTGGAATAGAGGGTATAAATATGATAAAATAAGTTATGAAAATATATGTATTACAAATATATATATAATAAATTCTTTAGTGACCAATTAATTGTAAATGAGAATAAAAATGATTTCAAAAAAGCATGTATTGTTATAAAAACTATTATTATGTGCACAAAATAATTTTACATTAATAAATTACACAAATAACTTTTGTTGAATGGATATTAATAAATTTTATATATTATATATTTAATAAAATACTTAAAATTCATCTTAAAAGTTTCCTAGAAAATTTATAAGAATAAATCTAAATTTTTTCATATAAATTTTATTTCTATAAAAAGAAGGGTTTTCTTGTTTTTAGCACTTATTTTAAAATTCAATTTTTACACTTTTTAAAATGAATTTGAAAAAAAATAATCTTCATTTTTTAAATTATATTGTGAAAATAATCTTCGAGGGAATTTTTTAAAATTATCTTGAAAGATAAAATTTTTGATGAATTGTGTTAAATATTTATTTTATTAATAATTTTATATTATTTTAATGCATTTAAAATAATCCAAATTATTTTTATATGGTTTTAATAGTAAAATATGTTTATATATATATATATATCTAATTTAGTTAAATTTAATCAATTTAATATTTAATTTTGATATAAAAAATTTAAAATATTTGAATATTTTCTTTTCAAGAAAACATCATCCTCATTACCGATGGGAGATTAATTTTAAATTAATTTTTTTCTACTTTAATGAATAGAATATTGAAAAATGGATTTATATGTATGGGGGACTACTTCCTCTCGAAAAGATGTTATTTTTGTCATTAACTTTTTGAATGGAATGTAATAAGGATATATTTAATGAATATATGTGATATATATATAATCATAATGTCTCTATAAAGGAAAATTATTATTTAGTTTCCTTTCGTTCCAGCCTTCTAGGAAAAGGAAACAACATTCATGCATATGTATGACCAACCATCTCTATGGATGGTGTATTCTATTTTCTATATACAATGTTAAAAGATTAATATAAATACATATATACTAAATATATATCTTATCTATATCATGGTTAATATTTTTAAGATGATGGAAATAAGAAAAAATTAATAGTACATATAATACTAATTAAAACATACTCAAAAAACAAAGCAGTTGTTAACCAAAACCTGATATTAACATGGAATTTAAAATAAAAAGGTAATGAAAAGTCATAATTAAATAATATATGTTATGATAAATATGATTATTATTATTTAATATATATATATAATAATTTTTTATTTATAATATTTTAGGTTAAAATGTGTATGATGTATGTTAAAACATAAGGTATGAGATTTTGTTCTCACTTATTACATTTGTGAGACACATTCCATGTTAACCAAATATTTATTTTAAGTGTTTTATATACTTAAAATTTATTAATTTTAATATGATTCTCCTAAAAAATATTGGGATTTACATATTGTTGGACTCCTCATGGGTTAATCGTGTTTTAATGATCACAAATCTTATTACTGTTAATTAATCTTGATCTTAATTGCACATCTTGCTAATGCTCTTCAATCTCTATAATAACTACTCATCATGTTTTAATGATAACAAATATTATGGATGTTAATTACTCTCCTTATTATTTATAAGTCTCAGGCATGATCACAAATCTCACATATATTATCAAGCCTTTTGGTTTATGATTCAAGTTCTCTTACTCTCTAATGGTTAAAATTAATCCATATTATGCATATTAATGTCTAAGTCCAAATACAGATATTTGTCTACGTATGGACTCACCGTGAAGGACTCACTGTGACCCAGACACTGTGAAGGACTCGCCGTGACCCAGACACCGTGAAGGACTCACCGTGACCCAGACACAGTGAAGGACTCACCGTGACCCAGACACCGTGACGGACAAACTGTAATCCAGACACCGTGACATGGTCATACAGTGAAGCTCATACTGTGAAGCCCATACCCTGAAGCTCATACCATGAAGAAGACACCGTTTACGTAATCACCATGACACAGTTTCATAACATTTTTTCAATATTATTTAAATAATACTAACAGTCATATTTGAGGTTTTTAATGCAATTAATGTTATTTAATTATAGTTGTTGGCATGTCAGGAATCTGTATCTCGTACCAATGAAAAGGGAATTATTCCTACCGCCAGAACTCGTGGAATATAAGGAAGATTAAGATGCAGTATAGAAATAGAACGAAAGTGAGGCGTGCAAGTGTGAATATACAAAGAGAAGAACTTACATACAACCAAGAGCATTGTGCTGAACAAGAAGATCAATCCTGAGAAAGAATGAGTCTTCCAGACTTTCAAAGAATTCTCATGAATGCAATCCAACACCACTGAATAACACACGACGAATCAAGAGATCATTTTCATTATTGTAGAAGACAAGATGACTACGACACTGTATTTTTCAACAGAAAAACCAAATAAGGTCTCAGAAGCATTCATGATGAATCCAACGAGTCCAGAGCTGCATTGATAATCACTAGAGCTTTCTAAACTCTTATCTGCTATCTCTAAGTGATTTATTTATTAACATTCGAGCAGTATGGTGTACTCCGTATTTCTTATACACACACTGTCTCCTGCACTGAACTAGAGGATATCAAAATCCTGACTCCAAATATCTTATCTCTTGTTTACCCACGTCAACTATGGAGGAGGTCCTTGTGTAGCCTGGTCTTTGTTTTGTTTCCCACAAAGAACAGTGGTAGAGGTCCCTGCGTGGCCTGGACAGTTTTGTAAACTGTTTTTAACCCCGATCCAGGGTTTGGATCAAATTTTATATAAATTTGAGAGGACTAAGTCTCAGCTTGAGACTGAACCTATTGTTATATCTGCTGTCAAACTTTAGTTTAAGTTCAAATTTTACTACATATATCTTATTTGTTCCGCTGTTATTACTTTTAAATACAAAACTATTTTTAAGATACTTTGATAGTTAAATTAGCAAGTGTTTACACTTATTGTAATTCAATAGGTTAGTTTAAAAAGTTAGTTTAATCTTGTGGTTAAATTAACTGAGACCAAATCAATATTTGAGAAGCTAAGTGAACAGTTACAATCTGTATAAATTCACTACAGTTTAACTTGTTTTATAAATTGGGGGATTTTGAATATACAATATTTTAACAGAAATTTTAATTGGAACTCAATTCTTCCCCCTCATGAGTATCCACTCCGACCAATATTTGGTATCAGAGGATTTGTTTTATTAAGGATTTTTGAAATACTCTGTTTTTCAACTGTGATTTTAGTTGCATCTTTAAAGATCTTAAATTCTTATTAGTTCTAAATTTTAGCTCTTTAAATTGTCTTTATAAAATCTAGCTATGGAAAATAGAATAGAGGGTGCTGCTACTAACAGGACACCTTTCTTCAATGGTACAAACTATGCTCAGTGGAAACTTAAAATGAAACTTCATTTAGAAAGCTTGGGTTTTGATATCTGGATTGCTATAGAGTCATAAAAACAAAATCCAGAAACTGAAAGAATAACTTGGGATGAACCTACAAAGACTGCCTACAATAATAATTGTAAAGCTATGAATGCCTTGTACTGTGCTCTATGAGATGAAGAGTTTAATAGAATTTCTTCTTGCAAAACTGCTTTTGAAATATGGGATACTTTGGGTGTTTTTTCATAAGGGAACAACCAATGTTAAAGAAATGAGATTAGATACTTATACTATAAAATATGATAATTTTAAAATAAAGACTGATGAACCTATTTCTGATATGTTTTTCAAGTTTAATGAGATTGTCAATACAATGATTTCACTCGGAAAGGCTATTCCAGCAAAGGAACAAATTATGAGAATCTTGAGATGTTTACCAGACCGATGGAGAGGAACATCTGTTTCAATCAGAGAGTCATGTGACATTGTTTCTCTACCTGTAAAATAACTCATTGGTAAGATTATGATGTATGAGGACGAACTCAAGGTGAATAAAGAGAAAGATGATGAACCTAAGAGAAAATATGTGGCTTTCAAGACTACCGCTTCAATGAGTAAGGACAATGATAAAGCTCAAAAACAAACTGACAGTTCAACCAGTGAAAATTTAGACTCTGACAGTGATGCTGAAATCGCTCAAATAGCCAAAAGGTTTATGAAATTACATAGGAAGAAGAAGTTTTTCAGAAAATCAAATTACAACCGAAAGTATGACAACAAGGGACAGTAGAAAAAGGATTGGAAGAAATCTGATAAAAGTGATGAATTTGTCTGCTATGAATGCAAAAGAAAAGGACATATAAAAGTAGACTATCCAAAGCTGAAATACAAGAAGAAGTATGAGTACAAGGACAGTAAGTACAAACAGGCTATGAAAGCTACCTGGAGTGCTTCTGATGACAGCACAAGTGAATCTGAAATGCCTGATTCTAAAAGAAAACATGCCAACATGTGTTTCATGACATACACATCTGAGGTAACCTTAGATACTCCTATTTTAAATCATTACTATTCTGGAAATGATGCAGAATCTGATTCTGATTCTGAAAACATGACTACTGAGGATTTATTTGAATATTGTAATATGCTGGAAGATACATGCAATGAACTTAAGGATAAATACAAATCATTAAAGAAACAACATGTTTTCACTACTACTGTTAAAATAGAACATACTATTGAAAAAGAGAAAAATGCTCAACTATTAAAGGAGAACACTGAACTAAAAATGTCTAATGAGCAACTTAGATGGAAAAGATTCACTAACTCAAATTCTAGGAAATCAATTTTCACCAAAATACACTACTGGAATAGGCTACAAACCTAGACAGAGACAGATTACCAAGAATAGATTTATTCCTAAATCTGGACAGAATACTGGTAGTTCTAGTTCTAGACATTTAAATTCATCAACTAGTTTTTCAATTAGTTATAAATCTAATATGGTTTATCTTTCAAAATCTTTTGATTCTATAAATTATATGAGACCGATAAGACAAATGTGGGTACCGAAATCTTTGATTGCTAAAATGTCTAGACCCAAGAAGATTTGGGTACCAAAATCATTTCCTATTTAAATCTATTTTTTAGGAAACCTTCTTGAAGAGTTCCCACAAGAATACATGGTATCTGGATAGTGGATGGTCAAGACATATATCTGAGGATTACTTGGGTTTCAAAGGGTTAATAATGGTTGATGGAGGTCATGTCACCTTTGGTGATAATTCTAAAGGAAAGATCATCGGCCTAGGTCAAATTGGTAACACTGATTCAGTTTTAATTTATAAAGTTTTATTTGGTGATGAACTTAAATATAATATGTTATGTATTTTACAATTATGTGATGATGGTTGTAATGTCAAATTTGAAAATGATTCTTGTAATGTTTTTAATTCTAAAAACGTTTAGTCTTTTCTGCTCTAAGAAATGAAAATGTATATGCTGTTGATTTAAATTCCTTACCTAAGAAAAATGTTACTTGTTTAAATGCTTTGCATAAAGAGTCCTGGTTATGGAATAGAATATTAAGACATTGCAACATCCATTCTCTTAGAAAACTAACTAGGAAAAATTTTGTTAGAGACCCACCTAAACTTGAGTTTCCAAATGAAAAAGTTTGTAATCCCTGTCAAAAGGGAAAGCAACATAAAGTTTCTTTTAAATCAAAGAAAGAAGTTTCAACTTCTCAACCTCTCGAGTTGGTTCACATGGATTTGTTTGGACCATCTAGAGTTTCTATCTTAAATGGGAAGCACTATGTCTATGTCCTAGTAGATAACTTTTCTAGATATACTTGGGTATACTTTTTAGCTCACAAAAGTGAAGCTTGTTCTTACATTGTTAAATACTCCAAATCTGTAGCAAATCTTAGTGGACATAAGATTAAAACCCTAAGAAGTGATCATGGTTGTGAGTTTGAGAATCATGAGTTTGAATACTACTTCTCACACAATGTCTATAGTCACAATTTCTCTACCCCTAGAACACCTCAACAAAATGGTGTAGTAGAAAGGAGGAATAAAACCCTGCAAAAAATTGCTAGAACTATGCTTAACGAATATGACATGCCTGTTTATTTTTGGGATGAAGCAGTCCATACAGCTTGTTATATTATCAATAGAGTCTTAATTAAACTTGTTCTTAAGAAGACCCCATATGAGTTGTGGAACAACAGAAAACCTAAAGTTAGTTACTTTAGAGTTTTTGGCTGCAAAGTCTTTGTTTTCAATACAAAAGATAATCTTGATAGGATTGCTTCTATGAGTGATGAAGGAATCTTTTTAAGATATTCTTTAACCAGCAAAGCCTATAGAGTCTTTAATAAGAGATCCAAGCGTGTGGAAGAATCTGTTCACATCAAATTTGATGAAACTGATCCCTATGAGCCTAAAACCTCTCTTGAAAATCTTGATGAAGATTTATCTATTCTGGACCGTAATGATAAATCTAATGAACCTGCTATAAAGGCAACCAATTCTTGACTTATTCCAGAATATGTTCCTAATAAACCTGAACCCAGAGAAGAACCTGAAATTTCTAGTCCTACCTTTACTAGATCAACTAGAATTCTAAGGAATCATCCTTTAGATGCTGTTTTATGAAATCTTGATAGAGGGACACAGACTAGAGCTTCTCTTATAAATCAGGTTGAACATCAAGCCTTCTTGTCACAGCTTGAACCTAAAAACATTGATGATGCTATTAATGATGAATTTTGGGTAATTGCTATGTAAGAAGAACTCAATCAATTTGAAAGAAATAAAGTTTGGAATCATGTTGAAATACCTAAGGACACATTCAAAATAGGCACTAAATGGGTGTTTAGAAATAAAGTAGATGAATCTGGAAACATAGGTAGAAATTAAGATAGGCTAGTTGCACAAGGCTATAGTCATGAAGAAGGTATTGACTATGAGGAGACTTTTTCTCCAGTAGCCATATTAGAAGCTATTAGGATTTTATTTGCTTATGCTACTCATCTAAATTTCCAACTATATCAATTGGATGTCAAGAGTGCATTCTTGAATGGATATATTGCTGAGTATGTATTTGTTGAACAACAACCTAGATTTTCAAACTGTCATTTTCCAAATCATATTTTCAAATTATCAAAAGCTTTATATGGTTTAAAGCAAGCTCCAAGATCTTGGTATGAATGATTATGTACTTTTCTAATGTCTAAAACTTCTACAAAAGGAATAAATGATCCTACTCTGTTTATAAAACGAATTTATAATGATGTTTTAGTTATACAAATTTATGTAGATGATATTATTTTTGGATCTTCAAAAACTACATTATGTACTGATTTTTCCAAAATGATGCAAAATGAATTTGAAATGAGTTTAATGGGTGAACTTAAATTATTCCTTGGATTTCAAATCCTTCAAAATGATGATGGAATTATTTTAACTAAAAGTAAATATACTGGAGATATTTTAAAACGTTTTGGATTGGATAGAACAAAAAGTAGTGACACTCCAATGAGTACCACCTGTTAGATGGATCTTGATAAAAATGGTAAATCTGTTGATCAAACCACTTATAGAGGAATGATTGGAAGTCTACTCTACATAACTGCTAGTCGTCCTGACATTATGTTTAGTGTGTGTATGTGTGCTCGTTTTCAAGAAAACCCTAAAGAGTCACATTTAAATGCTGAAAAGAGAATTTTCAAATACCTCAAGCATACTCCCAATTTAGGGATGTTCTATCCCAAAGGAAAATCATATTAATTATTAGTTATTATAATGCTGATTTTGATGGATGTATGCTAGATAGAAAAATCACCTCTAGAACATGTCACATTTTAGGAAAGTCACTAGTATCATGGTGTAGTAAGAAACAAAATTCTGTTGCATTATCTACTGCAGAAGCTGAATACATAGCTGATGGCAGTGGTTGTGCACAAATTATGTGGATGAAACAAACATTACTAGACTATGGATATCAATTCAGACATGTCCCAATAAATTGTGACAACACAAGTGCTATTAACATTTCTAAGAATCCTGTTTCTCATTCTAGGACAAAACATATTGATGTAAGACATCACTTTTTGAGGGATCATTATCAAAAAGGTGCTCTCACTTTGGAATTCTTTGGTACTGAATATCAACTTGCTGATATATTCACTAAACCATTAAATTCTAAAAGATTAGACTACATCATACATGATCTTGGTATGATTTAACATAAGTAAATATCTTACTGATCTTAATGTTTAATACTTTACTATATTTTATATTACGGTTTCATGGTCACTGTTTCTAAGTTTCTGTTTTATGTTCACAGTCTCACCGTCAAGACCTTATGCTCATGGTCTATCAACTGACTGTCTCACCATGACTACACAGAATGCTCATTGTCTCACCGTGACGACTAGTTTTCATCACATCGTAATGCCTACTCACGGTCTCACCGTGAAGATTATTTATATTCTTATTTTAACCCGTATCGTGTAATTTTTTACTTTACCATTATTTGATTTCCTGCATTTTTGATTTTATGACGTTTTACATTCCCAAATGATAAAACTTAAGGGTTTCATTCGATAACTTAACTGAACTCTCTCCTGAACCTTCTCTTCCCTCTCACCCGAACCTTCAGTGGATGACAAGGATGAAGTTTTCATCTTCACCCTCATCTGAGAAGCGCCGCTCTAAGAAACAAAAGAGGATACCGAGGATAGCCCACAAAGGACCTCTAAACCCAAACCTGGTAAGCCGTACAGTTGTACCTGAAAAAGAGGCTTGTGCAGAGTGGTTGTTGTCTAGAAGATCTTTAGTTTTGAAAGTTTTAAGAGAACAAGGATGGATTGGATGGTTCACTGGACATAATAGACCAATTTAACCGAGATTGGTATCTCAATTATATCAGTATGTGGAGTTTTCTTTTGAGTTTGGAGAAAGATTTATGGTGACAAGCTGGATAAATGGTCAAAAGTTCTCTTTCTCTTCGAGGCGGTGGGCTGTATGCCTAGGGATTCCCCATAAAGGAGTTTGTAAGGATTACCAGAGAGACCCTCCTCCAACAACTGACATCTTTGACCTGGAGACTAATTTGGAAAACCTGACTGAAAATTGAACCACGCGAAGGGCCATAGCTACTGAATTAGATGGGGAGACTGGACTTCTGTTCAAGTTTGCTCAAAATTTTATTATCCCAAGAAAAAGAGATTTTTCTATGATGAAGTATCAGGATGTGTTCTTGATTCATCTGTTGAAGAACGACCATATGATCAACCTATGCAAGTATGTTATCATCCATATCTATGAGCTGATCAAAGTCACTTCCAAATCCACCTCCTTGTTTTACTCAAGGATGATTTCAGCTATGTTAGTTTCCAAAGGGATGGTTGGACCGAATGAAGAAAAGTTAGAGGACCTTGATTTTTGCCTATCCATGCCTATCATCAGAAGGATGAAGATTAGCTAGAACCCCTGGAAGAAGCAGTGGGTTGAGGATAATGATCAAGTTTATAAAAGGTTTAATCATGTTGACTGTCCAAGAAGGCCTAAAAATCTATCTGATCCTGGTTGGAAACCAGAGGAAGTGGATGAGTATTCAGAAGAAGAAAATGAAAAGGAAGTAACAGCTAAAGTATATCCTAGAGAAGAGGTTCAAATACCACCAATAGAAACATCTCCTATTGAAAAATAAAGGACTGATGTCCCTACTTTTATCCCTGCTGAAACAACATAAGAGGAGGAAGTTTCTGTTAGTTTGAGAGAAGAGGAAGCTCCTGCTTCTAGTGTGGATGTCAATCCAGATTCTCATCCTAATGCTGCAAGGAAGATGGTTTTTCCTGATTCAGAACAGCAAGTAACCTTAGGGGCAGATCCTGTTGAAGAGGATCTTTCTGTGGAAAAAGAAGCAAGTATGAAAGTTCAACCAGTGGAATAATCCGTTCCTGAGATTATTCCCTCTGTTGAACCAAGGATTTAAATTGCCTTTCAGCTGGCAAGGAAAGAGTTTTCTGGAGAGATCAGGGATGATCCTGTGGATCTTTTCCATGTTCCTGAGCCTCAAGAATCTGAAAGGGAAGCACAATTTGAGGGGGAGGAACCTCAAAACCTTGAGATTACAGAAGCTGGATCTGCTGAAGCTTCTCAACATTCTGTCTCATACTCTGTGCACACCCGATTTGTTTTCCCAAGATTTTATTATGTGAATGAGTCAGATCAAGTGTCTACAATTGGAATGGAACTTTCTTCTCTGTTTCAACTGAAGTCTATAGCTCATCCAGAACCAGAACCAGAGCCCCAACCTCAATCCGAATTAGAATCTGAGTCTGAAGATGACTCTGAACCACAACCAGAATCTGAAAGACTACCTTTACCTGCACCCTTACCCAAGCATCACTCCTTTGTGACCAAATATGATCTGAAAATTTTTGGAGAAACTTTGTTAGCTGGAGTTGAGAAAATTGTCTCCATTCAACCTCATCCAGGGACTCTATTAAGTCAAGAAGATGCATCAATTCTCTTGGAAAATATTATCTTTCATATTAAACCAAGGCTGATCCATGAAATTCTAGAAGTGAGAGTTGATAATAAGCTTCTGAGTGCAGATGCTTCAAATCTGAAAAATATGATAGGAAATTTGCAGAATGAGTTATCTTTGAGATCAGAGCCTGCTCCTGTTTCTGCTCCTACACCTGTTGCTGATTCTCCTAAGACATCTGATTCCCTCATTCCTAGGGATATTGTGTCTCAAGTTCATCTATACGTGCTTTCTTTTGATGAAAATATTGGAAGAAGACACACTAAGATGCAGGAACGCATGAGAGAGCGTGTGCAAAATCTGAATAAGATTACAGATGAATACACTGGATGCCTGCAAAAAGTGTTGAAACAACTCAACGTTCTAACTGAAGCTGTCAAGGCATCACTTGCTTCTGGTTAGACCTCCACATCTTCTTTGGATGATTCTATGCTGAGATGCATAATCAAGGAAGAACTTTAGAGTGTCTTCAGTGGCTTGGATCTATCTTCTTTGTCAGAAGTGGTTAAGAACAGTGATAGAGCATTGGACTTGGTTAGGATTCATTATAAGATATCCAATGATGTTCAACAAGAGATCCCCAAGAAAATATATCTTTATCTCTCCCAAATTTTCTCTAAAAGTGATATGACAGATCACTTTAGATATCTTTTTAAAAATTTGAGAATCCCTCTGGTGACTCATTCTTTGAAAGCCCAAGTTCAGAAACGTACAGAGTTTACAATATTGTTGGAGAAGTTTATGGAGAATAAGGATGATTTTGAAAAGTCTATGCAATATTGTGGTGAAATCATTACTGATTTAAACAATCTTTTGAAGTCGTATCTTCATGTGCAGAGTACTACTATAGTTCCTCCAGCTGCTGCACCCATTAGACCTGGTCTACCTGCCATAGCCTCAACTGCCATGACAGTCATCCAAGCTCTTTCTCAGATCCATCCAGTCATTACAGACCAACTTAAGCCTAGATATTATACTAATCACACTTTGGCTCCATCTGTTTTTGAAGGTCTACCCTTACCCTCTTTGTCTACTGCATCTATGCCTTCTTCTACTTCAGCACCAGCTCCTGCTGCTAATAAAGGCAAGGAAAAGATGGATCCCTGAAGAGTCTAGAGACTGTTTTCTTTTTTATGGGATGTCATTTCTTGTTTACTGTTTGTACTTCTCCTATATGTTCTATTTTGAACCCTTTGTTTAATGGAAAATGCCAAGTTTCATTTAATTTTCTCTAATTTTTGATAATCCCAAAAGGATGAGAAAACTCTACAAGTATAAATGGGAAAAAAACTACGAGTGTTAGTTCTATAATGTTTTTTTCTATTCTAGTATCTTTAATGATACATTTCATTTATATTCTGCCTATATCTGATTTTTGATCATCAAAAAGGGGGATATTGTTGGACTCCACATGTGTTAATCATGTTTTAATGATCAGAAATCTTATTACTATTAATTAATCTTGATCTTCATTGCACATTTTGATAATGCTCTTAAATCTCTATAATAACTACTCATCATGTTTTAATGATAACAAATCTTATGGATGTTAGTTACTCTATTTATTATTTAAAAGTCTCATGCATGATCAAAAATCTCACATATATTATCAGGACTTTAGGTTTACAATTCAAGTTCTCTTACTCTCTAATGGTTAAACTTAATCCATATTCTGCATATTACTCTCTAAGTCCATATATAGATATTTTTCTATGTATGGGCACACCGTGAAGGACTCACCATGACCCAGACACCGTGAAGGACTCACTCTGACCTAGACACCATGAAGGACTCACTGTGACCCAGACACCGTGAAGGACTCAAAGTGACCCAGACACCGTGAAGGACTCACCATGACCCAGACACCGTGAAGGACTCACCGTGACCTGGACACCGTGAAGAAAAAACTGTGATCCAGACACCGTGACATGGTCATACCATGAAGCTCATACCGTGAAGCTTATACCGTGAAGCACATACTGTGATGCTCATACCGTGAAGAAGAAATCGTTTACTTAATCATTATGACACCATTTCATAACTTTTTGTCAATATTATTTAAATAATTCTAACGGTCATATTTGATGTTTTTAATGAAATTAATGTTATTTAATGATAGTTGGTGGCATGTCAGGAATCCTTATCTCGTACCTATGAGAAGGGAATAATTCCTACCACCAGAACACATGGAATATAAGGAAGATTAAGATGTATTACACAAATAGAACGAAATTGAGGGGTGAAAGTGGGAATATACAATGAGAAGAACTTACATACACCCGAGAGCACTGTGATAAAAAATTAGATCAATCCTGAGAAAGAAAAAGATTGCCAGACTTTCAAAGAATTCTCATGAATGTAATCCAGCACCACTGAAGAACACACGACGAATCAATAGATCATTTTCATTCCTGTAGAAGACAAGCTGACTACAACACTCAGTTTTTCAACAGAAAAACCAGAGAAGGACACAAAAGCATTCTTGCTGAATCCAACGAGTCCAGAGCTACATTGATAATCACTAGAGCTTTCTAAACTCTTATCTGCTATCTCTAAGTGATTTATTTTTTAACTTTCGAGCAGTGTGGTGTACTCTGTATTTCTTATACACACACTGTCTCCTGCACTGAACCGGAGGATATCAAAATACTCACTCCAAATATCTTCTCTCTTGTTTACCCACGTCATCTGTGGAAGAGGTCCTTGTGTGGCCTGGTCTTTGTTTTGTTTCCCATGAAGAACAGTGGTAGAGGTCCCTGCGTGGCCTGGGTAGTTTTGTAAACTGTTATTAACCCCGATCCAGGGTGTGGATCAAATTTTATATAAATTTGAGAGGACTAAGTCTTGGCTTGAGACTGAACCTCTTGTTATATCTGTTGTGCAACTTTAGTTTAAGTTCAATGTTTACTAAATATATCTTATTTATTCCCTTGTTTTTACTTTGAAATACAAAACTATTTTAAAGCTACTTTGATAGTTAAATTAGAAAGTTTTTACACTTATTGTAATTCAGTAGGTTCGTTTCAAAAGGTAGTTTAATATTGTGGTTAAATTAACTGAGACCTAATCAATATTTCAGAAGCTAAGTGAACATTTACAATCTATATAAATTCACTACGGTTTAACTTGTTTTATAAATTGGGGGATTTTAAATAGACAATATTATAACAGAAATATTAATTTGAACTCAATTCACCTCCCTCTTGAGTATCCACTCCGACCAACACATATCTATTTTAGGGTCACTATTTCAAGGGGTTTACGGTTCAAAAGTTTCAAAAGTGGTAAGGGTTTTGTGATATAATCTCATCATTTATCGGGATTATTTATACTTATGCTTCCAGTGGTGAAATCATATGATCCATCTTTGCTGAAAAAAATTAGTTATTTATACTCTATTTATTTTATTATAATATATGTTTTTCATTCATTTTAATATCTTTATGTACTCATAAGTTCAAAATATTTTTTTAAAGAAAACTAACATTATTTTCCTCTTTAGTCAATAATCCTATATCTTCAAAATTAATATTTTCTTGTAATGTTTTCAATTTTTTTTTAAATTATCTAAATATTTTATTAAATAAAATTATAACATGTTGTAAGTTTTTAAAAAAAATTGAAAGGAATGTCTAAGTTTTTTTCAGACAATTGATATTTAGATTTTACCAAAAATGTGAATGGTATATTTGTTTTAAAGTGTACTACATGAATGTAATTTTTGGACTTCATTACCACTAAAAGTATTAAATAATACTTTATAAATTTAAATGTGTATTTTTATGTAATATTTTCTTCAGAATATTTTATAAATTTTTAGTAATTTTCCAAATGGAAAGCATATTTTTCTCATGAAATGTTTTAAATGATATTTAAACCTTCTTAAACATGTTTCCATGGTTATTTTCAAAGAAATGTATTTTGAAAACATTTTATAATTTAAAAAGAGTTTTTCAAAGAAGAAAGGCTACTATATTAAGAAATGTTCCATGTGATCTTTCAAAATTATTTTCTATCTAAGATAACATTATATGTTGTTACTTATTCTTTATTGGGGATGAAATTTGATGATACAATCCTTACTAATTATATGGATGGTTAATGATTATGTTGATGAAATTTTCATGATACACATTTATTTTTCATGGGTATTTCTCCAGTGATATGATGAAATATCTCTAAAACACATTCTCTTTACATAGTTTGTGATGTGATGATTTTATAAATTTTTTATGATATTTTGGAACACATAAATATGGTATTAATTATGATATGGGTGGGACCTATATCTCTTTATAATAAATTTTAAAATTATATTTATCTCGTGAGATAATAATTGGAAACTAGTTTATGTGCTTGATCCACTATAAGAATTGGGTGAGTCATGGTCCACTATGGGAAGGTGTATCTTGATCTATAATGGGAAGTTTGTAATAATTACTAAATCGCTATTTTGATCATATTTTTAGAAAACATTGACATATGATAAGGTTTTCAGTATTTATGGTTGTGCCAAACTTTTTTGAAATGTTCTTATGATTCATGATTTATTTATGAATATTTCTCACTATTATTATCTTACATGGTACAAAAATGATGATATTTTATTCCATGAATCATGTTTATGATCTATGATAGGTTGGGTATAAAAAGTTTATATTACAAACATTATCACCTATCGTTATGCTAATCATATGATTTAATGTGATCATAGATTGTTATATCTTATGTTTTCCCTTACCGGGAATACTATCTCACAATTTCATAGGATTCCTTCCCATGTTATAAAGAAATTATTAGGTAAGATAAGCCTAAGAGTAATAATATGTGAGAAGATCTTTGTGGGAGATGTTGAAGGTTATTTATGAAATATAAATACTACATTTCTATTCTCCAATGGAAAAAAAATATTATGGTCCATGAGCATGTTTTTATAAAATAAATTGAATGTTCTTCCAATAATATATGATAATTATGTATTAAAATCATGGGACCATATATTCACCATATTGTTCTAAGGTGTCTCAAGGATTTCAAAAATTGTTTTTACAGACTCTATAAAATACTCAGCTACTTTGAAACCACCCTCCCAGGTAAATATCAGTGGATGATAGAGTGTTAAATCTCTAGTCAGCTCAGACATCATATATATTGGTTGGTGATCCCATCTCTCTCTATAATACTTGAAGTAATCTTAGTAATAACACATCTTCCAACATCAACCCTAATAATATATGAGGTGTTGGACTAATGACCGCATGGATGTTCTCACCACCATCATCCTTTATCTCAACACGAGGTCATCATAGAGGCATGTATGTATAATGCCAAATATGTTTTTCATAAAACATCAATATAACAATTCTTTGTATTTCAGTTTAGGTAAATAGATAAAAAAGAAAACCACCCTACTACCCTCTGCATCTCATACCAAAAGAACCTCACAACTTGTGCACTATCACTAGCCCCAACTACCCATAAAAAAGAATAACATCATATACATAAGTTCCACATTATATAAAATATATATATATATATATAACTTTTTATAATAAGAATCACTGATGTAAAATTAATTATACCAATGGTTTGGAACCGTTGGTATAGGTCTTTCCCAATGGTTTTCCAATCCATTAGGATAGGTCTTTCCCAATGGTTTGGATAAATCGTTGGGATAGGTATATATAAATAATAAATTTTCAGCGGAGGTTTGAACCCACATCCTCCACATTATATATCAACGATTTTACCACTATCCTAGAGTTTCCTTTGTTAATATATTTGGATAAATATATATATATTTATATTTATATGTAATTTATATAACGATTTATTTGACGATATTTGATAAATGTACTCATAAAAAAATAATTTTACATCTCCAAATGGTTCTCAAAACTATTGGGATAGGCCTTTCCCAATGGTTTTGAGAACCATTGGGAAATCCACACCCTTTCCCAATGGTTTTGGAAAACCTTTGGGAAAAGTATCCTCAAAGGGGCCTTTTTCCAATGGTTTGGCCAAACCTTTGGGAAATCCACACCCTTTCCCAACGGTTTGGGAAAACCGTTGGAAACAATGGACGTTTCCCAATGGTTTGGCCAATCTATTGGGAAATCCACACCCTTTCCCAATGGTTTTGGCAAACCATTGGGAATGTGGCCTCAAAGTGGACTTTTCCCAGCAGTTTGTGTTGGATCGAATAGTAGATATAAAAGTCTATTAGATGGAACAATACAAGAGGGGGGGTGAATTGTAGGTTTAAAAACTTTGAGTTTTAGTAACAAAGAGATTAGTTTAAATGATCTTAAACTAATACAAATACAAACACCCACAATTGTATTGAATGTAAAAGGTAAGATGTATTGTAATACTAATGTTATGTAAAACAATTGTATTCAAGATGAACACAATAATCAGATTAATACAGATATGAATGATTCTACCTTAAAGCGTATAGAACCAATCAATACAATATGTAATAGAATGATTGTAATTGAAACAATTACAATTGAATATGTAAAGAAGATAGGAAACAATACAAATCCCTTTCTAATACAAGTAACAGTGGAAATGTAAAAGTAATACAATTCTTTTAACCCAAAGAGAAGGGTTATCCTTTCACCTAGGATAAAAGGTCTGTCTCACCAACACCTTGGTGATCCCTCGATACGATGATCGGCACGTCTGTCTGCCTATCCCCGGCAGCCCTCCATACGATAATCGGCACGTCTGTTTGCCTATCCCTGGCAGCCCTCGATTTTGCAGGTAATCGGCACCTCTGTCTTTCAATTACTTGAAAGCCCTCGATACGATGATCGGACGCACAAAGCTGATGAGAGAAGTCACAGTGTCTCTCTCTAGAATCTTCGTAGTTCACAGAGTCTCTTCATTCGTTCTCTTTGTTCATCGTTGTGTTCTCAGCTTCATATGACCTCCTATTTATAGGCCTCAGGTTCCAACGGTCATATTGCCTCCAACGGTCATATTGAAACAGAAAGCACGACATCATTTTGATTAGTTTGTAACTAACTCAACGACATCGTTTTGTTAGGACAAGAGATATATAGAAAAGTAAAACATGAGTACGATTCATATGCAGAGAGAGTTTTTGACAAAGTACCAAAACAAAAAATGATCATCTGAATAGCAGAGTCAGTACGATACGATTGACAGAGTCAGTACGATACGATTGACAGAATCAATACGATACGATTGACAGAGTCAGTTCGATACGTTTGACAGAGTCAGTACGATACGATTTTGTCGGTGCGATCAACATCGTACGATACGATAAACATGATAAAAGACAATTGTAATATACAAACATATGATAGAATATATTTGTGATTTCCAAAACATGATATAGAAGTCAAAAGAAGACTTGAATTAACAATCTCCCCCTTTTTGGAAAGCAAAAACACACAAAGTAAATGAAACAAGAAATACTTATCTCCCCCTGAGTTTAAAAACTCTTCTGAATAAGAAAATTGAATACAACTAACTCCCCCTTAGGTATTGACTTTCCTAAGGATTGTATTCGTAGATTTTCCTTAAGAGCATTGTAATGCATTCTCCCCCTTTGTAAAACAATCTTTGCTTTGTAAATATTCTCCCCCTTTGTGATTTACAAAAAGAAAGGAGTAATCTCGAATTGTCTGAAAGAGTTAGTGAAGTAATACAAGACAATGGATAAAAGAGAAAGGATTATAAGAGTTATTACAAAACAAACAAGTTCCAAAAGAAACAAATACAACAATCATTTGTTTTCTCTTTCCTTCTCATTCTTTATAAGCTCGTGAAGCACAGCTTTCATCTTCTTGATCTCCTTCTTGTCTTCAGAAATTGATTCACCCTGAGTTTTGAGAAGCTCTTGTTGATCCGCAAAAATCTGATCTTGATTTCTGATGGTCTCCTCCTGTACTCTGATTACTTCTTCAAGGGTATCAATTATGTTTTGCAGAGTCTTGTTATCCTTGGAAAACACAGAATTTTGATTCTTCAGTAAAACCATTTCATCTTTGAACGATGAAACTTTCGAGAATTAAGATTGGAAAACATTCATCCTATCTTGCAAGTCTTTCACTGAAGGAACATCGGCTCTTTGAGAAGATAAAAGGTTCATCCTTTCAACCGTTTCTTTATCAAGCTTGTTGAAAGCAATTGCGAGCTCATTTGATAACCTCCTTATATCTTCAATAGCTATTTCATGATCATTGATTGAGCTCTCTGTTTTTTATGACCACTTGGTCATCTTATTGCAAGCCTTTTTATGAGCAACTGAGCTTTCTGAAAGAACTTTCAGATCGGCTTCTACTGACAAAACTTTCTTTCTCAATTCTTTTACAGAGCCAAACTTCTTTCTCTGATTTTCAGTAATAAAATCAATCTTCCCTTCCAGCCTCGGGAAATAAGGAATGGTTTTCTCCATCCTTCTCAAAACATGAACAATGTAATCAGTCTTCTTGAGAGAGATTGTATGCTCTGAATCAGTATCTTCATCGTACGATGCTAGTTCATACGATCTGCTTGAATGAACAACTGGTTGTTTCCCTTTCACTTTTTCTTTCTGTTTTCTTTCATCTTCCACTTTGTCACTAATGACAACTACTTTATCAGACTGAGAAGATTGAGCATCTTGCTTTTCTCGAGATGACATCCTGTCCGGAGATCTTTCCTGATCGGCATGAGGAGTTTGTTGAACACCTTCTCTCAGCTTTTGAAGCGATTCCTCTCTACTTTTCTTTGAATTTTGAAGAAATTCTAACAGAAAATCTCCTTCTTCTACTTCCACTTCTTCTATCACTTGTTTTCCTTTTTCTTTCTCAGGCAGACTCTGTACGATGGGCTCTTGGTGCACTTCCACAGTTAGTTGAGAACTAGCATCTTCAACTGCTTTTAAGACTTTAGAGATATCAAAGTCCTGAGCCTTTCTTTTCAAAAGAGTCTTCTTTTTCTTTTCAGCTTGAAGGGTTTCTTCTACCCTTATTCTTTCTGCAAAGGCCTCAGCAGGGTCAAGACCAAACTTTGGATCAGCTTCCTTTCTCTGTTCCTTGTCCTTTCTCCATTTGGCTACAACTTTCTTACTATACCTTGGCTTCTTCTTTGGTTTTGAACTAGTTTGAGGATCAGACTTTCGAGTAACACCGGTGGATTGATTTTCCTTGGCTGGCATAGGTGCCGATTGATTTTGAGCCAATTCAGCTTCTACATCTCTGACAAAAAGTTTTGAATTTGAATCAAAACAAACATTCAGCTTTTTCGTCATACTCTTATTAATCAAAGATGGCCTCAAATCCATAGGTTCTCCTTTCAAAGGAATGTTACAAAACTTCATACTCTCAAGAATGAATTTCATAAGGATGGCTGGATACATTATTATCTGGGATTTAATCCTTCCTTTCTTGACATTCTTGATGGTTTCAAAAACATATCCCATGAGATTTACTTTCCTCATATTCACAAGATAGTCGAGCATAAAGACATCAGAAACTTTAAGGGTTTCTCTATCCCCTTTCCTTGGGATAAGAAAACCTTGCATCCATAAAGTGACAAACCAATTGTCCGGTGAAAGATGAGAAACTTTCCTCTTTTCTTCATTAATGACAAACAAAGTTTTTTCAGCACTTTCTCTATTAAACGTACCAACTTCCTCTGGTAGTTTGTGAGATGGACAGAATGCATCGCCTTCTATAGAAACATTCAGAAAATGTGCCGCTTGTTTCACAGACATAGATAATTTTCTATCGTACACAACGAAGTTTATAGTCATATCTTTGTCGAAAGAAACGGTTTTGTAAAATTGACAAACTTCATCAAAAAGAACTGGATCTTGAAAATCAGGCTTTTCCACACAGAGATGTTCCCATCCTTGAAACAGAATGATCCTCCTGATTGTAGAATCGTACGTATTGAAAAAGTCTCGGGATACTAACCTTTCTCTGTTAAAGTCTTTCTCTGTAAAAGTCTTTGAAGACATTTCGGCAGGAGTATTAGCAGAAGATTGAGACATAAAGGTTCTGCCAATGAGAAGATCGTACGATTTTTTATAGCTGGTGGAGCAGAGCTTCGCCTCAATTCCTGGACAATCAATGTGGGTTTGGGGAGGGGAGGGGGGTATTTATAGGCAATAAAGAGATGACCGTTGATATTCTATAGTCAAGATTAGATAATACCAGATCAATGGTTAGGATTAAAGCAAAAAAAAAATTAAAAAAATGAAAAGAAACCTGTCGGAGAACATAAGGTGATTGCTGGTTTTGGTAAGAAACAAAAGTAAACACAATCGTAAGGAAAAAAAATCATGATGCCGATGGAAAACAAAGTCATTACTATGATCGGACCGTACGATAGAAAATAGTCTTGTTACCATGAACTGACAGTACGATGGAAAACAATCTCAATACTATCTTCGGTCGATACAAAAATATTTGAATGGTACGATGGAAAAGAATTTCAATACCATCATCGGTCGATTCAAAAACTATTGAATGGTACGATGGAAAAGAATTTCAATACCATCATCGGTCGATTCAAAAACTATTGAATGGTACAATGGAAAAGAATTTCAATACCATCATCGGTCGATTCAAAAACTATTGAATGGTACGATGGAAAAGAATTTCAATACCATCATCGGTCGATTCAAAAACTATTGAATGATACGATGGAAAAGAACTTCAATACCATCATCGGTCGATTCAAAAACTATTGAATGATACGATGGAAAAGAATTTCAATACTATAAACAGAAAAATTGAAATGGTCAATACGATAAACAGGAAAACTAAAATGAAACGATAAAACTGTTAATACGATAAACAGAAAAAGAAACATATATAAATAGAGTAAATAGTTAAAGATCAGAAACATAAAGACAGAAAGAAATGTCCTCCCCCTTTTTACGAGGAGTTTTTTACTATAAGGAGAGATTTAAAACAAGAATTAGATATGAATGATTATTTTAATTTAATCATTCCTAGCTTCTGTTTTATAAATTCAAATCTATCGGAAGGTAAAGGTTTTGTAAAAATGTCAGCAAGTTGTTCTTGCGTTCCGATGAATTCTAAAACAATATCTCCTTTTTGTGTGTGATCTCTAAGAAAGTGATGCCTAACATCTATGTGTTTTGCACAAGAGTGATGTGCTGGGTTTTTACTAAGAGCTATGTCACTTGTATTATCACACAGAATTTGAGTTTTGGAGAAACTCAAACCATAGTCAGTGAGTGTGTGCTGCATCCACAATACTTGAGCACAGCAACTTCCAGCTACTACATATTCAGCTTCAGCAGTGGAGAGTGCTACTGAGTGTTGTTTCTTGCAGGACCAAGAAACCAAAGATTCTTCTAAGAAATGACATGTTCCAGATGTACTTTTTCTATCCATTCTACAACCACCAGAGTCAGCATCTGAAAAACTTTTTAAAACAAAATCATTCCCAGAAGAGTAGAAAAGTCCTAAATCCATAGTGTCTTTTAAATACCGAAAGATTCTCTTTACGGCTTTTAAGTGAGACTCTTTTGGATTAGATTGATATCTTGCACATAAGCATACAGAAAACATCAAGTCGGGTCGACTAGCTGTCAAGTATAGCAAACTCCCTATCATACCTCTAAAAATTGTTTGATCTACTGGTTTCCCAGTTTCATCAAGATCAAGAGTATTTGAGGTACCAATTGGGGTGCTAATACTTTTAGTTTTGTCAAATCCATACTTTTTGAGTAAGTCTTTAATATACTTATGTTGAGATATATAAGTTCCTTCTGGTTTTTGAGATATTTGAAAACCAAGAAAGAATGTTAACTCACCCATCATACTCATTTCAAACACAGATTTCATTAAATTTGCAAAAGAATCGGTTAAAGATTTCTGAGTTGATCCAAATATGATGTCATCAACATAGATTTGGACAACCAAAACATTTTTGTTTTCCATTTTGATAAAAAGAGTTGGATCAGCTGTACCTTTTCTATAATTGTTTTGTAAAAGAAATCTTGTAAGTCTATCATACCATGCTCTAGGGGCTTGTTTAAGACCATATAGAGCCTTGGTAAGTTTAAAGACATGATCAGGATGTTTTGGGTCTTGAAAACCAGGAGGTTGTTCGACAAAAACTTCTTCTTGAACAAAACCATTTAAAAAAGCACATTTGACATCCATTTGAAATAGTTTGAAATTGAAATATGCTGCGAAGGCTAATAGAATACGAATAGATTCTAGTCTAGCTACAGGAGCATATGTTTCTTCATAGTCTATTCCCTCTTGTTGATTATAGCCTTTAGCAACAAGTCTTTCTTTATTTCTTACAATGATTCCATTTTCATCACACTTGTTTCTGAAAACCCATTTTACACCAATTACAGTTGTTTCTTTAGGTCTTTCAACTAATGTCCTGACTTGATTCCTTTCAAATTCATTTAGTTCATCCTGCATTGCTTTGATCCAATCATCTTCACCTAAGGCCTCACTTGGACTTTTAGGTTCAAATTGGGAAAGAAAAGCAAGATGTTCTATTTCATTTCTTAAGGAACTTCTGGTCCTTACAGGTTGATTTATATCACCAATGATGTTATCACTGGGATGATTCCTAAGAAAGAATTGATTTGGGTTTTGTAAAACCTGTTCATCAACATATGGTAGAAAATCTTCTGTGGTAAATGTTTCAGGAATACTTTCTTGAACATTTTCCTTATCAGAATGTTCTTCTAATAAAGGTTGATAAACATTTTTAGAAAACACATCCGAGGATGTAGGATTGGGTTGGTTGAAAACAAAAGGGTTAGTTTCATCAAATTTTACATGTACTGTTTCTTCAACAGTACAAGTGTTTTTATTGAAAACTCTATAAGCCTTAGAGTTTGTGGAATAGCCTAGAAAGATTCCTTCATCAGATTTTGGTGCAAATTTGTGTAAATTATCTTTTGTATTCAGAATGAATACTTTGCATCCAAAAACTTTGAAGTAAGAAACTTTAGGTTTTCGGCCAGTCCATAATTCATAAGGGGTTTTATTATGAAATGTTCTAGTTAAAACTCGATTTATAGTATAATAGGCAGTACTTACAGCTTCAGCCCAAAAGTGCTTAGCAATTGAGTATTCACTCAACATGGTTCGAGTCATTTCCTGAAGAATACGATTTCTTCTTTCAACAACCCCATTTTGCTGAGGAGTTCTTGGTGCTGAGAAATTGTGAGTAATACCTTTCTTACTACAAAAAGTTTCAAAATCTGAGTTTTGAAATTCACCACCATGATCACTATGAATAGTTATCAATGGTAGGTTTTTCTCATTTTTAACTTGGGCTCTAAAAGTTTTGAAATAGGAAAAGGCTTCAGATTTCTTTGTGAGAAAGTAGACCCATGTAAATCTAGTAAAGTCATCAACTAAAACAAATACATAGTATTTGCCTCCAATGCTTCCAGATTGTGAAGGACCAAACAGATCCATATGCA
This sequence comes from Viscum album, assembly GCA_963277665.1. Classification (NCBI taxonomy): domain Eukaryota; kingdom Viridiplantae; phylum Streptophyta; class Magnoliopsida; order Santalales; family Viscaceae; genus Viscum; species Viscum album. Next base: position 318,919,089 of record OY728148.1, read on the forward strand.
CAAGCTGTAATGCAATAGAAGTTGAAACTTCATTAATTGGTTTAAAGCTAGTTTTATGTTGCTTTCCAAATTGACAAGGATCACAGACTTTTGAAGAATCATATCTAAGATCTGGTAGCCCTTTTACAAGTCCTTTCTTTGAGAGTTTTATTAGGTTTCTCAAATTACAGTGTCCTAATCTCCTATGCCATAGCCACGATTGGTCTTCTATTACACTTAAACAAGGTATGTTTTGGTTCCTAAGGTCTTCTAAGTTAATAGTGTAAACATTCTCTTGACTATGGGCAGATAGAATGAATTCATCCTTGGAATTGTGAACTAGACACTTATCATTTCTAAAATTCACAAGGTAACCTTCATCACATAATTGACTTATGATGATGAGATTGTGCCTAAGACCTTTTACAAATAAAACATTTGAAATAAGAACTTTTCCAAGAAAAACGATATTACCTATACCAACAATCTTTCCTTGAGCATTATCTCCGAAGGTAACTTTTCCACCTTTTGTTTTGATAACCTTTTCAAAGAAATCTTTGTTTCCAGTCATATGTCGAGAACAACCACTATCCATGTACCAAATGTTCTTATTGATACACTTCTCGTTTCCCTGAAAAAGAAACAATTAGATTTTTGGAATCCAAACTTGTTTGGATCCAGAAGGGTTAGATAAAAGAATTTTAGGAATCCACATTTGTTTAGCAAAATGAGCTTTATGAAATCCTAAGGATTGAGTTTTGTCAAGAGAACAATCTCTTCTCCAATGTCCACCACATTGACACTTGGAACAGAAAATGGTTTTTTGAGGAACAAAATAGTTATTGCTAAAAACAGGTTTGGAATAAGTATAACCAAGACCAGAACGATTTATCAACGGTCTAATTTGAGAATACATCCTATCAAAGTTTTCTTTTCCATGAGTAAAGTTTGACAAACACTTTTTCAAGGATAAAATCTCTGACTTTAGTTTTAAAACCAAATTCTTGTTTTCTAAAACATTTGAATTTGAACTAGAGTTAGACTCTAAAATATTTTTCTTTGAAATAGCAGTTTCAAGATCCTTAGAAAGTTTATCCTTTTCAGATTTGACTTTCTCAAGGGTTTTCAAAATACTTTCAAAATCAGAAGTTTTCTCATCAAGATCTTTAGAAAGATCTGATACTTCTTTAGTCAAAATAGAAATTCTAGAATTTGCTTTTTCAAATCTCTTTTTGAGTTTAGAATTTTCATTTTCAAGTGACTTAGCAAATCTAGAAACTTCTTCAAAAGAAGGTAATGCATCATCTTCTGATGATAAGGGTTCATCATTTGAAGATTCATAATATCTATTATCAACATAATTTGCATTTAAAGAGACATTTGTAACAGCTTCAGCATTATGTACCTTAGCCATGAGACAATGATCTTCAATTGGTAGTCTGGCTAGAAGTCCAATATTCCTTTGTCCTGACGTCTCATATTCTGAAGAATCAACTGAGGAATCACTACCACTTGCACTCCATGTATCATTTGCTTTCAAGCCTTTCTTTGTCTTATAAAACCTTTTCTTGTTTCTTTCAGAGTGTTTCTCTTTTCTATCTTTCCTCTTTAGTAAAGGACAATCAGGCCTTATATGTCCTGCTTTCTTGCATTCATAACAAGTTACCTCTGAATCTTTCCTATCTTTCCTGTCTTTCTTTTTGAATCTATATTGAAAATCTTTCTTTCCCACAATCTTGTTCATCCTTCGAGCAAGATTAGCTAACTCATTATCCGAAAGATTACAATCACTTGAATCAGATACAACAACTTTCTTGGATTTAGACCTTGTAACCCTTTCAGGTGTTTTAGCTTTAGATGCAAAAGCTATACTTCCATTCCCATTCTTCTTCTTATTGAAATCAGCATCTCTCTTCATTCTTGTCTCATGCTGTAGAAGAGTTCCAAAGAGTTCATCAAGAGTAATCTGGGAAACTTTTCTATTTTCATCAATAGCTGTTCTTTTTGACTCCCATTCATTTGGCATAATATCTATAATCTTATCAACAAGAGCTTCATCATCAAGACCTTTTTCTCCCATAGATTGTAAGCTGTTGACAATTGTCATAAACCTTTGTTGTACTTTACATACTGGCTCTCCATAAGGAAAAACAAATCCATGATACTCTGCTCGAAGCATTGCTCTCCTTGTTTCTATAACCTTGGATGTACCAAAATGAGTGACTTCTAATTTCTTCCAAATACTGTTGGCTGCTTCACATGAAGATATCTGACTATATATATTCCTGGTCATAGAGCATAATAAAGTATTGCGTACCTTGTAATTCAGTTGATATTCTTGCTTCTCTTGATTGGTGAAAGTGCTAACTTCTTTGTCAGGAATTTTATAACCCCCAGTAAGCATAATAAAATTGTCTACACCAGTATTGATGACGAAAGTCTTCATACGATCTCTCCAATACTCATAATCATTCCCATCGAAAATTGGTGGTCTAGAAGGATTCAGATTATCTATTGATCCGATATTCATTCCTGCCATCTAATATAACAAAAACAACTTTTCCACTCCACACGTTAGTGTAGTAAGTATTCAAGATAGTAATAAGAAATAAAGCTAATAATACAAATCAGTGGAAAACCTCCTTTGATACCAATTGTTGGATCAAATAGTAGATATAAAAGTCTATTAGATGGAACAATACAAGAGGGGGGGTGAATTGTAGGTTTAAAAACTTTGAGTTTTAGTAACAAAGAGATTAGTTTAAATGATCTTAAACTAATACAAATACAAACACCCACAATTGTATTGAATGTAAAAGGTAAGATGTATTGTAATACTAATGTTATGTAAAACAATTGTATTCAAGATGAACACAATAATCAGAGTAATACAGATATGAATGATTCTACCTTAAAGTGTATAGAACCAATCAATACAATATGTAATAGAATGATTGTAATTGAAACAATTACAATTGAATATGTAAAGAAGAAAGGAAACAATACAAATCCCTTTCTAATACAAGTAACAGCGGAAATGTAAAAGTAATACAATTCTTTTAACCCAAAGAGAAGGGTTATCCTTTCACCTAGGATAAAAGGTCTGTCTCACCAACACCTTGGTGAGCCCTCGATACGATGATCGGCACGTCTTTCTGCCTATCCCCGGCAGCCCTCGATACAATGATCGGCACGTCTGTCTGCCTATCCCCGGCAGCCCTCGATTTTGCAGGTAATCGGCACCTCTGTCTTTCAATTACTTGAAAGCCCTCGATACGATGATCGGACGCACAAAGCTGATGAGAGAAGTCACAGTGTCTCTCTCTAGAATCTTCGTAGTTCACAGAGTCTCTTCATTCGTTCTCTTTGTTCATCGTTGTGTTCTCAGCTTCAAATGACCTCCTATTTATAGGCCTCGGGTTCCAACGGTCATATTGCCTTCAACGGTCATATTGAAACAGAAAGCACGACATCGTTTTGATTAGTTTGTAACTAACTCAACGACATCGTTTTGTTAGGACAAGAGATATATAGAAAAGTAAAACACGAGTACGATTCATATGCAGAGAGAGTTTTTGACAAAGTACCAAAACAAATAATGATCATCTGAATAGCAGAGTCAGTACGATACGATTGACAGAGTCAGTACGATACGATTGATAGAATCAATACGATACGATTGACAGAGTCAGTTCGATACGTTTGACAGAGTCAGTACGATACGATTTGGTCGGTGCGATCAACATCATACGATACGATAAACATGATAAAAGACAATTGTAATATACAAACATATGATAGAATATATTTGTGATTTCCAAAACATGATATAGAAGTCAAAAGAAGACTTGACTTAACAGTTTGGACAAACTATTGGGAAAAGTGGGTGGGATTTTACCAATGTTTTGGCCAAACCCTTGGGAAAGGGGAACTATACCAATGGTTTATACAAACCGTTGGTATAGATGTGTTGGTATACGTCATATTTCTAGTAGTGAATTTTCCCCACCATGGATATGTAAAATGATATATCAATTACAAGTTATATAGGATAACTATTTTTATGTTGTAATTTGTGTTCCTTTTTTCAACCACTACATATTAATCAAGATAAGTGTAAATAATATATACATTAATAAATTTAGTTATTTATAACTATTTGAAGATTGAGGAATAGTTAAATGAAAGGTTATTTATATTTTATAGTGAAACCCTCTTTATACATTGTAATTAGAATTTTATGTATTTCACAAGTTTTAAAAAATTAATAATTTAATCACATAACTCATTATTTTTTATATTAAAATCAGCTAAGCATGATTCTACCCTAAATTTATATATATGAAGACTATATAAATGGTTGCGAACATATCAAATAATCGACCTTACAAAATAGTCACATACCAAACCACAAGAAATTAAGATGATGTTATGTATATCTTGTGTTCCTATTACGATTCATGATTTCATGTAATCCTTCAATTATATCTAGGAGAAAGAAATACCAAAAATTTATAACCTCATAATCATGTGTATCATTAAAGGGGAACAAGTCAACTGTAAGAGATTTTATTCAGAACATTAAATCCATCCATGTTAAGTTATGCTTTTCTTCATATGTGGGACTACAACTTCAATTCATGAATTTTTTTCTACATCCTAACAACACAATGTCTCCAATATACACTACTAAAATCATATGAAAGAATTAAAAGTGTTCTGATACAAATTTATAACATTTCCCCCAAAATATTTAACCACTAAAAAATTTTTACATTAGAAGAACAGCTATTAGGACCTCATGCATGCCTCCTCATACAGTCGAGTCCATTTAATCATAGCATTTGACCATGGTGGTATTTTGGGGGGATTATACTGATATATCATAGTATGAAAAACTACATATTTAAAGGAAATCACATACATCAATCCAAATAAAAATGAATTTATATATATATAGTAAACTTATATTTAAAAATCGTAAACCCTTACCATATGAAGAGGAACTATCTACAACATCATGTGGGCCTATATTAGTAGTCTATATAAACAAAATCCTCAAAATATAAAAATTAAAACAAGAGGACTTCTCAAAAATGTCCAATGTCCTAGTATGGTACTGATCTCCAATGCCTCAATTCAGTAATAAAAATCATGCATTATATATAGATTATTTTCCCATATACTGACCATATGTCTTGATGTATTCTTAGGTAAAAAATTGAGGAAGGGTAAGGTTGAGTTCAACTCAGTATGTCACCACCAACAACATCTATGAAATTTCTTGTCAAACTAACGGTGGACGATATAGAGACCCGAAGCTTATCGTACATGGACATTACATTACTTTTGCGGAATACTTATTACATAACAAAAACACACACACAAGGATCGTAATAGTTTAGTGTCTTTGGAAACTCGGAACGTAATCTTCTAATCGTGGTGAAAGATCTTCAATATCTCCCATAAAGATATTCCCTTTTTTTTTACCTAAAAACCTTTCTTTATATCCTGGGGAAAAGAAAACATAAAAGGGTGAGCTCAAATGCTCAGTAAGGGTAAACAAAAGAAATATCAATCACATCATATACATAAGAACATAGCTTTTTGAAATCTTAACCTGCAAAAGAGCTCATAATATCATAACATGGGATAAATCATAGAAGTGAAAATGAGATCCCCATAATCATAACATGAAACTTGAAACTTTGTGGCATGCACACATAATCATAGAAAATCATTTCTTGTTAGTCATGACTCATTGCCAAGACTATCTTAGTGGACAAAGTCCCTTTCTGAAGCGAGTAACCCTCGTTTCAGTCCTGTTTCACTGAACCGGTATAACCTACCATTTCAGCCATGTCTATCTCATGAGATATAAAATCTTTACCCAATGCATTGGAGGGAGATATAGGTCCCACCCATCTTACAATGAATCCTTTCTTATGTGTGCCACATAATCATAAATCATACATCATCGCATAACACATGTAACAAAAATGGGATTCTTGAAACATCATGACATCATAAAACAAATCATATAAGGCAAATGAATTCATAAAAATAATTCCCTCACAACATAATCAAATCAATTTAATTAAAGGGATAAAAACAGAACCCTTTATTATCTTAGATGGAAAATAATTTTGATAAAACACTTGAACTCCATTCCTGAGGAAAATATCCTTTCTTTTTCAAAAACACTTTTCTTTTCTTAACATGTCATACAATTATAAACTAAAAGAAGTTGATTAAAAATAAACTTGAAAACTTGTAAAGGAAGCTTCTTGGAAATAATGTTTTAAAAATCCATTCATGCCGTATAAGTTAAAAAAACATTCTTCGTACTTTTGTCGGAAAAGTCAAAAAGTACCTCGTACGAAAAAAAACGACAAAAGATTCCTTTCATATCTTTTACTAAAAACTCAATAAAGGGTAAAATTGGATATAAACTATTGTAGAAGGATGGAAATAATATTACATATTGAGGTAACATGTATTTGGATGATAAAATACACCCCAGTAATTACCAAAGTAAAAACAATCTCGGATAAAAGTGAGATTGTGATATTTTCCCTTACCTTAGGTCCGATTTGCATTGTTCGTGTCTGAAGCTCCTGTATAATGGTTTAAATAATGTTATTGACTTATTCCAGAATCATACATATTGATATGATATCATATATGGTCATATTATTAGCTTCTTCTTAGTAATATTTCATTGTTACTTGTTACTCGGGTCTTATAACTTTTTGTTCTTATGCGTGTTTTGTTGAATAAATTCTTATTCTTATCTTTAGGTTATAGATAATTCATTTCCAGAATGGTATTAGTGTTGTATATACCATATTCATTCATTAAATTCATTTATATAATCATTATGAAATGAAGATCATGTAGAACGAGTCGCATCACATCGTGGAGACGGTATTCCGTACGTACGCACGAGTGATGATATCGTTCCTATGATCATGGAATTGTATTGGAGTATATATATATATTATTTCAGTATCAATATTACTTAATAATAATCATATATAGTTACTCATTACACCATTATACCCATCCTTGTAAGGTGATGGTGGAAAATAGATTACACCACGGCGTGGAGACGGTATTCCGTACGTACGCACGCGCGGTGATTTCTTTTTTCCGTAGGATGGATAGAAGGTGAATTAGGGTTGTTTCATATTTATAATAACATATCAGTATGTAAGTAATACTGATGTTATTACTTTATCATGAAACAACTAAAGAAGAAGAAGTTGAAGAAGAAAGAAATTGAAAAGATCGGTAATGGATATTACCTCTTCTTTGGAACGCCTCTTTGAATCCTCCACTTAAGGAACTAAGATTGGTCTTTGGAGAAGACCAGGACCTCTAGGATTATTCTGGAAAAGTAGAGAGGAGAAAATGGCAGGGGTTGGCCGAGCTTGAGTGCTCAAATTGGTGTGAGGAGGAGGGGGAGGAGGTGCCCTTTTATAAGGGAGGAGAGGGGCACCTTAGGAATATCTCAAAATATTATTTTATATTAAAGTCAAAATCGGTTTATAATGGTTCCAAAGGGTCTTATTTTGAAGCTAAAGTGGGGATGGGTCGAAATCCTATCAACCAATAGGATTTAGACAAGTTTAGGGTATTATTTTAACCTTATCAATTAGATTTAACTCTAAGTTAATTAATTTAACATTTACCGTGTCTTTTTGTTTTCTTTCACTATATGGTTAATACAATTACTATAACATGCCAAACGAACCCCAAATTGTTTATTATTAATATATATATCCTTATCTAAGTCATTTGGCCGAACCTTAGATTTTTAGGAATAAAATAACAATTAATAATATAATATTTGATTTAAAAACTATTTTGTGTCAATTTTGACACTATTTGATACATGATTTTTTGTGAAAGTCATAACAGAATTATTTGTTCGAACCAAGTTAATTAAATCAACATTAATATATCATAGTAACCTAGAAAATTAATGGAATTCATAAAAAGTCTTAAATTACATTTATTTGGGTATTTATATTATCAATTTTGTCAATATTTCATTAATAAGATAATTACTGCATCATCTTTGTGTCATGAATAAATTAAATTATTTGATGTCTAAAAATTACAAATAAAATACCATCATGTAGGAAAGCTTTTTATCTTTCTAATGAATATTTACAATCGAATTTATCTTATGTATAACCCCATATTAAAAATGATTTACTTATTAAACTTTGATTTTAACTATTTTAACCCTTCTTTAAATAAATTAATAATAAATGTCCTAATCTAATCCAAGTGGGCCTAAATGGTCATATTTTATTCCTAAGTTTGTTTTTGGTCGAATTACACTTGTCCAATAGAATTAGGACATGTGTTAGGGTAATATTAATATCATATTTACCCTTAGTTACCCTACTTACTATTAACCGCGGTAAAAATCGTAAAAAGTTACTATTCACCAAAAAATTATTTTTATCTCATTGAACCACATTTTACTTACTGATATCAACTGTGTCTGTCGAATTTTTGAAATTCCATTCATAGAAGCGGTAAAATTAAGTTTTATGCAAAATTCAGTTTTTAACCTACCACTTAGTAGTTTCACTATTCATCAAAAATTGATGTTTTTCAGATTAATGCCAAAATTTCATCCTAAGCTATATTTCATATTCCGAATTCAAAAATGAAGTCTATTTTACCAAATTCATAACATAGAAGATTCATTAATTAATTTTATAATTAAATCCCGCTGTTAAAATAAATAGCGTGTTTTTAGGAAACAATATATACCAAAAGATTGACACTTGATTATGTCCGGTTTAAATGTGAAATTACAACCAATGACCAACATTGTATTAAATTGTAAAAATATATTCTAAATATACTTTAAAACCACTCAAATTAATAATTTATCACTATTAATTATTTCGATTAAAAAAGTTGTTTTTAATTAAAATTTAGTAATTTTCACTAATCATCAGAATATGAATGTTATCCGAAATGTACCAAAATTTTACCTTAGGCTAAATTCAATACTCCGAATCAAAAAATGAAGTTCATTTTGAAAAATAAGATTTACAGAGTTTTAAAAAGTGGTTATTACTATTCATAACGGCTAGTTTTAATAATATTTTAATAGCATATCGTTGTTTAGTGAAACTCGGTATTGCGTATTACACATGCTATCGAGGAAGGTCGCGATTGCGTGTAATGCAAGGCAAGTCAAGGATGCGTGTTGTGCAAGCTCCTTTTGGTGTAGCGTACAACACAAGACATTAATAAAATTAAAAAGAATATTTTTTTATAAAATCTTGGGCTGTTACATTCTACCCCCCTTAAAATGAATTTCGCCCTCAAAATTCGTCGGGGTTATAAATGGTTTACTATTCGAAAGTTTCTTTAATAGAAACCCACATCGTAAAAAGGAATATCAAAACCAATCTTTAAAAACAAAAGTATGAAACGTAACGGTTACCCAAATAAACTAATCATTGGGTTTCCACATAGGTGAACATATTGATATGGAAGAGAAATCTAACCATCATGTTCTGATGGAGAGTGGTAGAGAACATGGCTATGGAAAAGCCAGTAATCACAAATCCATAAATTTGTGACGATCTAAGGTACCATCCGATTCATCAGGTATAAGATCACTAGGACAACATTTTTGGTTTTCAAGATCATTTCCCCAAAGTTGAAAATTTGAATTGGAATAAATACTTTCTTTATTTTGGTACAATCTCACTATTGTTCGTGCCTAGAAAAATTTCCACTTCATATCTTAAATAAATGAAGTTGAATTTGTTATTCGTGAAGTGTTAGCAGATCATGTGATAGAATGACGGGTCATTCCATCTGTCTCAAACAAAAGGTTAGCAAAAATTATATACATAAGTCGATCTATAGTGAGATTAATCATATATAGTTCCTAAAATGGACTTATACTTCATATATCATACTGCTTAATATAATAATACTAGTTTCTACTAAACAGGGACTTCCTGTAGTCCAGTGGTAGGCGATAAAGGCCAGTCGCACTTTGGTTGTGGGTTCGATTCCTACAGCCTTGTCCGAAGCGATGGGCCGTCGCCCGTCCTGCAGGTTGTCCTTTTTCTAAAACTACGTTACTATAACATCCCATAAATAACGTCAAAAAAAAAGTTCTATACTTAAACAATACTAACTTATGGTTAACATAATCCATTACAATATTTAGGCTTATCTAAAATACTTCGGTCCAAGCTCATAGTATAAAGAAAATGATTACTTGAAATGTCGCCAACCAAGCATGTGAATACCATCATTTATCCCCCATATATCTTGTTGGTCACATTCCAATCATGTTAATACTTTAATGATGTATTCTCTTGAAAAATATGAATACCCATTAAACCTTAGTGAAAACATGAATTCTGTCAAAAGTTAACTCTTTCCACATACCAAAATCCAAAAATTCTATATACTCAAACCATGATATAACCTTCTCCTTATATCAGTCATGAGCTCATGAATACTATCAAACATTTTATTTTCTCCTTATCCCTTCATTATGCGCATATCATCTACATTCCAAAAATATCTGAATAACCTTTCATGGATACTGGTAACATTAATCAGACAACAATGTAACAATCCTTACATGTCTCTTTATTCCATAGTGCCATGAGATTACTTATACAACATTACACATGATAAACATGTAATAATTCCACTACATTCTTAAACCATTGACCGAGCTTCAACAATTCTTTCATCTCACATATCATTTGTAGTCTCTTCATCATCATCCACATAAATACTTCACATACGACCATACTGATTATCTTCATGAGACTTTCCCTTAGGGCATTGGTTTGCATAATGCTCGTACATTCCACATTTAAAACATTTAACCATTGTTGATGTCGTAGCAATACCATTATCCTCATCCATGTTGTTAACTGAACCTTTTCCTTTGCATTTACTTGCTTTGTGTCCTTCTTTTCCACACCCAAAGTATCTTCCAGTTCCTTTGAAACATTCTCCTTGATGCCTCTTCCCACATGATTTACATAGGGGAAATTGAACTTTCTTTCCTCTATGATCATCATGAAACTCCATCTTTCTCTTATTAGCCGAGTCAGGAAACTTACCAAATTTTACTTTATTGATCATATTATGAGATTTCTGATTCGGCATAATAATGATGTTTGGACTTCCAAATCTCATTTCATTATGAAGAATATCATTCCATTGTCCATCATATCCTCCATTATCGTGAATCATCTTGTTTCCAGCCATTTTCTAAAACCCAAAAGAATAGTGTGAGAGGAAAAAATCATAATAAAGGGGGAGTAACTTCAATATCTAACATCTTTGGTTTAATTCTATGATCGTTAGAGTAATTCTAGTACTATAACCTATACGCATACTTAACCTTAGAGACATCTCTAGACACACCTTAGAAATATCTCTAGGGATCTCACTAAAGTTCTCGCATCCTAGTTTCCAAAGGTTGACTAAACCATTCCTCTGATACCAACTGTAGAGACCCGAAGCTTATCGTACATGGACATTACATTACTTTTGCGGAATACTTAGTACATAACAAAAACACACACACAAGGATCGTAATAGTTTAGTGTCTTTGGAAACTCGGAACGTAATCTTCTAATCGTGGTGAAAGATCTTCAATATCTCCCATAAAGATCTTCCCTTTTTTTTTACCTAAAAACCTTTCTTTATATCCTGGGGAAAAGAAAACATAAAAGGGTGATCTCAAATGCTCAGTAAGGGTAAACAAAAGAAATATCAATCACATCATATACATAAGAACATAGCTTTTGGAAATCTTAACCTGCAAAAGAGCTCATAATATCATAACATGGGATAAATCATAGAAGTGAAAATGAGATCCCCATAATCATAACATGAAACTTGAAACTTTGTGGCATGCACACATAATCATAGAAAATCATTTCTTGTTAGTCATGACTCATTGCCAAGACTATCTTAGTGGACAAAGTCCCTTTCTGAAGCGAGTAACCCTCGTTTCAGTCTTGTTTCACTAAACCGGTATAACCTACCATTTCAGCCATGTCTATCTCATGAGATATAAAATATTTACCCAATGCATTGGAGGGAGATATAGTTCCCACCCATCTTATAATGAATCCTTTCTTATGTGTGCCACATAATCATAAATCATACATCATCGCATAACACATGTAACAAAAATGGGATTCTTGAAACATCATGACATCATAAAACAAATCATATAAGGCAAATGAATTCATAAAAATAATTCCCTCACAACATAATCAAATCAATATAATTAAAGGGATAAAAACATAACCCTTTATTATCTTAGATGGAAAATAATTTTGATAAAACACTTGAACTCCATTCTTGAGGAAAATATCCTTTCTTTTTCAAAAACACTTTTCTTTTCTTAACATGTCATACAATTATAAACTAAAAGAAGTTGATTAAAAATAAACTTGAAAACTTGTAAAGGAAGCTTCTTGGAAATAATGTTTTAAAAATCCATTCATGCCGTATAAGTTAAAAAAAACATTCTTCGTACTTTTGTCGGAAAAGTCAAAAAGTACCTCGTACGAAAAAAAACGACAAAAGATTCCTTTCATATCTTTTACTAAAAACTCAATGAAGGGTAAAATTGGATATAAACTATTGTATAAGGCTGGAAATAATATTACATACTGAGGGAACATGGATGTGGATGATAAAATACACCCCAGTAATTACCAAAGTAAAAACAATCTCGGATAAAAGTGAGATTGTGATATTTTCCCTTACCTTAGGTCCGATTTGCTTTGTTCGTGTCTGAAGCTCCTGTATAATGGTTTAAATAATGTTATTGACTTATTCCAGAATCATACATATTGATATGATATCATATATGGTCATATTATTAGCTTCTTGTTAGTAATATTTCATTGTTACTTGTTACTCGGGTCTTTATAACTTTTTGTTCTTATGCGTGTTTTGTTGAATAAATTCTTATTCTTATCTTTAGGTTATAGATAATTCATTTCCAGAATGGTATTAGTGTAGTATATACCATATTCATTCATTCAATTCATTTATATAATCATTATGAAATGAAGATCATGTAGAACGAGTCGCATCACATCGTGGAGACGGTATTCCGTACGTACGCACGAGTGATGATATTGTTCCTATGATCGTGGAATTGTATTGGAGTATATATATATATTATTTCAGTATCAATATTACTTAATAATAATCATATATAGTTACTCATTACACCATTATACCCATCCTTGTAAGGTGATGGTGGAAAATAGATTACACCACGGCGTGGAGACGGTATTCCGTACGTACGCACGCGCGGTGATTTCATTTTTCCGTAGGATGGATAGAAGGTGAATTAGGGTTGTTTCATATTTATGATAACATATCATTATGTAAGTAATACTGATGTTATTACTTTATCATGAAACAACTAAAGAAGAATAAGTTGAAGAAGAAAGAAATTGAAAAGATCGGTAATGGATATTACCTCTTCTTTGGAACGCCTCTTTGAATCCTCCACTTAAGGAACTAAGATTGGTCTTTGGAGAAGACCAGGACCTCTAGGATTATTCTAGGGAAGTAGAGAGGAGAAAATGTCAGGGGTTGGGCGAGATTGAGTGCTCAAATTGGTGTGAGGAGGAGGGGGAGGAGGTGCCCTTTTATAAGGGAGGAGAGGGGCACCTTAGGAATATCTCAAAATATTATTTTATATTAAAGTCAAAATCGGTTTATAATGGTTCCAAAGGGTCTTATTTCGAAGCTAAAGTGGTGATGGGTCGAAATCCTATCAACCAATAGTATTTAGACAAGTTTAGGGTATTATTTTAACCTTATCAATTAGATTTAACTCTAAGTTAATTAATTTAACTTTTACCGTGTCTTTTTGTTTTCTTTCAATATATGGTTAATACACATACTATAACATGCCAAACGAACCCCAAATTGTTTATTATTAATATATATATCCTTATTTAAGTCATTTGGCCGAACCTTAGATTTTTAGGAATAAACTAACAATTAATAATATAATATTTGATTTAAAAACTATTTTGTGTCAATTTTGACACTATTTGATACATGATTTTTTGTGAAAGTCATAACAGAATTATTTGTTCGAACCAAGTTAATTAAATCAACATTAATATATCATAGTAACCTAGAAAATTAGTGTAATTCATAAAAAGTCTTAAATTACATTTATTTGGGTATTTATATTATCAATTTTGTCAATATTTCATTAATAAGATAATTACTGCATCATCTTTGTGTCATGAATAAATTAAATTATTTGATGTCTAAAAATTACAAATAAAATACCATCATGTAGGAAAGCTTTTTAGCTTTCTAATGAATATTTACAATCGAATTTATCTTATGTATAACCCCATATTAAAAATGATTTACTTATTAAACTTTGATTTTAACTATTTTAACCCTTCTTTAAATAAATTAATAATAAATGTCCTAATCTAATCCAAGTGGGCCTAAATGGTCATATTTTATTCCTAAGTTTGTTTTTGGTCGAATTACACTTGTCCAATAGAATTAGGACATGTGTTAGGGTAATATTAATATCATATTTACCCTTAGTTGCCCTATTTACTATTAACCGCGGTAAAAATCGTAAAAAGTTACTATTCACCAAAAAATTATTTTTATCTCATTGAACCACATTTTACTTACTGATATCAACCGTGTCTGTCGGATTTTTGAAATTCCATTCACAGAAGCGGTAAAATTAAGTTTTATGCAAAATTCAGTTTTTAACCTACCACTTAGTAGTTTCACTATTCATCAAAAATTGATGTTTTTCAGATTAATGCCAAAATTTCATCCTAAGCTATATTTCATATTCCGAATTCAAAAATGAAGTCTATTTTACCAAATTCTCAACATAGAAGATTCATTAATTAATTTTATAATTAAATCCCGCTGTTAAAATAAATAGCGTGTTTTTAGGAAACAATATATACCAAAAGATTGACACTTGATTATGTCCGGTTTAAATGTGAAATTACAACCAATGACCAACATTGTATTAAATTGTAAAAATATATTCTAAATATACTTTAAAACCACTCAAATTAATAATTTATCACTATTAATTATTTCGATTAAAAAAGTTGTTTTTAATTAAAATTTAGTAATTTTCACTATTCATCAGAATATGAATGTTATCCGAAATGTACCAAAATTTTACCTTAGGCTAAATTCGATACTCCGAATCAAAAAATGAAGTTCATTTTGAAAAATAAGATTTACAGAGTTTTAAAAAGTGGTTATTACTATTCATAACGGCTAGTTTTAATAATATTTTAATAGCATATCGTTGTTTAGTGAAACTCGGTATTGCGTATTACACACGCTATCGAGGAAGGTCGCGATTGCATGTAATGCAAGGCAAGTCAAGGATGCGTGTTGTGCAAGCTCCTTTTGGTGTAGCGTACAACACAAGACATTAATAAAATTAAAAAGAATATTTTTTTATAAAATCTTGGGCTGTTACAGACGATGAGGTTAATAATAAGGTAATATAAAAATAAATAAATAAGTAAATAAAGAACAATCAACCCATGAGATCTAAGGTAAAACATGAGGTTGACCATATTTAATTTGGCTTAAGCTGGATGTCTCTATCTATAGTAACACATGTGTAATGGCCCGAACTTCTCTGGTATATTCCTTTGCAAAAATCAGGTGTATGAGGTGTTTCGGGAGGTCAAAGTGACATATCCCCAACACTTTTCCAATTTTCCCTTTCTACAAATAGTTCCATCGGTGAACACTTCCAAAGGTAGACCATTGTGAATAGTGATTCGATAACTATCTATGAATAGTTCCATTAGTGAACAGTTCCAATGGTAGACAGTTGTGAACAATATCATCTGAACCTTATGTGAACAGTGCAATTGTGACCTTATGTGAATAGTGACATCGGTGAACTTATATGAACAACATCATCAGTAACCTTATGTGAACAGTGCAATGGTGACCTTATATGAACAGTGACATTGGTGTCATTGGTGACCTTCTATAAATAGTTTCATCGGTAACCTTATGTGAATAGTGACATTGGTGACCTTTTGTGAATAGTGTCATCGGTAACCTTATGTGGACAGTGCAACGGTGACCTTATGTGAATAGTGACATCAGTGAACTTATGTGAACAATGTCATCGATGGCCTTCAGTGAAAAGTGTCATCTGTCTCCTTACGTGAAGAGCGCATCAGTAACCTTCTGTAAACAGTGTCATCAGTGACCTTTTGTAAATAGTTTCATCGGTGACCTTATGTGAATAGTACAATGGTAACCTTATATTGAACAGTGTTTCTAGAACAGTGAGGTCCATCAGTAACCTCTATTTCATTTTCCAAATTTTGAGTTAGTGAACAGTGTTTTCAGAATGTTGAGGTCCATCGGTAACTTCCATTTCCTTTTCTAAATTTCGAGTTTGTGAACAGTGTTTCCAGATTTCTACAATTTCACCCCTTTGACATTTCCATAGGTGTAAAATGCATTTAAATTCTTATTTTAAAAACTCTAAGGCTGATTCAAAGGTCATAACTCTTATATTATTCTCTCCTAAGGCTCAGGATGTTTTTTTACTACATGGTCAAACTGAGTAGTTTAATGCGATCCGCTTTTAACCTAAAATCCAACATATCTTAAACCACTACTCCATTAAATCTTCTAAAGGGATGATATATATTCCTCCTTAGTTATCCCTCCTTGTTCTCAAGTGTGAAACACTCGAACATCCCATTCCTTTTCATAGGAGTTGTGCAATAAACCTTTTCTCCTAGGATTTGTTCCACTCTGTTTTGATGAAACCAAGAAATATCGACCAGTCATCGATATAAGGTATGTTCAATCGTCATTATTTTGGGTTAATCTTTTCTTATTTCACTTCTCCCTTTTATGGAATGATTTATCCTTGTTCCTAATAGACTTTTCTTGGGTAATGATCGGTGTGGTGGTGTCTATGCATCCTCCGGTGGATACAGTTGTCATGGGGGGAGGATATCGTAACCTATTGTGTGGTTCATTTTTGTATAAAGAACGTCAAGAAATGTTTGAGTTAGGGGATTCATTACTTCACTTTTCTATTATGTGCAACTGTAGAGTTATCATGTTTTGTCCCAGTGGATCACAATGAAATTGGAATAATAAATATTTGAACCAGATAAATAAATTGAGATCGATCTTATGTTATTGCCTCTTGTTTTTCTAGATATTGTGATATCTATGCTTCCTTACATGGATTTTTGTTTCCCAATGTAAATTAGTAAGGAACGTAAAGTCGGAATTAATTGATAATTGTTTGGCTAAAATTATCTTGAAACTCCTCCCATGAGTTCTCTTTCAAGACAAGTTTAGAGTCGAGTTTCTTTCTTCGACCACGAAGGCGTCCAGTCACCTGGAGCTTCATACCCTTCGATAGGGGAGCTTTAGTGAGAGAGAGTTTGAAATCCATTTTAATAACCTTTTATGATATTTTTCAGATTTTTTTCTAGATGAGGAGGTCAGGGTGAGGCATATCGAAGAGGATTTTAATCCAGAGATCTAACACCAGGCACCCCATTTATACTGAGGACATATCTTGAGGTGCTGAAAAGGTATGAGGTCATCGAGTGAACATTGTCCAGAACTGGATCATCACAAGAGGGCAGTTTTCATGATTCCCCATGAAGCATAGCTGTGGTTCGAGGTTCGAGGTTTTTATGGCGGAAGAGTATTCGTTCAGCCGGGGGTAGGTCCCAGACCTTCGCATCTCATTTCTCCAAAGGCAGTGGATCTCAGGCCTATGGAAAGAGATCAGGCCCTTGTTTTTCATGTAGTGGTTGAGGTCATCAGCAGAGAGAGTGCTCAACCTTTCAGAGCATTCATACTGCACCAGGTGTTACGCTTCAGGTTCCTCCATTGACCCAATTCCAACAGAGGCAGGAACAGTAGGTTTCACAAGCATTAGATCAGGAGACGGTAGATGGGGTAGGCATTGGATAGTCTTGTGATGCTCCATGTCCTTAAAGAGAAGAGCGTAGTCATGACAGTGGTCGTCATTAGGGTCAGAGAGGTCATGTAGGAGGTCGTGGTCAGCTTCATGCTTTAGCATTTCTAGCACCAGGCAATCCAAACATCATTTGATGTACTCTTTGCTTGTTTTCTACTGTGGTGCATTCCTTGTTTGATTCAATAGAAACACACTCCTTCATATTACCTACCCTTTTCCATGATTTGGGACTTGAGGTAGAGAGGCTTCTAGTGACCTTGGCATTGACTACGCCAGTCGGAGGTTGAGATGACTTGTTTGATGTATGCAGATACTGTGAGCTAGCGTTGGGGAAGCACCACTCTTTGGATTGATTTCCTATGTTTATGAATACAACCATAAGATGTCATACTTGGCATGGATTGGTTGTATTCAGTGTAGGCTATCGTGGATTGCTTCAGGTGGCAGGTTTTGTTCTTCAATGCGGATGGAGATCCAGTGGTGTTTGATAGCGAGAGAGACCCTCAGATGGGTTAGAGGTATGTTACATCCTTATCATCCATGATGGATGAGATAATGTTGAGTTCATTAGAGGTTCAGCAGCTAGAGTTTCCTTGGGTCATAGAAGAGTACCCTGATACCATTCCAGAAGAGGTCTTAGCATTTCCCCCTAGACGAGAGATCGAGTTTGGGATCGAGCTACAACGAGGAGCGTCTCCTATCTCAATGTACCCTTATAGGATGGCCCCTTATGAGTTACGATAACTATGTGTACATCTTGATGGTCTTTTATAGTGTGGTTTTGTTCGGCTGAGTGTTTCACTATGGGGTACACCAGTTTTGTTCGTAAAGAAGGCTAACAACAGTTTACAGTTGTGTGTCGATTATCATCGCTTAAACAAAGTGACAATAAATAATCATTATCATCTTCCAAAGATTTATGATTCATTCAATCAACTGAAGGGTTCAAGTTTGTTCTCAAAGATTGACTTGTGGTCAGGATATCATCATATGTGTGTGAAGGATGAGGATTAACCGAATACCGCTTTCCATTGTCGTCATAGGCATTATGAGTGCATTTTAATGCCGTTCGGCATGACAAATGATCCAGCTGTGTTCATGGGATTGATGAACGTTGTGTTCCATGATTTCCTAGACAATTTTGTTGTGGTTTTCATTGATGACACCATTGTGTACTTAATGTCTGAAAAAGAGCATACATGGCATCTACATGCCGTTTTCAGAGTTATTTGACAACATCAGTTGTTTTGGAAGTTTTCTAAGTGTGAGTTTTGGGATCAAGAAGTCTGTTTTTGGGGAATGTGGTCTCCCAACAGGTAGTAGCTATGGATACATCGATGATAGAAGTAGTTGCGTCTTGGGAATCCCCCAAGACTGTGTCAGATTTGCAAAGTTTCCTTAGTCTCACAGGCTACTACAGGAGGTTCGTTTCTTATTTCTCTTGAGTTGTGACTCCTCTGAATACTTTGACCTAGAAGGATCTGGCATTCATATGGACTGATCAGTTTTAGGAAGCTTTTAGGTATCTAAAGGAGAAGTTAGTAAGTGCTCTAGTGCTTTGTCTTCCAACAGAGGGAGTTCAGTTTGATGTTTTCTATGATGCTTCACATATGGGGATAGGTTGTGTTCTGATGTAGCAGAGATTAGTTGTTTCTTATGGGTCTCATTAGTTACATCCCCATGAACGTAACTATGCCACACACGATCTTGAGTTGGCAACCATAGTGTTTTCTCAGAAGTTGTGGAGACAATACCACATTGGTGAGTGCTCTGTGGTTTTCACCTATCATAAGAGCTTGAGTTATGTTTTCTCCCACTGTGACTTGAATTTATGAAAGCGTCAGTGGATGGAGTTCATTCAGGAATACAATTTTGAAATATCATATACACCTAGAAAAGGGAATGTTGTAGTATATGTGCTGAGTTGGAAGTCACGTAGTGATGTAGTGCGTGAATCTGGTGAATCCTGGAGAGTAATGGAAGAAAATTCAACATTAAATCTTGATGTGGGAGAATTTGGGGGTAGAGGTTGTCTTTCCTAGATGATGGTGCAGTCATCTCTGGTTTAGATGGTGGAAGAGTCCCATTTGGGGGATCTAGAGGTGGAGGTCTGGAGAGACAGAGTTGTTTGTGGTGAGGCCCCTGATGGTTGGTCTGAGGATGAAAAACACCGAGTGTTGTATCATGGAAGGATATTTTTTACTTTGACGATGCATGATACGTTTATCAGAGAGTTCTATAGTTCTCCTTTATCGGTGCATCCTTGTGTGAAAATGATGTACCGGGCCTTGAGAAGCTAGTTTAGGTGTCCTGGGCTAAAGCATGCGGTTGTGGAGTTTGTGTCTCAATGTTTTGTATTCCAAAAGGTGAAGGTCGAACACCGTGTTCCTGGTGGTCTTCTCCAGCCATTAGATGTTCCTCAGTGGATGTGGGATGACATCTCAATGGACCTTTTCATTAGTTTACCTCGAGCATAGGGAGGACATGATGCTATTTGGGTGGTAGTGAATCGTTTAACAAAATCAACCCACTTCATAGAAATCAAGGAGTCAAGATTAGTGTATGTTTTGTCGAGGCAATATCTGGAGGAGGTGGTGAGACTTCATGGAGTCCCAAGGGTGATAATTTCTGATCGTGATCCTTCTTTTACCTCTAGGGTGTAGAGAGGACTCCATCATGATTTGGTTCTCAGCTATGCCTTAGCACTTCTTTTCATCCACAAACGGATGGTCAGATAGAGTGAACCATCCAAACTCTTGAAGACATGTTATGATCTTTTGTCCTAGATTTTGGAGGTTTGTTGATGATGCACTTACCATTGGTGGAATTTTCTTACAACAATAGTTTTCACTCCACCATCGGTATGACACCATTTGAATCCTTATATGTCCAACCTTTCCATTCTCCATTGTGCTGGACTGCGGTTGGAGAGGCAAAAATTCTCGGATCGAAACAAGTGCAGATTACAACAGAGATGGTCCAGGTGATTCATGATAGGATGAAGACAGCAGAAGATTTTCAAAAATCATATGTCGATCAAAGTAGGAGACCCTTAGAGTTTGATGTTGGGGATCTTTTGTTTCTAAAGGTGACTCCCCATCATCGGCAGTGAAGGTTTGGTCGTGGGAGTAAGATTTCTCCCCAGTTTGTTGGGCCTTTCAAGGTGTTAGCTCATATTGGAGTTGTGGCGTATTCTTGGAACCATGTTCTTCTATGAATTAATTGGAGTGTGGATTGTGTTTGTTGACTTTCCTCAGTGGAAGTTCAGAATGTGAACCATAAAAGTGATCATACAGTTCAAGCAGACATAGTATTGAAGGTGGTGCCATTTCCTAGTGTTTGCCAAATTTTTGGGCCTGAAAATTGACAAATGGAGAAATTTTTTTTTGGCAAAGAGACTTGTGCTCCATGTACATTAAGGAGAGGAAACTTGTGTGCCATATGTTTTTAAATATCAGAACACAGAAAAATGGAAAAGGGATAAGGGTCGCCCAAGTATTGGGGTGGTCGCGCAAGTGACCTGCATGCCGAGAAAGGACTTGCGTGTCGATGCCTAGGAGGCTAGAAAGTTGTGCGCCGATTTTTCTTCATGATCAGATCTTCAATATATGGAATAGGAAAGTAGGCCGCTCAAGTATTGGTTGGTTCGCGCAATTGAGTTGTGCGACAGAGGCTTGGGTGGTTGGAGCTGCGCGCCGGGACTTGCGCGCCGTGAGGACACTTGCGCGCCACCGTGTAGGGGGTCTACATTTCATATAAATAGAGTACCACCCAACCTCATTTGTAACAAAGTTGATGACTTAGAGATTTTTTGAGCTCCCATCGCGCAAGTCGTTGAGTCACGCAAGTTGTTGTTGGGTCACACAAGTAGAGGCTGCGCGCTGGTTGTTGGCTGCGTGACCAAGGCGGTTTGGGAGTTAAAGGTGCAGAGTCACGCAAGTTTGGAGTAGAAGGAGGCAGTGTCACACAAGTGTGTTGGTGCCACCTGCATGAAGATTTTGTACCACGCAAGTGACTTGCGCACCATTCCAGAAACTTGCGCGCCGGTCTTGGAGAAGTGCACCAGGTGAGGTTTTTGTACGCCGGATCTTTTGGAGCTGCACGAAAACTGGATGATTGCCCGATACCTTCGGTGAAAATTGGGATTATTATATGAGTGAAAGTTGGACTTCAACAGAGCATCTACATTCAATAGAGGATGCATTCTTTTGTAATTATGAAGAGACCTTCACGTCTATAAATTGAGTGTGACTTCACCAAGGGCAGTGAGGCAGGGGGAGTCAACGAGAGTGACCCAAGGGAAGCAGTGAGCTGTCCCTGAACCTTTGTAAAGGCAGTGAGCCTGGGACAGAGTGACTATTACCTAACCATTGTAATCCACAACTAGTGAAGATTAGTGGAATTTGGTATGACCGAAATATTGTCGGTGTATGCCTCTTGGACCTAGCCCTTAGCGGTGAAGAAAGTAAAAATTGATGTGTCGTATCTTTGCAGTGAATGTTTTATTGCTGATCATATTCATCATACATGTTTAACTAGTTCCTACCAACAAGGGAATAATATATTTGTTTTTAGAATAAAATGTTTACACCCCGATTCACCCCCTCCCCTCTCAGGGTGTCCCGGGGTCTTACAAGTGGTATCAAAGTGTAAAGGTTGCTGGTGTTAAATCTGTCCTTTGTCATCATGGAAAATGAAGTCAGTGTCAGCGGAGTCCCTCTCTTCGATGGAAGTAATTTTCAAATTTGGAAGAATAGAATGAGATGTCATCTAAGATCCCTTGGAATGGAAGTTCTGTTTTCCACTATGCAAGGTATAATTGTCACTGATCCAATAGTGCTAGCTATGACTGATGCAGACAGGAAAATTCATGATGCAGATGCTAAATCACAAAATGAACTCACTACAGCCATTTCAGATTAGATCTATCAAAAGGTAATGAGTTTCCCCTCAGAAAAATACATGTGGGATAAACTATAAAATATTTATAAAGGAGATAGCAATGTAAAGGAGGAAAAATTACAAGTCCTTCACAATCAGTTCGATGATCTAAAGATGCATCTAGACAAGAATGCAAACTCAATCTTTAATCAAATTACTGAAGTGGTTGGAGAAATTTGGGGTTCGGGCGAAGAAATCAAAGACATTGATATAGTAAAGTAAATATTAAAAATACTTCCACCCTTGAACAATGTAAAGGTGTCAGCCCTTGAGGAAAGATATCTTTCTAAACTTTTTATGGATGATCTACTAAGCAGATAGGTAGCATAAGAAATGAGAGTCAAACCAGAAGATTATACGACTCGTGTGAGAACGTAAACGGCATTTAAGGCCATGGATAAACTGAAAATTTAAAAATATAGCAGTGGTGAAGATGATGAAGAAAAAGAAATTCGTTTTCTCATTGCAAAGAAGTTTCAGAAGGGAAAAGGGAAATTTAAGGGGATGTTACCTCTCGCATGTTTTCGTTGTGGAAAAGTTGGGCACATTTCCTCTCAGTGTTTAAGAAAGATCCTTGATGAAGATAGTGAAGATGAGAACATTGAGAAGCCTCGAAAAAAAATTCAAAAATAGATACTTCAAATATGGAAAGAAAATACAGAGGAAGAGTTTTGTCTGTGAAGAGGAAGATAAGGATACTGAATTTTGTGAAGAAGAAGAACCCGAATTTAAAACGGGAAAGCATGCTTCCATGATGGCTATGGTTGAAAATTCATAACCCTTGATCAATAAAGACAGAGATAATTAGATTACTTCTAATGGTGATTCAAAGACACAAATTAATAATGCTTTTTCCAATCTTGAGAATAAATGTAAGAGATACAATAAGTGGAAGGAAATGGCGGATGAATCCTCAGAATATGTTGATGAGCTTGAAGCAGAGATTTAATTACTAGAAGAACTAGTGAGAGTTCAGTCTTCAATTCTTGAAATCACAGATGATGTTGTGGAACTAAAGCTTATAATTGAAGAAAAAGAAAAGGTCCTAAATGACCTTTCATCTAGACTGGAAGAGAAGTCCAAGACTGTTGAGAGACTTGAGGAAGATGTTTTTACTCTTAGAAGTAAAATTTAATGTCAATCAACGACAAATGAGGGAAAGAAGAAAATTCATTTTGGAAGATTCTCAGATGAATAATTACTAGCAAGAGCCAAGTGTGGTTCAGATGGGGATAGAAAAATATTAAGTGATCAAAGATCCACTTTCATGGGAATGAGTGGAATTGGCTGTGAATCTGAGACATAAATTGCTAAAAGTAAAGAGATCCAAAATAAATACAAGATGAAAGTTGGACATGATGAAACATTACCTGAAATTCTGAAAAAGAAACCCTCAATCCAAGCTAAAAGAAGAAATGAAAATTATACTCAAACATTTAGAAATGACAGGAAGTTCAACTATTCTCCCAAGGAAGAATTCATGAGGAGAAATTCAAGTGAAAAGACATTTCCTCTCATGAAGTTTCTGTTCTATGGTTATCTGGGCCATACCATGTCATACTGCGAAGAGGAAAGGATCTATTTGAGTAGGGAAGATCTAGGAAGTCAACAAAGGAGACCGATTTCATATCCACCATATTATAGAAGAAATAGATTCTATGGTTACTATTTTAATTGTTCTAACTTTGTCCATAAAGCTAGGTATTGTAGGCAGAGGTACGATAGGAGAAATTCATATAACACTCAAAGACGGGGCAGTTTTCATCCTCCTTATGGTGTTGTTCTGACAAACAGTTTTTCACCACTGGAAGAAGATTATGGGTATTTAGAATCAGATTATGTGGAAGAAAGTATTAAAAGTCCATCAGTATCCTATGCTCAATCAATATCTCATGGAAAAAAACGAAGAAGATCGAGAAATCCAATCTTGTAGAAGTAGTCCTCAAAGCTACAAAGAGCAGCAGCACTTGGATCCTTGATAGTGGATGCTCTTCCCATATGACGGGAAAATCTAACTTGTTGAAGAACATTGAAAAGAAGGTTGATGGAACAGTACGGTTTGGTAATGATGGTGCTTTGAAGATTAAAGGCAGTTGGAATACTGCTCTTGCCAATGGAGATATGAAGAAGACTTAATTTCTATATATGGACGGTCTACGCCACAATCTCCTCAGTGTATGTCAACTCTTTGACTCAGGTCTCATAGTAACCTTCAATCAAAAATGTTGTACTATAAAGGGAAAAACAGGGAATTCTCTTATGAAATGCTGTAGAACAGATGGAAACTTATATCAGGTTGATAGCAAAGTGAACTCCTACTATTTGTATGTTGAAGAAGAAAACAATTTGTGGCATCGAAGGACGGGGAAAATTAACCAACAAGACATGGAAATGATATCTAAGCTGAAGATAGTCATGGATATCCCCATTTTAAAACGGTAACGGGAAAATTCTTGTGATTCTTGTATTCGTGGGAATCTGGTCTGTAGTTCATATCAGCCAAAGAAGAAAAGGGCATCATATCTTCTTGATCTCATTCATACAAATGTATGTGGCCCAATAAATGTTGCTGGAACCCAAGGAGAAAGGTATTTCGTCCTTTTAATTGATGATTGTTGTATAATGGCTTGTGTAATGTTGATTCACAGGAAGCAACAAGTACTTAATTGCATGAAAACTTATCGCCGGATTGCCGAGAATGATACAGGACGGACAATAAAAGTCCCACGATCTGAAAATGGATGGGTATACACATCCATTGAATTTGAAAACTTCTTGGAGAAGCATGGGATACAATATGAGGTAGCTTCAATGAGAAACCCACAACAAAATGGAGTTGTTGGGTGTAGAAATCGACAGGTTAACAATATGGCCAGGACAATGCTGATTGAGAGCGGTATCACTTGCCATTACTGGAAGGAAGCTGTTGAAGCTATAGTGCACATTCAAAATCGAACAGGGATTTATATGGGAGAAATGAAGACACCATATGAATTGTGGCATGGAAGGAAGCCTTCGTTGAAATACTTTCGGGTGTTCGGAAGCAAATTTTTCATTCGGAACAAAGAAGGAAATCAAGGGAAGTTTGGTGAAAATGCTGATGAAGGAATTTTTCTTGGGTATCCAATAAATAGAAAAGCTTAAAAGTGTTACAACAAGCGATTAGGAAGGATTGTGATAAGAAGTAATGTTATGATAATTGAAGAGAAAACCAAAAATTCTTCAAGGACGTTATATGATGATTTAATATAAAGTGAGGAAGAACGTGAACGTGGAGAAAATACAACTATAGAAATAGAGGAATCTGTACAAAACTGTCAGCAGTTTCATCATGATGTTGAATCAGAAGAATAATCTGAAGATGAAACTGTGGGTGGAGAAAATGCGACTGAACTGTACAAGAGAAATCGTAGAGCTTAGATTGATCCATATAACATAATAGGGGATAGTAATTCACCCACTTAAACAAGGATGATGAGAAATAACATGAAATCTGCATTTCTTTTAGTTGTGGAGCCATCCTCATTTGAAGATGCTGAAAAGGATGAATCATGGGTTAAAGCCATGAATGAAGAGTAATATCATATTGACAAGAAGCAGAAATGGGATCTTGTCCAGAGACCCAAAGGTCACAATGTAATTGGTACAAAATGGATCTCCAAGAAAATGTATGATGATCATGGTAGTGATATCAGAAACATGGCTCGACTGGTATGTAAGGGGTATTCCCAGATTGAAGGTGTTGATGTTGAAGAAAACGTTGCTCCAATGGAAAGACTGGAGTCAATTAGACTTTTCCTTACCATGGAACTGAAAATAGGATATAAATTATATCAAATGTATGTCAAGACATCATTCTTGAATGGTGTACTCGAAGAAGAAGTCTACATTGAACAACCAGTGGGTTTTGTTCTTGGTACTGATGAGAAAAAGGTCTGAAAACTGAAGAAATCCCTGTATGGTTTGAAGCAGGCACCACAAGAATGGTATTCCAGCCTAGACTCATATCTCAAGAAGCTGGAGTTAAAAAGAGGACGAGTGGATCACAATCTATATGTGAAGAATTCTCCAAAAGATCAATTCATGGTTCTAGTCTACGTTGATGATATCATATTTGGTGGTAGTAGGCAGAAACTAGTGGATGAATTTTCCAGTAATATGAAATTGGAATTTGAAATGTCTATGATTGGGGAGACCACATATTTCATGGGGCTACAGGTTATTCAAAAGAAGTATTACACTTTCATCTCTTAGGAAAAGTATGTAAGAGAGCTGTTAAAGAATTTTAATATGCGAGACTCCAAAACAATGTCAACTTCGATTGCAGTTGGAACTAAACTTGGAAGGAATGAGGATGATACCTCTATAGATCCCACCATGTACAGGAGGATCATTGGGAGCCTACTGTACCTGACAGTGACACGACCAGATATTGTCTTTGCCACATGTCTTATGGCCCGCTTTCAGAGTAATCCAAAGGAGGAACATATGGAAGCAGTCAAAAAAAATAATGAGGTACATTCAAGGTACACATAACATTGGGTTATATTTTTCTGCAGGCGGGGACAGTTAATTATCAGTGATTTCTGATGTTGACTGGGCTAGTGATGTAGTAGACAGAAAGTCCACTAGCGGTGGAGCCTTCTATATTGGGCAGAAATGTGTTGGCTGGTTGAGTAAGAAACAAGAAAGTACTTCTCTTAGTACTGCTGAAGCTGAGTATATATCCTCCACAATGGCATGCACTCAACTTCTATGGATGAAGCAACAATTAACAGATATTGGTGATGAGGTAAAGCAACTAATGGGGATTTATTGTGATAACAAGAGTGAAATTGATCTTACGAAGAATCATGTTCAGCTTTCTGGTACAAAACATATTGAAATTAGGTATCATTTTATCAAAGAAAAAGTTGAACAATGGGTGATTAGAATGGATCATGTGGGAACTGAGGAGCAAGTGGATGATATCCTGACCAAGCCACTTTCATCGGCTGTGTTTGAGAAGTATCGGTTGAACCTCGATGTTCAGCCACCACCTAGTGCATAAGGAAGATACTCAATACCCGTCTCCCCAATTATGATAAATGTTTTTATCTGTTTATGGATGTGATGCAGGTTTGTGGGGGTGATACTATCCAGGGGGAGTGTGGTTTGAGCTGATCAATGCACAAGTACCGGTCTTTGGGTTTATTGCAAATGGGGGAGAAAGGAATAAATTCAGTGTCAGAGGATGAGAAGGAACACAGCGAACAGGGAATCATTGATAATTCCAAAAAACTGGAACCCAATTCAAGATTCCTCTATTATTTTCTACACCAAGCATTGATCACGTATACTTAGAGTGTTTTCATAGTTGATTCTTGTGTATTTGGTTTGCACATGGATGGGGATCTATTGAATTTTTTTCTGATTGCCAGCAAACCCCAAGGGGAATATTGTTGGAACCATGGTCCTCTATGCATGAATTGGAGTATAGTTTTTGTTTTTTGACAATCCTCAGTGGAAGTTAAGAATGTGAACCAGCAATGTGATCATACAGTTTAAGCAGACAACAGTATTGAAGGTGGCGCAGTTTCCCAGTGTTTGCCAAATTTTGGGCCTGAAAATTGACAAATGGAGAAAAGTGTTTTTGGAAAAGAGACTTGAGCTCCATGTACTGTAAAGAGAGGAAACATGTGTTCCATATGTTTTTCAAGATTAGAACATGGAAAAATGGAAAAGGGATAAGGGTCATGCAAGTATTGGGATGGTCGCGCAAGTGACCTACGCACCGAGAAAAGACTTGTGTGTCGATGCCTAGAAGGCTGGAAAGTTGCATGCATGTTGTTATTCATGATCAGAACTTCAAAATATGGAAAATTAAAGTAGGCTGCTCAAGTTTTGGTTGGGTTGCATAAGTGAGTTGTGCAATAGTGGCTTGGGAGGTTGGAGTTGTGTGCTGGGACTTGCGCGTCGTGAGGACACTTTGGTGCCACCGCACAGGGGGTCCAGTTTTCCTATAAATAGAGGACCACCCCACTTCATTTGTAATGAAGTTGAAGACATAGAGATTTTTGAGCTCTCTTCATGAAAGTGGTTGAGTCGCGCAAGTGGTTGTTGGGTCACACAAGTAGAGGTTGCGCGCTGGTTGTTGGCTGCATGACCATGGCGGTTTCGGAGTTAAAGGTGCAGAGTCGCGCAAGTTTGGAGTTGAAGGAGGTAGTGTCGTGCAAGTGTGTTGATGTCACCTGCGTGCCGATTTTGTACCACACAAGTGACTTGCGTACCATTCTAGAAACTTGCGCGCCGGTCTTGGAGAAGCGCTCCAGGTGAGGTTGTTGTATGCCAGATCTTTTGGAGCTGCACGAAAACTAGAAGATTGCCCGATACCTTTGGTACAAAGGGGGATTAGTATACGATTGAAATTTGGACATCAAAAGAGCATCTAAATTCAATATAGGATGCATAAATTTTTAATTATGGAGAGACCTTCACGTCTATAAACTGATTGTGACTTCACCAAGGGCAGTGAGCAAGGGGGAGTCAACGGGAGTGACCTGAGGGAAGCAGTGAGCTATCCATGAACCTTTGTAAAGGCAGTGAGCCTGAGACATAGTGACTGTTCTCGAAACATTGTAATCAACAACTAGTGAATATTAGTGGAATTTGGTATGACCGACAACTTTTCGGCGTTTTCTCCTTGGACGTATCCCTTAGCGGTGAACCATGTAAAAATTGTTGTGTCATCACTTTGCATGTGAATGTTTTATTGCTGACCATATTCATCATACAGGTTTAACTAGTTCCTACCAACGTCTGAAAAAGATCCTTGTTTTTAGAAGAAAAAGTTGACACCCAGATTTACCCCACCCCTCTCAGGGTGTCCTGAGGTCCTACATGTATCGAGTAGAACTTCCCCCATATATGAGTCAGATACATGATGTTTTCCATGTATCACTACTCTGTCGTTATCTTCATGATGACTCTCACGTCATCGATTGGGGAGAGATAAATGTTGATGATGATGCGACCTTTGTGGAGCGACCTTTGGAGATCAAAGATTGCAAAGAGAAGGTTTTGCGCGGGAATTCTATCCCCTTGGATCGTGTCTTGTGGTGACACAGTGGCATGGAAGAGAGTAACTGGGAACGTGGGTCACAAACACGTGCTCAGTACCCAGAGTTGTTTGATGTTTAACTCTTTTCATGTATCGATGTAGTCTTTGTGGTTTTAGAACTTTCATGTTTATAATATGGATTTCTTTTGTTGCTTCATATGGATTGATCTCTTTTGAGAGGTATCTCTATGGGTGGTTGTTCGGAACCCTTTCATTTTCCATTTAGGTGGGTTTTGAATTCTTATGGATGAGAATGTTTTGAGAGGTATCTGATGTAATGGCCCAGACCTCTCTGGTCCATTCGTTGAAAAAATCAGGTGTATGAGGTGTTTCGGGAGGTCAAGGTGACATATCCCCAATACTATCCCAATTTCCTTTTCTACATCAGAAGCTGTTATGTATTCAAAATCCACTGTAGAATCGGTGGAAATTGGTTGCTTTGAACTCTTCCAACTCACAGCTCCTCCATTGAGATAGAAAACATATCCAGATTTTGACTTCAGATCATTCTGATCTGTCTGAAAACCAGCATCAACATAGCCTTTGATGACAAGCTCCTCGTCTCCTCTATACACTAGGAACATCTCCTCAGTTCTTCTCAGATACTTAAGGATAGTCTTAATAGCAGTCAAATGTTTCTATTCTGGAACTTCTTGATATCTGCCTACCATGTTCACTGCATAGGCAACATCAAGCCCGGTACATAACATGGCATACATGATGGATCCTATAGTCGGAGCATATGGGAGCATACTCATTCTATCTTTCTCTTGTTGTGTCTGAGGATACATTTTTGTAGAAAGGTGTAGGCGATGTGACACTAGATCCAATCCCCTCTTGGATTGTTCCATACTAAATATCTTTAGTATTTGGTTAATTTATGTACCCTAACTTAGTCCAAGCAACCTTTTGGATATATAACGAATGATCTTGATCCTTAGAATGTAGGCTGCCGCACTCAAGTACTTTATAGAGAAACACTTGTTCAACCAGTCATTAACTAACTGTAAGACTGGTACATCATTTCTAATAACCAATATTTCATCAACATATAATACTAGGATAATGATCTCATTCCCATTAAACCTCTTATAACCACATGGCTCACATTTGTTCTTAATGAAACCAAATTTTTTTACGGCATCATCAAATCAAATATTCCATGACATGGATGATTTCTTTAATCCATAAATGGATTTATGCAACTTAAAAACCTGTTTTGATTCACCTGGTGTCAAAAACCCTTCTATTGGTGTCATATAGACATCTTCCGGAAGGTTCCCATTAAGCAATGTTGTTTTGACATCCATTTTCCAAATCTCGTAGCCATGGTAAGCTGTTATGGAAAGTATGATTCTTATGGATTTAAACAAGGAAACTGGTGAGAATGTTTCATCATAGTCAATTACTTCACATTCTCTGAATCCTTTAGCCACTAAAAATGATTTATAGGTGCTAACTTGACCTTATATGTCCAGTTTTCTCTTGAATACCCATTTGCATCCGAAAGTCTTTACATCAACTGGCTCATCAACTAGAACACAGACTTGTTTTGATACATGGAATTCATCTCAGAATTCATACCTTCTATCCATCTGGAAGCTTCTGAGCTTTCTACTACTTCCTTGTAGGATATAGGTTCATCATTTTCCCACAATAATGATTCACCATCCTCAGTGAATAGGAAACCAAATCTCCTTGGTTCCCTTAGCTCTCTTGAGCTCCTACGCAGTACTTGTGTTTTTGGAACCACTTCCACGGGGACTTGTGGAACTTGTTCCTGTACCAACTCTTGTGTATCTTGAGCATCAACTTTGTCGAATTCAATATTGCTCCCACTATCCTTTTTGAGAATGTGCTCCCTCTCAAGAAAGACGGTTTTCCTGGGGAAAGTCACTTTCTTGTCTAAAGGGTTATATAGGTAATATCCTTTAGTTTCCTGGGGATATCCTATAAAGATACACCTCATGCCCCGGGGTGCTAGTTTGTTTCCTAATAAGGCCTTAACAAACTCCCTGCATCCCCATACACGTGTGTGCGACAAAATGGGTTTCTTTCCATTCCATAACTCTGAGGGAATTTAAGTTTACACCTTGGTTGGTATATATTTTAATTTGTATGTTGTAGTCTGTAATGCATATCCCCAAAAGGATAATGGAAGATCTGCATGACTCATCATTGACCTCACCATGTCCAACAAGGTGTGGTTATTCCTTTCACTAACACCATACCACTGTTGTGTATAAGGAGGAGTGAGATGAGATAGAATCCCAGAGTCCTGTAGAAGATCGATGAACTCTTGGTTTAGATATTCTCCACCTCGATCCGATCAAAGATTCTTTATCGTCTTACCAAGCTGATTCCCTAATTCAATCTTCAATTCATTAAATTTCTCTAACACTTCTGACTTACACCTAATTAAGTAGACATATCCATATCTACTCAAATCATCAGTAAAAGTAATGAAGTTAGAATATCCACCTCTAACTTCTACATGAAATGGTACACACACATCCGTGTGCACCAATCATAGAAGCTCTGTGGCCCTTTCACCCTATTCACCAAAAGGTGGCTTGGTCATTTTACCTTATAAACAAGCCTGACATCTATCAAGTGGTTTTAGCTCAATAGAGTCTAAATAGCCATCTTTGTAGAGATTTATCAAGTGCTTCTCATTTACATGACCGAGATAGTGATGCCACAACTGGGTGATTTATGATTCATGTGAGTCTATTTCGTTATCGATTTCCAACACTTGGTTTTCATAATTTAATACATACAAACCATTATTTAAATGTGTCATACCATAACATACATTGTTCTTATAAAAGAGACAACCCTTATTTCCAAACATGAAAATATATCCATCCATATCTAAACAAGATACAGAAATAATGTTCTTGGTAACACTAGGCACATAATAATAGTTATGTAAAACCAAAATCATCCCTGTTAGAAATGAGAGGTGGTAATCACTAATGGCTAATGCAGCCAGCCTCGTGCCATTAGTAGCTCGAAGATCCACCTCTCCTCTGGAAATATTTCTAAAAATACCTGGTTCCTACTTTTGAATACAGATGTGAGCCCCATATGTTGTATCTAATACCTAATGTGTTGAAATGGAAAGATTACACTCGATAACGAATGCATATTTAGCATCCCCATGCTTCTGTGTGAAGTTCATCTTCCAATGGACTAGCTTACCACATCAAAAACATATTGCCTCATGTTCCTTGCCCTACCTATGGATCTTCCCCTTCTTGGAGGGATGATGCTCAGGGGATTCAGACCGTTTATAATTCTTTGTCCCCTCCGACTTGTCCTTCTTTTTCTTATTCACCATAAGAACTGCATGTTTTTCACGCCTCATGTCCTTATCTACCTGGAAAATTAAGGTCATATGTTCTGGTATAATCTTTTCATTTTTTTCATGTTGTAGTTTACAATGAAGCTAAAGAAGGTCTTGGGCAGTAATAAGAGGATGAGATATATACGCAACTCATCCATGAACATAATCCCTGAGATGTCCATGTGTTCAATGTAGTCAATGAGCTTGACACCATGATGCCTAGCTAGCGCAGACTTTCCAAGCATAGTTGTAAACAAAGAATTGGAGATAACATACCTCTCATGTCTCACATTATCTTGGTAGAGATCCTTAAGGTGAGACGTCATGCCATACACATCCATGTTTTCATGTTCCTTCAAGAGTTCATTAGACATGGTTGATAGTATGAAACAATGGACATCTATGGCATCATTCATATGTTTTATATAGAGAGATAGTTCATCATCACTGGCCTCTTTCTTAGGTGCAACTGGAATAGGCTCTTCCAGTACATACAATATCCTCTCGTGGTGAAGGATGACACGTAAACGCCTCTACCACTCATGGAAATTGGTGTTGGTGAGAAGGTTTTCCTTATCAAATATGGTTCACACTGATATGTTTGAAGTCATTTTTCCTTCCATTTATAAAAATTATGATGAGCAAAGATTTAGTACTTTATTATGATAAAACTGAGACAAATAAATAAATTAGTACTTATTAGTCTCCCACTATTTTATTGAAATATAATATCCCTCACCATTGACTTCAAAATATTTTGTTGCTTGATAATTCTAGTGAAAAGGATCCATATTTCCCTTCGCATTACCTCAACTTGTGTTGGTCAAGAAACATGAAGGGTTGTAGTTAGGAATTCCAAATGCCAACATCATTAACTCGCAGTTCCTTGATCTGCTAAGTGGACTCCCCAATCCTGAAGTCCTTTTATTTTGGATTTCCTCAACCTTTGCCTCTTGGTCACAAAAAGTACTACTGTGGCAGTCAACCCTTGATGATAACCAAGTAAAGTCAAACCAAAACCTTGAATTATAATTCCCTGATGATTAAAATCACTCCAACTAGAGTTGGTCAAGTAATTTGAACTATGGTTCGATTCTAACAGAGATTATGGAAGGCTATACCAACTTAATATTTATTTGAGGGATTTTATCCTTATATGTAAATTGAAACTTTATTATCTTTTATTACATGATTTTTAATATTTAGTGGGATATACTTAAGTGATTAACCATGTCTAAGATAATATTTACGCATAAGCTGATTTTATTTTAGTTCTATCTTGCATGCTTGTTTAATTCATTAATTGTGTGATCGTGACAACACACCCACAATAAATAATCCGTGAAACTGACAGAAATAAAATAAATGGTATGATCATGAACTTTTTCTATCGGTTATTTTATCTAACAGTTGATAAAATAACCCAAGACCAAGGGGAGAAACACCTTGAACCTTTCGGGTTCAGGTTTATAGGGTTACACTTGTCCACCTTTGTATCTCCTTGGATTGGTTTCACCTTGTCTCTTGACTTGGGCTGCCTCCACTTGGTTGGGATATCCATCCATTAAATATTCATTTATCTCACATGTGGGTGAGGGGTAAATGGGGGTTTTTACATAAAATAAATCTTCGGTATGCAGGCCAAACATATTAATGAGGAGAAGGCTGACAGTCCAAAAAATTTAACATAAATAAATAAATTAAATGAATCCATTCACATAAAAAGGTCTTGGTCTAGCTCATGATCATCCATACATGAAACAATATTTACACATAAATAAAACTAGCATTCAATTCTTTAATCGTTCTTATTTAAGATAAATCACACTCGAATCAATTAATTGTCTTTAATTAATCAATCCTTTTATCTTAAACCCTTTTTATGAATTTCTTTAAGATTCTCATCCATCATAATTTTAAAAAAATAAATTCATTTAAAATTATCTTTGTACGTAACTTGTACCTTAGAGGCAACCCGGTGAATTCCAATTTATGAAGATATTAAATTAAAAACATATATATAAAACACCTATCATGTGTTGTGCCTCAGCTTTACACCTGCACTATGGTACACGTCTCAAGGGTTTGATTAATATAATAATAAATTTTAATAAATCCACATAATTTGGATTAGTACACGACATGTAGTTCTGACTATAAGTTGTGTACTTTTGTTCACCGTCTATCTGAAGTATATGCCCGAGGGCATGGCGTTTTTATGCACTTCGAAAATTTTCAGAGCACATGATGTGTTCAGTGGGACACACTCCATGTAGTATCCATGTTACATGGTTTCCAGCCGGTCAAGTAATGTACGGGGTACACGGTCCAACCCTAGCCCGAAGGGACTACATGTCGTGTTCATTGGACCACACAGCGTGAAATTTGGAAACTGTGTGCCACCTATTCTTGGTCAACACACGGTGTCATTTATGACTTATGAATACTCGAACACACATCTTGATTTGGCGGACCAGTCCGATGTATTGAACCTAGACTACATGATGTGTACTTCCGAATACACGTTGTGTATTCTGGTGTTGTGTGTCCAAGAACGTTTGGCACCTCCGGATGAGATACTCTATTTTATTTTAATCAAAATTTTTAAAAAAAATTGTTTCTGTAAGGTGAATGAGAAACATGAGAGGAGGAACAGATCTCGATATTCAGATTTTAAAGAATGATTAATTTGAATTGAAACAACTAAATTATTAATTGCATAAGTCACCAATGAAAATCATTAATAATTACAAACGATGATATGGCCCCTCTGATACCACTTGTAAGTTCATGGAGCAGCGGATGTGCATTGGTGGGTGTACCCAACTTTAATTTTAGTGTTAAGAACGATCAATCTGAGATCAGTCATGATAATAAAATGCCGGATCTTCAGAATAGAACAAAGAATGAAAAAATAAAGAGGGGAGTCCCAGAACCATATATAAGATCATCATATGTTGGTTATAATTAATATAATTAATTGACAAGAATTACCTTGATTGAATTCATTCTTTGTTGATGTTTCTGGTCACGATCTGATGTTATCTGTCATTGCATCATAGAATCCAAGTGTAGGATTCCTCTAGCGGTGATCCACACGTGTTCCATGTATCTCTGGACATCACCGAAGGGATCTCAGAGTGCTATAATTGAATAGACTTCACTTGTGATGTCCGCCTTCGATCGCCTTGACCTGGTGGAGGTGGATGTCTCTCTCTCTCTCTCGTAGCTTGAGAGCATTCTTAGTGGAAAAAAATTTCTCTTGGCTTGAGATTTTTTCCAAATCTGTTGTGCACAATGACAAAAAAATGGCTATGCTAATGAGAAATATATAATTGGGATTTTTAATTACATAGAATAATAACATGAGTTAATTACCCGAAATCATTTATTCATTTAATTTAATTATTAATAATACCCCATGGCTAATAATAACAGTTGACTATTATTATTACCTGAGATGCACCCAACTAATTACACCTAATATTATTTAATTAATTAAATAATATTTATTTCTCATAAATTCTCAAAAAAAAATACACAGTGTGTATATTCAATATACATGGCGTGTACTTTTATTTTTACATTTTTCTTTATTTCCTCTACCATATTTATTAGACCATGAATAATGGATATTTATTTCTAAAATAAATATCACTACATTACTCGCTAATAAATATATATTATTTCTCCCACAATATATTCTCTTGAATAACTAGTGTCAAAATAAATGAGATTATGAATCCTTGAATAATTATGAAACCACAGTCAAGAAAAATCTTTATTCAACTATTTAAATTAATATTTAACTGAGATACTTGGACACAATTAGTGTGTGACCCTCTAGGGCTCTTTCTCACTAGCATAAGGAGGAACCTATCTAAAGTCTAAGGTTAGCGTCTAGAAACATGCCAAGGCACCCATAGAGAAAGAAGTTGATGTCTTAATGACATTTCACCTCCTACGAACACTTATCGTGTAATTTAATCTCTTTGTCTTGATATCTTGAATCAAGCGGGTTTCATTCTAGTGTTATCAACCCATGTGCTCAATAATTCTTTCTTTGACTTTCAGGAATTGATCTTTCTCATTCCTCACCATGTCCATGGATTTATTTAGGCTATATCAATTCCATCAAAGGGTCTAAGATTTCTTTTTTCATTATGGAACTAAAGGGACAAATCCTTTCTCGCATTATCTATTAATGTTGTATTACTCGTGATGCACCCAAAATATCTTGCCTCTCTACGAACAATGTGTCATCACAGTTTTCATCATTACATCAAAGTGTGCGAGTTGTAATACCCATTAATAATAATCATAAAGTCTAAGGACCAGTACACATGTCCGTAGTTAGGAACATTCAATGACACTATGAAATGTGGATTTTTTATTAGTGGGTCTCATTTTCATAATATCCTCATGGACATTACCAAGGGCGCACACCATGATAAGTTGCCTCAATGTATTATGAGTCCTCACCCCTAATGGCCTGTATTATTTGTGTCCCTCAAATAACATCATCCGGCCATATAACATATATTCAAGAATAGTGTTATGGCACTTCCAGGTTCTCATTATAGTAGGGATGCGATATGAACCTGTAATGCAACAGTTATCCTCAAGAAATTATCACATGCATTGTCACTCAGTAGAACAATAAAGATGTGAAAATGTATTTATTAATGAATAAAGTAAAAATTAGTTGGTTCTAGGGAAACAACTCCAACACCTTTTACATTTTTAGTAAAAGCAAGAAAGAAATTGTTGGGAAAACAATATGAAGATTCCTTAAAAAAATTATAAAAATAAAAAAAGATTAAAATTTATTAAATAAATAATTTGAATAATGTAATAAATGTTTTGGAAGATTGTTTTAGAAAACATGGGTTTGAAATAGAAATGGTTTTCTAACAAAGATAGAAATAACTATTTTTTTGATAATAAAATTATTTTGAAATCTTATGTACATAAAGAGGAGAAAATGATGGAAAAATATGTATAAATATGATCTAATAGGTGGAGAAAAAAATTCTTAATATTAATTATATATAAATCATAATAGTTCTTCATTGGATGGATAATCAAAAATATTCCCGATTGTTGGTCGGAGTGGACACTCAAGAGGGGGGTGAATTGAGTTCCAATTAAAATTTCTGTTAAAAACAATTTCTATTAAAATCCCCCAAGTTCAAAAACAAATTAAACTGTAGTGAATTTATATAGATTATAAAGGTTCAATTAGTTTCTCAAAGATTGATTAATTCTCAGTTAACTTAATCTTATGATTAAATTAACTTTTGAAACTAACTTACTGATTTATAACAAACATAAACACTTGCGAATTTAATTATCAAAGTAGCTTTGAAGATAGATTATATTTCAAAGTAATAGCAGCGGAATATAAAAAAAAATGTATAGTATGGATATAGAGTATAACTATAAGCACAGAAAATTAACCAAGAGGTTCAGTCTCAAGCTGAGACTTAGTCCTCTCAAATTTTATATAAGAATGATCCACACCCTGGATCGGGGTTAACAACAGTGAACACACTGTCCAGGTCACAAGACCTCTACCACAGTTCTTCGTGGGAAAACAAACAACAGCAGCAAGCTGTCCAGGTCACAAGACCTCTACCACTATCCACAGTGGGAAATGGAGTGCAAAAAGATTTGCTGAGGATTTACAGATCCTCCAGTGAAAGTACAGGAGTAGTGTGTGTGTTTAATACAGCAGATATCACACACTGCTCAAAATGTAGAAAACTAAAACACAGTAGAGCAATAGATAAAATGAAGAAGGTTTAGAGTGCTCTATAGTGTTGGCAGATCAGTTCTGGACTCGTAGGAATGAGTGACTTGAAGCTTTGGTCCTTTTTCTGTAAGTTGACACTAAAACAGAGTGTCGTATGCTTCGATGAAGTTCTTCAGGGTTCTTCTTGTATGCACAGAACACTTCTCGAGTGTACTTGATTGTCTATATGCTTCTCTATGTTCTTGATGGAGCTCGTTTTTATCTTCTTGTGTTTCTGGTATATTTCATCCACCATGCACTTCTCTGGTTCGCATTCGCATTATATGTTTTGGGCAGCGTAGTCTTCTTGTATTTATCTCCCGACAGGGGACAGAAAATATTTCTTTTCAGCAGGTACGAGGTACGGGTTCCTGACATCCGACAACCTTTATCAGATATTTGACAAATCATCAAAATGTATGATATGACCGTTAGATAAATTAAATACATTAAATGTAGGAAATAAAGAAATTAAAACAGTGAGTCGAGAATGTATGTCACTGTTGACTTCAACTGTGGTCTTCCAACTGTGGACTTCCAACTGTGGACTTCCAACTGCGGACTTCCTTCTGTGGACTTCCAACTGTGGACTTCCTTCTGTGGACTTCCAACTGTGGACTTCCTTCTGACTGCTGACTTCAACAAAGGGGCTTGCTGTCTGTAGGCTTGCAATGGTAGCTTTTACTCCATGTAACTGTAGCCTTTCTATCTGTAGACTTGTAACATCAAATTTGTAGAGCTGTAACCTTTGTCAACTGTAGACTTCGATCATCTGTAGACTTAGTAGACAGAAGCTGTCTAACTGTAACCTTGACTGTAGACTTATGACTGTAGGCTTGTTCGACTGTGAACTTGAGCAGAGAAAACTTTGAGCAGAAGTCTTGTAACTGTAACCTTCGTCTGTGAGCTTTGACAATAGATAGCAGTAGACTCGTAACTGTAAGCTTGTATTAGTCTTCGATTGTAACCTTGTAACTGTGAACTTAGTGCAACAGTAACTTAAGGTGACAGTTAACTGTAACTGTGACTTTTGAAAATAAAACTCTGACTGTTGGCTAACAATACCAAACTTATGTAAATACTACTGTAAGCTGTTACAGTAAGGTTATGAGAGTAAGAATATGAACTGTTTAGAATAAAATACATTTAAGCATAGAATAATAAGATTAATGCAAAGGTTTAATACATCATAATCAATGTTTAAGCATGATTTGGGATTATCAAAACAGGTGATACCAACACCGATGAATGATGAGACTGTTTCATAAAACCATTACAAGTTTGGTAACATTGAATCATAAGAACAATGAAAGAATAACATTACATGGAAAATAAAATATCATAGGAATAAATAAATTCATGATAATATATTTCAAAATCGATTTATATATACATAATAAAATAAGACAGATGAATAACATAACACATATCACAAGGAATAAAAATTGAGACTGAAATTCATTACTACTATGGTAAATTTTGAACTGTAAACCTCTATATAGAGTGATCCAAAAATTGATATGTAAATTACAGTAATTTTCTCTATAATAATCACAAAATACACTCATTTTTTCTCATAACATAAAATAACTACATGTTGAATTTGGAATGTGTCTCACAGAAGTAAATAGTGAGAGGAAAATCCCATACCACATTCGTAATCATTTGAATCATAAGTACCAATAAATAATAACAATAAATTAAAATTTTCATATAATGAAAAGGTGGATATTCATGATATAACATGTAAAATGGTTAGTATATAAATCAGAAAAATTAAATTACTGGTGAATTTTCATATGTCTCTGTGAAATAAAAGAGTGAATAGAAATCTCATACCTTATGTCATAACTTCCTTCATACTCATTCGATCCTTTGGAATAATAAATATAATATTATTATAATTATATTATAGAACCATACCTAAATATATTACTCTATATATGATTTTCATATGACCATTTATTATGAGGTTATTACAAATTCCTTGTTAAAATAATGTTTTGGGTAATAGCCGCTTTGTTTTTCAAATATGTTTTTTTATTTTACATCCTCTTACATTGATCATTATTCAATAATATTCAAAATAAAACCATGAAATAAATATAATATTTATAAATAAATTATACTTTCAAGACCAATAATTGATGATGGTTTTGAGAAATGAATTATATTAAAATGTTATAGACGGTAGGTTGTATGTGTGCATGAGTAATGTTTCCATTTTTCAAAGTTCATTTTGGAATAGAGGAAAGTAATAATTTATCTTTACATAATAATTATAATATCATCAATATAATATTATTTCATTAAATATATTTATACATATCATTCATGTGTCTTTGTGATGAAAATAAAGAGTCTCATCACATCATAAAGGCGATAGTCCACACATACACAATTGAAACTATCATCATGTAGTGAGAGAAAAAGTAAAAAATAAAATGATATATTAATATTTAATAAGGATAATTTTTTTAATAATATGAGAATTATTTTATTCATATAACATATATCTATTAATTTTATCCTTGTTATCTTCCATGTAAAGCATTAGTGAAAAATAATCACATCACTTCGTGAGGCGGAAGTCCACTGTACAAACAAATGACATTATTATATGCCTTATAGAATGGAAAGTAAATGAGGTATATATGATATAATTACTCCAGTGGTATAATTAAATTATAAATATCATATTTTTACTTTGTATACATTATCATACTCAACTATTATTATTGGTAATGGAAAAAATAAATGAAATCATTTTGCAAGGAAGAAGTCTTCCATACCCACAAATGGTGATTTAATAACCCATTTGATGGAATTGAAAATGGATATAGGTCATTATATCAACATAAAAAATATAATTATATTTAATATACCAACGATATTATATCATCATGGTTTAATAATAATTTATAGGGGGTGGAGGTTGAAAAAAATAAAAAATATCATCAAAGAATGTTACCTCTTCTTTGGGTAATATCCTTAGATTTAAACCAAAATTCTTCCTAGGATTTACTTGTGAAAAAAAGGATTCTACGATGAGATTAATATTTTTTTTAATCTCTTGTGAAATTATTTTCCAAACCAAAATGGTTTTTAATTTTTTAATAAGAGACGATAAGGGTTGAACTTTATAAGTGAGGTGAGTGGCACAGTTGTAATTGTTTGAAAAGAAAAAGTTTTACCCATGTTTTTACCATCCCACAACACTATAAAATAGATTATTATACATTATTATACATTATAGGCTCTATATATGTCCATAAACTATGTTTAATAGAAGTTATTATGACATTTTAACCATTGTAATTTTAGGTTATTCCAACGGTAAACCCATTTTTCCCGTAACCATTTTAAATAATTTTTAGAATTTTGACTATTCATTTTTAAAAAAGATTAATTTAAAATTTTTATATAATATTATTTATTACGATCCAAAATATTTAATCAATTTTTTCAATTAAATTTATAGAAGTTTAAAATACTAATTCAAAATTAATCATGTACGCGTGACAAGAAATAAGTTTTTTAAAGATAAAAAGTTTAAAAGATTAAAAGGGTTTTATATCAAAATTAAATATTAAAATGATTCATGTACCATAAATTGGATTTATTGATATATAATTGAAATAATTTTATTTTAAAACCAATTTTAAATATAATTTAACTTTACAAATAATTTAAACAAAAGAACAATTTTCAATTATAATTTAGTATTAATCACTATTAATAAAAAAATAAAATATTTTCATAAAAATCTAAAAAAAATAACCCTAAGATAATTTTGAAAATATGATTTAAAATATAAAATTTATTTGGTAAAATAATTGTTTTATCAGTTTCAAAAACTAATTTTAAAATAAGTGCTAAAAAGGAGAAAGTATTATTTTTTAAAATACATATTTTATGCGTACAATTGTATTTTTTATTATATATTGTATACAAAATAAATAATATGAATTTTCAAAAAATCATCGAATATATAATATAATAATTTCATTTAAATAATTATCTTTTTTAATTTAATGTTATAAAATAAATTTTTTCTCACAAAAAAATTTTTTCAAA
This sequence comes from Viscum album, assembly GCA_963277665.1. Lineage (NCBI taxonomy): Eukaryota > Viridiplantae > Streptophyta > Magnoliopsida > Santalales > Viscaceae > Viscum > Viscum album. Next base: position 318,962,380 of record OY728148.1, read on the forward strand.
AAAAAATTTCCTTAATTTTGAAAGTTGTTTTTATTTTAATTTATAATTAATTGGTTAACAAAGAATTCATTTTATATGTATGTATAAACCATATTTTATAATAATTTATTTAATCCTATTCATACCCACCATTTAAATAGAAAGGAGATAACTATCATTATAAATAATAACATTTTAATAGTATGTCACATTTCGTTTCAATACATTGTTTCATGTAACACAATATAAAATCATTTTTTGTGTAATGTATAACATTAAAATAATAAATTTATTTGAAAAAAATATCTCACATAATATCAGGATCTAACAGAAATGGGTCATAATTCCCTACCAAGGAAACCTGGCTTGCTGATCATCCTGTACTAGAACATTCTATAATCACTTCATCCCCCTAAGGCATATAAATACCCATTTTCAGTGTAACACCATGATATATTATGAAATATATTTTTTGAATAAATTTAATTTCATTGATATATTGATTTACATACAAAATATAATTTATCATGCACTACATGCAACACCATGTATATATTTCGTTACACAGAACATTGAATTTTAACTTACATCACATGAAACACTGAGTTTTAATGAAACAATTCATTCTATTAAAATATTATTATATATTATTATATTTACCAACTAGATATTGGAATAGATGTTATTAATAGAATTAAATAAATTATTAAAATATATGTTTTACACATGTCCATATAATTAACTCTTTGGTGACTAATAAATTAAAAAATGAAATTAAAACAATTTGAGAATAATGGTAATCTTTTTATGAAAGAAATTAAAATTCAAAAAATATATATATTACCTCAATAAATTAAATAAATCGCTATTTTTAAATTAATTTTAATGAATTTTGTATATTATATAATCTATCAAATATTTTAATTTCATATTATATGTTTTATGGAGATGTTATAAGACGAAAACCTAATTTTATTCTTATAAACTATATTTTTCTAAAATAAAGTTTCATCGCCTTTTGCACACTTATATTAAAATTAATTTTTTCCATTTTTAAAAATTTATTTCGAAAAATAAAAAAAAATTGAATAAAAATTCAAAATTATCTAAGACTTAATTTTTGATAATTTTCTAAAAAGATAATTTGTTTTGATGAATAGTGTTAAATAATGATTTTAAATATGCTTTTTTATTTTTTTTAATGAACACAAAAATAAAATAAAAATTATTTTATGGTGGTTTTTAAAAATAATAATTAAATTAAATATCTATTAATATAATGTATTTTATTGTAATTAACATTATATTGAATTTTGATATGAAAACTTTGTCATCTTTTGAACTTTTCTCTTTGGAAAACCTTTTTTCATCATATCAACATGAATAGTTTTAAATTAAAAATTTTCATTTATATGAATTTAAATTGGAAAATTTTATTATATATTTGGAATAAGAATATTTAATATTTTTTGAAAATTTTAACTTGGGTTTTTACCGTAATAAATATTAAAAAAAGGTAAAATTTAATTATTGTGATTATGTTTAAAATGAGTTTAATGGGGAGTTAATCTAAAAGGATATCATGTAATATGAAATATAAAATAGAACAAACCCATTTTATGGCCATATTATGAACTTATAACCTATTAGATTTGATAATGGACCATTCTGGATTATTTATTCATGTTAAAAATGTCAGTACTCCTTTTTCTTTTTATAAATTTCAACTATGCTGCTTAACTCACTTTTTAAAGGCCACCCATTACCCTCTCTTACTCATACTTACAAACCCACTTGTTTTATAAAATACTTACCCAATTGTATTCCTTACTTATCTCATAATAACCTATTGTCCTTTTGTGGTAATTAATCCAATATAAGAAGGGATAAGGTTAAACCTAAAGAGGTTGTCTAAATATGAGGTAATGTTTTAACCTATGTGTTTTTGTTTTTCCTCTTCTTATAACTCCATAAAAAAATTTAAACTATTTAAAAATAATAAAACTAGTACCATATCTATGAAGATATGTTATTATATTAATTTAATAACCAATATCAATCACTATATCCATTAAATGGGATATGAAATCCTCATTTGTGTGTAGGGTATACTACTACCTAGGGAATCGATATTAATCATTTTCTGTTAGAACCTATAAAAGATGGATATTATGATTAATTTAGTTATTATATATCATATATATGATATTATTATTGAAATACAATCATAATACCTCATATACCTTCTTGCATCCCAACCCATTCAAAAATAGTAACGCCACACGACTGTACGGTGAACCACCACCTCATAAATCGATGTGATGTGTTTTTCATTTATGATTTACATGGAATGTATTATGGATATATTAAATTAATATATCATATATTTTTTAGACACTTATATTTCTTGAATTATTATATCACATGTACCTTCATAATTTTCATTACGTGTGGGATATGATAATGTTGTTCATGTATACGACGGACTACCGCCTCACGAAGTGGTGTGCTTTGTTTTACAAAGATACATTGAATGTAAGGTAATAAGGATATATTAAGTGATTTAATATGATATATATGAAATAATAATGTCTTTATATAGGTTAATTATTATGTACCTTCCTTTCATTTCATCCTTCATGGAAATAAAAATATCATTCATCCGTACATATGTGTTACCTACTCCATGAATGATGCATTTCATGTTATATATCTAAAATATATGGATACCTATAAATAAACATATACTAAAAATATATTATATTTATATAATGTATAAAATAATGAATATTATTTAACCATGATAAATTTAATACAAACAAAAATATTGAATCAAAATATATATGAAAAACAAAGTAGTTAGACATTGACATGGAATTATTAATAAACGGGTAATGAAAAGTCATAAGTAAGTCATTTATGTTATGATAAAAATTATTATGGTTATTTAATAGATTTATAATAAACTTTTATTTATTAAATATGTTTTTCAAACGTGTATGGAGGAAGTCGAAACATAATGATTTTGTTATCACTTTATTACTTCGGTGAGACACATTAAATATTCACCACATATTTCATTCATGTGGTTTATATAATTTCCATGAATTTATTTTATTATCATAGTCTTAGAAAATATTGGGAAATAAAAATCTATTTTAGGATCTATATTACATGGTGTTTATTATTCAATAGTTACCAATGCGGTAAGGGGTTAATGATAGATCTTCATTGTTTATCGGGATTTTTTATGTTTATGCTTCACATGATGAAATATTATGATTAATTTCTCAAAAAACAGTAAAATTTTAATATAGTATAGTTTTTTCATGAGAATAAATTTGTTCCCTTCATTTTATTATCTTTGTGTACTGAAGAGTTCAATATAATTTTTTATAAAAAAACACACATTATTTATCTCTTTAAACGAAAAAACATTTAAATAAAAAATTAATATTTAATAAAATAAATTAAAATATTTTTTTAAAATTATAAAAATTATTTATTATATATGTTATTATCCATGTTTGAATTTTCACGAAATGATTTGAAAGGAATATTTGGGTTATTTTCTAAACAATTCATGTTTTGTTTTTATTTAAATTTTTAAAGGAAAATTTGTTTTAATGTGTATTGCATGAATGGAATTATCTGCCTTAATGACCCATCAATTTTATAAATATCAATTTTTATGTTTCAAATATTATTTTCAAAAAAAAACCTTTTCTAAAAAAAATTATTATTTTTTAGTAATTTTAAAAATAGAATGGATATTTTTCTAAATAAATGATTTAAATATCTTCTAAATCTTCTATTATATGTTTACACGGCCATTTTTTCAAGGAAAATTATTTTCAATATTTTTTATGTTTTTAAAAGTGATTTTTAATGGGGAAAGGCTATTTTCCTGAATAAATAATCTATTGGATATTTCAAAATAATTTTCCATCTAAGTTGGCAACCATTGATGTTACATATGTTTTATTGGGGATATGATTGAATGATATCATCCTCGTTATTTCTATGGATGGAAAAGGTTTCTATTGATTAAATGTTTATAAAAAACATTTATTTTTCATGGGTTATGATATTATGAATTGATGAAATGTTTTTGAAATACGTTTTCTATAAAAGGGTTAGATGTGATGATATTATGAATGTTTTATGATATTATGGAACACAAAATTATGGTTTTCATTATTATATTGTTTGGGCCTATATCTCTATGCAATTTATTAGGTAAATAAATATATCTCATGAAATAATATTAAGAAACGGGTTGATGTGCTTGATCCACTATGGGAAATAGGTGAGTCTTAATAAACTATGGGAAACTGGTGTATCCTGATCTATAATAGAAAACATGTTATAAGTACTGATCCACTGTGTTGATGTTCTTGGTTTTCAACCTTGACATATAAAATATTTTTATCTATTATTATTGGTTCCACACTTTTATGGATTGAGCATATAATTTGTGATTGATTTATAAATATTTCTTAACATTGTGAGCTATGTTTTCAGAAATGATGAGGTTTTATGTCATTCATCATGTATATTCTCTATAAAAGGTTGGTTGTGACATTCATAATCTATGTTCATGATAACATAACAATATTCATATATTTTTTTTTTATATGATCACATATATTAATAAATATTTTGATTACCATTAATGATCATCTGAGCTTACCCTTTCTTATGTTTACTTCCCCATGGTATGAAGAATGGTCTAGTTAGTGTATATATATGAAAAATAATATATGAGAATATCATTATGGGAGATGTTGAAGATATTTCAAAAAATAATAATATCATGTTTTTAGTCTCTATACAAACTAAACTATTACATTCCTTTATGTTTTTATGAAACAAAATGAATATTCATATAAAAGAATGTGATATTTATACTAGAAAGTCCTGGGTCCTTATATTTGTTATAATTGGAAAGTTTTAGTCAATATTTGTATATTAATATTAGAAAAACATCACAGATAACCCTAGGTACATGCCTAAGGATATGTCTATGGATATGAATACGTACATTAGTAAGGATATTTATAAGGATAATTATATGTATACTTATAAGTATATGAAAATATATTATCATTTTGTGGAAGGATATAGAAAGGGTTTCCAAGAAATTATATCCCTATCGAGATTCTAAAAGTGGATATGGATCTAGTATACTTGTACATAGGCTTAAAAACTCTGAAATTGATTTATTGAGATGGACTCAATTTTCACCCAAGACATGACATGGTCCTTGGTACACATATGTTTTGACACTCCCAAGGGATAGACTTTGAAGATTCTAAAACGTTTTTCAAAACATCGTAACGAATTAAATAACATATGCATATGAATGGACTATGTTAATCATAATGAGTCTTAAATTCAAATGTTTTCATCATGATTTATTCATCCTATAAATAATTATTCAATGTTATGTGGTTTTCACTATTAATGAGGTTTCTCACACTCTCAATTTTGGTTGTTTTTAACGGTGGGAACCAGAAGGAAATAAGTTAATGTTGAATGTGTTAGAAAATGTTTTGATGAGTAAACAAATGGGATGATGACTGGAGTGAAGTATACTGTGATTATTTTTAATTAGTTATCATGATATATTATTTAAAACTTGAACCTTAAACAAACCTCAAACACATCAAATAAGATAATTATAGTGTTTATTTATAGTTTGAGAGGTGGAGACCATAGAAGAATGAAGATTCAGTTTTCTATATGATAAGAATATGGTAATAAGAACTCATGGGAATGTCTCAATAGAATGGGGTGATTTTTTGTGTGTGGAAATGAGGGACACAAAGAAACTAATTTTTATGGAAAATTAAAATTTTTTTCAAAAAATGGATGAAAATTATGGTCTCCATAATGTATCATTGATGATTGAATATCTTGACATTGCAAAATATGGGAATTATGATAATTGATATCCTAGTGGGAAATATTTTGAATAAAATTTGTAATTTATTATGAGTAATGGTTATACAATTCATGATGAAGAGAATAAAAATGAAATATTAATGATATGTGTTGTTTTAACAGTATTTTTATGTCAAATGTAGGAAGTATGAATAAATTGGCATCGTTGAATGTTAAGAAATTATATATATTTTATATTTTAAGAAATAGGTGTTTAGGAATAAGATGATAAAGCCTTGATAATGGTCTAGGAATGAATAGGGATTACTGAAGTGTTTATGTATTGAGAGTAATGAATTATGTTATATGAATCATGAAATATATTAGTATTTTTGAAGATTTTCAGGAATATGTTCAATAATATTAATGACCTAAAATGATGATTTAGTAGAAATGTGATATTTTAGGAAAAAATGATTTAAGTAATATAGCCCTTAATATGTTCCTAATGTTGACATAATGATGTTGGGATAAATAGATTATAGATATAAATAATGTAAATTGGATCGTATTAATGCCCTTAGAACTAGTTATTTATTTATGGACAATGTGGTTTATGTTATCATTGATGGAGTTTCCTGTATTATTTTATTTATAGAATATATTCAATAATTTGTTGTATTATTCATGGAATGAGAAATTATGTGTGTTTTAATTATTTTTTATGGTGATTCTGATTATTACAATGATTGAATTGAATATATGGAAAAGGTATTCTGATATATTGGGTGTGACAATTGAGAAGTAATTATAATAATTTTGGGAGTAATTTAACATTTATTTTTAACATTTTGGTAACCATATTTACAAATTTATAATTTTGGAAGGATCATAAGGTTAAAAATTTATAGAATGTTTTTTTAACTTTTGATGAGGTTTCATAGATTAATGTATTATTTAAACAGATGAGGATTTATTCATATTTCATAACTTTTCCTAACCATTTAGTTTTTGATAATATCTAGAGATATATGGATTAGAATATCATTTTTTATAGATATTATTATCTATTAGTGCTTCAAGAATGAAAAAAAAAATCATCTCTTATTGTAATATATTAAGTGGTAAATTGATCAAAGAACATCCAAAGGATGAGATTTTACTTATGAAATAAAATTAAATCAACTTAGTATATCTTATTGTGACGATTATTCTACATTAAGTAAATTATCTTGAAATAAAATTTTATACATTTACCTTCATTTATAAATAATTATTTCTCTTTTCACCTATAAAATATTTATGGATTTCCTGGCCATTAACTATCTCTTTTCCATGTTATCTACCACTCTATATCAGTATATGACTGTTAGTTTTCATGATTATGTATATGTTTTCACTTCCAATAATTTTTCTCCAACATGGAAACCAAATTATGTGTTATTTTAGATGAACTTCACACATACCTTTCTATAATTTCATGAAAAAATTTACCCGTTATAATTTTGTGGTTCTCCAAGAAGGGAATTATCATATGTTAATCCATATATTACCTATCAAATGTTCAAATTTTTTGGATGCAATTAATTTGATGGGGATAGAATATAACACCTTGTTATTTTATAAAATATTTTTTCCCAGTAATATTAATTTTTTTTAATGAATTCATTACAAGATACATCTTTATTTCTTAACTTACATGAAACACCATTTTTATCTTCTGTTACATGGAAAACCAAGTTATAACTTGCGTTACAAGGAACATTGAGTTTTTATGAAATGAAACATACTATTAAATTATTAATATTTTATATGATAGTTACCACCTAGATATTGGAATAGAGTGTATAAATATGATAAAATAAGTTATGAAAATATATTTCTTACAAATATATATATATATAATAAATTCTTTAGTGACCAATTAATTGTAAAGGAAAAAAATTCATTTCAAAACAAATGAAGTATTGTTATAAAAACTGTTATTATGTGCCCAAACTAATTTTACATCAATAAATTACACAAATAACGTTTGGTGAATGGCTATTAATAAATTATATATATATTATATATTTAATAAAATACTTAAAATTCATTTTAAATGTTTTCTATAAAATTAATATGAATAAATCTAATTTTATTCTTATAAACTGTATTTTTATAAAAAGAAGGTTTTTCTTGTTTATCACACTTATTTTAAAATTCAATTTTTACACATTTTAAAATGTATTTAAAAACAATAATCTTCATTTCTTAAATTATCATGTGAAAATAATCTTTGAGGGAATTTTTTAAAATTATCTTGAAATATAAACTTTTTGATGAATTGGGATAAATACATATTTTTATTAATAATTTAATTTTATTTTTATTCATTAAAAAAAATTCAAATTATTTTAATATGGTTCTAATAGTAAAATATGTTTATATATATATCTATATTAATATAATTCAGATCAATTTAAAATTTAATATTGATATAAAAATTTTAAAATATTTGAATATTTTCTTTTTAGAAAACATCATCCCCATTACCCAAGGGAGATTAATTTAAAATTAAATTTTTTCTACTTTAATGAATAGAATACGGAAAAATGGATTCATATGTATGGTGGACTGCCACCTCTCAAATAGATGTGATTTTTTCATTAAATATTTGAATGGAATGTAATAAGGATATATTTAATGAATATATATGATATATATATATAATCATAATGTCTCTATAAAATTAAATTATTATTTAGTTTCCTTTCGTTCTATCCTTCTAGGAAAAGGAAACAACATTCATGTATATGTACGACCATCCATCTCTAGGGATGGTGTATTTTATTTTCTATATCCAATGTTAATAGATTAATATAAATGCATATATACTGAATATATATGTTATATATATCTTGGTTAATATTTTGGAGATGATAGAAATAAGATAAAATTAATAGTACATATAATACTAATGAAAACAAACTCGAAAAACAAAGGAGTTGTCAACCAAAACCTGATATTAACATGGAAAGGTGGCTCGTTGGGCCATTCTCGGTTCGCATTTCTCTCACCCTAGTATAGTCTCACTTTCATTCTAGTCTGGATTTTTCTTTCCATTTTATGCTCTGTCTCGCTCCTCGGTAGATCTCAATATTTCTGGTGACGGGGTTAGGGTTTTTGTTTCTTTCGATGTTCGTTTCGTTTTCATGTCGATGGGATTGCTCATTCCCTCACTGATCATGTGGTGGTGTTGACGCTGTGCAAATGTGGAGTAGAATTTGCCGATAGAGGACGATGCATCGTTTGTTGCGCTTGCGATGCAGGGATTCAGATTCTTTCGGCCGGTGTTTGGCTGTTGTTTCTGCGGTGTTAGTTTCGATGATATTCGGTTCAGGCGCAGAGGTTTTTCACTGGATTTCATCGATTTGGCTCTCTCTAGTGTCTAGACCTCTGGGGGCGTTTCTGTAAAAGGGGTTGGAGGTCCTGTCGAAGTCCTGCCCGCTTTATACTCTACTCTTGCTTTCTGATCATTGCTCCCACACAATGTTGGTCTGGTGCAGTGATTTTCTTGTAGGTTTTCAGATGAGTAGTTTCACCAGTTTCAGGTGTTCCCGGATATGCGACTGTCACAGGCTTCGTGCCCTGATTCTGCTGGTTATTGTTTCTCTTGTTGCTCGTGCTAGTCTGGAAAGGTGGCTCAGGAGTTCATCCCTCAGATATGACGAGGTTTCAGAAGTCTTGGCTAATGTTCTTCTGGTGGGCTTTGTTTTGGTGTTGGTATGGTTCTGGGTGAAGGTGTTCCGACGCGTTGACGATTAACTGTTTGGTTTCAATCTTTTTGAATTTTAAATTTGGCCTCATATTGTTTGAATTTGAGTTCTGAACTTTGGCATTATTATTATTTAATATATATAATAATAATATTTTATTTCTTATATTTTAGGTTAAAATGGGTATGAATTATGTCAAAAAATAGGGTATGAGATTTTATTCCCACTTCTTACATATGTGAGACACATTCCATATTAACCAAATATTTCTTTTAAGTGTTTTATATACTTAAAATTAATTAATTTTAATATGATTCTCCTAAAAAATATTTGGATTTACATATCTATTTTAGGATCAATCTTTCATGGGGTTGATGGTTCAAAAGTTTCAAAAGTGGTAAGGGTTTTGTGATATAATGTCATCATTTATCGTGATTATTTATACTTATGCTTCCGGTGTTGAAATTATATGATCCATTTCTCAAGAAAATAATTAGTTTTTTATACTATATTTATTTTATTATAAAATATGTTTTGCATACATTTTAATGTCATTATGCACTCAAGAGTTCAAAATATTTTTTTTAAAGAAAACTAAAATTATTTTCCTTTTTAGTCAATAATTATATATCTTCAAAATTCATATTTTCTAGTAATGTTTTCCAAAAAAAATTAAAATTATCTAAATATTTTATTAAATAAAACTATAAACATGTTTTAATTTTTAAAAAATGTTTTGAAAATAATGTCTATGTTTTTTTAGACAATTGATATTTAGATTTTACCAAAAATGTGAATGGTATATTTGTTTTAAAGTGTACTGAATGAATGGAATTTTTGGGCTTCATTTCCACTAAATATATTAAATAATACTTTATAAGTTTAAATGTGTATTTTTAAGTAATATTTTCTTCGTAATATTTTATAAATTTTTAGTAATTTTCCGAATGGAATGCATATTTTTCTCATGAAATGTTTTAAATGATATTTAAACCTTCTTAAACATGTTTCCATGTTTATTTTAATGAAATTTATTTTGAAAACGTTTTCTATTTTAAAAAGAGTTTTTCAAAGCAGAAAGGCAACTATATTAAAAAATGTTCCATGTGATCTTTCAAAATTATTTTCCATCTAAGATAACATTCTTTGATGTTACATATGTTTTAATGGGTATTAAATTTTATGATACCATCCTTACTCATTATATGGATGGTTAATGAATATTGTTGATGAAATTTTTATAAAACACATTTATTTTTCAGGGGTATTTCTCTGGTGATTTGATGAAATATTTTTGAAACACATTCTCTTTACATAGTTTGTGATGTGATGATCTAATAAATTTTTTATGATATTTTGGAACACATAAATATGGTATTCATTATTATATGGGTGTGACCTATATCTCCTTACAATAAATTTCCTAATTATTTTTATCTCATGAGATAATAATAGGAAACAAGTTGATGTGCTTGATCCACTATAGGAATTGGGTGAGTAATGGTTCACTATGGGAAGGTTTATCTTGATCTATAATGGGAAGTTGGTGATAATTCCTAAATCACTATTTTGATCATCTTAGTAGATAACCTTGACATATGATAAGGTTTTCAGTATTTATGGATGTGCCAAACATTTATGAAATTTGCTTATAATTCATGATTGATTTATGAATATTTCTCACTATTATTATTGTACATGGTACTAAAATGATGATGTTTTATTCCATGAATCATTTTCATGATCTATGATAGGTTGGGTATAAAAATTTTATATTAAATACACTATCACATATTCTTATGATAATATTATGATTTCATGTGATCATAGATTGATATATTTTACGTTTTCCCTTACCCATAATCTTATCTCAAAATTTCTTATGTTTCCTTCCCATTTCATAACAAAAGGATTAGGTAGGATAATCCTAAGAGGAATACTATGTGAGATGATATTTGTGGGAGTTGTTGATGGTCATTCATGAAATATCAATATTACATTTCTATTCTCCAATGGTACAAAAATATTATGGTCCATGAGCATGTGTTTATAAAATAAATTGAATATTCTTCCAATAATATATGATAATTATGTATGAAAATCACGGTACCATATATTCACCCTCTTGTTCTAAGGTATCCGAAGGTTATCAAAAATTGTTTTGACAGACTTTATACATTATTGAGTTTCTTATAAACCACTCTCCTAAGTAAATATTAGTGGATGCTAGAGTGTTAACTCTCTAGTCAGCTCATACATCATATATATTGGTTGGTGATCCCATCTATCTCTATAATACTTGAAGTAATCTTAGTAATAACACATCTTCCAACATCAACCCTAATAATATAGGAGGTGTTGGACTAATGACTACATGGATGTTCTCACTACCACCATCCTTTATCTCAACAGGAGGTCATCATTGAGGCATGTATCTATAATTCCAAATATGTTTTTCATAAAACATCAATATAAAAATTCTTTTTATTTCAGTTTAGGGAAAGAGATAACAAGAATACCACCATACTACCCTCTACATCTCATACCAAAAGAACCTCACAACCTATGTGCTATCACTAGCCCCAACTACCCATTAAAAAGGACTAACATCATATACATAAGTTCCACATTATATAAAAAATATAAATATAAAAATAAATATATATATATATATATATCAAGCTTTTTATAATAAGAATCACTAATGGAAAAATTACCTACACCAAAAATTTGGAACTATTCATATAGGTCTTTCCCAACGGTTTTCCAAACCGTGGGTATAGGTGTGTATATATATATATATATATAAGTTCCAACCGAGGCTTGAACCCACATCCTCCACATTATATATCAATGATTTTACCACTAACCTAGAGTTGCCTTTATGAATATATTAGGATAAATAAATATATATATATATATATTTATATTAATATGTAATTGATATGTGGATTTATTTGAGTATATTTGATAAATATACTCAGAAAAAATAAGAGTACATATCCCAATGGTTCTCAAAACCGTTGGGATGGGCCTTTCCCAACGGTTTTGAGAACTGTTGGGATAGGTACCCAATCTTTCCGAATGGTTTGGCCAAACCATTGGGAAAAGTGGCCTGAAATTGGCCCTTTCCCAATGTTTTGGCCAAACCATTAGGAAATCCACACCCTTTCCCAACGGTTTGGCAAAACTATTGGGAAATCCACACCCATTCCCAACGGTTTTGGTAAACTATTGGGAAAAGTGGAATCAAAGTGGTCTTTTCCTAGAAGTTCGGCCAAACAGTTGGGAAAAGTGGGTGGGAGTTTCCCAACAGTTTTGACAAACCGTTGGGAAAGAGGACCTATACCAATAGTTTTTACAAACCATTAGTATATATGTGTTGGTATAGGTTAGATTTCCAGTAGTGAATTTTCCCCACCATGGCTATGTAAATTATATATCAATTACAAGTTGTATATTATAACTATTTCTATGTTGTAATTTGTGTTCCATTTATCCACCACCTCATATTAATCAAGATATGTGCTAATAATATAGACATTAATACATTTTTTTATTTATAACTCTTTGAAGATGGAGGATAAGTTAAATGAAAGGTCAATTATATTTTTTTGTCAAACCTTCTTTGTACATTGTAATTAGAATTTTATGTATTTCACACGTTTTGAAAAACTAATAATGTTATCACATAACCCATTCTTTTCTATATTAAAATCATCTAAGTATGATTCTATATTAAATTTATATATGTGAAGACTATATAAATCGTTTCGAACATATTAAATAATCGACCTTATAAAATAGTCACATACCAAACCACAAGAAATTAAGATGATGTTATGTAAATCATGTGTTCATATTATGATTCATGATTGCATGTAATCCTTCATTTATATCCAGGAGAATGAAATACCAAAAACTTATAACCGCATAATCATGTGTATCCTTAAAGGGGAACAATTCAACTGTAAGAGATGTTATTAGGAACATTAAAACCATCCATGGTAACTTATTCTTTTCTTCATATGTGGGGCTACAACTTCAATTCATGAATTCTTTTCTATATCCTAACAACACCATGTCTCCAATATACACTATCAAAATCATATAAAATAATTAAAAGTGTTCCGATACAAATTTATAACATTTCCCCCACAATTTTTAGCCACTAGAAATTGTTTACATTAGAAAGAAGATCTATTGGGACCTCATGCATGCCTCCTCATACACTTGAGGCCATGTACTCATTGCATTTGACCATGGTGATATTGTGGGGAGATTATACTAATATATCAGAGTATGAAAAACTACATATTTAAAGGAAATCACACACATCAATCCAAATAAAAATGAAATTATAAATATATAGTAAACTTATATATAATATTCGTAAACCCTTTCTATATGAATATGAACTGTCTACAATATCAAGTGGGCCTATATTAGTAGGCCATATAAACAAAATCCTCAAAATATAAAAATTAAAACAAGAGGAATTCTCAAAAAGGTCTCATGTCCTAGTCTAGTCCTGATCTCTAATGACTCAATTTAGTAGTAAAAATCATGCATTAGATATAGATTATTTTCCCATATCCTGACCATATGTCTTGATGTCTTCTCAGGTAAAAAACCGAGGAAGGGTAAGGTTTAGTTCAACTCAGTATGTCACCACCAACAACAACTAATAAATATCATGTCTAAATAAGGGTAGATGATGAGGTTCATAATAAGGTAATATAAAATTTAAATAAATCATTAAATAAAGAACAATCAACCCATGAGCTCTAAGGTGAAACCTAAGGTTGACCAAATTTAATTTTGCTTAAGATGGATGTCTCTATCTATAGTAACACGCGTGTAATGTCCTGAACCTCTCTGGTCCATTCCTTTGTGAAAATCATTTGTATGAGGTGTTTCGGGAGGTCAAGGTGACATATCCCCAACACTTTGCCAATTTTCCATTTCTATAAACTGTTCCATTGGTGAATAGTTCCAACGGTAGACCGTTGTGAATAGTGCATCAATAACTATTTATGAACAGTTCCATCTGTGAACAGTTAAAATGGTAGACCATTGTGAATAGTGTCATCGGTAATCTTATGTGAATAGTGCAACAGTGACCTTATGTGAAGAGTGACATCGGTGACCTTATATGAACAACATCATCAGTAACCTTATGTGAACAGTGCAATGGTGACCATATGTGAACAGTGACATTGGTGAGCTTATGTGAACAGTGTCATTGGTGACCTTCTGTGAATAGTGTCATTGGTAACTGTATGTGAACAGTGACATTGGTAACCCTATGTGAACAGTGTCATCGGTAGCCTTATGTGAACAGTGCAATGGTGACCTTTTGTGAACAGTGACATAAGTGAACTTATGTGAATAGTGTCATCGGTGACCTTCTGTGAATAGCGTAATCAGTAACCATTAGAGAAGAGTGCATCGGTAACCTTCTATGAACTATGTCATCAGCGACCTTTTGTGAATAGTGTCATCGGTAACCTTATGTGAACAGTACAATGGTAACCTTATGTGAATAGTGTTTCCAGAACAGTGAGGTCCATCTGTCACGACCTGACCTCGGGGCCCGTGCCGTGACTACCCCAAGCCCGCCTTCCATAGGCCAGGGGCTGGCGACTAGCACCAAAGGCGTAAATCCCGATAACTGGGAAGGCATTGCCTTTATAAAAGTAAACAAAACACCACAGAGTACAAGCGGAAGTAAACACTAAGTACAAAGAGAAGTGCTGAAAGGAAAAAGGGCCAGAATACAAACCCAAAAGAAAGTACAACTACAACTGAACAAGTACAACAGAAAAAGACAATAGATGGAGGGACGGAAGCGGCTCCTGGGTCATCCTCCTCGGATCCTACCTGAAGGGTAGGTACAGATGGCGCAGCTCCTGGATCATCCGCCACGGATCCTACCTGAAGGGTAGGTACAGATAGCCTCCACACCGCTCTCGCCCGACAACCTCTTCCATGTGTCGTCTCGTCATGTAGTCCACCTCAGGGTATTGAATCGTCGTGTATTCCACCTCTGGGTACCGTCCAATCCTCGAACACTCGCCCTTCGTCATCACTTCCCGTCGTCTGAAACCAACACAACGAGGTGCGGGCATAGCCCGTGCAGGGGTGAGTATAACGATACTCAGTAGGGACCCCGAGACCCTCAAGGTCTCACTAAAATCAACATGGATAACCACAAAAAAGATCTCAACAGATAACTTCTACTTAGGTATATGCTCATGCGTATACCTAATTATCAAGTAACTCATCTCAATCCTGAGGAAACACAAGGTTTGTGAAATCAACGGATAACCACTACCCAGGTATATGCCCAAACATATACCTAAGTTATCAAGTGACCCATCTCAATCATGAGGTAAACACAAAGGTCAAAAGTCTCAGCTCAAACTAGGATTTTCATTATCGAAACCGTAACTACTGAAGAGCCCCGTCTCTGGAGTGTACAGTGGTCCTGTCACGACTCTGAGGTACTGCTCACTAACCTAAGACTGCTGAGGTACTCCTCCTGTCGAGTACCGTGGGTCAGCCACCCAAACATAGTAGTGCTTCCCGCCGGGGTATGTCACCCAAATACAGTAGTGCACACCCCCTAGTAGCCTGCTGAGGTACTCTCCGGACGAGTATCGTGGGTCTGCACTGTCACATAGGTAGTGCTCTATCCGCCATGGGTCTGCACCTCACAAAGTAGTGCTCCGTCCACTGGGCTAGTCGACTCACTCCAAGTCGAGTCGGTCAAGCAGTCGTTAGGTCTCAGTCTTCTACACGGTCTCCGTACTCCGCACGCTAGTCTCTGGGAGGGTCTGCTCCACGAGCTATAGGTCGATACTCCAAGTATCTCAAAGTCCCATTAAGAAGAATCTCAAGGGACCGCCTCGTCATAGGGGTCTCAACGCAACAGACGGCCCGTCAATCGGACGTCTGGTTTGTGAGTTATTAGCTTTTTCGTCCCAGGGGCCCGGTTAGTTTCGTGAGACAACCAACCCGGCCGTATCTCAACTGTACCCCGAACTCTCATAGGGTATACTCATAGGGACCGTTTCTCAACGAGATCACCAACGCCGCTGACGGTTCGTCAAACAGACGTCTGGTCTGAAAGATAACAGCTTTTCCGTTCCAAGGGCCCGGTTGGATTTCGGGTACAATCCAACCCAGCCACTATCCAACAGCAACCAAAACTTGGGCGAAGTATGCCAAAAGTTCCGTCTCAACAAGAGGAAATCAACGAGATAGACGGCGCGTCAATCGGACGCACGGTCTATGAGTTATTGGCTTTTTCGTTCCAGGGCCCCGGTTGGTTTCATGAGCGAACCAACCCGACCGCACTCTGACGGCATCCAAACCTCGAGCGGAGTAATATAAATGATCTGTCTCACTTAGAGGAATCCAAAGAAGTCGACGGCACGTCAATCGGACGTCCGGAGCTCAAGATATAAGCGTTTCTGCTCCGAGGGCCCGATTGGTTTCGTATCCGAACCAACCCGGCCAAACCCAAAGTATTCCGAAACCTTGAGTGCGATATACCTAAACGACTATCTCATTCCAAGGATCGCTACTCAACTGACGGTGTGTCGATCAGAGGTCCGTAGCCCAATATATGGGCAAAAGGCCAAATAGGGTCCGAAAACGGGGGGTCTGGGCCCGGACCGACCCGGCCCGGCCCGGCCGGCTCGGTCCGGCCCGGCCGGCTCTGTCCGGATCGGCCAATGTGGCCGAGTGGAAGCCGCGGAGCAGGGGTGCGCGGTCTCCCCCCTCGCCGCTAATTGAAGACGGCGGCTACCGCCGCCGCGCCGGCGTGGCGCGCCGCCACCGCCTTCCGCGAACCACCGGACGCGCTCCGGTGGTCCGTTTCTCCTGTCGTCTTCTCCAACGGTCCTCCCGGGACCCACCCTTCACTGCAGAGGCCTCAAAATTACCTTGCGGCCTCGTTTGTCGTCACCCATCAATCCGCACATCAAAAACAAATCGTGTCGTCTTCGTGGTTTTCCCGGCCCGGCGCGTCGGCACCGCGCCCCTTCGCCGCGGCCCGAATCAGACCGCGGATTCGTTCGGCCCCAAAGGTGCGGCGCAATAGCGCCGCGCTCCTTCGTCGTGATTTTCTAAATTCCCGCACCGTCTTGCACGGTGTAATGGTTCCGCACAATCTCCGTTCCAAACAACAACAGGAACAACAACAAGATAAGGGAGGAGGGTCGGTCGTGTTTGTGTGGTCCGGCCCCCTCCCGTTAATCGATAGCAAGCAGTCCAAATTTTTACATGGAGAACGGAGACGGTACTAATCACAAACGAAACAAAAATAAACCGCTGCAGTTCTACCCGTAATCAATATTTCCCAACCCGTAGCATAAATCTTCGCGGATCAAATTAATATTTTGTTGATCTGCATTCTTAGATTTAGAAGGGAGTAAATGAGGGTTTACAAATAAGTTCCCTACCTTGACAAAAGTTGATGAACGACGGTGTCGCGGAAAATGGCGTCGCAGGGTGAGGTTTCGTATATGCCGACGGAGAACGTCCGAGGAGGATGCATCGTCTCCCTTCCTTTCACGCGGAGAGAAATTTGAAAGGCGGATTGTCGATGGAGAGTTCCCACGTCGGTGCCTCCTCCTTTGCCGAGGAAGAAGAAGATGGAAGAAGAAGAATAAGTTCTTTTAAAACTTCCAAGCTCTATACCCTTACCCTCAACACCACAAAATCCAACCCATAACAAATAATGGTTCCACATTATTTAATCAACCCAAGCCAAGCTTTTACCAAATGAATTCAAAAGTTTAATTCACATAATTAATGTGTGTGTTGTCTAGATTTACTGAGGGAGAGGGTGAGGAAATGAAATGTTACTCAAATGAAGATAGGTTTACAAACGTTAAGAGGGAGTTAGGGAGTTTAAGAGGAATGTGAAGGGGTGGGGTTCGTGTGGGCCCCACCTCACCTTAAATCCTCCCATGGGTGGTTAACTGCAAGTGGGTCCCACCCGTAACTCCCTTACATAGGTTAAAACCACTTAAGAGAGGTTCAAGTGTTGTAACACAACACATAATCTACATAACAAGAAAATAAAAATTGTAGATAAATTATAAATCAAACTTCCACAATTTTTATCATCTTCTCTCGGGTAAACGCAACACCGGAAATGGCGTTCCTAAGAAATTACCGGTGCTACAGTTCCATCGGTGCCCTCAGAATTCGAATCCGAGCACCGGTTCAAAAGATAGAAATTCCCGCTCGTCCATTCACTGAACGTACCCGAGCCAAACTTCGAAAAATGATTCCGGGCACACCGGGCCTCAGAATCAGGTGCCTTCAGAAACTGCGTTCTTGTAAAATTCCAAAGAAAATTAAGAAAAACTTTTCCTTAAAATTTACAGGTCTTTACATTACTCCCACCTTAGGGCTTTACGTCCCCGTAAAGCTTCAACAAAAACTGGGGTCACAAAAGCGGTATTGAACACGCACCCGAGCCTTCCGCTCCCATGTGCTTACCTGGAGGTTCCGTACTACCAAAGAAAGAGCACCCAAGGAATCGATCATCCTCATAGGATCCGCTCATGTGGATCCTCAATCCCTACTGGAACCTCTGTGAAAGTAACCCCATCGATATCTTCCTGCTCCTCATGGTCGATGATATGTGAAGGGTCGAGCACATATCTCCTCAGTTAAGATACCTGGAAGACGTCGTGCACCTGGTGCAACTGAGGTGGATGGGTCAAGTGGTAAACCACCTCGCCTACCCTGTTGAGGGCCTAGAAAGGTCCGTTGAACCTCGGAGATAACTTTCCGCCTTGGCTACATCTCTGTAAACCTCATCGAGGTGAGACCCGTATAAGGACGTGGTCGTCATCCTCGAACTCCAGAGGTCTCCATTTTCTGTTAGAACTGAATATCAAACGACTGCTGCCACGAGGGTAAGTTTGACCAACTCAAGAGTGATCGGTCGCACCCTCCTGTTCGATAGTTTATCCTGTGCTGCCCGGGGTTTCCTTTTTGCCGACCAAGGAAAACCCATCCCGACGTTTTCCTAAAACTGTCAATTTGAGTATGAACAGTTATTGCCCATTCCATACTCAAACTAACATCGTAAGGCCTCGACGCTGCAACCAAGAGATTCCAACCGAAACTCTCACCTCGAGGGTCTGACCACACTGTCGGCGTAAGTGTGATTATCGAGACTCCTCCCAAGGTATCTCCAGACGTGATGGTCAAGTCCACGGCTTACCGGAAACTCTAGGTCTAGAACAAGAATTGTGAAAGCAAGGAATGGTTCATATCGACGTCTGTTACTACAGAATCTAGTAGTGGAAACAGACTGTGCCTTGAATATCTTTTTTTAGAGACATTGGGTCACACTCCTTGACCGCATGCAGCCGTACTCTTCCTCCGCCCTCCAGCTCCCTGAGCCTGGCGGGGATAACTAAGGTGGGTGGTTGTAGCATGTTAGGATGTACACCACCTCATGCTTCTCTCCTAGCTCTGCCTCCATGTATGCTGCTTCGTAGACTCATCTCTCTTTTAAGCTTCCTCTTCTTTAACATTTAACATGCTCGAGTCTCTAATACTGGAGCCAGTTTCCTGTTTCTTACTGCACTGTGCAGTCTTTATCCGCTCCTGGATGATATGCACCTACATTGCCTATGATATGAAAGTGCTGCTAAAATTTCTCTTTTGTCAAAAATAGAAACTCGGTCTCATCCCCTGGATGAACCACGCCCATTGCCTAATACAGTCAATCCTGACATGAATGACGCATTCATGCCATGGATGACGTCGTAAGGCCTCAACGTAACTACTAAGAGATCCAACTGTCACTCTCGCCTCCAAGGGTCGAGTCACACTCTCGGCATCAGTGTGAGGTCACTGGGTCTCCTCCAGTAGAAATCTCGAAAGTGAGGGTCAAGTCAACAGTTTTAACCGGGACCACTCAGTGTCAACCAAACAAAAGGATAGGAAATCAAACAAAGATAAGTGTCTTTTTAATATTGCAGCTCATAGTACAAAGACACGAATACAACAACAACATGGAACTAGAAGTACAAGGGACATATCCACTAGTTCTGCTCCTGTCCACCTGCTCTCGGAGCTCTACTACGTTGGTGGATCCTCCAACGCCTGCGGATCAACTGTACAAGCAGTCGGATAGTCACGTGTCAGGTGACCCTTTCCGCCACATGAGTAACACTGTCTGTTTCTGGCACGCCTGGCTCTGACCCCACCCTGGGTGCCCCACACCACCGGTCCTAAAACCCGAGATCGTCCAACTGCTGGTCTGGTCCTCCTGGACCTCTGCATCATCTGTCTACTGCCCACAGATGACTCAGCTACTGATTGAAAAACACGCGGCAAAGGCAGAAGCTCTTGTACACGCCCAGGGTATAGATCTACTAGCACAAACTCCACCCTGAAGAAGTCCTCGAAGTCTTCCCATGCGAAGGTCATCCCGTCGCAAAACTGAAACAAGTGGATCCACCACCTGCCAGCTGCTTCGTGAAGGAGGCTGGCAGCAAAGATCACCATGAAGTCTGCCGGCGTCCCCACTAGCCTGAAGACTCTCACCACAGCCTCCAGCCAATCCTCAACCGCCTGCGGGTCCGTCCCTCCCTGGAACCTGGGTGGCCTCTGGCGCTGGAACTCGTGCAGTGCACTCAAGCGACGTGCACCCTCTGATGCTGGGGCTGGTGGAATCGGTGGCCCAATGTGTTGTAGTACCACTGGTGCCTCCGCTGGTGCCTCAACTGGAAAAGGGCCATGTACTGAGGCCACATCGCTCAGCGGGCTGTCAGTACGAACCACTCTCGGGGCTCTAGCTGGTCGTCCGAGAAAAGGCATCCTGAAAGAAACAACGTAACATGGTCAAATGATTATACCTGGTGAGCTGACCTGGTTTGAGCTGTTTTAAGGGAAAACCTTTGAAAACACACACGCAATTAGTGTTTTCATGCACAAAGTCGGAAATCAGTTGTCAGGGTCCTGGTGTATGGATACGTCGGCCGCCCGCACCAACACTGGACTCCCTGAACTAAAAACCACACTGGGTACTCTTAACACTATTGCTTCACAGAAATAAAATATCATAGTTATAAGTTCTGCGGTAGAACCGACTCCTCTGATACCAATTTGTCACGACCTGACCTCAGGGCCCGTGTCGTGACTACCCCAAGCCCGCCTTCCATAGGCCAGGGGCTGGTGACTAGCACCAAAGGCGTAAATCCCGATAACTGGGAAGGCATTGCCTTTATAAAAGTAAACAAAACACCACAGAGTACAAGCAGAAGTAAACACTAAGTACAAAGGGAAGTGATGAAAGGAAAAAGGGCCAGAATACAAACCCAAAAGAAAGTACAACTACAATTGAACAAGTACAACAGAAAAAGACAACAGCTGGAGGGACGGAAGTGGCTCCTGGGTCGTCCTCCTCGGATCCTACCTGAAGGGTAGGTACAGATGGTGCAACTCCTGGTTCGTCCGCCACGGATCCTACCTGAAGGGTAGGTACAGATAGCCTCCACACCGCTCTCGCCCGACAACCTCCTCCGTGTGTCGTCTCATCGTGTAGTCCACCTCCGGGTATTGACTCGTCGTGTATTCCACCTCTGGGTACCGTCCAATCCTCGAACACTCGGCCTCCGTCAGCACTGCCCGTCGTCTGCAACCAACACAACGAGGTGCGGGCATAGCCCGTGTAGGGGTGAGTATAACGATACTCAGTAGGGACCCCGAGACCCTCAAGGTCTCACTAAAACCAACATGGATAACCACAAAGAAGATCTCAACAGATAACTTCTACTTAGGTATATGCTCGTGCGTATACCTAAGTTATCAAGTAACCCATATCAATCCTGAGGAAACACAAGGTTTGTGAAATCAACGGATAACCATTACCTAGGTATATGCCCATACATATACCAAAGTTATCAAGTGACCCATCTCAATCATGAGGTAAACACAATGGTCAAAAGTCTCAGCTCAAACCAGGATTTTCATTATCGAAACCATAACTGCTGAAGAGCCCCGTCTCTGGAGTGTACAGGGGTCCTGTCATGACTCCGAGGTACTGCTCACTAACCTAAGACTGCTGAGGTACTCCTCCTGTCGAGTACCGTGGGTCAGCCACCCAAACACACTAGTGCTTCCCGCTGGGGTATGTCACCCAAACACAGTAGTGCAAACCCCCTAGTAGCCTGCTGAGGTACTCTCCGGACGAGTATCGCGGGTCTGCACTATCACACAGGTAGTTCTCCGTCCTCCATGGGTCTGCACCTCACAAAGTAGTGCTCTGTCCACTGGTCTAGTCGACTCACTCCAAGTCGAGTCGGTCAAGCAGTCGTCAGACCTTAGTCGGTTACACGTTCTCCATACTCCGCACGCTCGTCTCTGGGAGGGTCCGCTCCACGAGCTACAGGTTGATACTCCATGTATCTTAAAGTCCCATGAAGAATAATATCAAGGGACCGCCTCGTCATAGGGGTCTCAACGCAACAGACGGCCCGTCAATCGGACGTCCGGTCTGTGAGTTATTAGCCTTTTCGTATCAGAGGCCCGGTTGGTTTCGTGAGCGAACCAACCCGACCATATCTCAAATGTACCCCAAACTCTCATAGGGTATACTCATAGGGACCATTTCTCAACGATATCACCAACGCCGCTGACGGTTCGTCAAACGGACGTTTGGTCTGAAAGATAACAGCTTTTCCTTTCCAAGGGCCCGGTTGGATTTCGGGTACAATCCAACCCGGACACTATCAAAAAGCAACCAAAACTCGGGCTAAGTATGCCAAAAGTTCCGTCTCAATAAGAGGAAATCAACGAGATAGACGGCGCGTCAATCGAACGCCCGGTCTATGAGTTATTGGCTTTTTCGTTCTAGGGGCCCGGTTGGTTTCGTGAGCGACCCAACCCGACCGCACTCCGACGACATCCAAACCTCGAGCGGAGTAATCCAAAAGATCCGTCTCAATTAGAGGAATCCAAAAAAGTCGACGGCACGTCAATTGGACGTCCGGAGCTCAAGATATAAGCGTTTATGCTCCAAGGGCCCGGTTGGTTTCGTATCCGAACCAACCCGGCCGAACCTAAAGTATTCCAAAACCTTGAGTGAAATATACCTAAACGAATGTCTCATTACAAGGATCGCTACGCAGCTGACGGTGCGTCGATCGGAGGTCCATAGCCCAATATATGGGCAAAAGACCAAATAGGGTCCGAAAACGGGGGGTCTGGGCCCGGACCGACCCAGCCCGGCCCGGCCGGCTCGGTCCGGCTCGGCCAGTGCGGCCGAGCGGAAGCCGCGGAGCGGGGGTGCGCGGTCTCCCCCCTCGCCACTAATTGAAGACAGCGGCTACCACCGCCGCCGGTCGTCGGCGCAGCCGCGCCGGCGTGGCGCGCCGCCACCGCCTTCCGCGAACCACCGAACGCACTCCGGTGGTCCGTTTCTCATGTCGTCTTCACCAACGGTCCTCCCGGGACCCGACCTTCACTGCGGAGGCCTCAAAATTACCTTGCGGCCTCATTTTTCATCACCCGTCAATCTGCACGTCAAAAACAAATCGTGTCGTCTTCGTGGTTTTCCCGGCGCGGCGCGTCGGCACCACGCCCCTTCGCCGCGGCCCGAATCCGACTGCGGATTAGTTCGGCCCCAAAGGTGCGGCGCAACGGCGCCGCGCTCCTTCGTCGTGATTTTCTAAATTCCCACACGGTCTTCCACGGTGCGATGGTTCCGCGCCATCTCCGTTCCAAACAACAACAGGAACAACAACAAGATAAGGGAGAAGGGTCGGTCGTGTTTGTGCGGTCCGGCCCCCTCCCGTTAATCGATAGCAAGCAGTCCAAATTTTTAAACGGAGAACGGCGACGGTACTAATCACAAAAGAAACAAAAATAAACCCCTTCAGTTCTCCCCGTAATCAAGATTTCCCAACCCGTAACATAAATCTTCGCGGATCAAATTAATATTTTGTTGATCCGCGTTCTTAGATTTAGAAGGGAGTAAATGAGGGTTTACAAATAAGTTCCCTACCTTGAAAAAAGTTGATGAACGACGGTGTCGCGGAAAATGGCATCGCAGGGTGAGGTTTCGTATATTCCGACGGAAAATATCTGAGGAGGATGCAGTGTCTCCCTTCCTTTCACGGGGAGAGAAATTTGAAAGGCGGATTGTCAATGAAGAGTTCCCACGTCGTTGCCTCCTCCTTTGCCGAGGAAGAAGAATATGGAAGAAGAAGAAGAAGTTCTTTTAAAACTTCCAAGCTCTCTACCCTTACCCTCAACACCACAAAAGCCAACCCATAACAAATAATGGTTCCACATTATTTAATCAACCCAAGCCAAGCTTTTACAAAATTATTTCAAAAGTTGAATTCACTTAATTAATGTGTGTGTTGTCTAGATTTAATGAGGGAGAGGGTGAGGAAATGAAAGGTTACTCAAATGAAGATATGTTTACAAAAGTTAAGATGGAGTTAGGGAGATTAAGAGGAATGTGAAGGGGTGGGGTTTGTGTGGGCCACACCTCACCTTAAATCCTCCCATGGGTGGTTAACTACAAGTGGGTCCCACCCCTAACTCCCTTACATAGATTAAAACCACTTAAGAGAGGGTAAAGTGTTGTAACACAACACTTAATCTACATAACAAGAAAATAAAAATTGTAGATAAATTATAAATTAAACTTCCACAGTTTTTATCATCTTCTCTCAGGTAAACGCAACTCCGGAAATGGAGTTCCTAAGAAATTACCGGCGCTACGGTTCCATCGGTACCCTTAGAGTTTGAATCCGACCACCGGTTCAAAAGATAGGAATTCCCGCGCGTTCGTTCACTGAACGTACCCAAGCCAAACTTCGGAAAATGATTCCGGGCACACCGGGCCTCAGAATCAGGTGCCGTCAGAAACTACGTTCTTGTAACATTCCAAAGGAAATTAAGATAAAAACTTCCTTGAAATTTACAGGTCTTTACACCATCAGTAACCTATATTTCCTTTGCCAAATTACGAGTTCGTGAATAGTGTTTCCAGAATGGTGAGGTCCATCAGTAACTTCTATTTCCTTTTCCAAAGTTCGAGTTCATGAACAGTGATTCCATCTTCCTAGAGTTTCTCCACTTTGACGTTTCCTTTAATGTAAAATGCATTTAAAACCACATTTTAAGTACTCTATGGCTGATTCAATAGTCATAAATCTTATATTAATCTGTCATAAGGCTCGGGATGTTTTTTTTCTACATGGTCAAACCCTGTGGTTTAATGCAATCCTCTTTTAATGGAAAATCTAGCGTATCATAAACCACTATTCCATTAAATCTTCTTAAGGGATGATATATCTTCCTCCCTAGTTCTTCCTCCATGTTCTCAGGTGTGAGACACTCGAACATCTCATTCCTTTCCATAAGAGTTGTGCAATCAAACTATTTTCCTATGATTTGTTCCGCTCTGTTTTAATGTAACCAAGCAATATCGATCAGTCTTCGATATAATGTATGTTATATCGTCATTCTTTGTTTCCCCTCTCCCTTTTATGGAATGATATCTCCTTGTTCCTAATAGACTTTTCTTGGATGTTGATCAATGTGGTTGTGTTTCTACATCCTCAGGTGGATACAGTTGTCATAGGGGGAGGAGATTGTAACCCATTGTGTGGATCATTCTCATATAAAGAACCTTAGAAACTGTTTGAGGTAGGGGATTCATTGCTTCTCTTTTCTGTTATGTTCAATTGTAGAGTTATCATGTTTTATCCCAATGGATCACAATGAAATTGGCATAATAAATATTTGAACCAGATAAATAAATTGAGATTGATCTTATGTTATTGCCTCTTGTTTTTCTAGATAGTGTAATATCTATGCTTTCTTACTTGTATTTTTTGTTCTCGATGGAAATTGGTAAAGAATGTAAAGCCAGAATTAATAGATAATTGTTTGTCTAAAGATAAAGAGGCATGTAAATGAATCTGGTTCCTTTAATTTAAATTTTATGTTAATAAAATTAGTGTAGTAAGAGTGTTTAATTATTGTTGATAGCTTATTATTTAGGTTTCTTGTTTTTGGAACGTACAAATAATAAATTGGTTATTCCAAGATGGATTAAAGAACTGGTTGTTTGATAAAATATAATTTTTTGTAGGGTTCTGAGCTACCCTACTGATTGTTTAAGGGCCAAGAACCTAATTGATATGATGGTTGTTTTCCGGCTGCTTGTGTTGTGATGTGATCCTGGAAGGCTGTTGTGATATGTGGGGGCAGGGAGGCCGATTGGGTGTGGAAGTAGATGACTCCTAGAGTGGCGAGATGCATCAGTTTATGCATGTGGGTGTCAGAGAGGACACCAGGGATGATGGAACGGGTTGGATGTGAATGTTTGGATGCGTAATGTTTATTTGCTTGGTTATCTTCTTTACATTCACCACTACTCAAGGTAGTTAGTATTACTTACCCTTCTTCCTAAAGGGGTGAAGACTCATGGGTTATGCCACCTACTTTCTGTGTCTAGATTCTCAAGGGAGGACGGGTCTACGCTCTTGCTATAGGAGGAAAAGACTCAGCGGGTAATTCATCTACTCACTAGGTTGATTCCGCTTGTGTTTAGCAGCATAGAATGTTTTTCTAGAATTCCTGGGAATATGGGAAAGTAATTATATAAATAAATAATTGAATAAATGATGTTAACCCATGGTGTTGGAGCTTGCTGGAATGAAATATTGAGGTTACAATTTTTAAGGGACAGTGGACTTTGGGTGTTATGCTAATGAAATATATTCTGAAATTTTTAATGGTAAATTAATGTTTAATGAATTAATTAACATAAAGAAGAACTGAAAGAAAGGGAATAATGTAATTCAATTAAGATCTTTAAATGGTTGTGTGCTTATACGATACCTAGTCTTAGAAGTGTCTGCTGGGAGTCCGAGAGACATTAGCTATAGTTGATTCTCAGACTAGGTTATGCCCATAGTGTGGTTGTGATATATAGTATATTTGTAATTTTTTTGTTTCTATACGCTACTTCACCCCGTCAATTATGGAAACTGAACCCCCGGGTATTCTGATCCCTAGGTGGTGTTTTTACCAACATTTCGGTGGGAGGATGGATGGCAGACTACCCCCTTTTCCCTACTCTCTTTTCTTGGTAGTTACATGTGCTGGTAGGAACAGTGGTTAGTTTTCCTCATATATGTGTGTAGAGGGATGTAACGACTTGTGGTTATTCACACACATATATATTCTGGATATATTATCCTATGGACTACTATAAGTTTAACATTTATAGGTTGTGATGGCTTCAGGATCCTTACTCGGTGTATGGGTTGTAATGGCATGAGGTATAATACTCGACGTATGATATACATTATGCAAGTTGTGGTGGCTCCCAGAAACTACCTGGTTACATTCTTGTGTGGACTTGGTGTTTTGGTTGCATGAGGTGCATATTGTGGTGCTTCGCCCAGGTGTCTACGGGCAAGGATTTTTGGGGAGAGTTACTTAGCACGTGCGACATTGGGGAAAAGCGGTAGACCAATGGGGAAGTAGTAACAGGGTACTCTTGATATTATTTATTATATTATATACTCTTGTATGCTTTACTTGGTGAGAGTATCCATGGTGAGGTTGGGAACATATTATACCTTTTTAGGTGATGAGTTAGCTTCATTTATTGTTTACTATGATTTAGCATGCTTTCTTTATTTTGCATGAGATGCTTCAAGGAGGATCCTACTCAGTATTTTTTCATACCCACCCTATGTATATATAAACTGTTTTTAGGTCACTTGGAGAAGGATGGAGATCAAGCTGGTTTCTACTAGCTTGGGGTTGTAGGAGTTGTTCGAGCTTGTGGTTACTGTTGTTTTTACTTTATTTTGGGTACTTGCAGTTTTCTCCTTCCAGTGGTAGTAGTTTTGCATGACATTACATATGTTCACTTGGGTTTTATTTTATTTTTCATCTTGAGTTGGAGTTAGTTGGTGTCTATCTTATCTCTCTCTTTCGCATGTGTTCTCTTAGAGGGTAATGCCTCCCATCTGTATGTTTACTATACCCTCGGTGCCAGTCACAAACCCAGATCCTACTGGAGGTGGGACACAAGGGTCATTATCTCCCTTCTCACATTGTTGGCTCAGGAGGGGTACACTATGTAGGGAAGGGGTCATGATAGGGTGGTATCAGAGGCTGGTTGAGGGATAGGATAGATTTTAAAGTTAGGAACATGTGAGGTTTCATGGGTTGGTAGGGAAAAAGTGTCAGTCATGTTTAGCAAGTTATGTAAACACTGGAGATCGGCTGAGAAATAAGCATTTAGGACCCCCTATTATCTGATGTACAGACCTTTATGTTTACAATGGATAGTAAATGAGGTGATACTAGTTGCAGGGTAGATACCTATGAAAGGATCATGCATCATTCCACTTTGTTCTTGTGTTTGAAGGGTTCGACCTTGGTATAGGTTAACTTAAAATTAATGAAAGAAAAAAATTAATTAATTAATGACGATTCTTCCATATTCTAGGTTTAGGAGATATAACTATTTGTTATTTTGTACGTATGTCTCTAGGTCGACATCATCGTTAGGATCGCATAGAAGAGGTCTAGAAGGTTTTTCTAGAAGATCAATTCTGGATAGAGTTTGACGACGACGACATTTGGAGGAGGACACTCTGAGATTTTCAGCACTAGAGCCTGCAGAAGTTTGAGGGATCTATTTCAGATGCAGTCATGGATGACCGGTTAGAGGTGGTTGATATAGGATTTAGATTGATCCATGATTATAAGGAGAACTGGGTGTCCTTTTTTGTGATGATGCTGAATAGAGCAGTGAAGCAGTGGTAGTTCTTGTTCCTTGGGGGTCGTGAGGAGTTAGTGATCTCATGGGAGGAGTTTTGAGACAGGTTTAGAGTCTAGTTTCTTTCTTCGATTGTGAAGATGTCTAGTGAACATGATCTTCTTACCCTACGATAGGGTAGCTCCAGTGTGTGAGAGTTTTGAATCAATTTTTGGAACCTTTTTTGATATGCTTCGGACTTGTTTCCAGATGAGGAGGCTAGGGTGAGGCATTTCGAAGAGGCTTTTCATCTAGAGATTCAGTGCCAGGTCACCCCATTTATGCTGAAGACATATCTTGAGGTGCTAGAAAAGGAAAAGTTCATCTAGGGGACTATTTCTAGAACTAGATCATCATGATAGGGGAGTCGTCATGATTCCTCATGAGGTAGAGCTATGGTTCGGGGTTCTCGGTTTTCAGGGCAGAAGAGTTTTCGTTCAGCCGGGGGTATATCCCAGACCTCCGCATCTCATTTATCCAGAGGCAGCGAATCTCGAGCCTATGAAAAGAGATCAAGAACTTGTTTTTCTTGTGGTTTTCGAGGTCATTAGCATCGATAGTGCCCGATCTTTTAGATTTGTCATAATGTACCAGGTGTTCTGCTTCAGGTTCCTCCATTGAGGCAGTTCCAGCAGAGGCAACAACAGTAGGTTGCACCAGCATTAGATCAGTATATGGTAGATGGCGAAGGCATAGGGAAGTCTCGTGATGCTTCTTATCCTCAAAGAGCATAGCTCTGTCATCGCGGTGGTCGTCATCATGGTCAGAGAGGGTGTGGAGGAGGTCATGGTCAGGTTTATGCTTTAGCATTTCCAGTACAAGGTGAGCTAGACATCATTCAAGGTACCATTTTCTTGTTTTATACCATGTTGTATTCCTTGTTTGATTCAATAGAAACACACTCCTTCATATTACCTACCCTTTTCTAAGCTTTGGGTCTTGAGGTAGATAGGATTCCAGTTCCCCTAGTGTTGACTACGCCAGTTGGATTTCGAGCTGAATTTTTTAAAGTATGTAGAGTCTGTGAGCTAATGTTGGAGAAGCACCAATCTTGGGGAGATTTTATATTTATACTAATACAACCATATGATTTCATCCTCAGCATGGATTGGTTGTATTCAGTGTAGGATATCGTGGATTTCTTTAGGAGGTAGGTTGAGTTCTTTGATGCGGATGGAGAGCCAGTGGTGATTGTTAGCGAGCGAGACCCTCAGATGGGTTAGAGGAATGTTACATCATTATCATCCAGGATGGATGAGATAATGTTTAGTTCTTTAGAGGTTCAACAACTGGTATTACCTTGGGTCGTAGAAGAGTACCCTGATGTCTTTCCATAAGAGGTTGTAGCATTTCCCCCTAGATGAGAGATCGAGTTTGGGATCGAGCTACAACCAGGATCATCTCCTATATCAATGTCCCCATATAGGATGGCCCCTTATGAGTTAAGATAGCTATGTATACATCTTGATGGTCTATTATAGTGTTGTTTTGTTCGGCTGAGTGTGTCACCGTGGGGTGCACCAGTTTTGTTTGTAAAGAAGGCTGACAGTAGTTTATGGTTGTGTGTCTATTATCATCGGTTGAACAAAGTGACGATAAAGAATCACTATCCTCTTCCAGGGATTGAAGATTTATTCGATCAACTGAAGGGTTAAAGTTGGTTCTCAAATATTGAATAGAAGTTAGGATATCATCAGATGTGTTTGGAGGATGAGGATATCCCGAAGACATCTTTTCGTTGACTTAATGGGCATTATGAGTTCGTTGTAATGTCGTTCGGTGTGGAAAATTCTCTAACTGTGTTCATGGGATTGGTGAATGTTGTGTTCCATGATTTCCTGGACATGTTCTTTGTGGTTTTCATTGACGACATCCTTGTGTACTTCATGTCTGAAGAAGAACATGCAGGGCATCTACACACCGTTTTGGGAGTTATTCGTCAACATAAGTTGTTTGGGAAGATGTCAAAGTGTGAGGTTTGGGCATGAGAAGTCTGTTTTTTGGGGCATGTGGTCTCTCAATAGGGATTATCTATGGATCCATCAAAGATATAAGTGGTTGTGTCTTGGGAATACCCTAAGACTGTGTCAGAGGTGTGAAGTTTCCTTGGTCTCACAGGCTACTACAGGAGGTTCTTTGCTGATTTCTCTCGAGATGCAACTACTCTGAAAACTTTGACTAGGAAGGATCAAGCATTCATATGGAGTGATCAGTGTCAGGCAGCTTTCAGGTATCTAAAGTAGATGTTAGTAAGTGCTCCAGTTCTTTGTCTTCCAGCAGAGGGAGTTCGATTTGATGTTTTCTGCGATGCTTTTCATCTAGGGTTAGGTTATGTTCTGATGCAGCAGTGATCAGTTGTTTCTTATGGGTATCTCATGTTACCTACCCATGATCATAACTATACAACCAACAATCTTGAGTTGGCAGCCATAGTCTTTTCTCTGAAGTTGTAGAGACATTACCTCATTAGTGAGCGCTTTGTGGATTTCACCTATCATAAGATCTTGAGGTATGTTTTCTCCCAGCATGACTTGAATTTATGACAGTGTCGGTGGATGAAGTTCTTACAGGAATATGATTTCGAAATATCATATACACCTGTAAATGGAAATTTTGTAGTAGATGCACTGAGTTAGAAGTCACATAGTGATGTAGTGTGTAAATCTGGTTACTCCTGGAGAGTAATGGATGAACTTTCAGCATTAAATATTGATATGGGAGAAGTTGGGGGGGCAGAGGTTGCCTTTTCAAAATGATGGTGCAGTTATCTTTGGTTTAGAAGGTGGAAGAGTCCCAATTGGGGGATCTAAAGGTGGAGGTCTGGAGAGACCGAGTTGTTTGTGGCGAGGCCCGTGATGGTTGAACAACACTAAGTGTTGTATCATGGAAGGATATTTGTTCCTTTGATGATGCACAAGACGGTTATCAGAGAGTCCTATAGTTCTCCTTTAACAGTGAATCATGGCGTGAAAAAGATGTACTGAGAATTGAGGAGCTAGTTTTGGTGTCCAGGGTTGAAGCATGTAGTTGTAGAGTTTGTGTCTCGATGTTAGGTCTTCTAGAAGGTGAAGGTCGAACACCGTGTTCCTGGTGGTCAGCTCTAGTTGTTAGATGTTCCTCAGTGGAAGTGGGAGGACATCTCAATGGACTTTGTCATTAGTTTACCTCGATCTCAGGGAGTACATGATGTTATTTGGGTGATAGTGGATCATTTAACAAAATCAGTCCACTTCATAGTAATCAAGGAGTCGTGATCAGTAGATGTTTTATCGAGGCAGTATCTGGAGGAGGTGGTGATACTTCATGGAGTCCCAAGGACGATCATTTCTTATCGTGAACCTCATTTTACCTCTAGGGTGTGGAGAGGTCTCCAGCATGCTTTTGGTTCTCAGTTATGCCTTAGAACTGCTTTTCATCCTCGAATGGATGGTTAGACAGAGCGAACCATCCAGACTCTTGAAGACATGGTACGCTCTTGTGTCCTAGATTTTGGAGGTTTGTGGATGAGGCACTTACCCATGGTGGAATTTGCTTACAATAATAGTTTTCACTCCACCATTGGTATGGTACCATTTGAATCCTTGTATGGATGACCTTTCCATTCTACGTTGTGCTAGACTAGGGTTAGAGAGGCCATAATTCTCAGACCGAAACTAGTGCAGAATACAACAGAGATGGTCCATGTGATTCGTGAGAGGATAAAGACAACATAAGATTGTCAAAAATCATATGTTGATCAAAAGAGGATACCTTTAGAGTTTAATGTTGGGGATCACGTGTTTTTGAAGATGACTCCCCATCATGGAGGCGAAGGTTTGGTCATGGGAGTAGGCTTTCTCCCCGGTTTATTGGTTTTTTGGAGGTGTTAGCTTGTGTTGGAGTTGTGGCATATCGAGTAGCACTTCCCATGAAGATGAGTCAGATACACGATGTTTTCCATGTTTCACTGCTCCATCATTATCTACATGATGACTCTCATGTCATCAATTGGGGAGAGATCAATGTTGATGATGATGAGACCTTTAAGGAGCGACCTGTGGAGATCCAAGATCGCAAAGAGAAGGTGTTGCGCTGGCTTCTATCACCATGGTTTTTGTCATATGGCGACATGGTGGCATGTAGAAGAGTACCAGGGAACGTGAGTCATAGATATGTGCTCAATACCCAGAGTTTTTTGATGTTTAACTCTTTTCATGTATCGATGTAGTCTTTGTGGTTTTAGAACATTAATGTTAATAATATGGATTTCATTTGTTGTTTCTTATGGCTTTCTATATTTTGAGAGGTATCTCGATGGGTGGTTTCTCAGACCCCATTTTGATTTCCCTTTAGGTGGGTTTTGAATTCTCAAGGATGAGAATGTTTTGAGAGGTATCTGATGTAATGGCTCGGACCTCTCTGGTCCATTCCTTTGCTAAAATCAAGTGTATGAGGTGTTTCGGGAGGTCAAAGTGACATGTCCCCAACACTTTTCCAATTTTCAATTTCTCTGAACAGTTCCAGTGGTGAACAGTTCCAACGGTAGACTGTTGTGAATAGTGCATCAGTAACTATCTATGAATAGTTCCATCGGTGAATAGTTCCAATGGTAGACCATTGTGAATAGTTCCATCGGAAACCTTATGTGAACAGTGCAATGGTGACCTTATCAGAATAGTGACATTAGTAAACTTATGTGAGCAGTGTCATAGGTGACCATCTATGAATAGTATCATCGATAACCTTATGTGAATAGTGCAACAGTGACCTTATGTGAATAGTGACATCAGTGACCTTATGTGAACAATTTCATCAGTGACCTTCTGTGAATAGTTTCATCAGTGACCTTATGTGAATAGTGTCATCGGTAACCTTATGTGAAGAGTGAAACGGTGACCTTATGTGAACAGTGTCATCGGTGACCTTCTGTGAACAGTGTCATTGGTAACCTTATGTGAATAGTGACATCAGTGACCTTCTGTGAATAGTGTCATTGGTGACCTTCTGTGAACAGTGTCATCGGTAACCTTCTGTGAACAGTGTCATCAGTGACCTTCTGTGAATAGTGTCATCGATAACCTTCTGTGAACAATGCAATGGTAACCTTATGTAAATAGTGTTTCCAGAATGGTGAGGTCCATCGGTAGCCTCTATTTCCTTTTCCAAATTTTGAGTTCATGAACAGTGTTTCCAGAATAGTGAGGTCCAACGGTAACCTCTATTTCCTTTTCCAAATTTTGAGTTTGTTAATAGTGTTTCCATCTTCCTACAGTTTCTCCCCTTTGACATTTCCTTTGACGTAAAATGCAATTAAAGCATCATTTTAAGGACTCTAAGGCCGATTCAAAGGTCATAACTCCTATATTAATTTCTCTTAAGTCTTAGATTTTTTTTTCTACATGGTTAAACCTCGTGGTTTAATGCGATCCACTTTTAATGGAAAATCCAGCATATCTTAAACCACTGCTTCATTAAATCTTCTAAAGGGATGATATATCATCTTCCCTAGTTCTTCCTCCTTGTTCTCGGGTGTGAGACGCTCAAACATCTCATTCCTTTCTATAGGATTTCTGAAATCAAACTTTCCTCCTAGGATTTTTTCTGCTCTATTTTGATGCAACCAAGAAATATCAATCAGTCTTCGATATAAGGTATGTTCTATCGTCATTCTTTGGGTTCATCTTTTCCTGTTTTCCCTCACCCTTTTATGGAATGTCATCTCCTTGTTTCTAATGGACTTTTCATAGGTGTTGGCTGGTGTGGTGGTGTCTTTGCATCCTCAGGTGGATACAATTGTCACGGGTGGAGGAGATCATAACCCATTGTGTGGCTCGTTCTCATATAAATAACGTCAAGAACTATTTGAGGTAGGGGATTCATTGCTTCTCTTTTCAGGTATGTTCAATTGTAGAGTTAGCATGTTTTATCCCACTGGATCACAATGAAATTGGCATAATAAATATTTGAATCGGATAAATAAATTGAGATCAATATTATGTTATTGCCTCTTGTTTTTCTAGATAGTGTGATATCTATGATAGCTTGCATAGATTTTTTGTTCTCGATAGAAATTGGTAAAGAACATAAAGCTGAAATTAATTGATAATTGTTTGGATAAAGATAAAGAGGCAGGTAAATGAATCTAGTTCCTATTGTTGTAATTTGATGTTAATAAAATTGGTGCAGTAAGCATGTTTAATTATTTGTGACAGCTTACTATTTAGGTTTCTCGTGATTGGAACCTTTGAAAAATAAATTGGTTATTCCAAGATGGATTAAATAACTGGTTGTTTGATAAAAGGCAATTTGTTGTAGGGTTCTGAGCTACCCTTTTTCTTGTTTAAGGGAAAAGAAACCAATTTATATGATGGTTTTTTTCCTAATGCTTGTGTTGTGATGTGAGCCCGGAAGGCTATTATGATATATGGGGGTTTGGTTGTGGCAGCAGATGACACCTAGAGTAGAGAGATGCATTGGTTTATGCATGAGGGTGTCGAAGATGACATGAGGGATGATGGAATGGGTTGGATGTGAATGTTTGGATGCTTGATGTTACTTTCATTGGTTATCTTCTTTACATTCCCCACTGCTCAAGGCAGCTAGTCTTTCTTACCCTTCTTCTAAAAGGGCCGAATATGTGAGGGGTATGCCATGTGCTTTCTATGTCTAACTTCTCAAGGGAGGATGGTTCTACGCTCTTTCTATAGGAGTTAAAGACTCGACGGGTAATTCATATACTCACCGTGTTGAGCCCCCTTGTGTTTAGCAGCATTGAATGTTTTTCTAGAATGCTTGGGATTATGGGAAAGTAATGATATAAATAAATAATTGAATAAATGATTTTAACCCATGGGGTTGGAGCTTTCTGGACCAAAATGTTGAGGTTACAATTTTAAAGTGACAGTGGACTTTGGGTGTTATGCTAATGAAATATAATGTGAAATTGTTAATGGTTAATTAATGTTTAAAGAATTAATTAACATAAAGTGTAACTAACAAAAATGGAATGAAGTAATGAAATTATGCTCTTTAAATGGTTGGGTGATTTTAGGATACCTAGTCTTAGAAGTGGCAGCCAGGAGTCCGAGAGACTTTAGCTGTAGTTGAGTCTAATACTAGGATATGCCCTTATTTTGCTTGTGAGATATAGTATATTTTGTATTTTTTGTGTTTCTATATGCTTATCCGCCCCGTCAATTAGGTAAACTGACACCCTGAGGATTTGGAGCCCTGGGGGTGTTTTCCCAAACATTCTGGTGGGAGGTTGGATGGCTGACTACCCCCTTTGGCCCCTCTCTCTTATCTTTGTAGTTACTTTTGCTGGTAGGAACAATGGTTAGTTTTCCCCATATATGTGTGTAGAGGGCTGTAACATCTTGTAGTTATTCACACACATATATATTCTGGATATAGTATCATATGGACTACTATAGGTGTAACGTGTATATGCTATGATGGCTTGAGGATCCTTACTTGGTGTATGGGATGTAATGGCTTGAGGTATAATACCCGACGTATGATACACGTTATGCGAGCTGTGGTGGATCCTAGAAACTACCTGGTTACATTCTTCTCTAGACGTGGTGGTTTGGTTGCACAAGGTGCATGTTGTGGTGCTTCACCCAAGTGTCTGCGGGCAATCCTTTTTTGGGAAGAGATTCTTAGGACGTGCGAGGTTGGGGTGGAGTGGAAAATTAGTGGGGAAGTAGTAGTGGGGTACCCTTAATATTCTTTATTACATTGTATACTCTTGTATGAGTTACTTGGTGAGAGTATAAATGGTGAGGTTGGGAACATAGTATACCTGTTTAGGTGACGAGTTAGTTTCACTTATTGTTTACTATTCTTTAGCATGCTTTCATTGCTTTTGCACAGGAGGATTCGGGGAGGATCCTACTGAGTATACTGTTATAATCACACTATGTATATATAAACTGTTTTTCAGGTCACTTGGAGCAAGTTGGATATCAAGCTGGTTTCTACTAGCTTGGGATTGGAGGAGCTGTTCGAGCTTGTGGTTGCTAGTATTATTACTTTATTTTGGGTACTTTCAGTTTTCCCCTTCTAGTTGTAGTAGTTTTTCATGACATTACATATGTGAACTTGGGTTTTCTTTTATATTTCGGTCTGATTTGGAGTTAGTTGGTGTCTATATTATCTCTCTCTTTCACAAGGGTTATCTTAGAGGGTAATTCCTCCCATCAGTGTGTTTACAATACCCTCGGTGCTAGTCGTCAACCCGGGGCCTACTGGAGGCGGGACTCGGGGGTCATTATCTCCCTTCTCACATTGTCATCCAAGGAGGGGTACACTTTGTGGGGAGGTGGTCATGACATAGTGTATTCCCTAATAGATTCATGGAGTGAATATATAGTGTGCAACCAACAATAACAATCTGAATCCAAAGGTTATCCATGATGAATTCAAAACATTAGTCATTAAATTTAATCAAATTAGGCTCAAGAAATTATTAGATTGGTTGATAAAATATAATCTGTGGGGGATTAACCTAAGAAATTCTAGTTATATTTCATCGACAAGAATCAATTATGGATTACCATATGTTATTCGATCAAAGTGTCATAAAATATAACCTAAGTGGGATTTCCCTATTGGATTCCAATAAGTATCATTAATAAAAATCTATGGGGGTCTTCCCTGATGGATTACATGAAAGTGTAATAAAATGTAATCCAATGTATATTTCCCTAAAAAAATTCATCTGTAAATTTATTTATTTTAATTTTAAATCTCTGAAAATCAATTTCATCACAGTGAAATATAATATAGTACATCCTAGGAATCCCTAGTCACAAACACAAAGATACACTTCACATATAAGTCATTCTATGGATTATATAATTTACCTCCAAATTTATTTTTCAAGGTCAATAACAACTAAAAAGGTTGGATAAGACTCGATCTAGAAGATAATATATGACTCATGGCTCACGGAGGAGTTCTGTTTTTTGTTTAGGGATGGATAATGTTTAATTACTTTTTTTTCAAGAACCTTGTTTATTTTTGTTACTTCACATACCTCTCACCAATAAAATCTATGAGAATTTTTTATAATATATTTATAATCACCTATCATAGGTTTATAAATTTATACTCATCATGTACCAGTAATAGATTTGAGATAAACTGGTAAGAATAAAAAAAAGTAGAAATAATCCCTGAAAATGTTGTATATTAAATAAAAATAGTATGTATAAATTTTATAATGAATGAAATAGAGAAATGTTAGAACTACAAGGTTAGTCATACAAAATTTTACTAATTAAATGAAAAACAAATGAATAAAAGGATAAACGAGAGAAAAACTCAACCAAGAATATTGAGAATGAGGGAATGAGCATGGGGTTCTCATGGATTTAAATTTGGAAATATAGGTTATTTAGATATTTAACAAAATAAGAGATTTTTTTTTAATTTTTCACTATTTAAGAAGTCTCGTGGTTTGACCGCACTGTTGGAAAAACTATGTGTCAACTATATAACTCCCAGAGTCCAACATACCACACCTCGCATGGTTTTCCACATGGTTTGAAAAATTGATCACCATCCATGAAAATGGACTCTATATGTTTTTTATAGATTTTGAACAATTTTAGAGCCTCTCATACATGGTTTTAATAACAATTCACCCCTTTATCCCGAAAACATAGTTGGGGAACACTGTTTACAAAAGCGATGCATTAATTGTGTGCCCCTTTTTATTCACAAAAAAGTTTTATACCTCAAATACTGTGACCCCTGGAAAGATCTATGAGGATACTGAACCCCCATAAAACATTTTTCAAATAGGTAAAATACACATGTTTCAAGAAAAAATTAAAATTGTTCTCACCTTTAATGTTTCGTGTTTTTATAAATTTTAACCAGTCTATTTACTCGCCCAAGATATTCTACCTTCTTATTTTGAATGAATACTTGGTATCATAGATTAATCCTCTTGTATATCGATTCTATTGTATATTATTTTGTTGTTCCAACCTTATCCTCATCCTAAAAGTATAACAATTTTTTTTGGTGATAATGAATATGGTTACTCGGAATCATGAATGGAGGCTTACCTAAAGCAACTTAGTATTGATCACGCGACTATGATGGTAAAACTAAATAAGTTACTTGATTTTGACCCTAACTGTCTTATAGGAATTGATGATGCTAATTATTGTTTGAATTACAAATAAATAAATATTTTATTATAATTTGTTAATAGAAATATTTTAGTTATTTATCTTAGTATAAGAAAACTCATGAAATTTGGAAAATTAAGAAAGTTATTGTACTTGGATAAAATTATATAATTATATTGAGGATCATATTTCTTCCACTACTAGAATTTCTGCTATTTGTGACGGGATCTTGTCGCAAAAACTCTTCTGTGGTGGGGCCCCATCGCAAATAGTCTGTTGTAGAAAACGGCGTCGCAACTTGTAGTTTTTGCAACAGTCCCGTCGCAAAAAATACTACTTGCGACTGGAAGTGGTCTCGTCACAAATAGATCTCTGATTAAATACATTATATATACACGCACCTGTTGCGACGGGCCCGTCGCAAATACTTTTTGCGACGGGACGATGGCCCATCACAAATAGCTTTATGTTATAAACCTGATGCGATAGACTCGTCGCAAAAAAGTTTTAATATATATATATATATATATGATCTATTTGTGATTGGACCCCATCACAAATGGCCCCGTCGTAAATACTTAATAAAATAAAATAAATAATATAATTATGATTAATGAAAAAATAATATTAATATTATTAAAATAATAAAAAAATTATTAAAATTCTCAATATTTAAAATTAGTTAATAAAATAAAAATATAATAAAATTTTGATTATTGAAAAAATATTAATATTATTAATATAATAAAAAATATAAAAAAATTATTAAAATTCTCAATATTCTTAAAAAATATAAAAAAATCATAAAATATTATTATTATTATTATTAGTAAAATAAAAAAACATTAAAAAATATAATACTAATAATAAATAAAAAAATAAAAAAAATATTACAAAAAATTATGCAATATTCACACCAACAAAAAAAATACTATAAATAGTTCATATTACAACAAATGTTCAATTAAAATGTTTTTAACAGAATAAAAAAATCACTGGGGGGGGATAATGTTCTGGATGAACTGGAGGGGATGGAGGAGACGGTGGAGGTAACATCATCCCTAAATTACGAGTCAGGTGGCACATGTACTCCATCTACTCGTGTAGTTGTTGTTTCCATTGATGCATGTCCTCCTCATGCTGCTGACGTATCTCTTTCTGCTGCTTCTACAAACTCTCTATAATCTCAGTTTGAGCTCGCAACTGCTCCTTATTACTAATTATTACTATTTATTACTATTTATTACTAGTTGTTTCTAATCATTACTAATTATTACTAATTATTACTATTTATTACTATTTATTACTATTTATTACTATTTATTACTATTTATTAGTATTTATTAATATTTATTACTAATTATAACTAATTATAACTAATTATTTCTATTTATTTCTATTTACTACTAATTATTACCATTTATTTCTATTTATTAGTACTTATTACTGTTTATTAGTGTTTATTACTATTTATTAGTATTTTTTTTGTATTTATTACTAATTATTAGTATTTTTTAGTATTTTTTAGTATTTATTAGTATTTATTACTAATTATTAGTATTTATTACAAATTATTACTAATTAATATTATTTATTACTAATTGTCGATATTTATTACTATTGTTTCTATTTATTACTATTTATTTCTAATTATAACAAATTAGTGTTAATTTCTATTAATTATTGCAAAATACAGCTACTAATTGCTAATTACCGCTAATTATGTATATACATTACTAATTATCGTTAGTAATTATTAATTATTACTAATTACTAAGAATTAGTACTAATAATTTAATTTTGTTATTACAAATAAATACTGATGACAAAACTATTTAAATCTAACTTAATTACAACTAATAAACAATAATTTAAATTAATATAAAGGAAAGAAATTAATACTAAATTAAATAAAACATAAATACCTTGAAACTTGATCTCTTATAATTGTAGTTGGCTTCACGACTTCTTCGTAAAAAAACTGACTCTCAAAAAATTTCACTGTAAAATTAGAGTTTAGAGAAGCAGAGAAAGAAGGAATTCAGGAGGAGGGAAGAAAAATGGATGGCGGTATATATATGTCAGATTAGTTGCGACGAGACTATTTGCGACAGGACCCGTTGCTAATACCTTCAGCCACATAAATTATGGTCTGCGGTTAGAAGGTTATTTGCGACGGGTCCCGTCGCAAAAAGTAAACTGCTGATACACTATTTGCGATAAGATAACATCCCATTACAAATAGCCTTTTACCGCCACTGGGTATTTGCAACGGGTGGTGCCTAACCACACAAATACTCTTTCGCGGGGTTTGGTGTGCAAACCGCGTCAATCCACGTGTATGTTTTTATGACGGGGTGCCTATTCCCGTCGCAAATAACCGATTATTTGCAATGGGAAAATCAACCCGTCCAAATAACCTTTTCGATGGACTATTTGGGACGTGATTTATTCCCGTCGCAAATAACTCGTCGCAAAAAACATTTTTTCCCGTAGTGTTCAAGCTTAATATCGTAATTCTAAGATGGGTGAAGATGAAATTTTTCACCAAATGTTCCACCAATTCAGAAGCATTGTTAATGAAATGAATTCCCATGGGAAATCATAAAAAAATCATGTCCTTAGTGAAAGATTCCTCATAGATCTTCCAATAATATTTCCTGTAAATAATGTATCTATTATTTAGTCAAAAATTTAAAATAATATATATTGGATGAACATACTGGTTCATTACATCTATACAAACTATAACTGATGAATATATAGGAGTAAGATACTTCATCCAAAAATGAGTGGAATGAAAATCTAAAATAAAAGATTCTACAAAATCTTATGATTCTAAACCATTTGAAAGTGATGCATAATAAATTAAATTTCGAATAGTTGTTTATAAAATGATGAAAACAACATGAGTATTTATGAAATAATTTAATAAGGAAGATTACAAAGATGATTGAAAGACGAAAGTTTTACATTTTTATAATAATGTTTTTCAGTTAACGTGTTATGAGTGAAAAAATATGGGACACATAAAACTAACTATCATAAAATTAATTAATAATTAAAAGATAACATATATAAGAAAATTATATAAATACAATCAATGATATTATGGTGTTCCATAGAATAATATGATTCAAGTAGTGAAACATGATGTGAAAAATGTAGACTCATGCTTAACAGAGACTACTATAAATGTAGTTTGTAGTTATTCTAATTTTATTTCACATTATTATGAATCTGGATAATTTATCATTGAAGTATTAATTGAAAAAATTGAATAATTAACAATA
This sequence comes from Viscum album, assembly GCA_963277665.1. NCBI lineage: Eukaryota > Viridiplantae > Streptophyta > Magnoliopsida > Santalales > Viscaceae > Viscum > Viscum album. The sequence goes on from OY728148.1 coordinate 319,005,263, forward strand.
TATGTTTTTAGGGAATTAATTATCAGAATTGAGAATGAAAAAGGATAATATAAAGAACATATGAAACAAAATAAGAAATCACCTTAATAAATTGAAGTGTTTTAAAATAATTCTCCCTAATCAAATCATAAAAATTTCATTGATTTTTATATTTCATAAAAAATAATTAAAAAATAATAAAATTAATTTAACTATGAAAATTAAATTTATCTACATTTGTTGATGTTATAAATTGTTATGATAAAATGATGCCAATGATGAATCAAATTAAAAATACAAGATTAATTGGATATAATTAGAAAAGACCTAAGTTATATAATATATTAGTTATTAAAAGTTTTAAAGAAATTATTGGTAATGTTACATGATTTATATGAGATATGAAAGGACACTAAGTTAGAGATTGTTCATTGTGATTTCCTTAGTATTGAAGCCATATTGAACATTTAATTCCATTAATTTAGCTTCTAGATTAACCATGAATTCCTATTTAAAATATTTTTGAGTTCCTATGAAATATTATACATACCTGATTGGAATGGGTAAAAAAAATTATTTTCTACTTATTTATTATTTGTAAGAAATGTACTTGAAGAGTGTCATCGATACATGATATATGGACATTGGATTATCTAAAAACATGAGAGGGAATTCATTGATGTTTTTTTATTATAATCAACATAATAGAAGACCTATGACATTTACTGATAACTTAATATGCAAGGTTAAGGGATTCCTTTATGTAGGTATATATAACATTGTTTTAATAAAATAGAAGCATTTTCCCAAAATTTTACAATGAATCTTTTAAAAATTACTTAATTCGTATTTTACAATTATTTGATATTGTAATGAGTGTCAAATACTGTAACGCCCCGACCCCAGTTACCCAAGTCAGTGCATTATTACATAACATTGGCATAATCACATGGAAATCATGTCTTGAATGACCAATCAATTAAGTATTATTGGAAACAAGATTCATACATAAGTTCAACTTTACAGCTTGAAGAGAAAGACAACACTAATATATTTCATTAGAAACATCCAAGCCTCCAAGATTATTCCTGCAAGTCACTCATAACTAACTTCTTCATATCCTGGGAAAATGAAACATAAAAAAGGGGTGAGCTCAAATGCTCAGTAAGGGTATGAAATACAACGAAAAAATGACATAAATATTAAGCATGGTGAAAAATTGAAACCACATGCCTTTACAAATAATAAACATGAATACTTTTATGGTAGGAAAATGAGCTGAGTAAATAATGCCACAATAAAATATAATCATTGGTATTCTACTTGTCGAATGACCACATGAACCATCAATATTATTTTCATAATGAGGAAATGTATAATGCTGGACATTCTGAAAGATTTTGTCAAGGCCTCGGCCAAAACCTCTAAAAATGATTAAGGCCTCGGCGAAAACCATATATCAAATTGGGAAAGGCCTCAACCAATTCCACGTCTAGTTGTCTCATGATACATACCGATGCATCGAGGAGCTATAGCAGGCTACACCCTTCACTTACTATGTCCAATACATTCCTCATATGAAAAGGTTTAAACATATCATAAACATTCGTATTAAAAATAGCATATTAAATGTCAATAATTTAACCATAAAACATGAATGGTATAAAAATAGCACGACCACAGTCAAACATATCACAAAACCTTCAATACATTATGGATGTTTTGTATCATAATAAATCAACTTCAAATAAACTAATGATCCATCAAAGGATATTGACATAGATGAAATCAAAACCCTTTTTAGAGAAATATCTCTTTCTATTTTGAAATAATTTAAGAGTTACATAATTATAATGAAAACATTTATTTTGAAAATATTATTATAATCTTGTAAGGTAATCTTTGATGATGTTCTGAGGGCAGAAAATAGCTACACCCGTCGTATAAGTTAAAAAAACATTCTTACCTTAAATTTTTCTAAAAGGTCAAATGGTACCTTGTTTGGAAAATGATGAAAAGATTCCTTTCAAAACACATAAGGGTAAAAATTAATTTAACCCATTATCTATTAAATAGTAAATATGTTTTGAAATACATTCTTAAAAAACATGGATGTGGGTGATAAAGAGGTCTCAGTAGATAATTACGTATAAATAACCACAGATAATGAAGAGTTTGTAGAATTAACCCTTACCTTGAACATTTCATTGGTTGAGGGTAGGTTAACCTCCTATATAATGGTAAAATAATTGTTATTAAATTATTTAAGAATCATACATATTAATATGATATCATATATGATCTTTTAACATTACTTTGTTAATAATATGTTAGTATTATTGTCGTTTTGGGTATTAACGTATTCATTTTCCTTTATATTATTTGTTATGTGAGTCATATTTATTGTGGATGGGATGTATCTTATTCATATCCATAATGATATCAAGTTTTTAAAAATTATTTTTAATCATCAAATGAAAATTAATCTTGAATGGATACGATGGGGAATGAATCTCATCGGGTTCGTGGAGACGGTAATCTGTACGTACGCACAAGTGATAATACAATTCTTTTGATATTAAAATAATATATAATTGGATGGTATATCATATATTCATAATAATAATCATGTTATATTTATTATTTACATGAATTACACATCATTATTATACCCATACAAGTAATAATGTATTGAATAAAAATTACACCACGACGTGGAGACGGTAAGCCGTATGTACGCACGTATGGTGACATGTCATTCAAAGGATGGATAAAATAATGAATATGGTTGTACCATATTTATAATAACATCACAGTATATAGAAGATACTTGAGTTATTATCTTAGAATGGAGATAACAAAGAAAGAAGAAGTGGAAGAAGAAAATAACTTGAAAGAGGGTGGTGAAATTATTACCTCTTTTTCGGGTTCTTCCATTTGATTTGATCAAAAGGGCTCCTTAAGTTGGCTTTCTGACTAAAATAAGGCCTCTAGGATGAATTGAGGGATGTTGAGAGGATATTTGGGCAGGTTTTGGCCGATCCAAAAGGCTTTGAAGGTGGGAATTAGAGATAAGGGAGAGTGCCCTTTTATAAGAGGGGTGAGGGGCACCTTAGGAAAAGCTTGAAATGTTATTTTATAATAAAATCATTTTTGGCTTATAAGGGATCCAAAATAGATTATATAAAGTTTAAGGTGGGTATGGGTTTAAAACCACTCAACCAATAGGTTTTATATAGGTTTGGGTCCCTATATTAACTTTATCATTTAGATTTAACTCTTAGTTAAATAGTTTGACATTTACCACGTCTCTTTGTAATTTTATATTATATGGTTAATAAACATACTATATACTTCCAAGAGAACCTCAAGTGGTTCATTAATGGTACATATATTATTATATAAGTCATTTCTCTGAACCTTATATTTTTAGGAATATTATAGCATTTAATGAAAAAATAATTGTTTTAAAAACTTCTTTTTGTCAATTTTGACACTATTTTATAATTGATTTTTGTTTAAGTCTTAACAACATTATTAATTCAAAAAAATCATTTAATCAATCCTAACATGTCATATTAACCAATAAAATTATTTTATGGCATCAAAATTTTCAAATTATATTTATTTTAACAGTCATAATACCAACTATTTGATTATTTTATTAATGAGGAAAATATTGCATCATCATTGTGTCATAAATAAATTTAATTATTCAATATCTAAAAATAATAAATAAAAAACTTTTCTGTATGAAATCTCTTTAGCTTTCAAATTAATTTTTATTGATTATGAGATAACATGCATAACCGTATTTAAAAATAATTTTACTAAAATATATATGATTATGTCATTTTTGTATTTACTTTAACTTAATTAATATAAAGTGTCATTATCACTTACAAGTGGCTCCATGGGATCCCAAAATCGACCCAAAGATGCCCATTGTCAGACATGTATCATCCAATAGGATTTGGACACGTTTTAGTGTAATTTTTGGCGGCTGTATGTTTTCTCTTTACTTGTGGACAAGGGATGTGCATATTGGTAAGGTCTCAAACATGGAGGCAATTTGGGTGAAACGTGCATGGACTCCACTATCTTTTCTTAGACCCTCAATTATACAAAGTGTGGGAGATGGATTAGGCGGCTTCCAGTGTGCTGGTAGAGAACCCAGTAGTCTCCAATCTTCTTCTGTATCTCATATTTGCTTGTCGGTTAACCTTGAAGCCTCTCTTCCGGATCACATTTTCATTCGCACAAGAGCAGATCTCTCTTGGTGGCAGTGCATCATATTTCAATCGCCTCCCTAGTATTGTGAATTTTCAATTTTTAGGGCCATTAAACTTCTTATTATAGGCACAAAGTTAGGGAGAAAGGGAAGTTTTTTCATCTCAAAGATTAGGATGTTATGATTTTAAATGATGTGGGTACATCTGGGTTCTCTAGTATGTTGTGTGATAATTATGTTATTCCCTCAGATGATTTCTCGACCTCGAATTCCATTGTAGATTTATTGTATGAGGATCATCACTGTGATTTGGGGAAGGATTTGGTTTTCCTAGGTGGTAATCCTAGAGATTCTGAGGTTAATTTATTCTCAATGGATACCAAGGAATTGGGGGAGTTGAAGCGATCGATGAGCCTCTTGGTTACAGTGGGGGTGAATGGTTTCACTTTTCCTCTAGTTCACAGGTTGAAGGATAACTTGGCTTCAGAGAGAGGTTTATCTGGCTCCGATCAGGGTAATGTTTCATAGGGGGTTGAAACTGGTCTTTCTTCTCATGTTGTGGAGTGTTTTCCAAAGGCACCTTTCCCTTTAGGTGATTATGTATCAGTTCGGACTGATCTTTTTAATTTCAACGTTGGTGTTGATCCTTCTTCTAAAAACCCTTCAGTAGCTTCAGATTGGAGTTTGGAGGACCTCTTAATTCAGTTCCCATGCTCTACTAATCACATTGAGGTTTTATCTAATTCATCTGATGATGATAATAGGGATTCTCCAAAGGGGATGGTACATGATGCTAGTCCCAGAAATGATCAGGCTTGTGAATCTGAAGGAATAATCAATCTATCCATGTCCAGAGAGGCCTCTAGGTCCTCTCTTTTCATTTCTCTTTACATCAGGTCGAAGTACAGAAAGGTCACAGTCACGTTTGTTAAATGTCTTCATTTATCATGGGACATGCCAGGGTTATGGGTGCATGGGAAAAAGTGAATTTATGATTGATGAGGTCAAGAAGCAACATGTTTCCATCTTTACCATTTTGGAACCAATGATGATGTAGGATTCTTTACATTTTCTATCAAGGAGGCTATGCGTTTGTCACTTCATGGATGGTTGCACATGCAACACATGTTTTTTATTTTTTAGAAGAGTAATGTTACTATTGGACTAGTGGACACATCTCATCACTTTATCAGCACAAAGATATCAATGAAAAGCCTTAATTTTTTCATTTCCATTATACATGCCAATTTTGACATGTCATAGGGAATAGATTGGTGGTTGCATCTGGCCTCCTTTCAACTAGGTAATGATTCCTATTTTTTGGGAGGGTACTTTATTACTATATGTGAAAGGTAGGAAAAGAAAGGAGATGTGGATAACTTCTCTACAGTGATTCAGGACTTTTGTTGATTTTTGGCCTCAGTATCTCTTATGGATGTGGGTTATCAGGGTTATCCATTTATGTGGTGCAAAAAAAACAGAGATAAAATATCTGGTGCATATTGGATAGGTTCCTTTCGAATCTCCAAGGTATTGAATGCTTTCCTCAGGACACAATCAATAATTTAGCTCATTTTCGTTCTGGTCATTCCCCCTTCTCATTTTCATCAAATTCTAGGGTATAAGATCTCTTAATATATTTTTTTCAGCCAGTTGGACTCGGGAAGAGGATTTCCTTCCGATTGTTAAAAACCCGTGGGACCAACATGTGAGTTGAAGGGCCTAGGATAGTCTTCTTGATGATGGAGAAACAAAACATTCTCTTTGGGATGCTAGATGAAATACATAAAATATCAAGAGAGAAGCTAAGGGATCATTTTCCAGGAGAGGGGGGGTAGAAACTCAAGGAACTTTCATGCTTTCTTGAAGGAGAGGTCATCTAGAAGGAAAATCAATCTTTTGTTAGAGGATGCATCCGTACACAGGGGATGTGGAAGTGGATGGAAAGATAGCTGAAAAGAACTTTTAAATCCTTCTGAAAGGGAATATAGATGGTGAAAAAGCCAGGATGAGAAGCCCAAGTGATGAGAGATTTTTTTGAATCATTATGACGTGGTTAAGGATATTGATAGTGATCATTTAGAGGTTATTCCAAATGAGGAAGGGACCAGACAAGGTGTCTTTTCTTTGAACGATGAGAGTGCTCCGTGGCCAGATGGATTTTCGGGGTCCTTCTATGTTTGTGCTTGGGATATTAGACCCCCCCATTGTGTATGAAGCGGTGCAAGAAATATTCTTATGGGGCCATCTCCCTAGAGTGGTTTTTTCTTCCAAACTGGTTCTCATCCTTAATGAGAATGATCCGATTAATATAAACCAATATAAGCCGATATGTCTTTGTAATTTCTCTTACAAAATTATTACTAGTATCTTAGCCAGTAGATTAGGAATGTTTCTACATTGGATAATTTTAGAGGAACAACATGGGTTCATTCAAAGAAGAAATATCCAGGGTGTGGTGGCCAATGCGAAAGAGACGGTGGATGATCTTAACATGAAATCTATTTGTTCTAACATCATGATCAAGGTTTAAATGGATAAATATTATGAATAGATGGAGTGGGGATTCATTCTAAAAGTTATGCATATCTTTGGTTTCCGAGGATAGGCACGTGATCTATTGTTTAGGTGATATTCATCATCATGTCTTACTATTTCCCTTTTGGCTTGGAACATTGGTTTTTTGAAATCAGTTAAGGTACTTCGAAAGGGGGATCTAGCTTCACCTAGCCTTTTTCATTTTATCTCAGGAAGCTCTTTCCTGGAATTAAAATCATGGGAAAACCCGCAGGGAGGTCATACAATTCATGAACTGGTCTAGGACAGGTATCATATCTTATCTAATGTTTGCTGGTAATATGATATTTTTCTAAATGTAAGGACAAAATGAATTGAAGGATTCAAAAATATTAGTCAAAAAAACAGTGTTTCCAGTGGGATAAATATTATTCTCTACAGGAGCTCTGTATATATATCAAATGGGTTCTCAGATCAACATGCAAGTCAAATTCATGTGAGAATTTTTATCCAAAGAAGACACCTGCCAATGACCTACCTTGGCGCCCCTAAATCAGATGAAAAAATCATAAAAAAATTGAGGATTTAGTGAGTCATGTGACATGCCGTATTTATGATTGGAAAAATAATATGATGTCATTTAGAGGTAGGATATCATTTGTTAATAGCGCCCTGACATCCATGCCAATTCACATTTTATCTGTTATTAAGACCCCAAAAGAAACCATGGTGGGGTTGGAAAAGATCATGAATTCATTTATCTGGGACTTCAAATTGGACGGGAGAAGTCATTGGGGATCATGGAAAATAATGGAGTTACAATTAGTGGGGGCAGAGTTAATCTTCAAAATGTGGAGATGATTATGCATGGAATTCAATGAAAATTAGCGTGAGACATAGTTGAAGGATGATCTTTATGAGACAGATTTAAGAAGGATCAGAATGGTGTAAAATGGATTAAGTAAGATGAACATCCTGGTAAATTCTCCATCCTAGCTAGGTGCATGGTCAGCCACTTAGAAAAGGTAAAGGATAGTATGTAGTTGGTGTTTGGGATATGTTGGGGCACAGCGGAGGTGTGTGGTACTTCAAACACAGAAAACCAGGAATAAGAACAGAGGAACACAAGAATTTTAACGTGGTTCAGTCATATGACATACGTCCACGGAAGAAGGGGCTGTCTCTATATTATCTCTACGGTCTCGTCGGAGGATTACAAACACATACACCACAATTTTTTCCCTTCCAAATAATGGGATTTTCATCCCGTTTAAATATAGAAGGAAAACTAGTTTGTTGGAGGGTACCTCATCTACCCTTGAGAAGTCCTCCCGCCGCCTGTTGTGGTCCACCGTGTCAGCTGCCAAACTTTGACGCCCACCAAAGAAGACTCTTTCTCCTTGCTGGTAGAGGACTCTTTCGGCTGAAAAATCCACCCCACATTGGGAGTGGCCCCCACAAATCTCCCCCTCACGACCAATTTGGGGTAGACGCTTGACCTGAAATCTCCTTGCAGGTGTTGAAAACTTCATCAGCAAATCGAACATGCTTCTTCTTCGCCCCATAATTCTTCTTGCACTCGAAAGTCAAGGTTGTCACAATCCCTTTGCCGGAAAACCACCACCGAAAGTGTTCATCGGCGAACACCCCATAGTCGATGATGGATTCATCGTCATCCCTACCTGTTCCTCAAGGGGAACTGCATCATCACCGTTCTCGCCAGGTCACATCCACGAGCCCTATATCCTGCCTCGCATGCCAAATTCGTCGGTCATCCATCATCAACATAGCCTATCGAGCAACAACCCCGCTCGAGTTCACTGTTGTCGCGACTCTCCACAACAAACTCTCTCCGTTGTGCCACAACAACATCATCCTAGTTGTCACAAAACACGATCACCACAGTCAATGTCGCACCTCTTAATCACCACCTGATAGAGTGCTAATTTTCCAAAACTAGCCATACGGATGTGTCCGGAATGGTTGAAATAGTCAGAATCAACTCCTGGATCGCCGAAATCAGACACCAATTGACCGAGATAATGTCAAAACACGTTCAACGGTCCAGATCACCCATTGTCATGGCGCTGACGTGGCGCTGACGTGTCGCTGACGTGGCACGCCGGAATTCCTGCAGGAATATTGCCGGAATTTTGCCGGCGTCGTGAACAGTACTGTCTTCTCCGGCACGGGGTTACTATTCACCCGCGGGTTTGACCAAACTTTGACCGGCCATATCTCCTTCGTTTCAACTCCGTTTTCTTCACCGTTTGCGCCGTTGGAATCGTCTCTCCGTCCTCTTCCCGAATCTTCCCTCGGAAAAATTTTCCGTCCACTTTCAATTTTCCAGCCACCGGAATATTTGACGTCGCCTCGCCGGTTCACCTCCGTTCGCTCCCCCTCGCCTCTGATACCTCTTGTTGGGGCGCAGTGGAGGTGCGTGGTACCTCAAACATAGAAAACTAGGAACAAGAACAGAGGAACACAAGAATTTTAACGTGGTTCGGTCGTATGACCTACGTCCACGGAAGAAGGGGTTGTCTCTATATTATCTCTCTGGTCTCGTCGGAGGATTACAAACACATACACCACAACATTTTCCCTTCCAAACAATGGGATTTTCATCCCGTTTAAATAGATAAGGAAAACTTGGTTGTTGGAGGGTAGCTCATCTACCCTTGCGAAGTCCTCCCGCCGCCTGCTGTGGTCCACCGCGTCGGCTGCCAAACTTTGACGCCCACCAAAGAAGACTCCTTCTCCTTGCCGGCAGAGGACTCTTCCGGCTGAAAAATCCACCCCACATTGGGAGTGGCCCCACAGGATATGTGATATAAATAACTGGAAGGATAATTGGGCAGTCTCTCCCTTGCTCTTTCCAAGATTCCTAGTTCCAGACATCAATTTTATTCAGGCTATCTTACTCCAAATAATTACATCAACCACTCTTGATGAAGATAAAGAGTACTTTTTATAGGATTATTTAATTGGATGACCTGGAAAAATGTTCTTTAACTCTTTGATTTTCTGGTAATTTTGGGTCTTTGGATTATAGCTTGAAATGGTAAGGTGAAAAGGAGTCTGATATCTGGGCGACCGAATTATGGTGCATGAAAATCCCATTGAAAACAATCAGCCGAAAGAAGTGTAGCTGGCTTCATTCTGCATGTGCAGTGAGAAGCCCGATATCGAAACTACAAGGAATCTCTTTTTTAGAGAAATTGGGATGATATTTTGTGGAATCTCTTTTGGATGAGGATGGGTATCTCTTAACGGGCAATGATATGAATTCATTTTTGACATCATGGTTTCATGTGTCTGAGCCGCGATCTAATGATGTCTTACTTTAGGGAATGAATTTTTCTATAGTGTGCTTCTTTTATGGGAGGCACACAACATGATAATAAGGTAAGGAATGAGGTTCTCTCTTCTATTTCATAATGTCTTACTTCAGAAGTGTATGTGTCTTCTAAGAAAGGACTTACATATTTCTCACACTTGGAGGGAGGATAATTTTTCTGCAGATTAGCTTGAATGTAAGGGAGATCCTTATGATAGTCTCATTATTTTCTGTGATATAGGATCTCTTCTAAAGGGTTGTAATATAATTTTAACTTGTGATTCTCAAGGGATTCATCACTTTAGACCCCCCAAAGTTCATTTTTTTAAAAAGTAATTTACGAGTGAGTGAATTAGTATGAAAAATATATTTATGTTTCATAATGTTTGTTGAATTCTACTATGGATGATTTGAATGTTGCTAATTAGATTGTCTCTATTAAATATGGGCATAATCAATTTTTTAGAAAAAATTTCTTTAGTTGAAACCCATGCTATTGGACAGAAATATATTTTTAGGAATAAAATGGATAAATATGGTCACATTTGCAAGAATAAATCTTGATTTTTAGCCTATGATTATTTTCACAAAGATGGTAAATATTATGGTTAATCATTTTTACATACTGCCATAATTGAATCTATTTGAATTTTAATAGTTTTTTTGTCTTTAATGTTTTAAATTATTTAAAATGGTTGTTAGAAGGGATTCTTAAATGGTTTTATTTTTAAATATTTTATTTTTCTCAACAACCTAGTATTGAAAATGGAATAGTGAATAATCATTATTTTAATTAATTTAATGCTTTATGTGGTCTTAAGCACGCTCAAAGATATTAGTAAGATGAATTAATTTCTTTATTTCAAAATGAATTTACTAAAGGGAAATTTGATCCTATATTTCTTATTGAAAGTATTTCAAATGATATTTTGATTGTTCAAAATGTTACCAATGAACATATTAAATTTATATTTACAGTATTTACTGATGTATTGTTATTTAAAAATATTTATACTCTATAATCATTTTATGAGTTGTTTATCAATATTCAAATTATAATTTTTTTAAAAAAATGACATGATATTGATGGTATTCGTATGTCTGATAATTACCAAGAGATTTTGAACTATTTTGACAATGAGTTAACACTAATTTGAATTTTCCTATAGTTGTTTGACATCATCAATTATTATGCAATGATAATATGTATCTCTCTCTAATAATATTGAATTATTATCTAAATGATTGATTACTTTTTGTTTTTTTGTTTTTTATAAAAGAGATCGAGAGTCATTTAATTGATGATATATTACAATATTTCTATGACAATTTTCCTTTGACAAAAATATTCAATCTTTCATGTATTGTTGGATTCTATGAATATATAAATTTTCATGTGATACTATGAAAAAAAAATTCATCCTCTTAATGAAACCTCAAGTAGTACATAATCCTCTACAACTACTACTAAATTGGGTAGATGTAATCCATTAATCTAGACCCATGGTTTTTCTTCATCCATCTTCATCGAACTATTTTATTTAGATACGTTTGAGTATATATTATTTTTTTATATCTTTCCCATTTTTTTATATCTTTCTCATTTGTTTTTGGTATTTTATTTATTCTATTCAAGAAAAATCCAATCTCTCTTGGTGTTTTGACTCTCGAATTCTAATTTCAAGTAATTCAATTTGTTTCTCTCCATTTATAATGTCATTAAATTTTATGTATTTATCAAAATGTATGATTTGTAGTGGCCAATGAATCCTCATTTAAATTCATGTGACTGTATTGGTTATACCTCCACTATAAAAGTTAGGTTGCATCAAGATATGATTCCCCTTTAAAAAGATGACAGTGCATAATGAATCAATCAAATATTAGAGTGGTGTAAGTGTAATTATAGGTTCACATTGAACTGAACAATTATAAAATTTCACATGTTCACTCTTTACATCTCCATTTCTTATTATTATTTCATGTGTATAATAATTGACTTGGGAAGATAACATATATGTAAAGACCCGTAAAATTCAAGGGAAAGTTTTTCTAAATTTTCTTTGGGATTTTTCAAGAATGCAGTTTCTGACGGCGCCTGATTCTGAGGCCCGGTGTGCCCGGAATCAATTTCTGAAGTTTAGCTCGGGTACATTCAGTGAACGAACGAGCGGATTTTCCTAACTTTTGAACCGGTGCTCGGAATTGAAATCTGAGGGCACCGATAAAACCGCAGCTCCAATAATTGCTTAGGAGCACCTTTTCTGAAGGTCTGTTTACTCGGGAGGAGTTGTTAAAAATGTGAGGAATAAAAATAATTGTTTTACAATTTTAGTTTATTTCTTTACTAAGAGGTTTAAGTGTTAAGTGAAATAAAGTTGTGTCACAACTTTATTTCTCTCTTCTATGTGGTTTAACTTCTATGAGAGGGAGTTGTGGTGGGATCCACTAAATCCCAACTTCTCTTGTTATGATATTTTTGAGGTGGGGCCCACACGAGCCCCACCCCTTCAAATTCTTTAAACTCCCTCTTAAGTGTGTAACCCTTAAAAACTCACCATTGATTAGGGTGACTTTCCCTCTTCCCACTTTACTTCAAAGCCAACACATTAACTTAATTGAGTGAGTTATGTGTTTTGAATTTTGAGTTTTTGAAAATATTTTCATAAGTAAATAAAATAAGGCAAAGCCTTATTTTATTTCAGTTTGGTTTTTGCTGTGGAGAATTGTGAGAGGGAGAGTTCTATACTTTGAAGAACTTCATCTTTCATGTTGAAGAACATGAAGAACAGTTCTTCTCCGAAGAAGAACATCGACCCTTCGACTTAGAAGACTCGGCGACCCGAATTCTTCCGTCTTCATCTTCCTCCACGACAAGGGAGAAGTCGCCGACCGTGGTGATCAATGCCAACGACAATGTACCTTCCTTGTTTACCATAGAAACAAGTGAGGAGACGTCGTTTCCTCCTCGGACTCATCCCGACGTCCACGGAATCTACGTCCGACCCCGCGACGCCGTTCTCCGCGACACCCGACGTGCAACGTCAAATATCCATGTAGGGGATTTTTTAGTTGGTGTTCTCTTATCTTTTGAGAAAAGAACGACGAGCGCGGAACAACCAATTCCAGGTTGATCCGCGGATCGTTCGGTCATGCGGATTGATGTTGAGGATTATTGTTTTTGTCCGTGAATTATTTCTTTGTCGTACGTTGACTTCTATTAGATGGCCGCTTGCTATCATTATAACGGGAGGAGGACGGACCACACGAACACGGCCGACCCTCTTCCCCCTTGTTGTTTGAATATGTTGCGGCACGTGAAAGGCGGCGTGGTGCCGTTGCACCATGTGGAAATTATGAGGAAGGGCTATGAAGCATGGCGCCGTCGCGCTGTGCCGATGAAGTTGAACAAGCCACGGCGCCGTCGCGCCGCGCCGAAAAACGACAAACAAAGCCGCACGGGCGTTGTGGGATCCTCGCAGTGAAGGATGGGTCCCGAGAGGTCCATTGGCGAAGAAGACAAGAATTTCCGACCACCGGAACCAGTCCGGTGGTCCGCGGAACAGCCCTCCGGCGCGCCTCGCCGGCACGGCGGCGCCGGAGGCGGGTGGCGGCGGGTGGCGGCGGCGCCCGGCGCGCCGCCGGAAGAAGCCACCGCGGCTGAAGCTGTGGCGGCGGAGCGTGGTCCTGCGACCGCGCGGGACCGGAGGGGGGCGGCGGGACGCGGCCGGCTGCCGCGTCCGCTGGCACGGGCGGCCCCACGCGGGGCCGCGATTCTTCACGCGGGGGCAGCGCCCCGCTCCTCTCCACTCTGCTCCGCTCCGCTCGGCTGTAATCGGCCGAGCCAACCCACCGGTCGGGCCGGGTCGCGCCATCCGGGTCGGACCCGGACCCAGGTCGGGTCGACCCGGGGGGGGGGGGGGTTGGGTCGGGTCGGTCCGGGCCTAGACCCCCCGTTTTCAGATCACTTTCGGTCAAATGTTCATATCTTGGGCTGCGGACCTCCGATCGACGCACCGTCTGTTGCGATGCGACCATTGGATCGAGACGGTCGTTTCGATATATTGCACTCAAGGTTTAATAATACTTTAGGTTCGGCCGGGTTGGTTCGTACACGAAACCAACCGGGCCCTCGGAGCAGAAACACTCGTAACTTGAGCTCCAGACGTCCGATTGACGTGCCGTCGACTTTTTTGGATTCCTCTTGATTATAAAGAACTTTTGGCATACTTCGACCAAGGTTTGGATGAAGTTGTAGTATGTACGAGTTGGATTGTACCCGAAATCCAACTGGGCCCCTGAAACAGAAGAGCTGTTATCTTTCAGAGCAGACGTCCGTTTGACGAACCGTCAGCGGCGTTGGTGATCACGTTGAGAAACGGTCCCTATGAGTATACACTATTCTAGTTCGGGGTACAGTTGAGATACGGCCGGGTTGGTTCGCTCAAGAAACCAACCGGGCCCCTGGGACGAAAAAGCTAATAACTCACAGACCATGCGTCTGATTGACGCGCCGTCTGTTGCATTGAGACCCCTATGATGAGGCGGTCCTTTGAGATTCCTCTTCGTGGGACTTTGAGATACTTGGAATATCGACCTATAGCTCGTGGAGTGGACCCTCCCAGAGATGAGCGTGCGGAGTACGGAGATCGTGTAGCCGACTGAGACCTGACAACTGCTTGAGCGACTCGACTTGGAGTGAGTCGACTAACCCAGTGGACGGAGCACTAATTTGTTTGGGTGCAGACCCATGGAGGACGGAGCACTACCTGTGTGACAGTGCAGACCCGCGGTACTCGTCCGGAGAGTACCTCTACAGGCTACGAGGGGGTGTGCACTACTGTGTTTGGGTGGCATACCCCGGCGGGAAGCACTACTGTGTTTGGGTGGCTGACACGCGGTACTCGACAAGAGGAGTACCTCAGCAGTCTTAGGTTAGTGAGCAGTACCTCGGAGTCGTGACTGGACCACTGTACACACCAGAGACGGGGCTCTTCAGCAGTTAAGGATTCGATAATGAAAATCCTGGTTTGAGCTGAATCTATGACCTTTGTGTTTACCTCATGATTAAGATGGGTCACTTTATAACTTAGGTATATGTATGGGAATATAACTGGGTAGTGGTTATCTGTTGATTTCATGATCTTGGTGTTCTCCTCATTATTGATATGAGTTACATAATAACTTAGGTATATGCATGGGCATATACCTAAGTAGAGGTTATCTGTTGAGATCTTCTTTGTGGTTATCCATGTTGGTTTTAGTGAGACCTTGAGGGTCTCGGGGTCCCTAATGAGTATCGTTATACTCACCCATGCATGAGCTATGCCCACACCTCGTTTGTTGGTTGCGGACGACGGGCAGAGCTGACGGAGGCCGAGTGTTCGAGGACTAGACAGTACCCGGAGGTGGACCACACGACGAGTCAGTACCCGGAGGTGGACCGCACGACGAGTCAGTATCCGGAGGTGGACTACATGGTGAGACGACACTCGGAGGAGGTTGACGGGTGAGAGCGTTGTGGAGGCTATCTGTACCTACCCTTCAGATAGGATCTGTGGTGGACGATCCAGGAGTTGCGCTATCTGTACCTACCCTTCAGGTAGGATTCCGTGGACGACGACCCAGGAGCTTCTTTCTTTCTTCCAGCTGTTGTCTTTTTCTGTTGTACTTTTGTTCAGTTGTAGCTGTACTTTCAGTTGGGTTTGTATTCTAGCCCATTTACTTTTCAGCACTTTCTTTTGTACTTAATGTTTTTTTCCGCTTTTACTCTGTGGTGTTTTGTTTACTTTTATAAAGGCAATGTCTTCCCAGTTATCGGGATTTACGCCTTTGGTGCTAGTCGCCAGCCCCTGGCCTATGGACGGCGGGCTTGGGGTAGTCACGACACGGGCCCCGAGGACGGGTCGTGACAAATTGGTATCAAAGGAGTCGGTTCTACCGTAGAACTTATAACTCTGATATTTTCTTTCTGTGAATATATAGTGTTAAGGGTACCGAGTGTGGTCTTTAGTTCAGGGAGTCCAGTGTTGGTGCGGGCGACCGACGTATCCATACACCTGGACCCTGGAAACTAAATTCTAACTTTGTGCACGAAAACACTGATTGTGTGTGTGTTTCCAGAAGTTTTATTTAAATATCAGCTCAAACCAAGTCATCTCACTAGGTATAATCGTTTGACAGTGTCACGTTGTTTCTTTTAGGATGCCTTTTCACGGACGACTAGCTAGATCCCAGAGGGATGTGCGTACTGACAGCCTGCCGAGCGGCGAGGCTTTGGTACAGGGCCCTCTTGCAGTTGAGGCACCAGCGGAGGCACCAGTGGTACAACCATACGTTGGGCCACCGATGCCACCAGTGTCACGACCCATCCTCGGGCCCGTGCCGTGACTAACCCAAGCACACCTTCCATAGGGCAGGGGCTGGCGACTAGCACCAAGGCGTAAATCCTGGAAAAAGGGAAGGCATTGCCTTTGTAAAGTAAACAAGCACCATAGAGTAAGCAAGAGGAAAAGTAACACTAAGTAAAAACTGTAACAAGCTATGCTGAAAGTAAAAGGGTCCGGAAATACAAGCCCAACTGTAAAGTACAACTGAAAGGGAAAAACAACAACAGAAAGGAAAAGCCGCAGCGTCGAGCCGTCCTCTGGAAGTCCCACATGAAGGGTGGGTACAAATAGCCTCCACTGCTCCTCGGGTCCACCTGACCGCTCCGAGTACGTCCCGCCCAGTGGTCCACCTCCAGGTACCGTCCTGCTCTGCAAGCCTCCACCACAATCAGCGTTGTCCGTTGTCTGCAACCAACACAACGAAGTGCGGGCATAGCCCGTGCAGGGGTGAGTATAAGCTACTCAGTAGGGACCTCGAGACCCCCGAAGGTCTCCCAAAATCCACAAAGGATAAACCACAAGGAAAGACACAATCACGAAGTAACATCCGACACTACTTAGGTATATGCCCATACATATACCTAAGTCATCAATTTCCGTTCGACTCCAACACCCGAGCCCAAGCACAACCCAGTCCACACAGGAAAGAAAAACGTAACCCACACAGGATAGCACAACACAATCCACGGAGGAGAGGAAAAGTAATCCACATAGGATAGCTCAACACAATCCACAAAGGAGAGTAAACAGTAAATCCACACAGGATAGCTCAGCACAATCCACAAAGGAGAGTAACACATGATTCAGCTCACACAGGTATACTTCTTGTATGATGATAAAGATGATCACTGATCCATCTAAGTCGTCGGAACCTCAAAGTATCGAAAGGTACTAACCCCTGCAATGACCCACAAATGATCGGACCCACACAGGATAAATAGGTAACTAACCCCCGCAAAGACCCACACAGGATTAGGCCCACACAGGACCTGTAGGAGCTGGCTCACACAGAACCGCTGAGCGCTGACCCACATAGGATCGGATCCACACAGGATCTGTAGCACTGATCCACGTAGGATCGCTGAGTGCGGTAATCGTCGCAGTCCATTGAGGATCTCTGCACAGTCGTCGTCACAGTCCACTGAGGATCTCTGCACAGTCGTCGTCGCATTCCACTGAGGATCTTTGCATAGTCATCGTCGTAGTCTACTGAGGATCTCTGCACAATCATCGTCGCAGTCCACTGAGGATCTCTGCACAGTCGTCGGAGTCGCAGCCAGCACTAGGGTTCTCGCACAGTCGTCGGAGTCACAGCCAACACTAGGGTTCCCGCACAGTCATCAGAGTCGCAGCGAGCACTAGGGTTCTCGCACACAGTAAGCTCGTTCGGGAGGGTCCGCTCCGCGAGCCGAGAGGCTGATACATCAACTAACACAAAGTCCGAAGTTGATGTATCCAAAAGTTTCGTATCATCAACAGGAAGTCAACGTCGCAGACGGCGCGTCAATCGGACGCCCGGTCTGAGAGTTATTGACTTTTTCGTCCAAGGGGCCCGGTTGGTTTTTAAGGAAAAACCAACCCGGCCGTACTCCACCTGCGTCCAAACCTTAGGCGGGGTATGCCAAAAGATCCATCTCACTTAGAGGAAAACAACAAAGTCGACAGCACGTCGATCGGACGTCCGAAGCTCAAGATATGAGTGTTTCCGCTCCGAGGCCCCGGTTGGTTTCGTGTGCGAACCAACCCGGACGAACTCAAATTATTCAGAAACCTTGAGTGAGATATACCGAAACGATCGTCTCGATCCAAGGATCGCGTTTCCGCTGACGGAGAGTTGTTTGGAGGCCCGTAGATCAAGTTATGGACAAAAGACCAAAACAGTCTGAAGGCGAGGGTATGGGCCCGGGCCGACCCGGCCCGACCCCACCCTGGGTCGGCCGAACCGGGTCGACCCGACCCGGTCCAACCCGGCAGGACCCGGTCCGGCCAGGACAGGGCATGGCCCGGCTCGGCCGGCCGGTCCGGCTCGGCTCGGCCGAGCAGCGCGGGGGGCTCGCTGCCCCCGCGTGACCGCACCGCAGCCCCCGCGGGGGGGGGGGGGGGGGGGGGGTGGGGCTGTTCATCAGATGCGGAAAAGGCCGCGTCCCGCGTGTGCGCCAGACCCGCGCGGCTTCAGCCGCGACGGCCTTGTCCGGCGGCGCGCCGGGGCACCGCCGCCGCCGCCGCCGTGCCGGCGACCCGCGCTCCTGGTGGCTTCTGCGGGCCACCGGAGTTGCTCCGGTGGTCCGTTTTCCTTCCCGTCTGCGCCACTATTCCTCATGGGTTCCGTTCTTCACTGCGGGATCATCAAATCGCCCTGCGTCACGTTTTTTCATCGCCCGCCAAATCCGCACAACAACGAAGAACTGCGGAGGGTTATCGGGCCGTGTTCGTTCGGCCCGCACCCTCCGTGTTAGGCGATAACCATTGGGAGGACTAAACAACACATCAAACAAAAATTTTAATAACTTAAAATTGTTCTTATGAAACCGATTCTTTAATTTAAAAGAAACGTTCACGAGAATAAATTATTCACAACAACCCCTACCTAGTCAAGTCGTCGCACGCGCGTTTTTCGCGGAATTGATCGTCGCGGAAGGTGGGGATCGTCGCCTCGCGGAAGGGCGTCGCGTCGTCGCGGTATCCAGAGTTGCATCGACGAAATCTAAGGTCCAAGAAACAACAGATTTAATTTTAATAATTAAATCCATCATGAGTTAAAATCCACAATAAAATTTAATGAATCGCAAACTCTCACCTCAACGGATGATCGAAGGTTTTTGTCGCAGAGGAAGGAACGTCGCAGAAGAATGTCGCGGGAGAGGAAACGTCAGCGTTGCGACACATGGCGTCACGTCGTCGATTTCCGCGGGTTCAGCGTTCTTCGTCGGAGGCCGGCGTTCTTCGCATTCTTCGCGAAGGAGGATGAAGAACTCTTGGTTTCTGTCAAATCCTCTCAACGAACATTTTTTCAGAAGTCGTGCGTTTGTCTTATTTTATTATTACGCCAACAGATTTCAAACAGGTCAAGAAACGAATTAAATTAATTCATAGAATTAATTTCAAAGAATAAACCGCCCATTAAATTCAATGAAGAAAACCGCCCAATTAATTAGTGCGTTAAGAAATTAAGAAAACGCGTCAGTTGACTTTCATAATGGCGGTTTTTTGCGGGTGCGTTACTTAGCGGAGAAGAAACGGTGGGGCTCGTGCGGGTCCCACCTCACAAATATCCTACCAAGAGGGTAGGATATTTTTGGATAGCACCCTATCCGCATCAACTCAGTTTAAGCCGCTTTAAGTGGCTTTAAGTGGCTTAAGTGAAATAAAATAAAGTTTGTCGTACAATTATTTTATTTCTTTACTTTAAGCCCAAAAATTAAAAACCATGCCCGAGCGAATGCAACTCCGAAAGAGGCGTTTCTAAGCAAGTACCAGCGCTGAGATTCCATCGGTGCCCTAAGAATTTGATTCTGAGCACTGGTTCAAAAGTTAGAAAAAACCCGCTCGTCCGTTCATTGAACGTACCAGAACCAAACTTCAGAAAATGATTCCGGGCACACCGGGCCTCGGAATCAGGTGCCGTCAGAAACTACGTTCTTGTAAAAATCCAATGAAAATTAATAAAAAAAATTTCTTGAATTTTTCGGGTCTTTACAACCAGCCCCAGCAGTAGGCGATGCATGCCACTTGAGCGCGCTGCACGAGTTCCAGCGCCAGAGGCCACCCATGTTCAGGGGAGAGATGGACCCGCAAGCGGCTGAGGATTGGCTGGGGGCATTGGTGAGAGTCTTCAGGCTAGTGGGGACGCCTGCAGACTTCATGGTGATCTTTGCTGCCAGCCTTCTTCAGGCAGCAGTAGGCAGGTATTGGAGCCACTTGTTTCAGTTTTGCGATGGGATGACCTTCACATGGGAAGAATTCGAGACCATATTCAGGGTGGAGTTTGTGCCAGTAGCTCTACACCCTGAGCGTGTACAGGGACTGCTGCCTTTTCCGTGTGTTTTTCGATCAGTAGCTGAGTCATCTATGGGCAGTAGATAGATGATGCAGAGGTCCAAGAGGACCATATCCAGCCGTACGAGGAGCAAGAAGTGTTATGAATGCGGCAAGAAGGGTCACCTGGCACCGGACTGTCCGACTCCTCGCACAGTCGATCCGCAGGCGTTGGAGGAGCCACCTAGGTAGAAGCAGCGACGAGCGCTTAAGCAACAGCCGAGCAGTGGACAAGGTAGTAGAGCTCCGGGAGCAGGTGGACATGAGCAGAACTAGTGGATATGTGCCTTGTACTTCTAGTTCCATATTGCTGTTGTATTCGTGTCTTTGTACTATGAGCTGCAATAATAAAAAGACACTTATCTTTGTCATGTTTGCTTTCCTGTCCTTTTGTTTGGTTGATACTAAGTGGTCCCGGTTAAAACTGTTGACTTGACCCTCACATTTGAGATTTCTACTGGAGGAGACCCAGTGACCTCACACTGATGCCGATAGTCTGACTTGACCCTTGGACGCAAGAGTGACAGTTGGATCTATTGGTAGTTACGTCGAGGCCTTACGTTGTCATCCATGGCATGAATGCATCCTTCATGTCAGGATTGACTGTATTAGGCAATGGGCATGGTTCATCCAGGGGATGAGACCGAGTTTCTCTTTTCGGCAAAGGAGAAATTTTTGCAGCTCTTCCAGATCGTAGGCAAATAAGGTGCAGATCATCCAGGAGCTGATGAAGACTGCACAGTGCAGTATGAAACCGGAAACTGACACCAGTGTTTGGGACTCGGGCGTGTTAAATGTTTCAAGAAGAGGAATCTTTAAGGAGAGATGAGTCTATGAAGCAGCAGACGTGGAGGCAGAGCTAGGGGAGCAGCTTGAGGTGGTGTACATTTTAACATGCTACAACCACCTGCCTTAGTTACCCCCGCCAGGATCAGGGAGCTGGAGGGAGGAGGAAGAGAGTAGCTGCATGTGGTCAGGGAGAGCGACCCAATGGCTCTAAGAATGATTCAAGGGATCGTCTATGTCCACTACTAGAAACCGTAGTAACAGGCATTGATACAAATCATTCCTTCCTTCCACAAATCTTGTCCCAGACCTAGAGTTTACGGTAATCCGTGGACTTGACCCTCACGTCTAGAGATACCTTGGGAGAAGACTCGATAATCACACTTACGCTGACAGTGTGGTCAGACTCTCGAGGCGAGAGTTTTAGTTGGAATATCTTGGTGGCAGCGTCGAGGCCTTATGACGTTGGTTTGAGTATGGACTGGGCAATCACAGTTCATACACAGATTGACGGTATTAGGCAAAAAGGATGTGGTTTAACCACGATGTCGGAATGGGGTTTCCTTGGTCGGTGAAAAAGGAAACCCTAGGCAGCACAGGATAAAATCATGCACAGGAGGGTGCGACCGATCACTCTTGAGTCGGTCAACCTTACCCTTATGGCAGCAGTCATTTTGAGTTTCTGTTCTAAATAGGAATTGGGGCCTCATGAGTTCGAGAATGACGATCATGTCCTTATACGGGTCTCACCTTGACGAGGTTTACGGAGATGTGTCCAAGGCGGCAAGCTATCTCCGAGGTTTAGCAGACCTTCTTAGGTCCTCAGCTGGGTAGGTGGGGTGGTTTACTGCTTGACCCATCCACCTCAGTTGCACCAGGTGCATGATGTTTTCCACATATCTCAACTGAGGTGATACGTGCTCGACCCTTCGCATATCATCGACCATGGGGAGCAGGACGATGGCGATGGGGTGACATTCACAGAGGTTCCAGTGGGGATCAAGGATCGACATGGGCAGATCCTACGAGAACGGTCTATTCCTCGGGTGCGCTTTCACTGGCAGTACGGGAACCTCCATGTGAGCACATGAGAGCGGGAGGCTCAGATTCGTGCTCGGTACCGCTTTTGTATCCCTAGTTTGTGTTTAAGCTTTACAGGGACGTAAAGCCCTGAGGTGGGAGTAATGTAAAGACCCATAAAATTCAAGGGAAATTTTTTCTAAATTTTCTTTGGGATTTTTCAAGAATGCATTTTCTAACGGCGCCTGATTCCGAGGCCTGGTGTGCCCAGAATCAATTTCTGAAGTTTATCTCGGGTACGTTCAGTGAACGAACGAGCGGGTTTTCCTAACTTTTGTACTGGTGCTCGGAATTAAAATCTGAGGGCACTGATAAATCAACAACGCAGGTAATTGATTCGGAGCACCTTTTCTGAAGGTGCGTTTACTCGGGAGGAGTTGTTAAAAATGTGAGGAATAAAAATAATTGTTTTACAATTTTATTTTATTTCTTTACTAAGAGGTTTAAGTGTTAAGTGAAATAAAGCTGTGTCACAACTTTATTTCTCTCTACTAAGTGGTTTAACATCCATGAGAGGGATTTGGGGTGGGATCCACTAAATCCTAACTTCTCTTGTTAGGATATTTGTGAGGTGGGGCCCACACGATCCCCACCCCTCCAAATTCATTAAACTCCCTTAAGTGTGTAACCCTTAAAAACTCACCATTGATTAGGGTGGCTTTCCCTCTTCCCACTTCAATTCAAAGCAAACACATTAACTTAATTAAGTGAGTTATGTGTTTTGAATTTTTAGTTTTTGAAAATGTTTTCATAAGTAAATAAAATAAGGCAAAGCCTTATTTTATTTCTGTTTGGTTTTTGCTGTGGAGAATTGTGAGAGGGAGAGTTATATACTTTGAATAACTTCATCTTTCACGTTGAAGAACTGTTCTTCTCTGACGAGGAACATCGACCCTTCGACTTAGAAGACTCGGCGACCCGAATTCTTCCGTCTTCATCTTCCTCCACGATAAAGGAGAAGTCGCCGACCCTGGTGATCAACGCCAATGACAACGTACCTTCCTTCTTTATCATAGCAACAAGTGAGGGGATGCCGTTTCCTCCTCGGACGCACCCCGACGTCCACGGAATCTACGTCCGACCCCACGACGCCGTTCTCTGCGACACCCTACATGCGACGTCAAATATCCATGTAGGGGAATTTTTATTTGGTTTTCTCTTATCTTTTGAGAAAATAATGACGAGCGCAGACCAACCAATTCCAGGTTGATCCGCGGATCATTCGTTCATGCAGATTGATGTTTAGGATTATTGTTTTTGTCCGTGAATTATTTCTTTGACGTACGTCGACTTCTATTAGATGGCCGCTTTCTATCATTATAACGGGAGGAGGTCGAACCTAACGAACACGGCTGACCCTCTTCCCCCTTGCTGTTTGAATTTGTTGCGGCACGTGAAAGGCGGCGCGGTGCCGTTGCACCGCACGGAAATTATGAGGAAGGGATAAGAAGCGTGGTGCCATTGCACGGTGCCGAAAAACGACAAACGAAGCCGCACGGGCATTGTGGGATTCTCACAGTGAAGGACGGGTCCCGGGAGGGCCATTGGCGAAGACGACACGAATTTCTGACCACCAGAACCCGTCCGGTGGTTCGCGGAACAGACCGCCAGCGCGCCGCGCCGGCACAACGGCCGGTAGCGGCGGCACCCGGCGCGCCGCCGGAAGAAGCCACCGCGGCTGAAGCCGTGGCGGCGGAGCGCATTCCCGCGACCGCGCGGGACCGTAGGGGGGCGGCGGGACCCGGCCGGCTGCCGCGTCCACTGGGACGGGCGGCCCCACGGGGGGCCCCGGTTCTTCACGCGGGGGTAGCTCCCCGCTCCGCTTCGCACCGCTCCGCTCCGCTTCGCACCGCTCCGCTCCGCTTGGCCGTAACCGGCCGAGCCAACCCACCAGCCGGGCCAGGTCGCGCCCAGGCCAGGCCGGGTCGACCCGGGTCGGGCCGACCCGGGGGGGGGAGGGTTGGGATGGGTCGGTCCGGGCCCAGACCCCCCGTTTTTGGATCACTTTTGGTCAAATGTCCATATCTTGGGCTACAGACCTCCTATCGATGCACCGTCAGTTGCGATGCGACCCATGGATCGATATGGTCTTTTTGGTATATCGCACTCAAGTTTTTGGAATACTTTGGGTTAATCCAGGTTGGTTCGTACACGAAACCAACCGGGCCCTCAGAGTAGAAACGCTCGTAACTTGAGCTCCGGACGTCCGATTGACATGTCGTCGACTTTCGTGGATTCCTATTGATGAGATGGAACTTTTGGAATACTTCGCCCGAGGTTTGGATGCAGTTGGAGTATGGAAGAGTTGGATTGTACCCGATATCCAACCAGGCCCCTAGAACAGAAAAGCTGTTATCTTTCAGACCAGACGTCCGTTTGACGAACCATCAGTGGAATTGGTGATCACATTGAGAAACAGTCCCTATGAGTATACCCTATGAGAGTTTGGGGTACAGTTGAGATATGGCCAGGTTGGTTCACTCAAGAAACCAACCAGGCACCTGGGACGAAAAAGGTAATAACTCACAGATCGGGCGTCTGATTGACGCGCTGTCTGTTGCGTTGAGACCCCTTTGATGAGGTGGTCCGTTGAGATACATTTTCATGGGACTTTGAGATACTTGGAGTATCTACCTGTAGCTCTTGGAGCAGACCCTCCCAGAGACGAGCGTGCGGAGTACGGAGACCGTGTAGCTGACTGAGACCTGACGACTGGTTGACCGACTCGACTTGGAGTGAGTCGACTAGCTATGTGGATGGAGAAATAATTTGTTTGGGTGCAGAACCATGGCGAATGGAGCACTATATTTGTGACAGTGCAGACCCACGGTACTCTTCCGAAGAGTACCTATGCAGGCTACTAGGGGGTGTGCACTACTGTGTTTGGGTGGCATACCCCGGCGGGAAGCACTACTGTGTTTGGGTGACTGACCCGCTGTACTCGACAGGAGGAGTACATCAGCAGTCTTAGGTTAGTGAGCAGTACCTCGGAGTGGTGACATGACCACTATACACTCCAGAGACGGGGCTCTTCAGCAGTTACAGTTTCGATATTGAAAATCCTGGTTTGAGCTGAGTCTATGACCTTTGTGTTTACCTCATGATTGAGATGGGTCACTTGATAACTTAGGTATATATATGGGCATATACCTGGGTAGTGGTTATCCGTTTATTTCATGATCTTAGTGTTTTCCTCATGATTGAGATGGGTTACTTGATAACTTAGGTATATGCATGGTCATATACCTATGTAGAGTTTATCTGTTGAGATATTCTTTGTGGTTATCCATGTTGGTTTTAGTGAGACCTTGAGGGTATTGGGGTCCCTACTGAGTATCATTATACTCACCCCTACACGGGCTATGCCCGTACCTTGTTGTGTTGGTTGCAGATGACAGGAAGAGATAACAGAGGCCCACTGTTCGAGGACTAGATGGAACCCAGAGGTGGACCACACGACGAGTCAGTACCCGGAGGTGGACCACACGACAAGTTAGTATCCGGAGGTGGACTCCACGGCGAGACAATACTCGGAGGAGGTTGACGGGAGAGAGCGTTGTGGAGGCTATCTGTACCTAACCTTCAGGTAGGATACGTGGTGGACGATCTAGGAGCTGCGCTATCTGTACCTACCCTTCAGGTAGGATTCCGAGGATGACGACCTAGGAGCTGCTTCCTTTCTTCCAGCTATTGTCTTTTTCTATTGTACTTTTGTTCAGTTGTAGCTGTACTTTCAATCGGGTTTGTATTCTGGCACATTTACTTTTCAGCACTTTCTTTTGTACTTAGTGTTTTTCATCCGCCTGTACTCTGTGGTGTTTTGTTTACTTTTATAAAGGAAATGCCTTCCCAGTTTCGGTATTTATGCCTTTGGTGCTAGTTGCCAGCCCCTGGCCTATGGAAGGCGAGTTTGGGTAGTCACAACATGAGCCGCGAGGACGGGTCGTGACAATATATTTGTAATGAATCTTATGGAAATATTTTATTGGTATATTCACCACCTCTATAACTTTTTCCCTCTTATTTAGTCCTAACACTTGGTATCATATATTAATCCTCTTTATAGATACTTTATAACATATTTTTTATTATAACCATATCATCGAGTTAAAAATCTATGGGAAAATATCTTTGTATGATTGTAGGAATTAACATTTATATTTAATAGATTCTACTAGAACCCATGTTTTAATGATATAAAAATAATGTTTCTTATAATATTAATGAGTTGTAGTCATTGTGATAACAATATATCCAGTGAGGAAGATTGGTGAAACTTTGGAAAAGCATTGGAAATACCCACCACAAAACATGACTCGCTATTGAAGACGAGTCACCGCCATAAATGACTCACCGTTAAGGACAAGTCACTATCAAATTGGTTTTTTGGCTATGTATGAGTTATATCCACCATCAGACATGGATCACTGTTGAGGAAGAGAACTCACCATTATAGATGATTCAAAATCATGATGAGAATTTGGAAAAGTATGGAAAAGACTCACCATAAGAGGATGACTCACCATGAGAACATAGTCACATCCACATTTGGGAAATGTTTCGTGATGGCCTACCACTAGAGGTTTACCTACCATCAGACTTTCTATAAAACTATAAAATTTGGAAAAGTAATGATATGACTTGCCGACGAGATGAATCACCATTTAGTATGACCTACCATCAGCTTGACTCACCATTGGACTGTCTCGCTGTCACCATTTAAAAGGATCAATATCATTGTCTATTGTGTTTACATTCTCTTTCTGTCTATTGTATTTAATTTTTGATAATTTTGTGATTTACTTTTTATGTCAGACTTGCACACTGTCTACTATACATTAACAGGAAGATACTCTATATTATATACTCCCATTATACTTGTTTTTTCACATGATATGGAAGAGGTCCCCGTGTGGCATGTGTTTGTTTTATTCCCATATTTTTTGTGGAAGAGGTCCCAATTGCACCTGCATAAAGGGTTAGCTATTGTGTATACCCAATCCATCTTTTGGATCAGTATTATTTTATATAATCTTATTAGCATCATGTGATTTCCAAGTAGAGAGGATTAGGTTTCATCTTGAGACCGAACCTCTTTTATTTTTCCATCGTGTGTTCTATTTTGTTTTATTTATATTATTTAAAATGAACATGTTTTAAACTATAAATAAAACCACTAATTTGATAATTAGTCTTATGTAGTGTTTATATAATATTTTTATGAGATAAATTTATTTCAAAATTTAAAGTAATATCTATATATTATTTACATTGAGGCCTAATCAATATTTGATAAATCTCTAGAAAGATGATAACATATATCGATCTACTAATTTGATTAGTTAGGCTATTTTTAACTAATTGGGAGATATTAATTTATATTTATTTTGAACATATATTCTAATTAGGTATTCAATTTACCCCCTCTTGAGATACTCACTCTGACCAACATTTGGCATCAAAGAATTTCCAAAAACATCTCAATTATGATTTTTGTTCTATCATAAAGATCATAAATTTAAATCAGTTATAAATTTAGTACATTAAATGGATGATAGAAAAGAAGGTTATGCTACCACTATACCTACTGTATTTAATGGAAATAACTATTCTCAATGGAAAATAAATATGGAACTGTATATTAAAAGCACGCGTTTTGAAATTTGGCCTGCTATGGAGGAAAAATATGAATTACCTAATACTTGTAGGAATAATTAGGATGATGCTACTAAATATTATTATAATAATGACTACAAATCCCTGAATTCTCTTTAATGTTACTTAGTAGATGATTAATTTAATATTATATCATCTAGTAAAGCTACTTGTGAAATTTGGGATACATTAGCTATTTCTCATAATAAAAATACTAATGTTAAAGAAATGAGATTGAATTCTTACATAATTAAATATGATATATTTAGGATGAAACATGATGAGATAATTTTTTATATTTATCTTATGTTTAATGAGATAATTAACATAATGAGATCATTAGGGAATGTAGTGTCAGACAAAGATCAAATTATCTGACTACTAGGATGTCTTCTAGAGATATGGAGAGGGAAATCTATTTCAATAAGATAATATTGTGAAATTAGTAAGATACCTATCAAGGAATTTATTTGGTAGTTAATGATGTATGAGGAAGAGATTAGGGTTAATCATTTTGATGAAGATGAACCAAAAAGGGAATCTATATCCTTAAAGTGTACTTCATCAAAATAGAGACAAAAAGAAAATTTATGAGATGAAGTCTCCAGTGAGGAGGAATCACTAGTCGATAGTGATGAGGAAATGGCTCATCTGACTAGAATTATTATGAAACTCTACATGAAGAAGAAAATTCATCATGAAACTGAAATATAATGGAAAGTATGCTAATAGAGGGAATTGAAAAAATCACTAGAAAAGAGAATACAATTAAAATGATATTAAATGTTATGTGTATAATAGAAGATGACATGTTAAGGCTTACTATAGTAAGTTAAAGTATAAAAATAAGTATGAGGATAATGATAAAAAGTATATGAAATCGATAAAATCAACATGGGGTTCATATAAGGATAGCTGTAGTGACTGAGTGTCAACTTATTAAGAAAATACAAATATAGAAAATATGTGATTCATGAAAAACATTTCTATGTTACCTATTGTATCCCCTATGAATAATTCAGATCATTATGGAGATGAAAATGATGAAGGCATTTCAAATGAGGAAATGATTGAATATTGAAATATACTTGAAGATACCACTAATGATATTAGTGTCAAATACTTAATTCTAAAGAATCATTATGTTTTATCTTCTATTTTTAGAATTGATCTCACTGTAGAAAAAGAGAAGAATACCCAGTTATTAAAATAAAATACAGAACTAAAATTGTCAAATGAGAAATTAAGGAAATACTTAGAGAGATTTATAAATGGAAGAGAAACTCTCACTCAAATTATAAGAAATCATATTTCTCAAAAATGTATTACTGTTATTAGTTATCAACCTGGGAAAATAATAAATTTTAAGAGCACTTTTTTCCCTCAATCCACTTATGGAATTATTTCTAATTTTTTTATTCAATTGGAAGAAGTAATATTTTCATTCCAAAAATCATACAGTCTTCTTATAGGAAACCCATTGAAAAATTAAGGGTTCCTAATTCTCTCATTCCAAACATCTCTAGACCCAAGATGTTTTGTATACCAAAATCATTTTTGGTATAAACATTTTTCTATAGGAATGCTGTATGAAATACTCCTATATTAATTTATGGTACATGGATAGCAGATGTTCCAGATATATGATAGGATATTACTCATGATTCATGAACCTGATAAATATTGATGGTGGTCATGTCACATTTGGTTTCAATTCTAAAAAAATATCATTTGCTTTGGACAAATCTATAACACTAACTTAAATTTAATTTCTAAAGTTATTTTTGTTTATGGTTTAAAATATAATCCTATGAGCATATCATAGCTATGTGAGGATGTTTTTTATGTGATGTTTGAAAACAATGTTTGTAAGGTTTTAATTCAGCATATTTGTCAGCATTTGATCCTTTCATAAATAAGAATATGTATGTTGCTAATATTTATTCCTTAATTTCAAAAATGTTTCATTATTAAGATCCTTCTATAGAGAATCTTGTATTTTTCATAGGATACTAGGCCATTGTAATATCCACCTACTTAGAAAGATTAATAGTAAAGGGTATGTCAGGGATCAACCCAAACATGAATTCTAAAATGACAAAGTTTGTAACCCCTTTCAACAAGGTAAACAACACAAGATATATTTTAAATTACAGAAATATGTTTCAAATTCTCCTCCTTTTTATTGGTTCACATGGAATTTTTTGCAGCATCTAGATATTTTAGTTTAAAAGGGAAGCACTATATAGGTGTACATCGTTAAAGTGAAAATTCTTTTTATTTTACAAAGCATGCTAAATATTCTGAAAACCTAAGTGGGCTTATAATTATGACCTTAATAAGTAACCACAACCATATGTTTGAAAATCAATACTTTGAATCCTTTTTCTAAAAAATGGGTATAACCATAACTTCCCTACTCCTAGGAGCCCTCAGAAGAATGTATTTATATAATGAAAAAATATGAAACAAAATGAGATAAACTAGACAATTCTTAATGAATATGAATTACCTATATAATTTTGGGAAGGGGATGTAAATACATCAATCTATAAAATAAATATAGTTCCAACTAGACCTATCCTATAGAGAAAAAATAATGAAATTTGTAATAATGGGATTTCTAAGGAAAATTATTTTATTCATTTTGATTGAAATGTATTTCTTCTTAACACTATGGATAATCTTGAAAATTTTTCCTCCAAAAGCGATGAAGTAAATTTTCATGGTTATTCAACTTCTAGTAAATCCTATCGAATTTTTAATAAAAGAATCAAGACTATGAAATATTCCTTCTTGGTCATGTTTAATTAGAAGAATCCACAAGCACCCAAAACCCCTTTAGAAAACCTTGAGGATAGTTTATCCAATTAGAACATAAATTCAGAACCTTTTTATTATACTGTGAAACCTGCAAAAAAATAATCCAGTTCCAAGGAACTTCTAGAACCTGAACATGATCATGTAGAGGACCCTGAGGTGACCATACCTTCTTCTTATTGAACTATTAGAAACCATAAATACCATCCATTAGATTCTTTTTTGGAGACTTATATAGAAGTACACAAACTAGAGCTTCTCTCTGAAACCATGATGAATATCAAGAAGTCGTGTCACAGTTTGAACCTAAGAACATCAATGATACAATTAATGATAAATTCTAGGTAATGGATATAAAATAAGAACCTAATAAATTTGAAAGAAAATAAGGTTTTTTAATTTTGGACATACCTAGAGACCCCTTGAATAGTGGCACTAAATGGGTGTTCTGAAATAAGGTTGATGAATCTGGCACAATTGCGAGGAATGAGGATAGACTACTTATACAGGGGTATACTCAACAAGATTATATTGAAAATGAAGAAACCTTTTCATATGTAGCTAAAACTAAATCAATTAATAATATTTCTTTCCCATGAATCACTTCTATATTTCAAAATATATGAAATGGATGTAAAAAGAGGGTTCTTGAATGGGTATATAATTGAGGATGTTTTTGTATGAAAACCCCCTACATTTCAAAATCACCATTTTTTAAATCATGTATTTAAATTTAAAAAATCATTATATGGGTTGAAAAAAGCTACTAGTTCTTGGTATAATAAGATCATCTCTTATCCTATTTCAAATTTATTTTCAAAAGGTATAATTGATCCTTACCAATTTATAAAAACAATTTCAAAAGATTTTTTATTTCTTAAAATCTATGTAAATGATATTATTTTTGGATCTTCTAAAAATTATTCATGTACTGACTTTTAAATAATAATGCAAAATAAATTCTAAATGAGTTTAATGGGTGAACATAAATTCCTTCTTCATTAACATATATTTGAAAATAAAGAAGTAATTATTTAAAATCAATGTAAATATACAAAAGACATTTTATTTTTTTTGGTTTGGATACCACTAAGATTTGTGACACTCCTATGAGTTAAACTTGTAATTTTGACACTGATGAAGATGTAAAATCAATGAATCAAACCAGTTACTAAGGTTTGATTAGAAGTATTCTCAACATAACTACAAGCTGCCATGAAATTGTGTATAGTGTTTATATATGTGATTGTTTTCAAGATAATCCAAAAGATACACACATAGTTTCTTTAAATTAGATTTTAAAATAACATGCCTATATGACCAATTTTGGATTATTATATCTGATAGGATATGCATTTCAATTAGTTAGTTATTCATATGTTGATTTTGGTGGTTGTAGTTTGGATAGAAAAATGACCTCTGGAATATGTCACCTTTTGGGAAAGTCACTTGTTTTCCGTGGTAGTAAGAAAAAATATTACGATCTATTGTCTACTACTGAAGATGAATAAATAGCTTCAAGTTACAGTGAGAATGTGTTTTTTGATGAAACACATGCTTCTTTACTACATATATCGATTTCGACATATACCAATAAATAATTATAATAGAAGTGTTAAAATTTTCAAAAACCCTATATCTCAATCTAGAACAACACAATGGTGTAAGACATCATATTTGGATATATCATTTTCAAAAAGGTGATATAACTCTTAAATACATTGTTATAGAACCTCAGATTGCTACTATTTTCAAAAAGACCATGAATTTAGAGATAATGAGCTACATCAATCATGAATTAGGAAAATTTAATTTTGGTTGGAATTAATTTTCTAGGAGACACTATTAGAGTTTTACCCACCATTGGAGATTTACCCACCATTGGATTTTTACCCACCATTGATGTTTTACCCACCATTTTTGTTTTACCCACTATAGGAATTTTACCAACCATTGGTGTTTTATGTACTATTGGTGTTTTAGCTACCATCGGTGTTTTACCGACTATTGTGTTTTACCCACTATATTAGTTTTACCAACCATTTTATTTACCCACCATTTTTTTTGATCCATAATTTTAATTACGTTTTACAGATTATTTCTTTGATATCATTCAAATTTTATTTCAATTTTCATTAAAAAAATATCTAAATACCTAAATGATAAAATGTATAAATTTTTATAATTTAAATGCTCACTCCCATGCACCGTACTCTCAAGACATTTCGTGACCCTTTCTCTCCCAATTGTATGCCTTCCCTCGACATTATCCAATCATTCAGAGCTGATATCCATTTAGAGTAAAGAGTGAAGAAATAACTTCACCAGACGAGTCATGTCCTTCCACAAAGAAGAAATGAGAGTTGATTCGTCTAGTTCATGTTGATCTAGTGAACCAGAATCTTGTAAAGCATATATTATTACTAGAAAATTAAGTTCATGTTGAATGGTTACCGTTGAGAAAGTCGATGGTTAATAGTTTTTTTTATAGACCAGTGATGGGTAGAGTTATTATATAGAAACAAGAGTCCATTCTATCCTAGGCTAGTTCCCAAGATCTATATGTTTGTCGTGTCCATTTTGGAAGAGGATGAAGAATGTTTTAGAGGAAGAATAAAAGACAATAAAACTGTCTTCCCTTCAAGATGATGGTCTAGATGTTTGAGAGTACCTCAGGGAGTATCAAACGATTATCATGGAATTATTACAAGTGACATGAATACCTTTGGTTATGAGGATTCCTTGGAATAATTAAA
This sequence comes from Viscum album, assembly GCA_963277665.1. Lineage (NCBI taxonomy): Eukaryota > Viridiplantae > Streptophyta > Magnoliopsida > Santalales > Viscaceae > Viscum > Viscum album. The sequence continues at coordinate 319,038,848 of OY728148.1, forward strand.
TGAAGATGGGATAGTAAGAAGAATAGTTTATACTATTTTTAATGGTGAATTTCTATTCTTTTCAAGTTTATCCAGTATATTCAATGCCCAAGGAAAGGTGACTCCATCCCAATGAGGTATTAAGTTGTATACTTTTGTGTCTTATGGTGAGAGAAGAAACGATCAGTCTATGTAAACACCTAATGCCTCACATGATGGATATTTGAAATCCATATTCCATATAAAGTTCACTAATTCAACCTATGTTAATTTAGTCCATGTTAGAGGCCAAAGGATTGGTTAATGAAGGAGATGAAATTGTATTTAATTGTAGTGTTTCTTGCATTAAATGTTTAATTTTCAATTGAATGAAGAAAATATTAAACCCTTGGAAGAGACTATATATTGATTATGGTGAAAAAATGTATGTGGATTTAAATCTGGTTGATCACCCGTCTGGACCAAAGAATGTTGTTGTTCCTGGATTAGAGCTAAATGAGGTGGTTTTTATTCATATGAATAGGAAGAGGAAGATGCTGCCTCCAGTGATGAGGAGATCGGGTTCTCAATGAATGAAGGTAGTGATCCAGACCTTTCTAAGAGTTCTCCAACCATTTCTTATAGTGCTCCTAGCCCACCAAGATATCTCCCTTTCTGATAGTCTCCTATAAATGAAGGATATGAGGATAATTAAATAAAAGTATATATTGAGGAAAAATTTAATAAGATATCCAAATATCAATATAAAATTGTGAGAATGGAGATGAAGACGAAGAAGAATAAGGAAGAGAATAAGAAGATGAGGAAAATGGAGATACAGATGACAATGATGGAGACTCTGAACATGATGGACATAGTGGCCGTATTGGAACTGAGGGTGTTGAGAGGCCTCATGAACTTATATCTTCTCTTAGTTTATCAGTTGCCTCTAGATATGAACATAAACTGAGCCTAGTTAAATATGTTGATAGAACAACTATATATGATAAGGAATATTCTATTGATGGGAAGAATCCCCATGAATCGAAGTCACCCAATTTATCATATTATTTATGATGTTTATAGTGTGCCTATAGTGGATACGAAGAAGGTTTTATAGGAAGATAGCTGTAGAATAGTGAGTTGATTTGTATATTGAGATTAAGCCTATTTTTAGTGAGACTACCATTGTTGATTATAAAAATATATATCTCATAGTTAATAAGAGCTACAGAAAAAATTCTATTAGTTTTTGGGATCATTCACTTGAGTAATAAGGAAAGTACATTGGATATGTGAGAATAAGCCTAAATTACACAGATTCTTATGATGACGGATGTCCACAATAGCATGGTGGACCTATTATTCAAGAAGAAATGGATCCCAAAGGATCAATTTTATAACATATATATGGTTTAAGAGAGTTTCAATGATTTTATTCTCATGTGTTTTCTATATCTGAGCCTTCATAGCAACCCGACTTTGAGACAGTTGTTGTATCCTTACATTCTCTTATTGTTGCATCAGTTCTAGTTGATGTTGTCACCAAAGTTGATATATAATCCTTCAAGATATAATTCTCTATGATTTTGGTTTGTATTGAAATATGAACATCCCATCACCACTAAGAGTTGTTAGAAATATGAAATACATATTTTAGGGATTTTGATTTAGCACATATTGCCCAAAATGATACATCACATTCGAGAAGTGGAGATAATAAAAATGAGGTTAGAGAAAGAGTTAAATATTTTGAGAACTATAGTGGATGAGATTAGACCTTCCATTTCATGTTATATGGAATATTTTCTAGAGAGGATGGAGAAAATTTCATCCATGGATTCTAAATAATGTGCTCCACCTCATCCTCTTGATGTTTAGTTAATTTAGTCTGTAGTTAGAGAATATATTTTTATTATTTCAGGTGATGTACCTGAAATCCCTTGGTTAAATTTGAGGAAAATTCAGAATAACAATGATCATGTGTGTATGATGGTTAGATAATATATGAAGGATATTAAAGAAGATAGAGAAAAAATTAAAAAGGCTATAAATTATGATTTGTCTCAAATTTATACTTAGCAAGATCTTAACTCTCATTCCAAATTCTTTTTAAAAAACATAATGATGCCACTAGTGACTCATTCTTTTAATGAACATGTTAATTGGACAAAAGTGATGAACCCAATGCTCATGTTTTTTATGGGATAGAAAAATGGATTTTTCAGTTCAATGTAAATGAGAGTAAATATTAGTATGGACTTCATAAATTTGATGAAACCCTTTCATCATGTATCTAGAACTTTTGTGGTGGATTAGGATTCCATTCCAGTTACTACTCATCCCACCCATCCAGCTTCTGAACTAGCCTTTTTCAGACCAGGTGTTACTGAAGATTCAAATTCACCATTACCTTACCGCTTCTATCCTTTTAGTCTAACTCCTAGAGAAGCTGTCTAGAATCTTAGGCCTATCATTATGAGAGATAATCCTTCTCTCCTTTCACTTTCTACAACCATCCATAATTTTATCTATAGATTTTCTATTGAAATTTTTCCATCAGAAATGGGGAATGGAAAATCACCACTTTTTAATACTACTTATCCTCAATGGGTTTGACATTATACCTATTGTCTTTGATGGAGATAATTAAGTGACATTTATTTGTATATTTTTTTTCTTTTACTTCAATTTATTTTCTTAATTGAAATTCTATTAGTATTCATATATTTTTTCCATTTCATTTGATACATTCATTTCAATCTTTGTTAATCATGAAAGGGGTAGAATATATCTATGGAATTTATTTATTCTTATTACAGTTATGTTCCATTGGTACGATATATTCTTTGATACTATCTTTTTTATTACCTCTAATATTTCTAACAATTTAGCTACATTTGATACCACATGCCTCTAAATTTAACTATATATGTTATTATTTTCTACTTCATATCATTAATACCATTTTCACTTTGTGATGACATTTATGATCCAAAACTCAATATAGACTTTTAATTTGATAAGATGATCTATTTTAACACCACAGTTTATTCTATATATGGATTATAAAATTCCATGATTTTTGATCATCAAAAAGGGGAGATTACTGGAACCCTTTTTTAATGATCCCAAAATTACATTTCTTATCACATTAATGAGTTTTATTAATTATTATATCATTCTATTCTATGAGTTATATTGGATATTTTTGGGATATTTTTTGTAAAGGCCCACTACCAGACATGAATCACCATTTGAAATGACTCACCACTAGCATTGGCACACCATTAAGGACAAGTCACCATCAATTCTTTTTAGCTATGTATGAGAAAGAACCCATTTCAGAAATGAATCATTATTGAGGATGATAAATTTATCTATATTGAAAACACCTTCCATTAGAGTTGATTCGCCAACATGATTATAATTTCGTAAAGTATGGAAAGGAGTCACCACTAGAGGATGACTCCCCATCTAAAAATTGTCACCTATAAATTTGCAAAAAGTGTTGAGATGAACTACCACTAGATAATGACTTAACTCCAGTCATTATCTACTTTCAATAAATTTGGAAAATAAATAAGATGAATCACTATTGAGATGAGTCACCATTGAGCCTAACGTACCGTTTTCTAGACTCATGGTTGTCCTGACACACTGTCACCGTTAAGTAGATACACCATCACTATTTCTATTTATTTTTGAATTAAATATTTCTACTGGATATATTATTCAATTTAATTTAAGGAATTATTTTTAATCATTATTCTTAAACCATTTCATGGATGGATTAATGTTTGTGTCATTCATCCAGTATAAGGCTTGGAGGATTCAAATGATTCTTCTTTCATGCTGTGGATATATTAGGAAGGAGACTCCCTCATTTAGATACACACATATATATACACACATATATAAACACAGATCTACACATATATACACACAAAATTATACCCATAGATATATACACACATAAGTGATATAATCTTGAACCATATTTCATGAACATGAAGTGTGACACATGTTGAGATCTTTCACACTGTATTTTTCAACCATATGACTATGGTAAATTGGAGCATAATGAAAATACAATTTCTTTTATACATTCAGGATGAAGAGAGATTATGATGCCTTGTTTTACTATAATTTTTAGAAAAGCGACTCAAGTAATTTTTTAAGCTATATTCATGGAGACTCAATCTTCAAGGCACATCAAACATACAAAATCTATCTTTTCAAAATATTTACTTTATTTTTCTGTTTGTTGTATTTACATTTTAAGTATTGTATGATTTACTCTGTATGTTAAAGAAAAACATTTTCCATTTTCCTTTAATTGGAAGATAATCAATATCTTGTCTATTCCATTTATACTTTTTTACTCACTTGTTGTAGAAGAGGTCCCTCCGTGGCTTGCATTTTTTTATTCCCACATTTGTTGTTGAATAGGTTCCTCTGTATCCTCAAAATATGGCTAGCTATTTTGTATACCCGATCTATTTTGTGGATCAAGATTATTTTAATTAATCTTCTATGAAACAAGTGATTTCTATGTGCATATGATTATATCTAAGCTTGAGAGAGATCCTCTTGTATATTTCTCATTGTGTTTTTTGTTTTGATTTATTTATAATATTTAAAATGAATGTGTTTTAAACTATGAAAACACCACTAATTTTATACTTAGTCATAAATATTGATTATACAATTCTTTTATTAGGTAAATTGATTTTTAAAGTTAAAGTAATATCTATATATTTTTTAACTAAGACTCAATCACTCTTTGAGAAATATCTTGAAAGACCAGAACATATATCGATAGGCTATTTTGATTAAGTGGGGTGCTTTTAATTATTTGAGTGATTTTACCTTAAAATTATTTTGAATAGAAATTCATATTGGGTACTGAATTCACCTCCCACTTGAGATACACACTTAGACCAACATATTCTTCAGAAGTAACCAAATTTTAATGTAAATGACTATGGTTATGGGAAATCGTTACTTGAGGAATACCCCACATAATAGAGTATTGATCAATAGACCAAAATGGTAAAAACATATACGTTAAGTAATTATGATCATTGCTCTCTTATATGAAATGATGCTACTAATTATCTTTTAAATTGAAAAATTATTAATGTTTCAAACTATGTGGTTAAAGATATGTTTTATTCATAAATACAAATGAACGAAACATCATTAAATCTGTTCAATTATACTTGTTACTAACCTTGAAACTAATAAGTGGATCCAAACTCTTAGAACGATTCAATGTATTAATATTTTGATATAGGTGAAGAGTAAACTGTAATACAAATGTTCTGCTGATTTACTAACATTATAAAAAATAATCTCCATTGGGGAAACATTGAATAATCATGATCTAATTAAAGTAGCCTTAATATATCTACCCATGATGTGGGATAAAAATACAATATCTATTTACAAGAGAAAAAAAATTGAACAATATATATTGGATGAATTCATTTGTTCAATGATTCATTTTGAATAAGAGATGAAGAATATAACTGAAGGTGAGAATTCAAAGAAAAAATTAAACTTATTTAAATAGAGTATATAAATTTATAATAACTCATATAATTATTAATCACATTAAATTATTAAATATGTAGAAAATTTAACTTAATGTTTTTACAAAATGTTAAAAATAACATGATGAATCAACAAATTATTTAAAAATGATTATCACAAGGATGATAGAATGATTAATCATAAAAATTATTATTATAATGATTCTAAAATAAAATGTTTCGATTGAAAAATGAAGGGACACATATAGCCTAATATTATGAAAAAGAAACAAGTATGAAAATATTTGAAATATAAAAAATGAGAATATGGTATTGACAACATGATAGAGTTTAATAGAAGAATCTGAATTTTATGATGTAAATAAACATAAAAACCTAGTTAAAAATTGTATTATAGTAACATGTTTTATTGAGGTTTATAGTTATTCAGATTTTTATTCATATAATTCAATATATGAAAAACCTAACAAGGAATAATTAATTAAATAAAATAAAAAATTACATAAATATGTATTTTTAATTACTAATTTATATAGAAAATTATATAACAAAATATAAATAAGTTATTTAAAAATATATTAAATCGACTTGAGATTTTTTTTAAATACCACTTACTATTCAAATGAAAAAGAAAAATTATTTACTTATGAATTTCATAAAATGAGAATGAAAATATGATGAATGAAATTGAATGTTTGAAAGAAAATTTATTTTCTTAGGATAAATGTAAATAAATATATGATAAAATGTTGTAAATGATGAATCCAAATAATTATAGAAGTGGATTTGGAAGTAATGGAAATATACCCTTGTTATATGACACATTATTTTATAAAATATATAAATTGAGTATATCTAATTTTACATGGTTTTGATTTGGAGTGAAATGAAATATTAGTAATGAATGTTCATGTCACGACCCCCTTCCATCAAAGATGCCCCTCCTGAGCTGGCAATGGTGAAAGGGAGATAATGACCCCCGAGTCCCACCTCCAGTAGGCCCCGGGGTGGCGACTAGCACCAAGGGTATGAGTTTACACAAATATGGGAGGCATTACCCTTTTTATTATTTTGGATCGGGAAATAGGACAAGTCAACCACCAAAAAGGGAAAAGAACAAGTGTATATAAATAAACCCAAACCAATCCCACATGCATGTTTAAACAATTTTTATAACAAGGTACAAGTACAAGGAAGCTCAAAAGTACAATGCCAATGAAAACAAGAGAACAACAACTGCAACAACTCCAACTGCCCGACTAGTAGGGTCCCGCATGGCCCTGGTAGTCCTCCTGGAAACCTGAAAGTAAACGTAGGGTGAGCATACAAGTATAATCAGTAGGGAAACCTAAAGCTCTCATGCACAAGTGGGGAGACACCCTAAGGTCCCGTGAGAAAACAGAAGAACCAGAAACTAACAAGGAAAAACTATCCACCCAGCCTCACTGGTCACACTCACCAAGTAACACAAAAAAGTTTAGTATATATATATAGAACAAAAGTATTGGGTACCCCGCACCATTTACCACTTAATTAGATGCTGCTCTTCCTAACGGAAAACGTCCTGACGCTACCACACTCTCCCGCCTGCACACACCTGGGCCAAACCACGCATCCCGCCCGCAAACACCTGGGCCTCACAACCACGCATCTCGCCCGCACACACCTGGGCCACAACCACTAACCCACCCGCAGACACCTGGGCCTCATCCCGAAGGTTCTTGGGAACGGTAAGCCTGCCCGAAGAGTCTTGGGATAAAGGTCGCCTCAAGCCATCACAGCCTCCGAGACTTACCCGAAGAGTCTTGGGTGTAAGGTCACCTCAAGCCATCATAGCCTATGGAAGAAGGAGCAGGAAGGAGCTAGAAACTAAGGGGGAACACCCTCTCCCATAAAATGGGAGTGTTCGGCACTAGGTGCTTGACATGGGTGTGGTGTGACAAAACACAAAGATACAATTATATATTTATATATACCAAACACACAGCCCAACGTATGGCTTCTTAAAAAGAGAAACTGAGCATGTGCCTCGGCACTGGTACCATGAAGCATGCATCAACAACCAAACAATCATCCCCCAACCCCATTTAGGTTTTCATGTTTCATGCAATGGTTTAACAAATTATTACTACTGGGAAACTAACATCCAGACAAAACCTTTCACTAAAACATATCCCTTCCATCCACAACCAAGGTTAGGTAAAACGCAAGCAACCACATGCCATTTCATTGACAAGAGATTATCACAACCATACAAAATTCCATCATTCATTTATTTCAAAGTTCCACACATAAAACCCTTTCCACACACAAAACATTTCCTCATTTGAAAACACCTTTTACTTCAAAACACTTTTCATAATCAGAACACTTTTCATAAATAAAGGCATTTTCCACAAAACAACCAAACCACCAACATGTTCATTATTCCAACTTTGTTCAATCGGGGTGATCACACAAGGTTTTCATTCTCATTTAATCAGCCAGTCTTTACGTGCTTATCCATTTTCCATGTTTTAAAAAAACCAACCACAAACAATTCAGATATCAATTGCGCACGCAAAGGCCACCAATGGACTTGATTTTCAGTAGGCAAAGGCCTTTCAATCCAAAATCACAATTAGAAGATAAAGAAACTGGAAGGTAATAGAAACAGAAAAAAACCCCAAACCCTTCTTTATCTGGTTATTATCTTTATTTAAAGTTCAACTGCATCCCATGGAACAAAAGAAAAATATCCCACCCCGCATGTTGCACCAAAAAGAGAGACGAAGCTAAACCCCTACCTCAAAAGGTCCCGATCACGTCGCTTCTGACGACGTCCTTCGGTGTCCTCCACCTTCGCCAAACCCGAAAAACGCCTCCTAGGATGGAAGCTGGAGAAGGAAGGTCGGAAGGAAAGGTGACAAGTCTGAGCTTAGAAGCTTCGTCTCGTCGCTACGATCCTGTGGCCGCTGACGGATCGTAATTCGGAGCTCAGACAAAGAAGTTAGAGGAGGAATACTTCTCGATCGTCCAAGAGCGTCGTCGTGCGACAAAGAAGCGATCGATATGGAAGATGAAACATGACCTCGTTCTTATATAGGCAACGAATAGGTAAATCCATATTCAGCGTGCATTAATGAATACACGATGTGACCGTACATACGTTACATGTTTTGATTGGTTAACACGTCACGCGATTTCCACGCGTTTTAATAATAATGATAATTCTATCAATATGTGGTGTTTCGTTGACCCGAGGCATGAGTCATAAAAGTAGCTCATTAATGGTCTTAAAATGACCGTCATAATTTCAGGGTTACGCTGTTGCTGACGGATCGTCAATCCGATACCGTATGAGGGAGATACGTTGGATACAAGATCCCGTAATAATAACAATATTAAATCTATTAATTCATGAACGTTTCAGGTACCCAATCCAAAAACCCAAAAAAGACATCCAATATTGGACTCATAATTTTTGTCTCGTAGTCAGGTTCGCACTGCCACTGACAGTTCGTGAAACTGTGGTCGCACGAAGAAGTTACGGACAAAAAGGTGTTTTATCAACAAAATTAATAATAACAATATTTTATTATTATTATTAATCAATTATTTATTTATTTTTCATAACTCCAAAAGAAATCACGTTTTGGAGTCTTCATGGGCGCTATAATTAAGCACCAATTCCTCCTTTTTCATTTATTTGTCTTTTAATTTTATTTCTCTTATTATTATTTTTTTGTTTCTCTCTCCAATCTATTTTTTTTCTTTCATGATTCTCTCCCACCACCAAAAGTGGCACCTCCCATTTCTTTTACTCCATGTGGAACGCCCCAAACTCCATTCTCACTTCAACTTTATTATTTAATAAAATTAATAATAATAACACCTATAATTAATGTACTAATTTAATCCCATTAAATTAGTTTACCATGGTTATTAAGTTAAAACCATTCCATTTAATTAAAATCAAATAATTTAATTTACAAACCAAAAATTAAACCCATTTAATTTAATTTACCAATCACACACATATTTCTGTCACCTTTATCATTATTATTTAATTCAATAGTAATAAATCCTCTTTCAATTTCAACAACGGGTCCCCATCATTATCATTAATAATAATTATTATTATTGACGCCCATTATTTTCATATAATTACTCCATATATCCCATAACATTATATTCACGCATGGTTGGGAACCCCATTCACGTGCCTCTTCACGTTATTATTATTATAACAAATTATTATATAATAATACCCTTTTAATGTTATTAACACAATTCCAACTTTAATTGTGGAGAACCGTACAATGCCTCCTGTACAAGGTCACACCCATGCACCCCATCCATTTCATTCCTTTATAATATATTAAATGAGCCTCATTTATTGTAATTTATTCCTTTATAACTTATTCCATGCTCTTCCCATCATTTTATTAAATTTATTATATTTTACAATGATTAAATTAAAACAATTTTATCTAATTAACACAAAATATTTTCACGCCACCATTATCAATTATTATTATAAAAAATTATTATTACAACACGTGTCGTGTTTGACCACATCAAATTTTTTACAAAGAAATGGACCGGAGAGGTCCGGGCCATTACACCAGATACCTCTCAAAACATTCTCGTCCTCGAGAATTAAAACCAACCCAAAAAGGGGGAAAGGTCCGGACAACCACCCCTCAAGATACCTCTCAGGCCTCTTGTCATAACAAGAAACAACCGACAACCCTAATTATGTGAGTTAGGAATTCCCTCTCCTATGTCGAGATATTATCCGCTTTAGGCGGCACTGACTCGCCTGCACGGGTTTAATCGCATTCGCATTAATGCCTCTCGATTATGGACTGAGCCTTCCCACTTCCATATATTAGGATTTTCCAACTTACACTGCCCCTCAACACCATACAAAACATCAATAAATTTCCCGAACACATGGCTTGAGGAATTCCTTCTCCCATGTCGAGATATTATCCGCTTTAGGCGGCACTGAATCTCATGCATGGGTTTAATCACATCCACATTAATGCGTCTTGATTAGAGATTATGTCCTCCTCCCCCCACATGTTATGACTCTTCACACACATTTAAAGGAAATAGGGAAACAACTTAGCATTATAAATTCATGAAAAAAAAGTTCCAGGCCCAAAGCATGGGCGAGAATGAGTTTCAACAAAGGAGTGTGATGATCTTGAATTTTAACAAAACATAAATGAGAGCATTTAAGTAAAACCGGAAACATCTCTCTTGATCTCTGGCCTTGCTAGGGTTTCCACTTCGATTGCATGAAACTGTCTGTGTCCCACTCCTCTGTCGTTCTGTTCACGTCCAGGTGCCATAGTTGTTAGGTAAACAGGGAACGCCTAAGCCCAAGTAGTAATGAAAAAATCAAAGTTTTAATTTATCATTTTATTTCAATTTGTTTCCCAGAACACCCAAATCACGTAAAACACAAACATTATGATGCATGTACCTTCCCTAGGGTCTCTACCCTGCAATCAATATAGTCTCACATGGTCGTTCGGTAGGCTCAGAGTCCTTGCATCGGATCACGGGGGGCCCTAAAATCCCGTGTCCTAGCCGGTTTTCCCTGGCCTATGTCACGCACCAAGATTAACGAACACTCTTGCCCTACCATCCCATGCAATCCTCATTGTTCCTAACTCCAGACTCCATCCTATCTCTCAACCATCACCTCTGATACCATTCTGTCACGACCCCCTTCCATCAAAGATGCCCCTCCTGAGCTGGCAATGGTGAAAGGGAGATAATGACCCCCGAGTCCCGCCTCCAGTAGGCCCCGGGGTGGCGACTAGCACCAAGGGTATGAGTTTACACAAATATGCCAGGCATTACCCTTTTTATTATTTTGGATCGGGAAATAGGACAAGTTAACCACCAAAAAGGGAAAAGAACAAGTGTATATAAATAAACCCAAACCAAGCCCACATGCATGTTTAAACAATTTTTATAACAAGGTACAAGTACAAGGAAGTTCAAAAGTATAATGCCAAAGAAAAAAAGAGAACAACAACTGCAACAACTCCAACTGCCCGACTAGTAGGGTCCCGCACGGCCCTGGTAGTCCTCCTGGAAACCTGAAATTAAACGTAGGGTGAGCATACAAGTATACTCAGTAGGGAAACCTAAAGCTCTCGTGCACAAGTGGGGAGACACCCTAAGGTCCCGTGAGAAAACAGAAGAACCAGAAACTAACAAGGAAAAAGAATCCACCCAGCCTCACTGGTCACACTCACCAAGTAACACAAACAAGTTTAGTATATATATATAGAACAAAAGTATTGGGTACCCCGCACCATTTCCCACTTAATTAGATGCTGCTCTTCCTAACGGAAAACATCCCGACGCTACCACACTCTTCCCTCCCTCACACACCTAGGCCAAACCACACATCCCGCCCGCACACACCTGAGCCTCACAACCACGCATCTCGCCCGCAGACACCTGGGCCACAACCACTAACCCGCCCGCAGACACCTGGGCCTCATCCCGAAGGTTCTTGGGAACGGTAAGCCTGCCTGAAGAGTCTTGGTCTAAAGGTCGCCTCAAGCCATCACAGCCTCCGAGACCTACCCGAAGAGTCTTGGGTGTAAGGTCACCTCAAGACATCATAGCCTATGGAAGAAGGAGCAGGAAGGAGCTAGTAACTAAGGGGGAACACCCTCTCCCATAAAATTGGAGTGTTTGGCACTAGGTGCTTGACATGGGTGTGGTGCGACAAAACACAATGATACAATTATATATATACATATACCAAACACACAGCCCAACCTATGGCTTCTTAAAAAGAGAAACTGAGCATGTGCCTCGTCACTGCTACCACGAAGCATGCATCAACAACCAAAAAATCATCCCCCAACCCCATTTAGGTTTTCATGTTTCACGCAATGGTTTAACAAATTATTACTACTGGGCAACTAACATCCAAACAAAACCTTTCACAAACATATCACTGCCATCCACAACCATGGTTAGGTAAAACGCAAGCAACCACATGCCATTTCATTTACAAGAGATTATCACAACCATACAACATTCCATCATTCATTTATTTAAAAGTTCCACACATAAAACCCTTTCCACACACAAAACATTTCCGCATTTGAAAACACCTTTTACTTCAAAAAAATTTTCATAATCAAAACACTTTTCATAAATAAAGGCATTTTCCACAAAACAACCAAACCACCAACATGTTCATTATTCCAACTTTGTTCAATCGGGGTGATCACACAAGGTTTTCATTCTCATTTAATCAGCCAGTCTTTACATGATTATCCATTTTCCATGTTTTAACAAAACCAACCACAAACAATTCAGATATCAATTGCGCACGCAAAGGCCACCAACGGCCTTGATTTTCAGTAGGCAAAGGCCTTTCAATCCAAAATCACAATCAGAAGATAAAGAAACTGGAAGGCAATAGAAACAGCACAAAACCCCAAACCCTTCTTTATCCGGTTATTATCTTTATTTAAAGTTCAACTGCATCCCATGGAACAAAAGAAAAATATCCCACCCCGCATGTTTCACCAAAAAGAGAGACGAAGGTAAACCCCTACCTCAAAAGGTCCCGATCACGTCGCTTCCGACGACGTCCTTCGGTGTCCTCCGCCTTCGCCAAACCCGAAAAACGCCTACTAGGATGGATGCTGGAGAAGGAAGGTCGGAAGGAAAGGTGACAAGTCTAGGCTTAGAAGCTTCATCTCGTCGTTACGATCCTGTGGCCGCTGACAGATCGTAATTCGGAGCTCGGACAAAGAAGTTAGAGGAGGAATACTTCTCGATCGTCCAAGAGCGTCGTCGTGCGACAAAGAAGCGATCGATATGGAAGATGAAACATGACCTCTTTCTTATATAGGCAATGAATAGGTAAATCCATATTCATCATGCATTAATGAATACACGATGTGACCGTACATACGTTACATGTTTTGATTGGTTAACACGTCACGTGGTTTCCACGCGTTTTAATAATAATGATAATTCTATCAATATGTGGTGTTTCGTTGACCCAAGGCATGAGTCATAAAAGTAGCACATTAATGGTCTTAAAATGACTGTCATAATTTCAGGGTTACGCTGTCGCTGACGGATCGTCAATCCGATACCGTATGAGGGAGATACGTTGGATATAAGATCCCGTAATAATAACAATATTAAATCTATTAATTCATGAGCGTTTCGGGTACCCAATCCGAAAACCCGAAAAAGACATCCAATATTGGACTCATAATTTTCGTCTCGTAGTCAGGGTCGCACTGCCACTGACGGTTCGTGAAACCGAGGTCGCACGAAGAAGTTACGGACAAAAAGGAGTTTTATCAACAAAATTAATAATAACAATATTTTATTATTATTATTAATAAATTATTTATTTATTGTTCATAACTCCAAAAGCAATCACGTTTTGGAGTCTTCATGGGCGCTATAATTAAGCACCAATTCCTCCTTTTTCATTTATTTGTCTTTTAATTTTATTTCTCTTATTATTATTTTTTTGTTTCTCTCTCCAATCTATTTTTTTTTCTTTCATGATTCTCTCCCACCACCAAAAGTGGCGCCTCCCATTTCTTTTACTCCATGTGGAACGCCCCAAACTCCATTCTCACTTCAACTTTATTATTTAATAAAATTAATAATAATAACACCCATAATTAATGTACTAATTTAATCCCATTAAATTAGTTTACCATGGTTGTTAAGTTAAAACCATTCCATTTAATTAAAATCAAATAATTTAATTTACTAACCAAAAATTAAACCCATTTAATTTAATTTACCAATCACACACATATTTCTGTCACCTTTATCATTATTATTTAATTCAATAGTAATAAATCCTCTTTCAATTTCATCAACGGGTCCCCATCATTATCATTAATAATTATTATTATTATTGACGCCCATTATTTTCATATAATTACTCCATATATCCCATAACATTATATTCACGCATGGTTGGGAACCCCATTCACGTTCCTCTTCACGTTATTATTATTATAACAAATTATTATATAATAATACCCTTTTAATGTTATTAACACAATTCCAACATTAATTGTGGAGAACCGCACAACGCCTCCTGTACAAGGTCACACCCATGAACCCCATGCATTTCATTCCTTTATAATTTATTACATGAGCCTCATTTATTGTAATTTATTCCTTTATAACTTATTCCATGCGCCTCCCATCATTTTATTAAATTTATTATATTTTACAATGATTAAATTAAAACCATTTTATCTAATTAACACCAAATATTTTCACGCCACCATTATCAATTATTATTATAAAAAATTATTATTACAACACGTGTCGTGTTTGACCACATCAAATTTTTTACAAAGAAATGGACCGGAGAGGTCCGGGCCATTACAGTTCATTGAGATTTTATTAGTTTTTGTGTGACACTAAAAATTATATTTCAAATAATTTATTTTCAAGATATTGCTTGTATAATTATTTAAAACTTGATTGGGTACTTAATATTTCTTATCCAAACATGAATTAACCCATGATTGCCTAGGAACAATATTTTTTTTCTACAAAATTAGTATTTTCATAAAAGTTTACATCATCTTTCCAAAGATAAATGTCACATGTATAGTATTTTTTCTATATGAATGACAATATATTGATAGATGTTTTTTCTTGTGATTAATGTGATGGAGGATATTTGACATTGGGTGAGAACTCCAATGGAAAGGTCTAGGTATTTAGTGATGTATGTTTGTATAAATTTTTTTAATTTATCAAGTATTATATTTTGAGGGTTTGAATCATAACATAATTATTATATGAAAATTATTTTATAGTAGAATTATTGATTGTATAATGTTAATGAATTTTATGCTTTAAAAAGTGAACCTGTTTTAATTTAATCGAATAAGAAGGATTATATTTATTCTAGTAATTTTTCTATGTTAACCAAAAAAATGTTAACTGTCATAATGGTATGAAAACATATGATATGTTATTTAATCTGAGTCTTGGATATGTAAACATTTGGATATTACACAATCTATTAGTGGATGGGAAAGCGTAGTAGCTACATAATTTTAAAACCAGAAAGAATTTTACTTTTAATTCTTATTTAAAAGGAAAACATCATAGAATATATTTTTGATCAATGAATATATTTTAAAATTTAAGATAGTTAAAATATATTCATTTAGAATTACATGTTCTAATTCATAATTATTGTTTAAGTGCAATGAGTTTTTCTTTTTTTCTTTTTTATTATTTTAGTAGGTTTTCTTGGAATAATTCTGTATATCATAAAAATGAAACATTGTCAAATTTTTTTTCTTTTTGAAAATTGGATCCAAATAAAAAATAATTATTTAATTATTTATATTATATTTGAGATTAGAGGTGAATTAGTTAACCCTTATTTTGAATTTGTTTTGGGAAGAAAAATGGGCACATTCATCGGTTTTCAACTACTACAACAACATAAATAAATGGAATCATATAATATACAAATATTACTACTATTGAAATGGTTATAAGTATGTTAAATGAATATAATATAATTATATATTTTTGGTATGAATAAATTAATACATCTTGTTATATTTCAAATATAGTTTTAATTAAAAATTTATTAATGAATAATCTTTAGGAATAGTTTAATGTAATGATTCCTAATGTTGATTATATTAATGTATTTCAGTGTAAAGTTTTTATTTGAAATACTATGTATAATTTAGATATATTTAATTCGAAAATTGAATGTTGATTTTTTTGGGAATTATAATTAATGTAATGAATGTATATTATATTATAAAATATGTATAGTTATAAAAGAAAATGTTAATTTTATGTTTGTTGTAGATAATTTGAAAAATAATATAGATTTTTATATTTTTAAATAATTATTTAATGATATTATTTTTTTGAAGAAAAAAATTTGTAATGCCCCGACCCCAGTTAGCCAGAGTCGGTGCATTATTACATAACATTGGCATGACTACAAGGAATAATGTCCCGAAGGACCGATCAGTTTAACAGTCTTGGAAAACAGATTACATATATGAATATTACATTAAACATTATAACATATAAAAGAACATAAATTATCCTTTATGAATGCCATTATTCCCTTGGCTTAACCCTGCATATCAATCACAATACACTTCTTGGAATCCTGGCAAAAATAAAACATAGAAAGGGTTGAGCTCAAATGTACAGTAAGGATAATAATATAACAAAAACGTTCATAAATAAGAATAAACATTTAAGGCAATGTATAACTAAAACAAAAGCCTTTTAAACTTGAACTTCAGCAGAATATGGTATCAATAAAGTGAAATAATGTTATTTAATTATTCACATGGATATTATACTAATCGTATAACCACATGAAATATCAATAACCACATTCATAATGATGGAATTCATAATGCCATACTATCATAACCATGTAGCCAAGGTCTCATGCCAAGACTACAAATAAGATTTTGTCAAGGCCTCGTGCGAAGACACTAGTTTGTCTTGTGAGACCTACCGATGCATCGAGGAGCAATAGCGGACTCCACCTATCACTTACTAAGTCCAATTCATTACTCATATCAAAAGGATTAAACATAACCTAAACATTCATATTAAAACTAGCATACCATATGACAATACTTTACATTAAACCATGAATGGTATAAAAATAACACATCCATAGTAAAACATATCACAAAACCTTCAATACAATATGGAAGATTTGTATCACAATAAATCAACTTCAAAACAAGTTTAAAATCCATTAAAGGATTTTGACATAGATGAAAATGATTTTTAAAACTCTTTGAGAGAAATATCCCTTTTTCATGAAAAAATTTAAAAGTCACACAATTTAGAAAGGAAGACATTTAAATACATTTTTGAATAAAAGTGTCCCATAAAACTTTTAAACTTTTTAAATTAATTAACATTTTAAAACATTCATTCCCATTTAAATAAATCCTTAAAACCATTTTGAAAACATGGACATTAATGAGAATGGTTTAGAAGAATAAATCTTTAAAACATTAAAAATGATGTTTTAGTTAAAATTCACTTAAAAATAATCCCTTTGAAAAATATTTTATGAAAAATTGACCTGGATAATAAATATTTACTAGTAGATACTTATGTAAAAAACAATCTCAGATAATAAAGAGATTGTGAAATAAACCCTTACCAATTTGGTAACATACAAAACATACACCCAATGAAAGAGGTATCAGAAACTTAATATGAAAATACACATAAATTAAAGTTCATTACACAAAGAATAAAATTATGGGCAGTACATACACCACACAAAAGGTAATAGTGGAAATATGGCACGAATCTCATGGGAATAAGGAGTGAGATGAAAACCCCTTACCTTGTACTTTTCCTGGGTCGAGGGTAGGTTAACCTCCTGTATAATAGTTAAATAATTGTTACTAAATTATAAAAAAATCATATACATAAATATGATATCATATATGATCATTTAATATTTCCTTGTTAATAATATTTTAGTATTATCTTCGTTTCGAGTGTTAACTTACTCGTTTTCTTTTATATGTTTTGTTACATAAGACATGTTTGTTATGAATAGGTTGTATTCTATTAATATAAATAATGATATCAAGTCCGTAAACATTATTTTTAATTGTCAAATGAGAATTATATTTGAATGGATACGATGGGGAATGAATCACATCGCGCTCGTGGAGACGGTAGTCAGTACGTACGCACGAACGCTACTTTCATTTAATTTTTCATTTAAAATGAATCAAAACCAAATGATACATAGGTATATTATTATAAAATTATAATATAATATCTTATATGTGTAAAATAATTTCATTAACACCTTTCTTTATGCGTTACATGTATGGTATGAACGAGTCATATCACTTTGAGGGGGCGGTAGTCCGCACTTCATCAAATGAAAATTCTCGTATATATATACAACATGAAACAGATAATAATATGCAATGAAATGGAATTAAAGGAGAATATATATATAATAAATACCATTAATAACATAATTAATTATATTCCAATCATAATGGCCACCATGAGAGGCGGTAGGATATAATTAAACAATCATCGTTTCGTGAGGGGTTTGGTTTCCATCTAGAGAAACATTATGTTCTTCAACCATTAGATGGAGGTGTGTGCAAGTGTAGTTCAAATAGTTCTTATAACAATATCATAGTATATATATGATATTGTTTTTGTTACAAAATAAAATAATAAGAAGAGTTTAGGGGTTGGAGAAGTAAAATAAAACAAAATAATCTTAGGGAAATCGTTACCTTTAATTTGGGTAACTCCCTTTGGTTTGAACCAAAAAGGACTCATGAAGTGCCTTATGCCTAAGGTAAGGCTTCTAGGAGGAGGATAGGGATATAGGGAGCTTAATTGGGCAGAGGTTGGATGATCCAAAAGGCTTTATAGGTGATAGGAATTGGTTAGAAGTGGTGTCCTTTTATAAGGGGGATGAGGGGCTCTTTAGGAAAAACTTATTGTATTATTTTATAATAAATTCATATTCGGTTTATAATGGCTCCAAACTGGATTATTTAAAGTCTAAGTTGTGGATGAGTCGAAATACTATCAACAAATATATTTTATATAGGTTATGGTCATTATATTAACCTTATCTTTTAGTTTTAACTCTTAGTTAATTAGTTTGACATTTACCATGTCACTTTGTATTTTTATATCATATAGTAAATAAACATACTATATAAATCCAAGAGACCCCCAAGTGGTCCATTAATGATAAAACTATTATGATATAAGTAATTTTTCCAAACAATATATTTTTAGGAATAAAATATCAATTAATAATATAATAATATTTAAAAAAACTCTTTTATGTCAATTTTGACACTATTTAATAATTGTTTTTTCATAAAGTTTTAACAACTTTTTTAATACAAACCAAATTCATTTAATCAATACTAACATGTCATATTAACCAATAACATTAGTTTAATTCATTAAAATTCTCCAATTATATTTATTTTGGTATTTATAATATCAATTATTTTAATATTTCACTAATGAGGTAATTACTGCATCATCATTGTGTCATAAATAAATTAAATTATTTAATGTCTAAAAATTAAAAAAAATACCATCATGGAAGAAATATTATTAGCTATATAAATAATATTTATAATTTAATTTATCTTATTTATAACATTATATTAAAAATGTTTTAGTTATTAAACTTTGATTTTAACTCTTTTATCTCTTCTTTGAATTAAATAATAATAAATGTCCTAATCTAATCCATGTGGACCAAAGAGGTTCATATTTTATTAATAATATTTTATTTGGTAGAATTATACTTATCCAAGAGAATTATAACATGTGTTAGGGTAATAATAATATCATTTTTACTCTTAATTACCCTATTTACTTTTTATCATGGTAAATAAAGGTAATAAGTTACTATTCACCAAAAATTATTTTCATCTCATTGAACCACATTTTACTACTTGATATTAACCGTGTCTCTTGGATTTTCAAAATTTCACTCACAGAAGTGGTAAATGTATGTTCTATGTGAATTTCCAAATTCTCCCTAGAGGTGGGTAAAAGACGTTGAAAAGTTCAATAAAATTTTTATATATCTAAAATTATTCTAAACTAACTCCAATGAATTACATTGAACATATATAGGTATTATTTATCTATTTTGTCCTTAATTAAATTTAAATAAAATAAATAATTATTTAAATAAAAATTCGTTTTTAAACTATAACTTAGTGTTTTTCACTATTCATCAAGAATTAAAAGTTTTCAAAAAAATAAAAAAAATTCACCCTAATAAAATTTTGATATTCTGAATCAAATAATGAAGTCTATTTTATCAAATTCAAAACATAAAAGTTTCATTTATGAATTTAAAATTAATTCCGGCTGTCAAAACCAAGAGGCGTATTTTTAAGAAATAATAAGTACCAAAAGTTTGACACTTATTTTTGTCCAATTTCAAAGTGAAATTACATTCAATGACCATCATTTGATAAAATGGTAAAAATTTAATCTATTTATACTTCCAAACCATTAGAATTTATAATTTAACAATATTAATTATTTTGATTTAAAAAGACGTTTTCAATTAAAATATAGTATTTTTCACTATTCACCCAAATATGAAAGTTATCAGAAAAACACCAAAACATGATCGAAACTAAATTATTATGTATTGATTCTAAAGAAGAAGTTTATTTAGTAAAATTTAATATATAAAAGTTTGAAATACTGTATTTAAAAAGGCTTCACTATTAAAAGGTAGTAAAATTGCATTTTTTTTGAAAAATACTTCTTTTATCCGAAAAAATGTATTTGTTCTTATATTATGTCTAAGAAACTCATAATATGGATTCTAAAATTATAAGGATTATATAATGTTCAAAATTTAGTTAATAATATTCATAACTGCTTTTGAATGGTTTGTTTGGTAAATCATGGTGCGCTAGAACTCAGTGTTGCATGTGGTGAAAGATATTGAATTACTTTGAAGAAATAACGTACTATGAAATCTTGGGGTGTTACATTCTTCCCCCCTTCAATAAATTGTATCCTCACAATTTGAAATTATTTTTCGAAAATAAAAGGTTGAAAATATAAAATACCTTTTGGAAAACCCATATCGGAAATTAGGTTAATAAAATTTAGTCTTAATAAGAGAAAAAGGAAAATGAAAGGGTCACCACAAAATTATGATCTAGATTAGGATAAAATTGGTCGAAATTAGAGACATATAATTTGAGGAAAAACGTAAATATTTATAAGTAGTGATTGTGGTCATCAATCACAAACAAGTGTAAAATTTAGGTCCTTAAATTCATCAATATATGATGATTTAAAATACCACCGGTTCAATAAAACATATGGTTTTAAGATAACACATTTTTTACATTAATATCCCTTTACTAAAGTATATGAATTAATTTCTTCATAGAATAAGAGAAGAAGAAAAATATATACTTGAAAAATAGAGTCCAATCCTTTAAATAATTTCTACCACAAACTCATCTTTCATTATAAAAGATAATAGAACGTAAAAATAATATTCTATTTATCCTATTTATATACGTTTTCAAAAAATATGAATTTATATTTCATCTACCAGTTTTTTTAAAAAGAATACATTAATCAATACAGGACATCACGTGGGTCAGTGGTAGGTGATACACCCTTGTCACCCTCCGGTTGCGGGTTCATGTCTCGCGGCCTAGACGGACGCGACAGGTTGCCGCCCAACCTCTGGGTTGTTCTTTTATGTCAATCCAAAAATAATCTCAAACTAGAATTATCCAAAATACTTCTGTCCAAAATCATATTCCAAAATTTATAAGGAAGTTAAACACAATGAATATCCTTTTTGCCATGTAATAATTTGTGAACACCTTCATCATATATTCTTTTAAAACATTTCAACATCCTGAATTACCATAAAACCTTATTGATTACATTCATGATCCCTTATTCCTTATAGAATACTGGATATACTCTTTCTATCCAAAAATGTTGTAAACTCAAACAATGATGGAATATCATTAATCACTTCCATGGTAGTCATGAATATCCAATATAAATCCAAATCAATCTTGTATTATTAAAAAATCACTACATCGGTATTAGAACCATATTATGGTTTATCTTTATCTCAACCACATATTTTCCAAAAATTTAACATGCTATTGAGTCACTTTTCTTGGTTCCATACAATCAAAAGTTCTTAAAAAATCAGTACTGCAGTACAATCCTTATATAATCCATAATTATTATAACCAGTACATCGTTGATACAACAGTAAAATGACATAATTCTTTAATAACAACATAAGAACTTTAATCATTCCTCCTCATCTCTGGCAGTATCATAACTTGATTATTATCCAATAGCATCATTTGGGGCATACTCTGATGATTTGGACATTGGTTCGCATAGTGTCTCAACTCCATGCAGATGAAGCATTGTACATTTGAAACCTTTTTCTTACCCTTATAGTCACGTATATGGTGTCCTTTTTCTTTACACTTATAACAAACTCCCATTCCCTTTAGGAAAGTTCCAGGGGGTTTCTTCGCACAATTATCACATATGGGAAAATTATTCTTTTCCATATTCCCTTTATCCATATTTCTCTCTTTCATCCTTTTCTTCTCCTGCTTGACTTCAATTCCATAGGACTCAGAGAATTCTTTACTTATCTTATTAAAACAGGATTCTATTTATTCATATGTTGAGAATATATGGGAAACTATTTCCCTTCTAAATGTAATCTTAATACTGTGAAAGATATGATCCTTCTTACTCTTTGGATCATACATATTGTTAGAGTTCACATTCCTTCTACTGGGCACCATTTCTATACAATAGCCTAAACTAGGTTAGTTTGCGAATTACAATAATTCCAAAAATGTAAAATATGTAACGTAAATTGAATGTTTTATAGATATAATCCATAATCATAATGATTTTTTCATTGAGGAAGTATATACTCATAAACCCTTAAAAAAAATTTGTAAAGAAAATGAGAATTATCCTAAGCATATCCCTCGGGAGTGTCGTAACCAAGAGTGCAACAAGGCCCATTGTCATGCACCTGTTCCCGTTCGAGTCGAGCTCAAAGAAGTGTTTTTGGGTTTTACCTCTAGGTACATTTGTGCTAGAGCCACCTCTACCTGATCGTATCCAGACAGGGATTTATTTTCTTGGAAAACTCACAAATTCTATACATTACCAAAATTCTAGTATTTTCTTCTATACTAATTCTCAAAGTCTATCATAGGTCTATGTTCTCTAATCAGAGTTTATCTAAATCTAGCTTAGAAGGTAATTGTTATAATTCATCTGATACCAACTGTAATGCCCCGACCCGAGTTACCTAGAGTCGATGCATTATTACATAACATTGGCATGATTACAAGGAATCAAGTCCCGAAGGACCGACCAGTTTAGTAGTCTTGGAAAATAGATTATATACATGAATGTAACATTACACTTTATAAGATACAAAACAACATAAATAATCCTTTATGAACACCATTATTCCCTTGGATTAACCCTTCATATCAATCAATAAACACTTCTTGGAATCCTGGGAAAAATAAAACATAGAAAGGGTTGAGCTCAGATGCTCAGTAAGGATAACAATATAGCAGAAACTTTCATAAATAAGCATAAACATTTAAATTAATGTATAACTAAATCAAAAGCCATGTAAACTTAAACAATAGCATAATATGGCAGAAATAAAGTGAAATAATGCCATTTACTCATTCACATTGATATTATACTAGTCGAATAATCACATGCAATATCAATAACCACTTTCATAATGATGGAATGCATAATTCCAGACTATCATAACCACGTAGCCAAGGCCTCATGCCAAGAGTAAAAATAATATTTTTTCAAGGCCTCATGCAAAGACACTAGTTTGTCTCATTAGACCTACAGATGCATCGAGGAGCTATAGCGGGCTCCACCCATCACTTACTAAGTCCAATTCATTCCTCATATGAAAAGGTTTAAACATAACATAAACATTTTTATTAAAACTATCATAAAAAATATCATTACTTTACCCATAAACAATTAATGGTATAAAAATAACACATCCATAGTCAAACATATCACGAAACCTTCAATACAATATGGAAGATTTTTATCATAATAAATCAACTTCAAAACAAGTTTAAAATCCATTAAAGGATTTTTACATAGATGAAAATTATTTGTAAAACTCTTTGAGAGAAATATCCATTTTTCATGAAAACATTTAAAAGTCACACAATTTAGAATGGAAGACATTTAAAGATATTTTTGAATCAAAGTCTCCCATACCACTTTTAAACTTTTTAATGTAATTAACATTTTAAAACATTCATGTCCATTTAAATAAATTTTTTAACTATTTTGAAAACATGGACATTAATGAGAATGGTTTAGAAGAATAAATCATTAAAACATTTAAAATTATGTTTTATTAAAAATTCCCTAAAAAATAATCCATTTTAAAACTATTTTATGAAAATTTAACATGGATAATAAATATTTCCCAGTAGATACTTACGTAAAAAAACAATCTCGGATAATAAAGAGATTATGAAATTAACCCTTAACAATTTGGTAACTTACGAAACATACACCCCATGAAAGAGGTATCATACAATGAATATTTAAATACACATAAATTAAGGTTTATTACACAATGAATACAATTATGGGCAGTACATCAACCACAAAAAAGGTAATAGTGGCAATATGGCACGAATCTCACTGGAATAAGGAGTGAGATGAAAACCCCTTACCTTGTACTTTTCCATTGTCGAGGGTAATTTAACCTCCTGTATAAAAGTTAAATCATTGTTATTAAATTATAAAACAATAATATACATAAATATGATATCATATATTGTCTTTTAATATTTCATTGTTAATAATATTTTAGTCTTATCGTCGTTTTGAGTGTTAACTTACTCGTTTTATTTTATATGTTTTATTACATAAGACGTGTTTTTTATAGAGAGGTTGTATCTTATTCATATACATAAGTATATAAAGTCCTTAAACATTATTTTTAATCATCAAATGAGAATTATATGTGAATGGATATGATGGGGAATGAATCATATCGTGTTTGTGGAGACGGTAGTCTGTACGTACGCACGAACGCTACTTCCATTTCATTTTTCATTTAAAATGAATCAAAACCAAATGATACATAGGTATATTATTATTATAATATAATATAATATCTTATACATTTTACTTATGTTCATTAACACCTTCCTTTATATGTTCCATGTATGGTATGAATGAGTCATATCACTTTGAGGGGGCGGTAGTCCGCATTTCCTCAAATGAAATTATCATACATATATACAACATGATCTGAATAATGCTATGCTATGAAATGGAATTACAGAATCTTATATATATAAAAATATCATTAATATAATATTTAATTATAGTTCCATCATAATGGCCACCATGATAGGCGGTAGTAAATAATTGAACAATCATCGTTTCGTGAGGCGTTTGATTGCCATCAACAGAAATATATTGTTCTTCACTCATTAGATGGAGGTGTGTGTAAGTGTAGTTCGAATACTTCTCATAAAAATATCCTAGTATATTTTTGATACTAGTTTTGTTACAAATGATAATAATAACAAGAGTTTAGTGGTTGGATAAGTAAAATAAAAGAAAATAAGCTAAGAGAAATCGTTACCTTTAATTTGGGTAACTCCCTTTGGTTTGAACCAAAAAGGACTCTTGAAGTGACTTATGCCTATGGTCATGATTATAGGAGGAGGAGAGGGATATAGGGAGCTTAATTAGGAATATTTTGGACGATCCCAAAGGCTTTATAGGTGTGATGAATTGGTTAGAAGTGGTGTCCTTTTATAAGGGGGGAGGATATGCTCTTTAGGAAAAACTTAAAGTATTATTTTATAATAAATTCATATTTTGGTTTATAATGGCTCCAAACTATATTATTTAAAGTCTAGGGTGGGGATGGGTCGAAATCATTTCAACTAATAGATTTTTGATATGTTTGGGTCATTATATAAACCTTATCTTTTATTTTTAACTCTTAGTTAATTAGTTTGACATTTACCATGTCACTTTGTATTTTTATATTATATAGTTAATAGACATACTATATACATCCAAGAGACACCCAAGTGATCCATTAATGATACACCTATCATGATATAAGTAATTGGTCTGAAAATTATATTTTTAGGAATGTAATATCAATTAATAATATAATATTTGTTTTAAAAACTCTTTTCTGTCAATTTAGAAACAATTTAATAATTGATTTTTGATAAAGTCTTAACAAATTTATTAATTCGAAACAAATTTATTTAATCAATCATAACTTCTCATATTAACCAATCAAATTTGTGGAATTCATTATAAGTCTCAAATTATATTTATTTGGGTATTTATAATTTGAATTATTTTAATAATTTACTAATGAGGTAATTACTGCATCATCATTGTGTCATAAATAAATTAAATTATTTAATTTATAAAAATTATAAAAAATACCATTATGTAGAAAATATTTTTATATTTATAATAAATATTTATAATTTAATTTACCTTATGTATAACCTTATATTAAAAATGTTTTAGTTATTAAACTTTGATTTTAAGTCTTTTAACTCTTCTTCGGATTAAATAATAATAAATGTCCTAGTCTAATCCAAGTGGACCAAAGAGGTTCATATTGTATTCATAATTTTGTTTTTGGTCGAATAATACTTATCCAATAGAATTAGGACATGTATTACAGTAATAATAATATCATTTTTACTTTTAATTACCCTATATACTTTTTACCATTGTAAATAAAAGTAAAAAGTTACTATTCACCAAAAATTATTTTCATCTCATTGAACCACAATTTACTCATTGATATTAACCATTTCTCTCATATTTTTGAAGTTCCACTCACCGAAGTGGTAAAAGTAAGTTTTATATGAATTTCCAAATTCTCCTAGGAGGTGGGTAAAAGACGGTGAAATGTTCAATAAAATTTTTATATATCTAAAATTATTCTAAACTAACTCCAATGAATTACATTGAAAATAAATAGGTATTATGTAACTATTTTGACCTAAATTAAATTTAAATAAAATTAATAATTATTTAAATAAAAATTCGGTTTTAAACTATAAATTAGTGTTTTTCAGTATTCATCAAAAATTGAATGTTTTCAGAAAAATACCAAAAATTCACCCTAGAATAATTTTGATATTCCGAATTCAATAATAAATTATATTTTACCAAATTCAAAGCTTGGAAGTTGAATTTATTAATTTAAAATTAATTCCCGCTGTCAAAACCAAAAGGCGTATTTTTAAGAAATAATAACTACCAAAAGTTTGACACTTGTTTATGTCCAATTTCAAAGTGAAATTCCTTACAATTACCATCATTGGATTACATGGTAAAAATATAATCTATTTATACTTCTAAACCATTAAAATGTATAATTTAACAATATAAATTATTTTGATTTAAAAAGTTGTTTTCAGTTAAAATATAGAATTTTTCACTATTCACCCAAATATAAAAGTTATCAGAAAAACACCAAAAAATTATCAAAACTAAATTCCTTTGTCACGATTCTCAATAAGATGTTTATTTTGTCAAATTTAATATATAAAAGTTTCAAATACTGGATTTAAAAAGGCTTCACCATTAAAAGACGGTAAAATTGCATTTTTTTGAAAAATACTTCTTTTATATGAATAAATGTATTTGTTCTTACATTATGTCTAAGAAACTAATAATATGGATTCTAAAATTATAATTATTATATAAAGTTCAAAATTTAGTTAATACTATTCATAACCTCTTTTGAACGGCTTGTTTGGTAAGTCGTGGTGCGCTAGAACTCGGTGTTGCTTGTAGTGCAAGTTATTGAATTACATTGAAGAAATAACGTACTATGAAATCTAAGGGTGTTACAACATCTATATAATAATGTAATTATTGAGGGGACCATACTACTAATCATATAAGTCCTAAATCATGTAAAATTCACAAATACTACCCTATTTATAATATTTTTATTAATGTTGATTTTTGAATTTAAACTAATAATATTTTTTGAATTTATATGGAAACTATGAAATTGTTTCTATAATTTTTTTGAATGATGTTTTTGATTCTTTTAATGATTCTAATTTGACTGATTCTATTAAATATGAACATTAATTTTTTTTAGAAAAAAATTACTCATTTTTTGTTGAACCCCTTGTAGATAAGAGGGTTATTGGAAGAAAATAGATATCTATGAATAAAATGTATAAATAAAATGAAATTGATAAGAATAAAGAAATAATTCTAGATAAATATTTGTTTCATGATGATGGTACACTTTTTTTAAAAATTTTCTTCATATTTCTTGAATTAAACCTAATTTATTTATTTATATTTTGTGGATTTTAAAAGTTATAATTTATTAAAAGTGAAAGTTATAATTTATTTTTTGAAAATGCATATTTTTTAGGATGATTATGTCTCTCAACCACCTGGTCTCTAAAATATAACATTTCTTGCTCATTTTTTAAGAAACATAATGAATTATATGATCTTATGAAAGTGCCTCCTGCCTACTATGATTGACTTACTTTGTTTCCATTAAAAAGTGATTTTAGTAAATTCTATATTGATCCTAATTTCTTATTAAAAGGATTTTGAATGATATATTGATATTTAAATTATTTGTTAAATGACAATGAGTGTGGTTCTTCAAGTGGATTTTCCACTTAGATTTTTATAACATGATGGAAGGTTAGTTCCATATGAGTTTAAAGGCATAACACAATTTTTTTTTTCAGGTATTTAATTTTTTAATTAAATGACTAAATATTTATGAATCAAAGTTTCAATATCTAAGAAATTTTAAAATGTTCATAATTAGTTATTAAATGGACCATTTTATTATTTAAATAAGCTATGTTTTGAAAATAATAATTGAAACTAATTTTTTATGAAATAAAATTAAAATTTGATTAAGTGAAATATTTATAATTATAATAAAATGATTTGAAATTATATTAGTTTATAAAAAGTGATATTATAAAATTGTTAGTATATATATAAATTCACTTATCAATTATTCTTTTATGATTTTTTTAATAATAAAATCATATAATATTTTTAAATATGTTATTATTTTCATGAAATAATATTTGAATTCATAATTATAAAGAAATTATCTTTTCTAAGTAAATATGGTATTATTTTTTTAAAGAATATTTTAATATAAATATTTTTCTTTATAAAATATATGTTTTTATTAAAAATTTCAAATTTTTATTTGAAAGTTAACAGAATATTGATGTTATTATAAATAATTATATTGAATTAATTGTTATATTAAAATCAATATAAATATGTTTTCTTACAATAAATCATTGTTGAAAGCAAATAATTGTTATCATTAATTAATCAACATATAAATTTATAAAAATCATTTTTTCATGATAGAATATTTTTTATCATAATATTAAAGTGTTTTAATGAAAATAAATAAATTTTAATGATTTATAATTTAATAAATTTATAAAAACAATTTATTTTAACAAGAAAATATTTTAGAACAAAATTTATACATAAAATTTATGATTGTATTACAAAATACTTTAGATAAGTGAACTAATATACATACAATATACATATTTTTATGTGCACCAAATTTGATTATTTAAAACATATTTTTTATATAATATATGAAATTACCTTATTTACTTTGAAATAGTGTTTTATAATTTTGAAATTATTTCTTTTAAAAATTTTATTTATAAAACTCATAATAAATGACTAGTTTTAATAAGTTAAAATGAATAAAAAATATATAATAAAATGATGATAAGAGGGATCCAAAAATTGTAGATGATGGCTAACCTCATTTGGGAAATCAAAAGGGTTTTTGCTTTCTAGAGAGGCCAAGTTCTTAAGTTGCCAATGTGATGAGGGAAATTGATCACTAGAGATGGTTTAATGTGAATATGAAGATAAATTCTTATTAAAAGGGAATCAACCACTGGTGAGGGCTTTGAGAAGATAAGTGAGTTCAACAGTTTTTCTTGGATGGGTTTTTATCTTAGTGAGGGACTTCCAAGCATCGATAAGGGTTTCGAACATAGATCTTACTCATCATTTTAATAAGAGAGGTAAGTGTATTTGTTTTTTAGGAGTCTGAATTGTATTCAAAGAATCATTTTTAGATAAGAAATGATATTCTCATTATTTTATTTTATTTTCTCCACTAATCATTGTTGGTTGTGTTCTTTTCATATATTGTGGTCTAATTTTCCTTTGGTTTTCGGTCAGACTATGAATAAAAGATAAATCATTTTGGTCCATAGATAACAATTCGACCGATTATATATAAAAATATTATCCTTCAACCTAGCATTATCAACAAACTATGTTACTATATTTAATGATCAAATCAAACCAAAATTTTTTTATTTCAACAATTTCGACTAGAAT
The DNA here is from genome assembly GCA_963277665.1 of Viscum album. NCBI lineage: Eukaryota > Viridiplantae > Streptophyta > Magnoliopsida > Santalales > Viscaceae > Viscum > Viscum album. The sequence continues at coordinate 319,069,426 of OY728148.1, forward strand.
AGTCTTGTTTCATGAATCTTCCCAAATAATCATGCTCAATTATTTTAAAATTTTAATTATATAAATAAAATGATGGTTATGGATAACTACATATTCATTTTCAATCTCCCTTAAATAAAACATGTAAGAATCATTTAAAAAGAAAAATATATGATGTCTCGATAATAATTTTACCTAAAATATTTTTTTAACAAAATTAATCCAATTTTTTTACTTCATCATATACAAAAATATAATATGTATATGTATATAACTCTTTCATCAATATATCCAAACATTTATGAAAATGGTTATAAAATACTTCTATCAAAATGTATAAAATTTTTCGCTCCGATTGAGGAATAAAATAGAGATAAATAGAGATAAAGTCATGATGCATAAAAAGATCACCACATAAGGGGGATTATCTTGCAATGTCATAAATATTTTCAATTTAAATTTTTATTTCAATTTTTTATCTATTTTAAAACCCCTTTTTGTAGATGAAATATTTTGAAAATTTGAAAAATTTATTGATAAAAATCTAATATATATATATATATATATATATAATGTAAGCGTATTTATTTTATCACTCTATCATTATATATAAAAAATAACATTTTCATAGTTTAATGAAAAAACCACTATTTTGATCTACTATTTAAAACAATAATAAAACATTATTTTGTTATTTTTTAACTTAAAATTTATAAGATACTTAATTATATTAAAAATTTTATGCATGTATTTACAATTCAGATAATAATTATTTTTTGTAAATTGAACCTATCATTATATGTGTGGATTCTATTCATAGTAAGTTTTAAATAAAAGAAAATATTTTATGTGTAAAATGTCGTTGTGTGTCTATGGATTTCCATCATAATCTTAGATATGGACATCATCTATAACTATTGTTAAAATATCATACATTTAAATACCAATATTTGTTTTAATTTATATATGATTATGTTTATGTCCTTTAAATAAAACCAATTCATTAAAAGAGTGGATTTCTCCTAGTTTTTCTAGATTTTCTAAAAAAATATTATTATTCCAATCAGGTAAGTTTAAAAATTATTTTCCTCTATGAAAATAATTTATATATTATTTTTAATGGTTTTTGGATTATCAATGAGAAAAGAAGGACCATTAAAAATGATTTCTTGATGTTTGTAACTAGAGAATCAGATGATATGATATGGTATAATGATTACTCACATGAACTCAAAGGGATGTTAACCCATAATTTATAGAGTTAAGTGGCCACATGATTTTTCTTATGTCCTGATAAGTATCCTAAATAATCCATAAAATTTATTATTTTCAAAATGTGTAAATACAAGGTAGTTTTTTTAATGATTACTATTTTATAAAGTATATGTTTTTCAAAATAATATGTACTTATTAATGATTTTTGAAAAAATATTTCAATTCATTGAAAACCCTTTCTATGTATTTATTTCATCAAGTTTTTTATTTGATATTTTTTAAAGGTGATTTATAGTTTTCAAATAAGAGTATTTTCAAATAGATTTAAACCCCATTACTAGGAAATTTCAATTACACACTTTGTTTTAATATATTTTTACAGGTTTTAGATGAAATAGATATCATTTTTATTTGATATAAAGTTGAAATGCATGTGAACAAAATTATATAAAGTTTATAAAATATCTGATGATTTTTATTATGTTGTCAAATATTACCAAACTAAGATTGGAAAAGGTATTGAAATTTATAAGGTACTATGTATTGTTTATCTAGTTGTTTTTAAAAAACACACTATATTATTAATTACTGAATATTCAATTAATGGTTTGGGGATTTACAAAGTTAATAAAAAAATAATTTAGTTAAAAGGTCTAGTGTAGACTATATTAAAACTTATATAACCTCTGTAAGTGTTAATTGTATGATTGATTTAGAGTAATCTAGGGAAAATATAAAATATAATGGGTGTATATATATGATGACAAGTTGTTTATATATGACTAGTTCTAGATTTTATGTAACACTTCTAAATTAAAAAAAACTCTATGATTGTTTGCGTATACGACATGCAACACCTAATCCTAAATGAACCAAAAAATATTATAACATAGCCATTAAATTGGTGGATATGAATATTATTAACCAAATTATGATACATATATATATACACACAAACAAAATACATACTCAATATAAAAAAAAGATTAATTATGATAAATTATGCTATCAATTTTGGGTAATGTTATTTTTTGCCTCAAAAATATATTTTCTTCAAAAATGAATTTTATTTCTTTTTCTGAGTAAATATTTTTATTAATTTTATCAAAAATATATAAATATTATTTAATAAAATAGAGATAATTTTTGATGTAAGCATATAAAAATTAGTTTATAGTGAAAACTATGGTTTCTTATGAAAACCTTGATTTTACATTGAATAGTGAAATAATTATTTTTATTGAAAAATATATTTTTCTTTCAAGAATTTAAAATTATCTTTTTAGTTATAAACTTATGAAAAAGAAAAATTGTTATATTATATCATTAATAATCCATTTATGTTTATTTTAATAAATTTTAGGATTGAATTTTGTATAAAAACATTTCTAGTCTTACATAGGAATTTTTCTGAAAAATAGTTTTGCATTGCAATTTGGGTTATGATTTTAAATTAATTACAACCCCTTATAGAAAATAAATCGTGAATAATTTATTAAATATTTGGAATCCATAGTTCCATATTTTGAAAATATTTCCATTTTATATTTTTCATTCTGAATAGTAATCATGGTAAATAATTGTTGTGACAGTAAGGGTAAATCGGGTAATTTAGGGTAAAAATAATATGAAAACGACTAGAATATATCCCTAAAAAATGCATTAATTGCATTTTATGAAATGATATCATCCATAAAAATTCAATATCTTTATATATTATCCCTTTTATAATTTTCTATGATTTTGAATTTTATATTACAAGGAAATTTTAGGACTAGAGCGAGCTTGGTCCTAAAAATTTATTAAAGAAAACAAAAATATAGCGAAACACAACACACATGCGACATAGAAAGCACCACTATAATAGAAAAATAGACAAAATGATGCAGCCTAAAATAACCTAACAGTTCAAAGACCCATGCACTATCACCTATAATCATCCTAAGGTTAATGAAACAATGGCCTAAATTAGACCTACAAACCCACTACAGGCTCGAGGCCAGTGAGAATCATCAATTCCTATAACACACATCACCAATATAAACAAAAACATGACATAAAACATATCATGAATAACAATTCAATACCTGTGGTCAAACCCTACCAATAACTCCTCAATGAGGACGTCCCCATCATCTCTATCACCTTCTCCTAACATCCCAGCCTGCGGAATGTCGCCGTTGTGCTCCATACCAGAGAAAGAAACACAATGAATCCCATAGGTTGACAAGTCACCCTATAACAGGCCACTCCAACCACAAACTTTTAATATTGCGAAACAACACCACAAATACTAGATGCATTCAATTTATGTATGACAAGATCCCACTACAATTGATCACCATGTCCCCTCGCTGGACCTTCACCAGTTCGACACCGCCACGCATCCCATGTTATGATACATGCATTGATAAGGGGACCAAATCATCGCCTCTTGGTTCCCAATCCCCTCTCTAACAACAAACAACATCACTTTCCTTCCAACAAAAAACACCGACTACTCACCCGCAGATCCAAAAACCTCACCATCGCGAGGCCCATCCGGAAGTGCCGAAAGGATCCACTGAGATCCCAGATCTGAATACACCACATATACACTCCCAAAAACTAAAAGACCTTTATCATATTCTCCGTTCTTCCATAGACTATCAAGCGAACATCGTGGCCTCATCTCACACCACCGGGAGTCCTCACCACCTTTTCAGATTCTTCTTGGCCCCATTGACATCCTGGGAGGACGTCGTTGGTGCTTAAAACCCACCAAAATGGATTTAACTCCACTACCCAAAAAGTCCATTCCTTCACTATCATTATCCTCAAATATATAGGTAGGTTGATACCCATGATGAAAAGTATAAAAAAACACATAATTCTCAACAACATCATCTAGGACCAGCAGATTGCAAGAGAAATCCTAGGATTTAAGAGAGATAAACTCTCCATTGATGAGAGAGTAGATCTCTATGACACACACGAAAACACATATTTAATTTTATATTATATTATACATATAATAGTGAAAAATATCATTATATATATTTTTTAATTTTTTTACATAAGGATAAATAGAGGATAAGTTTAGTTAAATATCATTATTTGAAATAATTATAAATTTTTATCATGGTAATGAATTTATAATATTCAGGGATAAAACAATTACCTTAAATTCTTACGCAACCCCAACATATTTTTTATTCAATAAATTTTAAAATGAAATAAAATTATTTTAATAATATTAAAAGTGATATAATATCAATATATTAATGTTTCCCATGAAGTTTTTATATCATTATGATGTGTTAAGGAAGTGATAAAGTATTATATTATAATTACCTCTTTTTTTTATATTTAAAGTCATATTAAATGACACTATTAGAAAATGGCTATAAGGTAATGAATCTATACACATGGTTTAGAGAAACCATGGTTATATACCATTTTACCAAAATTATACCAATGATTTTTTAAAAACCATGGGAATATCCCATTACATATCAGGCTCCTCCTCCCCTCCCCCTTCAAAGATCCCTAATCTCCCCTCTAACCTCCCAGGCCTCCCCTCCTGTACCCACATCTACCTCAACCTAAACCTCCTGGACTTTACCTCTGCCTCGACCTCCCAACCTCCACCTCATGAACCACAGATCCCTGCATCCACCTCAACATACCGACCTTTTCCTCCCAACCTCCTCCTCCCTCCCTCCTTATTCCTGACTCCGCTTATGCCTCCTCGTTTTCCTCCACCTCCACCTTAGATACCTCCATTACCTATATATAAACCCTAATTTACATGGGTTTCCTTGATTACCAACAAACTCATTCTTCTTAGGAAATTCTAATATCATGCCTCTATATGTTTTCTCATACTGCTAGCATCAACAAGATAAAAAATATTCATTCCTTTTTTAGCGGTCTCAATATTCACCCAATGCATCACATGTAAACTCACTTCAAAATATATCTATATTTAAAATTTTTAAATTGCATCTCAACTCTCAAATATAAACTATGTAATTTCATTTTAATATTTCTTTGGAAAATAAAATTGCAGTTAATATTTCCAGCGGTCATAAAAGACACTTCCACAATCCCAAGATTCCCTTTTGGGGCCTATGGTTTGGTGTATCTTTTATCAGACTTCTGATTTGAGGTATTTTTTTCATTTTATAAATCTAACTTACACAAATTTTACTATTTAATTATGATATAATTATTATTATTTCCTATTTCCCAATAACATTATCATCATATCAATTTTTATATGCACTACATCATATTTTAGGAAAATGTTTTAAAATAATTTGTTTTTTATATTGACATCATACTCCTTAATTATGTTTTAATATAACTATGATTGAAGTATGTTTTTTAGTTCTAAAGAGATTAAATCTTACAATTACCAGTGATATTATTGTTCGTGATTATGTTTCTTCAATTATTTTCTTCACTACATGAAATTTAATTTCTTATAATTCCCAAGATATTACTGTTACTTTTGATCGTGTTTTTTATTATAGTGAAATTATTTTTCCTACTAGATTTTATACTGACGATTTTATACTCATTTTATATGAAGATATAAATTTTTTTCATTTGGAAATACCTCAACATAAAATCAAATTGATATAACCCTCTTAAAATCCATTAACATGAAGTTTTATATTTCTAGATATTACATCAGCAAAATTCCATCTTTTATGTCTTGAAAGGTATCTACAAATCCATATCAATTCTCTCATAGACCTGACTAAATTGGTATAAAATTTTCTTCGTAATATATATATATATATTTATATACCTCTAACATAGCATCAATGAATTTTTTTTCATACACCATATATTTTATTGTATATTTGGTATTCCATTTTATCATTCATAATTCGTTCTACTAAAAAATATATGTTTATTATTTAATATTAATACTAAAATTTTTAGTATAAAATAATGAAGGTAATTTTTTTCTTCAATTGATGTATTTCTATAACTAATAGTTGTTTATTACTCTTTATACAACAAATAGTTAGTAAATGATGATATGTTTGATGTATATTTGATTGATACATATCACATGTAACAATTAGTCATAAATTCATTATTATAGATTTTAATTTTATGGTCATAAAGGGATAAAATACATGATCAAAATAAATACATTTTATATGATATATAATATACTAATAGATTATACATTGTTGTTTAATACTAACTAATTCTATATACTGTCTATTTAATGTTATTTTACTGTTATACACTATCATTTTTTTAAATACTATGTGAATTTAATAGTTATTATTTTCAATGGATGGCCTCCCATTAATTTGTCTGAATGTGGTAGCTAATAAATCATAAACTATCATTTTTTAAATACTTTATTAATTTATTAGCTATCCTATCAACTAAAATGTACCGGAATAAATGGACATGTCCTTCATCTATTAGTTATCCCATCTAATATTATATATCATTGAAATTTATAGGAATATACCCAAATGTGGGTATCTACCCAAGTGATTTCTATTATAAATACATATTTAAAATTCAAAACCCAATGTACAAAAGAAATTTTTATGACCTGATGCGGTGGTTTCGGGTTTCCATTTTAAATGGAGACTTTCACATGTATGAATAGGTATGAATATACATATAAAATTCCCCCCCCCCACATATATATATATATTCACTCCTGGACATATGAGTATATACATTAGGGCTAGGTTTGGTTATATATATATGAAAAATGTATATGTGTGTAAGTTAAAGGGGCTATATTCACGTATAATAATATATGTACAGATCCCTTTCTACATATTTGGACATGAAAATATTTACATAGGGGAAACTAGACTTTATATATTTGAGAAAGTTCATATGCATGATAGTGGTAAAGGGGATATTTGTGTTTCCGTCGTCATAACCAGAGTGAATTGAGTTTGAGGATGGTCCCCATATGTATTGACCTTTAAATTTAAAGAATCAATGATTGCTTGTATTTCACACAATGATTTTTTACTAAATAGTGATATATATTTCTTATAGTAATTGTCCTAAACATACTCTAAGAAAACAAAACAAACCTATTTAAAATAAATATACATTGAATTATACTAAATTGAATGAAATATGAGATCATATAAGTAGTAAAAAACAATGGGATTAAATTTTATTTACTTATAAAGAGAAAAAATGAATATTACTAAATGATTAATGAATAAATTAAATTATTCTATACCAAACAGATTAAATAAAACTAACTGGATCTAAATGAAATCATATCTTGTTGCACCAAATTGGATCATAGATAATAATTATAATCCAATTATACCTCCCATAACTTTCCTCAGTTAGGATTGGATCAAATATAATGAACCAAGTTTAACCATAGGAAAACAATACAAATAATATCAAGAAGTGTAAACCCAAAATGTGTTGAGATAAATAATTTAGAACCATACAAACCCAAAATGGATATAATGAAACCAAATTAAAAATAGAATCAAGTATTAAATTTTTTTTACAATCTAACTGAACCTTAATGGTATAAATATAAATTATATCAACCAATGTATATCTCAAATGATCAAAATAAAGAAAATATAATCCAAATAGAAAAATATTAGATGATACTGAATTGGACCAAGTCAAATTATTATAAATTGAACAACTCTGATATTACAAATGATGAATAAAATTAGACTAAATATAATGAATTCAAACCATTATGGGCACAACCAACATGAACTAAAATGAACAAAAAACAAAATGATATGTGCCAAATATAATCGAAATGAATCAATTAAAACCCAAATTAATGAAATTTTAAAATAAAAAATAAATAAACACAATAAAAACTAAATCAAATGAAATGTCCCAAACCAAATTATATTGAATAAAACCAAATGAACATTTCCTATTTTATGATAATTCAATCCAAACTAAAAGGAATGGAAAAAACTTAAATGAACCATACATTGAATATAAAAAACTAAATAAAACATAACTTAATTTAAGTAAACATAATAAATTGGAATTGGCATGAAATAAATAAAACAAAATTAAAATATACCAAAATAAGGCAATGTGAACTACGCCTAATAGAAATAAAAAGTATAAAAAATTAAACTATACATAAAATAACTAAGAAAAACCAAGTATATTTAAAGAAAACCAAAAAAATAGATGGAACCATATCCTCTTGAAAAAATTTAATCTATTTCCCTTTTGCTTACAGGAACATGTTATGGCCCATGGGATATTGTGGTTCTTATATGATGGGAGGTTATTTGTATAGTAAAATGAGATAGGTATGTTGTAGTTTAGTTTTTATCTTATATTATTTATATCATAGATCACTTAGGTCTTTTACCACTTTATATAGATGTAGGGAAGTTATATTCTGGTAAGAGGGACAAAAGGGCACTAGAGGTGGATATGCGGTTTAATTTTTAGGAGGGGGGGGGATCGGTGTAGTGGAGGTATTAATTAGTGTGTTTAATTTTTTTACCTTTATACTATCGTGGTTCTATTTATTTTCATTTCCTTCGATATGTATGGCTGACATACTAATGGTTCATGCCGAAATTCTATTAATTTTTTTAATACTATTTAAATTAATTGTTTTTCCAAGAAATCTTTCCTGAGTGGTGATTCATAGAAGCCTAGACACCTAATCCAACCCATGGGCGTATCCCATCAAGATTAGTATAACCTATTAATTCCCATATTAGAGTCTAAATAGTTCATTACTATTTTTGAACCATGTGAGAGACTAGGAAACATGGAATAAATAGGGAGGGATTTATAATATCTATGAATGAATTGTGAATTCACAGAAATAAGGATTGAGGAAATTATAAATTACAATGAGGAGATATGGGATACCATGAAATATATATTGATTCTTGAAATTACATGGGTATAAAAGGTGGTGAAATGGTAATGTGTTGGGACTACTAAATGGTAATTCACATTCACAAAAAAATTTGATAATGTAATATCAGATCACAAACTACTGTACATTATTGGAGTTTATGAACAGACTCAATCTCAATGAAAATATTTAAATACCATGGAGCCAAAAATAATTTATCATTCACTAGATAGTTTGGATTGAAATTACCATTAACACCTTCATTGAAATACCATAAGATTTAGTCAAATATAATTTAAATTATTTCACTTGAAATTTCCATTCATAAATTCCAAGCACTAATATGTCCATGAATCAACTAGAAATGTCACTATACTATTCTAGGTGGATTGACTGGTTCAATAGGATTTCTATTGAGGAAATCTCAACCACTATTATGGGTTGAGTAATATAATTTATTACTCATCATATAGGTTGTTTTAAAATGAGTGAGAGATCAATTTCTTTTTATTTTCATAATTATTAAACACCTCGGTTGGGAACTTGTAATTGGGCTGCCAAAACAACTTGATTATTTTAAAATAATGATGTGATTTATGAAACCAGTTTATAATTAATATGTGTAGGGGTTTTAAAATTAAATATTTTGTTCTGTATTATAATTTATGGGTTTTAATATTTTTTACATATTATCTCGAGATTATGGTAGTTTGGGAATTAATTCAATGGGAAATTGATATAAACATTATAGATGTAATAAAGCAACAAAGCTATAGTTAACTAGAACGAGTTTGGATTATATTGTCTCATGCTTATTGGTTGAATAGGATTTTTTGACCCATTTTTATATGTAAATTAATTCCTATACATGTTGGTATGGCAACTATTTCAATTCAATCATGATATCTACCATGTACCGTGGTTTTTATTTTTTTTACATGTTCGTGATAGAGGGAAGGTCGCTACTGCCTATTTGGGATATGTATTTATACTCACAGTTTAATAAAACATCGGTATATTATGTCTAATGCAATAATCTATACCCATAGTTTTGTAAACCGTGCGTATAGATATATTTCCATAGTTTAATTAGAATCATGTGTATTATGGAAATATCTAAGGATATACCGACAATTTCTATAAAAACAATGTGTATAAATTTATACCCACACCTCTAGAGGCTATAGTTCATGGAAACAAGGGTAAATCCTATACCCATGGTTTTAAGAGTATACCCACGATTCCAAACCAAGGGGATAGTTGATGTTTCCAATAGGGTGAATAGTGTAAAAAATGACATTAATAATATTTTATAAAAAATATTTTATTAAATGATCTAAAATTTATAAAAATATTATATTTTGAATAATTAATTAGATATGTTTTAAATAATCTACCATTGTGCATTTATTATCCTTTTTTCCTTGTATTGTAACATTCTCAACCTTTAAATGGAATAAGACTTTAATATCATGATAATTTTCAAAAGGTTTAACGGGGGGAGGGGGTTAAAAAAAGATACATTTTAAAACATAATTGAAACTTATGAAAAATTATTTTATAAGTATCTTTAGACCCATTATTACCCTATATTATTAATATTATAGTCTTATCCATTATTCATTAAAATTTAATTTATATGAATTTAATACATTAAGAAATACAAAATATTCCCCACCACTCTCTTATGAAGTGGTACTCATTATTCTCTTCTTTCCTCACTTCCAAATCCATTTTGTTCATTAATTATTTTGAAAATTACCATACTAAAATAACTCAATACATATTAGAGGTCTACTTTTGTGCATAATACAATTCATTGAGGGATTAAGGGGTAATGAAAAGGTGGTTGTCAAGAGAATAGGTATAGTTCATAACCATGTGTTTTAATTTTGATATTTATTATACTCCATAATAATATTATATAACTATTAAATTATAATTAAATCAATATATTCAATATAATAGTATGATATAATTTTAATTAAATAACCTATATCCATCTCCCACACCGTAAACTGTAAAATAAAACTACCATTTGTGTGTATTAAATATTTTTGGCTCACGAACTTATGTAATTTTTTTCCATCGCCACCTATAAATGCAAGTTATAATGATGGATTTAATGTTTAAATGTTATTTTCATGAAAATTTTATTATTATAAAAAATAATTTTTCACATACTATATTACCTTTTAATCAATCAAAAATGATATCAGCATTCCTACGTACGTCTCGATTACCACCTATTTGATGTAATGTGGTTCTTTTTTCATCACCACATCAAATGGATGATATATATATATATATAAGTTTATATAAATTTATAATTCAGTATTAATTATATTATCATCACTATATTAATATTAATTAATACTTACATTCTTACAATCATGATCTTTAAAAAATGAAATGCTACTCATATGTATGACTGTCTTACTGTCTCTATGATTGTAATGTGGTTCATTTTTCATAATCATATTTCATAGTTGATTTTAAAATTAATATTTATGTATACAAATAAAACATATTTTAATATTATAATTTGAGACTTTTTTTTAATAATTATCACTTTTGATATAGTAATCATTCCATTTTAATTTCGGACAAATGATCCTAATATCATCAAAATGTTGGATGTGATCATAATTGATTTGGTAAGTAAATAAAAATGGGTAATACATTAAATTAAAGTAGTAATGACAAAGAAATAGTTTCTTAATTATGTAAATAATTAATAAAATTTTATTATTCATTAATATAATGAACGTACATGACGAGTAAGACCTGAGTTAAGGGATTTTCAACTCACTTTAATTTCTGTGATACAAATTCCATATTCACCAATTGTTTCTTTTATGTGGTGTAAATAATACATTTAAATGTATATTAATATTAATATTATGATATTTATAGTTACTTTAATATAATTTTTTTTATTTCTTTCATTGGGATTACTATTAATATGTTACCATCATTATAAGAGTTTTATGTTACATTTTCATTATTTATCAAAATGGTTTTTAATTAAGGTTTCAAAGATGAAATCATACAACCTACCACTAAATATTCTTTTTAATTTTATTAAAATATGTTAATTTATTGAACTTTATTTTTTTCCTTTAATTTACCTCTATTTAATTACTAAAAAGATTGGCATTATATTTTTTTGTAAAATCATATTGGTTTTTTTCTTTCGTGGAAAATCATTTCATTTCCATGTCTATGTTTACTAAAATTGTTTTAAATAATGTTTTTTATATTCTATAATGAATGTTTAATGTCATTAATAACCATGTTTTACTTTTTTTAACTTTTAAAAACAAATCATATTTTCTTTTTACAAACAAAGTGCATTTTTACATTTTTAGAAATGTGTGAAAGGAATATTTTATTAACTTATCCGACTTGGAGGGAATTACCTTCTATCATGAAAACTCAACTAAAATAATATTACTTTACTTGTTTTCATTGTAATTTTCAATGGAAACGTTTTTTATATTATTTAGAAAATATTATATTTGAAATGTGATTTTAAAGTGAAATGTGTATTTCCATCAGGATTATTTTTAATAATATTTTTATAGTATTTATATTGATAAATAAATAAAACACTTTATTATTATTATACATAAGTTGGTATATCATTTAATGATACCATTGAATATGTTACTATAGTTTCCTATTATCATATTATATTATTGATTGGGTAAAGTATTAATATTTCATATGCTAGTTTTTTTCAATGAATGTTTATATTGGCTATGTTCAACCCTTTCATATGATGAAATATTTCGATAGAGTAAGTGTTGGGTGGTTATTTATATAGACCCTAAATGAATCAATATAACTCATGGGAAAATCCTTTTTGGGATTTTTCTAAGGACTTTCCCACAAATGTAAAATGTCATGGAACATGGCCTTGGTGGTAGGTTAATGCTGTCCAACATTATGCAATCATTCATTATGAAATTATTTATTTACATCTAAGTGATTATTTGAATTATATATATATATATATATATATGTACAAGTTTCAAGACCATTTGACTAATTATATACAATTATATGGTCATCATTTATTCCCTCAATATTATTCTTTTTCCTAAATCCATTGATTAAATTTTAGGAGTATACATTTATTTACCTTCACATATTGATTATGAATTATTCACTCATAATATATTTTTCTATAAATTTCCATTAATTATCATTTGAGATCAATATTAATTCGTTTCAGTTCCCCAATATTTAAATATGAGATCATTAAATGTGTTCAATAATGTAAAATGATTACTTTTACTGTGTTCTCAATTCTATTTCAAATAAAAAATGGAATGAATGTTTGAATCTAGATTACCAAGTCTACTAAATTATTATATCATTTGGTACATGATCATGTAACACCCCAAAATTATAAAATAAGTACATTTAATTTTATAATTTGTACGACATGTAACACAAAGCGTAGAAGGGAATACAACATCTGAAGATATTATGATATATTTATATTTAGATAAATTTAATATCTCCAATAACCTATATTACATGATAACATGAGATAATAATATGGCAGATAAAACAAAAATTTTACATTTATCTACATGTAATACTGAGTTTATCTTGTGTTACATGCAACAATATATTCTTTCAAAGTCTTATGTTACCTATAAGACTGAGTTTACCGAAAAACAATATACTATTAATATTACTATTTAATATGATACTTATCGACATACTATTGGAATAGAGATAATGAATTAGGGAAAATAACATATTAAAAAATATATATTACTCATGTTTTTTAGTTATATATTCATTAGAAATAAAATATTAATAATTTAAAATAACAAAATTATAGAAAACAATATTTTTTTCTAAAAGTTGGTTTAATCATGTTTTTTGAGCATAATTTAAAATTAAATTCCACCAATTTTAGAATATATATGAAAAAATAATCTTCATTTTTGATATCATAACATAAATGTTTTCATAGGTTACATTCTTGGTATTTTTATAGGAAGTTTCATATTTTTATGTATAGTGAAAAAAATTGAATTTTAATTGAAAATTTTCATTTAGTTTAATTAATTAATAATGATAAATTATATTTTTAATTGGTTTTAAATAAAAATAGTTAAATTATACCTACATAAATCCAAAAAAATTAATCATTTTTATAGATAATTTAGATATAAAATCATGGAAAACTCTTGAACATTTTCATATTAAAACCACACTTTATCGTCGTGCCTATGTTATTAATTTTAAATTATATTATTCCAATTATGTGATTATAATTTGGAAAAATGTATTAAATATTTTTAATAATCATAATTTATAATAAATAATAATCACAACTTAATTTTTTACCACACAGATTTGTGAATACAGTTAAAATTACTTATAGTGATTAAGGTAAAAATGAGTATACTTAGTGGATATACATGGAATATAAGGTGTACGAATTACAAAAATCCTATAAAAAACCCATTATATAGAAATATTTCAAAGATTTTATTTTATTTTTCCTCTAATTTTATGTGTTTTGAGGATAACTTTACATGAATGTGGCCTATATAATAAGATAAGTGATGAAAAATAAGGAAAATGAACTTTACATACTTTAAATATCTAAAATGATTTGGGATAGGAACAAATACATCACTGGTTCAGTTATAAATATCCTTTTGAAATATAAATGACTTATTGTTATCATTATAATTTATATTTAATTTTTAGAGATGATATAATTACATTTAGGGCTTACAAAACGCCATTACAGTAATTATTTAGTTAAAAATTAAATAAAAATAAATGACACTAATAACATTAAATGAGAAATAAATTGAATGATTTATTATATTTAATTAATATTTTATGAATATATCCCATTATATGTGGTTTAACTTGATATATTATAACTCCATCATTTCCTTGGAATTTTGTAAATTTAAATTAAATTAATAATGTAAAAACCGATAATAATGTTATTTAAAATGAATAATATTTTTTTAATTGATTTAAAAATTTCAAATATCCTATATTTTGTAAATTTATTTTTATATATTAATAAATATAATATATGGTCCATTCATGGAAAATTTTATCTATTATAATTTTTATATTGACCGTTAAATATTAAAAAACTTGGTTGGTGTGTTTACAGTTAAAGCTATATTTTCCCATGTTACTTTCCCTTGTGCTACAATTAATTTACAAATCACACATGATTAATATTTTATAAATTAGATATAATATTTATAATCAAAGGTTCCAAATTTTATAACATTTCTCAAACTAATTTATCCTTAAATGAGTAATTAATTTTGTTAGAAAACTAGTTAACATAATGAACAACAACTGGAATTTTAAAATAACGAAACCTATGATCAACATAAAAAAATTGTTAAATAAAGTAATTTATCATGTGGTAGATGTGTGTCTCAACCTTATCATCCATCCACACAATTTATTATCAATCTGTGAGGCACATGATGTATGAGAGATCCCCCAATACTGAATAATTTTGAGTATTTGAAAGAATGTCGTTGTTTCTCAACTATGAAAGGGAAGTCACTCCCCTCAGTTAATCATACTTCTAAATCAGTTTGTATCAACCATTATCTATCCCCATAACATCCCAAAAAATATATACTCATAATATAAAAATTATTCTTGTCATAAATACTTCCTAGGAATTGTTTAGTGAAAACCAAATAAAGATACTCGAAAAAGAGTAAATGTTTTTCAACAAGTATCTTCATTTTATTTACTTATCCATATATTTAAATTTATATTATGCCATGATTATCTAATGTCCTCAATATATTATATATATTTATATGTTTTTATGTTAAGTTTACAACCTACAAATTTAAAAACTTCTATAAAATGGGTTACTAAATCATCATTAGTGTTTACAGGGGACTACTGCCCCAGAAAATGATGTCATTCCTTTTTTTATTACCACATTTCATGGTTTGGAATGATGTTGGATTAATATTAATTATATATAAAATAATATTTAGATGTTATTAATATTATTTAATTATAATAACATGTTTACCTTCATGATTTCCATTTCTGGGAATACAATATCGTCACCCATGTGTGTGATGTAAAACAACATCATGAAGAGATGCGATTCAGTCATAATTTACATTGAATATATCAAGGATGGGTATAATAAAAATATGTGACATATATGAAATAACAACAAAACTTTAATGTCAATATTTATTTATTAAATTTTGTTTCTATCTTTCAATATGTAAAGAAAATGGAAACAACGGTCATGCATACGTATGACCTACCGTCTCCATGAATGGTGTATTTAATTTCAGATAAAAAAATATTAGGAATCACATTAAATAAATATATACCGAATTTATATGATATTTATATCCAGGTTTAAATTCAAGTTATTATTAGATAATTATAAATGTAATATGATAAAAAAACTATCAATTCAAATCATACTTGATAAAAAAATTAGTTATTACCCGAATCAATGAAAATATGGAGAGATTAGTAATGAATGGGTGATAGGATGTTATAAAAGAAACATATATGATATTATAAATAATAATATTGTTCATGTGTGCTGGTTTGAGTAGGAAACTCAAAAAAGGGTGAATTAAGTTCATATAAAAATTCCTAAAAAAATTCTTTATTTAGAAGTAATTTAAATGTTTTTTAATTTAAAACAAAATAAACAAGTTAATCAAAGTAGCAGATTTATAAAAGTTTTGTTTTTACAAAAGATTTATCATATATCGATTACTTCTCTGTTAAATCAATATAATTTATTATTATATCTTTTCAAATTATTATACTAAAGAAAATTATAATATAAACACTATCAATGATTTAAAATACAAACTAAGTTAATATTTATGAAATAATTTTAAAGATAGAGAAAAAAACTTTAAAGGAAACATTAGAAGTAAACAAGAGGTTCAGTCTCAAGATGAGACCTAATACTCTTCACTTGGTGATCACATGCCACCATGAAGTTTATATTAAATAAACTTTATTCACACCATGGACTAAGGTAAAAATAGTGTACAAACTGTTCAGGTCAACTAGACCTCTTGGAAAGTTTTCTTGGGAGTGTAAAATAAAATAGGCAACATAGGGACCTCTTCCTGAATTATCTATGGGAGTGTAACGGTAATGGTTTGTGAAGATATCTATGTATCTTCTAGTTTGGATCAGGAGTCAGTGTGTGTTTATAAAACAGATAAACACACTGATCAAAATGTAAATAAAGTACATATGTAGAGAAAAATTAAAAGAATAGTTTAGAATTACCTCAGTGATGTTATATAAAGATTATGAACTTCTTCAGGATGGTAGAAGTGATGTTGGAGTCATCTTGCAAAAACAGATTAGAAAACAGAGAGTCATTTTGTTTATGTATTCTATTACCAATGATGTAGAGGATTACTCAAAGTGTTCTTGTCTTATAAAATGTTTATATAGATATTTGTGATCTTTTGTACTAAAAAATTTCTATTAGTATGAATAGATGATTGGTGGAGCTTGTTTCATAGTCATGTAGGTTTTTTCACCAACCTCTTTTTTTCTTTTTCACCCAGGCACTTATTTTATACACAATAGGGCCGAAAAGTAGCATGATCCTAATCACACAGGGTTCCTCATACCTCATACTATACAATTAAAATGTCATCAATATTTTATTCAAAATATCATTAATAAAATCAGTATCATTAAATAACCCAATTATGACCATTAATAGTAAGTTTGAATTTAAGATACAAATCATCGGTGACTCAGTCTGCCGACAGATCATACTATGAGTGACTCATGTTTTATGAGGTTTATGCTGTCGGTTAGTCGACCTATCGATATATTATTCTATACATAGGTCAATTTTGTTAGTAGATCATTTTTTTGGTAAATCATACTATTAGTGGATCACTCTATTGGTAGGTAAAACTTGCATCAGTAACTCTGAATCATTCTATCGAGCTATCGGTAGGTGATGCATTGGTAGATCATCTTTTGGTAACTCAATCTATCAGTGATTCAAGGTGTTGTTGACTCATACTTAATGAAAATTATAAGTTTCTCTCTCGGTTAGTCACTCTATTGTCAGCTCAGACATCTTTCAAAAACTCAACTTTTTGATAGCCTATGTCATCGGTTTCTCATGTATCAGTGAGTCAGGTATCAGTGAATTTTATATCGGTAGGAAAAGTATAGATAGATCATAATTATCAGTGTCTTAAACAAAACCAAAATATGTAATTCTATCTTATGATATAAACACTAACACTAGAGGTTACAATTATAATTGAACATGATTAAACACAATATATCTTAATAAATCATAATTAACATAGCTAAGAATGATTTGAGAGTATTAAAACTAGAGGAGACCAACAATTTGAATGATAATAAAATGATTAAAATAATTATATACTAGGTTAAATTGAATTTAGCTAAAAGGAAGCATAATTTATGAGATTTCTTAACTCAATTTCCACTAATTGTGTTAAACTTATACTTCATTTTTTATGTCATGCTAAAATTATGTGTGTAATTACTTTTGATTATATTTTTTTTATTTCCAATTTTTTATTTCTCCTAGATAATACACATAATTAATTCATTTAATTATTCTCACTTCAATGTTATCATCATTTTAAGGGTTTATTTCATAGTTTCATTCTAATTATGATTTTTTATTCTTGAATATCAATTAATGGAAATTACATGACCATTTCTTAATAAACCCTTCCATTTTTATTATCTACTATATATTAATGAATACATTTATGTAATAGTAACATTTTTCTAGTCTTTGGTAAAAAAAAGTTTTAGAAATCGTTTTCTATAATATATGACTTCATTTATCCCTTCCGTCAAAACTACATTATCTTACAAAACCATGTTTTACAAATAATTTTTATTTTTTTCTATCATTTTTATTTTTTTATTCAAATAAATTTCCACCATTTTTACTCTTTTCAGTTTTTATAAAGGAATATATTTATTTTTAAAAAAAATTATGTTTGGGGTTTATCAAAAAAGTGAGTTAAAACATTATTTTAACATGTATAACATGAAGATAATTTCCATTCTTCCTGACCGCCAAAATGTTTTCTAGATCCTTTTATATGTTTTATTGTATATTCTCAATGAAAATTATTTTCAAAACATTATCTATAATTTTATATTTTAAAATTTATTTTCAATGAAATTTATATTCAAAATGTTTTCCAAAATGAAAACGGTATTTTTCTCAATAATATTTTTAATGTTATTTTATAGTATTTCTATCAACAAATGAGAAAACCCTTTATTCATACCAAAATGAGTATATATTGTATTGATAATATACGTAATCATCAATTATATGGTCTATGATAATTTTGATAACATAATGTATTGACATTCACTTCCATGATTCATTTTTATAAACATTAACTATTCCTTGAATTATTCCCTTCCTTGTGGTTATTAAATTTCTCATAAATGTAAATATTATTTATTATGAATTTATTTTTTTCATAAACCATTTAACTTTTTTAAATATGGTGTTTAATTTTAATGTTATTTATGAAAATGGAAATATAGATAAATTAGTATCCATTTATCAATATAGATATTTGATATGAGACATTGTCTATGAGTTAAATTGGATATTTGGTATTTGAGGAATGGATTAGATAGGTACAAAATGGGTTCAGGACCATTTAAATTAATACACTTGATACATCAGTATTATGATGGGATGAATTATTTTCCCAGCATTAGTTCATTGTGTTCTTACTCAATATATTTTAAAATACCTTTTGAATGGTCTTGATGTTAAATATACAATATACCTAGGAAACATGGAGTCTAATAAATAATAATTTAATACATTTTATATTTAGTTATCATTATCCATGATATTTTCACAATGAAAAATCACAGGATTCTTTTCATTCTTAGTTAATTGATAAATAAAATATGTTATCAGTTATTTATCTTTCCTTATTGATTGTTCCTTATGTTATCATTATAGTCATGTTATTTAAATGGAGTGTGTTTTTAGATATTTAACTTGTTTTATTATTTATGAACTTCCCTATAAATTTATTGATTACATAGAATGCGTGTTTAATTATTTTCCTCATAGTATTTATTATTCTCATAGATTCTTTATTTCTTCGACTAAACTTAACTCTTATTGAGAATTTGATTTCACCCTTAGTTATTACTTTCCCTGGTATTCAATGAAGATTACTATGAATGATATGTAGTGATACACTAGATGAAATATTTTTTTTAAAAAATATTTGTTTATTTTTTATATTCTAATGTAATGTAAGACTCATGTATGTATATAGTTTTTGAAGTCCACTAATTTGGTGGATCCATCAAGATTTTTTTCTTTTCATGTTTTTATAATATAATGGTTGTAGGAACCATCACTAGGACATTGGGTTTGGGACTCTGCATTTGGTATCGACATAAGATTAGTAGAAACATTGGAAACTAGATTTAGGAAACACATATTAAATGAAATCACCATATGATATAATTTGAGTATAATTATATAAGAGCATCCTAATGTTTTGGTAAGGTAAAAATTATAAGGTTTTATTATAAATACATTCCCAACTGGATTCTAAAAGGGGGAATGATTCATGAAGAGATTTACCTATGGGTAATGACTATAAAAATGGAATGTCGGCCTAGACTCGAGCGTAAACTGATATATGAAAATTAACCATACTACAGACCTGGTTTGAAACTCATGGGAGATATTCCTTTGAGATTTCCTATAATAATTACAAACCATTACGTTATATTTGAATAAATAATGAAATTGAATTACCTAGATTAAACCCCATACTAAAGAAGGTTATATGTTGAAATAAAATGGATGATCTATTTTGTATTGTGATTCAAGAATTAAATTGTTTATGCATTTTACCAATGTAATTTTCATTATAAGAATCATGAAACATTTTGGATTATGTTAGAAACACATATATATTCATTAACATAAGTGTTATAGATACCATAACCAGTTATGAGTTTATGATTTTTTATAAGTTCAAAGTTTTAAACACCTCTTCATTGGTTTAATGTGATGGTAGTCTACCATGATTATGGTTATTTTGGAGAAATTTCTAGAAAGTAAACGTGTTAGTGGAAAAGTTATTGGAGGAATAATGAATATACATTTTATAGACATATTATTAACTTTTATGATATCCCTTCTGTTTTATATGATTATTAATGACATTCTAATAATATTCAAGTAATATTATTAGACTTTTTGGTAAAAAATATGTTGTATTGAAAAACATTGTAAAAATGATATTTAATGATTACATTTTTTAAGGATGTACATAATATTTTTTTGGAAAATTTTAAGAACTAAATTAATATATTTTAGAAAAAGGAAAATTTGTATGCCTAGTGAAAACATTTCACTTCTGTAAAGGTCATGAGGATATACCCCATGATAGAAGGATGACCAGGTTTTCTCTGACAACACTAGCATATATGATGTCTTGGTCATTATGTAATTGTTTTTAGATAAACAATTTGAAAAATTCTTATTAATGATGAACCAGTAGTATTACTTTTCTGGTTTAGAGATTAATATAATAACTATATTGGTTTTGGAAAATATGTAGAGACATAGAAGAATACATGTACCTCTTTTATGGATTTTTCAATCCATTAAAATTGATTTTTAATGATTCCGACCTAAAATATTGAATTTTCATTATTCATTTCTTAAAGAAAGGGACAAATTGGAAATTTATTGAAGAAAAAACAATGCATGAATTTTTTTATAGAAATATATCAAGTAAGTACATTTCCTTATATTATTGGTTAACAAAATAATTCCTCAACTTTATTAAAACAGTTGTGAGAAAAAAATGTTATCATATAACATTTATATATGATAAATCAAATAAGTATTTTAAATCATCACAGATTTATCATTTCAGTCCCTGAAATTTCCATATATCATTCACCTATTTATGATCAATGAACTCAATAACTCTATATAATTATTTACACTTTTCCACCATATACATATCTTAAAATTCAACCTATGTTATCTTACTCAGTATCTAAGTTATTTTATTATTATATGTGAACTCCATACTTCCCATTTGATTTTATTAAGAGGATATTTTATTAACCCTAATTATAAGTGGGTTTTTCAACAAAATATATTCCAAATATCAAACCTAGATTACAGATTTCATGATGAAATTGTGAGTATGAAATTTTTTTAATGTGGGGAGAATGTAACACCTCAAAATTAAAAAATAAGTACATTTTATTTGATAGCGTTTATGAAATGATACACCAATTTAAGATGGGGATATAAAATCATGATAATTTATGATATATTTATATTTATGTAAACTAAATATATATACTAGTTTATATTACATAAAACACTGATAATATTTTTCATTAAACAAAAAACAATGTTTAGCTTTCTCTTCAATGAAAATTAGTTTTTCTTGTGTTACATACAATAGAAAGTTCCTCATAAATCATGCGATACACATAAGACCATGTTTTATCGAAGAAAATATACAATTAATATTATATTTTAATATGATAGTTATCTCCTATACTTTTGAATTAATGGAATAAATAGGATTAACAATCACATAAAATAAATATATTAAACATGATTATTAGTCATCTTTTGATTATAAATAAAATAAGAAGCCTTTAAAAGAAAAATAAATGTTCTTTGAAGAATAATATTTTTTTATAAAATATAGTTCAATACTTCTTTGTGCATAGATTTTACTGCTAAATTTTACAAATGTTAATATATAGATATATATGAAAAAATAAGCATCATTTTTTAAAATGGAATATGAAAACAATTTTAGGGGGATTGTATGATCCTGACCTTTTATGTAGTTAACTCAGGTGAAATGTTTTGTACTTTTTTTTTGTTTTTACGTAACTTTGATTGGAGTTATGACTTGGGGTGTGTTTGGGTGGAGTTTTAAGAAAAATTTAAGAAAAAGGGGATGTTCATAGTTAGTGCGTGGGTAGAGAGAACCATAATCCCAAACCCAGGAAACCTTTCAACCATAGATGGTGAGGGTTGCAAGGTTGTGCATGGTTTATCCTAACTTTGTTACCTTTCCCATAAGACTATGAGAGCATTTATTAATCACCTGAAAATTTGTTTTAGAATCACTCAAACCCTCGAAACACATCCTCTTTTACCTAGACTCATACCTAATCATTTTTAGATGATTTTATAGCTTTTTAGAGGGGTTCCAAGGTCGTCTGACCTCCATTCATTAATATTCAAAGCCTAAATTAAAGATATTCTCTTATCAGAGTATGTGTATCTCATCATGATACCTATCCCATTCACTCTTCTCTCATTCCTTGATCTTTTGGTTGAATTTTAATATATATTTCTTTAGATATAATATTTTTTTTGAGATCTAGATCTAGGATTGTAGATCTAGATACAGATTCACAATATCTTGATATCCTTGATCTTGATTTAAGGATTTATATTTGAAACTCGTATCTACATCGTTGTGCTGCTTGGATTTTGGGTATTTCCATTGAACGAATGTCCATCAACGAATTAAGGCAGGTGGTATAAAATATAAATCCCATAGTCTTGGATTTGATGGGTATATGAAAAGTTGTATAATATATATCATTACATAGTAATTTAATTCCAACTTTGGGTTAATTAGGTTTACCAATTTATTTATTGAAGCATAATCGAATTAAATGATTAATTGAATAATTGATCATGAGATTAAGGACCACTACTATTAGAGAATTAATTTTGAGAAATTTATTATGGGAGTTAGGGTTTAAATCTAGATAATTAATCTATGGATTAATTATGAGATATTGAATTGGATAGATTGAGATAATTACTCATGAATTAATTATTTTCCTTGATATTATGATATAGATAATTAATTCTGGAATTTATTATAAAGAGTTGGGATTTAGAATGAGATAATTAATTCTTGAAAACTAATTATGGGATATGAATTGTTTTATTTAATAATTAATTGATGAATTAATTATTATGATTGGTGTACATAATTTATTGGGGAGTTAATTAAGGATATTGATGTATTTAACTAATTTTTAAATTAGTAATGGAATTGAGGTGGATAATTAATTTTGAAGTAATTAAGTGTGAAAAAATGGGAACATGATCATTCAATTTAAAATTATTAATGGTAACATGGTCATTGAACATATTAGTAATGGTATGAGAACGTGGTCATTCAAATGAGAAATATAAATGGAAACATGGTCATTTTACTTATGATTAAAAGAATGGAAATATGGTCATTCTATTGAGAAGTAAAAATGGTAACATAGTCATGTTACTTATGATTTTTTATTGGTAACTTTGGCATTCATTGTCATGACCCATCCTTGGGGCTAATGCCGTGACTTCCCCAAGCCCACCATCCATAGGCCAAGGGCTGGCGACTAGCACCAAGGCGTAAATCCCGATAAAAAGGGAAGAAATTGACTTTATAAAGTAAAAAAAACACAACAGAGAATGCAACATAAGTAAGTACAAAGTGATACTGAATTAAAAAGTAACTGCTAAAGAGTAATTGGGCTAGAATACAAACCCAACTGAAAAGTACAGTACAACTAAAAATCTCGTAAAATGAAAATAGAAACCACTGAGTCGTCCCTCGGGAATCCCACCTGAAGTGTGGGTACAAATAGTCTCCTCAGCACCTCAGATTCGTCCGTCTGCTCCATGTACATCTCGCTATGTGGCCCACCTCCGGGTACCGTCCAGCTCTACAAGCCTCCACCACGATCAGTGTTGTCCGTCATCTGCATCCAACACAATGTAGTACGGGCATAGCCCGTGCAGGGGTGAGTATAACAATACTCAGTTGGGACCCCGAGACCCCCGAAAGTCTCCCAGAATCCATGAAGGATAAACCACAAAGGAAAGATACAATCAGGAAGTATCAAATAACTCTACTTAGTTATATTCCCATACACATACCTAAGTCATCAATCCCAGTTCGACTCCAACTCTCAAGCCCAAGCACAAGAAGTCAATCACATCGATGATAATGATTTAAAGTCAAGACTATGCTCACATAGGTATACATATTTAGTAAAGTGATAAAGATGATCAGATGTAGTCACTGATTAATCTAATCTATCGAACCCATGTATGATACTAGAACAACTAAGCTGTCGAACCCACGCAGGATACTAGACCATCTACTCAGTTGGACCCATGTAGGATACTAGAATAGAAGTCAAAATGTTGGACCCACTTAGGATACAAGTACAGTTGTCATCACTATCAAACCCACAGAGGATCCTAGTACAGAAGTCATCGCTATCAAACCCAAGGAGGATTCCAGTACGGTAGATGTCATCATCGAACCCACGAAGGATCCTAGTACGGAAGACGTCATCGTCAAACCATAGATGATCTTAGTACGCAAGACGTCATCATCGAACCCATGTAGGATCCTATTACGATAATCATCGTCGCCGAACCCACAGAGGATTTCAGTATGGTAGACGTTGCAGTCGCAGCCAGCTCTAGGGATCCCACACAAAGCACGCTCGTTTCCGGGAGGGTCCGCTCCTCGAGCCAATGGTTTGATACGTCAACTATCACGAAGTTCATATTTTTTGTATCTCGGTGTTCCTTCTCATCAAATGTAACCAAATGTGACTGACGACGTGTCAATCGGACACCCGGTTTGAGAGATATTGGCTTTTCCGTTCCAGGGGCCTGGTTGGATTTCAGGTACAATCCAACCCAGACATACTAAAATCTCATCTGAAACCCGTGTGGAGTATGCCAAAAGAACCGTATTGTCAAAAGTAATCCAATGTAGTTGACGAAACGCCAATCGGACGTCCGGTCCTTGTGTTATAATCGTTTCCACTCCGAGGGCCCGGTTGGTTGCGAGTTCGAACCAACCTGGTCATACACAAACATCGCCAAAACCTTGAGTGAAATATACCAAAATGACTGTCTCGATCCAAGGAATCTTATACAATTAACGGTGAATCGATTGGAGGTCCGTAGTTCATCTTGTGGGCAATTAACCGAAAACGGTCCGAAGGGGGGGGGGGGGGTCTGGGTCCAGCCCAACCCACCCTAGGTCAGCCCGAACCGGGTCGACCTGACCCGGGCGAGGTCCGACTTAGCTGGGAGTGGCCTAGCCAGGCTGGCTGAGCGGGGGGGGGGGGGGGGGGGGGGGTGCGGCCCCCTGGTTCCGCGTAACGGCGACACCAGGCTGGCACCGCCTGTCTCCCCGGATCCCATGCGGTGTGGGATCCACTCCTCGCCACCACGACCGGTGCCGCGACGGAATCCTGTCGGCCATGCACTGGGGCGCCATCACCGCCAGGCGGCTGGCCACTGCCTCCAGTCACTGGTGCCGGCCGCTGGCTCCGGTCGCCGGCGCGACCTTCCGCGGGCCACCAGAGTCATTCTCGTGGTCCGTTTTAGCTCCCTTCTGCGCCTACAGCCTTCTCGGGTCCAGTTCTACAATGCGATGGCCTCAAAACGCCGTTGCCCTTCGTTTCACCCACTGCCAAGCAATCCACACAACAATAATGATATGACAGTGGGTCCTAACTTGTTTGTTATCCCGTACCCACCGCGTTAGTGGTTCAAATAATTACCCAATAAATAAACTCCCATGTTCAAGGGTAAAAATCACATATATGAAAATTAAAAAAAACCCTACCTCGAATTGATGTCGCACGTCGTCAAGCAGTGGAATATGAGCGTCGCAGTCGTCGGGCTTCGTGGATGAATGGTGTCGTCCCGTCAACGATGGAGGAAAAGTCGTTGTCGTAGGCGGTGTAGAATCCTTGACGTCGAGGTGCATCCGAGGAAGAAGGGTTGTTGGATGAAGTCCTTCGCGTTCTTCATCGGGGATGTTCTTCATTGAAGAATGATGTTCATCGTCGAAGAAGGACCACCTCTCTTCTAATTGTCCAGAGCCTCCCCAAAAGTAATTTGCCAACCCAAAAAGAAACAGGGCACTCAAATTTATAGAATTGCCATGAAATTCATATTAATTCAAAAGAGGTGTCAATTTAATTAACACTAATATTAATTAGATAGGTTGGCACATTTAATGGGCGGGACGTGGAGAGGCTCCACCATAATAAATATTTAGAGTTTTCAAGATAAACAGTACAGAAATAATGCGGAGTTGAGGAGAGGTGGAAGGGTGCAGTTTCGTGTGGGCGCCACCACACTAAATCCTCTTAGGGGAGGTTATGTGGGGTGTGGGACCACCCTTAACATCCTCCTATAGGTTATAACTACCAAAAATAAATAAAATTGTGTACAAAAATTTATTTAATTTATTATATATCGCCAAAATTTAACTTTCAACCCGCAAAAAATGCAACTGCGGTAGAGGTCCCCTTAAGAGAAAATCGGTGTTGCGTGTTCATCAGTGCCCTCATATTTCGATTCAAAGCATCGGTTCAAAAGATAGAAAAACCCGCATGTACGTTTACCGAACGTACCCGAAAAAAACTTCAGAAATTGATTCTAGGCACACCGGGCCTCGAAATCAAGTTTCGTCAGAAACCACAGACTCGTAAAATTCCTAGGTATTTAAACAAAAATTCCTCTAAATTTCCAGGTCATTGCATTCATGTTTGAATTTAAATAATGGTAATAAAGTCACTCCAAGATATATCCTAACATGATAATACTTCGAACTCTAGCATGAGTCAAATCAGGTACAAAGATATCATATCACCTTAAATACTTCGAGCTCCAACATAAGTCAAAGCAGGTACTAAGATATGATATTACTCATGGAACACTTTGGGCTCTAGCATGATCCAAATCTAGTATGGTGGTATGGGTATCCTGTAGAAACCTGGAGTTAATATGATTAAATAAATAATAAATGATAATGTGATAACTTTTTATTTATGAATTGTACTCATTTATTTAGAGAATTTCATACAATATCTTTTGAATGGAATTGTTTTATACACTGTTGGTGGTGGCTTGCTTATTTGTACTCACACCTTATTTGGGCTGCCTGATTGGTACCCAAAAAGTCATTAATGTTACAAGACAAGTTAAGGGAAAAGGCCCTGTGTTAGATTGCTGATTGGGGATAGAGTGTGGATGAGGGAACAGGATGTGGTTCAGGACCCACATGGGAGTCATTATTGTATTTATTTTCAGTTGTGTTTTTGGGAACATTGAGTCATATTTTGTCCTAGGATGTTTTCCATTTCAGTTGAATATTGTATTTTCGGTTTTGGTTATATTATGACATTGGTATTATTCTGGTTATATATTATTATGGCTTTTTTATATATTTCTTCTAGTGTTTTACTCTGATAAAATAGTGTATAGTCTCTCCATGACTAGCTTACCAAACCCTCGCTGCTAGTTAGAAGCCTATAGCATACAAGGAGGTGCACTTGAGGTCATGTGGGAAACCAACTTGTGGAATCGTCATGTGGATCCTGGTCCGGGATGTCACAAAGTGTTATCAGAGCTCCATTTTTCTTTTTTATTGTTTTGTCTTACTATTTGGGGAATGATAGATAGGGGACTATGAAGATTCAAAGCATGGTAATGATCTCATGCCTGGTAGTTGTAAACCCATGTACGGGGGAAAATCTGTGTAATCAGGGTGGGATTATTGTTATTTATATTTGCTATTACGGTTGAATATTATTTCACCTTGGGTGATGCACTTATGGTGTAATGTGATTATTATTTCTAAGAATTTTTTGTAATGATTCATGTCCTAGAATGGAATGAGTTTTGAGTCTACATGATTCATTATAGGCACTCATGATTATTGTGACATGCATTTTTTTAGGTATGCACGGGAAACTGGGTATGGGTAAGTTGTTGAATGTGAAATGTTTTCCTAGTTTGTGAGATTAAAATGAAAAAATGGTTCCTAAAATGAACTTATAAATATTTTAAAATGATGTAAAATGAGAAAAAAATTTCATCTAAATGTAAAACATGTTTATGATAGCCTGTTTACCCTTGTTACCCAAAACCTATGAGTAGAATGGTTAAGGGTGGTAATATGGACTCGGTGTTGACCGTGTGGTGAGATTTGGGGGAAAAGACAAGTTGTGACCTATTTTGATTATTCCTATTACTTAATGTTACAAGGTTGTTTTATGAGACCTAATATGTGTGTTTGGAATAGTAGATAATATACCTCCATGCTACTTAGTGAGGCAATAATTAAGGGGCATGGCTAGTAATGGTCTTCCAGTCAGGGAACATGAGGCACCAATGGTTCCAGCTGAAGATGAAGGGGACTAGTTATAGGATAACTTTTATCACTTCAGGAAATTCATGGAAGGTGACCAATGGCGGGTTGTGAAAAAAAATGAGTTTAGAAGGGAATTTTAGTTACAACACCCTTCGACTTTTACTAGGGAGGGTGGACCTAAGGGAGATGAATTCTGAGTTGAGTCCATAGAGACAATACATTACGTTTTGGAGGCATCGACTGCGGGGAGGGTCAATGTGGCTTATTATATTCTATGGGGATCAAAAAATAATTGATGGGACATTCAAGAATGAACTGGACAAACTAATGGTATGTTGTGGAATGACTTTTTGGAGTGGTTCTTATAGCACTTATATCCAGATATACCGAGACAAGAGAAAGATGTATAGTTCATGGATCTAACCCAAGGGATAATATAAGTGATGTATTATAATGAATTCTATATATATCTTTAAATCTTTACTCCAATGTTAGTAGAATATGGGGAAGCTATGATGAGACACTTTCAGGAAGGACTTAAGAGAAAGATTAAGTCTCAAGTCAATCTATTCTAATTAAAGAAGTTTTCCAATGTGGTGGACCTGGATCTCATATATAAAGGGAACCTAAGGGAGGATTACAATTTTTTAAAGGTAGTTGTTACTATATGATCATAAGGTGATACTTCAAAGTAAAGGAAGCGCAGTTATTACAAAATTTTTCTGGCTAGTGTGAAGTAGCATTCACAGACATGAGGGTCAGTTGGACAGGACATTACTGGGGTGATCAGTCATCAATGTAGTAGGCTAGGACACTATTGTTGACACTGTCCCCAACCACCAATATAGTGTCTATCCTATGGAAATATAAGACAAATATAGAAGTTTTTTAGGTACCACAAATGGACTGGTATTAAGGGAGAAGGTGGGCAGATTCAAAGTGTGGTAAGGGGATCTCTACACCATATCGGTATGGAAGCTGGAGTTCTACTAGATGAGGAGTTAGAGGTAGTGGATGTGGTCCTTTAGGGATAGATTTCTTTTATTAGTAGTGTGGTGCTACTTAAGGGAGTCAGATAACATCACAGGGAAAAGGGGAAGGATGGTTATAAGTAGTGAAACCTACACTTATGGAGAGTGAGGATGGACCATTGATAATGGGAGGTACTATTCTAGTAGCTTCTACATTATATAATTCTCTATTTGATATGGGTGGATCCCATTCCTTTATATCTGCAAAACTTTTTAATGGGTTGAGTCTGGAGGTGGAGTTCATGAGTAGTGTAATGACTGTCAATACACTTTTTGGAATATGGTCTAGAGATATATGTCTATGCATGGGATGTTCACTAGATATTGGGAAATATTGTTTTCTTTGGGATCTCTATATTCTTGATATGACAGGCTTTGACCTAATTATGGGTATTGACTGGCTAGTCGCATACCAAGCCCACATATATTGTTACTATAGGAGGGTGGACTTTGTGTCTCATAAGGGTGACCAATATATTCACTGTGTAGAGTGGGATATCAAGGAGGGCCGATCATGGTCAATTACATAGCAACTGGGAGATCTCACAACCCAATTTTCTAGTCTATTACTAGATTATGGGGGTGTTAGGAAATATGTCCTTCCACCAGTAGTGGAACTGTTTCAGGTTTCCATTACTAACGAATTCTCAGGGCTACCACCTAAGAGAGATGTGGAATTCAATATTGATCTCATACTGGGGGATGAGATATTATCTATTCCACCATACATAATGAAACCGACTGAGCTTCGAGAGCTCAAGAATCAGTTGGAGGAGTTGGAGAATAAGAAATTTATCCATCAAAGTACGTTGCCTTAGGTATCAATCGTAATTTTCACAAAGAAGGCTGACTTGAGTTTATATTTATGATTCAATTACGAGATGTTGATCCAAATTACTATAAAGATCTGATATCCTCATCGATGCATCAGTGATCTGTTTGAACAGTTGAAGGGATCTTGTGTGTTCTAAAATATATACTTTAGATCGGGGTATCGTCTATTGAGATTATGGACTTTTGATGTCTGAAGGACTACTTTCAAGAGTAGGTATGGCCTTTATGATTTTTTCATAATTCAATTTTGAATAACAAATGCACCAAAAATGTTTATGGTTTTGATGAATAGGATATTTCAACCATATCTCTATTAGTATGTGGTGGTGTTTGTGGAAGACATATTGGTGTGCACCAAGACTCATGACTATCAAACCCAACCTATTGACACCATCCTAAGTACACTAAGAGAGCATCAACTATACGCCAGGCTATCTATGTGTCACTTTTGGATTGACTAGATAAACATATTGGGGAACATCATCTTCGATGAAGGTGTAGTAGTGGACCTATAGAAGGTTTAATCAGTGGTTTATTAGGTGCATCCCAATTAGGCTTTTGATAACCTATGATTTTTGGTATTAGCTTGATATTACTCAAGATTCAACCAAGAATTTTCCTGTCTGGAAGTGCCACCTTCGAGATTGACCAAGAAGGGGATAAATTTGAATGGAAAGAAGCATGTAATAATGATTTTTAGAAGTTAAAGAAGCATTTGGCGATGACAAAAATTTTGACCCTTCTTGAGTTAGGTGAGGAGTACACAGTTTATTGTGATGTTTCTGGGATTGGACTCAGAGCTGTATTGATGCAAGTGTATCACTTCATGGAATATAGATCTTGACAGTTGAGACCATATGAACGGAACTGTCCTACACATGGCCTTCATTTAGAATTAATGTTTTATGCTCTTAAGTGTTGGTGAAACTAACTTTGTGGTGAAAATTTTACAGTTTATATAAATCATAAGAGCTTGAGTATATATTTTCACAACATTATTTGAATCTTCAGCAGCAGAGATTCATAGAGTATATGTAGTCATATGATTTTGAACTGGAATATACACCCATGAAAGGAAATAGTGTAGTTTATTCCTTATGTTGGAATACTCAGACTCATATAGTTTAAGAGTCGATTGTAGAGTGGAAGATGATGATTTTTTCAGGCTGAAATGAAAGTGGTGGTTTAATAGATTTAAGATAAGATGAATTTGGTTTCAGTCACAGTGGAGTTTACACTTTTGATATGAATCAGGTATAGGAAGTTTGAAGACCCAAATTTCTTGGCCTTGAAGGAAATATTTGAATGTGGGGATACAAATTCAGTCTAGTTGATAGATGAGGATGATATCATCTATGTGAAGATATGATTTTTAGTACCTATTAGCATATGAGATTAGGTCTTGCGATAATTTAATGCCTCAAAGTTGGCGGTTCATCTAGGTGTGACCTAAATGTTTTGTGACCTATGATGATAGTTTTGGTGGCCATGCAAGAAAAATGAGATAGTAGGGTTTGTGACAAGATGCTTTACCTATTTATAGGTGCAGGTAGAGCATTAGTGACCTAGAGGTTTACTACAGACATTGACTATTCCAGAATGAAAGTGGGACGACATGAAAATGGATTTTCTGGTGGTCATTTTAAAGACTCTTAGGAATAATGATTCTATTTGGGTCATTGTTGATTGAATGAATATTTTAGTGCATTTTTTTCTATAAAATAAACCTTCACAGTAGTGTAGTTGGTAGAAATATATGTTCAAGAGATAGTTCGTTTGAATGGGGTGCCACAAACTATAGATTTAAATTGTGATTCACACTTTAGTTTACACTTCTAGAAAGGCTTGCAGAAAGTGCTTGGTACATATGTTTTATTGCATATGACTTTCCACCCATAGACAAATGTGTAGTCAGAACGTACTATGTAGGTGCATGAGGATATGCTGCGGGCATGTGTTCTTGACTTTGGTGGGTCTTCAGAGAAGAACTTGAATTTATTGTAGTTTTCTTATAATAATAATTATTAGGAAAATATAAAGATGACACTATACAAGGATTTTTATGGTAGGCTATTCAGATCACCGCTATGTTGGATGGAAGAAGGTGAGTCAGAGTTGTTGGGACTGAGTCTAGTGCAGAAGACATTGGAGAGAGTGAAGTTGTTTCGAAAACTTATGGATAGAGCTTAGAGTAGGAATAAATTTTATGTTAATTAAAAAATATGACCCATATAGTGTAGTGAGGGTGATCGTGTATTCCTTCAGGTGTCACCTAGGTTGGGTCACCTCAGGATACGGAGGTACATAAAGATAGCGCCTAGGTTTTTTGGACCATTTGTGGTAATGGAGAGGATCATGACAGTTCCATATCGATTGTCTCTTCAACTTAAATACACTTTTATCCATGATGTATTCCATGTTTCAAAACTAAAATAGTGTCACCTTGACCTATCTAATGTGATAAATGTAGATGATGGTGACCTAGAGATATATGTTTCTTTTGAGGAGCATCTGATATGTGTGCTAGATCACAGTGATAATGTGTTGCAGGGAAAACCATGCTGATTGTTCATGTGTTACGGAAACATGGATGTGTGAAAGAGAAAACATGGGAAAGGGAATTGGATATGGTGGCTCAATGTCCCAATGTTTTGGCTCAGAATCGTAGAAAATGTTCGAAGTAAATCTCAAGGAAGAGCTGGTAGAAGGTGGGGAGAGTGTAAGATCACAACATTTTCTAGAGTTAACTTAAGAAAATTTCAGGTAGTTTTTATTTGTTGTTATGTACCTTTGATTGGAGTTATGACTTGGGTTGTGTTTGGGTGGAGTTTTAAGAAAAAAGTAAGAAAAAGGGGTTATGCATGGTTTGTGCACGGGTAGAGAAATTCTTGCATCCAAACCTCGGTAACCATGCAACCCTGGATAGTGAGGGACATATGGTTGGCACACAGTTTACCCTAACTATGAACCCCGACCATGAAAACCATGTTCATGGTTATTAATCACTAAAAATTATTTTTCAAATCATCGAACCCTTGAAACATCTCATATTCGACCAAGACTCATACCTAGAATTTTTTGGATGATTTTAGAGAATTTTGGAGGGGTTATATGGATGTCCAACCTCAATTATTCAAGATTCGAAGCCCAAATAGAAGATCATCTCTTCTACCAGTAAGTGGATCTCATCCTGATACCTATTCCATTCATTTTTCTCTCTTTCCTGGATCTTTTTGTGTAATTTTATCCTATTTTTCTTTAGATACAATCTTTTTTATGAAATCTTGATCTAGGATTATAGATCTCGATCTAGATTGATATGATCTCGATATCCTTGATCTTGATTTATGGATTTTCATTTGTTACTCAAATTTACGTCCTTGTGCTACTCAAATTTTGGGGACTTCCATTGAATGAACATCTACAAACGAATTGAGGTGGGTGGTCTATAATATAATTTCTATAGCTGTGTATTTTATTTGTGTATGAAAATTTTTAAAAATTATAGAATTCATTATATATTGAATTCCGAAATTGGGTTAATTAGGTTTAGCAATGGATTTATTGAAGCACAGTTGAATTAAATGATTAATTGAAGAATTGATCTTGAGATTAAGGGGATGTTCTATTGGGGAATTAATTTGGGGAAATTGATTGTGAGGGTTCGGGGTTGTAATCTAGATAACTAATCATAAGATTAATTATGAGATATTGAATTAGATAGATTGAGATAATTAATCATGAATTAATTATGTGCCTTGATATTATGATCTAGATAATTAATTGTGGAATTAATTATGAATAGTTGATTTTTAGAATGACAAAATTAAATCTGTAAAATTAATTATTGGATATTACTTTTGTTATTGATTAATTAATTGATTAATTTATTATTGATTTTGGTGTAATTATTTAATTGGGGAGTTAATTAAGGATATTGATGTATTTAACTAATTTTTGACTTAGTAATGGAATTGAGGTGGATTATTAATTATGAAATAATTATGTGTGAAAGAATAGAAAAATGGCCATTCAATTGAGTAGTATTAATGGTAACATGTTCATTGTACTTATGAGTAAAGGAATGGGAACATGGTCATTCAAATGAGAAGTATAAATGGTAACATGGTCACTGTACTAATGAGTAATGGAATTGAAATGTGGTCATTCTATTGAAAAGTAAGAATGGTAACATGGTTATCTTACATATGAATTTTTTGTTGGTAACTTTTTCAATTATGTGTGGATTTAAAGGATGGTAATAAAGGAACACTGATTTATGTCCTCACATGATAATCATTTGATCTCTAGAACGATTCAAATCAGGTACAGAGATATCATATCACATTTGAATACATAGAGCTCTAGCACAAGTCGAAGTAGGTATTAAGATTTGATATTACCTAGGGAACACTTTAGGCTCCAGAATAAGACAAAGAAAGTATAGAGGTATGAGTATAACTAAAAAACCTATAGTTAATATGACTAAATAAAGAATAAATGTTAATTTGATAACAATTTATTTATAAATTGTCTTCATTTATTTATAGAATTGAAAAAACTATCCTTTGACTGGAAATGTTTTTGACACCATTGTTGGTGGACTACTGAGTTGTACTCACACCCTATCTAGGATGCTTGATTAGTACCCAAAAAGACATTACTGTTGTAGGATATGTTAAGGGAAAATTCCATATATTATATTTATAATTAGGTATGGATCGTGGATGAGGGAACCCGATGTGGTTGGGGACCCGTTTGGGAGTCATTAGTGTCTTTATTTTCAGATTCATTTTTAGAAACTTTGACACTTATACTAGTATAATATGTTTTATCTATCAGTTGAATATTTTATTTTCTATTTTGGATATCTTATGACATTGGTATTGTTCTGGTTATATATGTATCCAAATTTTTTTATATCTCTGCTAGTGTTTTACTCTGATAAAAGAAGGTATAGTCTCCCCATGAATAACTTACTAGTCCCTCGCTACTATTCAAAATCACTTAGAATAAATGGAGACATGCTTGAGTTCATGTGATCAACTAGCTCAGGGCACTATCGCGTGGCTCCTAGGTCGATATAGTATAGGTATTTTTTGTTATTTTTCAAAGAAGTTTAATTTTTTGATTAGTAGTGAAAAATACAAAATTTTAATTGAATACATTCTTTGTATTTAAATAATTTATAAAGTTAAATTATATTTTAATAATTTTTATATTCATAATAGATCGATTAAATATATGTTAATCTAATATAGGGCATTAGAATAATTTTCATATTGAATTTATATATAAGTACTTTTTAAATTTGTTGGACATTTTCACTTTAAAACCCAACTTTCCCATCATGATTATGGGATTAATTTTAAATAAAAAGCTTCCACTTCTGTGATTATAAATTTTATAAATGGATTCTATTTTTGGAATAATAATAACTTATATTATATAATAAGGTAAAATTTATTTTTGACAATAATTACTGTTGAAAATATTTAAAATTAATTATAGTGATTATGTTGAAATGGAGTTAACGTAGTGGACAAACATAAAATATAAGGTGTAATAATGAAAAAACATGTCCAAATATAATTTTAAATCCTTATTTAGAGTTTTATTAACCATTACTTGATTTTTATAAGTGTTTGGGAATATTTTCCATTATTGTGACTTATATAATTAGTTATGTAAAGAAAAAGAAAAAAATTGAACCTTACATAATTTTAATATCTTTAATTTTTTGTGATAGGTAAAAAAATGGATTCAGTAATAAATATCCTTTTAAAATATAAAAGACTTAGTTAAATCATAAAAATTTATCTTTACATTTTTGAGATGATATAATTAGTTTTATTGACTAAGAAACAACAACACAAAAATTATTTAGTTAATAGTTAAATAAATAAATGATACTAAAAATATTAAAAGTGTTGTAAATTGAGTGAATTATTTTATTTC
The DNA here is from genome assembly GCA_963277665.1 of Viscum album. Taxonomy (NCBI): domain Eukaryota; kingdom Viridiplantae; phylum Streptophyta; class Magnoliopsida; order Santalales; family Viscaceae; genus Viscum; species Viscum album. The sequence goes on from OY728148.1 coordinate 319,106,607, forward strand.
ATTAATTTTTATGATTAATATATCATATTTTAAATATTTTAAAATAATATATTCAAACTCTATAATTTTTTTTATATTTTTTGAATTTAAATTAAATGAATAATGTAATAAATAAATATTAATGTTATTTTATAATAAATAATATTTTATGAATTTATTTAAAATTATTAAAACTTATATATTCTGTATGTTTATTTTTAAATGTTAATAAATATAATATATGTTTCCCTAATAGACCAATTTTTCTATTATAATGAATATATTTACCATTATGAATTAAAATCTCACTTAGCATGGTTAGTGCTGAATTAGTATTTTTTACACATTACATGCACTTGTGTTAAAAATAATTTACAACACACAAAGGATTTAAATTTTATATGTTATATATAATATTTAGGGTAAAAGGGTAAAAATTTTATAATATGTCTCACTAAAAATTATTATTGAATTTTAAATTACTCGGGGAAGAAAACAAGTTAATATAATTAAAAAACCAAAATGGTAAAATAAGGAATCAAAGGAGTTCAGGAAAAAAGTGTTTAGAAAAGGTTTTCTATTTTTTATTGGAGGTGTCAATCGACCATATCATACTTAAAAATCAATAGTTATTACTATTTTATCCACATATGGTAAGGGAGACCAATCAATAGTGAAAACTATTATGTATATACAAAAATGTCACACTTCCTCAACTATAAAAGGGAAATCACTACCCACACATTTTCACAGCAGTAATGAAATTTGGATCGACAAATATCTCCCCAAATCACCTCAAAAAACCCCTCCCTTAATCTTAGAAGCATTATTTTGGTATGAAATATATCCATGGAAGTGATTAGTTCAAATCAAAGGAGGATAACCGAAGGAGATGTAATGTTATTCAACATGAGTCTTCATTTTATCTCTTTATACACCTCCTTCAATTTATATTGTACCATCATTTAATAACAAAATTAGTATCATCCATATATTGATGATGTTAGGTTAATGGAATGACCTAAAACCACACACACTTCCATCAAATGTGGTTCTATGTCATTGGTCATGTGTAAGGGGGACTATCGCGTCATGAACCAATGACGTTCTTTTTTGATCTCCACATTAAAAGGATGATAATAATGGTTTATTTTTAGTTTATATATATATAATATATATTATATTTATGATTTTATTATTCTTATTTAATTACTATATCTCACAAACCTTCATTATTACCATTTTGTGGGAATACAGTATTGTCGCTCGTCTGTATGATGGACAACTACCTCATAAAGCGATGAGATTCATTCACTCATTTCAAGGAATACACTATTAATTGGTATAATATAAATATATGATATATATGACCTAAAAATCATATTATAATGATGATATATATATATATATATATAATATACATTGCATTCTTTCAACATTATAATAAAATGGAAACAACGTTCTTGGGTATGTATGGTCAACCATCTCCATGAACAATGTATTTCATTTCCAATAACCAAATTTAAGGAATTAATATAAATAAATAAATACATAATATATATGATATTTATATAATGTTTTATATTCTAGATATTATTAAATCATAACATATGTAATAGGAATATAAAATTACAAGTCAAAACATACTTAAAGAACAAAGTAGTTATAACCTGAAATAATGAAAATAATGAGAGATTATTAAGAAACAAGTGATAAAGTGTTATAAAATAATAATATAAGATATTATGTGTAAAAAACCGAGATTTTATGAGAAGTATTATTTTTAATTTATTTAATGTATTTTGTTGTATGCTACACCAAGATTATCTTGCGCTATATGCAACACCGTATTAGATTGCAGTATACGCAACACAATTTCAAGTGCATTTGATAGAAGTTATTCTACGCAACTTTGAGTGTATATATATATTTTCAATGTATAAATAAAATATGGTTGGATTCTGTTATACGCAACAAAAAGGAGTCTTTCACTACACGCAACCCTGACTTGGCTTTCATTATACGCGATCACGACCTTCCTCGATAGCGTGTGTTGTACGCAATATCGGGTTTCTCTAAACAACGATATATGGTTATAATATTATCACGAACTAGCCTTTATGAATAGTATTAACTATATTTTTAATTTTATAACATTATTATTCATCTTATAAATTTTCTAAAACATTTTATGTCAAGAAAATAATTTTTTCAGGTAAAATAATTATTTATAAAAAAATGCAGTTTTTCCGCCTTTTAATGGAGCACCCACATTAATTCTTGTTTTTGACATGTTTATAATATAAATTTTACAAAATAGACTTCTTATTTTGAATCATTATATAAAAATTTACATTGGATAAAGTTTTGATATTTTTCTGATAACTTTCATATTTTAATGAATAGTAAAAACACGCTATATTTTAATTAAAAACAACTTTTTTCATCGTAATAATTTCTATGGTTAAATTATATTATTTAATAGTTTTAAAGTATATATAGAATATATTTTTACCATTTAATATAATTTATGTCATTATCAGTGATTTTACCTTTAATTCATAGGTTAAATCAATTCAATCTTTTGCAATGTTTTAAACAAAAAACCCGTATTCTTTCGACAACGGGATTAATTTTAATTTAATTTCTGAAACTTTTGTGTATTGAATATGGAAAAATGGATTCCATATTTTGTATTAGTGGGTCAAAATTATGTTAATAAGATACTTTTTATGTTTTTTTCATTATGAATAGTAACTACGATAAATTTTATTTACCACAGTTAAAGGTAAATCGGGTTATTAAGGGTAAATATAAAATTATAAAATTATCCTAGCACCTTCCAAAATCCTATTGGATGACTAAATGTTGACCCATATCACCTAAGGTTCAGATTATATTCATTTAATGGACTTTTGGAAATGAAAATAATTTAATTATTATTAAAACCAAAGAAAGTGACAACATGTCACTTTCTTAAATCATATAAGTATAATAATTTGAGTTTAGCGATAAAGTTCATGAAACTTCTGATATAAATAGTCTCCATATTTCTAATAAAATTATCTACATGATATGAATTTATTAATAATTTTTAGGGATTAAATAATAATCATTAAAGGTGACATAATAGTGATGTTGAAATTATTTTATTAAGAGAAATATCAAATAAATTGTTTTAAAAATATTAAAATAAATATTATATGAACTATTAAATGTGCTGCACTAATTTTCTAGATAAATACGACATGTTATTAATCTATTAAATCTTTTAGTTCGAACATATCTTCTGTATATTGTTTATTTAAATTCAAATAAATGAATAGTGTCAAAATCCACACTATTGTTATTTTATAAAAATAACATATTATATTTTTTTTTTAAAATCACAAAAATATTTAAAAATTATAAATATAAATTTATATGGTCTAAAATGTCATAAAGTGTCAAATTATGGAAAATTCAAAACACATATGTAATTAGTTATAATAATTTAAAATTTAGAATATTATTACCACGAATAAAATTAAATTGTTAAATAATGATAAATCAAGTTGATAATGTTTAAAATAAATTACTAACAAGTCTAATTTTATTGGTTGACGAGATTACAACCCTATCTCATCTAATCTTTTCATTTTAGTCGTTTCGGATGTTTTTATGTGGGGTTGGGAGTTAATATAATCTAATATTTCTCATATTTCCAAAGATTCCCCTCTCTTCCCTTATAAAATGGCACCTCCTCCCTCTTATCGTCAAACAATTTGGAGCCTTTAAGCTTGGAAAACCCTTACCCATTACACTTCCCCACTTCCTTAGAAACCTACCAGAGGTACTGGTCTTCTCAAAAGTCCAAATCTAGTGCCATAAGAGAATGTTTAAAGGAGGCACTTCGAGAAAGAGGTAATACCTTCTACCGTTTTCTTCAAGTTCCATTCTCCTTCTACTGCCTCTTATTTAGATGATCCATAATGAAGTAATAAAATCAGTATCCCTAATATACTGATATGTTATTATAAATATGAAACAACCTCATTTCACCTTCTATCCATCCTATGGAAAACGAAATCACCGCGCGTGCATACGCACGGAATACCGTCTCGACGCCGTGGTGTAATCTGTTTTTCCACCACCACCTTACATGGATGGGTATAATGGTGTCAAGAATAAATACATATGATTATTATAACATCATATTGATTCTATTATATTAGATCTTTCACTAAAATCAATTCAATAAATATGGGAATGATATCATCGCTCGTGCGTACGTACGGATTACCGTCTCCACGACGCGATGAGATTCATTTTCCATGTTAACAACTAAAGAATGATTATAAAGTATATATAATAAGTATTCATGAAATATATGACATAATAATGCTATAGGATTTATGTATATATGTATATGTATTTCATATACTTAATTTCATTCAATTCAATAAGGAAACGAAAACAGCGTTATTGCGTACGTACGACCTACCGTCTCCATGAACGATGTATTTCTTTCCATTTATAGATCTGTTATATATATGTATATTATGAATATATATTATACATAAATCATGTTTTATATTCTGGAATTAAGTAATCATGATCTAAGTAATCATATGAATAATTAGAAATCAAAACATGGACGACAAATGAAATGATTTTACCCAAAACACTTTTTAACATGGAACTTACAAAAGAACGGGTAATATAAAGTTATAAGTGAACCATATATGATATCATAACACTGAATATGATTTTTTAATAATTCAATGGAATTATTTAAATCATTATACAGGAGGATCGGATACGTACGAAGCATATCAGACCTAAGGTAAGGGATAACTCTTCCAATCTCGCTCTTATCCGAGATTGTTTATTCGTAAGTATTTACTGGGGTTTTTGTTATCATCCAAGTCCATATTTTATAAAAATGATTTCATGTATTTTTAATTTCCTTTTTAACCATTTTTTACTTTTACTACATGGTATGTATGTAATCTTTCTTTTACAAGGTACTTTTTGACTTTTCCAGCAAAAGTACGAGAAGAATGTTTTTTTAACTTATATGACACGGATGGATTTTTACTGTTTTATAAAGCCTTATTTTCATGAATCATCCTCCAAAAGACTTCATGAATATTTTAAACAAAATATTTTTCTTTTAAAATTTCATGTTTTTTTGTGAAAAGAAATTGATTTTGAAGAAGAAAAGATATTTTCCTCAAGAATTCATTTCAAGTGTTTTATCAAAACCATTTTCCATCTAAGATGAAATTATTTCATATGTGTATGTTTCAAGTATAAAGTCTCTATGATTTACATGGTTTCAAATTTCATATTATGAAATGATATAAATTTCTTTTATATGGATTATGTGATTATGGGATGATGTTTATGAAACCCATTTTATTCGTTGGGTTATTATGAATGATGTATGTTTATTTTGTGGCACAAGTAAGAATGATTTCATTTTGAGATGGGTGGGACCTATATCTCCCTATAATGCATTGGGTAAAGATTTATATCTCATGAGATAGACATGGCGGGAATGGTATTTTAATCTGGTTTAGTGTTACTGGATTGAAACGAGGAGTGAACTCGATTCAGAAAGGGACTTTTTACACTAAGATGGTCTTGGTAGCAATGCCTTGGATACTATGGAGATCATTACATGTGATGAATGGTTTCCACAATTACATGTTTTATTCCCATTATATTTTATCATGGTTGATGTTCCATTAGGATATATGCCTTACGTACTTCCATAATTTATGTCTTTGCTCAAGATTTTGATGTTTAAATTTCATGTTCAAGTGTTTGCTTTCAAATGTTTATGGATTGTTTTATGTTCTCTATGTTTTCCCTCACTGAGCATTTGAGCTCACCCTTTTTATGTTTTATTTTCCCCAGGAAATAAAAAAAGGTTTTAGGTATGGAAACAAAAAGGGGAATATCGTTATGGGAGTTGTTGAAGATCATTCAACATGATTAGAAGTTTATATTCCATGTTTCCAAAGACACTAAACTATTACGATCCTTGAGTTTTGGTTTTTTGTTATGTATTATGTATTCCGCAAACGTAATGTATTGTCCATGTACGTTAAGCATCGGGTCTCTACAGTTGTTATCAGAGGAATGGTTTAGTCAACCTTTGGAAAATAGGATGTGAAAACTTTAGTTAGATCCCTCGAGATATTTCTAAGGTATGTCTAGGGATGTACCTAAGGTTATGTGTAAGTATAGGTTATAGTTCTATAATTACGGTAACGATATTCGAATTAAACCTAAGATGTTAGATGTCAAAGGTACTCCCCCTTGAATATGTTATTTTCCTTGTATGATTTTTTCCTCTCACAAAATTCTTTTTGTGTTTTTGTCAATTGAGGGAAACAGAAGCAATTCAGTTAACATCGAATCCAATGGACAAATTAGGGACTATGAGCAATGAAATTTCATAATTCCTAGAGTGAAAGATATGGTGATTATGCCGAATCAGTCATCGCGATATATGATTAACAAGGTAAAATTTAGTTGTATTCCTAATTCATCAAATAAGAGGATGATGGAATTTTATGCATGTTCACATGGTGAGGAGCATATAGAAGGGAAGATTTAGATTTCTAATGAAGGGAAGAAGAAATATGGAGGGGAAGATGTTATCTATGTAGGGAAAAGGGCCGCAGAGTGATAGACTTTCATGGAGTTCAATGTCTTATTTGTGGAGAACACGATCATTACCCAACTCAATGCCCGGACCTAAGAGGTTACTTCTAAATCAATGAAGGATGTATTCCATGACAATCATTCTAATTTTAAGATATTATATAATTCACTCAAATTTGATTCAATAAATATGGGAACGATATCATCGCTTGTGCGTACGTACGGATTACCGTCTCCACGACGCGATGAGATTCATTTTCCTTGTTAACAATTCAACAATGATTATAAAGTATATATAATAAGTAATAATGAAATATATGACATAATAATGCTACTGGATTTTTGTATATATATATTTATGTCATATACTTAATTCTATTCAATTCAATAAGGAAACGAAAACAGCGTTCATGCGTACGTACGACCTACCGTCTCCATGAACGGTGTATTTATTTCCATTTATAGATCTATTATATGTATGTATATTCTGAATATATATTATATATAAATCAAATTTTATATTCTGGAATTATGTAATCATGATCTAAGTAATCATATGAATAATTACAAGTCAAAACATGGATGACAAATGAAATGATTTTACCCAAAATGCTTTTTAACATGGAACTTACAAAAGAACGGGTAATGTAAAGTCATAAGTGACCCATATATGATATCATAACAATGAATACGAATCTGTAATAATTCAATGACATTATTTAAATAATTATACAGGAGGTTCAGATACATACGAAGCTTATCGGACCTAAGGTAAGGGATAACTATTCCAATCTTTCTCTTATTCGAAATTGTTTATTCGTAAGTATTTACTGGGGTTTTTGTTATCATACAAGTCCCTATTTTCTAAATATGCTTTCAGGTATGTTTAATGTCCTTTTTACCCATTTTTTTGAAATTTAATACATGTTATGTTTGGAATATTTCTTTTACAAGGTACTTTTTGACTTTTCTGGAAAAAGTACGAGAAGAATGTTTTTTTAACTTATACGGAACGAACAAATTTTTATGGTTTTATAAAGACTTATTTTCATGAAGCTTCCTCCAAAAGATTTCATAACTATTTTCAACAAAATATTTTTCTTTTAAAATTGCATGATGTTTTCTGAAAATAAATTGATTTGGAAAAATAAAAGAAAATTTTCCTCAAGAATTCATTTCAAGTGTTTTATCAAAACCATTTTCCATCTAAGATGACATTATTTCATATGTGTATGTTTCTAGTATAATGTCTCTTGGATTTACATGGTTTCATTTTTCTTATTATGAAATGATATCCATTTCTTTTATATGTATTATATGATGATGTGATGATATTTATGAAACCCATTTTATTCTTTTGGTTATTATGAATGATGAATGTTTATTTTGTGGCAAAAGTAAGAATGATTTCATTTTGAGATGGGTGGGACCTATATCTCCCTCCAATGAATTAGGTAAGGATTTATATCTCATGATATAGACATGGATGGAACAGTAAGTTAATCCGGTTCAGTGTTATAGGACTGAAAAGAGGAGTGAACTCGATTCAGAAAGGAACTTTGTCCACTAAGATGGTCTTGGAAGCAATGCCTTGGCTACTATGGAAATCATTACATTTTCTGAATGGTTTCCACAATTACAAGTTTTATTACCATTATATTTTATCATGGTTGATGTTCCATTATGAAATATGCATTACATACTTCCACGATTTATATATTTTCTCATGATTTTGATGTTTAAATTTCAAGTTCAAGTTTTTACTTTCAAATGTTAATGGATTGTTTTATGTTCTCTATGTTTGCCCTTACTGAGCATTTGAGCTCACCCTTTTTATGTTTTATTTTCCCCAGGAAATAAAGAAAGATTTTAGGTAAGGATACAAAAATGGGAAGATCGTTATGGGAGTTGATTAAGATCTTCTAACATGATTAGATGTTTATATTCCAAGTTTCCAAAGACACTAAACTATTATGATCCTTGAGTTTTGGTTTTTTGTTATCTGTAAAGTATTCTGAAAAAGTAATGTATTATCCATGTACGTTAAGCTTCAGGCCTCTACATTATAAATTTTCATATGGTTATTATTTAAATTAATACAATTTGTAAAACCACTATATATGAGGATAAATAGTTTTCAACCAAAAGTTAGCGTATGGTATGGGATTTCTTTATTAAATTTACTCTCATTAGGTTAAACTTATACATCAGTGATTTTGTACTTCTAGGATTTAGTGTTTATTGAAATTTGATTCTATTTTGTTTTATTTATAAATTTTAATGATGATTTATATTTTATAAATAGAATATATTCATTTAATAATTATCACTCTAGTATTATGATAATTTTAGGGGTTTTTCCCAATCTCATTATAATCGATATTGTTTATTCTTGAATACTAGTTAAATGAAATTACTTGAAAATTTTATAGTAAACCCTTAAATTTTATACAACTCTATTAAATGATGTGAAATTTGAGGTAATATCACCATTTTCCAACTCTTTGGTTTGTAAAAGTTTTTATTAAATGTTTCCTTGAACATACGACTTCATTTATCACTTCGGTAAAAAATATGTCCTTTTTAAAGACACATGTTATATAAAAATGTTTTCAAAAATGTTTTAAACTTTTCAAAATTATTTTTTATATAAATGATCAGAAATTATTAATCCTTCAAAAACAATTTCAAATGAATATTGTTTTACTTTTCAAAATAATTCATGTTTGGATTTTACCAAAAATGTGAAAGAATTTTTTTTAATAAGTCTGATATGAAAGGAATTTCCAACCATCACGACAAGTGAAATGTTGTAAATATTATTTTATATGTTTTAAAAGTTATTTCCAAAGAAAATTGTTTTCAAAAAAATTTCACCAATTTTAGTTTATAAAAGAGTTATTAAATGATTATGATTTTCAATATAATTTTCCAGATGAAAAAGATGTTTTCCTAAAGAATGTTTTTGATGTTCATTTATGATATTTCAATTTAATAATGAAAAAGACCACTTATTATTACCATAATGAGTATATATTGTATTAAAAATTTCATTAATCTTCTTATGGATGGTTTATGAACAATCTTACCCATGAAATTATTGAAATTCACATCTTTGATTAATTTTATTCCATGAACATTACATCAAATTATTCACTTTACAATAAAAATTAACGTTAACTTATATTTAAATACTATTTATCCTAAGTATATTTATCTCCAAAAACATATATTTTTTTAAAATGGTATATAAATTCATAGTTATTGATTAATTGGGGAAATATTGGCAAATATATATCATGTACACAATATGGATATTTGATAAGGAAATTTTTTTATGAGTTAAATTGATTATTTTGTATATGAGGAATGATTTAGAAATTTTTGGCATGGGATAGTTATCATTAATATTAAGACACTTGATGCATCAATATTCTCATGGGATGAATTAGTTGGATATCATGAGTTATGTGGTTTTTAACCCATTATGTTTTAAATTGTCTTGTGAATAGTTTTGATGGTAAAGGTACCATATACCCAGGAAACACAGAGTCCAATAAAAAAACTACATTCATTAATAAATCAATTATTATTAGCTTTGATATTTTAACTATGAAAATAATCTATGGATTCATTTCATTCTCAACTAATAGATTAAATGTTATGTGTTTTTTATTATTTACCTTTCCATATTGATTATAACTTATTTTATCATAATAGAAATGTTATTTAAATAACATGTGTTTTTAGTTATTTATCTTGGAATTTTATTAATGAACCTTTCTCACAGTTTATTGACTACATGGTATGTGTGATCAGTTATTTACCTTTCCATATTTATTGTGTTCATTGATTTATTATTTCTTCTAATGTACTTAACCCTTACTAAAAATTTGAGGTCACACTTATTCTTTTCCTTTTACAAAGAATTTCATGAAGTATTCAATAAAATATATGCAGGGATACAATATATGGACCATTGTTATTTAAAAAATATATGCTGGACTTTTTTATTCAAATTTAATTTATGACTCCGATATATATCTAGTTTACAAAAACTACTAAATTTATTAGTCATTTTATATGTGCTTCCCTATATTTTATGATAATGTAATGGTATGATGAACCATCTCCAGGCTACTGGGGTTAGGTCACTACAAATCACTTATATCTAGAACAAATTTAATCATGTATCCATTAGAACTGGGATACTGGTGATGGAGTATTTAATGTTTTTTAGTGTATGTTTAATTGATTCATATGAATTATATTTAGGAAAAAATAGATTTGAGAACATGACCTTATGAAATATTTTGAGGCTATGTTAATGAATATGACCATATTCTAAAAAATTAAAAAGGTAGTGATTATGTGGTTTCAAAAAAACACATCCCTATATATATCCTTCTATTGAATGTGGATTTGGGATTTATGAATCTTGGGGTAATAACCCTAAAAAGAGTTGGTTCTGTATAGATAGATCGTCATTATATAGAATGGTGAGTGTACAATTACCACGTTCATAGTTTCACACTCATAGGGAATGCGTTTCAATTAAATCACATTTTGATTTTGAATTACTATAATGTATTTGAATATATAATAACCAAGGATATAATAGTTTAAACCTATTTTATCGTAGATTAAAAATTATGTGTCATGATTTCAATAAATGATGAATAACTTTTCTTGATTTCCCACTATGATTATTATTTCTCATACCATTATTTTTTCTATTAATTAATGGAAACTACCTGAAAGAATCATGTTAACATTTAATGTGATGGGAAATGTGTTGATTATGACAAAATAGATGGGATTATTACTGGAGTTAATGATATTATTTTTATGTCTAATCATTTATCATGATATATGATTAACAACATGAATATTAACCAAATCTCATACTCTTGATAAAACAGATGGGCATAGTTCACTGAGATAATAGATAATGGTGACTATCGGGGAAAGTGAAAAAACATCCTTCATGTTAGAAATGTGGAAATATAAACCTTACATAATGTATCAATGGAATGGGGAGATGTTTTTTATGTGGAAATTATGGGAATAAATCAATTAATTGTCAAGAAAATCTGAACAGTATGATAGAAAGGGATAAATTACATCTATGACACCATTTGTAGTTCAATATCTTATGTGTGGGGAATATGGGAATTATTCAAGTCAATGAGCTAACCTAATGGTAAACTCTTAGATCAAGGAATAAATAATTCTATGAAAATAATTGATATGTAAGGATTGAAGTGTATATTACTATTTTATAATTATGTTGAACATGTATTGTATCAATGATATTAAGTATATAATAATCATGAAACATATAAGTATTACTTGATAGTGTTTTTTCATTAAGTATTTGAAGGAACTAACAACCTAAAAAAGAATCTTAGTGATAAGGTGATATATTATGAAAACACATTATCAAGGGACTGATAAATCATAATATGTGTTTAATTTTGGGGTAAACCTAATGTGTCTTGGGATGATAAGAATATATATGATCAAACTTTTAAAGGAATGGATTACCCTTTTTAAAATTTATGTGATGGGTGTTTAACATTATTAAGTATCTTTTGGATGTCATTTATGGGAATGAAACACTTTAATTTTTTATATGTTATATTACAAAATTATTTGTGGAATAATTCTATTATATTTTTTGTACATGTGATAATAATTATTGAGATCCTTTTAAGTTAATTTGAATTTTTATGTTGTGTAATTTATGGTATATTGGGATAAAAGAGTTAATACATTTTGTGGATATATCATATAGAAAACCTAAGAGTTAAAAAATTAATTTATTATTAATGTTATTAGTGTGTATGTTCATCAAATACTTGGGAAAATTATAGTTTTTGAAAAAGGAAAACCAAGATTTTGGGCGACAACCGATCATATTCATCATATCGACATAACATGAACCCACAACTAAAGGGCGACATGGGTACAATACATACAATCAGCCTATGTGACATTTTAATCTATATGAATTTATTTATATATAAATTATTTTATAGATAAATAATAATTTGATTTCTGAAATAATATTATAGGATTAAATTTCTTATAATTTTTTTAGATTTTAAGACAATTAATGATATTTCAGGAGATGTTCTACTAGGTTAAGGTATAATTAACCTTTAGGTTTAACATAAAGGATTATTTGGGAAGAATTATATTAAATTTTTGTATGTATAAGTTAAGGTTATGAGATAACCTTTAAGTATTAATATTTCATTATTGTTTAGGTTATAGAGGTTATTTTGGACACAATGATTTTTATTTATGAATTACTTTGAGATAAACCCTTGTTGTTATTTTTAAAATTTTGAATTTAAATTAATTATCCTTTCACATAAAGGATTAATAAATTTGGGTATTAGCTTACATTTTGGTATAAATTATAGTTTTCTATTAATTCATAATGTTAGGAAGAATATATTATATTATTTATTTTGATTATCTGATTTAGTAGAAGTTAATTTTAGTGTTTAGGGCATAAAAAATTCATCTCAAATACTGATTGCTTGGAGAAAAAGGTGATATTTTAAAGGAAAGTTATTACAAGATGAAATTATACTTGTTAAGTAAGTATATTTCAATAATATAATAGTATATATGGTAAAACAATTACTTAAATCTAGGAAATTTATATTTAAATAGAAATTTTATTCTATTTCATTTATTTTAAATGAATCAATGGTCTTTTTCACACATATTCAATTTATATTTTTTTGGTCATTCTATTTTTCATGATAATTTACTTTATTATGATAAATGATCTCCATAAAAATCTATAATTATTTCTACATTATAATTTTATTACATGTCCATATTTTCAATTTTTACTAATTATCTCTTATTTGGAAACCCATATATGATTTATTCTAGAAAAAATTGTATTTACCTTTCCCTTTATTCAATATGATATTTTCTTAAAACTTTTTATGTTTTGGGTTTTCCATTAAAGAATTTTCAAATTTCAAAACCATTATTATTCATAATATGTAGAAATTATGATGATATAATTTTTTTTGTGTTTTTTTGGATTTTAACACCATGATATTTTAAAATAAAATAAATTTCATAGCGTATATGACATACAACACCCTGCCTAAATGAACCATAAAACATTATAACCTAGCCATTGATTTTTTGGGTAAGAAAATAATTAATAAAAATATGATATATGTAATTTTTTTTAAGAAATATAAATTTATTCATTAATTCTTCTGATATATGTACTCAATTTTAAGTAATGTTATTTTATGCTTAAGAAATATGATTCATTCAAAAATGATTTTTATTTCTTTATGTGAGAAGATATTATAATTAATTTATGTACCTTATATAAATATTATATAATAAAAAATAATAACATTTTTAAATAATAACAACAAAATTATATTAGGTTTAGATTTTTAGGTATATCTAGAATGATTTATTTTCCACTGAATAGTGAAAAATATTTTTTTATTGAAAACTTTATCTTTTCTTCAAGTATTTAAAAAGTTCCATTATGTTTTAATATGATTTATAAGTAATATTAGTTCTAAAATATTATAATTAATCCTATTGTGTGTATTGTAATCTATTTTAATAATCAATTTTCTTAGAAAAAATATTTATGCATAAAAGGGATTTATTTAAAATATAGTTTTTCGTTTCATTTTGTGTTTTTATTTTAAATGAATTAAAACCAATTATAAAAACTAAAAATTGAAAAATGAAAGAATTATTTTTAAATTTTATTATAATTTTTTTAAATAGGACCCTTTAATAATTGTTCATTTTTAATAGTAACCATAATAAATAATTGTCACCATAGTAAGGGTAAATATGGTAATTATGGTTAAAAATAACAGGACTAGAAAATGAACGTAAAACATTCTATAATTTCAAAGGATTGACATATATCATCTATAATAATACAATATTATAATATAAATGTTTTTATCCATTTATATGTGCTTTTTACGTTTATATAATTTTATTTAAGGAAAAGTAAAAAATATCAACCTCTTTATTTTATTATCATTAAAATTTTAACATAAAGAAAAATATAATATATATTTTGCTCCAAATACTTATTTTAAATATAAATATTTTTTCATCATGATAATTTTTTTATAAAATTTAGTGATGAAATAAATAACATACATTCATACACAATAACAACATGATATTTATTCAATTAATAGAAATATAAAATGAATAATGTTAAAAAATATATTAAAAGTGTTATAATTTAAATTAATTAATGTTTTCAATGGATTTTATTTATCTATATTACATATAGGTAATTTTTTATGGATTATATTCAAATTACCTCTTTGAATATATTTAGTTCAATACATGTTAAATGAATAGTGTAAAAAATGTCATTATTAATTATTATTACATAAAATATATAATTAAATGATTTAAAATTAATTAAGTATTATAATTGAAAAAAATGAATTATATAATCTTGAAAAAAATTACATTTTTTATTTATGAATCATTATTTATTTTATAGAAACATTATTTTACCCTTAATGGTTAGAAAACATTAATTTTCTAGTAATTTCCCAAATAGTTATTAGTGGGTTAAAAGAAAAAGATAAGTGTGAAAAAATCATCTAAACAAGTTAATATTTTATTTAATAAATTTTTTTAAACCCATATAATTCATATATTATGCATATATCACATTGGATGATTTTTTTGTGAATATTAGTTTATATTAATTTAATAATTTAATAAATTTCAATAATGAGCCACCCCACTCATATAAAAGGGCACCCTATATCCTCTTATCTTCTCACTTCATGAGAAATTTTGTACATACATTAATTTCCAAAAATATATTCTTAACATTCTTATTACATTATAGAGTTCTTATTTTGGGTAGAATACCAATCTCAGAGGGATTCAGGTTTTAAGAAAAGATGGTGGTGTGAAGAAGAGGTATAGTTTTGAATTGAGAATTTTCATTTTCTTTCTTATTATATATTCTTATAATATTATCAAATAATAATGAGTAAAAAAATCAGTATATTAGATATAATTTTATGTTAGTATGTTAATTACATAACCTATATCCATCTCTTAGTCCATAAAATGGTAAACAAAACTCATGGTCATGTGTACGGTGGGACGCCTCCTCACAAATCAATGTGATTCCTTTTCCATCACAACCTCTCATAGATACTTATAATGATGGATTTAATGTTTATAAATGATATTTAACTGATTTTTTTAATATAATATAGTAATTTATCATCTAATTTCATACATTCCCATCCATTCAAAAATGATAACGTTGTTCTTGTGTTCGTGTGGATTGCCACCTCTACAAAGCAATGTTATTCATTTTACATAACCAGATGACATGGATGATATATATAAGTTAATATGAATTAAAAATATTGTATCTATGGTATAATTATACTTATAAAAATATAAAATAATAGTTAATCTCTTTCCATCACAACCATTGAAAAATTGAACTGTTACTTATGTGTATGTACGACTTACCATCTCCATAAATGTAACATAGTTAATTTTAAAGTAGATATTTCATTGATGGTTCTGAAAGAATAAACGATGTAAACATTTATAATAATATCATTATTTTTATTCTAGTGATAATGGAATAATGACCACTTTGAACTTATTCAACTCAGCATAATCATTTTAGACATATGATCCAAATATCACCAAAAAATCTGAAGTAAATTTATTGAATAAGTAAATAGATAAAAAATAATAATACATAAAAAAAAGTTATAATAATTTTAATAAGGTTATTAATAAATTAAATAATTATACTATTTTTATTATTATGGATAATAAATAGTGTACATGATGAGTAAAACCCAAGGTAAGGTATATTCACCACACTTTTATTTCAATGAGACACATTCCATATTCACCACATAGTCCTTCTATGTGGTGTATATATTGCATAATAATTTGAATTATAAATATTTTTATAATTTTTTTGATAATTTACACATCCATATATGTTTCTTTATATATTGTGTCTTACAATTCAAATGTTACTGATATGAAAAGAGTCTTATGTTACAATCTCATTTTTACTAGGATTATCTATGATTTTGTTTTCAATGATGAAATTTTATTATATAATTCTCATGAATCAACTAACTATTATTCACCACTATTTATTTCTTTTAATCACATGTTTTCATTTGATTTTCATCACTTTATGTAGTTAAAAGACTAAAATTATGCCTTTATGTAAAATTTATTTTATTCATCTATTTAGTCAACTATAATTTCCCTTTAATTTAAAAATTTTATTACAAATATTCATTAATATTTTTACAATTACCTAATGATTTTATAAATTCATTTTTACCCAATATTGAATATTAAAAAAATTAAAAATAATCTTTTTATCATTTTTTGAACATGTTACGTATTAATTTTTTTTAACAAATTGATAGGATTGTTTTTTATCTTCTAGGGAATAAATAAAATTCCCCTCCATGACTAATTAATTATTTGATGCTTACATTACAATTTTCAATGGTTTATTCCAAATAAAATAGTTTTTATATTATTTTACAAATTCTTTTTCAATTTTAATTTTTAATGTGAAAGGGTGTTTTCTTGAATAATGTTTTTATTAATCATTTTATTTTATTGATATTGTTCAATAAAAATAAAACATTAATATAATAATTCCCCAATGGGGATATTTTGTAATTATTTAATAAACTATATTACATTGGAAGGCTTATGATCATGTTATTTTTACTGATTGAGTAATCTATTAACAATTTATATAATTGTATTTATATGAAAATTTTTATGTTAATTTTGTTAACACCCTCCATATTATGAATTCATTGGACATAGAAAGTGATTGGGGGGGGGGGGGGAAGATATAACCCCCTAATTCATTAGTTGGTCTCATGAGAAAAACTAGTATTTGTATTTTTCCAAGGACTTCAATAATCTTGTAAAATGAATTATATGAGGCCTTTGTGTGTGAATATGATGTATGGAATTATGAATTCAATCATTATAAAATAGGATATTGATATCCATTTTATTATTCCAATTGTTATGATATCTGTGGATACTTTTCAAGCTCATGTGACTATTTATATGAAATTATTTCATTATTATATATTCTCACCATATTATTCTTTGTTCTCAAGTTAAATGTTAAATGGAATGTGTTTTTAGTTATTTATGTTTTCATATTGATTATACCATATTTAATAATGATATATTCCACTATAAATAACTCTTATAAATCATTTTAGAAAAAACGTTTTTCTTTTTCCCTGGGTTATCCAGAAGGGATCATTGAATATACTCAAGGTTGAAGAATAATTACTTTCACAAATTTGTGGAATTCATTTCTAATTAAAAAGTGACGCATGTTGATATATAGTTTATCAAGACTAATAATTTATTTGGTCTATTGAGATAAGATCAATTCTATCTAGTACCAATGTAATAATTAAATCATTGTCTCCGAGAAATTGATGACTGGGTCATTCAAACTGATATCATATTTAGGGTTTGCTTATTAGAAATATTAGAAGCTTATCATAAGGAATCTCATATAATAGTTTTTAAATAAATAATATGACATGTTAAAGGAACTATAAATTTTATGCTATTTTAATATAGAAATAAAATATTTTATTTTTAAGTATTATATTTCTCATTTTTGATGATACTGAGCTAATGAAAAAACTTATTTCAGGATTCTATTATTTTCGTAATAAATTCATTGTATCGTAGAGTTCATGGAAATAAAACTCAGATGATTTATATACTAATGAATATGAATATATTTATACTAAATTATTTTTATATTAATAATCATTTATTAAGAAATTTTTTTTACCATTGTTTCAATTTTAATAAGATTCATATTTATTGTGATAATTATTTTTCTATAACAATTAAAACATTAATTTATAAAATTTGAGAAAAATAACTTATTATCACGTGATTTGATTTTATTCATTATTATATGAATAAATTAGATATTATTTTCGAATATTATTCAACCTATCATCCCCAAGATGATATTTTTGATATACCCTTGATTTTTTGGAAATTTTGATGAAATTATATTTTATCTTAGTTGGTTGAAAATAAAGCTAGAAATTTTATTCTTGTTTATAGTTCTAACTTGAAATAAATCTATTATTTAGGGGTTTTCTTCATGTATAAAAAATATTTTGATTAAATCAATATAATATATTTTTATATTTTAAAGAAATAATTTTTTATAAGATTCAAAATAGTATTTAATTTTTTAAAATCATGTTTCAGTTTTGGTAATTTTCATATAGGGGGAATTTTTAAAAATGCGGAGTTTGGTTTAGCATGGATTTTATTAGTAATTATTGTGTTGTTGTTTGTTTTTTTTCATATATTAAAAATTCATCAATGTTTTTTTTATTATTTAATTAGATAATTATAATTTCACACAACATCATCTATGTAATGTGTTTATATATTTATAATTTTTTAATACTCATGGTCACTCGAACTATTTTATACCTCATAGTCACTTAATACATATGGTCATTGGACTTTCTATACAATTGAATACCCATATAGTATCTTTCCCACCTCAGTCTCTTGGTATCATGACTTGAAGAGTGACTATTTTCTCATGTGGTAAATTAGTTTCTTTATTAACGTGATTAGTTAATTTTTATATGTGGTTAGTCACTTATTTATGGTAAATACCACATGGTGCATTATTTGATCATGTGGTCGAGGATCAAGGTATGTTTTTTGTTCATGTGGTTAGTACCACATGATCTTTTAAAACTCATTGTAATGTCACACTCATGTTTAATCCAATACATTTTTTTTCACTCAATTATATAAGTATCGAGATTAAATTTTTTTTACATATTTTTATATTTAAAATTAACTCATTTTTCTTTTATTTTTTAATATTTTTTTATTTAAAAAATTCATATTCAATATTTTAAACCCGTGAAATTTATATTTGGATATTTTTAATCAAATTGATTATAGATTGTAATTGTTTTCTTATTGATGTATAAAACTAAAACATAATGATTCAAAATAATTAATTTATTAATATTTAAATTTTTATATAAGATCAAGTAGTGATTTAGCCATAATCTAAGCATATACTTCTTCCATGATTGAATTATCTTTGCCTCCCTTTAGGCCACAAAATTCTGTAGTTCATCAAACTTTATTGATGCTTTTTTTATTTAAGGTGTTTCGATGAAGTACTTTGGTGAGAATACCATAATTTTGGAAGAATTGGTTTTATTAATCCTAGAATAATCTTAGAATAAACTTATTCTCATTAATTTAGAATCTTATGATCCTCAAATATCTTCAGTTATCATTTTCCATGAGAAAAAAACATTCTTCATCCTTAACTAGGGTCAAATAATATCATTTAAAATATTTCATTGTTGTGTATGTTTTGATCATAAACTTGTATTTTTAATCATATCATCTATAATCACGAATCATTTTCACAGTGGATTGAAACTGGCACTATAATTTCATGGAATTTTATCTAGTTCCAATTGGTTTGTGGATATGGTTTGGGGGATGATTCATGATTAAAGAAAGTGGTTGGTGGTGTGGGTATATCAACACATACAAAGAGAAACATACATTCCACTACCAAACCATCATGAGAACTATCCAATAAAATATATACAACCAAGGGATCTATAAGAAATTGGAGTAAGATTAGAAAATTAAAAATATATCCCAAAATCATACCCTATAATAACATCCACTTTTAGGATTAATGGAATAAATAGGAAGAGAATGGAAAAACCTACCATGAGAGGTGAAAATAACTAACTCAAAATAAATTCACAATGAATATAGAGGTGGAGAAGAATCAGACCATCCTAGAGAGCCCCAAAAGTCATTCAACATGTGTTATGGCTGAATGGGTGATTTTTTTTAATAAAAAACTATTTATGGGGTTGAAATTTCATTTAGACCCTTAATTTTCATGCCCATCCGGACTCCACCGGTTGCCTGATGGTGTCCACCATCTATCTTCTTATAGTTACCCAACCCCATAGAGCATAGAGTGAGTGTCTAATAACATTACATTAGTATGATTACAAGAAACCAAATCCTGAAGAACCGATCAATTTTTTAGTCTTGGTAAACTAGATACATATATGAGTCTTGTATTAAAAATACATATACTAATTACAACATATTTTTTTTCTTTCTTGGATAATAATTGTATTCCATCCATGATATCTTTGAATACTATTCTTATCACACTTCATGGAATCCTGAAGAACAAAAACATAGCTTAGCTCAAATTACTTATAAGGGTAAAGTACATTGAAATAAATAACGAATCAATGATAATAATTATTATGGCATGGTAAATAACTGAACACACATACAATGTAAACAAAAAACTATGAAGGAAGATCATAAACAATATGGAAAGGTAAAAAAATGTTATCAAAATTCAATTCAATCAATGAACATGAAATGCATCCATAAAAATTTCAATGCAAAATCTCATGGATAAATAATGAATAAATAGAAATTAAGGCAATGCTTAATTATTAGACGTCATTTATCTGGAACATGAACAACTATACTATCAAGATATATCCTAAAGACAATTTATTTATATGGGTAGAAACCCATCTATTATACTTAGATACAAATTGAAATGGGGTTTCTCTAGATAATTTCATCTCATGAGAATACTAATGCATTAATGGGATATTTAATGTTCAATCCCACCTTTAACTACATTTCCAAGACATTCCATGCATATCAAATAATAAATATAATTAAAAATAAATGTCCCTTATAAAATATCCATATAAATTAAAGGATATTTATTTATCAATATTTCACCAAAATAATAAAATGACATTCAAATTAAATACCGTATAAAAATGGTATACAATTCAGGTATTAATAAAATCCATGAAAAATGATATGGATATTTAGGTAAAATTCAATGAAAAATGTTCACAAGAAATTGAATATCTTAAGGGAACTAATATTAATCATGGAATTGAATTTCATTATAATAATTGGAGAAGTAAATCATTAACCATCTAGTGGATGGATAAGGATAGTATCAATTCAACATATACTATATGATGTAAAAATAATGGGTTTCTATTTTTGATGAATATAAAAACTGTAAAAATATATTTTAAAAACATTCTTTAGAGAAATGTATCATTTTTTTAATTTTTTTTGAAAAACCATTACATTGAAAATAACTATTGAAAAAATTTTCTTTAAAAATTAACCTTTTAAAAATGGAAGGTATTCATCAAATAAATAACAGAAGGTAAATCCGTACATGTTGTGTGAGGCAAAACAAACATTCATTTTTCATGATAAATAGGTTAGAAAAATGTCTTGGTTGGAAAGCGATAAGACGATTTTTAATTCATTTGTAGAAGAAAAAAGGGTAAAAATATCTTTAATAAATAATTTTGGATTTTTTTTAAAATAATTTTAAATAATTTTTAGAAAACATTGTTTTTAGAAAAAATAGGATCTCCATCTAAATGTGTAAATAAATATGGGTATTCTTAAAAACATTTTCTAAAACATTTTGAGTACAAAATATTGAAAAAATAGTACTAATACTAGAACAAGGTCACAAATAACCATAGTGGAGGAAAATAAAAGTGTTTATTAGAAAATTTTCATACAATTTCATCGAATTGAAGTGAAATATCATTAAAATTATTCTTGAGGAAGATAATCGGGAAACATTCCAAAGTGAACAATCTAACTTTGAAATATTTTAAATCATAAGCCTCATGAATGAAAAACATTAAATTAATGATTTAACTACCATTAGTATAAAATGATTACTAATATAATATATCAAAAGAGTAATTAGATACAACACAAAAAATAAGTAAGTGGTGAATATGAAATTTATCTCACAAATGTGAAAATTGAGATGATAATCCCTTACATCGAGTCTGAAATATCTCATGTGTTGTCATATTCTTGAATAATAAACTTATATTAATAATTTAATTGATTCAAAAACTTATTCATCTTTATAATTAATTTTATTTCACTTATTACCATTTTTTATACATCTATAAAAAAAATTATGTTTACATCGAGTTTTTTGACAAATTCGATTTTTCTTTCAAAAACAACTTTTGTAGGTCATCTATGTTCAAAGGGGTCATTATACAACATATCCAGAATAATAAGCCTTAAATAATTTTACTACATACACATCAATTATACTTTTAAAAATAATTATTAAATATGGATATAGAAAACGAACCGAGATTACAATAATATATACGGTAGGCCATACGTACGAAAGAGTAACATTCCCATTTTTAAATGATCCTTATAGAAATAAGGTGCGCGTCATTAATAATTATAGAATTATAATAATATAATAAATATAATATTATTTAATCATATATAATTATATATATAATTAATATGATGTAAAAGTAATCACATCATGTTGAGGAGGTTGTAGTTCACATGTCCATGAATAATGTTATCACTTTTTAAGTGTTTAAAAGGGTAATAATGAAAATAATATATATCTATATATAATATTTTTAGAATGGTAATTATTTCATGAATATAATATATATGTTTCTTTCAAATTTATTTAACTAAAACCATCATTTATAAATTTCATATATTGTGTGATCGAAACACATCACTTTTAGGAGGCGGTAGTCCACACTTACAGAAACAATGTTATCATATTAACACAAATTAGAAATCATAAAGTTTTTGTAATGACCCAAACTTTTATCAATGGAATTTTACCCTTATTAAAGTAATTTAATATAGTATAAATCACATATAATCACTTATGGGCTATAATAAAAACTTTATAAATGAACAATTAATGAAATAAGAAGTGTTTATAGAAGTTAAGGAACCAATACTTATGAAATAGTAACTCAACCTTAGGAAAAGTAATATGAACCTTATGAATAGTAAACGAACCAAATTATTAGTATCCTCACCCATGAAAGTATAAATAAATTTTTTGCATCTTATAGGTGAAATTATGATATAATCATAGAATAGTATAAGTTAGTAAATATTTTAGAAATTATTAATTAACATTTGGTATTTTTATAAGTTATAAATATATAATTAAAATATTATAATTTAAAAGAAAATTTATTTTTATAAAATGTTTTCATTAATTAATATTTTTATGTCTTATGATTTTTAGATAATTTTATGAGACCTTAAGTAATTTTCCAAAGTGATAAAAATTAGTTATAATTTTAAATTCACTGTTTTCCAAGTAAATGATGATTTCAATAAAAAATTAATTAATCATATTTATAAACTTATTTTCATAAAATGGTTTCCATTTCATAACTCTACACATTTAAAAATGTTTAGGGTGAATTTTTGGGATTATTCTGAAATACGTTAATTTTTTATGAATAGTAAAATATGTTAATTTTCAATGAATGCTAAAAACATGAATTTTTGAGTCATTATTGATGAAAAGATTATTTAAGAACCTTAATATCAAACCATTATTCATTTTTTAAAAATATTTAGATCTAATGATCAATATATTCATTTTCTTGAGCTAAAATAATAAACTAATGAATATAATATTGATAAAACACTCCCTCTCCTCCACTATAAATACCACCCTCACCCCTATTCTCCTCACACCCCTCAAGCTTTGACCCTTGATCAAATTCTTCCCAAAAATAATGTCTATACCATCTCCCATGTCCTAGATACCTAGGTATCATCAAAAGAACATGGCAAGGTTCCTTGACGAGGATCTCAATAGTGGAATTCAAGAGGTAATCCATCTCTCTTTTTGTTTTAATTTACTTTAAATTTTATTTAATTTCTTATTCTCTCCTTACCTCCCTTCATCCAAATGGAATTATAACACCAAAAGTTAGATATACTTGAATTATATCATGTTAATGGATGATATATCATAAAAATCCTCCCTCACACTCTTTTATTATAAAAAATGAAATTGTCCCCCATGATGTGTCAATTTACCGACATCATGGGTGTTGTAGTTTTATTTTCCTTAAAATCCTATAAGGATATTAATAAAACCATTAAATGGGATAAATAGATTTTAATTTCTATTATACAAAAATATTTATTATCCGGAACTAGAATTTATAAACAATACTAAATGATAAAACAAAACGACTTCGTTGTGATTGAAAAACCCGCAAAATTAACATAAAATGATCATCATTAACTTTTATCTAATGATTCATCCCAATACCATATGAAATATTCACTATAGGATAATTTAAACTGTTCTAATATCATTTATAACATATAATAATAATTCTAGATATTTACACACATGTTACAAAAACTTCCATTCAAGTATACAGGTGAATCGATCATCAAAACCATGAAAACAAATACTCTCAAGCGATGAAATTAAACTAAAAAACTCATCAGAAAACCCATAAATAAACTCAATAAAAGCATAATGAATTAAAATCCTATATAAAATGTTTTTATTTGTTAATTAATGAATCTAATCTGAATATATATGATGTTTAAGTGAAGAAATAATTCAGACTCAAGGTAAGGGTAATTTTCAAACCCAACTCTCATTATTTGGATTTTCCCTCTTTCACCCCATTTTCATGATGTTTATTCCTTAAAAAGTATTATTCATCATTATTTCAACTTTTATAGGATATTAATTTTTCCTTCTTTAGTTTATGAGTAACACAATGTTTTCCAAAAGAACTCTTTTTTCAAAAAAACTCACCTTTTACTTCTCGATATTTTTTCTTCTTCACTGAAGGTTTGTGATTATTATATAAAGTATGTTATTCAATCTTTAATTTGGAAACTCAATTTTTATGAATTAATGTTTAGTAAATCAAACTAATTCCTTTTTATGGGTTATTTTATGTTCAAGTTTGATATATGTTCTATGTGGCATGCATGATAATGTAAATGTTGTGATTTGATGGGTGTGCCCAGAATTATATAGTTCAATTTAAATATTATGATGCGACAAGTGTTTCCTGAATTTCATAGTGATTAAATTCATTGGATAATTTTATTTATCTTATGATGAAAGTGAAACAAATGTGAACACGATGCATGATTTTTTCACAACTATGTGTGGTTGTTAGCCACTAAGACATGATGTTTCATTTTTATTGGTTTCCACATTCTAATACTTTTATTAATTCTTACTCTCACATTTATGATCATATGACTATGTTATGATGATAATTATTATTACCACCCTATGTTATATTGTTTCATGTTCTTATCTACCCTCTTACTAGGAATTCAGATCAACACTTTTTTATGAATATCCTTAGTTGACTACATGTACTAAGGATAATTCAAGGGATAATAAGAAACTATAGAATAAGGAATTAAATAAATGTTTATGTTGTATTTTGTAAATGTTATGTATGTTATTAATTTTCCAAGGATAATAAACTATTGGGTTATAGTTATGTAATGCTTTTATGTTGTTCATCTTTAATATGATGTAATAGTAATGTATGAAAAAGCAGGTTCACTATAGTTTGTATCAGAGCATGGTTTAGTTACTTTGGGAAATAGGATAAGAGAACCTTAGTGAAAACCTATAGTATGAGACAAATTATAAGTAAGAAGCAATGAATCGTTATTTTCAAAAATTCTTAACAAAAGAGTCCCATAAGATATTTTTTAGAGTTAAATTATTTATAACTTGTTTAATTATGTTTTGTTCTAACCTTTTATAATTTAGAAAATGGTGGGAACCAAGATAAACCAGGCCAATATCCCATGTGAGGGAAATGTAGGGCTTTCCTGAATGACATCCCAAATCCCTTATGAGGTGGATTTTAAAATTTCACGGATATTATTACCCATATATCTTAGGTTATGAACAATAACCTGAATAATGTGGAATATCCACCATCACCTAGGAGGGAGAAACTCACTATTGAGTGTTTTATGTAGAAACAACCACCAAAGTTTGGTGGATATTCTGATCCACTAGTCACGAAAAAGTGGGTCAACTAAGTGGAGAAGATAGTTTTTTTAAATCACTATTCTGTAATAGAGAAATTTTCTATATCCATTTATTGCCTAGATGGAGAGGGCGATCAATTATGGGAATTAATTATGAACATAAAGCCAAGGGACAAAATTGATTAGATGAAGTGGGAATACTTTAAGATAATGGTTCTTAACAAATATTTCCATCAAAATATGCTTATACTGATGGAAATTTAATTCATAAAGATGATGTAAAAGGAAGGATAATCTTTCATAGACTATGAAATAAAATTTACAAGGCTTTCAAGATGAACTTCAGGGTTTTTAACAATAATGATGGAAAACATGATAGATTCGCAAGTGGATTAAAACTAAATATTTCAAAGGATCTTGAAATTGAAGAGTTTCAATGTTATGAAGAAGTTTTTAAACGTTATAATAATGTTTTGATGGATTTTGGAGAATGGTCCCATGGCTATAGAGATATGAAACGAAAGATGGAGTTTCAATCAAGAGGATTTAATAAGAATGGTTAAAAGAAACGTCAACCACCAACTTGTCAAAAATTTGTGAAGAAGCATCCGGTGAACTACCTCAAAGGGTTGGTGAAATGATTAAAGTGTGGGGGAGATGGACAACAATCCCATGAATGTCATGAATACATGAGGAATATTGATAATGTGGTGGAGGAACATAGAGAACCTCCCATGGGGAAATTCTACAACTATAGGGGGTAATGGCACAATGCAAGACAGTGCACTATACATTTAGTCTTCAAGGGTAATCAACTTCATAAAAAACCAAATACAAAGGAGTATGGTAATGCTTGTTCCATCACTAATATGGATGTGGAGCGTGAAAATGAAGTCATACAAGGAACACTTCTTTTTCACTCAATAAATTAAAAAGGATTATTTGATTATGGTTCTATGAATCATTTTATATCTTGAAATTTTTATAGAACTATAAAATTGAATCCCTGAAACCATAAAGTAAATATATCTATTAAAACACCAAGTGGACAAATCATTTCAAACCACGTGTTTTACTCTCCTCCTGTTGGCGTATGTGGGAATATTCTTCCAGAATATCTTATGATACTTCCCTTGGAAGAATTTGGCTCTATATTCTGAATGGATTGGTTCTCATTATATAGAGAACGTATAAAAAATGGGGAAAAGGAAATATATTTTCATATTTAAAACCATCCCATGATCCTATACAAATTAAAGTAATACCATTAATATCCCTTTTAAAATATTTCAACGGTGTGGGTGTTGATTCCCTTTGATGAACATTAACTCTCTCAATTGGTTGAGTCAAAGGAGGTTATCAACCTAGGAGAAATTCCTATCATGTGGGAATCTAGTGATTTATTTCTTAAAGAGTTTCCTAGAATCTCCTCAAATCATGAGGTAGTGTTCTAAATAGAACTCATACCCAAAGCTACTCATATCTCAACGTTTCCATATAGGATGGACCCTATCAAACTGGAGGAGTCAAAGAAGTAGCTACACAATCATTTAGATAAAGGGTTCATACTCCCTAGTGAATCACATTAGGGTGATCTATTGCTCATTGTTAAGATGAATGATGGATCAATGCAGCTGTATATCGATTATCATGAAATAAACAAGATCACCATAAAGAAGAAATATTATCTTCCAAGGATTGATGACTTGTTTGATCAGTTGTGAGGAGCTCAGTAGTTCTCCAAGGAGGATATCTGTTCTGAAAATTATTAGCTAAATGTGAAGAAGGAATATATTTATAAGACTACCTTTCATACAAGGTATGAGAACTATTTGTTTTTGGTGATTCCCTTCAGACTTACTAATTTCCCTATAATCATCATGTATTTTACGAATATAGTCATTAGACATTACCTCAAAAAAAATTGGTAGTTTTTATCGATGATATTCTCATATACTTCAAGAGAAATTAATAACATGAAGAACATATAAGGACTGTGTTGGAAACATTATATAAGGATATATTGTACACCATGTTCTGAAAGTGTGACTTTTGGTTGCTGAAAGTCACATTATTGAGACATGTGATCACAAACGGGGAAATTTAAGTGGACCCTTAAAAAAAGGAGATTGAGGAATGGCCTAGACCCTCTAGTGTCACAGAAATCCATAGTTTTCTTGGATTAGTTGGGTACTATCTTTGTTTTGTGATTAATTTCTTATGATTTTCAAAACTATTAGTAAAGTTATCAAGGAAAGTGAAAAATTATGTTTGGATGGAAGAGTGTGAGGACAGATTCAAGGAGATAAAGAAGAGGCTTATCACTGCACCTGTACTCACATTACTAAAAAGTTGAGAATGCATTGTGATATATAGTTATTATTATAATGAATTATTGGGTTTTTTACTCATGAAATGTGATAATGTGATATCCTACACCTCATGAAATTAGAATATCCGTGAGAATAACTACATGACACATGATCTAGAGCTAACAACTGTAATTTTTCAATGAAAATATGGTGTCACTACCACAATGCTGAGAATTTTGACATATATACCAATAAAAGATCCTAAAGTATATATTATCACAAAAGGATCTCAACATGAGTCAAAGGAGATGGTTAGAGATAATAAATGACTATGATTTCTCTATTCACTATCATCTTGACAAGGAAAACAAGGTAACTGTTTCTATTAGAAGAAAAAAACATGATACTATATCCATGTTGCGGATTGAGAAAGACCCTATCTTCGTGGATATGAAAAGGATGGATTTAAAAATCATAATGAATGGGAATAGTTCATAACTTTCCCATATTATTTTTCAACCATCTATCCAAGAGAAGATTATGGAGGCACAAAGGAATGATCTGATGTTACAGAAGAAGGTGAATGTAGTAAAGGAAGAGAAGCTGCAAGAGGTCCGTATCAATGATGATGTTGTGATTCAGTTTGGAATGAGGTTATATGTTCATTAATCACCTAGGTTAAAGAAGGATATATTGGAAAATGCACATATCTCAACATTATATATCCATTATGGTAGCACGAAGATGTACCACGATCATCGAGAAAACTTCTGGTGCGATAACATGATGAATTAGATTGCGAAATATATTTCAAGATGTTTGCTATGTTAGAAAGTTAAAGTAGAAAGGAATAAGTCCAAAGGGATTAAGAAAAAATTTCTTATACCCATGTGAAAATGGGAGAATTTCTCTATAGACTTTATCAAGGGTATCCTGAATACATCCAAAGGAAATAATGTGATATGGTTTGTGGTGGACCGACTCACCAAGACTAGGCATTTTATTGCTATTTGTGAAGATATATCTATTGAAAAACATGCTATGATATATATGAACGAAGTTTTGAGAATTAATGGGGTTCCACTCTCAATTATCTCTGATCAGGATCCTAGGTTCACATCTAAATTCTGAAGGATCCTTCAACATTCTTTGAGTAATGAATTAAATTTCAGCACAACCCATCTCCCCAAACTGATGGCCAATCTAAAAGGTCTATTCAAATGCTCAAACATATGCTAAGAACCTAGTCTTTAGAATTCAAAGGTGGATAGTATCAATATATCACATTTATTAGTTCTCATAAAATAATAGCTTCCACTCGATTATTCATATGGCTCCCTATGAAGCTCTATATGGATAGCGATGTAAAACTCCAACCTGTTGGGATGAAGTAAGAGAAATAAAAATACTTGGACCTAATATTGTTCAAGATATGATATAGATGGTTCAATCCAAACAAAAACATATCAACACTACTCAGATTCATTTGAAGAGATATACTGACAATCGTCAAAGGGACTTGGATTTTGATGTTGGAGATAAATTCTTCTTTCAAATATCACCATGGAAGAGAGTCATGCGGTTTGGAATGAAAGGGAAGATAATACTAAGGTACATTGACCCCTTTGAGATCCTTGACCACATAGAATCTATAGCCTATCATCTTGAACTTCCACCGATTATGGATAATGTTCATGATGTGTTCCATGTAACACTCTTGTGGAAGTACATACTAGATCCCTCACATGTACTAAACATAGAGGTGGTACAACTGAATGGTGATCTCTCTTATGAGGAGCAGCTAGTAAAAATTCTAGGCCAGAGAGATAAGGTTCTACACAATAAGACATCCAACCATTTCAAAGTGTTATGGAGGAACAATAAGTATGGAGAAGTAACCTGGGAACTGGAGCAGGCGGTGAAGGAGAGGTACCCTCACCTTTTAATGTAAAACAATATTTCAACGATGGAATTTTGAAAGGGGGGAAGAATGTAATGACCCAAACATTTATAAATGGAATTTCTCCCTTATTATAGTAATTTTAAATAGTATAAATCACATAAAATCACTTATGAACCATAATAAAAACTCTATAAATGAATAATTAATGAATTAATAAGTATTTCTTGAAGTTAAGGAACCAATACTAATGAAATATTAACTTGACCTTAGGAATATTAATATCACCATTATGAACAGCAAACTGACTAAATGAATTATAGTCTCACCCATGAATGTATAAATAAGATTTTTTCACTTTATAATTGTAAATATGATAAAATTATATCATAGTATAAATAAGTAAATAGTTTATAATTTATAAATTAAGTGTAGGTATTTTTATAAGTCATAAATATTTAATTATTATATTTAATTAATTTAATAATTTAAAATAAAATACATTTTCATAAAATGTATTCATAAATTAATATTTTTATGTCTTATTATTTTATGATAATTTTAAGTCACCTTACGTAAATTTTCAAAGTGTTACAAAATAAGTTATAAATTTAAAATTTTTGTTTTCAATGTAAATGATGATTTTAATAAAAAAATAATTAATCATATTTAAAAAATTATTTTCATAAAATGGAGTTAATTTTATAAATTTTCACTTCAAAAAATGGTTAATTGTGAATTTTTTGGATGTTTCTGAAATACCTGAATTTTTGATGAATAGTAAAATATGATAATTTTCAATAAATGCTAAATACATAAATTTTTTGAGTAATTTTTTATGGAAAGATGATGTTATCACCTTAATATCGAACCATACTTCATTATTTTAAAATATATATATAGATAATTTTCATGATTTTCATAGTCTTGATTGAAAAAATGAACTAATGAATATAATATTGAGAAAACACCCCTCTCCTCCGTTATAAATACCACCCTAATATCCTCTTATACTCACACCTATAAAGCTTTTATCCTTCAAAAAATTCATCCCAAAACTCTTACATATACCCTCCCACATGTCCAGGAGTTCTTGGTATCATCAAAAGACCAAGCTTAGGTTCCTTGAGAAGGATCTCAAGAGTGGAATTCAAGAGGTAAATCCTCTCTTTCTCTTATAATTTCCTTTCAATTTCCTTTATTTTCTTATTATAACCTCACCTAAATTCATCCAAATCTCATGATAACTCTAGTAACATACATGTACTAGAATTATATCATGTTAATGGATTATCCATCATTAAAATCATCCATATCCCTCTTTTAATAAAGAATGGAAATCATTGCTTGTGATGTGTCAATTTAACAACATATGGGTGACACACATTCATTTTATTTAAATGCATAAAAGTATGATAATAAAAAATGAAACGGTTTAAAAAATATTTTCATTTTTATTATAAAACCCTATTTATGTTCTGGAAATAACATTTTTATATAATAAAAAATGGTAAAACAAAACAAGATCATTGTGATCGAAAAACCACCAAAATTAACATAAAACGACCACCATTAACATTTGTCTAATGATTAATCCTAATAACATATAACCATATTACTTTTAAGATAATTTAATATTATGTATGATCATTTATGAAATACAGTAACAATTTTGTATCTTTACTTGCATGTCACACAATCTTCTATTCAAGTATACAAGTGAATCTGTAATGAAAACCA
The DNA here is from genome assembly GCA_963277665.1 of Viscum album. Classification (NCBI taxonomy): domain Eukaryota; kingdom Viridiplantae; phylum Streptophyta; class Magnoliopsida; order Santalales; family Viscaceae; genus Viscum; species Viscum album. Next base: position 319,139,214 of record OY728148.1, read on the forward strand.
TGGAAATGAATGCTCCTGAATGATGAAATTAAACTCTATAACTCATTAGAAAGCCCATAAATGTTCTAAATAAAACCTTAATGAATAAAATTCCTGAATAAAATGTTATTTATTTTTTAATTAATTAATCTAATATAATTATATAGGATATGAAAGAGAGTGAATCATTTATACTTAAGGTAAGGGGAATTCTCGAACCCAACTCTCTTTCTTTGGGTTTTCCCTCTTTCACCCCACTTTCAGTATGATAATTACTTAGAAATAATTTATTCATCATTAGATTAAATTTTCATGGATATATATTTTTTCTATATGAGTTTATGAAAAACACAAGGTTTTCTAAAACAACTATTCTAAAAAAACACACCTTTTACAACTCGAGATTGTTTATTCCTCACTCAAGGTTGATGATTCATATATCAAGTATATTATTCCCTAATTCATTTTGGAACCAAAATTTCGTGGAAAAATTCTTATGAAATGGAACACATTCCTTTACATGGTTTATTTTATATTAAATATTGATATATGTTCTATGTGGCATGCACGATAATGTAAATGTTACGATGTGATGGGTTCACTTGGAATTATACAACACAATATAAATGATATGATGTGATGGGTGCACTCGTAATTAAATATATCTCCAATGTATTGAGTAATGTTATATATCTCATGAGAAAAATGAAATATTTGTGGGCATGATGCTATATTTTTTCACAACTATGTGTGGTAGTGAACCACTAAGACATGATGTTTCATTTTTATGCATTGCCACATTCTAAGAATTTTCTTAATACTTCCTCTCATGTTCATGATCCTATGCCTATCTTATGATGATAATTACTATTAACACTACATTTTATATTGTTTAATGTTATTATCTATCCTCAAACATGGCTTTTATCTCACACATTTTAATCTATATCCTCAGGTTCATACTTATACTAAGGAGAATTCACGGTCCAATAAGAATCTAGAGAATAAGGAATTAAATAATTTTTTTAATTTGTAAATTTTATTTATGTTCCTAATTTTTCCAAGACCCTAAACCTTTGGATCCTACTCATTTAATTCTTTAATGTTGTTTATATTTAATATGTTGTAATTGTAATGTATGAAAAACTAGGGTCACTATAGTTATATTCTATATTAAAATAAAACAAGCATAAATATGTTATAAATATCATATATATCAAATATGAATAGTGTTTCGATAATAATTCCCACACTGACAGGTGGTAGAGAAATAAAAAACAATCTTCATTCCATGAAGCGGTAGTTCACCATACACATAATTGGTAAGTTCATTACCCATTATATGGAAGTGTTTCTAAGTGTATGTCTAAAACATTACATAACCAAATATAAGTGTATTTATGATTAATTTTTTGTTATATAATCTTGTAATTAGGGTGTTTATAATGGAAAAAAATTAAATAGCTTGAGGAAATATGTTACCAATATTTTGGGTAACTCCTTTTGGTTTCCCCTAGAGGTCTCCCACAGGAGGATTTAATCCCAAAGGGAGGCTTCTAGGATGAGTGGAGAGATGTTTATGATATATTTTGGAAGATCATTGTCGATCCAATTTGGCTTGAGAGGTTTAAGGATGTGGGAGGTGTGAGTTCATTTTTATAGTGGAGGAGGAGTGACACTCTTGTAAATTTGTAGAATTGGAATTCCACTCACATTTTTACCATTGAATGTAGATCCATTGAAGAACATAATTTTATACAATGGAGGATACAGTCAAAATATGGCCAAAAATGGATTTTGGACAAGTTTCTAGGTAATTGAGTTCTTGAGTTGGGGATTTTTAAATTTGAATGTGGAATGTGGTGTGTAGTGGTTTTGGTTGTGTAATATGGATGGACAGGTGGTTCTAAGTATAGTTTCCACTGACCCATAAAGTGGATTTTCAAATAATACAAAAAGAGGGATTTTGGCATTGTGTAATAAAAGAATTAGAAGAAATTTATTATTGCATGAAACATAAGCTAACTCAATGTTGCGTGCATTAAAATTTATCAAATATATTATTTTTATTTAAAATAAGAAATATATCACAAAATATAAAGATATTATATTCTCTTATGCGCTTTATGCTGTGTTTCATACACCCTAATGAATAAAATTTTGATACTTTAGATTTTTGGGGCGTTTAATTCTACCAAACATAATTAAATAACAACCTCCCAATTTAAACTCAATCATAGTGATAATTTTTTTGATATTTTCTATTTTTGAAACACACATCATGAGAAGGGTTCCTAAAAAATCCTCTTGAAATGGGATAATGGGAAGTATAAATCTCATATAGAAGAACATATAACTAGGTCTCTAAGTAGGAGATCTCTAGTAGAAGGTAGATATATATACATGGATGAATAACATAAATATTTATATTGGGTGACTGATTTAATCAATAAAAAAAACAATGATATATGACATTTTGAGGTCCTCAAACACATTATTCTACAATGATTTTTAAGACCATTTTTTCAAAAAAAATTATTTTATTATCAAAATTTTTTTAAAATTATTTTCCTCATAATGAGAAATTCATTTATAGCCTAAGAATATATGGAATTTACGTACATGATACATTCTAATTTTATATGAAAAAATCCATATTCTGGTTATGATTAAATAAAATTATAATTCATACCTTACTTTATGAAATGGGTATAAAAAAATTAACATTGATCCATAATGAACTAAAACAAACATTTATCATATTGTAAGGCCCATAAAAGAGTGAAAAGTATTTACATTTTTTTCAAACACTTCTAAAAATCCAATATGGTTAAGAAATTAATCTCTAAACCATAAAATTCTCACTATTGTTTCATCAAAAATATTTCTTCATTAAATTTTCCAACTAAACACAATGACATATTAACAAGGACATTGGGTAGGTTAGTGGTTGGCGTTGAACCCTTATCCCTCTTCGGTCATGGCTTTAAGACCTGTAGTCTTATCAGAAATGATGATTTTTCACATGACATAAAAGTTGTCCTTTTATATAAAAAATTAAGATAATTTATAAATTAATTACGATGGAAATACTTTAAATAAGGTTAATCACAAAATATCCTTTTAACTAAAGTTTTCAATACAACACTAATAGATAAACACTTCATCCTCTTATTTCAACATTGATCCTTCCTTAGTCTAAATTTTATCCATCAAAAGAGGTAATTTAATAGTGTATTTTCCATAATCCCCATATTTATGATAATTAACTAAAATTTGATCCTTAGTATCAGTTTTATCTCTTTCCAACGTACTCTTCATTTTTCCTTGGCAGTTCTTTGCATTATGTCTTTCTTTCTAACACATAAATTATTTCCCTATTCCATTAAGACTTATTCCTAGGTGTCTCCTTCAACATTTCATGTTTGAGGAAAATCGATCCTTCTTCCATGTATGGTATCCACCACAAGAGCTATTAGAAATATTTATCTATCTCTTCTTCGGTGAGTTTGGGGGTTCGTTAAGGTATACGTTTTTAATCAAATTTTGAGAAAACTGATTAGGCACAAAAATGTTATATTTCCCTCCTATAAAAAACTCTTTTGGTTTATTATTTTAACCACCCTACCCTTCATGTTAAATGTTAACATGACTCCTTCAGGTACTAGCCAATAACTAAAACCAAAAAACATAGTATGAGTAATAATAGTCATATAAAAACAAATAATGATTTATATGATATCTAAATCACAAAAACTTATCTTCAATCTAAAAAACTTCTTGATTAAACTTGGTAATTCAATTTAAAAATCCTTCATAGTTGTTTATAAATAAAATGTGAATTATCTTAATCATGTACCACATGAGTTCCAAACTAGGTGCGCAGTAAGTCACATTTTAATGCACCAGGTTGCACTGAGTTAGGTTCGACACACCTTGTTGGAGTTGTTACCCCAAGGTATATCTATTCTAGAACCACACCCACTTCTAGTATCCATGTAGGGATTTATTTCTATAAAAACCACACAATCTCTATAAAATTGTAACATTATAGTGTTCTTATATGTGAATCCTAAAATTATATCTTAGGGTTAAGTACCATAATCTATGTTTTCTTAAATATAGTTCCCAAGGCTACTAATAAACTACCTTTGAGTCCAAATATAGCGACCGGTCCCTAGAGAGTCTAAATATAGGGTCCAAAAACATTAAATTGGCATGATTACAAGGATTAAAATCCTGAAGGACCGATTAGTTTCGAAGTCTTTTAAACCAGATACATAATTGAGTCTTTTATTGAAAATTAATACACTAATTAAAACATACTTATTTTTATTTAATGAATAATAACATTATTACATCTATGATATCCATGAATATATTTCTTGGCACACTTCATGAAATTTGGGGGAATAAAAACATAATAATGGTGAGATCAAATGATCAATAAGGGTAAAGTAAATTAGAATCAATAATGAATCAATGAGAATAATAATTATAGCATGATAAACAATTAAACACATATTCCATGTAATCAAAAAACATAGAAGGAAGTTCATAAACAATATGGAAAGGTAATAAACTTGAAAATAATTCCATTAGAACAATGAACTTAAAATTAAATATATTAATAGATATGTCAATGAAAAATATCATGGATAAATAATAACTAAATCAAAATGTAAGAAATGCTAAATTATTGGATTTCATGTATCTGGATCTTGAACCACTATACCTTCAAGATCAATCCTCAAGACAATATAAGTCTATGGGTAGAAACCCATCTATTATTCTTGGAAACAAACTTGAAGGATTTTTTCCAACTAATTTAATCTCATGAGACTACTGATTCATCGGGATTCCATATAAATTTCGATCCCCACCCTCCATTGCTTGTCCAAAACACTCCCCACATATGAAATAATTGATTTAATTCAAAAACAATGTTCTTATCAAATATTTGTATTAAATATAGGATATGGATTTACCAATATTTCCATAGATAATAAAATAACATTAAAAGTAAACAAATTATGAAAAATGGTATATGGTTTATAAAATAATCATATCCTTGAAAATGACATGGATATTTAGGGTAAATTCAATGTCAAATGATCATAGTAAATTGATTCTTTCAAGGGACTAAAAGGAATCAAGGAAGTGGATGTCAATATTTTCCTTGAAAAAAATCAATCATAAGACATTCAGAAGATTAATTAGGATGGTATCAATATAATATATCCCATGTAGAGTAAAAATAAATTTTTATTGTCATTTATGATTAGAAATAACATATAAATACATTTTATGTCATGAACCGAATCAGATCTCCAATATTATTAGCACCAAACTCGGTATGTGGCAAGGTATGAAGGGAATTCCCTATCCCCATGGACTAACACATGTTCTCAAGTATCATTTATCTTGTTTTGGGAATGATTTACCCAAAAATGTATACATAAAACATAAAAAACATTTGATTCACTAAATCTGAAAAAATTCATACTAAACAAGGTTTATACCAAAAATCCATAACTGATTCCATAAGTTAAAATACACTACAAAAGGTCCAAAGAAACAAATAAACAACATAAAAATAGTCCCAAGGACTTCACACGACCTAGGGTCATCACTCATATGCCGTCTCCTCAACTCCGCACTTGGGATGAGAACTAACACCCAAAACCACCATCTCCCATGGCCTTACCTTTACCTGAGTCAAGCATAATAAATTCTACATAAACCCAATGGGTGTAAGTAGGGTGTGAGACTATGGCCTATAGGATTCCACCAAAATATTCCAAAGATCATGCAATACAATGTAAAAAAGAAAGCAGTTTTAATACGCAAAGAAATGCAGTGATAAATTCCAAGAAATGAAACTTTCAATTGAAAATAGTTTTGAAGCTAAAATTTTCAGAATGTTCACACATTTAAATAGAAATGTTATATACTATAAATTACTTCCAAAAACACCCCGATAAAATTTCATGTAAAACAAATACAATGATAACATAACCGGGAACACCCCTAGGCACTAGATAGTCTCAGGCCCCATGTACCTCATACCTCGATGTAAAGTAACCATAGTAAAAATTCATTATCATGCACGATCCACTAGTAAGGAACATACCCATAACATATTGATACTGAATACTCATCCATATATTTTATTTAGAGTTTTCATTATCCAAATTCTAAGTGAAACAAGGACAAAACCCTTCCGGTCCACTAACCGTACTAGTACACATCCTCCCCAACTAGGTACCCAGGCTTCCCCTTTTGTGATCAAAAAATTTAAGCATTACACATAAATAAATTTTCATATAAAACACCACTACTTTTCACATACAATCAGTATAGTATCTATAAACATTTTAACCACTTAAAACACAGAACAAAACACTTTTATTTTTAAATGAACTAATTTCTCAAAATCACGCGTTGTTTTTCACTCCAAACTCCTTGAGAACCCCACTTTGAACATTATGTGCATACTTGTAAGTTACCAAAATATAAAATAAAGCCCAATTAATTTCAATGAAACCAACAAATTAATTTTATGGAATCCCCATGTGAACCAAGAAATGATAACTTTGTAAAACCTCTATTTACACACAAACATGGCACTTAATGTTCACTTGTTCCACAAATACCATTAAAACCAATTTTCACATCAAAAACAAAAGGATATAAAAATTCAGAACAATATTTTCGGCCCTATTAAAGTTCAAAAAAATAACTATGTATTTTTAGGTAATCCCCAAAAGAACAAATAAAACATTTCTTTGGAAAACCCACAATTTCACACCAAATTGGCATTTAAAATTAAATTGCAATAAAAAGTCCAGTAAAAATAATTTTCAAAGAAATAATAAAATGATATAAATATTAAAATACGATAAATACATAATGATACTACACAAAGATTTCATAAATAGTGGAATCACCTACCAAAACAAATGAAACCCCTGAATCACCGTACAAAAATCATGTCGCACCACTGCCCGCACCAAGAGGGACTTATATCGAACCTAGAACCATAATAATTGACCAAGAAAGCCCAAGGTTAAGCCCTAGGTTCGAAACCATCCCCCTGGTCACTTGGAACTTCAATGAAATTGAAATAATCTTCATGGAAAGGGGAGGAACTAAGGAGGAGAGACACTTACATGAGATTCTTTGAAGTTCCCCCAACAAATTCCATATAAGATGGGATTCCAAAAAGTTTTTGAGAGACTTTGAGGGTTGTCATGGGTTTTAGGTTTGAATAAGAGGTGTAAGGGTCGAATTAAAAATTGGAATGGAGATAAAAGAGTAAGAATTGAGAGAGTTAAGAAGGAATAAAATTACCTCTTCAATTATGGAAGATTTGAGAAACCCTATAATGTTCTACAATAACTAGCAATGAACAAGAGCTCCAAAGAGGGGGGAAAGAGTCCTGGAGATTTTTCGGTTTCATTGGTCTTGGGTGACAATTGTAATCACCTAAAAATCCGTAAAATTTAATATGATTTTAAATAAATAAAAATTGATTTTTAAAAATGGAAATGGGCTTCCAGGCAGACCTAATCACTTAAATAAAAACCCAAATACACCTTGGTTATTGATTTATAAAAGATAAAAATTGAAATTTTGGTGTTAATATGTTAGGGGAGGCCAAGTATGAATAGTAATAGATGAAAAATGTTGAAAAATAAATGAGGTATAAAATAAAAAAATTATTTTCAAATATGGAATTGGGCTCACGGTTTGGCCCAATTCATGAAAACTCACCCATTCCTCCATAAAAGCATGGGAACCCCCACCCCCAAATAAATAATTTAAATTAAAATAAAAATACCTTTAAAATAAGTTATGTATGTGAAAAGTATCCCCACCATGAAAAATTTCCACCCCTAAAAGTTATAGCATGGCCAATGCAACAAGAAAACCCAACTGAGAAACCAAGAGGTACTCCCTTACCAGGTTTCTCCCCCAAAGGCCAAAACACCTCTTATGATCAATTAAGGAAGGAATACTCTCACAAACCAAACTTAAACCACATTCCTAAAACAATAAATAACATTCAGGTTTTATCCCAAATGAAAACTCCTCAAACACAATCTGAACATGACTCAAGAAATTACCCAAACAGACAACAACATCAAACATGATTACACTTACCATTCTATAACTAAACCATTGGGAACTCTCCAATCTCAATGTTTACCGTAGTAAGATGTCGGTAGTTAGATAACTCAGTATGAGACTACCTCAATCTAGACCAAGACCAAGGACCAATTTGAGTTACTAGTATATGGAGACACAACTGGGCTCCCCACCATAAGAGACAACTTAAATTTTTACCAAGACAGAATCGAGACACTAACTGGGGGAGGCCTGAATGGGATCCCTAGTACAAGGGTTATAAATCCATTAGAAATTTCCAAAAGAACATACATGAGACCCATGGTGGGTCTCCCCACCCTAAGAACCAACCATCTTAACCGACCAGCATGGGCCGACACAGAAAGACCCCAAAACTCAAAGTGTTGGGACAAATTCACAATTAGTCCACATAGTTTGGGAAACCATGTGCTAACCATGTGAATCCTTATATCTGCATGGTTTTCTGGGGCACAATTATAACTAACCCTATGAAAAACTTTCACTCAACCTATCTCGCCAAATTTTAATCCTTTCTTAAAAAACACAATGGAAACTGAAGGGGGGAAGGAATAACATTGAGTGATAACATGGGCACGGGGCCCTCCACCTCTTCCCACCAAATGGGAATAAAAGAATAAAGATGACGAAACCATACATTTAAACTATTCCCATCACTCATACTATGGAAAAGACTTTACACAAGGGTATGAACGACAATGAGATTTCCCCTGACTACGTGCCAGATTCTCTCCAGGACCTATGGTTGGAGCTCAAAAGATTGAAGCATCTTCGACCTCATAGTTAGGCTTTGGAAACCCCCGGAATGGAAATTCTACCTCTGGTGCTACAAACAACTACAATACAATCCAAGATGGATTCACCAAGTCATAACACACTCCATAACTTAATATACCAAAACCTGACATTTCAATGAAACAAGGGCTTAGAAGATGCACACACATTATACCTTGTTTCTTCGGGTGAGAAACAACAGAAAGAAAGGACACATATAAACACCATCCTCTATGATATAATATTTGACGTTTTTCAAAGGGAGGAATACTACCAACATAACAGATAATATCAAAGGATTTTACAACATTTTCATTTACAGTCAAACGAACACCGCGTCAATAATAATGACCACTGTGACTGATAGAAGAAATGCCTGGAGAGGGACCTTATGGAACATCCCCAAACAACATACAATTTCTGATGGTGTACATAACGGCCTCTCATGACCAGATTTCCCACACTATTGGTTTAACATGAACTCCTACTTCGAAGAGACTACGAAGGACCCATAGGCCCTCTTAGACACCATCTAGACACTCATCAACACTAACAACCTCAGACCACTTCCACATTCAACGAATTTGGAATCTTAAAAAACTATGGCCTCTTTCAACCTTCCATGATCACTCTCTTACTACAAGAGTATCCTTAAAATAAAAAAAGGGTTTATAATAATTATACAAAGCTCGAGAAAAGATTCCTTACATTGATCAACTGGAGGATTTTCCAACGGTGAAACAATCTATGCTTCACTTCAGTTGTGCACTAACCCTTAATGGGGGCATACCTTATCTAATGAGAGAACCCAAGGACCCAAACAACCTGGTCCATTGGTTATGAAATACCACAAACAGATCCAAACAGATGAGGATAACCACCATAAAGGCCTCCCAAACTTTTCTAAGAAGGGACCACTAACTAGCCCTTCAGCCTTGCTTACCGACCAAACACAAACCCAAAACACCGTTCAAACAAGAGGGGTTCTTGGACTCAAAAAATTCCAAAACATAACATTTCCAAAAACACATAACACACATCATCCCAAAAAACTCATCAAGACATCATGTTTTTCCTTTTAAAAAAATTTCTTTGAAAACAATCAGTTCAGCGGTTAGCGTATCCAACAATGGTACCCCATGGGCCCCACACATGCATGTTTTTGTGCCACACTGGGAACCCTCCTCATATCCATCTCGGCACTCATCCAGTCATAACATTAATCATAAATCATATCATATAACCCCATGCATGTGGTATCTCACAAAAATACCAAAGGATAAGAGAATGACTCTTTACACATTTCAAAACCAAAGCAATCAACCAATACTTCCTTTTTCGCAAAACCACTAACCAACAAATCGAACGGAATGTACTGCTTAAAAAAACTTTTTAGAAAGGAATAATCATTCAAATGAAAACGAACTTTTAATTATTAAAAATTAATTTAAAAAAAAATCTCACCCCATTAAAACACCCTTTCGTTGCATAGAAAACTCTATTTGAAACACTTTTTCATAACCAACTTCAATATAGTTCCTTCTTTCAAAAGAGGTGTAAGCACACCATTTTCCATTTCAAAACAATTCTGAAAATTCAGTTCTACCATTTAATAAATTAAACCATTCCCTCTTTATTTGAAAATAATTTCTCAAAAACATTATGCTTCATAAAACCAAGTGACATTATAACCAAAGTTCCATGATTTCAAAACTAATGATCATGAGACAATGCGAGAGGAAACTAGTTTCAGTGGGTGGCTTGGAAATAAGGTTGGCGGATATATTCTAATTACTTTACTGTCAAAAAGAGTGTTCTTGGGAATATCCCTGGCTTCACATGGCTTTCTAGGCCCTGCGAGCTCACAGAGACCATTAACCCAACTCTCTTTTCATTTCCCCTAATCATCATCAAACCAAGAAAACCAAAGGACTTGGATAAATCCTAAATTCCCCTGGAAACATGAATCCCATCATGAGGTGTTGTGATCAGGCACACTACCCATAACTGGAATACCAATTCCTGACAATCCCAACTCTATAATATCTGGACTCTTCATCAAATAACATGACCCAAAGAGTTAACTTGAACCTCCTCTAATACCATTTTTTCTCAAACCGAATCTGGTCTCTACTATTACAAACACCAAACTCAGCCCATGACAAGGCCCTAATGGTGTTCCCTATCCCCACAGGCTGGAACAAGTTCCCGATAATCATTTATCCTGGTTTGGGAATAATTTACCCGAATATGTATACATAAAACATCAAAAAACATTTGATAAACTGAATCTGAAAAATTTCATACCAAACAAGGTTTATAAAAAAAATCCAGAACTGAATCCATAAGTTCAAATGCACTAAAAATGTTCAAATACACAAATAAACAATAGAAAAACATAACCAAGGACTCCACATGACCTGGGGTTATCACACACAAGCCGTCTCCACAACTCCGCACTAGAGATTAGAACTAACACCCTAAACTGCCATCACCCATATCCTTCCCCTTACCTGAGTCAAGAATAATGAAGTCTACTTACACCCAAGGGGTTTAAGTAGGGTGTGAGCCTAATCCCAATATAAAAAAACCAAAATATTTCAAATATCATGCAATAAAACGTGAAAAATCAAGCAGTTTTAATACGCAAAGAAAAGCATTGATAAATTCTATGAAATTCAACATTCAATTGAAAACAGTTTTCTAGCTAAATTTTTCAGAATGATCAAAAATTTAAATAGAAATGTTATATAATGTAAATTAATTTCAGAAACACCTCCAGAAAAGGTCAAACACCTCAAATACAATGAGAAACAAAATTGGGAACACCCCTATGCACTAGATAGTCTCGGGCCCCATGTACCTTGTACCTCGGTGTAAAGTAACCATAGTAAAAATAGATTCTAGTGCATGAGAAACTAGTAGGGAACATAACCATTACCTAGTGGTACCCAATAATCATCCATATAGTTTAGTTATAGGTTTCTTTATTCAAATGCTATGTGAAACATGGATAAAACCCATCTGGTCCACTAGACGTACTAGTACACATCCGCCCCACCAAGGTACCTGGGCTTCCCCCTTAGTGATCCAAATATTTCAGCATGCCACATAAATCCATTTTCATATAAAAAACCACTACTTATAACATAATATATGTACAATATCTATACAACTTTTAGAATAGTTAAAACACACAACAAAACACTTTTATTTTTAAATGAAACAATTTCTCAAAATCACACGTTGTTTTGCACCCAAAACTCCTTTAAAACCCCACTTTGTACACTATGTTCACACTTGTATGTTACCAAAACAGAAAAGGAATCCCAATAAATTTCAATGAAACCAACAAATAAATTTTTGGGCAGCCCCATGTGAACCAAGAAATTATAACTTTGTAAAACCTCTATTTACACACAAACATGTCACTTCATGCTCACATGTTCCACAAATACCATTAAAAAACATTTTCGCAGCAACAACCAAAGGGGATAAAAATTCAAAATATTATATTCAGACCTAATAAAGTTCAATAAAAACAACTAAGTATTTATAGGGAAGCCCCAAATAATGAAATAAAACATTTCATTGGAAAACCCACAATTTCACACCAAATTGGCATTTAAAATTCAATTGCAATAAAAACACCACTAAAACTAATTTTTGAAGCAATCATAAAATGAGATAAACCTTCAAATATGATAAATAAAGCATGATAATACGCAAATATTGCATAAAAATTAGAATCACAAACAAAAACAAAGGAAACCATGGAATCACCGTACGAAAATCAAGTCACACCACCGCCTTACCAAGAGGGAATTAGATCAACCCTAAAACCAAATAAATTGACCAAGAAAACCCAAGGTTAAAACCTACATTCAAAACTATACCTACTGGTCATTTGTAACTTCAATTAAATTGAAATAAACTTAATGGAAAGGGGAGGAACTAAGGAGGAGAGACACTTACTTGTGATTCTTTAAAGTTCCTCCAACAACTTCCCATTAAAATGGGATTCCAAAGGGTTTTTGAGAGACTTGGAGGGATTTAATGGATTTTAGATTCTAATAGAAGGAGGAAGGGTTTAATTAGAAACTATAATGGTGGAAAAAGAGTAATAATTAAGAGTGTTAATAAGGAATGAAGTTATCTCATTAATTCTGACTGATTTGAGAAACCCTATAATGTTCTGCACTAATTAGCGATGAAAAAGGGATCCAAAGAGGGGGGAAAGTTGCTGGGCGGGCGTATGGATTCAGTGGTCTTTGGTGACACTTGAAATCACCTAAAAATACTTAAAACTGAATATGTTATTAAATAAGAAAAATATTTTTAAAACTGGAAATGGGCTTCTGGGCAGGCCCAATCCCTTAAATAAAAACCCAAATACACCTTGTTTATGAATTTATAAAGGCTCCAAATTGTCATTTTGGTGTTAATAGATTAGGGGAGGCCAAGTAGGAATTGTAATGGATGAAAATTGTTTAAAAATAAAGGAGTTGTATAAGAAAAAAATTTATTTTTAAATCTGAAATTAGGCTCATGGTTTGGACTAATTCATAAAAACTCACCCATTCCTCCATAAAAGAATAGAAAACCACCAAAACAAAGAAATAATGGAAAATAAAATAAAAATACCTTGAAAATAAGATATGTATTTGAAAATTTTAAAACATTACTAAGAAAAATATCATTTTTATGAATCCCCTTTTGAAAAACCTTTTTATTGAAAAAATCTTTTGAAAACATTTTATTTAAAAATTAACATTTTAAAAATGAAAATAAATCTTCAAATAAATAGTGGTGGGTAAATTTATATATTCCATATGCGAAAAAACATTTATTTTTAATAGTAAAAAGTTTAGAAAAATTCGTTATTATGAAAAAAAATAAGATTAATTTGAAAACATTTTTAAAAAACAAAATGGGTAAAATTTATTTCATAATTTGTTTTGAATGGTTAAGAAAAATTTTACAAAACTTTTTAGAAAAAAGGGTTTTTAGATGAAAATATGTTCTATTATTAAAAATAGAAATAATGTAGGGTTTTATTAAAAACATTTTATAAAAAATTCTAAGTACCCTTGAATAAAAAAATGGTACTAATACTATAAAAAGTCATGAATAACCATAGATATGAAAATTAATGTCTTTATTGATTAATTTTCATATAAATTCCATAAATGTAAATGAAAGATAATTAAAATTATTTTTGAGTAAATTAATTATTAATGAATCCAAAGTTCCCCATACCACTTTGAAACATTTTAAATAATACGACCCGTGAATGAATAAAATTAAATTAATGTTTAAAATACTATGAATTTAACATTATTAATGATATTATATATCAAAATGGGTAGTAGATACACCAAAAATAATAATTAAGTGGTGTATATAACATTTATCCTCTAGATGTAAAAAGTGAGATGAAAATCTCTTACCTTGAGTCTGACTTGTCTCATGTGTCATTATATTATAGAATAATAAACTTATGTTAATTATTAAATTTCATCAGATCATTTTGAATGATTATAATTAATTTTATTTAACTTATTACCATATTGTATACAACTACTTAAAAAAATATTTTTCTATCAGGTGTTTTGACCAAATTAGGTTTATGTGTTAAAAACCACATTAGTAGGTGAACTATGGTCAAATGGGTCCTTACAAAACATATCTAGAATAATAATCATGAGATACTTATATTATTTATACATAAATTACACTTTTAAAACAATAATTAAACATGGTTATGAAAAATGAACCAACACTAAAATCATGGAGACGGTAGGTCGTACATAGGCATGAGTAACGTTCCCATTTTTCAATGATCGTTATAGAAATAAGGCATCTAACATTATTATTTCTAAACATATCAATATATCATAAATAAAATAATATTTAATCAGATATAATTATATATAGAATTTTTGTGATGTATAAAAAATGACATCGTGTCGAGGAGGTGATGGTCCACACATCTATGAACAAAATTATCACTTGTTAAGTGTGTGAAAGGGTAATAACGAAAATGATATATATATATATATATATATTATAATTTCAAAGAGGTAATTATGTCATGAATATATTATAAATGTTTTTATGTCACATATATTTAATTAAAACCATCCTTTATACATTCCATGTATAGTGTGATCAAATCACATCACTTTTAGATGGTGGTGGTCCACACTTCCACAAACGATGTTATTATATTTACAAAAAAATGGAAATAATAATGGTATATTCTTCATAGAAATTAAAGAAGAATAAATAGATTTTAAATATAATATAAATCATATATAGACAAAATTTACAACATAATTTCCACCATGAGAGTTGGTAAAAGAAGAATGAATAATCATCATTTCATGAGGCAGTAGTTCACTATAAAAAAATGATAAGATCATTACCCATTAGATGGAATTGATTGTATTAGTAGGTCAGAAAATGAACAAATTTTTTTTAGTATATTTAGGAAACTTTTTTTTAGTTAATCATGGAATAATTAGAGTTTATGGGGTGGATAATGGAAATAAAATTAAAGATCATTATCAAATATGTTGCCACTTCTTTGGGTAACTCCATTTGTTTTGCACCGAAGGCCATCCTGGGATTCATTTATACTAATAAGGGGATTCTAAGATGAGGGAGGAATTTTAAGGAGATATTTGGGTATAAAGTTTTTGAGGACAAGTGGATTGATATTTATAAGGAATTGGGAGTGTAGAATGCCTTTTTATAGTGAAGGATGAGTGACACTCTTATAAATTTTTATAAAGGGAATTTTTCTGATGTTTTCCCACTATACATGGCTCCAATAATGAACCAAATTAAATCCAAGGATATATTGTGTAAAACAAGTGTCCTGAAAATGTATTTTGGACAAGTTTATAGGTCATTTGGGACCTTATGTTTATGTTTTATTCCCCTGTTATGCTTAATTTCACTTTAATCATTTTAATTAATTTTAATTACATTCACCAATATTTTTGGTCAAAAAATAAGTTTCCATTATTATACATTATATATTATTCTAATTCCAAATAATTAATCCATTTTAATAAATTACAATCACATAAGTGGTAAAAATTAGTTGAAATTTATTCTTTTGTTTGGACCGACAATATGGGGTTTTAAAGTAAAAGCATTGAAAAGTTTTATAAGTTTTTTTAACCAATTTCAAAGTAATATTGATTACAATGACATAAATTGGATTAATTAATAAAAAAATTATCTAATTAAAATTTAAAACCAATTTAAAATATTATTTTACCTTATAAATAAATTATTTAAATATTCGATTATGAATTAAAATTCAGTATTTTTAAAAATTCATAAAAATATGAAAATTCATTGAAAAATAACATAAAATTCAACATAAGATAATTTTTATATTTATATTTAAGATATTGATTTTATTTTTATATATTCAAATTATATATGTGAAAAAATTAGACTTAAAATAGGTTCACAATTAATAGGCGGTAAAAGTGCCTTCATAAATATATAGGTATTTATGTGTAAAATTTGGTTTGTTCTTATCTTACGCATAAAAATCTATTACATGGGTTTAAAAAATATTTATTGAATATATAACATATATATTACATTAATATCACTTTCTAATTGTAATTAATTTAATTTAATATAATAAAACCACTTTTAAGCATAAAAATAAGAATTATTCTCTTTATATTCAATCGGTTCCTATATTCATTTTAATTAATTAGTAACAAATAAATACATTTTATATTTTTATAAACCATATATTTTTATAATTGAGTTATTAATATTTATAACCACTAATTTATTGTCTATGTTATGCCTTATTATATTAAATAATAATAATGTAATGATATATTGTTGTTTGGTAAAACTCAGTCTTGTGTGTAATGTAAACATTCGAAGAATGTTGTTGTTGTGTGTGATGCAAGAAAAATTGATGAATTGTGCATTACAAGTTATCAGATATATTAATTTTGTTTATAATATTAAACATATTATAAATACTTGGGTTTATATATCACCTTACATGTTTGTTCTTGCATGTCATACACGCTACTGAATAAAATGTTCATACATTAGATTTTTGGGGCATTACAATACTGGTCACTATAGTGTTGTAGTTTCTTTGGTCTATCCTAATGATGTGTTAGTGGAATCCCATAGGTAGGTCAGTGGAACCAAAATCCATACATGGATTCTATTTAAATCCATCATTGAGTTAATAACTTCCCACAAGATAGATGGTGACTTTCTATAGATACCGTACATCCCAATAACAATATAAAACCCATAGTATATCCTATCACACCATTGTAAAATTAAATAAATCCACTGAAACATTAAAATTTTCATACGTGGACCTAGTATGTGGAACTCATTAGTTCATTAAATCAATATTAACAAGAGAAAAATAATATACCTGAATATGAAACTCCCAAGAAGAAATGTGTTTAATTTAAATCAAATATCACTACATATAATGACTATTGCAATTTTGAATAATATGAACATGATAAAAAATGGAAAAAATTTCTTTATTTTTTTTAAATATAATTTAATAACTGTAATATTGAAGAATTTATTTAAGAAATAAAATCATAAGTATTATTGAAAGAATAATGGTAAAATGGATTATAATTTTATTTCAGAATAAACATTTTATGATTGATACATGCAGGGAAACATAAATCCAAACCATCCAAAATTTAATTTAGAAGGAAAATATAGTAGGTATTCAAAAAATGAAAAATGATTATAAATGGTTATATTGATCTGTATAGAAAAATATAATTAAAGCGATGGAATTAATAGGGAAAAAATAAAACATATTCTTGTGGGGGACTAGGGTAAATGAGCTTAGTAGCTATTATAATTGTAAATCATATCATATTGAATTTAAAAAAACAATCATGGTAGAAATAATTAAAAACAATGAAAATTTTGAAATTTTTTTTCTTGAATTGATGATTTCCATACAATATTAAAATAATAATTTCAGAAAATATATTATATATAATAATTTGTGTTCATTTTCCTTCTATGTGTCAATACCCTTTTATATTCGTTTATGTTCCCTTATCCCTATGATTTCTAACTTTCTCATAACACATATTCATCTTCCTCATCCTCAATAATGATTTAGTTTCCTATAAATCTACAATGTCCATCTTCTTATCCTCCTAATCCACCTTATCCAACTTCAACTCATCCTCTACATTTGTATCTAGCTCTGCCTACTCTATAGCCTTAGTAAATGACACCGCCTCTGCCTACTCCTCCGCCTCCACCTCCACCTCCATATCCACCCCCACCTCTACCTCTTTCATGGTCTCTGCATCGAACTTCACCTATGGCTACAAATTCTCTTCTTTTATGACTTCACCTCTATATCCCTACCTTCATCTCCCCCATATTTGTCTCCTTCTATTCCTTGGTCATTTTCACTACCTCCTATTATACTGTATGTTTCTTACATTACATATTTTCTTATTTTACTTCAAAAAATATTCTTCCTTAGTGACATCTATTTCAACATCTATTTACTAAAAGTTTCATTATTTTTTGTATCTCATCAATCTATAAAGATTTATCCCATATATGATTTAATTTTTATCTGCATTTATTTATAATTTTTTACATCACATAAGGATTTATCTATTTCTAATATCTATTTTTAACTTATCATTCATATATCATCAATCTAATTTAAATAAATTTTATGTTTTTGTATTTTCAAATTCATATCAGTATGGAACATATTTTTTGAAACCCAAACCGGAATGCCTACATCAGGTCATCAATTCCATGAATACAAAGTCAATGCCCATACTTTTGGAAATACATGTTTAAATCAATAAGGAAAATCTACTCTTATTTAGGTTATCCTATCCTTTATGGAATGAAAATTTCCTTTTTTTACATCATTGTTATGATTTTTATCTTTGTTTTCACTTAATCACAAAGTCACCCTCTTAACTAAATATCAAATTTTCTAGGATTGTAGGTGTTTGAAATATGACTATATTATTAAATCAATAAAAAAATTTATGATTCATTTTTTTTCTTTTTCAGTAAAAAAATTATCTGATCCCTATAAATTTTATTCATGTATGAACATGACTAGTTATCAATATTCTAAAAATTTCATGGAATTATTCCAAATAACCTCTTAAAAATAGAAACCCTATAGTTATTTTTAACAATTTTACATTTCTATATTCTATTTGGGATTTATTTTTTCTCGCTTTTTAATTTTGTGTGATTGTAATTTTTTCAAGATCGAATGAAGGAATGGATTAAAATGTTTCAATTATAACAAAACAAATTTCTTAGCCATAAGAAAATTACTTGTTGAATATGCTTATGTTATTGTAAAAGACACTCATGAGTTTATATTTTTAATTTATTATTATTTATGATGTGTTATATTGTTGATACTATGACTAATTTTCTGTTGGAATCTATTTTGTTGAGTCCTATGATGGTTAATGCCATTCCTATCAAACTGAAATTAAAGAATCATTCTAGAAACACAGAATAAAATCCATTCAATGAACCCACTTAAATTTTCTACAAGGTTGAGATATGGGCGTATTATCTTTTTAGTTTGAGTTTGGTGGAACATATTGAGAATTAATTACCCTGTAAGAAGTTTCATATAATTATTATCAATCACGGGCTTATCTTGATGTGATAAGAAAAAATTACTATTTATCACTCTATAGGGGTTGATAAAATGATTGTTTTCTTTCCTTCCAATTCTTTTGGAAATTGAAAATCCATGAATAAAATGTGTTCAACAACAGTAACTACTGAAAAAAATTTGATTCTATTTGTTTTTTTAACTTGAATCCCTAAATAATTCTTATCACACCCATACCATGTTTTTATTATTAACATTTTATTTTCAATTTTGATTAGGAATGAATGAGTTTTATTTTCTTCCTAAAAATTTTTCGTGATTTTTTTGTATAATAACATGAAAAATATACAGAATGAATAAATAATAGATACATTGATATGTTTTATAAAAAAATTGTGTGTTAATTTTTAGAAAGAATAAAAATTCGATGGATAAAAATTAATTTATTGAAGTCATCCACTTTAAAAAAAGAGATCCTTCCTATTGGATTTTTATTCTAAGAATTATTAAATAGTATTTTTCATCATTCTGATAACCTTTGATGGATTTTATACTAAATTATTTCATATTTAGATATATATATCATTCATTTTTCTATTTAATTTCTTATTATGATTTTTGAGTTTTTATTTATAAAGAATGAGTTTTATTTTCTTCCTTAATATCATTCCTCACTAATAGTAAGTCACCTAAAACATAGACCACAAATCTCTAGGAAGAGTTATGAAATATAATCGAATTAGGTATCCTTGTATTCTCTTTATACCATTTAAATACATTAACACTTCTGAATACCAACTGTAATTACCTCTCTGATGTGTATATTTTTTATAATGAACCTCATCCATCGTTCGTGGGTTTCCATTCCATGTTCAATGCAGCAGGAAACCGTAGCTCAAAAACCTTATATAATGTTCCTCTTTAAATGAGGCTATCCGCAAACCTAGCATTATTCTATTCAATTCTACACTTATTATCCATCATCTATGATAATAGAATCATTTATCGATTCCCTATATTACTTTCCCTTTCCAAATTGTATTTATTAGTTTTTTTCATTCTATGTCTGTAGTATTATACAACTTGAAATCATCAGTATCCATTGTTGCACTGTATTTATTTGACCCCCCTCAACAAAGTAATGAATAATTTCCTTAGATGTTTTTTTACATTATTCCATTCAATATACTATTTGGCTCATTTGAAATGATGGAATTTCAAATAAATCAATCGAATATTCCTGAAAACAATTTTTTTCTTCAAAATGTTGTGGTATTTAAAAATTTTCATTTTTTTACATTTACTTTTTTTTCAAAAGAAAAACTAGTTTATAAAACATGCTTTGTTTCTTGCAGGATATGATAAAATATGGAATAATGAATAACATGTGATTATCAAAGAAGACATATTTTATTTTTTTATTATTTTTTTAATCATTTTATAATTCCTAGTCATTTATTGCACTAATTAAGCTTGTAATACTTTCTTTATTGTCAAACTAATTATTCTTTAATTGTCAGTGTCAGCTTTATCACTTGGGTAGTAAATTTTTTTAGCATCATCCATTGTAATTTATTGCAATTTTTATGCAAGATATTATTTTTTCAGTTTCTAAACCGTGTTTTAATGATGTTTGTAGTGGTAAGTGCATCAGGTGGGAATGATTTTATTAAGCACGAGAATGAAATATGGATAATTTATTCATACAATGTAATGAAATAATATTTTAGTTTAATTTAACATTTCATGGTTTCCTATAATTTATAATTTCTATGTAGGCTTCTATAAGTTCCTCAATGCAATGTGTTTTTTGGTGTTAATTTATATGAATTGAGAATATATAAAACATGTATTTCAATGGATTGCAGGCTATAAGAAAATATGTAACAATAAATAACATATAATCATCGAGGTGTAAGTATTTTATTTTACTTTAGTTATTTTTTTATTTCTATTATTCATAGTAATTTTTTACCTAATAAAATTTGTAGAACATTTCTCTTCCATACTAAATAAGGTACAGATTCCTCACCAAATGTGATACTCATTAATTGAGATAGTTAGGAGAGGTTACATTATCCTTCATATTTTCCCCTTCTATACCACCACTAATATATTTTTCCTATCCTAATTCTTTTCCTCGGTTCATTGAAATTTTCCCATTAATAATATATTTTTTTATCCTTGGTGTATGATTTCCCATTTCAAAAAGGATTCAACAACTCAATTTATGTATCTCAAGATTTTTAGTGACGAATTAATTTAGACAATTCCTCTCTCTTTTGATGTATTAGTGGTACAAACCTATCAACAATTCTGGGTTAATATTCATATAACATCATTGGATATTTAACACTTTTCATTATACTTAATTTTATTTCAACAATTCTCCACAAAAATAATATATTTTAAATATATTTCAAATTTTATCATTATAACATATAATCCAATTCCTTTAAAACCTTGGTTTTTCACCATGGTCTAAAAATATTATTCATTCCAGAATATTTCGATTTGAAATTGTAGATATTATTTTTCTTATTCAATAATAGTGTTATTTATCATTTGGAATCCATTCAATACAATTCTTTTTTTGATATATTAGAAACTCTTGTTTTATAGTTTTAGATCCCTTTGACGCTGCTAAATATGACTTCCATCACTATTTTCTTCCATTCCAATTCATGAACCTAATACGAAAAATAAACCATGTTTCCTACTCTCTTGATATTTTTTATTTTTTCTACCTATATTTTTTATATTTTTTTCCTTTGAATATGATCATATTATTCCCAATTTACTCTCTGTGTGTTGTATATAAATTTAATGTATTACCATATTTTATATCCACCAATCATACTATAAAATCATATTCAATGTCCGAATTCTATCTACATTTCTTATAGATTCATTTTAATTCATTATCCTGTCAAATATTCTCTATACATATTTTTAACCATTTCCTTTATGCATTTTGTATATGAATTACTTGAATGAGTCTACATATTATATATTAATTTCATTTATGAAATACTTATATGAACTAACTATATGCATTTTAATATTCTATGTACATTTCCTGTATACATTTTCTGTATGCATATTCTGTATGAACTTTCAAATTAATTAACTTTACCTATATAACAAATGCATAATTTAATCCTAGTTTTTCCCCAGCCTTATCCTCATTAAAATCCATCATACCACCTATTTACAAGTTACTACATCTCGTGAAAATATAAAAATGATGAAAATATACCATCCTAATATATATTTCCTTGAATTATACATTATTCCACAAGATTATATTTTTGGTTTTAGTTGATGGTAGAAAAACATGTTCGATGTAGTATCCTTCAATGAAACTAGATTTTTTTATGGGGATTATCAAGTATCCATCTATTGCTGATAAAATATATTTGAGATATAGGATTCAAGGATCCAACAACAAAACCAAGGTATTTCATTTATCCTGCATCACATCTTGGTAAGTTTGAACAGAATTCATCATTTCCTATTTAGTTTTTTTAATATGAAAATTTTCTTTTTGAGTAACAATTGGTTTTTTATATTAAAGTTTTTACTAAGTCTCATGATTTATTTGTATATATAGAGAAAATGTATTAAAATATAGATGCCTTTGCTTTTCCTATTTTATAATACATTTTATAAATATAATCAAAAAGAAAATTCATTTTTCAGGAGGCATTTTTATTGGTTCGTATTATCACTTCTACGAGGAGCTTGGAATTAATGAATATTTTTTTACATTCAAAAAAATCTAGTTGAAGTCAATATGGTCAATTACAATAAGATATTTTGTATATTATTTTTAAATACCTTATCCATCATCCAGTTTTGATCTATTTCATTGAAGTAATTATTTTGAATAACATTATATACATGCTACTTTAGGTTTTAGATTTTTAATAACTTTGGATATGTGTATATATATTGGTCAACTATGTGTGGATTTTCCATGACATAGATTCTCTCTATTTTTATTTATTTTATTCTTCCCTCTAACTTACTACTTATGTCATGGATGTAGAAGAAGTTATAAAAATTATTTTTATTTCTATTTTTCGTGGTGGGCCAACTAAAAAACAATATCAACTTAGAGAAAATCATGAAATAATTCTTGGAACTGTGTGTTTACTTTGAGATATAATGAATACTATAGAAATAAATCTAATATAGGTTAGAATCAAATCATTATATTTCCTAATTTAGATTTAGAAATTTTTTATTAAATTAAAATATGGAAAGATATTTGTTTAAGTTGCTCTAAATAGTGGTCTTGGAAGTATAATTTTACCTGAACCCTATAAATTACACCAAGGGAGCTTCATCTCACAAGAATGGAATGATCTAATGTTTCTTACAACACATCCATATTTTGGAACTATTTTTCTTTTTTATTGTTTCTCTATTTCCTTAGGTAGATGCATTCTTCCCTCACTTTATTTAATCAACCCTTTAAAGTGTATTAATGGTTGTTATGTCACACAAAATAAATTCCATCTAAAATATTACACTTTTTTTATTTAATATATATTATATCATTTTTTTCATATTGTATCTTAATATAGTTTTTGAATGTATGATTTATTTCATTCCATCATTTTTGGAATATGTTTGTATCGAATTTATATTTTCCTTACATTTTCTTCGATTTAACTATCTAAACCTTACTTATAATACTAAATAACAAAATAATTTACATTTATGTGTATGAATGACACCAATGATGAGTGAAACTAATATTTACTCAATATCTCCTTGATCCATTCATCATAGGATTTGTGAGTTCATGATCTGGTATCCATCTACCTAAAAAATTACCACATTATTTATTTATATTTTTAAATATGTTTTTATGAGTCCCATGATTTATTTGTATAATGTTTATCATTGAAGTATTTAATGGTGTCTGATTCACTAAAATATTCTATTACATTTATACTATTATATTATGATTGTAACAATTTTAATCCAATGTTAATCATATTAGTGAACTGATTTTCTTAATATAGGTTTAGTTTATATTCCATGGAAGAAGAACACATGAGTTTTATAAATGGGCATTAATTCATTTTGGAGGACTCCATTATTTGACTCCCTGAACCTAAATTATTGGAAGTGATAGATCTAATAAGCAGTAAACATGTGGTTGTGAATATTTCCCCATCTATTGGATATTTAAACTCTCTCAAAGCCTTATCCTTTAAAAAGACGAAGTACAAGGCCCCTTATCTATACAACGTGATGAAATTTATCACTCATTCACATATTATCCTTTATTATATATCTAATTCTTTTAAATTAAGCTACTATTAATTCAAAATTTTTTTTATTTGCAAAACAATCACAACAAACACCTCATTCTACTCGATGTCATATAGTTTCCAGGTTTAATTTTTTTGTGACCGTCTTTTTTAGTGGGTTATGGAATAAAGGAAATTGGTTTTAAAGCTTCTGATGTGGAAATTTTTTTCCATTTATAAAACTGAATAATTTACATATATCTTTCATTCAATTTTAACTACAAATAATATACTCTATAATATTTTATTTTCATTTTCTTCTCTCATTTTATTGGATATGTGGTTTTCAAAACATATTATTGAGTTTCCTATTAGTTCATTTTTTTCGAGGAGGGAAAAAACAAGTTCATATTTGTTAACTCATAAAATATTATTTAATCCCTTTTTAGGTTTTATGTTACTCATAAATTTTCATATCTAACTATCCATTGACATATTATTCATTTTATCTTCCCATTTTTAATTTTAGGTACATAGTTGTAGAATAATTTGTGTTCCAATATAATGGAAATGTGATAAATAATTTAAAATCATGGTAGGGAGTCCCCTTAAGGGGTTCATCATTAAACAAGAAACCAAGAATAACCCCTAACTAACAATGAATAAAATATGTTACTCCACCATAGATTGATATTCCTTGGACATATTGAATTTTATTTCTTCAATACATGTTTCTTTTTATCACATTTCAGCCTACTATATTTACAATTTATTTAGTACAATGGTGACACCATAGAAAGGATGTTTGATAACTTAGACTCTTTTAACATATGTAGATGCATCTTTATCACTTTACATTGAAATCATTCTTATTTGAGTTACCCATTTATGAACATATATAATGTTAATAAAAATTAATAAAAAAACAATTTTTACAATTTGTGGAATATTCTAACTTGATTCATTGTTCTTCTTAGTGCACTGTGGTTAACATAGTCCATGTCCCAAGTATTTTTGATGTGAATAATAAGGTTGAAATTATTCTTGTACCCTTTTAATTAATATTGATGACAATTTTTGAGGTACATTTTCCTCATTTAATTATAGGCGATGATATATTCACCACCATCAATTTCTTCTAGAAAATATACACATAGTTGTGTAACTTCACTTAATTATGGGTCTATAATTCCACTTCTCAACAATAGGATACTACCATGAGTGAACCAATTCAGGTTTTCATCATTTTTTTATTCCATCACATATCATTTTTCTATTTTGATGCCTACATAATTTTGTAGATATCCCAGAGTTAAAAATTAATTTGATTAGCTATATGGATTTTTTATCAGCATAATGTTAATATAATTTGTATGATGAATTATTAAAAACAAAATATATTTTTCTATTTTACTATGATTTTCTAAAATGATCTTATTATCAATATTACACTATAATCCTACAAGAATATCATTTTTAGAAAATCATGAATTTGTGAAATTCCTTGGAAATTTAGAGAAAATTCATATTTTTATTCTCAGGGAAGCATTATTAAAAACAAATTTTTCAAGTTCATATTTTATTTTCCCCTCAAATAGATAGATAACTAGCATTTTTCAGTTGTCTATCTACAATGTTGGTATTTATTCATGATAATTTCTTGTAACACCCCGAGATTTTATGAAAAATATTCTCTTTAATTAATGTCTTGTGTTGTACGCTACACCAAAAGGACCTTGCACAACACACATCCCTGAATTGCCTTTCATTACACGCAATCATGACCTTCCTCGATAGAGTGTGTAGTACGCAATACCGAGTTTCACTAAACAACAATATGCTATTAAAATATTATTAAAACTAGCCGTTATGAATAGTAATAACCAATTTTTGAAATTTTTGAAATTTTATTTTTCAAAATGGACTTCATTTCTAGATTCAGAATATCGAAATTAGCTTAGGGTGAAATTTTTGTACTTTTCAGATAACTTTCATTTTCTGATGAATAGTGAAAATTACTAAATTTTAATTAAAAACAACCATCTTAATAGAAATAATTAATAGTGATAAATTATTAATTTGATTGTTTTTAAAGTATATTTAGAATATATTTTTAAAATTTAATACAATGATGGTCATTAGATGTAATTTCACATTTAAACCAGTCATAAACAAGTGTCAATCTTTTGATAGTTATTATCTCTTAAAAACACGCTATTTGTTTTGACGACGAGAATTAATTTTTAAATTAATTAATGCAATTGATATGTTTTGAATTTGGTAAAATAGACATAATTGTTTAGTTCATAATATCAAATATAGATTAGGCCTAATTTTTGGAATTTTTCTAAAAACTTTCAATTTTTGATGAATAGTGAAACCACTAAGTGGTAGTTAAATAAAATTGAATTTTTCATAAAACATAATTTTACCACTTCAGTGAGTGGAATTTCAAAAATACTAGAGACATGGTTGATGTCAGTAAGTAAAATGTGGTTCAATGAGATGAAAATAATTTTTGGTGAATAGTAACTTTTTAATTTTTTTACCACGGTTAAAAGTAAATAGGGTAATTAAGGGTAAAAATGATATTATTATTATCCTAACACATGTCCTAATTCTATTGGACAAGTCTAATTCGACCAAAAACAACCTTAGGAATAAAATATGACCATTTAGTTCCACTTGGATTAGATTAGGACATTTATTATTATTTAATTCAAAGAAGAGTTAAAAGAGTTAAAATCAATGTTTATTTACTAAAACATTTTTAATATACGGTTATAAATAAGATAAATTCAATTGTAAATATTCATTAGAAATCTAAAAATATTTCCTACATAATGGTATTTTATTTGTAATTTTTAGACATTAAATAATTTAATTTATTTTTGACACAACGATGATGCAGTAATTATCTTATTAATGAAATATTGACAGAATTGATGTTATAAATACCCAAATAAATATAATTTGAGAATTTTTATGAATTACACTAATTTTATAGATTAATATGACTTGTTATTATTGATTTAATGAACTTTTTCGAACTAATCATTCTGTTATAAGTTTCACAAAAATTAATTACTAAATAGTGTCAAAATTGACATAAAATAGTTTTTAAAAAAAATAATATATATTATTAATTGTTGTTTTATTCCTCAAAATCTATGGATCGGCCAAATTACTTTGATAAGGTTATATATTTTAATAATAAACAACTTGGGGTTCTTTTGGCTTCTTATAGTAATTTTATTAACCTTATAGTATAAGAACACAAAAAGTCACGGTAAAAGTAAAATTATATAACTTAAAGTTAAAACTAAATTCTAAGGTTAAAATTGGAACCTAAACTTGTCTAAATTCTATTGGATGAGATTATTTCGACCCATCCCCACCTTAGCTTCGAAATAAATCAATTTGGAGCTATTTAAAACCGAACTTGGCTTTATAATAAAATAATATTTTTAGTTTTTTCAAAGGAGCCCCTCTCCTCCCTTATAAAAGGGCACCCCCTCCCTCTCTTCCTCAAACCACTTTGAGCCTTCAATCTCGGCCAACCCCTGACAAATTCTCTTCTCCAATTCCCTAGAAACATCCTAGATGTTCTGGTCTTCCTCAAAGACCAATTTTAGTGCCCTAAAAGGTGATCTCAAAGAAGCACTTCAAAGAAGAGGTAATGTCTGTTACCAATTCTTTTATCTTTATTTGTTCTTCCACTTCTTCTTCTTTAGTTGTTTAATTATGAAGTAATAACATAAGTATCACTCATATACTGATATGTTATTATAAGTATGAAACAACCCCATTTCACCATCTATCCATCCTACGAAAAAAGAAATCACTGCGCGTGCGTACGTATGGAATACCGTCTCCACGCCGTGGTGTAATCTATTTTCCACCACCACCTTACTTGGATGGGTATAAAGGTGTAAATAATGACTATATATGACTATTATAAAGTGATACTTATTCTTAAATAGTATACATACACTCCAATACAATTCCACGATCATAGGAACGATATCATCACTCGTGCGTACGTACGGAATACCGTCTCCACAATGTGATGTAACTCGTTCTACATGATCTTCATTTCATAATGATTATATAAATGAATTGAATGAATGAATATGATATATATTACACTAATACCATTCTGTAAATGAGGTATCTATAACCTAAAGAGAAGAATAAGAATCTATTCGACAAACATGCATGAGAACAAAAAGTAATAAACACCCGAATAACAAGTAGTAATGAAATATTACTAATAATAAGCTAAGAATATGACCATATATGAGATCATATAAATACTTATAATTCTGTAATAAGTCAATAACATTATTTAAATCATTATACAGGAGGTTCGGTCACGTACAAAGCATATCAGACCAAAGGTAAGTGAAATATCACAATCTCATTTTTATCCGAGATTGTTTATACGTTGGTATTTACTGGGGTGTATTTTATCATCCACATATATGTTTACTCAATATGTAATGTTCTTTCCATCCACCTACAATTTTTTAAATCCAATTTTACCTTTTGGTGAGTTTTTAGTAAAAGATATGAAAGGAATCTTTTGTCTTTTTTCGTAGGAGGTACTTTTTGACTTTTTTGACAAAAGTACGAAGAATGATTTTTTTAACTTATACGGCACGAACAGATTTTTATGGTTTTATAAAGCCTTATTTTCATGAAGCTTCCTCCAAAATATTTCATGACTATTTTCAATAAAATCTCTTTCTTTTAAAATTTCATGACGTTTTGTGAAAAGAAATTGATTTTGAAGAAGAAAGGATATTTTCTTCAAGAATTCATTTCAAGTGTTTTATCAAAATTATTTTACATCTAAGATAACATAAGGTTCTGTTTGTATCCCTATTATTAAATTGATTTGGTTATGTTGTGATGGAATTATTTTTATGAATTCCTTTATCTTATATGAATTGTTTTATGATGTCACGATGTTTACGAATCCGATTTTTACTACATGGGTTATGCAATGATGTATGATTTATGATTTTGTGGCACACATAAGAATGGTATCATTATGAGATGGGTGGGACCTATATCTCCCTCCAATTCATTGGGTAAAGATTTTATATCTCATGAGATAGACATGGCTGGAATGGTAGGTTATACCGGTTCAGTGAAACAGGACTGAAATGAGGGTGACTCGGTTCAGAAAGGGACTTTGTCCACTAAGATAGTCTTGGAAATGAGTCTTGACTAATAAGAAATTATTCTCTATGATTATGTGTGTATTCCACAAAGTTTCATGTTTTAAGTTATGATTATTGGGATTATATTTCACTACTATGATTTATCCCATTTATGAAATTATGATCTTTTTTGCAGGTTAAGATTTCCAAAAGATATGTTCTTAAGAATATGACGTGATTGATATTTCTTTTGTTTACCCTTAATGAGCATTTGAGCTCACCCTTTTATGTTTTCTTTTCCCCAGGATATAAATAATGGTTTTAGGTAAAAAATAGGAAGATCTTTATGGGAGATGTTGAAGATCTTTCACCACGATTAGAAGATTATATTCCGAGTTTCCAAAGACACTAAAATATTACGATCCTTGTGTGTGTGTTTTTGTTATGTACTAAGTATTCCGAAAAAGTAATGTAATTTTCATGTACGTCAAGCTTCGGGTCTCTACATTTCTAGTTTTAGAAGATGAAAAAATGATTAGTTTTTTCAATCTTTCCAATATATCATTTCTCAATGAGACACCTACGTTTTTAATATTTTTTGAAATGAATCTCCATGTATTTATCTTTTGATTCTTTATCCTATGTAACAATAACCCTTTAATGATTCACAATCACCTTGCACTTCTCTGGTAATATTTCTCAATTCAGGTTTGGCAACCAACACCAATAATTCATTCCTTTCACGTCATTAAAAATTACATCAAATTATTTTGACATGACGACTGTTTCTATTTTTTCGTTATCCACACCCTCTAGGGATGAATATATATTGACATTGTAATTATCTTGATACTATATGAAGGAACCAAGAGTGATGTAATTATTTGGTAGATTGGAAATAAACTTCTTCACAATTGGGATGTGAACTGGAGGGGAAACATATGTTTTTTTTAGGAAAAAAATCTTTAGAAAACTTCTATAGGTCTTGAATTTGAGATGATAGGAGGGAAATAATGAAATTTCTATTTGCAATGTTGTGGAGATGCAAAAGTTCCTCTAAATCTAGTACACAATCATCTTCTATGACCTTTTTCTCCATCTACAACACTGATTAATTTTATCTCTTTTGGATGAATAAATAGAGATTCCTCCTATTCATATTTGATAGTGAAAATGTATTCATATAAATAATTTTATATATACATATTATTGCTATTTTATTGTAATAGATTCTATATAGTGGGAATGTATTATATAAATAATAGTAATTACACTATGAAATATGAATTAGTTACTATCAGTACATCTAGATAGATATTTTTCTAGTTTCATGATTAAATTTTATTTAATGCATCTACATCTACATGGATAATTGTATAGTTAGAATAATTCACATCACTGATTGTGATTACACCTGTATGAATTTTTTACTATATGATTATTCCCTTAGCATAACACTATGAGAGTCTATAATTTAGTTTTTATCCTAGGAATCCTCCATATTAATGAATTTATGCATAACACTTATCTTTATAGAATGAAATATTTATGTGTTTCATTATTCTACAATTTTCTTATTTTTATAGTATATGAAAATATGGATAATTCTATAGTATGATAAAATAATATGTAAATATTCGTTCAATTTATACATAACTACACCTGTTTATGCACATTATATAATAAAAAATTGTATGTACAAAATAAAATTATTTAATAAACATTAATTTGTGGTGACATTTACACATACATTATGTATTCAATAGGAATGTAACTGTATATATTCTTTGAAATTACATTCAAATTGCAAACAAGACAATTAGAGTTATTACCATCACATGTATTATTAATTTTATGTATTCAGTTAACTATATTTAAGAAATACAGGATTCAATTTTTTCAATTCCTTATAAATTGAATTTGTTTTGGAATGTATGTAAAGAAGGGAAGAATTCCAAGTAATTTTAATAATGAAACATCAACATTAGAAGTGGTTCCAAAGAATCTAAAACCAAAACATGACATGTGAAAGAAAATATTGACATGACTGACTTATAATCATTTTATATATATATCTATTTACATAAAATTAAAATGACCACTTATTGAAAAATAATATTATATAGAACCCAAACTCAATGATTTTTGTTTTGTTTTATTTATTTAATTATATTCACACTACAATTTGTTTCCCTTTCTACATTGTATATTCCTGCTATCCTTTTATTAATTATTTGGTGGTAGAGTAAAATTTTGGTGGTAGTGAATATTGAAAATGATTTGTTGAATTATTCATTATTTTAAGAACATGGATTATGAAATAAGCCTTTTTTCCATAACAAGTGGTAATTATAGGGAGTTTTATATTATTTTGATGTATTTTATATTGATTATGTTGAATATTTAAACTAAACATTTCATGTGTTTAAGGATATTATGAATATTGACACTGTGAGTTCAAATATAAAATTTTATGTTCATTTTATATCAAAATTTACCATGTTCAACTATTTTTAGCATTTGATTAATGTATGTATTTCTATATCTTGTTAATATGATTCATTTTTTAAAAAATTGCTATGATTCATTCATTCATTTAATGAAAAATTCATCTTTAATCCATCCAACATCCTGAAGGCCTTCAATTTTGTTATTATATGATAAAGCCCCCTTTTAGGGATAAAGGGGGTGGAAAACCAAAGACATCATGGACATAGGACAATTCACTCGAAGGAAAAAAGAATAAAAACCATAAATACATCATTGAACTACTCATCCCCAACATTTGAACATGAAGAAGCTATCCACCATTGCAAGGCTAATTGGAAAGCCAATGTACTATGTCTAGAACATGCCTGATTCGATGGCTGACGACATACCTTCACAAACAACCAAATCCAAAAAAAATCTACAAAGATGAAGCGCTGGCTCTGAACCTCCTCTAAAGACTGTTCATGAAGTCATCCAGATCACAAAATTACCTCCTTCAAACAAAAAACCATTCAAGTAGAGAAAAAAACCATGCTATGACACTGAACCCGGCCACAAGGTACCATTCCACCAAATCAATTCATAAAACTCCAATCGATTACCATAGAAACCCATAGATCACCAAACTCACGCCATAAGCAGCTTAACGCAAACATTACCAAACCAAAAGGACTTGCAAAAACCACACCAAAAACACCAACGTAGGACCCTCCCCCTTTGATTAGTTTCAGATCAGTCTTCAAGCCACTGGAAGCTCGACGAAGGTGAAAACTAGCCACCCCAACCCGAGCAGAGAGACCAACCACAACAAACCACACACCAGAGAGAAACAATGAGACTGCAAGGAGATCACACTTGGCCTCACTGGAAGTAAGTCTTCATGGACGAGTATCAATTTTCCATGCATGTCAGAGCAACAACAGGCCACGACTAGCCGAGAGGAGGCTGGAAATCCGCTGACCCACGTCGAAGAATAGCAACGTCAACCCACGCCAATGCTCCGACGTGCCACACCTTTTCCAATCCACATCGAGAGGAATCCCGAGCTTCCAATCAACC
Source organism: Viscum album (assembly GCA_963277665.1). NCBI lineage: Eukaryota > Viridiplantae > Streptophyta > Magnoliopsida > Santalales > Viscaceae > Viscum > Viscum album. The sequence continues at coordinate 319,172,786 of OY728148.1, forward strand.
ACAAACCAAGTAGGATGGGCTACGCCGAGCTGAACGGATACCAGTACGTCGTTGATCCCCGTTGAAGGATAGACACTGTCGAACCTCACCATAGTCCCACTGTGTCGTGCCGAAGCCAAGTCACACCGAGCCAGAGCCAACCTAGAAGATACTAAATCGAGACCTAACCAGACCAAAGGAGGAAGGGGATGGAAACCTATAGAAACCTTATCCGCCACCGTAGGAAGTAGAGATGCCGCTCAAAGGCCCACAACAATGTTACATTTAATATTTTCATGTTATTACTGATTTTATGGTATTATACCCAATCATAATCACTCACTAATAACCTATATTACATAGTTAGTTTAAGATCATATGGAATTTTATAGTGAAATATTATGATAAATTGACATACCAACTCTTATATACTCTAATAATAAATAAAATGAATTTGTGAAAAAGGTGTGATAATATTGTAACCATTTTTTCCATGTTATTTCACAACATCCTTATTATAAAAACAAACCATATTTGTTATTTCCACTTATTAGTATATATTACATTCTTTTAATTTATATTTTTTTAATTTATACATTGTTTATTATATGATATATATGATTTTATTAGATTTTATATTTTAAATTTATTTATTATATATATATCATTTCCACATTTAAGATATTAAAAACTATATTCTTATTCACTCACATTGGTAGAAGTAACTATTTTTTCTTTGTTAAATATGTATTCTATTATTATTTTTCTTTATGATTATATTGAACTAAATCTGAGAGATCTATAGGTTATAATCATAGTTAATGTTCTAATTATTATAAACCTCGAATGTTCTATTATTTTAAATTTCAAAAGTTAGATTCTAAATGATTAAACATAATATGCTACTTTTTATTTTTATTTATCCTATAATTATGATTTGTTTTGAATCAAGATTAAAATATTTTATTCACAATCATGTTTTTCCAAGTTTTTACTTTTGTATATGAATTCTATCTTTTTGTATATTCTATCAAAATTTATCATTTTTTAAAAATATGTGACATTAGATAATTTTCCATGACTCATAAACTATTCTATCTGATTTTTCATTCAGATATATCTAGTAGGATATTTTGAGATTTTATCAAATGGAATGTTTGAGTACCACTTCACCATTTTAACCATCATTCCAAATTTATTCCAGAAATATTTATGAGCAGTTTTTTATACTTTTCATGGCATTTTTTTTGCGAATCATGAAGTATGTGATTTAAATTTATAATATTTTATAACCTTTGGTATATTGTACAAATAAAAATCATATCAATTTCACTATATATTGGTTTTTATTTTAAATGATGTAGTGATTCTTAAAAAATTTTATGACACAAGATTAAAGATTTAGTTTTTTATTTATTGTATATTATTTATTTGATGATTCACTTCTTATATTGCATCATTCAAAAGGTTAAGTCCAAACTACTAGTGTGTGTATGAAAATTTTTAATTAAATGATTATTCCATGAAGATGAATAGTTTGGGTACTAGTTATTTAAAAAATATGAAATTGCATCCTCAAAATGAAGAGTTTAGACATACTTTATCTAGTTAAATTAAAAATAAATCACTAATTTATTTATATATTTCAAAAAAATATAACGAAGATACCATCAATTGAATTTTATCCTTAAATTTTAATTTTCTATATTTCCTAAAGGTAATGTAATGTATGATCAAATGATGTTATTGATTAATATAAAAAAATATAAAATAGTTTATTTGGATATAATAATAAAAGTTATATAATATGTAAGACATTATATGATGAATTTTATAAATCATGTATATCTAATTTTAGATGCTTTAGATGTGAAATGAAATGGAACTATATTAACGGAAGGTCATTAATATTTAATATATATTTGGAACATACTAAAAATTTATTTTTATTAATTTTTCTTGAATAATACCCATGAATAATTTCCTAAAAAACATAGTTCCTAGGAATTATTATACTATCCCCATTAGAACCAAGATATCATGGTTTAAAAATTTATTCCATACATAATATATATTTTTATGAAACATAACCTAAGAGTGTCAAATATTTATTATATAATTAATAAGGATGATCAATTCATATTACAATAGATCAATCAATGTTTTTATCTTATTATAAATATAATGAAAACTCTATGCTATTCAAAAATCACTCAAAATGAAATTGTATGAGATTTGATGAAGTAGTTACATGTATTTTATTAATTTATACTGAATTATAAATTAATGTTTTAAAAGATAACTTATTTAGTATTTCCCCATTATGTAATGACATAATGAGTATAAAATGTCAATATAAAAAAAATTTAGTTTTCAAAATAAAATCATTTTTACTATAATCTAATATAGAGGATAATATTTATTCCATTAGTTTTTATGAGATGACTAACAAAAATTTTATATTTCATTTTATTATAAAAAAATTTATATCACATGGAATTAGAGGATTATATATGTTATATTTTGGTTTAAAAAAATGGTAAATAGAAGATATGTTAATCAACTACACCGTTTGAAAATTAGAAATAATTAATTTCTAATACTTATTTAAAAGGTAAACTACATATGATCAATTCTAGATCTCTAAATATATGCCAAACTATATTACTATAAAATATTATCAATTTAGGTTTAATTTTTTCAATGTCTCTTTTTAGTTTAAGGTAAAAAATATTTTTTTTTATTTTTATGTTTTTTGTAGATTTAATTTCATTTATTTTATATCTCATAAAAGTGACATTTTTTCTAACTTTATTTAATTTTTTAAATAGTTTTCAAATCAAAAAATTTATTTAGTTATTTCAATTATAAGTTGTAATGAAGGTTAGTTTTTTAATGTATATATTTTTAAATATATTAATATAATTATTTTCATAATATTTTCCTCATAGAATACCAAAAAGAATGGTGATATATACCATTAAAATAGAACTATTATAGATTTGGATAAAACTATGTAAAATTAATATAATATTTCAATAAACATTGGTCTTTAATATGATAAAAAATAAGGATATATTTGAAATATATATATTATTGGAAATATTTTTTTATAGAACACATTAATAATTTTTTAATGAAAATAACCCTAGTATTGGTTATTTTAGTTTTTTTAGATCTATGTTTTTTCTAAATACAATGAGACATTTAGATAAATATGATTCTAAAAGTAATGATGAAATTATTATGGGATATCATAAAAATAAAAACTCTTATATTGAATCTAATAAAAAACTATCATTATAGAATAATTTGTTCTCATTACATATTTTTAATGCGATTTGAAAATGAATTTCAATTTATACAATTTTCTGGAATTTTTAATGGGACTAATTTTTATGGTTAAAAATATTAATAAAATATGAAATTATTTAGGGTTAGAATGATACTTATTCTAATATAAATTCATTGATAATTTATAAATTTATATCTATAGATAATATTATCAAAAATGTTGATTATGTAATAAAAAATAGTTTTTTTTTAATTTTAATGAAAATTATGATGTCGTTTCTAAATGTGTGTTGAATGATTTTTTTTGATTATTATGATTATTTAAATTTTTTTTAAAGAAAATCTTAAATTAACAAATTTTTTAAAGGTAATGTTTTTTATAGTTGATCCCTTGAAAATAAGAAATTTATTATAACTATATATATTTTTAGGAATAAAATATATGAATATGGTCAAATTATTATGAATAAATACACACTTGTAACTTTGGTTTATTATAAAAAGTAATGTATATATTTTAATGATTATTTTTCATTTATCCTGTTAATTTAATCAATTGAAAAAATTTATTTTTTGAATTTTATTTATTTTAAATTATTTTAAATCTATATTAATGTTCTTTTATTAATTTTTTTTTGATGTAGTTTATGTTTCTTACCCAGCGAGTTTTAAAAATTTGAAATTTTCCAATCATGTTTTTATGTTATATAAATATTTAGATATTTATAAAAATATTCCTTATGCTATGTATGATAGAATATATATTTTTATTTCAAAATAATTTTAATAAAGGAAATTTTATTCCTATTTTTTTTAATAAAAGGGTTTTAAATGATATTTGGATTATGAAGATATATTTTAATGGTATTGTTTTTGTATAATCATGTGAATTTATTGGTAATTAATTTTCTAAATTGATGGATGTTTATTTTTATGTGAGTGACATGGGAGAGAATCAATTCATTTAAGGATACTAAATAGTTTAATGAAATGATAAAATATTTTTAAATAAAAATAAATTTGATAGAAATTTAGGTAAGCGGTCTCATTTAGATTCATTTAATACTTTTATAACCCATATTAGTATTAATTATATGATTAATATAGATAAATCTAGGAATAACTATATTATAATACTATTTGATGTTTGATTCGTAATAAGTTATATTTGGATACTTATTGACCAGTTATTATTTTTAGGGTTTATTTATATAAAAGATTTAAATTATATCATAAGAAATCTCACTAATATAGTATTAAATAAGGTACATTATATGTTAAAAGAACTTTATATTATTTACTAACTTATTCTTAGGGGAAGTATATTTACTTTAGTCATTCTGATTCTGATTTTTCCAATACATTCATGATAGCTTATGAACTTCTAGTATGTGTCATATTCTTATGAAAATCATAGTATCATGGTGTCCAAAGAAACAAAAATATGTTTATTTATCAAATATTTAATGTTAATCAATTTATAATAATTAATGGTGTTCCCAATAATTATAGATTTATAAAACATTTTTTGACTATGGTAATATTTTTTAAAATATGATTATTTATTAGTTTAATTCTTCTCAAAATTCAATTTCATGAAATTTTTTTCATCATTATAGAAGAAAAGATACCAAAATGAAATTTGTTTTTATTCTAGATTATAATTTAAAAGGATATACTATTTTTGAATGTTGTTCAAAAAATAATCATCTAACTCATATTTTTACTAAACCCATGTATTTTTTAATGATTTGAAAAATAAAATTTATGCTTCATATAATGAAGATTTATTTTTTTATTTTTTAATAGTTTTTAAATAATATAAATTTATTAAGATAGAGTTTTTCACAGATTTTTAAACTTTATTTTGATTAAATTACAGTTAAAATATTATTTTTAATATAATTTTTTATAAATTTTATAAATAATGTAATTTTGTAAATTTGTGTTTTGATTTCGAAAATATCAATATAATAGATTTTTAAGTCAATTGAGTTTTTTACTGGTTATATTTTTAGGAATTTTGTATTTTTGTTTTTAATTTTTGAACATTACAATTACCTCAAATAAGATTTTATTTTTTAATTGGGTAATTATAATTTCATATAGCATCATATAAATATTATGTTTATATATTTATAAGTCTATTCATCTCATGATCACTTCACCTATCAAACACCTCATAGTCAATTTAGATTTATAGTCACTTTACATGCCACAAAATTGATTGTTATCATATTGTCTTGTCTACCTCGGTAGTACATTAGCATAAGCTACTATATAGTAAATTTCTCTTCTAGTCGATCTGTGATGTTGTTCACGTGTTATGTTTAATTCTGAATTCATTCAATTATTGAAATATAGTTTACACCTCATTCTATGTAATTTGTTCATGAGTTCAAACCTCACAATATGTTTTTTATTCATGCGGTTGATACCTCATGGTATCTGTATCCTCAGGATAAGTTGAATCTCATTATCTATTCAATAATCATTATATTTTACTAAAATTAGGAATTTTATAGATTACTCAATTTTTAATGTATTTTTCTATTCTCAATTTCCCCATGTTGGAATTATTTTTTTAAATTAGTTTATTTATTTCAAAAATTTATATAAATAATTTTGAAAACAATGAAACATACATTTTTTGTTTTTTTGTTATATTTAGTGTATATTTAAACAGTTTTCTTATTCTTTAATTAAACAATAAAATGAAATTTAAAAAATGGTGATTTTTTTATTATGAGTGATTCCGTGGTTTCTGATTATTCTAAATTGTTTTTCAACACTAAAAAATATTTAAAATTTATATATTATATTTAATATAGTAGGATTTTTTTATCATATATTTTTCTATAGAATGATTTAAATTGTAAAATTTATTTTTTATGTGATGAAATGAAGTAATATTTGTTGTATTGTTCTTACCAATCATTATAAATCTATTTTGGAATCATTTGAATATGAATTCAAATTTATTTTTAAATTGCCTTTCTTTTTTTAATATAAATTATTATTATGTTATGAAGACGTATCTGTCTCTCTCAAATAATCTTGAAATATTATCTTAATGATTTGTTGGTGGTAATTTAGTTGTTTTTTAGTATTATCTAAAGGGTATCAAGACTCATTCAAGTGATGACGTAGTTTGATACTATTATGATGATTTTCATTTGATGTGAACATTAATACCCTCATATATAATGGGAATTTGTGAAATTCCAAATTTCCATGTGATCCTGTGAAAAAAATGTATCATCTTAAGAATTATTTATAACAGAGAAGTAAATATTCTAAGTCTAATACATCATTGTAGATACATAATGATCAATTACCGAGGAACTATGGGATGTTTTTCATATGTCTTCATAAACATATTCTTTCTAGTTCTATTTGATTATGTATTGATTTTTTATATCTTTATCATATCTTCTTATGAATTGGTATATTAATTTCCTAACAAAATCATTCTATACTCATTTTGTAAATCTAAGATTATAAATTAGTTTAATTTTGAATGTGGATGTTAGATTTTATATTCATGATATATTCAAACCTCATTGAAATATATGTTATGTAACTGGTTGTGAATCCCCATTGAATGATAAGTTACTATACCAGTAATATCTCCACTTGAAAAATAAAATTTTATTAATTCATGATTTCCCATAAATAATATTTTCATGTGGAACACATCTCTCAATGATTAAGAGGTGTAATATTGAACATAAGTTCAAATTGAAATGGACTACTATAAAATTTAGATTGTTCCCTATTTATTTTTTATTTACATATTATTATCAAAATTTTATGATAATTAAGTGTTCTACTCAATTTTTTTTAATTAAAATAATTTAAATTATTATTTGGTTTATTCACCCCTATGGACCATATTCCTTTCAAATTAGACTAAATATATGGTATTATGGATTAATCCTCTTTGATATAACTTGTATTACATGTTATTTTATTGTGTTAAACATATCACAGACCTAGAAGTCTATGAAATGATAATAATTGTAAAATTGATTAAACAAAAATCACAAATGGATAAATGATGATGAGGAAATCACATTTCTATGAAAATTAATATGATTACAAGATTTTTGGAATAGAGTAAAACCACAATCAACTCAGAATTTATCACTAGACATTGAGTATTAAAAAATATAACTTAACTGATTTTGAACCTAACTCCCTGATAGAAAATGATGCAACCATGTGTACTTTTAATTGAAAATTTATAAGTATTTTTTGTCACATTATTAATGGATATTCTTTTAGTTAGGCATTTTTGTGTATGAAATTTGTTTAAATTTATGAAATTATTCTCATTACTCACATTAGTTTATATAAGGTTATCAAAACTATAATTATAATCCATTAAGACTAGTATAATGACGTAAAGTTGGGTGAAGATGTTGTGCTACCCAAATTATCCACTCAAGCACTGTCATTGTGAATTGAATGAATTAACTTAAATTAACATTGGACAATCCTGTTATTTTTGAAATATTTCTAATATCTTTACAGAAGAAATATAATAACAAGAATGTAGTAATTAGTTAGAGAAAAAACAACAATGAATATTTATTGGATTGTCTCATTACTTCATTACTTCAATATGAAAATGAGAAGGATAATATATCTAAAGATGATACTTTAATGAATAATGGTTTTTCATTAAATGTAATTTTACTATTTACACTAACTCTCATGATTTTGAATTAAATGATAGAGATAAATAAATAAACGCATTTACTAATGGTGTTGAAAAAGGATAAAAATTATTGGATGGATCAAGAAACAATTTATGAAATATAATCACAAGTATGACCAAATAAATAAAGTTAAACATAATTATAAAGATATTTACACCCTAAGATGTTGTGAGTGAAAAAATAAGCATCACATTAATACTAACATTCTAAAAATGATGCATGATAAAGTCAAAAAAAACAAGAAATATGATAATATATAATTAATGGATGGATAGAGAAACACAAATGATTTTGAATTAAGTTACAAAACTAGATGTTTAAAAAATAACCAACTTATGCTTGATACAATTTCTAATGTAACATTATTTTAATGTATAATAAAAGGAATCTATGAAAATTAATTTCCATTAAGATTTACTAAGTATTTATTATATAATAATGCATTTATTTCAATCAATTTATCATCTACAATACACATAAATAATTGATTAAAATTTAATTATGAGCATTAGACTTCCAAGAATAACCCAATAGGACCCAAGAAAGAAGTTATACCAAAAAAATTTAAACAAATAATATTTTCAAGAAACAATCCCTAAGAGAATAAAAGATCCATGATATATGGATAAAAGTCTATCTAGAAACATGACTATATATTCCTAGACTTTTTTATCTTCTAATTAATATAATAGAGGTTTTATGAAATTTAGTGACAACTCAAAGTGAAAGGCTAAAATATTATGTATAGTTGGAATATATATCACTATTTAATTTAAAAAGTATTATAAATTTATGGAATAAAATATTACTTAATTATTATTTAACTTCTATGTACTTATTGAAAATGTGTTAAATTTTATGGTAATAAATTTTAACTGATCAAAAATGAAATTTTTTTATGTCATTATAATATAAAGAATAATATTTATTTAAATATTTATTTGGATTTAACTAACCAAAGTAATAAGTGTCATAAGTTTTTTGAAATAGATGATATATTAGGGACCTAGAGGCATCTACATGTGAACATTCTGTTGTTGCATGAATTTCCTATAAAATGAAATGTGTAACAACTACCCAATTATAAAATTACAAAAAAATTATTTTTTGTATTTCATAGGTAAAAAACATAGACTATTTTATATATCTCTCTTTATAATTAAAAATACTAGTCTTTAGTATATTATTTATTTAGATTTTCCTGTCTCTATTTATATGTTAGGATTAAATAATGATGTTTTTTAATTTTTGTATGATTTTATAAGGTTTACAACGACTTATTTTATGTCTCATAAATGTGAAATATTGGCTAAACGTTTTTTTAAATATTTATTCACAATAAAGTACATTTTTTAATTATTTTTATTATAATTTCAAATCAAGATGAACATTTTATTATTGATTCTAGAAAATATTCATAAAAAATAGTTATTTTCATAATTTATTTACTCTTAGAACAACATAAAAAATGGTGTTATGGAATGAAAATTGAAATATTATGAAAATTAATAGAATAATGATAAATAAATATATTTTACCAAAATATTTTAGGAATGAATCAGATAATATGGGTTTCAATATTCATAATGTGTTTTAATCAGATCATTTTTAATAAAATCTGCTTATGATATTTTCGAGTATTGAAGGCTAATGTTTTTATTTTAATGATCTTGGGTTCAATTTCATAGTATAAATACTTAATATAATTTTTGAAAAAATATATTCAGAAAGTTTTATAGTATTTATTTGGTGAATAATAAAAAAAATAATCTTAACAAGAATATAATAAACAAAATATAGTGGTAAAATAATTTTTCATGTTATGTTTTGTAGAAGAAAATGAAAAAAATCATATTTTGATCATTTTAAAGAATAATTTAAAGGCATTATTTTTAGTAGAGAAAAACCTAAATATAATAATCTAATTTATAGTGGGGTGAAAGTTTAATTTCATTTTATCCTAAATCTTATAAAATTTATAAGGAACACTCCATTTATAGTATTATTTTTAATTTTTATGTTAGATTTAAAACTAAAAAATTTATTTTAAAATTATAATCAACATTATTCTTTACTTCAAATGTATTTTGATTTATTGTTTAAGGATTTAAATGATGCTAATAAAAGTGTTTCTATATAGGATAATATAATTAGTTTTCAAGGCATAATGTTTAGTTTTTAGTTGAACCCTAGGATGATATACATGTTATTAGAACAATATGGATTCTTAGGAAAAAATCCATTAATCTATTTAAAGGTTTATGAATAAATAGACTCTTACCTAAAGGTTATTTTAAGGTAGAAGGTAAAGATTTTAAAAATTATTCTTCTCTTGTTAATAGGAAAAAATCTCTAAGATTCGTGTTAGAATTTGTTTCCTTTCAAGTTTTCATATATTTTAAATTGATGATAACATTTATTTCATAAATGGTTTTAATTATGAAGAAAATTATAGTTATTAACCACCTAGTTATGAAAATGGAAAATAAAAAAAATAAGTTTTTATGTTATCTAAAAAGATATATATTCTTTTAAAAGAACCTAATTATTGGTATGATAGAATAATATTTTATTTAAAAAAAATATTTCTAAAATTGAGAATTTGTTCATTTATTATTTATTAAATGGATTATAAATTATATTTGGATTGTTCAAACTTATTTTTATGATATTATTTTTGGTTCATAAAGCTAATATATTTGTAATAAAATGTCTCACATGAGGTAATGTGGGGTTTATAAGTTTTTAATGGAAGAAAATGAATTCATTTTGGGTTCTATAATTTCTGAAATAAAAAATCAATTATTTTTGAATAAATGAAATATCCTAAATATTTATTTCAGAGGTTTGGTATCGAAAATCATTAAAATTTTAAAAACCCAAGTACAATTAATTATAATTTATGTTTAGATAAATCTAGATAATCTATAGATTCTAAATGTTTTCAGGGTATGATTATTAGTTTTTAATATTTGACTACTTTTAGAACTAATATTATATTTTTAGGTTTTTATGTGAATTATTTCAATATAATACTAATAAATATCACATAAATTGTTTTAAATGATTTTTTGGATATATTAAAGGAACAATAAAATATAACAAATTGTATTCTAGGAAAAACTATTTGGTTTTTTAATTTATTTGGATTCTGATTTTATATCATATAGACTTGATAGAAATAGTACTTAATGAATGTGTCATTTTCTTAGAAAATTTCTAGTATAATATATCTCAAAGAATAAATGTTCATTGTATTTATCTGCTAATAAAATGGAATATAATTCTACTACTTAAATTTATTCTTAATCATTGTGTATTAAACTAACTTTTTCTATTATGATTTTAAATTTTATATTATTACTATATATTATTATAATTCATCTATTATATCAATTTATAAAAAATACTTTACATCATTTTATAAAAACACACACAAGATAGTGATTTTATGTATTTCAAATTTTGATAATTCGGTTGATTTTGTGTTGGAATAAATTCAAATTGACAATAAAGTTGTTTATATTCTTTCTGAACCCTTGGATTTTAAAACTCTTTAGAAAATAAAACTAGATCTTGGAATGATGGACATTTAGTTTTTAATTTTAATCTTGTTTATAGCATTTAATTAATATTTATTTATTAAGGGTTTTTTTCTTATGATGTTTAAAACTAATTTTTTAGAATATATAATCTAATTTAAATTATATTTTAAATAATTAAATTTTAATAAATTTTAAAAAGTGTTGAAATTTATAAAATTGATTTTGTAATTTTCAAAAAAGGGGTTGTTTGTTTGGTTATAGAGAATGTTATAAGTTATAGTACTATTGTTTATTCTTTTATGTTGTGTGCTTTGAAATTTAAATATACCAAATATGTTTTTTATTTTATTGTTCCATATTTACAATTTATTACCACATAATATACAAAACTTTTTTTATTTATTAATCATGTTTTTCTTCTCAGGGAAACTTGACCTGTCCATACCTCACCAACACTTAAGAATTACAATCACCCATATTGTCACATGGTTGACTGTTATCGTGTTTGATTTTATTCATTAGTTTAATAGTGTCTTTAAAGTTATCATTATCATTTTCCTTTGTGGTCCACCGTTAACTTTGTTTAGGTGATATGTTTATTTGTGAATACGGTTAGTTACATGTATATGGTTGTAACCACTTAGTAAGCTATTTTTTCTTGTTGTAGATCCTCATGATAAGTGTTTTACTTATGTAGTTAGTTCATAGTGGCTGTTAAAACCTCATGGTAAGTCAACACCCATGGTGGATCATATAGATTTAAAATATATTTAAAAAATATTTAGATTTTTAGAATATATTATTTTTCATGTATTTTTATATTGTCATTTTCAATATGTTTATAGTTGTTTATTCAATTGTTTTATTGATTTCCAAATTCATATTAATCTTAGAGAATATATGTAAATTATTTTCGGAATGATTTAATAATATTTAAATTATTTTTTATGTAAAAACCAATAACATGATGATTCAAAATGTTGAATTTATTTATGATTAAGGTTTTAATGGTTTTTAATATTTCTAAATTATTTTTTAAATATAAAGATATTATTATAAGATTTTTTATAATATTTCAATAACTATTATTGTTTTAAAATATTTATCACATTTATTAATTCTATGGAATGTTTTTTAATGATTGACTATTGATTTTTTAGAAAGTAAAAAACAAGATATTTAGGGAATTAATTTTATTGATCATTATAGATAAATTTTCAACTATTTAACAATGAATCAAAATTAATTCACACTATTCTTTTGTTTTTTAATATCAAAAATTATTACCGAATGATAATTTATGTCTTTTTTCTAATAATGTTAAGTTATAATCAAACTTGTAGTTTGGTTGTTTTTTATTTTTTTTATTAATCTTATTTCAATTGGATAGTCTTATTAAATAAATGAAATACTATGATATTATGAAAATATTCAATGATTTTAAAATTAAAACTATCATGTTCTATGAGATTTTGTGAAACTATAAATTTTCATGTGATCTAGTGAATGTAATATGTCACCTTTTAGAAGAAAAATCAAGGAGGAAATAATATTCTACAATAAATATTTCCTTAGAGAGAGGCATTAAACTATTACTCAGGATAACATGGTAGTGCATCATCTTTATTCATCCACATCTTTTTTCTAGTTCTATTTGATTTTGTATTAATTCGTTATATCAATTCCATATGATCTTAAACACCTATTTATTTTTTCCCAAAAAACACCCCCTATTTAGATTTTGGTTCCTAGATTATAATTACATGCCCTTATAGTTGTGGCTCATTGATTCATATATTGGGATAATTTTAATATTAATAAAAATGAATATTTTATAATGGGTTATAAATCCCCATTAAATTAATGTGGTCTATATATGTAATAAATCCAATATAAAAGGTTGATTTTACTGAGCAATTTTTCCCATTCAAAAATAAGGTATTGTATAATTCATCTCTTAAAGAATAGAGAGATTTAATATTAAAAGTTGGTTCATGTTGAATTTAAATGCTATAAAATTCCATGAATTCTCAATTTCATATTCCAGTACTTAGTATTGTTACTGCCAATTTTTTTTTTATTTTCTATAACTACTTTTTGGATGCGTGGGAACCACATATATTCAAACACCAATTCAAACACCACAAAAAAGACATCAAAAAATTTAAAAAGATCACATTCCAACTATTGGGATTCACCAAATTCAAAAATAAAAATGTTATGCTCCAATGCCTCACCTTGCAAACGGCTTGCTGGAGCCTCGAGCCGCAAACATTATTATTGTTGAAAGTGAATGAAAATTAAAATTTGTATATATATATATATATATTCGTTTGTCTCATTATGATTTTTAAATTGTTTATTCAACCACCCTCCTGACCATTAGGATTCAAAATTCGACCAAACAATTGTTGTCCTAGAATAAAATTCTTTGATATAGTTTTCATTTCATATCATTTAATTATTTTAAAATTATCATAGACCTATGATTCAATAGAAAAATCATTTTAAGATGGTTGTAATGAACATAAATGGAGGAGATATTACTCAAAATCCACCAAATTTTCAGGAAAAAGGCTATGGTCATTCGAAATAAATAATGGAGGTATACCTCAAAAAATTTACTATTGATCAATATTCTACAATGTTAAAACCATTTATGTAAATTGGTTTTGACCCTAAACCTCTAAAAATAAAATCACAATGTATTTTTTATTTTTAATTATAAAACTATGAATATTTTATACATTATTATTAATAAATATATTTTTAGTTATTTATCTTTAAGAAATATATCTCATGAAATTTAAAAAATTTCATAATTTACTCAAATTTTATTAGAAAATATAATAAGAACTATACTTGGGATTCTACGAGTTATGAAAGAATATTTAAATATGGGTGTATATAAGAGGGTTAACTAAATTTTTTATCAATTCACTTGAATTGGGAATGGAAAAAATTATCTAGGATTAATGTTTTAGATTATTATTCTGGTTGAATGAGTTCTAAGAGAGATACCAATGAATTGGTATGTAAACATTTGAGAATTGTTATAGAGAAAAAAATTAAAATAATATAATTTTGATGAAATCACTGGTTTATTACTTCAATATTAACTTCATATGGAGAATATAACTAAAGAGGAGAATTTTTGTAAGTAATTATTTGATTTTAAATAAAATAATATTATTTTTACTAACTCTGGTAATTATGAATTTCAATAAAGTGAGAATTAAATTTATAGTTTTACGAATGGTTTTTAATAAATTATTTAAAAGAATCGAAGGACTTAATAAATGATTTAGAACGTATAATCACAATGATGATCAAGAGATTAAACATAAAATTCATTATAAAATGTTCTCAGAACTAAATAGTATTGAATAAAAATTTAGGGGGGGGGGGAGAATAAATCCTAATAGCCTAAAAATGAAGCATTAAAGAAAAGATAATACATATAAGTAGAAAATGAGAAAATATTATTAATGGATAGATGGAGTTACACAGAATAATTTGAATCAATTGATGAAATATGATGTGAAAAAAATATCCAACATATATTTTATGGATATTAGTATAAATGATTTTAGTAGTTATTAATATTATAGTTCATATAATTATGAAAATATACAACCTAACATTTATGAATTTATTGATGAAAATGAAATATTAAAAAATATATATTTTTGGAATTGTTTATTTGTTTAATCAATTAAGAAGATAATATAATGAAATGATTTAAAAAATTGACTTTATAAAATGATATGTTTTAAAATAATTATTCTCATTAAAATGGAAAAAATCAATCATTTATAGAATTCATAAAAAGTTACTAAATATATGAAGAATGAAATTATATGCATGGAATCAAATATGTCAAATTTTATTATTTTCATTAAATTTATCAAAAAATAATTCTAATAATGAGATAAAATAAATACAGAATATGATTTAAATGTAAATAAAAAATACCCTAGTTATTAAAAAATATAATTCATAATGGTTTTGATGAAAACCTATATACTATTACATTATTTATATCTTGAATGAAAGGGATATATGTTAATGAATGTTATTTGGATTTTCAGATGTCTTTTAGGCATACCAAAACGGTTACATCCAATAACATATCGTTTAGATTACCCATGAATACTTTCTTAAAAATATATATTGGGTACCTAATTATTATGATATTAACCATTTTGAACAGAAGAAATAATGGTCACACAAATTGTATACTAATTATTTATTTTTTAAACAAACTTCCTTATTAGCTACAAAAATAAAATGAGAATGGAAAAAACTTCCCTATACTTATTAAAAGAGATCCATAATTTTATTTATCTTCTAATTAATGTAATATTATCTCTATCAATTTTGTATATAAGTAAAAAGGAATGGTTAATGGATTTATTTAAGTTGGTATATCTAACATTTCTTTTTAAATTCTAATGAATTATATGTTGAAGGCTTAAAATATAACATAACTTGTATTTCTTAATTATATGATGATATAGTGAGTGTTAAATCTGAGTATAATATATATTTTTTCGAAAAAATCATTTGATTTTATTTCATTCTAATAGGTAGGAAAATATTTTCTCTTTTAATTTAAACTAATCAACCTCTTAGGTGAATTTATTTTATTGAAAAAGATTATATCTGAAGGAATCTGTGGGATGGATTCTTTAACATTAATATGCTACAAAAACAAAAAATGAAGGGACATGTATAAACTCTATAGGATATGGAAATAATAAATAATATATATTAAAATTATTGTTTAAATGGTATAAACCATGGAACATGTTTTTGATCTATCATAAAATTAATAATGGTTACATTATTAGAACATATTCATTTAGGTTAACTTCCATAATATACATATTTCAATTTTAGGGAGAAGGAAATATATTTTTGTTTTGTTGATGATTTTAATATATTTTCTTGGAATTAATTTATGGAAACTAAAAATTAATATTTGTATAAATTTATTTCTTTTTCTAAATTCCTTCAAAATATTAAAGGTTAGTTAATTATTTCTATCATAAATTATTATTATGGTAAAAATTTTAATTATAATTTTTAAATCTTTTTTGTGGAAAAATTATTATTTAAAAAAAAATCTTGTAGAGCAGCACAACGAAATGGGGTTATAGAATAGAAAAATATAACTATTATATAAATGGTTACAAAAATGATAATGGAAAATAAGTTTACTCGATATATTTCATTTTAATATATTAATTTCGATGTCTATATGTTAATATTTTTTTATTATATTCTTTCATAGAAATCATTATATTAATTATTTAAAGGAAGCACATGAAATGTTCTCTATTTTAATGTTTCTGGGTGTAATGTTTTTTATTTTAAATACTAATGATAATTTAGTTATATTTGATTGTAATTGTGATATAAGAATTTTTTATGGTATTATAATAAACATATATCATATAGAGTCAACAACTAAACAACAATGGCAGCGTCTAAATCTATTTTTATGATATATGATGAATAGAATTTGAAAAAGAATCATGATTTAGTTATTTTTCAAAAATAATTTCATGAAATTAATTATGGTGAAGATAAACCTCAAAAAAATAATGTGATTATTGAGGGAAAGAATATTCCTTATCATTCTGATATGAATTCTTATAAAATTCCTAAAGGCCACATTCATGATAATAATACTGGTATTATAGATTCATTAATTAAAACATGAATTCTTTTAACTTATTATGATAGAATCATATTGGGGGTTATGATGAAACAGTCTGACGATGTTTTTTGAGGCCAGATCTGAACCAGTGATGATGGATAGTGAGGCTGGCGATGAATTTTCTTGCCTGACTGTGTAGAGATGCAGGTAGAACTACAATTGAGATAAGACGATTACGATCTGGAGCAGGCGACATCGGCTAGGCAATGACCGATGATGATGATCGTGGGTTCCTCGAGTGGATGGGCACCATATGGAAAAGATCATACTGATATATTTGGGACACAAGAGGTGGTGTTATTCCTAGTTCTGGTTTAAGATACCCGATTGATGATCAGAAGCGGGTTTCTTGTAGATCCAGTGATGTGAGCAAGGTCCTTGAAGAGGGACAAGTGACATTAGAGAATGATAATGTGACTGTGTTACGTGGTGGTTCATTTATCAAGTTTCAGAATCTCAAGGGAGACGATGGAGGATTGATGGTGGTGTATGGGATGACATTGTAGGAAAGTATTTTCCTCAGATGTGGCTAGTAGAATGACGATCATGACCAGTGGCTTACAGGGAATCAAGTTCTGGCGAAGTGGGATCCAATTTTCTAGGCCGGTGAACCTTACTTTCCGATGATGATCCTCTTTTGGATAGAGATCCATGATGGTCATAGAAGGACCTTGGGATGCTGGTTTGACTCGAGAGGGTGCATGTAGTGTCCTTGGGATGGGTGTGTATGGATAAAGCTCGTGGGATTGACTGTTAGTATATGTTTTTAAAGGTCTGGGTATTCTACATGGATTCATGTTGGTGGATTGACTATCACATATTTTTTTAAGGTCTAAATTTTCAATGAAATAATAGTGGGGATAGGTCAGGATGGAGACATCATTTGTGGAGATGGAGGCCTTGGGAATCAGTGTGACAGATGATTTTAGGATGCACATCTATAGGATGAAGAAAATTTTTTGTCTGATTTCTTAGGCCGATGGAGGGGTCTTCCGATCCCATTTGTATTTGAAACTTTTATTTGGTTGTTTTTCATGATTGGTGGTGCTCTCTATGCCACATGATGTGTACTATTTATTTTCTTCTTATTTTAATTAATAATTTTTTAGGATTGGGCTCTTTCTCAACTCCATAAATTTTAGGGTCGTTTGACTTATTATGAGAATTAAAATTCTCATTCCAAACATGTATTAAATTATGTTATTAATGACATCAAAGGTGTTGATAGGAATTTTTATATAAAATTCAAGAATAATAAATTATTTATATATAATGTTTATCTTTTATTTAAAACCCTACATATAAATATGTTATTGGATAAAAATAGTTTATTATAAATAAAATTGATGAATCGAGTCAAATTCTTAAGAATAAATCTTGAATTTTAGCATCACATTATGGTCGAGAAGAAGGTATATATTTTAATGAATATTATATATAATTTCTAGAGTTTAATCTGGTATAAACTTGATAGCATTTTTTAGTTATAAATAATTAAAATTATTTCAAATGGATGTTAAATGTACTATTTCAAATTATCTTACTTCTAAATAAGTTCTTGTGTCTGAACTACATAGCTTGGAAAATGTAAATTCTAAATTTTTTTAATGATATATAAAACAAAATATGGTCTTAATTAAGTTCCATATTGTTTGTGTGATACCCAAACTCTATTTTTTGTTGAAATATTATTTTATAAATATAAATATTATGCGAAATTATTTTTTAAAACGATTTTGGATTATATTTTGATTATGAAAATTTGTATTCATGACATTTTTTTACAAGTAAATCTCATTGAAAATAATTTTATTACTTGAATGAAAGTATCTTTTATATGAATTTAATGAGAGAACATGAATTATTTTTGGGTCCTTATTTTTTCATTAGAAATAGTGATATATTTTTTAAGAACATGTATCATCATATAGTACTCTTTCAGATATTTTTTTCAAATATAATGCCCCGACCATAGTTACCTAGAGTTGGTGCCTTATTACATAACATTGGAATGATCACAAGAGATCGAGTCTCGAAAGACCGATTAGTTAAGTAGCCTTGGAAGTACTAGATATATAAATAAGTTTTACATTACATTATGAAATGGAAAAACTACAAAATTGTGTTCCCTTTGAACAAACTCATATCCCATAGCCTATCACTATAGGTCAATCATAATATCATCCATCATATCCTTGAAAAAATAAAACATAAGAAAGGGGTGAGCTCAGATTCTTAGTAAGGATAACATTATAGTATAAACTATCATAAATAAGCATAAACATTTATGACAATGTGTATGACTAAAACAAAATCCTTTTAAACTTAAACATTAGTATATTATGGAAAAGATAAATCAAATAATTCCATTTACTTATTCACATGGATATTCTACTTGTTAATTAGTCAAATGTAATATCAATAGATAATTTCATAATGATGGAATACATAATGCTGGAAATCATAACCACATAGTCAAGGCCTCATGCCAAGACTAAAAATAAGATTTTGTTAAGGCCTTGTACCAAGACACTAGTTTGTCTCATGATACCTACTGATTCTTCGAGGATCTATAGAGGTCTCCACCCATCACTTACTAAGTCCAATTCATTCCTCAAATGAAAATTTTGAAACATAACATAAACATTCATATTAAAACCAACATACGAAATGTTAATACATTAAACATAAAACATGAATGGTATAAAAATAACGCAGCCATAGTCAAACATATCACATAACCAATAATAAAATATGGAATATTGTATCATAATAAATTAACTTCAAACAAGTGTAAAATCCAACAAAGGATGTTGACATAGATGAAAGCAAAACTATTTGAGAGAAATATCTCTTTATATTTTGAAATCATTTAAAAGTCACATAATTATAAAAGAAAAAATTTATTTTGAAAATATTATTATAATATTGTAAGGGAAGCCTTGAAGGCGTTATAACAGTAGAAAATAGTTGCACCAACTGTATAAGTAAAAAAACATTCTTACCTTAATTTGATGAAATGGTGATAAAGTACCTTGTTTGGAAAATGTCAGAAAGATTCCATTCAATTTTTTTATAAAAGTCAAACAAGGGTATAAATAAATTTAAACCATATTATAGTATATAGTAAAAATGTTTTGAAATACATTTTTTAGAAACACGGATGTGGATGATAAATAATTCCCAGTAATTGCTTATATATAAACAACCTCCGATAATAATGAAATTGTAAAATTAACCCCTACCTTGTACTTTTCCTTAGTATAGGGTATGTAATCCTAATTTATAATAGTTCAATAATTGTTATTATATTATACAAGAACCACATACATAAATATTATATCATATAGATCTTATAATATTGCTTTGTTAATGATATTTCAGTAGTATCATTGTTTCGGGTGTTAACTGATTCATTTTCATATAAGAACTCAATCAATCTCCCATCATTTACAGCATTAATTTTATTTTAAAACTCCTCATCATCAGTCTCAAAACTTTTTATACTTTCTAGTATATATGGTTTGGAAACCATTTGAAAAAGTATTGATGTTTCACCTTCCATGATTATTCCCGTATCCATCTTTACTATATCCATGAACATAGGATCCCTTTCATCTCTCATCTGGTTCATAAATCCATGATCTTTTCTGCTCAAAGCATTTTCCCTCTTATTTTCCTTCCCTCGGTGGTAGTGTATAGTGAAATCATAATCCTTTTGTTTTTCAAGCCATTGACTTTGCCTCATGTTTAGTTCATTCTTTGAGAAAATATTCCTCAAACTCTTGTGATCGGTATATATCTCACATTTATCACCATAGAGATAGTTTCTCTATATATTCAAAGAAAATGCTACATCTACTAACTCAAGATCATGAGTATGATAGGGTTTTTCATGAATATTTAGCTACCATGATGCATAAGAAATAACATTATCATTATTCATAAGGACACAACCAAGTCCTTTCTTTTAAGTATCACTATAAATAACAAACCCATCATTCCCTAATGGTAGATTCAGGATAAGAGCATTGAATAATATTCTATTTATTTCATTAAAAAATTCTTCACACTCTTTTTTCTAAAAAAAATATAACCCCTCTACGTGTGATCTTGGGATATGGGTTAGCCAATTGGGAAACATTTGGTAAAAAATGCCGATAATAACCTGATAAACCAATAAAACTACATACCTCAGTTATACTCGTTGGTGCTGTCCATTCTTGGATTTCCTTTTTATTTAAAGGATCAATAGTTATTCCATCCTTAGAGACAATATGGCCAAAAAAATAAATCTCCTGAATCCATAATTCACACTTGCTAAACATATCATATAATTCATTTCTGCTAAGAGTATTTAGAATAGTGCACAAGTGACTTTCATGATTTTCGTAGATTTTGGTGTATACCAAGATATCATCAATAAATACCACTAAAAAGTCATAAAGATATTCTTTGAAAACTCTATTAATTAGATCCATGAAAACAAAGGGTGCATTAGTCAGTCCAAAAGGCATTACTATAAACTCATAATGCCCATACCTGGTTTGAAATGTTGTCTTTATAATGTCTTCCTTCTTCATGCATAAATGATGATATCCAGGTCGAAGGCCAATCATTGGAAAATATTGAGCTTCATTAATTTTATCAAATAAATCATCAATGAGAGGTAGGGGATACATGTTCTTTATTGTTATAGAATTGATCTCCCTATAGTCAATGAACAACCTCATAGATCAATCTTTCTTCTTAATAAAAAGAATAGGGGCTCCCCTTATAGAAACACTAGGGTGAATAAATACTTTATTACTCAATTCCTCTAGTTGTTTCTTTAGTTCCACTAATTCCACAGTGGCCATTCTATAAGGGGTCTTTGATATGGGCCTTTTAACCAAGAATTAAATCAATGGAAAACTCAATTTCTCATTCTAGAGGATGTCTATGTAAATCCTATGGAAACACATCAACATATTTTTATAAAATAGGTATGCCCTATATTTGAATATTACTTTCCACAACCATAGTTATTTAACTCTATTACACCGGAATAATTGAATTTAGTAGATCTATTGGGGGTGGATCTAGACAAGATTCAGATAGTGATGTTTCTACTCTAAAGATAAGGTATTCCTTATCATCATAAAAAAATTGTAAACTTCTTCTTCTTATAATAATTTTCAAATCATATTCTGAAATCCAATCCATACCGAAGATTATATCAAATTCAATCATGGGTATGAAAGTAAGATCAGTAGATAAAGCATGTTTATATTCCATAATGGTAACTGATTTACAAAACATTGATGCAATTATACTTCAATTAGAAGTTTTGAAAGACAACTCCCTTGTTAAATAAAATTTGAAATATCTAATTTTCTTAAAAAACTAGGATGATATGAATGAATGCGATGATCCATAATAAAATGAATCATTTGTTAAATTTGAAAAATAATTAAAGTACCTTACACCATGCCATTCATAGCTTCAACCTCAATAGTAGTGATCACATAAGCTTAAAGTTTCTCCCTTGGCCTTTTCTGAGGTTGGTTTCCTTGATGCTTAGGACATTTATTTGCATAATTCCACATTTCTTTACAACTGAAGCATTAAATATTGAAAACCACTTTCTTCCCTTTTCAATCACGAGTTTGGTGTCATCTTTATCCAGACTTGTAACAGACTCCCATTTTCTTCAAGAAAGTACCAGGGTGTTTCTTCCCACATTTATAATAGGATTGACATTCAACTTTTCCCTTCTTCCCCTTATTTCCATTTAAGAGTTTTTAACAAATCTCTTCTTCTCTTTCTTTTCATTAAAGTCATAATACTTAGAGAATTCCTTTTATGTCTTGATATCATATGAGACAATATCTTCATACTATGAGAAGTATTTTGAAACTAATTCTCAATGGAGAAATGGTTTTAACCCATAAAATAATCGATCAATCTTACTTCTTGGGTTACCTATATAATCTGCAACATGCCTTGCTAACATTTTAATGTTAGCCTCATACTTTGCGACAGTCTCATCCTCATTTTACCTTAGAATCAGAAATTTTATTTCCATATCTGGTTGATGGTCACAAGGAAAGTATTTTTATAAGAAAGTATCTTTAAACTCTCTACATTCCATAATTGATACTTCTTCATCCTCCTTTGTGTTTTTAATTAATTACCACCATTGATCTGCATCTCCATTGAGGCGATAAACTTCCATGAAAACTTTTTCCCTTTCACAACTCCCCAAAGCCTGAAATATTTTCTCTAAGTAAATTATCCATTGATCAGATTCAAATGGATTTGTAGTCCCATTAAATGTTTGTGGTTGTTTCCTCATGAAGCATTCTAACATTGATCCTCCGCGTTGTGGATCAGGGTTCTCCATATGAGTAAGGTTATTATTCATAACCTGAGTGAGTTATCATAGTATGGTTATAAGCTGTTCAACAGCACCTGCATCACCATCTCCCCTATAATTATCTTGAGTAAGAGGGAAATCGTTACAGGGATTACGTGCATTGATATGTTTTCCAATCCTTCCACTAGGAGCCATTTCTATACAATGTCATACCCTAGATTAGTTTATGAATCTAAATACATAATTCCAAACTAGTAAATTACCGAACATAAATTGAACAATTTATACATATAATCTCTAATCATAAAAAATGTTTTATTTGAGGAAGTATTTACTTATAAATCCTTTATAATGGTTTGTAAAGAAAATGTGAATTATCCTAAGCATATCCCCTAGGAGTGTCATAACCAAGAGTGAAACAAGGCCCATTTCCGTGCACTAGTTACTATTCGAGTCTAGATTGAAGCGGTGTTTTCGGGTTTTACCCTAGATACATCTATGTCAAAGCCACCTCTACCTGCTCATATCTATATAGGGATGTATTTAATGGAAAATTCACAAAATATCTACATTACCAAAATTCTAGTAAGTTCTTATATACTAATCCTCAAAGTTTATCTTAGGGTAATGTTATCTAATCAGGGTTTTTATAAATCGAGTTTCCAAGGATAGTACTAAACTTTCTCTGATACCAACTGTAATACCATGAACCTAGTTACCCAGAGTCGGTGCATTATTACATAACATTATCATGATCACAAGAGATCAAGTCTCAAAATACTGATTAGTTCAGTGGCCTTAGAAGTACTAGATACATATATATATGTTTTACATTACACTATGAATTGAAAAAATAACACCACTATGTCCCATTTTAGAAAACTAATATCTCATAGCCTATCCCAGTAGGTCAATCATAATATACTTCTCTGTATCTTTGTAAAAATAAAACATAAGAAAGGGGTGAGCTTAGATGCTCAATAAGGATAACAATATAGAAGAAACTATCATAAATAAGCATAAATAATTAACACAATGTATAAGACTAAAACACAAGACTTTTAAACATAAACTTCAGTATAATATGGAAAAGATAAATCAAATAATTCTATTTAATTATTCACATGGATATTCTACTAGTAGAATAGTCACATGTAATATCAATAGCTAATTTCATAATGATGGAATGCATAATGATAGACATCATAACCAAATAGTCAAGGCCTCATGCCAAGAATAAAAATAATATTTTGTCGAGGCCTTATGTCAGAACACTAGTTTGACTCATGAGACCTTCCGATGCATCAAGGAGCTATAGCGTGCTCCACCCGTCACTTACTATGTCTAATGCATTCCTCAAATGAAAAAGTTGAAACATAACATAAACATTCATATTAAAAAAACATACAAAATGCTAATACTTTAACCATAAACCATGAATAGTAAAAAATAACACATCCACAATCAAACATATCACAAAACCGTTAATACAGTATATAAGATTTTATCATAATAAATTAACTTTAAATAAGTGTAAAATCCATCAAAGGATGTTGACATAGTTGAAATAAAAAATATATGATAGAAATATCTCTTTCTATTTTGAAATCATTTAAAAGTCACAAAATTATAAAAGAAAACATTTATTTTGAATATATTCTTATAATATTGTAAGGGAAGCTTCGAAGGTGTTATAACTGTGGAAAATAGTCGCACCAGTTTTGTATTTTTAAAATACATTCCTACCTTAATTTATCGAAAATGTCATAAAGTACCTTATTAGGAAAATGATGGAATGATTTATTTCAAGAAATTTTATAAAAAGTCAAAAAAGTTATAAATGAATTTAATCCATATTCTAGGAAATAGTAAAAATGTTTTGAAATACATTTTTAAGAAAAACAGATGTGGATGATAAATATTTCCCAGTAGATGCTTACGTATAAATAACCTCGGATAATAAAGAGATTGTAAAATTAACCCTTACCTTGTACTTTTCCTTAGAAGAGGGTTTGTTAACCTAATTTATAATATTTAAATAATGGTTATTAGGTTATACAAGAACCACATACATAAATATGATATCATATATGATCTTCTAATACTTCTTTGTTAATGATATTTCAGTAGTATCATTGTTTCTGGTGTTAACTGATTTGTTTTCCTTTATATGTTTTATAGCGTAAGTCATGTTTTTTATGGATAGTTTGTATTTTATTCATATCCAATATGATATTAAGTTCTTAAAAATTATTTTTAATCATAAAACTAAAATTATTTTTGAACGGTTACAATGGAGAATGAATCTCTTCGTGTTCGTGGAGACGATAATCCATACGTACGCATGAGAAAAAAATATCATTCTATTGATGGTGAAATATTATGTAATTGGATGGTATATTAAATATAAATAATCATTAACATTTTATATTTATTATATAAATAAATTATACTCATTATTATACCCATCCAAATAATGAAGTGTTGAATAACAAACTACACCACGATGTGGAGATGATAAGCCATACGTACACACATATGATGACTTTTTCATTCATAAGATGGATAGAATAATGAATATGGTTATAGCATATTTATAATAACACCATATAATCTATAAGGTATTATAGTTATTATTTTTTTATGGAAACAACAAATAAATAGGAAGTGGAATAAGAAAATAACTTTGATAGAGGTGATGAAATGACGACCTCTTCTTAGGGTGCTTTTTTTGATTTAATCAAAATGGCTTGTTAGGATGGATTTATAATCATTGTAATGCCTCTAGGTTAATGTGAGGGTATTTGGAAAGATATTTGAGCAGGGTTTGGCTGAGAGAAATGGATTTTCAGGTGTGATTTTGAGAGAAGGGGAAGTGCCCTTTTATAAGAGAGGTGAGGATCACTTTAGGAAAAAATTGAAATACTATTTTATTATAAAATAATTTTCGGTTTATAATGGATAAAAATGGATTTATTTAGAGGATAAGGTGGGGATGGGTCTAAATCCTCTCAACCGGTATATTTTATACAAGTTTAGGTCACCATATTAACTTTATCTTTTATAATTAACTCTTAGTTAAATAGTTTATCTTTTACAATGTCTTATTGTATTTTTATAATAAATGGTTACTAAACATAATATAAAGTTCCAAGAGAACATCAAGTGTTTCATTAATGACATATATTTTATTATATAAGTCCTTTGGCCAAACCTTCTTTTTTTAGGAATATTATATCATTTAATAATATAGTATTTGTTTTAAAAACTCATTTATGTCAATGTTGACACTATTTAGTATTTGGTTTTTGTAAAAGTAATAAAAACATGATCACTTAGAAAAAATTAATTTAATTTACCCCAAAATTTCATATTAACATAGAAAATTAGTGGAATTCATCAAAAGTCTCAATTTACAATTACTTTAATATTTAAAATATCTATTATTTTAATCTTTCATTAATAAGGTAATTACTACATCATCATTGTCTCATAATTAAATTAAATTATTTAATGTCTAAAAAATATATATAAAATAAAATTATGTAGGAATCATTTTTATCTTTATAAATAATATTTATATTCGAATTTATATTATGTATAACCCTATATTAAAATTTTTTTAGTTTTTTAAATTTAAATTTAACACTATTAACTCTTCTTTAATTAAAATACAATAAATATCCAAATCTAATCCATGTGGATAAAAAAATCATATTTTATTCATATGTTTTATTTTGGTCGAAATACACTTATCCAATATAATTAGGACATGTGTTAGGGTAATTATAATATCAGTTTTACCTTTAATTATTCTATTTAATTTTAATTGTGGTAAATAAAATTCAAAAGATACTATTTACGAAAAAATATTTTAATGTTATTGAACCAAATTTTACTTATGGATGTAAATAATGTCTCTCATATTTTTGAAATTCAATTCACATAATTGGTAAAATTACGTTTTAGGCAAATTTGTAAATGTGCTTAGAAGGTGAGTAAAAGATGTTAAAAATTTCAATAAAATTTTATATATCTAATCTTATTATAAAATGACTCCAATGAATTACATTGGATTAATATTGGTATTATGTATCTATTTTCACTTTAAAATAAATTTAAATTTTAAAATAATTATTAAAATAAAATTTCGGTTTTAAATAATAACGCAAAGTTTTTATCTGTTCATCAAAAATTGAAATTTTCAAAAAAATAAAAAAAATTACATTATTCAAAGTGAAGTATACTTTAGAGGCATGGGGTGGTACAGAAATGCTATGTATTTTGAAAATGAAGAGAAAATAAATTTTTTTCTTCGTATGATGGGGATTTAGTTTTTAATTTTTTCTTTTTTTATTATATGCACTTATTTTTAAATTAATAAGGAAGATTTTTTATATGTTTAAACATATTATTTGATAAAATAAATTTTTAATATTATTTTATATTAATTAATTATATTTTGAAAAATATAAAATTGATTTACGATAATTTTGAAAATAATTTTTAAATCTTGATGTTTTTTTAAAATGGATTTCATTAGTGCATAGAGTATTCTAATACTTCTTGTGATTTTATTTGTTTATTTTTTTTGTTTTTGAATAACAAAAATATCTAAAATATTTTTTCATTTTTAAATTGGATAATTATAAATTTTAATATAATCATATACTAAATGAGTTCATATATTATTCATTTTTTTCTTCTTATGATCAATTGATGTACAACATGACTAAAGATCACTTAAGCCTTAATGTTACTTGAATTACCGCACACATAGATATTCTCAGGGCATCCTGATAGTTTTCATGATATTTTTTCTCATCTGGTTAATCCATAATTTCATTCATACTATGTTTTTACTTTATTAAATTTGGTTATTTTTTACATTTAATCAATTTAAAATTTCATTTTATTTTTTCATTCATTCAAACATCTAGGTATGTTTTTTGCTAATGGATTTTGTACCCCATTTAATATTTCCCCTCATGGTATGTCAAATTTCATAGTCAATCCAATACATTACCTATTTTACTTAAATATTGAAATTTCCATATTTCTTTTTTATTCATTTAATTTGATAATTTCATTTTGAGAATGTTTATTTAATTGCTCTACATGTTCATTAATATAAAAAAATTAATCATATGAAAATAACTATAAGTTATTTTGGTATGTTTTATAAATTTTAGTATTTATTTACATTGTTTTAAATATAATTAATACAAGTAAAACATAAAGTTTGAAAATATATAATTTATTTATTATAAGTAATTTTTTTTATTTTTTTATGATACTGAATTATTATATATTGATAACAAACATACTGAAAGTTTATTTATAAAAATTAATTTTGCATTATTTTTTAAAAACAATTGTCATATATATATTCATGTTATAAAAATTTATTCAAAATGAAAATTATAATTTTATGGATAGAAATTGTGTGATATTTATGGTATTCCTTTGACTGATCATTACAGTGATATTTTGAACATCAAAATGATGAAAAATTTGATTTTAATTAGCCTTTATTTTTAAATATTAATTATTTTTATTGAATGATAATATCCCCCCATACAAAAATAAAATTTTAGTTATTATATAACTAATTGATTATTTGTTGTTTACTTCTAATTTATATATTAATTAAAGGGAAATGATAAACATTTAAGGGGGATATACTATGATACTACTCTAATAGATTTCCTTAGAAATAGAAATTAAAACACTCATGTGTTTTAGGATTATGTAAATTATTTAATTTATAAGTGATATTTTGTAACAATGTTTCTTCTTGTCAAAAAATTCTTAAGGAGAACAAAATATTATTCTGGTACTACTACCTTGCAGAGATGTACTGATCAATTATGCATGAACCAATGGTTATGCTACATCAACATTCATTAACTTCTTTATCATAATTATATTTTAGTGTGACTTAGTCCTCTATATATTTCTCATTTTTTCTTAATCGTCAATTTATTTATCTCCATGAAATATCATTTTATCTTCAGGTTGTGACTTTTGGATTAAAATGACATGTCTTTCTAGTTTTGAGTATTAGATTCTAAATATGGGATAGGTTATATCTTTCTAAAAAAATTATATTTTGTACTTTTTTCTATCTCCACATTTTTTGTTTTGGTTTTTGTATTGGGTATAACACTAATTGAAATGAAGGTTTATATCATGTTATTATTCTACATCAATAATTATGTAGTTCATAAGAAATCACTCAAGGAGTATAGAGTTATAGGAGTAGATGGAGGTTCACATTGAATTGAAATATTATAAAATTTCAAGTGTTCCCTCTTTAATTATACAAGAATATTATTGTTTCATATGAATAGAATTAACATTGATTATTGATACATGGTATTACTTCATAACATTAAAATATATAACATGTTTATTCAACTCCCTTTATCCTTCTACCTACTTAATCATATATAACACATGGATAATATGTAGAAATTGTTTATTAATTAGATCAAGTTTAAGAATATAGATGAGAGGGGACATAAATGGTTAGAGATAGAATTTTGATCCCATAAAAACATAATAATTCTTTGTTTGATACTGTATCACCTAATTTATTTATTTCTATCCATGTTATTTTTAGATTAGAGCTTTTGGTGAAGTTATCCCTCAGGTTTTTGTCTCTATATACACCCATTTGGAAGAGGGTAAATCAAATTCAATGTTTATTGAAGTATATTATATTTGGTATATTCAATGTAAATATATTTGATTTTTTAATTTTAGTGATGAAATGTTTGGTTTCATCTTTCACAGAATCTAGATAATGTGTTTTTAGATAAAATATACTTTTATTGGAGGTAGGTTAATTTTAATAACTCTATGGGGGATGTATATTTTTTTATGGGGGAATCAAATTTTGAGGTAGGTGGAGAAGAAAATGAATATATATAGATTGGGGATATTATATCATAGGTGGGGATTATGGTCCTCACAGTAAACCAAGAAATGGTTTCCACCATTTTCCCCATTTGGTCGATTGTTACTGCGACATTTTCTAAAAATTAATCACAAAATATCCTCCGTAGAGGGTGGATTATTTTGGCATTAAACATGTGATAAGTTCATATATTATATTTACTCCCCCATATTGAATCATAACGAATGAGTTAAGAGAAATTAAGGTGAAGATTAATGACCTAGAGGTAGAGGAATTTATCATTATTACCACTTATCCTTAGGGTACTCTAATATTATTTAATAAAAAAGATATAAGTATACTTATAATATGAATAGAACATTAGAATATGAATCATGTCATGGTGAAAAATAAGCATATGATTTCATTTATTGATTAATTTTTCATCCTGTTTAGAGGATCCTGATAGTTTATTAAGATTGATATATGTTATGACTAATATAATCTATGGGTAAAGGTTGAGGATATTCGAAATACTACATTTATAAGTACATAAGGGTTTCATGATAATATTGTGATTATATTATGTCTAATAAATATGCTAGTGTAGTTTATGTCCCTCATGAATTGAGTCTATCATACTTACCTATATTCATTCGTCATATTATTTTTGTTTGATATTCAGGTGTTTTATAGAATCCATAGTTAAATAACATGAACATTTAGATCATTTCTAGTACACTATAAGTGCATATTCAAGATAATACGTTCTCAAAGTTTCACTTTTTGATCTTGTAGGTACATTTTCATAGTCATGTGATTTTAGAGGTCTAAATATCTACTGAACTAATGAATTTAGCGGCAGTTATATCTTGGATATGAAATTTTTTTAATTATAGAGTCTTATTAGATTATTAAAGTATTACAGTTATGTAATTTAGGAATTATCTTACTTGGAATCACCCATGTCCTCTAATAATAATAATGAATTAATATGAATATAGAGGTTTCAAAGTGAGGAGACTATACACGAGTAAAATGTGGGGAAGTTTTAGGATCTTTTGTGGATTTTTAGACCCAGACATCTGTAATGAAGTCTATTGTGATTCATGAGGGATTATCTTGGGATAATCGTGTTGTATGGATATTGGGTAGTTTCTTATGTATGTCTTAATCTATAACCCCACAATAGGAACTACTCTATTCATGACTTGTAGTTAACTATACTGGTCCATTATTTAAAGAATTGTCATAATTATATATTTAATGAAATATTTTTATTCAATAATAACTACAAAATATCATGAAATATCTTACCTCAATCAGACATGAACCTACATTATATATGGAGGTTTGAGTATACATATACATTCAATATTGAGATGGAATATTCTATATAAAAAAGAGAATTTCTGCATGAATACTCTCTATATGAAATCACAAAAATTGGAAAAAATCAAATCTATGTAAGAGTGATATATTATGATCATTATAGGAATACTGGAAATGTGTGTATCTAGTTGTCATAATACAGTTACCTATACTCCCCTAATAAATACATCCTCATTAGTTGACTGATTAATGGGTAGCCATGTGTCTATCATAAAAGTCCACCTCTTCCTGTCAATTATTCATACCTATTATGAACATTTTTTAGAATAAATCCTACAAAATTCCATCCCAAAAATCCATTTACATGTTCTCGATATTATATTCATCCAAAAATACAAATCA
Organism: Viscum album; assembly: GCA_963277665.1. NCBI lineage: Eukaryota > Viridiplantae > Streptophyta > Magnoliopsida > Santalales > Viscaceae > Viscum > Viscum album. The sequence continues at coordinate 319,205,046 of OY728148.1, forward strand.
TAGGGTACTTTAAAAGATATCCAATATGGGTTGTTCTAAGCGAAGGTAATTGTCTTCACTAAAATATATTTTTTCAATACATATCTTAGCACCATAATTATTGTTTTATTAATTAGAACTTATTAACACAATTATATTACATCTAAAAAGAAAATATTATGTTTTTTTACTAGCCTATTTGGGTCTCCTATTCCATGAAATATAAAATGAAACTGTCGATCATGTGCAAAATAAACTACTACCCCACAAATAGATTTTAATTTTTTCCATAACCATATCTCATGGATGGATATAATGATAAATTTAACACAAACACACACATATATATATGATATTTGTTTAAAAATTATAATTTTTTAATTATAATATCACATATACCTTCTTACTTACAATTCCATGGAAAAAAGACAACGTCCCTCATGTGTTCGGCAGACTACCTACTCACGGAGTGATGTGATTCATTCATTCCTTACATGGAATGTAATAAGGACATGTTCAATGAACATATGTAATGTATATGGAAATAAAATTATTCTATAAATCTAATATAATATTTACCATTATATCATTTCACTCGTCTAGAAAATGAATATAGTGTTCATGCATGTACACGACATGCCGTCTCCATGAACATTGTAATTGATTTTCTATCTCTAACTTTAATGTATTAATCTTAATAATTATTATATATATATATATATATATCGTATTTAAATCATGGTTAGAAATATTTTTATGATGTTAATATGATCAAAATTAATGAACCGAGGACCTCAAACCAAAACATACTTGAAAAATTAAAGTGTTATTAACCAAAACACAATTTAAGAAAGGAATTATAAATAAATGGGTAATTAAATGTGATAATTAAATCAGATATGGTATCATAAATATTATTATGGATCTATAATAAATATATAATAAACCAATATTTATTATATATGATGTTTTGAGGTGCACTAAAGATGTTGAGACATAGGTTAGGAGATTTTAAATAATGTCTCAGCCATAAACATTAAATAATCATGAGTTTTAAGTCATGAATCAATTCAATTAAATTTGAGGATGTATTCAAGTTTATTGATTTAGTGTATTATACTCATTACCCATACATAAGAAAACTATATAATACAAAGTGAAAAAATCTGATTAATATCCATTTTCCAATAATATAAATCTTTTAAATTAAAATTATTTCATTTCATTGAAATTATTCACGACAATCAACTTGACTTCTTTGTTTCCCTTAACCATTCATAAATACTCTGAAATAAATTTACAAAATTTTTTGAGAAAAAATATTATTAAGATACCTACTATATAATAAAACTATTATTACAGTGAAAAACATGAAAATTTATTAAATTTTTACCTTTATCATCAATGTTTATTGAGAGTATGAAATAATAAATGTTCACTTGAAAAAAGGACACACTTTTTACTCAAAGGAAGCCTTAAAAAACTATATAATATAATTAAAAACCCTTTGAAAACATTTATCACCAAATTCATAACCCATTTTAAACCCCTTTTAAAAGTTATTAGATCCCAGTTAAATATTTAGGATAGACCCTTTGGTAAATCCCTCCATCTAGTCTATTATGATAAGGAACCTTACCTAATGAATTGGACTGCTATCTAGGAACACCAATAATGTAAGCTATAATATTCCCACATGAAGATATATAGTTTTTACCATAATATAAGATGTAATGGTCTCACCTGATGATATATGGGACCACCATTGTATATATTTATAACATTATCACTAGGTTCTATCTTGGTGCACCGATTTCACACGTATAATTATCCTCTACCATATAATGAATAAATTATTTTTTTCATTCACTTTTCAACAATAAATTTTTATTAAAAACTATTTTAAACTCATGAAAAATGATATTTTGGATATCAAAATTAACTTTTATTTCAAAACCCAATCATTAATAAAAAATACACTTTTCTATTGAAAACCCATTTCCAAAAACCAAAATACCAAAAAAAAGATAAAAAACAGTAGTTGAATAATACATGAATTCCTGAAGTGTAATACAAAAATAAAATAATGGTAATGGTGGTAAAAAATGAATTTTACCCATAAACATTAAAAATAAAACATTCCATTTTTCATTTGTAAAAACGATCTGTATAAAACATGTAAAAATATTCCTTTTGAAATCCTTTGATATATAGTAAATGTGAGATAAAATGCACTTTATAAATATTTTATTTCCTTATAAAATCATTCATTAATTTATTTTAGAAAAGGAACTATAAGATAAATATATTTTTAGTAAATAATAAGAGGCTTTTTAAAAAATAAATGTCCCTTATCAATTTGGAAATATTAGAAACATAATTCTCATGAAATAATAACATTCAAAAAACATTAACAGGTTGAGAAATTCATGATGTAAATTATAATAGGGTATATATATAGACCTATTAAAAGAATATATGTTCAAAAAATCAATATATTCCTCAATTATATGAAATTTATATGAAGTCCCTTCCCCTGGGTATGACTTCTGACATGTGTATTTATCTTCCTTCTCTAATGGAAACACCCTTTGGATATCCTCTTAAGGACCATAAGGTTTGATTTTTGGTTTAACCTGAACCTCTAGAATGTGTATAATTATGTTGGGGAGGTATTTTAGTGGCATTTGGTTATTATAAATGGATTTAGATGTGTGAATAAAAAAGGGGAGTTCATGACCTTTTAAAATTGAGGATTTGTTTTTTTAAATACCCAAATGTATTCAATAATGGGCAGTCACTCTCAGCTCATGTTCCTCCAAAACCATAAATAATTAAGGTATTTTTTTTGGTATATAAACACCTAAAACATAAAAAATAATATATGTATATATATATATATCATGATGTTCCCTAGTCATTATGTTAACTCTATTTCACCGTTTCAATTTTTACCCTGATAACTTGTATCATTTTCTTTAACTAGGCAATCTATCATTTATGGATAATATTAAATAAGTATAATTATATAATTTAGAAGTATTTATTATAAATATGAAATAAATTTTTCAAAATAAAAAATATAATGTGTGTGGAAGGTAAAATTAAAAACAAGCACATGTATAGCGAAAATACCCATTTTAAGCGTAATCGCGGTAATTATTTTTTAATTTTTTTCAATAATAATTATGGTACAAATTATGTTGAAATTAATAGATATTATACATTATTCTTATTCCAAATATGGATTACAAATTTTATAACTCAATTAATTAAAGTAGAAATATTTAATTTAAAATTAATCTTGTAGAAGGGATAAGAAAGAGGCCTTTTAAAAAGAAAATGTTCAAAACATTACAAAAATGATATATAAATTAAATAAGGGAAATAATAAAATTAACCAAATTGGATTAATATATATATATAATTTAAATAATTTAACTTTAAATCAAATTTCAAATATAATTTTACATTATAAATAATTTAAATAGAATAGAGATTTCAAATTTTAAATTCATTATTTTTCACTATTCATCAAAAAAATGAAAATTTTCAGAAAAAAACAATATGATAATATATATATGTTGATTAAAAAATGAATTTTATTTTTTGAAATAAAATTTCTTAAAATAATAAAACTAAATTTTAAATTAGGTCTGCATAGTGTGACTACACCACCTTCTAAAAAAATAAATTTTTTTAATAACATTTATTGTTCATTCAAATGGCTCTAATTTTTTCTCTAATAAACATATATCCAATTTATTTATGTTTAAAACATATAATTTAATATTTTTTTATTATTATTCATACCCAAAAATTTAACAACGTGGTTATTATGGTAATTCTTAAATAAAAATATTTTAAAAGAGCATCGTGTTTTGTTCAAACTTGATGTTCTATGGGCTGTACACTAACGATAATTTAAATATCAGTGTTTTATATAACAAAAGATATTTAAGAGATTAAATTTAATAAAGTAGAATTATATATTAATGTATTGGGGAGTTACATTCAATTCTATTCTTTTTTTTGTGTGTGATTTTTTTTATCAAAAACAATATTCATTTCTATAATCTCATGTTGTTATGTCCTCCCTCATTAATTAAATGTATCCTCAAAATTTGATCATTATCTCTATAATAAAAGGATTGAAATTTGAAAATAACTATTTTGGGGAACCACATCATAAAAATAGTTAACAAAACATCCTCTTAATAAGATAGATATTGATGTACACATGTCATATTGAATAAGAGATCAATAGGATTCTATGAATGAGAATTTTTTTGGAAAGTAAATATATAGACATGGAAGAAAAGTATAAATAAGTATAGAGGGTGATTGGGGTTATTTATCTCAAGAAAGTGAAAGATACATATAATTTTGAGGGCATAAAAAATATAAATCTGTGATGATTTAAAATATTATTTGATTCATCCGAAATACGAGTAATAGGATAATATTTTCATTTTAAAGTTATTTTTTATAGATTTTAGGAATTATTTAACCATATATACTGAAAACATATTGAAACATACATGGAATGTATAATTTACCCAATTAATCAATTCCCACTACACATTTTTATTTTTTTCTAATAATTATTATCCATGGAGACTTTTTTATACCTGAATAAATAAAATCGACTTATAAAGGGTATCATAATCCATAAAAATATAACCAGATATTCCTATTATCATTAAAAAACAATTATAACCAAAATCGTTAGAATAAGGGGATATTTTACCAATTTTTATAGTAATCCACTTATGAAACAATATTAATCACCTAATCACAAAGTATCTTTTTAATCCCATGATTTTCCATATGATAAAACATATTTCTTAGAAACCAACTTTTTCATTATCTTTAAAATAGTTTAATTTCAAAGAAATATTTCAATCTATCTCGGGTATTACATATTCCAGTGGTAGGTGTTTCATCCCTATAAACCTATGGTTATTACTTCAAGCCCCATGACCTTGCTTGTTCTGAGGGGTTTTCTCCTAGTAATTGAGTTTTCATTATTTAGAAAATTTTATCCTTATAAATGTTTCTGTAAATATGATTAACATTGTTAATAATAACATTAATCATAAAATACAATACAACTATAATGTTTATCAATACATTAAATATTGTGTCTAAATAAAGTAATGGAATAATTCACATTAAAATGAACCCTTAAATATACATAAACTCAAAAAAACATCTCCCAAAATTTTATTAATCACATTATGATCTCATCCTATAAAACCCAAAAAGGAGTATCTAAAACATTGATCGTATGATTAAAAATCTATGAATATCGAGCTCTCTAATTTACCATGGATTCTATAGATTTCCCAAATTCCTCTTTTGTAAAAAAAAATGACATTTTTACACCTTTCAGTTCCTAATCATGATGATTTATACCCTGAGGGAGAAACATCAGACAAAAATTAGCATAATAAACCAACCCACTGTAGCTGAAAACCATACCATCTACTAGATATATGTTTTCATATTATATGATTGCTCATGACTCCTGTATTTGCAGTCATAAACCCTATGAGCAAATATACCACACCAGTAACACTTTCTAGATCTTAAAAATATTCACCAAAATATATATTACCACACAAGAACATGCTTTTGTTTATCTCTATATTTTTTGTTAATTTTATATTTATATCCACACTGACCATTCTTAAAAAATTTCATCTCCTAGCTCATAATTTCTAGAAAAATATATGTCAACATTCTCAGTAAAATGACTAGTTTTATCAAAACATTAAAATTACCATTTGTCAGATTCCCTTATGGTACTTTGTTTCAACCCTTATTAATGTCTATTAAATTTACTATCAGCATCACAAATAATATCTGGCACATACCTAGACAATCTTTGGATGTTTTATTCATATGAAGTTACAAGGGGGTCATCTTTTTTCCTCAATTCCATGAATTTTTTTTTCTTCTATAGTCAAATAGACATATAGAAATATTAATCAAGTAAATTATCATTAAATATTTTCCATTCCATGGAATCAATATCACGTTTCTATCTTGAATTCAATACTAGATATCCCCATTGATCAAATTCACCTTCATGATGATAAACTGAAAGAGTTACATTTTGAAATTATGAACAATCCCATGAAATCAAAAATCTTCTCCATTGAATTAATCTATCCTTTGGCTACGACCGGGTCAGATGATCTACTGAATGATATGGTATTTTTTCTCATCAAATTATCCATAATAGATATGTTCCCTCATGGTATATCTAGTTAATATATATAATTGATACCATCACCATTAATAGCTTCTTAAAACTAATCCAACACTATAAAAAAATTTCTATTCCAATTCAATTATTTTGAGGATGCTAATTTGGAATGATTTTTCCTCTTACTACCTTCCCACCATAGCTTCCCTTTTCCCCTATGGAAATCCTTTCTGAATATACATAGTTTATAAAATTCTAAAATGTTATCTTAAAATTATATATCAATTCAACTTACCCCAAAGTTAAAAATGTTTGAGGTATGATTTTAAAATTATCCTAACCAATAAAGTTATATAAATAACTCTCTGATACTAACTATAAGGTCCCAACAATAAATATTACCTAATCTTGATTTTGAAGTCAATAATTAGTTATCTTACATTGGGGGGTATTTTCAGGTTTATAATTTTAGAGGATTACGCCATAACTAATACATAAAAAACCTTAAAAATTATAAGTGGACACATCTGAGTAGTATCCATTTTTCCTCAATATAGGATTTATAAAATAAATCATTATTTATTTTTGTGGAAAACTATAATGAATTTAAAAATGGATTTTTACATTCCCTTAAAAATCCTTAAAACTAATGAAAAACATTTTAAAACATTATATAAACATTGAAACCTCATTATGTGACATTAAAATGATAAAACCATTTGTCTAGTGAAAACATGAAAAATCATATAATGTTTACCTATATAATCACTGTTCATTGAGTGTAAGAAATAAAACATTTTCACCTAAAACAAACACACTTTTTTCTCAATGAAAGCGTTAAAAAATCATAAAAAGAAATTAAAACCCCTTTTGGTAACATATAGATTCACATTCATAACCTATTTTATTTCCATGTCCGAAGTAACTGGATCATAGATAAATCCATATAAGAAATCCTTCGGTAACTCTCTCTTTCTAATTGAGTAAAGAAACATTACCCAATTCATTAGAGGGATATCAATATGCACCCATCGTTTAATATATAATGGTCTCATGTTGTGTTTTCTTAGCTACCACATCCTGTAAGATGTAATGGGCTCACCCGACGCTATCTTGTCACACCCATCATATATGTTATAATGGGCCCACATAGCACTATCTGGGTGAATCCATTTCACATGTATAATTATCAAGTCCCATATCAAGAATAAAACATTTCTATTCATGAACATTTACATCAATTTATTTGTAAATCTATTTTAAAATTGTAAATAAATAACTTTTGGATATCAAAATTCCCATTTCTTTGAATCCTTATTTTCAATAACAAAATATCTTTTTATTTTGAAACCCCATTTTCAAAACTAAAATACCCAAAAAAGGAGAGAGTTTTTTATTTGAAAAAAACCTAAATTATTGCAAAGGAATCTAGAAATAAAATAATAGTCATTGCAGGACGAAAAAATCATTAAAATCTTAAATGTTAAAAATAGAACATTTCATTTTTAATTTTTCAAAAACATCTATATAAAACCACTAAAAGTCATCCCTTTGAAATCATTTGAAAATGATGTAAAACTGATATAAATTAAATTTTTTTAATATTTTATTTTCATATAAAATATTTTATAAAATAATTTTATAAACAAGAACACGGAATAGAAATATATTTTGAAGGAAAACATTAAAATATTTTTTGGAAAAAATATTTCCCCATAACTTTGGAAATATTTTAATCATAAACCCTATAAAATAATTAAACTATAAAAAACATTAAATTCCATGAGGGTTTTAAATATCATGGTATTACATGTAAAAGGTGTAGTATATGCACCTCAGAAAAGGATATAGGTGCATAACATCAACAAATGAATCCGTGGAAGGAAATTGAGAAGAACTCCCTTATCTGAAGTTTGACTTTTTTACTTATGTCTTTATCTTACTTATATAATAGAAAACTCCTTTTTATTACTTATTATAGTCCCTAGGGTTAGTATTTTGGTATGAAAAAAAACTTATGTAATGTGGATAAAGATGATGGGGAGGGATTTTGGATGGTTTTGGTCAATATAAAGGGCTTAATAGGCGTGAATGAGTGAGGGAAGTGAGTTACCTTTTATAATGGATGTGGAGAATCATTTTTATAAATAACCAAAAGAATTTAATAATGGGAGGCCACTCTCACCACATCTAGATCCAAAATTGAAAAATAATTAAGTGTAGGGTTGATGTGGTCAAGAAAGACCTCCAATATACAAAATTAATCTTTTTTATTTCATGTTAATCCTTAGTCATTAATATTACTCAATTTTACCCATTTATTTTTTACCATGGAAACTTGAATATTTTTATATAACTAGTTAATTTATCATTTCATACTAAAATTATATTTAGATTATTATTAATTTATACCTATAGATTATAAATATGAAATCCAATTTTTAAAAATACAAAATTATACTTTTGTGGAGAATTAATTTTAACCCAATTGCATGTAATTCAAAGAACCTTATTTTAACCTCTGTCATAGTAATTAATTTACAACTATTTTCACTAAAATTTATACACGAAATTAAGTTTACCTTATTATATAATATAAATTATCTTTATTAGACTTATGGAATATAGATTTATAAATTCAAATCATCATTATGGAAAATTTTAATTTAAAATTATTCTTGGATATATGAAGAGAAATAAGGTTTTCAAAGAGAAAATGATCAGAAGCATGTTTTGATATAAAAATTCAATATGAAAATATTCCAATGAGAAATATGTTGTTTTATGTAAATATATTATATTATGAAGTGTATATAATTATCTTTTGAAATTTCATATCATTAATATCCTTCAATTTAAGATATTTAATGTCTCTTTTGATATTATTATTTAATGGGGTTACAATTCATGGTTACCAAAGTTGTAAGGGTTTGATTTTAAAATAACATTGTTTATCGGGATTGTTTATGATTAATATTTGGATGATGAAATATTATGATATATTTATAATAAAATTAATTAAATTTATTCTCCTATGGATATTTCCTTTGAATAAAAATTTCCTTACAAATTACTATCTTTATACACTCAATATTCCAATAGAATGTTTTTAAATAAAACCAACTTTATTTTTATCTTCGACAAAATAGCCTTTTTTCTTCCAGGACCATGTTTTCAAAAAAATAATTTTAAAAAAGGTATGTAATACAACAATGTATTTTAAATTATTTAACTATTTTGGAATTTTTAAAATATGTTTTAAATGGATTTTTCATGTAATTTTCCAAATAATACATTTTTTCTTTTATCAAAATTATGAGAGTAGACATTATTTTAACATGTAATATTTGAATGGAGTTTCCTACCACTATGACCAAAAATATTTTTTTAACATCCTTTATATGTTAAATAATTAATTTTCATGGAAAATAATATTGAAATTTATTTATTAATGTATAATTTTATAAAAAATTATTTTTATTTTTGGAAGGTTATTTTCCTAATGGAAAGTATAAAATATATTTAAAGAATATTTTATAATATTCCATGTTTATTTTCAAAGATATTGATTTTGAAAGTGTTTATGTTTTAAAATTTAATTTATAATGTTTAAAGGTAATATTAATCATTTGTTTTTTAAATGATCTTTCGAGATTAGTTTATATGTTTCAATGTATATTTTCAATGGAAATGGTTTCCAAAATATTTTATAAAGTTTTTGTTCTGAAAAATTATTTTCAATGAAATGTAATTTTCTATAAGAAATATTCTGAGTGATAATTCAAAATTAATCTCCATATAATATGAAATACTTTGATGTTACATAATATTTAATAGAGATATGATCTAATGATACCACCATTATTTTTTCCATGGATGTTTTATATTTATGAAGACAATATGTTAATTAAAACCATTACCTTTCTATGGGTTATTATTTGGTGAAGTGTTTATGAAACACATTTCTTTTGATGGGTTTGTATATTATAATTGAGTTATGAATACGATTTTATTTCATGGGTCCTGATATGATAAATTTTATATGATCTTGTGGCACACTAATGAACTATTTTCATTATATGATTTTGGTTAAATTATAACCAACTACAAGGCTTATCATATGACCAAGCATGCTGGTCAGAGTATAATAATTGATGAGTGGAACAATATCTCCCTCCAATGAATTCAGTAATGATTTATATATCCAAAATTAACAATGGTTAACAAGTTGATAGGCATGATCCACAATAGGAAATAGGCCAATTGGCTTGATCAACAATGGGAAACAGGTGGATGCGCTTGATCCATAGTGTGAAATATGTTATGAGTCTTGATCTTCTATGTTTGATGGTCATGGTATTTTACCAGTAAAAATAAAATGATTTTTATACTTATGTTGGTTCCATACTCTTATTAAATTAGTTTATGGTTCATTAAAAATGATAATTTCATAATCTTATGATTCATGAATTTTGGAATGATTATTCATAATTTCATGAGTCACGTTTATGATCTATGATAGGTTGGGTTTAAAAAATATATGTTATATTCATAGTATCACACCTCTAATCATATATTAATCATTTGTATGATCATATAATGACATATCCCATGTTTCCCTTACTACATATCTAAGATCACTATTTATTGTGTTTTCTTTTCCCCATGTTATGAAGAATGATTTTGTGAAGTATATGTTTGTGAAGTTAATAAAAGGGGAAGATAATTACGAGAGAGTTTAATTTTTTTTATTAAATAATAAGATTCTGTACATAGTCTCCGAAAAAACAAAATCAATATTATCATTGGGTGTTTATTTGTGTATCATATTGAATATTCATAAAAAATGTGATATTTATGTAAGAAAAGCCTTGTTACCTAGAATAAGAACACATGCTATCCACATTATAACCACAAATAAATAATACATCCACCTACTATATGACCACGTCAAAACTAAACATAATATTCCCATCCTAGAAGGTTAGAAAATTTAAATACATCAAATATGTGTCGTCTTCCTTCCTTGTATGTCCCTATAGTTACCCACACTATTCATTTATAGGTATCACGTTTTATTATATTAATATTTCATAAATAATGATAATATAAATTCTAGAAAAAAAATTTCGTGTATTTGGTATATTGGATACATAAAAAATTAATTAATAATATTTCTACATCCACTACCACCATGATCTCTACTGATACTTTCTAAATGATCATAAAAATTTTTGGGGTCAAAGATATTCATGAAGCATGTGTATTATTTTGTCCACAAATGGATGACAGAAACAATATGGATACAAAAAGTTTTGGTAGATAGATCATGAAAATAGATTGACCCCTAGGAGGAAACACAATTTCATAACCATAGAAAGGTCACATGAATGGGTAATTCAAGTCACATGATCTATATTTAATCTTGTTAATCCCCTATAAAAATTCCTCTTGTTCATTCAAAGGTATCCAGAAAAGTGGTGATGTTAATGTAAAGGCTATTGGATGAGCTCCTTCGATAAGGTGTTGTGTCAATGAATAATACTTTACTAATATCTAAATACTCTTGTAAAATAAAATATTAATATATGGAAGAATCATGTGAATGAAATTACTCTTATTTTCATGTGTAGGTCACATATGAATCACTTTATGAGTTCAACAATCATTCCAGATCTTTAGCATAGTGTCATCCATATCATGTGAATACATTTTTTTATGTTACCTTCAATATGTGAATTACCTAAAACATGTCAATTCAGTCATGTAAAGCCCCTCCATATCCATAGAAAATTAGGGATACTACCCATTACAATTCCCACAAGTCGTCAGGATATCCTTTACTAATTATGTGATGCCCCACATACAAGTTAATAACCTTCCATGATGATCATCACACACTATAACTAGATCCATTATTGATCTTGTGATTTTATAAAAAATAATAAATTTTAAAACATATGTATTTTTTAATAAAAAAATCTATAAATGATTGAATCCTCATGTGAGGCAAAGATACACTATTTTTCATGTGAAGGGGTTATGTTCTTTGTGAGATAACCATTGATCATGATAGGGATTCTAACAAGACAACCTGAAATCACAAAGACCCATCAACATGATGGATTGATCAAAATAATTATATAAAAAATAATACATTATATCATGAAGTACCTCAAATAAGTCTCCCTTGATCATGTAAAATAATATTCAATAGGATTTCTGTTCTCGTGAAGACGCTTTGATAGGAGTGTATGCATTAAATTTGAAAAAACATTTTGAAAACTCATAATTGGTTGATGTAAATAAAACACCCATATACTAGATATGAGGGTCACCATCATACCATACACATACACTGTTTCTATGAAGTCCTAGTTCCTATCTCCATGGATCGGGATCAAGACTGAAAATACATAGTGAAAATCTATATTCCTCTTTCTACCATTGAACCAAAACACATTAAAAATTGATAGTTGAGGCCATGTATGATATCTGAATTGAGGATGGGGAATTTATGTAGTGTTTCTATTTAGAACATCCCTAGAATGTTATAACACCGTAGATATGGAATCCTGTAATGTCATTGCTGCATGAGAAATCAAGGGAGCATGTAACGCATGAACTAGTGGGTCAATTCAATGATACTCCCCAACATTAATGATAAAAATACATCATTAATACATGGAGATGACTTCTAGATAACTCCTATGCTAGGCCCTTAAAAAGTAAGAAATACTTTTCGTCATTGAAGCTGGAGTTTTCACCTACCTGATAACATCCCAAAGAAAATGACTATAATCATGGGATTCTATTTCACCCAGCTAATACATGATCTCATGTGTTAAAAATATTTGATTTCACAATAGTATCTTCCATAGAATCCATCCAAGAGAGAACCTAGACCAATGTGTGTGTGGGTTTTTTACCACCACTTCAACCCCTCAGGTAATCAAATTCTGAGAGGATCTAAGAAATATCAGTGGAAGATAAATACTAATCTCGACCTGCAAGTATTGGAGAATTTTTATCTCAATATTCATCACCAGGTACATTACATTCCAATAGGGTCCTTAAAAAACCAGAAATTAATCTAGATCATCCCCATACTATACGTATGGGGAATTTTTATTTCATTCTCTGTATTAGGAGCAATCTGATCCTCGACTTAAATCATTAAATCATCAAAAAAAATATACGAGAGCACCAATTTCAGCCTAGGATCATCCACACCCCATAGGGTTGGTTCATTTTAATCATTATAATAATCCCTTAATTAATTAGCATTCTCCATGTTGGGAGGTATATATCAATGGTTGACATCACATTTGTTCCTCCCACTACAAGAAAAACCTTTGTTTTTACCGAACGTAAGGAATTCATGACTAGAAACACCCATATGGTCACTTTTCATAAATCAAGAAAGGATGAACATTTGGAGAATGTAATCAAACCACATAATCACCATAATCCAAAATGTCCCAATATGTCCGAGTGTCAAAAATATAACTATGATGCAACCCTTGAAGGAGGAGTAAGTAGTGTAGAATCACCCTATTTCATTAATAGTAGAGGGATGACTACGATTTCATGATACACCTTGCTGAACTTTATCACAATCGACACAACTGATGATATGGAACAAGATTAAAATGAAGAGGGACATAATTCATAAACCATACCTTGAGTGTTGGATGTTCTAGAATCACCAACTGGGGCTCCATATATGATTAATCAAATAAGTATCCAAAAACAAGAACCTTTGAATAATGAATTTGAACATATAGAGTTGAACAACCCCACAGATAATGGAAAATGTGTGGCAACATCTTACTCAACACCTATAGGAGAAGACATCTTCTCTATATAGGAATGGATGTAATGATATGGGAACGATATACAATATCCTAGAAATATCAATGTTGAACTACTTAGGGGAATCATTCCCACAAAGTATTGTGTTTAGACAGAGATGAATATCCCTCCTTCAACATGTCTTGAGAGAGGAAACCCATTTAATAGAGCAAAATATGAGCAACCTGATGGCTCTGGATCAAGGTAACTATTCTACATAAAAGATTCATTCATGTATGATCACAAATTCCATATATTATAGTGAAAGACACTCCCCACTCAGGGTGATAATTCTATCCTAGAATAGGTCAAGAATTAGCTCGATATGAAAATGGGGCCATATCAACAATCCTCACCTACTTCTTTTATGTAGGATGATCTCCAGATAAATATACCTCTGGAACTCCTCAACACAATTTAAAACCATCCAAATCAAATAAAAGCCATGGAAGGGAGGACATCACCTGTAATGCTAGAGAGGTATCCATATCATGAATTGGTGGGTGTCACTTTTCTCCCACAAAATTTTAAAAATCTTGCCTTCTTAACCTTTGAGGGCTCGAGACAATCATAAAAAAATACAAACATTGTGTACATATACGGTCCGAAGATGGGCCCTTGATACCTTTAAGAGGAAACCAAACTAAGATTATTTTTAAAAATTATTATTGTGACAAACTTTGTTTTGTAAAGTAGTATCCCACCAGGATCTATTGTAGGATGGGAATATATTAATCCTCATTTGATTTATCATTTATTCTCCAAGCTAAGGAAAATGAGAATTATCTTCCTCACAAATTATATATAACATGAAAATGTTAGGTTTTATGAATTCATGTTCATATGGACATGTTTAACTTATTCACTCAATATCCCTCCTTCACAAGAGGAATTTCTTGAACTCTATACTGAAAATATCTGGGATGATATACAAACACATTTAATCCCATTGATGTATCCAGGAGGATTCAATGAGTTTGAAGAAATAGAGAAATACCCAAAAGATACCATTTAGTTAACCTATGAAAAATATTAGTCCATTCTATTAGCATATGGGAAAAAGACTTCATAAAGTATAAACTATCGATATTACCCTTGATCTAGTAGAAATGATGGTTGAAGCACCTGTGTAGGCCCCAAATCATTTGGTGCCTCTCATTGAGTGACATCAGCAACATAATTATCCTCACATACAAGAAAAAAGAGATCAGGGTCACCCAGAATTTGAGGAACATATGAATAAATTTCACTCCATCCGAAATGAGAAGGTCCCCAATTATTATTTTTAACAGCCACAAATAAAAACCTACTCAAGATAATGGAGCCTAAGAAACCCAGTAACATCAACCTGAAAAATCATCCAGACAACTTTCCTTTCCATAATAGGCTAGGTCACACCATCATGGAATGAGTTTTCTTTAAATATTTTCTCATTTCTACAAAATCACACTCTATATAGCACTGTCTATTTTAATTTCTAATAAAAAGCACTGATTAAGTCTATTTTACAATCACGAAAATAATTACTCAAAAAGGGTTCCTTTTATTAGCGCTAAAAAACATTGATAAACGATAACCTTTATCAACACTTTTTTATCACTAATAAATGTTTAACTTTATCAATTCTTTTTGGCACCCATAAATAATACCCTTTATCAGCGATTATTTTTAGCATTGATAAATGGTACCCGTTTTCATTGTTTTATTTTTAGCACTTATTTATATATCATTCTACCGCACCCATTGATCAAAATCTTACTGTGGGTATGGGCTCCTGTATACACTCTAGACACTTATATGGGCCCACTATAGGTCTGCGATGGCCTTTGGCGACTTTATGCTTAACTTAGGCATTCACACACCTTCATATTCAGGTCCTACAAGACCTGACTCCGTCCATTGCAAAAATGTAATAATATACAAACCAATAAAAAATAAAAGTATTAAAAGTAATAAAAATTGAAATAATTAATCAAATAAAAATTAAAAATGATAAAATTAGAGAAATATTGAAAATTTTAAATAAATAAATACCAAAAAATTTAATATATATATATATTATGTTATTAATAAATAGTTTATATTATATGTAGATATAAATATTGAGTGAAATTAAATAATTAATCAAATAAAAACTACAAATTACGAAATTAAAAAAATATATTAAAATTTTTATTAATTAAATAATTATTGGTAAAAATGAATAAATATAATATACATATTTATAAATTCTAAATATTAATAAATAATATATTTCAAATAAATATATATATATTTAATTAAGAAATTGAAATAATTAGAAAAATAACAATTAAAATGAGTAAATTAAGAATAATATTAAAAAATTATGGATAAAAATGAATAAATTTAATATAAATCTATATAGATTAAAATATTAATTATTAGTATAATTTAAATAAAGATATATAATATAAATTAATTTTATTAATTAAACATAAATAATAAAAAGGAATAAATTCCAAAATTATTCAAAAATATCAATGAAGTAATTATTAATTAAAATTAATAAGTTGTATATATATATATATATATATATATTTTAAACAACAATAAATAATATATATATAATTTTAAGATATAAAATTAATAAAATGTAATGAATAAAAATATATTAACATCTTATTCATTTTTTGTGGGTTTTATACATAATTATTCACTAATACATATAATATATATATCCACACACACAGACACATATCAATATATATAACATTTATGAAAACATGATTTATATAATACAAAATATTTATGCGTACATTCAATAAGTCATATATTTTGTGAATAAGGGTTTATAATTAAAAATTAATATTATTTAAAAATGAAAAATAATTGTACAAAGTAATTGACATTAATTGAATGTAATTTTATTTTTTAGTTTAACATATATCAAACATGTGTTACATTGATTTCAAACATACATATATGAAATTAATGAATTTTTATACATAGTTCACAAACACAAATATTCACGTAATTAATAAAATATTATATACAAACACATATAACTATTTTTTTATTCAAATTTTAATATTCATTTTAGAATTTCATTTATTAACATGATACATTTAATATATTATGTTTTTAATTTATGAATTTTATTTATATATTTTTAATGTTATTACATTAAGTATTATTTATTCATTCTTAATATATATTTTTTAATTCTTATTCAATTTAAACATTTTCTAATATTTATTAATATATATTAATTTTTTATTATTTATTGTTTTCAATATGTATTAATCTTTATTTCAATAAATATCTATATATTTTTAATAATTAATATCTTAATAAAAAACTTATCCATTTTATAAATATGTTTAAATTGTAGTATTTTAATCTTTCACTTTATCTCATTTTTACCATGCATGAATTTATGATTATATATTCATTAATAATTTCATAAACATATTTTTATATAAATTTTTATAAAATAAATATATTTAATTTTATTATAATAATAATAAATATCTATATTTACAATTATACATAAATAAATATTCTTATTAAAAAAATATTTTTATAATTATAAATAAATAATTATATATATATTTAAATAAATAATGAATTATACGAAATTTATTTAAATAATGAATATATTTATTTATATTTATTTTTTCACGAACCTTCCCTTAGGGATGGTGCCGTTATTACCCCAATCCCACCTCCCATATGCCAGGGGTTGGGGATTAGATCTTAGTAGGCATATCCCAAACTAATGAGAGTTGTTTTCCTAAGTACCTATACACATGCACGCCACTCCAAGCCATAGATGATGGAAAGTGAAAGCACTAAGTAAACAAACAAAAGGTATGAAATTATGAAACTAAAGTTAAACTGGGCCATAATACATGCCCAACAAAAAGGAAAAGAAAAAGCAGAATCCCCTATAACTCCTCCACCAGAAAACCCTACCTGAAGGGAAGGTACAAAAATAGCTATATGAAGCCCTAGAAGCACACCTCATCTGTCAGGTCACTCTAAGAACCACTAAACCATGGTCCACCGAGAACTCTGTCAAAGTGCCGATCGTCTACACAAGACACGACACGTATAGGAAAATCACACACATGGATGAGTAAAAAAATAATCAACAGGGAACCCTAAAACACAAGTAAAATTCCAAAAAATAAACACCACTGAGAACATACAATCATCTCAATAGCAGTATATGTCAACAAAACATATAACATGAAAATCTAGGTATACTCATAAAGGATCCCAATAATCAAAGTCTCATCTACTGCCAGCCATATCGTTCCACTCATAGCACACTTGTTCTAAAATATCTCACTCCTCAAGCCATCTAATAGTAATCACGTATAATAGGTATACCAAATGTATTTGAGAGAACACATAGTCTCGATATGTCACAAAGTTTCCCTGAGGCAAATAGTCTCTTTAAGACATGAAGTCTCGATATCAAAACCAATCCTTATCCATAGGATTCTGCTCAATTCATATTCAAATACAATGACTTATATAGTCATTGTAAGAGACTCACTCCATATCTTCATTAGAGACCTACTCTGTGTCTTCATAGAAGACCTACTCTGTATATTTGCAAGAGACCTACTCCACGTCTTCGAAGCAGACCTACTCCGTGTCTACGAAGGGGACCTACTCTGTGGCTTTGTAGGAGACCTACTCTATTCCTTCCTAGGAGACTTACTTAATATCTTCGCAGGAGACTTACTTCAAGACTTCATAGTAGGATTTCTCCACATCTTCACCTGAGACTTACTCTGCGTATGTCACAGTTTGTAGGAGACTTAATCATTGTAGGTCTTAGACAAAGGATTATGCTGTTAATGCACTTATTCCAGGAACACCTACACTCCGAGCTAGTATGTCATACACCCGCCTCTATGAAAACTCACGTAGAGTATCTAAAAAGGACATCCTGGTCACGAGGGTCCTAATGCCACAAATGGTTCTTCAAATAGAATCATAGTTTGACAGTTATGATCATTTTAGTAAAAAGGGGAAGGTGGGGTCTGGGTATGGTCTGACCCGATCGGACCAACCCGACCCGACACGCTAGGTCCAAACCGCTCCACTGGGTCGAATCGCCTATCGGTTCTATCCTACAGTCGACCCTGCCCACCTGCTCCAGCCTGGCCTGCTCAAGCGGGCCTGCACAATCCACTCGGACACAACCCGACTGGCCAGGCCACTCTCTGGCCCACACAGTTGCCTGATTGCATATCTGCAAGTGCCTCGGTCAACTCAGATGAACTAAATTACATGTCTGGTATGTGTGACCAGAACACACCCATGGAATAGTCACATATTCTAACTCTGATGAGCCTCATCCCTCCACAATCGTGACCTTCTTCTGCAGCCTTCTGCTGCCAACCATGACCACTTCCACTACAGGTTTCCACCAGCAACCTTTGAGCCAATGACCTCTTGCCACCTCCGCCCGCATCACACTTCCACAGGTTGTCCCACAGCCATGGTCCTGCTGGACCGTGGGATTCCTCTGCCAGTCACCGGTGTCAGTGCACTGGTGGAAACTTCTGTGGGCCACCGGTTTCGCTTCAGTGCTCTGATTCTTGATCTTAATGCTCTTCCATGATCCTCGGGATGCCACATTCCTTTCCACGTGTTCGAAATCTTTTAATCGTCACTATGGGGGACCGACCATGTTTGGAAGTACCCAAAAACACATTTCACAACCACGAGGGTCTTCCAAAAAATAATGCAAGAATGGGGAAGAGAGATAGATAAGTATAATAACATCTTTATAATAGTCCTTGGCCTTGTTCGTGTTAGCCTTGGCCTGTTCCTGTCAGCATGATTATGAATAATAATAATCATCAGTCTATTCCCTTTAAACCTACATTTTATCAATCCCAAAAGAATGATTGAACCGAAAATCAACATGTTCATGGGTTGTTCCACATTCGTCATTGGAATCAAGAAAGGGGAAAGAAAATTCCATGAATAAATAAACCCCCTTCATTGAGTTTTGGATTTATTTTTGGTGAAGAATGGAGCTGCACCACCATATTTCATTGATCCTTGATCCTCAATTTGAGATCTGCGATGTACTAGCATTCATCATAGTGTTTTGTTAGAAAACATGAGCGAACCATCAACACCTTTCTCCAGAGTTTCCAGTGAATTATAAGGTTATGCATTAACTTTCAATTACTATTTAAATAGACAAAAAATAAAACATGTTGACTCGTTGTAGCATTGTATTGTTTCCACTCTATATTATTTAAGAAACAAAATGGGCTAACTCATCACTTCAAAACATTAAAAATAAATAAAATAATATTCTTTAAGTTTATTTTATTCTTCTTTAAAACGCCCAAAATTTATCTTTCACAGTCGACCCACACTAATCAATGTTAGGTCCCGCCTATAGAAAACACCATATTACCAACTCAACGGTGGTCTCATATTTCAATTACAATTCACCATTCATGAGTTATTAATATTTTAAAATTAAATAGTTTTATATAATTATTTTATTTACTGTTAAATCCTTTTCAAGTTTTCTCATTAGATACCTGCGATGAATAAAGTTAAGTCGTGCCTAGGCTAAACCCCCTAACCTAAATGAAATAGTGCCCTCAAATATTTTATCCAGGAACCCGTTTAATAGTTATCCCATTTTTTCAGGAAATCCACTCACGTGAATTAATAAAAACATAACATTTTTCATCGAACCATTTTGGGAATACTGGTCCTCGGAATCTCACAACGTCATAGCACTTGGTCTTGGAATTTTCCCAAAAATTTTATAAAAATAAAACTGGGAAAATCCAAGTCATTACATTC
The DNA here is from genome assembly GCA_963277665.1 of Viscum album. Lineage (NCBI taxonomy): Eukaryota > Viridiplantae > Streptophyta > Magnoliopsida > Santalales > Viscaceae > Viscum > Viscum album. The sequence goes on from OY728148.1 coordinate 319,225,909, forward strand.
TCCCCACCTTAAGGATTTATGTCCCCAAAATATAAAACAAGGGATACCGAAACAGATGAGGGTATGAACATGAATTAACCCCCCCCCCACTCCCATATAATCTTCGATAGACTCTCATGCTACCATATTGAACACACTAACGGAATCGAATACCCATATAGGGTCCTCTCCTACCAATCCTCAATCTCCACGACCAGGATGCAAAGAATGAATCCATATTAGAAACTATCATCTATGGTATTCCATGGAGTCGAGCTATCTCCTACAAGTAGAGTGATCCCAATATCTCTACTGATCTCTGCTCCCAGAAAGCTAAGAAGTGGCCGACATGGTGAGTCACTCACCAATCAAGTAGATGGTATCATGTCCCCTAGATGTACATTGTAAACACATCATGAGGTCCATTTATATCCTTTCCCACTCCCTCCTTGGAACCCCTAGGAAGAAAATATCAACCCCTTCTAAGAAAAGGGGCTCGACATATTGAGTTGACAAACCACAAAACTAATTCAAACAAGAGCTCAACTTTTATACAAATAGGTAAACCCAGCTTCAACTAGTTCTATCATCTCCAATGTCCACCTTGACACCCACATGCATATCACAACTCTAGGCAACCACTGTTGTCATGAGAACGAGTCACACCGTGAATAAAAAGGGGAATTTATGGAACACCCTCAAAATGCCACATGAAACACCACTAGTACTACTATGAATCCTCTAAAAAGAAAAACATGCTCCCCATATTTCAAATATTCATTAGGGGAATTCCCCAAGGAAATCGAAGTATGTAAAGTCTCACTATTGGTATCACTGGTTCATGCCTCCTTGACTCACTATAAGAGTGGTGGGGTAACAACCACCAACTGGAGGTAATATGCATCATCTCTATCCACCAAGGGTAACTGTAATGAGGAAAACTGATCTATTTCCTCATTTAGAAACTATGAATTGGTTCTCCTGATGAGAGAATATGCGACCATGTTTCCCTTACCAGGAGTATAGAATCTCTCCAATTCATAGTCTTGGAGGAACTATATCCAATAACATAATATCAAGTTCAAAATATTCTAATAGAAGATATAATTGAGACTCTTATGTTATAATTAGACAATAAACCACCTGCCCACTAGGTAGTGTTGCCACATTTTCAATGTGAATACTACAGTTGTGAACTCAAGATCGTTGGTCATGTAGTTATTCTCATGAGGTCTCAATTGATGAGAACCATAGAAAATCACTACTTTGTTATGCATTAGGAAACAAAAAGTCTGGTCCATGATGCATCACATAACGCTATGTACTCGACTCTTTCCTCTAGAAAACTCAAGATCAGGGTTCTCGTCAAACATGGTCTAAACTACTGAAAAGCCTATGGGACCCCTTATATCTATGATAAAGGATACCGTTTCAACTAATTGAAGTGTTCATTGACCCCTTTGGCATTGGATAATCGTTCTCTATGGTAACTTGGTTAAATTTGTTACAATACACAAAAAACTTTGAACATGGGGTCTTACTAAGCCTTTCCTATGCAAGTCCTCCACCTGTACTCTATGGTCCTGAATCTCTATGAAATCCATCCAATATACTGATAATGGTATAAGATCCGTATCCGGGTGTATAAAAATGCATATGTCTATCTCTCTACATGTAGGTAAAACTGGATACATATCTAGGAAAGACTTCCTTGTACTCTGCCACTACTGTTGGGAACCAAAAACTCATAACATCCGCTGCCCTGAGGGTATGTCTAGATGACTCTAGAGTGATCATGTGTATACTACTATGCATGATTCTATCCCATGTTGCATCGGTTTATTTTTTCACCAACCAAGGAAACCCTATTTCATCTCTGTAGACATACTGTACCTTTTTTCCTAAAACAGTCAATCTGAGCATGGACTCTCGATTACCAATCAATACTAAGAATTACATTGTAAGGCCTTGAAGCTACAAACAAGAGATTCTAACTAAATATCTTATCTTAGAGGTTAGATCACTCTATCTACAGTAGTGTGATTATTATGTCTCCATTTATAGGTATTTCTAGACGTAAGGTTCAAGTAAATGGTTTAAATAGAAACTCTAGGTCTCGAACAAGATATGTGACAAGGAAGATTTATTAGAACCTATCTATATTAATATGATAGCTAAGAGTAGACACATACTATACATAAAATCATTCATGGAGACCTTAAGTTATATGCCTTGACCGAATGAAAATTCCCCTTCCCATATCCTTCAGATCCCTTATCCTAGTGTGGACCACATGGGGGTGGTGGTGGTAATATGTCGAAATGTATACCACCCCCACTTCTTCCCAACTTGTTTTCTATGTCTTCCGCCTATCAGATCCATATGTTCCTGTCACTATCTCTACCTAGGTTCCCCATCCACCATTTCCCTATTAGCTTCATGATGTGATGGAAAATCTCTACAGGTATGTCCCATGTCATCTCATGAAAATCATTGCCTCTTTCTAGGCTGGATGGACACACCCTATGATCTTTGATCTATAGATCCCTTGTCCTAGGACCTCCTCTCGGAATGTCTCACACGTCCATGTCTCTAAGACTGATGTCGGCTTCCTAATCCCAAGGTTTACTCTCCGGAATTCCCACTACAAAGATCCACTAGTTATACCCTCTCAACCAAAGGACAATCAACAATAATTGTTTTCTGTAGCACCATATCATTATTAGGAATACATAGAGGAATAATGCTGGTTAGGATATCCCTAAGAACACATTTCTAAAAAATCTGAGTCCTGAAGCATTGGTCATGTATCATATTCATCGAGTGCCTGAAAAGGTTGATATGCCTCAATGAATACTCAAATACCGAGATGTCATCCTACTGGAACTATAGAAGCTCTTATACAAAAAAATCCCTTAGATTTTATGGTGAGAGACACTTCTCTATAAAAGGTTCTCAAAATATTTCAACAGAAGAGTCACCTTATCGTACGATTGGGTAATATAAAACCCACCATTTCCTTGCTAAGCCACGTTTAAGGCTCACCACTAGGACCATCATATGATATAATGGTGTCCTGACTGGATAGAAAACTCAGTCACCACCTCAGCCAGTACTCATCCACCTGAAATTAAGGCTCACCTCAGAACTTGAGGGGTCTCTGTCACTGAAACTCATGATGTATGATCAACCAAAGCTTGTCATCCTCTGTTACTATGGGTACCTATGCTACTCTAAATGTGGTGGTATAGCTGGTACACCATACTAATGTGACCTATCTAGTATAAATCTTTGTACCGATCTCATCACCATGAAGATCATCCTCGTGATCACGCAGTGGAATCCTGGCTGGTTGTCTATGTGGAAGCATCTTGAAAGAAACATGATGATCCACAATCAAGAGAGTATACATGGTGAGATAACTCAATAAGGACATGGAAGACACAAAACATTCCTATATGATGCATGTACTATCATTTTTTCATGAAACTATTGTTTTCATTTACTGAGTCAAAAATCAAAAATCAGGGTCCTGGTGTAGGGTTACATCAGCCGATGCACCAACACTGGATTCTCTAGCCTAAAATCTGAACTCGAAACACTTAATACTATTTTCCAAAACCAAACACATATAATCTGGGTTCTCAAGGTAGAATTATACATCTCTTTGATTCCAAATGTAACAATTGGTCCCCACTGACAGCAGAAACACCTCACTTTGACACGACCGTCAGGTCTAGCCTACCATGCACCACTAGTTACCACGTAGAATTGTGGTCCCCACCCAAGGGCCCACCCATGTGCTTGAAAGGGTCATCTGGCTAATGATTTTCCCTGACATCACCTTGCTAAGATATGTAGAAAGATCACCACTAGGACCACCATCTGATCTAATGGTTTCCAGACTCGATGGAAAACTCGATCACCACCTCATCCACCTGAAAGTCTGGATCACCTCAGAACCTAAGGGGTCTCTATCACTGAAACTCATGAAGTGAAATCAGCCTATGCATCTCATCGACTCATAATATGGGTACTTCGTTCTACTATATATGTGGTGGTATAGTTGGTACACCACCAGAATGTGATGTCTCTAGTACAAATCTATGTACCAATCTCATTACCCCGCAGATCATCCTCATGATCACATGGTGGAATCCCGACTGGCTTTCCATGTGGAATAATATTTAAACTAAACAATATTTACCAATATCAAGAGAGTATACTTGGTGATCTAACATAAGAAGAACATATAAGACACAACCCATTCCAATATGACCCATGTAACATCATTTTTCAATGAAAATATTGTTTTCATGTATCAAGTCAAAAATCAGAATTTAGGGTCCTTGTGTATGGTTACAACATCTGATGCACCATCACTGGATTCTCTAGCCTGGCATCTGAACTCAAAACTCTTAACACTATTTCCCCAAAAAATCTCATAGGCTCTTGGTTCTTAAGGTAGAACTGAACCTCCCTTTGATACCAAATGTAACAACTGGGCCCCACTATCATCACAGACACCCCACATTAACATGAACTTCAGGTCCTATATTTCCAGGAACCACTAGTTTCCACATAGACATGTGGTCCCCACCCTGGGGCCTACCCATGTTCCCAAATGGGTCATCTAATTAATAATTTTCCCTAAAGGCCAACACATGTTATTTCTAGTGTGTTTTTCCACATTCACACACATCCTGGGAAACATCCCAGAAGGTCACCCATCTGGATCACTAATCTATGAAAATCATGATTAAATGTGGAGTTTTAATTAGATAGGCTTTCAAAAATAAAACTGAATCATGTTGACATTAGTTTTATCATTTATTCATTTAATCCTTTTATCATTCTGGGGTGTTACATTCACCCCCCTTAGAGCACAACATCCTTATTGTGGACCCTACATCTTGACCCTGGAAGTGCACCACACTTAACAATAGGTACCACCTTTGATACCAATCTATCATGACCCATCCCCATGGGGCCATGCCGTGACTACCCTAAACCCGCCTCCCATAGTCCAAGGGATGACGACTAGCACCGAGTTGGCATATCCCAAAACAATTGGAGACATTTTTCTTCGTACCTATACACATGAAATCCACTCAAAACAACACATGATGGATTGTGAAAACACTATGTAAACAAACACAAGGTAAGAAATTAGGAAACTAAATTTAAATGAAACCATAATACATGCCCGAAAAAGGAAAAGTAAAAGTAAAATCCCATTTAACTTTGCCGTTGGAAAACCCTAACTGAATGGTAGGTACAAAAATAGCTGTATGAAGATGCAGAACCACACCTTGTCTGTCAGGTCACTCTAAGCACCACCTAGCCCTAATCCACACGGGCTCCATTAAAGTGCTGATCATTTTGACAAGACACAACACGTGTTGGAAAAGTCTGTGTAGAGGTGTGTAAAACAATAATCATTAAAGAATCCCAAAACACAAGTAAAATACCACAAAGGAAAAAACACTAAGAATATACAGTCATATCATCACAGGTATATTACAATAACACATATAACTAGAACATATAGGTATAATCGTAATGGATTCCAAGACTCAAGGTCTAATCCACTTCCTGCCATATGGTTTCACTAGTAGCATTCTCGTTCTAGGAGATCTCGCTCCACAAGCCATCTGATAGTAAGAACATAGAACAGGTTTTCCAAAAGTATCCGAGAAAACACCTAGTCTTGACACATCATGAAGTTTCTATTATACATCCAGTCTCTCTAATACACAGAGGCTCGATATCACAACCAACCCTTAGCCACATGATTCTGCTCAAGGTATATTCAAATATTACAAGGTATATAGTCTTTTCCGGAGACTCACGCAAGATATTCTCTGGAGATCTACTCTACATCATCATACGAGACCTACTACACATCTTTCCAGGAGACCTTCTATGATTCTTCGTAGGAGACCCACTCCACCTCTTCACAGGAGACCTACTCTGTGTCTTCCTTGCAAACATACTCCATGTCTTCACTTGAGACTTACTCCGCATATTTTCTTCAGATTAACTCCACGTATTTAATGGATACTTAATCCTAATATATCATAGTTTGTAGAAGACTTTGCCTAGTTTTCATCCAAAAGATTACTCTCTTGGCATTCTTGTTTCGCGACCACTTACTACTTGATCCAATAGGCCATACACCAACCTCCACAAAAACATGCATAGAGTATCTCAAATGTACCATCTCATCATGTGGGTATCGACACTGCAAATGGATCATCAAAAGATTCATTGTTTGAGAGTTATTGAAATTTTATTAAAAAGGGGTCGGTTAAGTCTAGGTTCGCTCCGACTCCGTCGGACCGACCCCACCCGACTTGACCTTCTCGGTTGACCTGAACTGTTGGGCCTGACACACTCGCACCAGACCGGCCTTCTTGAGAGGGCTGGTTTAATCCACCCAGGCATGACCTAGCTGGCCACACCCCTCCCTAGCCCATGTGTTTTCCTGATCGCGTGCCAGCCAGCGACCGAGTCAACACTGTCGGATCGCATTGCGTGGCCGGTCCATGTGACCAGTGCACACCCACATCTCTGCCATGGGTTCTCTGTTTGATACGTCTCGAGAGATACATGTCCCTCCACTACTGCAACATTACACTACCACCTGCAGCCACCACCACTGCTAGTTTCCATCGCTGGTCTTCAAGTTGGTGGCCTTCGGCCTCCTCATCCCACAGCCCCCTGCCACATGTCGTCCTACCTCGGTAGTCTTGATGGACTACATGATAACACCTCCACCAGCCATTGTCGCCAGTTTTAGGTGCTGGTGCGCTGGTGGCCACTTCTATGGGAAACCGGGTTCGTTCCAATGCTCTCATTTTTTATCAGAAGTCTGTTCTTTAATCCTTTGTTTTCCACCTTCACTGGAGTATATTCCAAATATTCTCATCATCACTATAGGGGTCCAACCACATTAAAAACCACCTGTAAAAACATGCTTCGACCATGAGGGTTCACCAAATAAGAGCACAAGAATGAGGTAGAGACAGACTAGCATAAGAATACCCTTAGAACAGAGATTATCCTTGTTCTTGTCGGCCTTAGTCCATTCATATTAGATAGATTAAGAAGAAGAATAATCATCAGTATATTCCCTTTAATCCCATAGTTTATCCAACCCAAAATAATGATTGAATCGTGGAACAACCAGCTCATGGGTTGGTCCATGTTTTTCATTAGAATCAATATGGGGGAAAGAAAATACAAATAATAAATAAACCCCATACCTCGAGGATTGGATTTACTGTTGGTGAAGAACAGAGCTGCACCATCGTCATTATCTAATCCTCTATATGTGATCCGCGATCCTCTGACATTCGTCGTCGTTTGTCATTCTCAAATGGTATGGAACCGCCAATTCCATTCTCCAGATTTTGTAGGGAATTCCAGGGTTATGAGTTAATCCTGAATTCATGTTTCATTAGGGATAAAAGAAAACATGTCAGCCCATTGTAATGTTGTAGCATCACCACACTATTTCATTTAAGAAAAGAAATGGTCCTTTCTAGTAGTAGCATCATTGTGTCACTGTGAAACATTTAAAAAGAAATAAAATAATCTTCTTTTTTTAATTTTTTTATTATTTAAAACACCCAAAAATCAACTTCCACAGTCGACCCGCAGTGATCAATATTAGGCCCCACCAAAGGAAAACACCACATTACGAACTCATCAGTGCTCTCATATTTACAATCTAAGTCAACATTCATGATTTATTAATATTTTAAAATAAAATAATTTTATTTAATAATTTTATTTACAGTTATGTCATTTTGGAGTTTTTTCACTAGAGACACACACCGACTAAAGTTAAGTTGTGCCTAGGGTAAACCTTCCATATTGAATGTAACAGTTCCCTCAGATTCATGATCTAGGAACCCATTTAATAGTTATCGCACATTATCAAGGAAACCACTCATGCTAATTATTTAAAACTTAAAATTTTCATCAAACCATTCCAAGCTCACCTGGCCTCGGAATCACATGCCATCTCAGCACCTGGTCTCATAGTTTTCCCAAAAAGTTTCTAAAAATAAAACTAGGAAAATCCGAGTCATTAAATTTATTTTTATTTATATTTATAAGTATATTTATATCTATATTTATATTTTTTTATTATATATATAATTATATATATTTATATACTTATATAAATATAAAAATAATTTTTTCTGTAAAAAAAATTTATGAAATTATTAATAAATATTTATATAATTATATAATTAAAAAATTATAATAAATACATATAAATTATGAATATATTTACAATATTTAGATTTATATTTATATATATTTAGAGTATATTTATTTATATAAAAATATATATTGATATAAATTTATTTATAATTTTATATAATAATTGAAAAAATATTTAAAAGTATATTTATTTATAAATATATTTATAATTATAAATAACTAAATATATATTTTTGAAAAAATAATTTATATAATTATAAATGAATAATTATATATTTAAATAATTATAATATTATAGTAAATATATCTAAATAATGAATATTTTTAATATATATACATGTGTGATAATATAAATATATATAATTATATAAATAAATTTATAATCATATATGAATATTTATATATATATTTTAAAATATTTATATTTATATTTATAATTAAAAATCCTTTATCAACTCTAAAAGGTTAACACTAATAAAGATGACTTTTATCAATACATTTTTAGTGTTGATAAAGCTATATCTTTTACATTTCTAATTATTTTAGCTCTTTTAAAACACAACTTTATCAGTGATTTTTTGGATATGCTGATAAAACCCTCTCCGATGTTTTTAAAAGAACCCTAATTAAAATGATTTTTGTCACAATTCTCAAGCTTTCATGAATTAAAACTGAAATCAACACTCCTAAAAAAATCACCCTTCCAGTTCAATGAGCCCCCTACAATTTCACTCATCATCAACATTCTCCTATTACTTTTATTTATTTTTCCCTCTCATTTTCACTACCTTCATTGTTGCACGCACCCCATTCTAAACACTAGGGGGTTTTGGATTTTGATTTTTATTGTTGCTTATATTTCTAGGGAATGTGATGTCTACATGGTGTCCTCCTCTATCTATTCTTAAGGGTTTATTCATTTTATCATGGTCTAGGTTTTTACCCATCCTTGGATATTTAATTTTAGACCCATTTATTTCATGAGGATTATATTAATGTTTTAATTATTAAATTATACTATTAATTATACTAATTGGTTTTTAGGGATGAATTTTGAATTTGAATTGGTTTCATAGATAATAATAAATTTTAATATGTTTAATGAATGGTTTGAATATGGTTTCAAGATACCCACTCATCATATTTCCCAATTTCCATTTAAAATGTTTTTTTTTAAATTAAAATTATGTATTGGGCTTAAAAAGAATATTCATAATGACTTTTCATTGTATTTTAATTGATACATGGAATGATAAGCATTGTGAAATTGTTTCAGGCTATGTTTTGAATAAAATTTGTAGAAATTAAAGGTTAAAACCCAATTTGGGTAAATTTATAAATTATGTAATGAATTATCAATACGTTATTTTTTTATGATATCTAACCACGAGGCATGTTTATAAATTTAAAGGATTATTCTTAAAATATGATTTTTACTGTGGTTTTCTGGGTGTTTCATAAAAGTGATTATTGAGAGAATCATGCTTTATTTATTGTTCAGAATTGATATTTTGAATTATTTTAAAAATAATGACTTGGGATATATTTTAAAATATTTTTCAGTGTCATGATTTTTTGTAAATCTTCTTGATGATGATTATTGAATTCATTTTATGGCGTGTTAAAACTTTGATTTATGGCTTCTTTTGTGATATTTGATGAAACCGGTTTTTGATAAATTAATAATACCTAGATTGAATTTTGAATTAATCTCATGGAAACCATGATATTTCTTTTGTTAGTCTAGGAAAATCATTTTAGGATTAAATTTTTAATTTACTCATGTCTTCTAAAAAATGATTTATTCATGAAAGCTTTACAAATTTTTTTGGATATATTTTATAATCATGTTGTCCTTTAGAATGTGGTTTGGCCTAGTTAGCATTCTTATGGTCATGCATATTTTAAATTATATTTTTGAAAAATAAAACATGGTTTTAAATGATAAATGGGTGTTTGAAATGAAAAAAGAGGTTTTCCCTTAAAATTAACTAAACTGGATTTAGTGTTTTGAAAATCATGAAGTTATTTGAAAGCGAACTTGTAATGTTTTAAACATTTTAAAGGGTAAATATTTCCATGGATACATATTTAATGTTCTAATTTTTTATTTAAGGTTTTTGAGTACTAATTTAAAAAAAAATTCTTCATGCTACCTGATTTTATATAATAGGGTGTTTGTATTCCATTATGTTTTTGGAAACAATTATTCAATTTTCATGTGTAATTTTTTAAAAAATCATTTAAGGATGGGTTTTAAAAATTTATAAAGTTTAATTTTGGGTTTTGAATGTGGTTTTGAGATGATATTTTTAAATTTAAATTATTATGTGGTAATTTAAAATTTTTTGGTCTATTGAAAAGTGTGTTGTAAAGTTGTTTGTTTTAATATGTAATTTGAAAAATGTTTAAAAAAATGTGTTTGGTGATAATGAAATGAGTGAGTGATTTTGTAAAGGAACCTATAAATTATATTTAAAAGAAGATCGATTATTGTGTTGTGTTGATATAGATGTAAAACATTTTGGATGTGGTTTTTAATATTCCATTATTTTGGGATTTGTTTTTTCTGTTACTTTGATTGGTTCTGAGTTATGATTGTATAACGATTGTGAAAACTAGATTTATAAAATTCAAAACTCAAAAATAGTGTACCTCTATCACTAAGAACATAACTTCTTGTTTTGGAGTGACCTATTGATCTGCCATCAAGACTAATATAGGACTCTTGAGTGGCTATCAAGTCACATCTAGTTGTGGGGGAATATAACCCAATGAATTTTAACAATACTGAAAATTTTGACATAATTCTTATAGATTTTTTTACATAAGATTATATCCATCTTGAACATCATATTCATAAGGGTTTTTTACATTTGAATCTATATATATAATATCATTAATTTATAATTAAATAATATCTTCCCCAAAAACTATTTTAGTATGCCATCCACTTATTCTTTAATTAATTATAGGGAATAATATTTATATATTCTCAAAGTGGTCACTATTTGTTTGGATTAAGTCCCACACTCTATTAATTTTAATATATCATGTATTAAATTCTATCAAATTATCCAGGATCATTTCCATTCCATTATTCGTTATCTATTAATATTGAGTGCTCTTTCTCAAAAATCCCAAGTTAAGTTTCTTTTTTTTTCTATAGATTAAATGTTACCCTAAAGTCTAGGAACTAGAGTAATGAAAATTCATCTTGGTCCCACAATGGAATGGAAATACAGTTTCTCTAGCTGAATGGCATAAATTTTAAAATGTGTCATCGTTCACAAGCTTATCTAGTTGAGATGAAAACTCATTACATATATGGTAATTCTGGAAACAATCCCCCTTGAAATAATTAACATGAAATATTAATTTTGATAAAATAATAAATGGGTGAATTAATATAGGGGATAGTTTAACTATTTGGTGAATTGTTGAAGGGGTGGAGGAGGCCTCCTTTATTAAGTTAGATATATAAAACTTTTGTAAATATATGTTTCTTATTATAAAAAGGGAAGATATATTCTTTGTAACATGATCCAAATTAGAAATACTCGGATTATAAGATAAGTTAGGTATAAAGCCAATAAATTTAATCAATTAAAGATACAGTTTTCTTATATTTGTGGCATTGACTCTTAATTTAACATCTTATTTATCATTTAATCCTTCATAGTGGTAATCTAATTTTAATATATTAAAACATTATATATGATGGAAATCATCTTTTAAAAAATATTAATTTTTTTAAGATAATATACACACCATTTAAAAAATGCACTTTGATAAATATGCCCTCTCACATTAATGATATTAAAAATATCATATTTATTACACATCCTCATTAAATTTATTCAATTACATGGTATTATAATAAATTAAATCATTATTTCAAATGAATATATATATATATACCAAATAATAATACATGTTTTTATAAAAAAAATATTAATTTATTTTTAATTTTTTGAGGTTTCAATGTTATAATAATTTTCATAATGATATTTCACATTTTATAATCATCAAATATTACTATTTACCTTTATCTATAATATATTATATTACTAATTTTTTTAGTTTAGTGTTATGTATGGTAAAATTTAGCTAACAAAGTATTTATTTAAAATAATTTACACACATCAATTTTATGGTGTTATAAGGATACAATTAATTCATTAGATAGAGAGATAAATCATGAATCACTCCCAATAACATGACTTTATACTCCTTTTATACCATATAAGAGCCTCTTTATAGAGTATGAAATAAGAGTGATAAGTAAATCACACATCTATTTCCATTATGGTAAAATATTGTTGTCTTCGTGAAATAATATTTCTATTCAAGATATAATACTTCATGTATACTAAATCCTATGTGATCAGGAATCTCAACCCATTGGGAATTGTGAATGGGGTATAAAAGTGTAAGGTAAATGTGAACATGTACTTTATGGTCCCATAATCATTTAAACCATTGTATTCCATAAAATTTTTTCATTATTCGGATGAAAACTAAAAACTATTTCCTGGTGCTTCTCTAACTCCAAGCTAGAGAACATTTAGATTTGAGGGGAAAATTGTCATCCTTATCAACATCATATCCTGAATAGTTATTATTACATTTTATTTCTTGAAATTCATCCCCCATATCTTTTGGATATGAAACTATGTTTCTTAAACTAATATGAGTAGTAGTCATAGCAAACTAGGTATTAATGATCATTGTTTATGAATTTAGAGTATAAACCTACCCTAATAGTGTAATTATTTTCATAAAATTAATTACCCATTTGATAAAATCATACTTAAATTATTTGAAATAATCAAATTTTGGGTTCCCTTTATTTGAATTTCCTATATCATTCACATTTGACAATGAATATTTTATGTGTATTTATTTATTTTTTCCCCAAAATGAATATTCTATAAACCAAATAGGATGGGTAGGAATAGATATAGGATTCACAATAATCACATGAAAAACGTATAAATATATAGTTAAAGAGTTCATCATGTTTTCAACAGAGAATGTCTACAACCTTTCTCAAATCATTTCGTCATGTTAATATTTCTATTATTCAAAAAAATAGTCTGAATAAGTTGTAAGAACGTTTGAATTGTCATAAAATAGATAAGGGCTATAAATTTTGGGCTAAACACAAGGAAAAATAGAACATGCACACTAATTAGGATGATACTACAAATTATAGATCATCTGATATGATTACCAGTGTAAATTATGATGGTGATCACAAGTTAGAAATTAATATTGAAATTAAAGAGAAACTCATGTTTCTAAAAAGTTTTTTGAGAAGATAGATAGTAGTGATAAGAGACCGTGGTATACCAGTTGTATTTAATTCACAACATTATCAACTGTATTGATGTTATCTAATTTGGAATATAGAAGAGGATGGAGTAACCCCAGATTTATAGAACTACTTGGTCTTCTGAATGATATGCTACTAGAATAAAATGAAATTCATTTTCAAACATATGAAACTAAATTAATTATATGTTCAATGGGGGTAATATCTATAAAAATACAAGCCTTTCCAGATGATTTAATATTTTTTTACCAATGACCATGAATCACTCATAGAATTACCTATTCATGGGACAAATTGGTAAATAAAAAATGAATCAATTACTTTGTAAGTAGGATTGTACATTCATATCATTCCATGGTTTAAAAGATTAAATAGATTCCAATAAATTGAAAGACAATTTACATTGAATGATGAATTAATAATTAAATGTGGGAACCTATATCATCCATAAGATTGTACTCAATGGATGAAAAAGGATTACAAGTATCCTGAAGTTTGAAATGATATTAGAAAATTTATTCTTTCTTGATCTACATATGAAATTAATCATTTTAGTGTACAGAATATTACTCACAGTATGTGGCCCATCAATGACTAATTTGAAGCTATAGGGACTAGAATCACTATAATATCTGGTTTTGATGGAATATTTGATGCTTGTTTCTTTAAATTTAATTCGTCATAAAAATGTATGACATATATTAGTCAGATTGTACTTATTTGTCAAACCCCTATGCAGTAATGTTATAAATGTAAAAAAGTGTCTGATCATTAATAAGGATCATTCAGTCATATTATTTTAATTATAAATGTTCTTCCCACCATCATTCTTTGATATAATAGTCCACATGATCATTAACTTGGATAGAGATGTTAGAATATGTGTTTCTATCTGTTATAAATGGATATTACCCATTGAATGTTAAATGAATATTATGAAAGGATATATCAATAATCAACGTCGTCCTGACATTTTTATAACCTAATGATATACTATTGAAGAATATTATTAATTATGTAACAATTGACTATTATATTTTGATACCACAAGTTTCCAAATGTCTCTTCATAGAGAAAGCCTCATGGGTAAAGGGGTTTTTGTAAGAGATGTTGTTACAATTTTCATCACAGAGTGGGAGTAAGCACACCCTTAAATTTTACATAATAGTATAGTTTTTGATACATATGTTGAATCCCAAAAAGAAATTATTATAGATTTTAATCCATCAATGGCTGAAGGATGGGCATCAAAAACACATAAAAATAGTTTATATTATAGTTATGGGAGAACATTTATAATAGTTTATTAGAAATATGAAATCAATTGTTGAAATACTTTGATGTTTATTTAGGAAACCTAATGAAAATGATATATCTTACATTGGTTTTCTAATCAATGATGATTGTTTCAATACAAAATAACACAATTAATTCAATGTAATGAAAAATAGTTGCTCATGTAGACGAAGTGATACACATATCTTGTTCCATAGTTAGAAATCCAATTTATAAAAATATTTCATGTTTTGGCATTATAGAATACATATAAGAGTTGGATTATAAAATATTTCAAGTGCCTATTTTCTATTTCAAATGCGTGGACAACAATATTGCATTGAAATTTGATGAAATGGGATTCATAAAGGTGGATTTCAGTGTAAAAGGGAAAAAGGACAGTCTATTTATAATGGAACCACATGTTGTGGAAGTATTTTATGTCTCATTTCCATGAAACAATAATTGAGTGATTTTATTACAGGAGACTAAAATATCTATATGGTCAAATAAAACTTCAATCCAGGATTACCCATTAATTAGAATATCATAATCGCTTCATGGAAGTCCCAATGTAGTCAATGTATTATACATTAGAGGGGGACACAAAGAGTGGATTCAAATTTTAGATAGAGGAGGCAAATCAACTCATCCTTAAAAATGTAAAAACATTCAATCAGAAGGCTAAAACATTTTTAATATACTATACTTTACTTTATAATATTATATGTTCTCTAATCTATTAACACAATCTAAATTAATTTTTTAACTTCTCATGTAGAAAATGTTAGTGCACATGATAATGTTACCAATCCTGAGGGTGATCAGCTAGTTGATGCTGAAACTATATAATTATTAGGGATCAAAAAAATGTTGATGGAAAAAAAATGAAATAGCATCATAGTATTTAATAAAATTACCATGTTATCAATTAAGGATATAAAATTGAGGTTAGCTACAATCAACAAGGTTAACATGTTGACCCCAAAAATTCAATTTTTATTTTTTATTTTTGGATAACAATGAGGATGAATTTTTATATTGATGTAGATTTGTGGTTCCACATACAACCTATAATAATTGAAACCCATTGGGAAGATATAAAGGCAATGAAATGATTTCCTTTATCTATTTTACAAAAAAATTATGTTGTGAAAATTTTGTTTTGTTTTCATTATTACTCATAGATTCCATTTATTTTAGATGATTTCCATAAGAAATAAGGATTAGTTTCCACTGCAAAATCCCATAGAGTCTTCCAGAATCTTATGACCCTGTTACATGTTAGGTATTTTGAGGGGAAAGTAAATCACTACCCACTAGTAATTTATGAACACATTATAATGGAGGAATTACAAAAAATTTTCATCTTTCATAACGATGATAAATAAGTTTAGGTGAGTTATAGTTGATAATATATTATATGAAATTATTTAATTTATCCCATTTGATTAAAAATTATTAATTTATGAAATAAAAAATAGTGATAATAATAGTAAACATGCATCAAAACCAATGTACCCTATCACAAAGAAAGGATAGGGTGAGATTCACCAAAGAATAAATTAGTTTTATATTTTAAATAGAAAATAAATGGTTTATGTGATATGAAATAACATATGTTCTTTTTTATATTCAAATTTAAGAATCAATATTCTAAGTAACTTCCATCCCATGTCATATTCTATGGAAGAATACTTGTGTAAATAAGGAGGGTAAACTACTTTATGTAAAAAAAATAGTATGTAAAACATGTGTAAGTATGAAATAATAGTATTTTTTTATGATTTATAACATTATAAAATAAAAATAAATATTTTTTCATATGTTTTTTATATAGTTTAGACACAATAATCATTAGCGGGCATACATGAAGAAAATATACTTTCTGTATCAATGTAGAGGATGGAAAAATATGGCCAAATTAGGCCTACAAGTTTTGAAGTTTCTATATGAACATATTTTTAGAAGGAAGAACAATAAGATTATACATATATGGTGATTAACGGATTGAAGGATTAAATAGATTCATTGTAAGATAATATTGTCTTGTCTAGTTTGGCAGACTATTATAAAAGAAAGGATTATAGTGAACTTATGGTAGAACAAAGATCTTAACATGAACAACCAAATAACCCCACTATATTTTAGGAAATAAATTCCCCTAAAACTCATATATTAACAAGGGAATTGAATTTTTTCATTACATTTTCTCTTAAATGTGAATCAAATAACTTCTGATAACATTATATTACCAAGATTCACTAGGTTAATGTTTTATTTAATTTATATTTTCCAACAACCATGAAACACCCTATTTCAAGGGGTATGATGTTTAATATCACAGGGGACAAACTAAACTATAATGAACACTAAAAAAATTACATGAGAGTGGATATTGAGGTAGATATGGAGTCGATCATTGAGTTTCCAGTTTCACTTGATGTTGTATATGTTACAACGATCAATGATTCTATTGAAAAATTAATATCATGGTTGTATAATATTATAATGATACATGAGGTATGTTTTAAGAAGTATTCATATGAAAAACCTATAAAATTATATGAAAAAGGTCTTAAGTGAGGTATGGAATTATAGATGGATAACACTATGGGGAATCTAAAGGTCAAATTAAGACAATCTAGTGAATATACCAATAATTCAAAAGGCATTATGGGAGTATCTTCTCCCTACCAGTTCCACTACATCATTTATTATTATTACAACTTCATGAAGTAACCAATTTTGAATATGGATATATGACTTTCATTTTATATAAAGAATAAAAATTTTGAACTTTGATAATAGATGTAGTTGGTCTCAAGAGTATAAATAATATTATCATCTTTGTATGGATGGGAATATTAATTGTGAATATATATATGGTACTTTTTCATTATACATCTTACCAAAAAAATTATATAATAATTTTTAAAAAGTTAATAACTATTATTATTTTATATAGGTGTTTATATTTTAACTATATAAAGGGAAAATTGTGAAACTAATGACTTGGATTCACTAATCCATGTTCCATTTATATTTAAGAAACTTTTTTGGAGAAGGATGAAATTGGAAAAAATGGCTAAGAAATGTGTTTGTGAAAAAAATAAAAGAAAACACACTTTTTATACCTACATTTGCAGGGAAAAATGCTAAAATCTAATAAAATAAAACCTTTTTAAATTTTTGATTTCTTATTTCTTGTTTTTCTAGGAAGAACCATATGCTAGTCACACTGAATCTAGATACACCTAATATTTATTTTTTGGATCCAATGCATGGATATCAAACATACCGACTATACATTATGTTTATTATGAATATTTAATAAACTACAATCATAATTTTTATATTAACATAAAATTATACATTTTTGTCTTTGTTTTAAATATAATATTATTTTTGATAGGGTGGTTACTAAATATTGTATAAACTGAGGAATGAAGTAGGCGAATGAATATAAAAATATTTTAGATCACTTCAAATGGATATAGATTAAGGTATATATAGAAATATTTAACTATCAAAACATTTTTAAAAATAATTTTCTAATTTTGTTCTATTTTATGCAGTGTAAAATGTTAAATGTCAATGGTGATTATGGATATTATGTTTGAAAATTTATGAAAGAGATTATAAATGATGAAAATACCAGCATCCTCAAATAGTTAATTTTTGAAGGTAATTAAAATTTCTTTAAAAATAGTTCTCATGTGTTTTTGATCAATATTTTCTCATTTCTATGATGATTTTTGACAACCATCATACTAAGAAGAAGAAGAAAATTTATTCTGTGATGAGTGGGAAGCATACATGGCGTTGGGATATTTTTTGTTATAACATTTACATGATTGCCTACTATGTTTGTGATCTAAGATGATATTTAACCATTTAAATATATTTCATTGGTGTGAATAAATATTATTATAATTATTATATATTATTATATATATTTTTCTTATGGATAATAATAATTTATAAAATTAATTTTTTTAGAAATAAATTGGAATAATACATGGTGTTTGAATGTATACAAGAATCATTAAGAGGTGAACTACTAGAACTTATTAAGTTGATTTATTCATCATATTTTGAACATTTTTTAGTTAATTTCTTTAATATTATTATTGAATACTTATTTTTTTATTTACACCTTAGTCAAAATATATATCACATGATCCAAACCAAGAAAAAAATCATGGATCATTTTCAATTTTTAGGGAAATGATCCATACATCATTTTTTTACATATATGAATTGACCACACATCAATATGACACATGATTCGGTTGGTATGAATATATGTTTGTTTTTTTCAATAATAAAGTGTCATTTTAGTGTAAAACATAATTCAAATAGTCCAAACCAAGAAAATAATTTCAAATTTTTTTAAAACATTACGACAATAATCTGTAATTCATTATTTACATTTAAGAATAAACCACACATCAATACAATACATTGTTCGGTGTATATGGACCAATGTACTCTATTTCAATATAAATTTTCCATTTAAGTTTAAAACACATGTCAAAATAGAAAATCCCAAGAAAGAAAGATAGGATTTCATTCAAAAATCTAAAAAAAATTCAAAAATTCATTTTTTTCAAATGTTTAATTTTCCCTCACATCAATCCAAATCATGGTCTGGCTAGTATTCCTCAAATTTATTGGTTTGAGTTTAAAAATTTCAATATAATTTGTAAAAAATACAATTGAGATAATTTAAACTTGGAAAATTATTTTATATTTTCGTGATAATTTAGGAAAATGATACCCCAATAATTTTTTAAATTTAGAAATAAACCATACCTCAGTCTAAAACACAATGAAACTAGAATACCTCAAATTTCATGGTTCCAGTATAAAATTGAAAATTTATAAATGTAAAATTTCATATTTATATTCAATTAATTACAGTATTTTATTACTAATATAATAAATATTTTCTTATATTGGTGGATTATTTTTCTCATGTTAGGGTGGTTTTTTGAAGCTTCTCAAGCCCATAGGAGATTTAACTTTGATGCCACCACTGAGATATTGAAAACAATAAAACGAGTCAATAATGTATATATATATATATATCATGAAAATGTTATTTTACAATACATATTTAGTTAAATAATTCAACATTGTATCCAATATGTTTATGATATTTTCTGGATCAATTTTATATATCAATTAATTTTTTATTTTCATTGATCTTTTGGGGAGGCATATTTTCTTTTCAACATTCTACAGCAAGACAGAAAAGATAGAACATGTTTCTTTTGGATGAGGTGTTTTAGGCATAATGAAATTTCCTTTTTCATTCAGAAGGAACATTTATATTTCTTAGTGTAAAGAGTTGAAATCAAAACACACATCACATACTCAATCAATCATAGCTAAATCTGTTACATAATGTTCTTAGTATGACTCAAAATTTATGTTTTTAGTATACAATTAAAATTTTAGTTAAAAAAATCACATACTGAATAATAATAAGACACATTCATATTAATATGATACATCAGTAAAATGATCCATATTTCATTTTTGAAATGTAGGAATTAACTAAACCTCAATCAGACAAATGTTATGACTAGTATGACTTCAAATGTGTATATCTATTTAAAATTGAAATTAATTTTTGTAAAAAAGGTGAAATAATAAAAATAATGAAAACAAATTATTACTAATTTGATACATTTTTATGATGATCCATAAGTCATTTGAGATATGTAATAATCAATTTCATGATAATATGATACACATTGTACCCAAGATTATACAAAGTGTTTCTTTTTATTAAAATGGAAATTTTTTTTATTAAAAATGAAAAGTGAAACATTAAAAATGGATAATATTAAATGGTATTGTTTTGATAATTTTGTAAAATAATCAATAAGTCATTTATCACATGTAGTAATCAGCTGCAGATCAATCTGAAGGATGGACTTCATGGTATAACTCAAAGAGATCGTTATTAGTTTAAAATCAATTTTTTTTTCAAAATGTATCTCACTCACAATAAATTGATAAACCATTATCAATTTGTCCCAATAATAAATGAAGATGATTTATAATTAATTTGTTAAATGTAGGAATTAGTTTCACATAAAACTGACACACAATATGACTAGAATGACTCAATGTTTGTGTTACCAATTTCAAATGACATTTTAGTAAATTGAAAATCGACATACTCATTATCTATGAAAATTCATCAGGATTTATTTTATACATTAATATTATGATCTATATTAAATTTATGTTGGAATAAACTGCCCCTCAATCTGATGTATAGTGTGACCATTATGACTCTAAACATGTTTTTATCTAAAATTGACATTATTTTTATTAAAAAATTCTACTAACATACTCAAAACTATTAAAATTAATTCATATTATTTTTATACATTAATAATATGGACCATATATCATTTTTGATGTGTAGAAATCATCCTCAGCTCAATACAATGAATGAAGTTATGAGTATGACCCCTTATGTATCTTTTTATTTAAAATTGATATTAATTTTATTAAACAAGACATCTAAAATAACCAAACCTGATAAGAAACATTTATATTGTTTTTACATAATAGTAAATCGATCCTTATATCATTTTTGACATGTAAGAACCGACCACACCTCAATATAGTGCACATTGTTCCTAGTAAGACTCCAATTATGTATTTTTTTTATAGAATAGACATTAATTTTTTGTAAAAAATACAAGTTTCAAACTAAAAAACCAAGAAAACACATTATGATTATTATAATAATTTTGAAAAATGTCTTGTAATTCATTTTTGTTATGTATTAATTATACGCACCTCATTATAAATCATGGTGTTCTCGGTATGAATCCATGTGTTTTTAATTAGTTTAAAATAGAAATTATAGTTTATAAAGTGTGTCACTAACTATGAACTAAGAAAATGTTCCCATATTGTCTCAATATATTTGAAAACCATTCATAATTTCTTTTTTGAAATTTAGAAATCATTAAAATGTAAATATGACATGTGATGTTACATGTATAACGTAATGTGCATGTTTCTAGTTTAAAATTACATTTTAGTAATAAAGAAAAGTTCCATACTCAAAAACTTGAATACACATTCATGTTTTATAGATATATTAGGAAAATTATCCATATGTCATTAGTGAAATTTAGTAATCAAATAAACCTCAATCCGATATAGGGTGTGATTATTATGACCCCAAGTGTGTCTTTTTGATAAAAATTTAAATTATTTTTGGTAAAAAAGAAATGAAACATACTAAAAAATGATAAAAATAATAATTATTATTTTGATACATTTTTAAAATGATACATATGTAATTTTGGATGTGTAGGAGTCATCCAAACATAAATCTAACACATGTTGTGACCAATATGACACCAATTGTGAATTTTAATTTATAATTGAAATAAATGTTAGTAAAAATGATTAATGTCATACCCAAAACCATATAAAAACAATTTTATTATTTTTACACTTTAGGTAAACGGTCTATAAGACATTTTAACATGTAAGAATTACCCGCACCTCAATCTGAGTTCTGGTGTACCCTTAATGAATCAAAGTGTCCATTATTAGTTTAAAATAGACATTTTATTTCAAAATGTGTATCACTGACAAAAAAAAAGAGAAAACACACTATAATTTTCTTGATAATTTTTATAAATTATTCATAATTATTATTTTATTGTTTAAGAATTATTCTCATGTCAAACCCAGACATGATGTGACCAGTATGACTCAAAGTGTATGTTTCCCAATTCAAATGACATTTTTTTGTAAAAAAGACAAGTGACATAATCAGAACTAATCAACTAAATTTGGAATATTTTTACACTTTAGGAAAATAATCCGTAACACATTTTTGTTTTTTAGGAATTAGGTACACCTCAATATGATGCATGATGTCACTATTATGACTCTAATTGTCTATTTTTATTTTAAAGAGACATTAATTTTAGTAAATAAGAAAAGTGATATACTCAAAACTAAAAAACCACCTTTGGATTATTTTAACACATAAGTAAAACGATCCATAAGATATTTATTTTGTGTAAGAATAATTTTCAAATCAATTTTATACATGATGTTCTTTTTATGACTCAAATATACCATTATCATTTTCAAATTGACATTTTTTTATGAAAAGAGTGCGAGTCACTAAAAAAATAAAAATCCACATTTGGAATGACATGATATTTTTTGGAAAAAAGTCACTATTTATTTTTGACATGGAGGAATTAGTGTCAAATTAAAACAATACATGAGGTGACCAGTATGACTCAATGTGTGTGTTTCTAGATTTAAATTCCATGTAAGTAAAAAAACATAATACTTTAGGAAAATGATCCACAAGTCATTTTTAATATATATAAATTGGTCACCTATAAATTTTACACTTTATAAGTTTGGTATGACACAAAGTGTTTTTTTTCAATATATAAGTTCCATTTTAGTTTAAAATGCACAACACATTACCAAAATCGAGAGAAATATATCAATTTTTCTTTCATTATTTCATCTTCCATTGCTTAATTAATTTCCTTATCATTTTCATATTTGACTAGTTAATTAATTTTAATAGAGATAAGTCTTGAATATTAACATGAAATACTGTGACATGAAATAATCATCCGCAAATCAATCTGATACATGGTGTTCCTAGTATGAAATTTTTTTTATTTTGAAGTTGATACTTTTTTTTGATTTATTTAATTAACATATTTTTAATATAATATTTTATATGGGAATAATATTTTTCTTGAGTTTTGGTGGTTTTTTCAGAAATATCATGATTGTGGGTCGGAGCCAAATATAAAGGAGTATTGATGTTTTTTAATGTTCATAATTTTTTGTACAGACTCACATAATAGTAAAAACCAATGTTTGAAATGATTATAATCTTGTTTTTTCATGTATTTGTGTTATAATTTTTATTTCATTTAAATTCTATATTTTTGACAAGTTTTTTTCAACAATTTCTGCAACTACAGTGTAATAAAAATCTAACTGTACACTGTAATATGCCCCTTTATCAGTGCTATTAAAAGTGTTGGTAAATGGGGACCATTATTAGAATTTTTTATTAGCACTGATAAATTAAAATGTTACCATACATAAATAAAAATTATGAAAAGGTGGTACTTTATGAGTAATGAAAATATGTTTCTTTATCATTTATTTTCTAGAACTGATAAAATACTATGCCTTTTAATCACACTCCAGTAGTCCTTGCTTTTTTTTTTGCTGACAATGGCCAATTTTTGGACTGTTAAAGGCATGTCTTATAGTAGTATGTCAGAATCATGGATAATGATGGATAGGTGATGTTGAAGAATTCCCCAAAATAGGTTATTTGTGTAATCTTCACCCAAAAAGGAGAAGTGGGTGACTAAAAAGAATTTAAATCTAGGCATGGACCGAATTTCCATCATTGGATAGCTCAAAGAAAAGATGTAGGAGGTCATGTAATCTTGAGAAATTGGCTTCACAAACCAAAAATTACTTGATAACCATGGGAGGAAACATTGAATACTCCTCCTATAGTAGGATTTAATCATTGAAGACATAAAATTTCAAAAGAGAGAGAGTCATTTTCAGATCTTTCATAAGTTCGATTTCTTGCAGACTTCCTTCCATCATCATCCAAAGAATAAAAACTACCCCACAAAATAGAACCTCATTATATGAAGATCACATATTTTGTTTTGTAAACATATTTCACTAATAGATCCCTACTCTGATGAAGAATACACCACCATGTATGACTTCCCTATACTCAATCATGGAGTAGAGGGTCGAGGACATAGGATCCAATGATATAGGGGATGGCGTGGGCGTGTGGAAACCCAATATATCCATAACATAATTATGAAGGAACTATATAATACAGTACCTCTGAAAATCACTCTAATAGGGACAAATAAACATAGAGATTCATCTTATCCATCCAACGATCATCCAATCCCATCCATAATACACAACCTTTTGGGAGGGGTGTGATTGTATAATCAACCTATACAAAGGGGAAGGAATATGTGATACATTCAACTTTATGAACATTCTCCCTCAGTATTTTCATGAGCACTTAACCCATCCAACCCAAACACCACAACTCCGAAACAACCTAATAAGTGGTAACCCCACCTTGGGAAGCATGGAGTTCTAGAATAAAAGTATGACATACCTAAATAGTTTGTGGTTGTCCTAACTAATATCTAAATCCTATATTCTCTACATATTTCAAAATAATTCATAGAGTCACTCAACATGGCCCTCCAAACCAATAAGTGTTTAAGAAAATAGTTACTCTAATAGGTGATTATTGAGTGTATATTATTCCATAAAAATTCTATGTAACCATCTCATTCAAAGATCATGATCAGGAAGAAATTATCCTGGGACATATTATACACTTATATGTTTTAGGAAAACTCAACAATGGATAAATCCTAAAGGAAGTCATTGATAATAATTCTAGGATCAACCTCATCTTGATTCATAACCTCAAAACATTAGAATATATAGAGGAGTAATTTTCATTGATAATAGTAATTACTCAAGTGTATGATATGGGTGAGAAAAATATTATTGAGAAAATCATGCTCATGTCTCAGTTTGGAGATCCAAAGTATAATGTTAAGTTCATGGTTATCTAGCAAGACACAATATATAATTTTCTATTTTCAAGACATTTTCCTGATAGAAATTTGGAGAAACCTTCAACATTTCATCAATGATTAAAATACCTAATTAAAGGAAAGTTTTACACATTAAATGGTGATGGTTCTCCATTCAATTTTTCCAAAGACAAATATATTGAGGAAGGTTTCTCAAAAAGGATGTAAAACAACCAATAGTGGATAAAGAAATGTAGGTTACATTACCCAAATCCTTGGGCACCTACCTTGTGAGTCTAGGTAGTAAACTCATTGAAAATTATGTCATACCAATAAATATCATTTAGGTAGAAGACTTAATCCCATATGTCCCAGATCCTCATGTCCCCAGTGAAATCATAAAAAAAAAACAAGCATCCTCAGAACATCTCTACAATAACTCGAACATTTATGGATTACTATGTATCTTATAATGGTCTCTGTTACCTTTTCAATGATTGTGATTCCCCCAGATTACCAACCCTGTCTAGAAATTCCTCCATACACATAGAGATGGAATAATAAGAGGATGAACTCAGAAACACCCCTCCTAAATTCAAGGAATGTATCTCTATCTCTGTCAATGACCTCAAGAATATGAATCTTGGAACATAATGATACCTGAATAAAATATTGATTACTAACTCCATTCTTATAATGCATTAGGATGTATATATTTTATTTATAAATCATCAATGATATGTGTTCTCTTGGACTTATATAGAAATCCTTTTGATAAACCATAATGTGGATACACATCACCTAGGAATAACTAATGATAATCAAATATACAAGTAGTAACTTATGATAATAAACCCCTATCATGATACTAATATATAGTTTAAATATGAAATATTGATCAAATACAAATTTTCTCAGGATATGAAATACCCAAGATGGATACCCAACATCGTCCATGTCATGAAATAGAATAGGCAGATGAGGGGTCACATCAATTTTAGATACCTTAATCGACATATACCAAAGGAATACCTTACATTATTAATCATAAAACATTTTATTGATGAAACTATTGGATTCCAAGATATTTTTTTTATATATGGGTATTCATAGAATGATTAGATAATGATGTCCCCTAAAGATTAGGAAGACTCCAACATCAAATCGCATAAGAGGATATTTTGTTACCATTTCATGCCAAATGGATTAAATAATAGTGGTACTACTAACCAACACACCATGTATCATAAATTTTATCCCCTCTTGGGATGTATAATATAATCATATGTGGATGAAATGGGGTTCAAATATCAACAATTCTATGGTCACCTGATGGATATTCAAACAAACATAAACAAATTATGGATGAATAGTTTGAAGATGAATCTTCTGAAGTGTGTTTTTGGGTAATTACAAGGATTTTCCTCATAATTTTGGTACAACACCCTTTAATCAGGTTCGACCAATAAAATACTATTGAAATCATAGAAATTTCACTACCTCAAAATCTCAATGAACTGAGGGGGATCCAAGGGAACATCGCTTATATTTGGAATTTCATAGCTAAACTAGATCAGAAATCTCTCCACATCACCAAATTAATGAAAAAGAGATTTTCCTAAATATGGGATGAGTACTGCCTAGAATTATTTTAGAATCTCATGATGTACATGAAACATCCATAAGTATTGATACCACTGATATAAGGAATTCTTGTTATCTAATATGTGGCTACCATGGGATGATATATTGGTTCTCTCCTAACACAAAACCATGATTTATAGAATGGAGATAATATCTATTACCATTTTCTAGTGATTCAAGGTACAATTTACCAATATTTTAATATCCAAATGAACTAGCTCACTCTTAAATTTTCAATGAAAATGATATGTCATTACATTCAACATCACAAAGTCCCCATCGAATATCATATTAACCCACTTATGTACATCCTTTCCCATCCTATGTTAACTATGAATTTGGCCCAATGG
The DNA here is from genome assembly GCA_963277665.1 of Viscum album. NCBI lineage: Eukaryota > Viridiplantae > Streptophyta > Magnoliopsida > Santalales > Viscaceae > Viscum > Viscum album. The sequence goes on from OY728148.1 coordinate 319,253,373, forward strand.
GTGGTTATTCTATAAAAATATGATATCCAGATCATGAAACATAAGGAAATTAATGGGAAAGAATTTTTGATATATTTTTGGAATATACCCACTATGAAAGAACACTAGTGGACACCAAACATCTAGAAGAATATTTTCTCTATTCCCACCACACTCCCCAATAATGGGTGATGTATTTTGATGGTTCCTTCCAAATTCATATCAGTAAGAATTTTGAAAAACCAAGCCATGATATGGTTGGTATATGAATTATATTTTCACAATACATTGAATAACTTCCCTAATCCTTTTCCCTATCTGAAGGCTACCCAAATAGTGAGGTAGAAGAACAATCCCTCATTAACATTTTGTAACTATCCCAATAGCTGTAGAGAGGATATATGAACACCAAAGTTGATACAGTGCTAGTGTCAAATAAATCAGTGGATAATATTCCATCAAGAAGGATTAATTTCTCTATCTCATTAGTTACATCAGATTATTGATCGATGAGTTCACTTTTAACCCAATATTATAGTTTATCCATAGATCAAAATAGTCTCATGATAATGCACTAGCTAATGAAACCACATCCCTAGAAAACCCTGATCAAGATAAAGTGGTTTTCCACATCAAGAACCAAAGAATAATCTCATAATCATCATCTATGACATGCAAGAAATCAATCATGTCAACATAGTCCTAGATAGACATGTACTGATATCCACCAATTTATGGATGGAGACTATAGTTGATACCTCCAAAATGGGACCAAACCATTAGATCCAGAAAAAATGGAATAAACATGACACTGAGAAATGAAATTTACCCTTTTAAATGTGCCAAATGAGTAGTAATACATCCAAAATTGAGGATTTAGTGGAATCAAATTAGATGAATAACATAAGGACAATTGTTTTTCATCATGGAATAATTAGATATAGGCTCATGAGGCACTCATTAATCTGGAAATAGACTGTCCCATTAAGTTATAAGGCTTGTTCACATCTATAAAATAGTGATAGAAGTCTATATGGAATTCACTAGGATGTTTCAATCAATCTAGATTCATCAATAATTCATCCCTTATCTAACATAGTTTTTATATACCTCCAAATATTATTATTCATTTTTTGTATGGATATTGGACATTGTTGGGGTATACCTCATAACCAGAGCTAATCCATTAAAGTAGGTCCTTACTGTGACAAACATCATTTTAAATGGGATGAGGTAGTACCCGTAATGAATTTTGGGACAATGAATATAATTAACTCATTAATATCTAATATCATCACCCAATTCGGAGTCCATCACATGATATATACGGACAACGAAACTATATTTTTTCTACTGATCAACTGAAATTATAGCAAGAATACAAATTATAATACAACCATTCATCCATCTATAATGAATAAAAAAATTAAAAATTAGAGTCCTTCAATAAGACTCTATCAAATAAAATCTTGATGGTGGTGGAAATGGACATGAATTTATTTCCAAAAATATCATTCATGATTTTATGGCCTACCTTACCACCACACACACTGATACACAAGAAATTCCATATTCATTGGTGAATGGAATTGAGGCATTTCTTCCCATAGACGTATAGTTTCCCTGACTAAGAATAGATATATGTACAAAAATTTTAAACAATGATAAATATCAAAATAGTCTAGATGATTTTGAATGATTTGATGTAAAAAGATTGAATACACATAACAACCTTGAAATACATCACAATAAGATTACATAGGCATTTCAAAAAAATGTTCACCTATGATAATTTCATCCAGGAGAAATGGTATTGGATATGAAGACTGCAATGATACCAAGAAAGAAACTGTCAATGCTAGAACCCAAATGTCAAGGACCTTAGGTCATTCATAATGTCTATTCGAATAGAGTATATTCTTTGATCATCGTGGTTGGGGAATACATTACACCCCCACTAATACATGTTTTCTAATGAATTAAATTTCATATATATATTCAAGCATCAATGTTCCTTGTAATATTATGTAAAACTAAATGAAATAATATTCCCAGAAAAAAATATGTTATACTATATATAAAATTTTACTTTGTATATGTCTCACAGTACATGGTCTAGATCTATAAAAAAGATAAATGAATTACTCGTATCCCTAAGTGAGTCAAATAAACCTATGTTGTTTTTCAATTGATGAAATATATTTGGATTTATTCTTACCATAATAATATATGTAGTGAAACCCATATCCCAAATTTTAGTTACATTTGCAATATTTATTTGATATTAGTATATGACCTTAAACTATAAGACACAATTCATCCTAACCACATGATGTTAAATTGCAGGGATATTATCCTTATTGTAATGTTAAACTATAAGGTTGATATCCCTTTCATTCTATGTTTAAATTTTCCCAGAACTACATAAAACCTAGTTCTCATTCCATTGAGATACGTATAGACACCTAGATCCTATATCTTGAGTCACCCACAACATGATAAAAATGACCATATCCTTTATTTTAATCACCAATATGCGGTGAATGAAAACATTGGAATTATTATTCTTTCACACCAAGTATATATTATGTAGGATTATGAGGTTTTGTAAGGGTATCACCACATGTTAATGCTATATTAGTTTATATCATTGTTACCATGGTCCTGGATGTGAGACCTTAAAAGGGACACCAAACGTCATTAACACATTACCGTAAATTGTATTGTTAATGTATTTTTCATGATGTAAAACAAATCATTTTTATGTAAATCATTATATAGGTACACTACTGTAGGTGTTGGTCTCCCACCACACCTCTAATCAGGTATAATATGTTGACTAACTAATTTGATCACATGAAACATAGTGATTTTTAGAACATTAATCCTTGTCCTATTTTCAATATTAATAGAAACAAAATCACCCCTCGATATATGGATCAGACCTACATGTATATTATTCATTAAAGAACTACATGCGACTAGATTCCCATCCTTATAGGATATATAGTGACACAAACATCTCTAATACTATGTTTTGATGAAATATCAATATAAAAAAATCCCCTTAAACATATGGGAATGACTTTCATGGAGATTTTTCCATTCTAGAACCATGTATGGCTTGAATCCTTCCATTATAGGATATATAGTGATGTTTGGATCTTGTATCTTATATTTTATTGAAATATAAATGAAACAAATTCCTCTCTCTACCTATGCTGAGACATGTGTGGAGATTTTTCCATTTGGGAACTTCATGTGTCTTGATTTATACCATAATAGTATAGATAAAGATGCCAAGACTTTTAATCACAAGTTGAATTAAAATATAAAATTGTTCCCCCTCACTGTGCACAGGTCAGACTTGTATAAGGATATATCATACAATAAATTGACGTGGATTGATTCATGACATCATAAGATATGTAGTGACTCTCATATATCAATTCGTAGGTCGAGTAATAACATATATAATTATAAAAATGTACCCCCATATGATTTGTACCTATGCAGGGAACTATTTGAGAACTAAACATGGATTAATCCCTAACCTTACAATGAGAATTGGGAAGCACAGGGGATCCCAACCATAAAAGTAACATATAAAACTATTTAAAGAGGACCGAGTCATATTGACTTTCTCTACCTATGCATGGGTCAGACCTAAATATGATATGATTGTGGATTATATAAATTTACTCAAATGGGTTCTTACATATGGATACCCATAAATAATCCTATACATGGATAAGGGGTGCTTATTACATCTAAATTACCTCAACTAGTGAAAGTTTTCCCCAAGTATATATTCCACAATCCCATGTTGGTTCCCAAATTTTTATCACAAGAAGTTAAATTCAATGTAAAATGCCCTTTTCATATGATGTTGAACTGAATTAAAGATATGTCCCAACAACATAATGTTAATATGTGAAGACCATAACATATCATCATTTCTTATCAACGGACCACAAGATCCTGATACCAGTCAACCAGGGTAAAATTTTCTTCTATCATTTTTAATAAACTAAAATCATAAATAGTACATCATGTCTCAAGAATCTTATGTTTCCTATAATCATCCATGTACCTTGGAAAAAGACACCCTGCTTTAGGGGACCCTCTGTTAACTATGCATTTCTACCATTGGTTCCTACATATGATATCCCATGAACCAAATATGTCAATAACATAGAAAGGGTTATCTAATCCATTTCATAAATGACATCATTGAAATGAAGCTCACCACCTTAGAGTGATTCATGATCATCTTTGGTGTGATTTTCTAGTATAATTACTCATGACCCAAGAAACTTGATCCATAATTGATGACATTATATTATCCTTCTGAAAAGGGTCTTGGATTAGTCTTGATCCTTGGTATCTTAATTTGGATATTGGGTAACATTCCCATCATATCATGTTCTCATGAATCATGACTATAATGTATACACAAATTGGACAATGTATTATGATCCAAAACATTATCCTTTAATGGTTTACATAAGAATATCCTAAACTAGTAGTGAAAGAGACATAAAACACGTTAGAGTAAAAAATGGTAGGGGAAGCCTGAGAAAAATTCATGTATCATCATGTTAAACTCTTCATACATATATTTTTGTAAAAATATGGAACATAAATAAAAATTGTTTGAAATTAATAGGCACCACTTTAAGGTCCTATTAAAAGATGATCCATTATTACAAGACCCCCTTGTATAAGAAAAAATAGAGTAATTATGTTTCACATATCCTCACTACGATAACATGATCATTTGGTGGAGACGTGACATTTAGGGTAATTGAACCCTTCTTGAATATTACACATTCCAAAAAAAATATTTATATATTTTAATTCTAATGTCACACAACCTATTCCTCATGATGATATCTTTATCTTGGAACTCCATCAACATTGGGATTCCATGCTTCGAGTTCATCCATATATAAAAATGGTAACATGTATTGGATAATATAATAGGAAACCTCTTGGATTTACTATATAATTATATACCTACCAAAGAGATCTTCCCCATATGATAATTTCTCCGAGAAAATATCCATTTAAATATAGGAGTTCTTATCCCAATGGCCTAGAATATTGGTATCCAAAAATACGAATGGTTGACCAGTTCCCACAGGTTTCCTCCCCCATTCAAATAAGATATTTTTGTACCATGATTTATATGTACCAATTGCCAAACTATTTATAGTTATTCTATATCATCAATGTTGATTCATCATGTATTATTAACTTTCTCAAAGCTGGAATGTGTTATTTCATTCCAGAACATTTTTAAGGACCATATAATGTTACTCCAAACCACATTATGTAGGGATTGAGCCTCCCAATAAAAAACCACAATTCCCAATGGTGTCAGAACTCTTAATGGATAGCCCTTTTCTATATACCCCACATCATCATCCATATGTTTGTGTCTACACAAATCTTTCATGCAATTGGAATAGAGTGGGGATCCCTATACATGACCATGCATGTAATCCCTATGGACCCATTCATAAGGTCTTCTAACCTATGATCTAGAGGCATATCCACATTATTGGAATTGAACTCCAATCCTCATGAGACCCATCAACACTATGGTGGAACTCGATATGTAAGGTTGTTTTGGTTCATCCATAGTATGTCTTCCTCAATCTACATTTATTTGTTCAATCTTTTTTATCATGAATTACACAACTTATATTCTGCCTATCATGGTAGACTAAGAATCCCTAATATTTTACCATAAATATATAACATATTTACAAAATCTACCTTGGACCTTAGAAAAAATTAGGGTCCCCTTTACTAGACCATTCATGTAATACCTATAGGACCATGCTTAAGAGCCTTTGACCTAACAAATAAAGGCATCTCAACCTAATTGTAAAGGAACTCTAATCCTCAGGAGCCCCAAAAATACCATGGTGGAATTGAAAACCATTGGGTGTTTTGGGTCATTCCTAACAAGTCTTTTGCATTTGATATTAATTTATTCAGTCCTGGAAGCATGAATGTAAACAACAATGCATCTCAAATACTACCATAAATACACTTAATTTCACAGTGTCTCATGTCCTAGTAGAAAGGCTTTGAACTACACAACATCATAATTCCTAGAAATGAGTCCAAAAACTGTACAAAAAATTTCAACATTACCACATGACATTAAACTACAAAGATGATGTCCAAACCATATGACATTAAACTGCAAAGAATACTTCCTTACCACATGACATTAAATTTCATAGAATAGGTCTTTAATGAATGACATTAAACTACACTAAATACGTCCTTACCACATTATATTAAAAACCGTGGAGGATGTTACTTCGTAAGTGGTTCAAAACACATGAGCAAGATGATAAAATCTAGAATACCCAATAAAAACCCCACAACAACAGTCTAGTTATCAAGACCCTAAAACATCCATTCGAAGGAGACACCGTTCTCACAAGGTTGAAAACCCAAAAAGGGAGCCATGGGAAAAAACTAAGTATATGCTCACTTGACATGCACTTTATGTGATCCATGAAATATTGAGCATTAATTAAATGGAAAAGGAATACACATTATATTGTCAATAAACATAAAATAGAGGACTGATAAAGATCCATGACCACACCTACTATGATTTCCCCCATATGATGATTCAAAAAATGTTAGGGAAATATGAGAAATGATACAAATCTTTATAGGATCATTATTTTTCCTCAGTAAAAATAATGTTATGTTTGATATGTCTACTAATGTAGGAATATTTAAATCATTATACATCAATAGCATATACTTCACCCAAATTACCATTTTATACCTACTGATCCTAGGAATATTGGAGTAGGTACATCAATGGGGAATATCTTGTTGGTGGTAATTAATGATATATTATAAATGGAAATCTATTGTTATTTCAGAATTTAAATCTAGGTGTTTTTGGATTACATGCTATTATACAATGGATTGCTATCATTGGTGATGCATATGATATCAGACCGAAAAATACCATGCATATCATGAATTACAGAACCTTGGAAAACATCGTATGAATATCATATGATTTATTCATTGACAATGTGAAAAAAATATCCACATTTCTAAATCTCTCATATGAATATTCCATGAAATGAAGGTTCATGAAACTACCTACCCATTAAATCATGAAATATAAGGATTATTTGAGTAATATAGACATCTAATCTAGGTTGTAAATGGATAGTAATAAATGATAAATAGAATAAATTTATTCCATCTCAATTAGCTACAATGACACTTCCTTAGAAAAATCATCTTGTCTTCCCTTATTCTCTAGGTTAAGGTTCCCCTATATCCATAATATAGTATTCTATAATGGTTGTATTGTATGATCCATCTCTGATACCTCTACATGGATATTTCTGATTTCAAATAGTAATCTATAAATCTTATCCTTTACAGAACTGATCACATTTTGGTGAACCTCTAGCCCCCCACGCATTGGGAAGCCTTTTTAAAGGACCTATATAGAATTCATTTGACCTAATATAAATCCCATTTTGATACTAATCATGATTCAATGTCCCTTATTTAATTCCTATGAGAATTTTTTTCCTCCACCAAGGCATGGAGAGTGGTATAATCAAAACACCCATATACAAGGGTGGTAACCATATACCAAATATTAAGAAATTTTTTCTTTATCTGTTCCAATGGTGCCTATGAGACTAGGGTGTAAATTTATATCAACACTATCCATCACATGTGTTGATATAGTAATGTAGACTATCGTACTTGAATCAAGTCCAATCTATGAATATGAATATATTTTAGGACTAAGACACTAAGAAAATGAACCATACTAGTGGAATTTGATGAGGTGTGTTTAGAGGAAACATGTACATTAGTTGAACTGATTTGAGGTATTCCTGAAGATGAAGGGATCATAAACATTAAGATATGAGGTGAATGATCTTTAATATGAGGAAAGATGATTTATCTTTTAGTAGGTAACTAATATGATGGTATCAGATAGTGGATGAATGTGATCGATAATGGAGAAATACCCATACCAGGTGCATCACTAACATAAATTTTCACCCCAAACCCATCTTTAGAAGAAGATTTGATGTCATCATATAATGAGTGACATAGATGAACAACTTTTATTTTATCATTATTCATACCATGTTCACCATCATTATGATTTTTGATAGTGAAATAAATGTTAGATGAAAAGACAAAAATTAGACCATTTGATGATTTTCTAATGAAGTTATCACCTTAACCCAAATAAACCTCCATCAAGGATAAAAAAATACTGGAGTATCTAATAATATCAGTCTCCCCCAGATGTTTTCTTTCCCATGCTATGTGAATTGGAACTGCCACTAGAAATTCAGTAGTAGCACCAAGACTTTACTATGCTGTAACATCAAACATATCTACTTCTTGATGGATTGAGCCTAGTATTGATGGTTCTACTAGAGTATAAGAACACCCATTGATATTCTCCAGAATAGATGTATGTTCCTCCAGTGGGATCATTGGTGACCTGTGAATTTTTTTTAAAAAAATGGGTTACCTTAATAGTCTAGAATATGGAAATTAGTAAAATTTAATGCTTACATGAGGATTATGAGTGAGTGGTATTCGATAGTTTTGAGAACATTCTATTTTTTTCCTTTCCTCTCTTAGTAAAATCCCCTAGAAGGATCCAATACTTAAGGTGTTGAAGATGGAACTAAGGGATGTATATATTTTAATGCCTTAAGGATGGTAGTAAAAACCCTCATCTTAGACAATGGATGAAGAGTTCCCTTATAATCAGTCTCCTAGTCACTTACCAAGCCATCTATTATAGACATACACATAGGAGAATATATTTTAGATGGTGGGAGAAAAAATTCTCCTTTATTTAACAAACATATCAATCGAAATGAAAAATAATATTAGTACAATCAAAATGACACCACAACCAATTAAGTACAGTAGAATGACTAGTATTACCACTACCATGATAACAGAAGTTCATTGTTAATCCATAGAAACCTACATCATTACTGGAATCACCATCTAATTTTCTAAAGGAATGTAATGTATCTGTCCCTTCATGTATTCCATCATCGCATCGAGTTCTTTAATAATAGCCTCAACCTCAGTGGTATGGTTTTTGAAGTAGATACCCATGGGAGTAGTAATGCATGAAAATAATTCCAAGAGTATCTCCAAATAGAATAATATCCTAGAGATCTAAGCATTAGAGATCTATTCCCTCCAGTTGATCTATTGATGAAATATATTGGTAATTAACAGTGTAGAAACATCTTCTACAAATGGTAAAACCCTTATAAAATCCATGCTTGTTAAAACATATCCTTTAAAAGAAATTGATGATAAATGTATCACCTCATAAAAAATCTTTGAGGTTTTTAAATTATTCAATTCACACTTCTTTCCAGGATTTTTATTGGATTCAGTGATTGATGAAAACATTATTTCTTTAGGAATTGATGTGGATACTTTCCCATTTGGATATGGGTGGATCTAAATCATGATATATTGATGAGACAAGCAGATATTATAATTGTTTGAAGGAAATAATATCTATAATTGAGTCTCCTACCTAGTAAAAATATACTAGAACTAGAGAGAAAACATTATATGATATTTGAAAAAATATGTATAGGGATAGGGAATTTTATCTGAATAAACTAAAAACAGTGAATGAATAAAAAAGGACCATATGATTCATAGAGAATTATACCATCAATTCATATATAAAAGATACCATTATGGATTGAAATCATATATTACTATTCCCCATAGCCACCTCCATTTTTTAAGCCATACAATAAGAGGTAATCCCATAGGGTTTGAATGTTAAGTTGGATTGATTTCTCATGAAGACCATAATTTACTTATCTATTAATGGGATAGGCCTCACCCAAATAATCATATTTATAAAGGGTTAGAAAAAGAATGTGTCATGAAGGATGAGAAAGTCCCTAATGTCCCAATCATTTTACGTGATGTTACACACCCTACTAATGAACTTTAAAAAGGGTTTGAATTGAATTCCAATGATGTTATTCAATATTAAGTATTCTTATTCATCAAGAGAGATGACAACTAACCCCATTTAACCTGAAAGGGTCCTAATGTTTAGTGTGGATATTTTTCCCTTTAAATACTATATAGGCGGTGGTATATTTAGTCCAACATTGGGATATACAATGCATTGTTATACCCTCCTTACATATATTCCACCATTATAATGGTCTAAACTCTAACTCCACCATTTCCCTTTATTCATAGTAAGTACCCACATAGGTACGCAATAAGAAAATTATTCAGCTAAATGGCTTGGTCATTGCATAGAGTAATCTCCCACCCCTATTTTTTAAATGAACACTCTTAAACTAAGGGACAATAAGTACACTTTTCACTATAAGAAACGTTTGTTGGAAAAGACTTCCACATATTGGATTTGGGTTTAGAATGATATTTCATGAAAATTTATACCACACATTTCTTAAATGGAATATAATCCCTATGAGGAGGGGCCTTCCCAATGAAATTATCATCTTGCTTGATAAGATATTTCATAAGGGGAGTATTCTACACTACATCATCCCACACAAATAATGGAGGGGGAAACTAATCATACAGGTCTCCAAATATTTTGGTGCTTAAAACCTACTCATTGTTTGAGAATTTAATGCCCACAATGGCATGTGTAAGATGAAATGTATTCATGAAAAGTCTCTATCAATGGACTAAGTCCTCCATTTATAATTTATTATAGTATGTGAAGGCTTTTGATATCTAGACATATTCATACATCCCATTTTTTTAATCCTTTGAAACGATAGAAGCAGTATACTGCATCCAGAAGGGACATCCCTAATCCATCCCAATGTTCAATTTAGATCTAAGGTCCGATCTTGGTATCAATTGAACCTATGATTAATTGAATATTTCCATTTTTTCAACTAAAAAATATGGATTTCCAAAATGGATTTATTTTGGTTCCCTCCAATTTCTATTTTAGTGAACTTAATAAAATAACCACATGAGTTCTTTCCATAGTGAAAATGTGGGCCATATGGAACATATTATCTTTGAAGGTATTTAGGTCTTTAAGACGCAATAAGGGGGAATGATTGATGACTACATTGGAGGGATATGATAATAATTTTTAATACAAATCCCCATATGATATATGATATATGATAGATAGTATTCAATGAGACATATCACCATCAGGTCCATCAGGTTTTTCAGTGATGACATGATAATGGAGCAATAACTGGCATCCATACTGACGACATTGGAATTATATTGAGTCACGACTATTTTGACCCCTATTAATGAATATAATGAGTACGATAATCCTTCTATACTTGTTATGAAGTATTTTTTATGTTTTTAAAGGATCCTTTTAAAAATAGGTTCATAACTTGGGAGGAGTCATGAAAATCAGATGAATAACATAAGGATACGTGATGGCATGACCAGGTTCAGGTCTCCTGAATTGAATGACCCACGAAAAATCTCATGATTACATGAACCATTGTAATACTTTTGATTATGTGGCCATGAGGTATTCTCAATAACTCTGTAATAATCAATAAATCATATGATATAACCAAAAGATCATGTGAATACCATGGGACATCCATGCTTCCAAGAACATACATCAATGTTCAACAAAATTTCCATAAATTGAATAGGTCACAGATCAATCAAGAAATTTGTTTACATGAGAATGTTGAGAGGTGGGATAAAAAAATAAAATCTCCCAAAGGAGAATTGTGATTTGATTCTCACGCAATGGTCTTGGGATGTGTTCATCAAGTAGAAGAAATTTCAATATCTATAATGTTTTATCCATTTTATGAATGTCCATCTCCCCAAATCTCTTATTTATATTATTCTCCATGGAATACCAAAGGTTGGATAGAGCTCAAATGTTTCATATGACACTAACCAGAAGAAAAACTCAAGGACTCTGGTGGGCATTTATATTCCATAGAACTGAGTCATCACCCCTTTAGGCAACACACTGGGGGGAGGGGGATTTTTAACACCCACTAAATAATCATTTACAATTTTTTTATCAATGAAATAGCTGAATCATGGGTAATATTTTCTTTTCAAAACTAAGTGAGGAGAAATATGAATACATGAAGGTCAAGCTACAAGATCACTAGAATGGCATGACCCCTAAGAGGGTAAATGGTCTCACGACCATAGGATGGTCATGAGGAGGGTTAATGAACATTTAAAAATATTTTTTAGGATCACATTTATATCCTCTAACAATCTCTCTTGTTCTTGTGAAGGTGTTAAGACCGATGTTGTTGATCATGCGATGGTGGTCAGATGAGCTCATCCGATAAGGTGATGTGTCAATTGAATGGCTCTAGAAATTTATCTAAATCCTCTTGAAAATTTAAATATAAAATTTCCATAATAATAATGTAGGTGAAGTTATGTTTATTTTCATATTAAGGGCTCATATGAATCTTGTGGTCAGTTCAACAATCATGCGAGAACATTAGCATCATGTCATGCATTCCACATGGAGGCCTTTTGGTATGTCACCTTCATTATGAAAAGTTCCTTAAACTTGAACATTTGATCATGATATTACACTATATATCCAAATATATGTGGGGATACCATTGATGAACATTCCCACATGTCATTGAAACATCCATCACTGATCATGTGATGCACCACATAAAAGAAAAGTAACAATCCATGTTGTTTCTTGCACAACATCACTAGATTCATTATTGATAATGTGATGACTTGATTGAAAATAAATGGTAAAAGTCTAAATGTATTGTAAAATAATTAATTAAATATACAAAAGGTGGAATCCCCATGAAAGGAACAGTTATTCTATTTTTCATGTTAATGTTTTATGAACCTCTTACATTCACCATTGATTATGTGAAAGCCTCTGACAAGCCATCATGATATCATTATATCCCTTTTACATGCCATATTGATTATCTGAATAGCCTATGATCTGATGATTTAATTTCACAAATAAACTTACACAAGTATTCCTTGATCACATGAAAGCATCATAAAAGCGAATCCTTAACTCAACAGAATCATTCTCTAAGAGTCACGATCTCAAGAAGGACCAATGATAATCTAAATTGATAGTGTTAAGTCATGTCTCACTTATTCATTACAAAGCCTCTTCAATGGGAATATTGATCTCACGAGGACTCCCAGACATGTCAGCCCGATCTATCAATGTATATTTGAAATATCGACATTATTATGGAAATGACAGAGTTTTTGTGTGGTCAGTGTTTATCATGTGACACATAGATGATGATATGGATAACCCATGGATAGATCATTCATAAAGATTAATGTGATTAACCCTAAACATACTAAATCCCATGTCTATAATATACATTTCATGATAGGAATTGTTGAATTGGGGTCGTGAGGCCTATAAATTACTCCCCCTTAGAAGAAAAAATATATTACTACATAGATGAAAGGAACACCCATCAGATCATAGAATTGATAGTGAACTTATCAGAGAGAAAATCCATGCAATCAAAAAGGACATACACCAGGTAAATCAAGGGGATGACCTAAGGGATTATGAGGAATTTATATGAACTTCACACGATAAACCAACTCATCATGTGAGGGACAAAAATCAATTTTCTTTATTATGTGAAGGAATTTACATATGTCAACATTGATATGTGAAACCTCAATAAGATAATTCTTGAGAAACACTAAGAAATATATGAAATAAAGGAGAAAAATTATGGAATCATTATAAAAAATATGGATATGAATATTTTTCTGAAAAAAAGTCATGTTCTTCAAATGAGTAATCTAGATCATGGGATAACACCAATAAAAGTTTGATGGACCATGCGATAGTACCCATACATTTCTGTTGAGTCATGTGATTCCCTTCAAACAAATCAGAAAAGTATTGCAATGTCCTATGGGCTTTTCAGATGAGTCACACAATGTCCCCCCGAAATTATTAACAACTATTTCAAAAATATCCACACATGTCATCTGAGTCACGTGAGGTCATATGGACATGTTTTCCAAACCATATGTTTCCCTATGATCATGTATGAATCAAACATGAAATGGCCTCTAGTAATTCCATCAGTGTCATGAGAAGTACTCTAGACATTCTCCACATATCATGTGATGACATTATGACATTCCAAACTTGATCATGAAACACCATTCAACATTTCTACATTGATCACATTAATTCTAAATAGATTTCATCTTTATCATGTAGAACACTTATGACATGTCTCCTTCAACCATGCGAAGAACCCTATGTCATTCCAACATTATCCAATAGGCACTCAAGACATATATGATAGACACTCAAGAAAATTCAGGAAGATTATAAAGACATGTCATGAAAACACCCTAGGACATGATAACCTTTTCTAGTAAATAAATTTAGACATAAACCCAATGAATTATTTGGAATCTTATTCATTTACAAGCTGGATTAGTGTGATTCCTCCCTATGTCCCGAGCTCTAATGTTAATAAACCCTTGTGTAAGTCCCTCCATATCTAATATATTCTCAACTCAATGGACATAATTCGCCTATTAATATAAATTCTTTGAATATAAACTAGAAAGTAGAAGTAGATCAAACATAGGAATATATTTTTCGATAATACTTGATTATTCCCTCACGTACCTAAAATACATTAATGGGTTACATATAAATTGAACTATGAGAAATATGATTCTTTCCCAGACAGAATATATAATACACCTTCTTAGAGTACAGGTTGCAATTAGGAATGCACCATACTATATGTACCACTATATTTAAGAAACTATAACCTATTGGACCCAAGCTCTCAGGCAGTTTTATTTCTATTTCTCTTCCATCAACATATTGAGAAGCTATTGAACTATGAGGAATCTCATTGATTCTATAAAAATGATACATTGGATTCCTTAATAAGGCCCATGCAGTAAATCAAACACTCTTATATGATTTCCCCAATGCATATTTTATGAATCTATATACTATGGAATTGATGATTTTCTATCCCTTGATTATAACACCAATAATGACTGATGTGGGGTTAGGGATTTAGAATGATCATATAACCATCATCATAAATTTCCCCATCTACGGAAACTATAGTCTGTAATCCATGTTCAAATAAATTATCATATTTTCTCTATAAAAGGTCATACACTTCATTGTATGTCCTGAAAGAATTCCCATATTGTAAAACCCTATATAAATAACTCTCACATGCATTAATTATCTCTCACTACCCAATAATGGGTTGAGAACAAATCAAACTATGATAAATCTAATTCCTTCTATAATCAGGATATGTAGTAAACCTTCCCAAGGTTCGATATCGATACCTAGAGCCTATGTCCCCACATATAGGTCCTTTCTATATGATGTTAATATTATAGGATTAAAATCAAATGAATTTAATGGGTTTTTATTCCTTATATAAATAGGGTACATAGTATGCATCCTTATGGTACAATCCCACCCTCAAAACACCAATATCCTCCCTGGATGGACATAAAATAAAAAACAACTAATTATATGGATTGAAAATATAAACATATTTACATTGAAAATAAATAACAGGAAATGGATTATGAATATCAGATACATATATATGGTAAAATTAATAGAATCCCCTTTATTCATAGATGGATTCAACGAATAATCATTTTATTAGGGTATCTAATCAGGTATCAGGATTTAGAGGTTATTCATGAACATATATTAAATCTATAATATAATCCCATAATAGGTAATGATTCCACCCAAAATTGTACCTTGATCTGACCTGCAAACCCCTTGACCAATATGAGTTCCTAAGCATTGTTTGGTTTAAGAAAATTAAATGACCGCCAAAATTTGGAAAGAAGATCTATGACCAATTATGGATGTGGGGAAAATTGTTATTTTATATGAAATATGGTATTTCTAAACCCAATGTGAATGATTGTGGAACCCTACATTAACCCCCCCTCAATAAATCATCAAACAGAGTACCAAGATGGTTTACCTGGTGTGAATGCATAAAATTATAGAATAAATCTATCATTATAAAAATTGGGAATCATGTATCATAAACCCCATAGATGACTATATCATACACCATATATAGAATGAAAAAATATCCATTAACAAAAATCCTTATTATATATTTCATATATAAATCTACTCCCTATAACCTGGGGAAATGAATCATAAAAAAAGGCCAACTCAAATTGTCAGCAAGGGTCAATGGGAGAGATATAAATGTCATCTTATGCATAAAATTAAAATAATGGCATAATAACATAATATTAACATAATAAAACCATATATTGTATATAATAGATCATTTTATAAAAACATGTAACAAAGCATGGAACATTCTTAGACATTAATATTATAGGATTAAAATTACATGATTCATGAGAGAATAATAGCGCCCAAAGATACATGTCTATAAAATAAACATAATCATATAAAATACTTTCCATAGTCAAGGATAACTTCCAAGACTATCATATTGGATTGGGTTCACTCCTAATTACATCATATTCATAGATAAAGTTTACTCACATGGATATTATAGTTGACAATGTCCCTTACTGTACTTGGTTCACTCCATATTTCAGTTCTTATAATCTGATGAGATATGCATATTTGACCAATGAATTGGAGGGATATATAATTTCATTAAAACATGTCACATAATCATTAAACATTCATATATGTTCCACAATATCACACATCATTCATCATATATCATAATATATTGAAGGGAAAAATAATTCTCTAACATTTAAACAATTCGTCATAAAAATTAATGAAAATAAATATGAATCATAAACATATATTATTATAATCATAAACCATATATAGATAGAATAAGGATGATATAATTGAATCATATCTCCTATAAATAAATTGTGACATCAATGGGTTTCATATTAGATGAAAAATCTTTTAAAATATCACTTGAAATATTTCATGGGGAAAATTCTATTTTCAAGTAGAAATTACATTTATAATATCTAAAATTTTAAATAAATAATAGTGAATATATTTTCACAAAAACTTACTATGGAATATTGTAATTTATTATTTAAATAATCACGTGGTCATGATATTTGGATATTCTGTTTGTTCTTTATAGTTCAAAGTAATGAATTTTTTACATTTTTAGTATGAAGTCCAAAGTGCATCATTTAGGATGGAAAAATAAGATTTGTTTTAAAAAAAACTAATAAGTGAAAATAAGAATAATTTTTTTGAAAATAAAAAAACATTAATGAAAACCTTTTTAGAAAACATGGATGTGGATAAAAATAGGATTTTGGATAGAAGACAGATGGAAATTCAGATTTCCTTAAAAGAATTATATCGCTCTCATGAGTTCATAAAGACATGAAAGTGAAAGGATAAATTTTAATGTGTATAAATTATTATATTATAAGAAAAATCATGATTTTTTATAGGTATATCATATAATACTATCATTGGAAACTGAATCATAAACAATATCAATAAACAGTTAGATTGTAACATAAACCCATTACCTCAAGTTCAAATTACCTCAAAATAAATCAAAACACCTGTATAATAATCATAAATTTATTATAATTTTATAATATAATAAATTAAATACTTAAAATATCATTTATGACCCACTAATAATAATAATTAAACACCAATTTATTAATATTTCTTTATTAAAATAATTGTTCCTGGGTGTTAACTTTTTCGTTTTCATTATAATGTTTTTCAGTAGTTTTGGTCCCAGAACAATGATCATGGTTAAATAATCTCTAGAATTTAAATATGATATAAATATGATATAAAATGACTATATTTATATTTATATTCATCCATAAAATATAGATATTGAAAAATCAATTACATCATTCCTATATATGGGCGTCATACATATTAATGAACGTTGTTTTCACTTTTCGATTGATAGAGAAAAATAAATTTAAAAACGAATTTGAATTTATAGAATCATACATATATAATATATATAATATATATTCATTAAATATTTACTCATTACCATCCATGTAAATATAAAATTAAAAACAAATCACATCCCTTTATGGTGGTGGTGGTCCACATGTATGCACGTGCGACATTATCCTTTTACAATAGATGATAGTTGGGATGGAATTAATGAAGATAAAATTCCAAAGAAATAATTACATCATAATTATTGTATATAAACATTATAAACATCATAGTAGTTATACATGAATGATATGGGTGGAAGATGAATTATATCTCTACATTGAGGTGGTAATCCACACATATGCATGAGTGATACTTTCAAATCCCGTTTAATTGAAAATATGGAGAATAATGTAAGATTAATAATCATAATAACATTTTTGAGTAGTGAGGTTACATTTTTTATATTAATTTATGAGGAATAAAAAAGATTTATAGGAGGTATCATAAGAAATAAATTGAAATAAGTTATGTTGGAAGATTTCCACTTTTTCTATATGCATTATTTACATACCTTATTATGGTATCTTGGAATTGTCTTATAATAAGACCAGGACAACTAAACTATTGATAAATAAGTTTACAAGATAATTTAGTAGGGTTTGGTTAATCTAGGATTCGCATTAATGTATAAATAAAAGGTATAATGGGTTACCTTATATAAGTAAGGGGAAAGGAAACACTTCAAATTTGAAAAAAATATTTAAATATAATTATGGTATTTCTCAATAATAATGATTCCAAAATTCCATGAATTCAATTAAAAATAGAATATTGTCTAAATATCATCATCCATATATATTTAAATAGGTTTTTAAGTTATTTAAAACCTTATATTTTGTTTTAATTGCTTCATTATACAATTTTAACCTTAACTACGATAACAACACTTGCAATCATAAAATGTAATAATTTTAATTATATGATAAAAATTAGATCATAAATGAATATGGGATAGGTAAATAAAAACAATTCATCCAAAAATTCATCTTTAATTACTTTTTTGACTTTAAAATAGTTTAAGAAATTATTAATTTTTTTATAAAATACCATTAATTTATTTTTTCACTATTCAATTAATTTAAATTTAAATCCATCATGATAAAATGGAATTCTAATATAAATCTTTGAAGAAACAGTAATTTTTATATTCATATATAAAATTTTTGGGGTTCTACAATTGACCCAAAAAATTGATATTTTTTGTGTTTTTAAAGTTATTTACAAGATTATTTTACATATTTCACAAAAAATGTGTCGGCAATATGTATTAATTTATGTTAATTATTCCAAAAAAAGATAAAAATAAATTTATATGATAAAAAATAATTTAATTTTAAAATAAATGTTTAGAAAATAACTTATCATCTTTTTATCTTTATATAAAAAGTTTAGAGATATTAAATTCAAGAGAGTGACATTGTGGAATATTATTTAAATAAAATAATAATTATTTCATTATCATGAAATATTGGTAAATATTTCCATATATTATAATTGTGGATAGATATAGTTGAATTTACCCTATAAAATAAAATAAATTCATGTTTTTGGTTGATTTTGAGACTACATCTCATGGTTTCCACCATGTGTTACCCATTTAAACCTTACTGAGGTGACACATATTTACCTCTAGAACTATTTGTAATGAAAATAAGTGAGAAATATTTACCATATAAAAAAATAATATTTGAATATATGGTATCCATTTTCATGATTGAATTTCTTGATGTGAATGAATTTTATTTTAATATAAATAACTAAAATGGCAGGAATTGTTTTTCGAGAAAATATATTTTCTGAAGTATAAATTTATTTTTATGCCAACATGAATCATAAAATTAATTCCAATCACCTTAATTGGATTGTTAATTCTAAAAATAAAATAATTATAATTTTAGAATCTTTTTTATACAAAATAGTTCTTTTAAAATTAATGAAATGAAAAGAAATTTTTCAATAATGACCATTATTTTCACTGTTCAAATAAAATTCTATCTTTTTAGAATAATACATAAAATTAACTCTATAATAATTTTTACATGATTATTTTAAAAATGAAGGTTATTTTATAAAATAAATTTTCTTAAAGTTACATAAATAATTATTATATTTTCTCGCAAATATTATAAAAACCCATCTTTGAGGAAAAATGTATTTTTAAAGAAAATAATGACGTTTATAAAAATTGAATACATATTTATCAATATAGTATCTTTATCTATAAAAATTATAATTTTTTTAAAATATAATTATTCATATTAATTACACCAATTTAACATCTAGCTTATAGTGGTATATTATTTATCTTTTGATATAGAGTTCTAGTCGTGTGTATTGAAAACTATAGAAGAAATTAAATTTACTTAAAGATAAATATATCATTAAATCTCAGAATTTTACACCATCGTCCCATAAATTTTATTTCTTCGAAAAAATATATAAATATGATACAAAAAATTAGGATATCTAATTTTATCAAATCCTCAGGTTCTCAAGTAGCTTCTTTGAAATTATGATCATTCAAGTGAACTATAACATGGTCAGTATTCATGTTCAATAGCACATTATATCTATGATCCAAGATTTATATTAATAATTATTCAAATGAGATATTATGATTTAGTGGTAAAACCTCTATGTTCATTAAATGCGAACAATCAGGTATGTACATCCTCTGGAAATATACATGGAAAACATTATTAACATGAGAGTGGTTTGTTTGAATCTCCAAGTGATAATCTACCATCTAAATTTGATCAACAATTTCCATGGGACCAATATACCTATGGATTTTATTTCTATTAATTTTGAATAGAATAGCCTTATTACATGGTGTAATTCATAGGATTACTTCTCACCAACTTCAATTTCTAGATATCATTGATGATTTTCAGCATAACTATTCTATCGAATCTAAGAGGAATTGTTGTGATACTAAATTTTTCAATAAATAAATTTCATTTCTATATTATCCTAGTGTAATTAACTATATTTCCTTAGGCCATGCCTTTGTGAAAATCTAGTGTTTAGGTTGCTCTATGAGGAAATGGTAACTCATTTAAAGAGTTTTCCAAATTTCTAGTTTTTCCATCGATGAGTCAGGTGTACCAGAATTGGAATTTTAGGCGTGTCATCATCAATGAATAATAGGCGTCAGAATCAGTGAGTCAGGGGAATCAACATCAGTGAATCAGGGGTGTTGACATTAGTGAGTCGTGGTGTCAGTGAGTCATTGTGTCAGTATCATAGCATCAGTAGTTTGTGTCGGTAGATCACATATTAGTGGATCAGTGTATATGGATCAATGTTAGGGGCTCAACAATTATAGTTCGCGTTAGTAGATCATTTGTCGGTAGGTAATGTCAGTAGTTCACCTATTGGTGGATCTGTATCGGTGACTCACCCATCAGTGACTCATTTCTAGTTTTTCCAGTTTTTCTCATTTTTCTAGTTTCACCCCTCTTACTTTTTAGTTGATATAGACTGAGTTTAAAGCCTTATTTGGAATTTTTATGGGAATTTCAAAAGATATTAAGTATATATTTAATATCATAGTATTCTGGGGGATTTTATATACTCAAACCGCGTGTCTGTGACCGCGATCCCATGATAGTGGATTTTGAAACCACTCTTCCTTTAATATAGGATCTGGATCTTCAAAGCTGAGATCATCCCTTCCTAGTGTGTTTTCTATTCCCTCTTGTTTAGTATAGATCCTTCCTCTCTATATGAGTCATGAACCTATGCTAGATTCCTCTCCTACTCATTTTTATTGGAGTTTCCTGCTGCTCGTGTGATCCCATGTTCATGGAAGAAATAGGAGGTTTGGTCACCTGTTGTTTTAGGCATGAATTTTCTTCTACCCATCCTTTTGTGTATCGTGCGGAGTGGGTGTACTAATTTTTATTCATGAAGAATGGTGAAATCCTTTTCTTAAGAAGTAAAAAATTTGGGTAACGGACTATGATCAAAAGATAATGGGTTCAATGAAATAATGAGATGGGAGTGGTTTGATGTTGATCTCCAATTTTATTTTGTTATCCTTATTATTGATGTGATATATTGTGCCTGTCAATCCTTCAAAAAACATGGATGTTGGTGTTCTTTGTTAGTTCATGGGTAAAACATTATAACTTTTTCTGTTTCCATATAAACAATTAGAGTAAAAACTAATTTGGCTACTCACATATACCGTGTTAATTGAAAAGGATTCCCCAGGATGATAACCCTTGTGTGATCACCCCTGTTTATCAAATTATATTATAGAAAACTCTTTACAAAATTTGAATCCATCCTATTTGAAATGTGTGGGTGAGTGTTGTATTCTGTTGGGATTTGTGACATTTTGTGAGTTCGGTCGTACTACTCTCAGGAGCATAGTTATGGTTACATGGGTGGGAAGGGGAGTTGGTTCCGTGAGAAGGGTGTTTTATGTGAGTACAGTAGGGATGTGGGTTAATGGTAGTTGAAGTGGGATTTGTGTGTCGGGAAGTATAGGTGGTGTGTTGGAATCTCATGTTGAAAGACTGATTGATTGTGCAGTAGATGGACTTGTAGGTAGTGGGATTTCCTTTTTTGTGTTGTGACTATCAAGCGACGTTGGGTAGTGGGACTGCAATGTGGTTATGGGCTTGTGATGAAGTGGTACGGAATATGGGGGTTGTTTGGGTAGCAAGGCTACAGGTTTGGGTTCAAGGGAATGATTTTGTAGTATAACTTTGAAGAATGATAGTTAGAAGTGGTTGAATGGGTGTCTTGGGAAAAGGGGGTGTGCACTAGGACTATAGGTTGGTTGTTCTCAGTTATTTTTATGAGTTGGTGTTAAAATGGAAATGATTTAACTGGGTCCATATTCCCTTGTTCAATGTTGTGCTTGGTAGTTACACCAGGTAGTTCTAGAATAAATTAAAGTAAACCCATTAATAAATAAATATAAAATGGTAAAATGAAAAATGGGGTTGGGTTTATGCATTGGTAGTGGATATTTGGGTGGTTGTGCATATAGGGGCAGCAGTAAAAGTGGTTCTGGTGAACTAGTTTTTTGTTTTGGGACCAATAAGTTAAGATGAATGTTTATTTACTTATATGTATAAATTGTATTTCCTTGTGATTTCAATTCACACCATACCCTAGTTGTGAACCATGTGTCTAAAACCCCAATTTCAGGTGGGAGGGTGTGTTTACCAACATCCTAGTGGGAGGATGGTTGGCTGATTGCTAACTTTCTTCCTGGAACCCTCTTTACGGTTCCTACCACTGGAGCGTATCCCAGTAGCCTATAATGGCGTGAGTCATAACATTGTCCAAGATACTCAAGGAAGGTTGATTTTGGATGAGAAGACTATGTGTTTGCATGCTAGGATTTTTTTCCCTAGTGTCTTCAGGATGGGGCTCCAATATCTTTGGGCGAGGGGTGTGGTTGTAGTTGCCTATGTGCTTTTAAGCATGTTGTGTGTGTGGTATGTTTGAGGCCCATGTGTGTGTGGGAAGATTGTTGTAGTGGGACTTTGTTTTAGAAGAGTGGTAGAATCAACACATTATCCATTAGGAATAATAGTTAACTAGTGGGAAAGTGGTGTGGGGTACCCAGATATTGATGTGCACTACTACTTTACTTGTATTATGTTATTTGGTGGGTGTAACTTGGTGAGGCTGGGCTGGTTAGTATTCCTTAGTAGGTTCTTTGAGGTTTTAATTTTTTCTCATAAGGTAATTACTATATTCCCCCACTTGTGCATGATTGGATTTAGTGTTTCTACTGGGTAAACTTGTATACTCACCGAACGTCTATAAAACAATTTTC
This sequence comes from Viscum album, assembly GCA_963277665.1. Lineage (NCBI taxonomy): Eukaryota > Viridiplantae > Streptophyta > Magnoliopsida > Santalales > Viscaceae > Viscum > Viscum album. The sequence continues at coordinate 319,277,201 of OY728148.1, forward strand.
AGGCCTCCAGGAGGACATTGAGAACTATGCTGGACATTACTATATTATGAATCAAGATATTTTCTATGTTTCTTCTTAGTCTCTTTCTTTTGGTACTTGTTTTAGTATTATAGTTGTACTTTTTTCATAGTTTACGTTTTAACATGCATATGGGAATATTTTTTGGATTTACTTTTACCTTTACCTTTGGTGTTGTTTGAGATTTCATTGTCTTATCTCCCAATATTGTTTTCATTAAATAGGGTAATTCCTTCCATTTTATGTGAGATTCTATACCATTGGTGCTAGTTACCTCTCTAGGGCCTACTAAAGACGGGTCTAAGGGGTCATTATATCTCTTTCATTTTGATGAAGGAAGGACGTGACAACTTTCCCCTCCTTCCCACATCAAGAAGGAGGGTCGTGACAGAATGTTATCAGAGGTGTAGGTTGAGATATAGGATGGAGTTCAGAGTTAAGAATAGTGAGAATTTCATAGAATGGTAGGTCAATAGTTTTAGGAAATCTTGGTGTCTAAAATAGGATAAGGAGACCGTCCGGGGACACGAGATTTTAGGCCCCCAAGATCTGATGCCTGAACTCTGGACCTAATGAACCACCAAGTGTGGCAACACTAATTGAATGGTAGAGATCATATAAAAGGTAAATTCATCATAATTTATTGTGTTCATGTCTGCCTTGGGTGTTTTGGGGATTTAATTTAAATAAAGAGTTAAAATAAATTTTAAAATAAAGGTTCCATACTACCCGAGCTTAGGATTTCCTAGTTTACCCATTTTAGTTATGGCACCCGAACATGACCCACATGTGGGATGAGTAGTTTATGCCTAACAGACTGACTCAGTTGATCAGAGGGGTGATGATCGAGAGGAGGAAGATGAATTGTGAAAAAATACCCTTCGTTCCTTCCAACATAAGGCCTTGGGGAAGTATGAAGGCAGTGTTTTAGACATAGAGATAGTGGGATGACTTGAGGAATTGATAGTCACATTCACCATGATCTGTGCTTCGAGGGAGTATTAGGTTACTCAGGAAGTGATCCAGATGAGAGGAGTGGTGCGTCAGTGGTGTACGCTTTACCTTAAAAAGAGGAATGAGACCAATGACTCATGGACTAAATTTGAGAAAGAGTTTCAGGTAGAGTATTCTTCCTTGAAGATGAGGTCCAAGAGGAGGTAGGAGATACTCTCCCTCCAGTAGAGAAGTATGTCAGTGAAGGAACTAGGGATCATGTTCAAATATCTCCTACGCTTTGCACTAGATCGCTTTCTAGATGAGGAGTCACAGACGAGATGCTTGTCAGAGGCACTCCGAACTTATCTTCAGAATAATGTCACTCCATTTACTCTGTCGACATACTTAGAAGTCCATAAGAAGGATGAATTATTATAGAGGGTGAACTCCAAGGGAGGTTTACCATGAGAGGGAAGCCATCCGAGTTCGTCCAAGGGGAATGTAGTCAGTAGCCGATCTCCGGCGTCAGGGCCTTCAAGGTTTCATCTAGAGGGGAGTAGGTTTGAGCAGTTCTAGTTTTGATGTCCTAGTCATCACCATTTCCCCATAGGCCCAAGACTGAGGTGTTTTTTCTTGGGAGGCCATGGAAATATTCAGAACTAGTGCCTTGTTCTAGCACAATATTGTAAGGGTGGGCAGGTTCAACGCCCACCCCAGCAACAAAAGTTGCTGGTTAGGCCTTTCCAGTAGTAGGGGAAGTGAGATCCTTCTCCACTGAGTGTAGACAGTGAAAGGGGAGGCTAAAATTAGGGCGATCCTTATGGAATTTGACGAGGGCATTATTGTTGAGGCGGTAGATATCAGAGGGGTAGAGGAGATGGGAATTGGCAGTTGAACGCCACTGAGGAAACAACTCCATCATGGCCAAAGGTTGTTTGATTTGTTATGTGATGCTTCCAGTATAGGTTAGAGATTTGTGCTGATGTCGTAGTGAGGAGTGATCTCTTATGGTTCCATATAGATATTCTCATAGGAATGTAACTATTCCACCGATGATCTGGAGCTTTCAGGGGTCATATTAACACTGAATCTGTAGCGACATTACCTCACCGGGGAGCACTTTTTGGTCTTCATAGATAAAATTATTTTGAGGAATATCTTCTCCTAGAGATACCTTAACCTGTATTAGTGAAGGTGGATATAGTTTCTCCTAGAATATGACTTTGAGATATCATACCCCTTAGAAAAGGGGAATGTGGTGGTCGATGCCTTAAGCAGGAAGTAACTCATGGAGGTATTTTGCAGATCCACATATACTTGGAAGGCGATGGAGGAGTTGGCCTCTTTGCGTTAGTATGAGAGAGTGGATGGAAGAAGAGGCTGTCAATTTCAGATGACAGTTTAGTCTTCCTTGGTGTGGTAGGTGGAGGAGTCTCGATGGGGGGACTCAAATACTGGAGTGATGAGTGATTGCGTTAACTAGGGAGATGCTCTGGAAGCATGGTCAGAGGATGGTTATAATCAGATGTTGTTCCATGAAAAGTTGTTTCTCCCAATGATAATTCATGATAAAGTTCTCCATGAGATTTATAGATCACCTCTAGTGGTTCACCCAAGAGTTTATAAAATGTTCCAAGGCGTGAGGGAACACTTTTGGTGGCCTGGGGTAAAGCGGGTAGTGGCATAGTTTGTGGAAAATTTCCTAGTGTGTTAGATGGTTAAGGTTGATCATCGTGTTCCCGACAGTTTGTTGCAGTCCTCAAATGTTCCCAAATAAAAGTGGGACAACACATCAATGGATTTCCTAATAATATTAAATATGAATCAGGGAGGATGTAATTCTATTTTGGTAGTAGTTGACATGTTTAAAAATTTGTCTCACTTATTGGAAATCAAGGAGTCGAGATCAGTGTATGTCTTATCACAAAGGTCTGTTTATGAGGTGGTGCGTCTGGATGGATTTCTAAGATATATCTTCTTGGATCAGAAAAAACGTTTTAAATCGCGAAATAGAGTGTATTTCATCATGACTATGGATACTAGTTATGAATCAACACTACTTTCCACCCTCAGATGGATGGGAATATGGAGTGGACTATCTAGATGTTGGAGGACATGTTACTGGAATGTGTTTTGGAATTCAGTGGGTCTTGGGTGCAACATTTTACCTTGTTAGAGTCTGCTTACAAAAATAACTATCACTCTTCCATTATCATGGCCCCATTCTAAGATCTATACAGGAGGATATTTCATTCACCCTTGTGCTGGATGGAAGTTGGGGAGGTATACATTCTTGGTCTGGACATAGTGCAAAGTATGACAAAGAAGGTACAGATTTTCCCTGAGAGGATGAAGGCATCAGAGGACTGAAAAAATTCATATGCTGACCTTAATAGGAGGCACTTGGAGTTCGAGGTTGGGGACAATGTCTTCTTGAAGGTTTCCCCACGACATGGGAAATAGAATTTTGGCAGAGGGATCAATATTTCTCCTAGGTTTATAGGACGTTTTGAGGTGTTGGGACGAGTTGACAAGGTAGAATATTAGCTTGTGTTTTCACTACAATTATAAAGGATACATGAAATCTTTTATATCTCTCAGCTTCGTCGACATCTACATGATGACTCTCACATCATTGAATGAAGAGAGTTTGATATTGGGGATGACATGACGTTTGTAGAGTAGTCAGTAAGATTCAACGATCGTTAGGCGAATGTGGTTCATGGATGGACCATTCCCTTAGTCCTTGTGTTATGGAGGAATGGTGGCCTCGAGGAGAGTAATTGGGAGTGGGAGGCATAGATTCATGCCCATTATCCTGAGATGTTTTGAGTTTTTATCTTGTGTTTTGCTTTGTGCTCTACTTATGATGTAATTTCAAATATTGTATGTTATTAGATGAGTTGTTTCCCTATTCTCTCACCACGTGTGACAATCCTAGACTATGGGTAGGGGAGGATCTAATAAAAAATTGAGACCCATTAATGTGGATATGATTAAACCCATGCGGGAGAGTCAATTTCACCCAAAGCGGATAGTATCATAGAATCGAGGTAGGAGGTCCATAATACCAATGTTTGGACAGAGTGACCTTTGGTGTTTGTGTGGTTTTTTTGGGGAAGTGGGGCCTCAATATTTGTACAGTCATTTAGGAGATATATGTCAAGGAGGTGTCCTTGGATGTTAAGGTATTCACCCCATATTTAAAAAAACATAAGGGTGGTCTATTTTTGAGAGGTATATTAATGGGTGGTCATTAGAACCCCACCTTCTTCCGGGTTAGTTTTTAATTTTCAAGGATAAGAATAGTTTGATAGGCACCTGATGTGATGACCCAGATTTCCATGGGCCATCCATTTTTGAATGTCTCGTGTTAAGGGTGTTTTGGGAGGCAACAATAACTTGTTTCAAGAGTTTTCAAAATTTACAGTTTTTCCATAAGTTAGTCAGGGGCATCGACATCAATGATTCAGGTGTGTCAGCATCGGTGAGTTAGAGGCATGAACATCAGTGAGTCAGTGGCATCAACATAGGTGAGTCAGGGGCATCGACATTAGTGAATCGTGATGTCAGTGATCCATTGTTTCGGTAGCTCAACGTCAGTTGGTTGTGTAGGTATCTCACCCATTTGTGGCTTAGTATCAGTGTCTCAAAGTTGGTGGATTAGTCTCAGTAGGTCATGTCTGTAGCTCACCCGTCAGTAGGTCACATCGGTAGCTCACTCGTCGATGGCTCTGCATCGGTGACTCACCCATCAGTGACTCATTTCCAGTTTTTCCTAGTTTTCCAATTTCGCCCCTCCTATATCTTAGTTAATGTAAAACGAATTTAAAGACTTTTCTGGGAGTTTTTAAGTCCATTTAAAAGTATATTATATATATCTATAATACCTTATCTTTCCAGGGGATTTGAGATACTTAAACCATGGGACATGACCACGATCCTAGGATAATGGATTTTGAAACTGGTATTACTTTAATATAAGATCTGACTCTTCAAATCCAGAATCTTCCCTTCCCATTGTGTTTTAAATTCCCTCTTAGTGATCCTAGATTATTCATCTCTATACTATTCATGCACATGATCTAGATCCCTCTCATGATCAGTTTTTTTGGAGTTTCCAGATAATCACAGGATCTCCTATTCTTGGCACAAAGAGGAGATTTGTTAGTGAATTGTTTCGGGTAAGAATTTTCTTCTACCTATCCTTTTGTGTATCTTGCGTGGTAGGTGTGAAAGTGTTTGTTCATTAAAAATTGTAGAATACTCTTCTTGAAATGTAAAAAATTAGTGGAAGGGAATATAATCAAAAGATAATGGGTATAATGAAATAATGGGCTGGGAGTGGCTTGATGATGACCAACTATTTTATTTTGTTATCCTTGTCAATGATGTGATTTTCTGTGGCTATCAAGCCTTCTAAAAATCATGGGCATTGGTGGTCTTTGACTGTGCATGGGTGAGGATTTAAAATAGTTGTCATTTCCTTAAAAATAATTGGGGTAAATAAAAATTTTACTAATCATGTACACCTAGTTAAATTAAATGGAAACCCTAGGATGAAAACCCTTGTGTGATCACCCCTATTTATCAAAGTGGATTAAAAAACAATGTTTACCAAATTTTAATCCATACCATTTGATATGTTTGGTTACGTGATGTGTTTTATTGGGGTGTGAGTTTGTGGTGCTACTATCGGGGGCACAATTATGGGTATTGGGGTGGGCATGTGAGTTGGTTCTATGAGAAGGGTGTAGTATATGTGTGCAGAGGGGCTCTGGGTTAATAGTAGTTGACATGGAATTTGTATGCGGGGAAGTATGGGTGGTTTATTGGAATCTCAGGTTGAGATACTGATTTATTGTGGAATAGATGGACTAATAGAAAGTTTGAATTCCATTTTTTGTGTCGTGACCATCAAGTGATGTTGGGAAGTGGGACTACAATGTGGTTTTGGGATTGTTTTGTAGTGGGACTACATTGGGGGGTTGTTTGGATAGTGAGGCTACAGGTTTGGGAGAAATGGAATGATTGTGTGTTATGAATTTGAATAATTATAGTTGAAAGTGGTTTAATGGGTGTCTTGAAAAAAATGGGGTATGTAGTAGGACTACAGGTTGGTTGTTCTCTGTTATTTTTTATTAATGGGTGTCAAAATGTAAATGTTTTACCTTGTTCCTTGTTCCCTTGTTCAATGTTCTTCTTGGTAGTTCATCTAGGTAGTGATGGATCAAAGTAAATTGATCCCATTAATAAATAAATATCAAAATGTTGGATAAAAAAGGGGGTTGGGTTTATGATTTGGCAGTGGCTTTTTGTATGGTTTTGCATAAATGGGTAGCATCAGAAGTGGTTATGGTGGGTAGTTTGTTTATTTTGGGACCCATAGGTTGGTATGAGTACTTTTTTACTTATATGTATAAATTTTAGTTCCTTGTGATTTCTATACTCACCCCACCCTTGTTGATCACCATGTTATGAACTCCCCCATTTTATGGTGGAGAGTGTCTTTTCCATCATCCTAGTGGGAGGATGGATGGCTGGTTACTAACATTAATATTTGAACCCTCTTATGGGTTCTTACCATTAGAGCATATCTAGTAAGGCTATAATGGCATGAGGATTACCATAGTGTAGGATCCTTTGAGTAGGTTTTTTTTGCGAATGAGGGTACTAGGTTTTTGAGGGCCAATATTTTTTTCCCAAGTTTCTTTGTGATGAGGCCTATGTGCCTTCAGGTGAGAGGTGTGATTGTTGTGGCCCAAATGTATATTGGGGAGACGTGTGGTGTTGTTGAGGACCAGGTGTGCGCAAGAATGTTGTGGTAGTGGGAATGCATTTTGAAAGAGTGGTGGCATCAAAATGTCAGCTATTAGGAATAGAAGTTGACTAATGGGAATGTAGTGTGGGGTACCCAAATGTATATGTTCTTATACTACTACTTTACTTAACTTGCGTTATTTGGTGAGTGTTCCTTGGTGCGGTTGGGCTAGTTAGTACTCCTTGGTAGGTGATTTTAGGTTCTACTAATTTCTCACAAGAGCATCAGTATGTTCCCCCACTTGTGGATGAGTGGATTTCTTTTTCATACTAGGTATAATTTTATACTCACCCTACATTTGTAAAACTATTTTAAGGTCTTTAGGAGAAATTTGAGGGCCACACTAGACTTTATTAGCTTGGGCATTGGGATAGTTGTTGTGTTGATACTTAGTCACATTATTTTGGTACTTGTTTTAGTACTATGGTTGTACTTTTGTCTCATTTTAATTTTGAACATGCATATGGGAATGGTTTTTGGCTTTACATTTACCTTTACCTTTGGTGTTGTTTGAGATTTCATCGTCTTATCTCTCAATCCTGTTTTCATTAAAAAAGGTAATACCTTCCATTTCGTGTGAGATTATATACCCTTGGTGCTATTTTCCACTCTGGGGCCTACTAATGGTGGCTCTCCGGGGTCATTATCTCTTCTTAATATTTAAGAAGTAAGGGCATGACACCTCGCCACTCCTTCCCTCATCTGGAGGAAGGAGGGTCATGATACCAAGGTCCAAATAGATCAATTTCTATAAATTCAACCATAAATGTTGGAGTTATATACTTATTTCCGTATTTTGATTTATATGGAGCCATCTTAATTCCTTAGTTAATGATATTATTTTATCAAAAAATCAATTGGATGATGTTTTTGATCACAACTTCCTTTCAAATCCATAATAATATATATCCTTTTATCCTCTAGTGATTTATTAGTTCTCTTATAATGAAAATCTATTTAAGGATGATAATTAATACTTTGCCACGACCCCTCCCACCAAAGATGCCCCTCCTGAGCTGGAAATGGTGAAAGGGAGATAATGACCCCCGAGTCCCGCCACCATTAGGCCCCAGGTTAGGGACTAGCGCCAAGGGTATGAGTTTTCACAAATATGGGATGCATTACCCTTTTTATTATATAGGATCGGGAAATAGGACATGTAAACCACAAAAAAGGAAAATAACTACTGTATAGAAATAAACCCAAACCAAGCCCACATGCATGTTTAAACAATTTTATAACAAGGTAGAAGTACAAGAAAGCTCAAAGTACAATACAAAAAGAAAACAAGAGTACATCAACTGCAACAACTCCAACTGCCCGACTAGTAGGGTCCAGCACGACCCTGGTAGTCCTCCTAGAAACCTGAAAGTAAACGTAGGGTGAGCATACAAGTATACTCAGTAGGGAAACCTAAAGCTCCCGTGCACAAGTGGGGAGACATCGTAATGTCCTGTGAGAACAATAGAAGAAACCTAGAAAGGAATTCTATCCACCCAACCTCACCAGCCACACTCACCAAAAACACAATCAAAACATGTAGTAGTATATAGGAACAAGATTATTGGATACCCCGCACCATTTCCCTTTAATTAGCTGCTCTTCCTAACGGCGAACGTCCGGACGCTTCCACACGCTCCCCACCCGCACACACCTGGGCCTTACAACCACATATCCCTCCCACATACACCTGGGCCTCACAACCACGTATCTCGCCCGCACACAACTGGGCCTCACAACCACGTATCCCGCCCGCACACACCTGGGCCTCACAACCACATATCCCGCATGCACAAACCTGGGCCTCATCTCGAAGATTCATGGAAAACTGTAGAACATGCCCGAAGAGTCATGGGCTAAAACCACCCCAATCGAAACCTACCCGAAGAGTCTTATGTGTATGGTCGCCTCAAGCCATCACATCCTAGGGGAGAAGGAGCATGAAAGAGCTAGTAACTAAGGGAAAAACACCATCTCCCATGAAATGGGAGCGTTCACCACTAAGTTCTCAACATGGGGGGGGGGTGAGATAAAAAACAAAAGATATAGATATATATATCTATGCCAAACACATATCCTAACCTATGACTTCTAAACAGAGAAACTGAGCACATGCCTCGACACTGCTACTATGGAATATGCATACTACAAACAACCCTAACCCCATTTAGGTTTTCATGTTTCAACAGAATTAGTTTATTTAGGTCCTTAACTACTGGGCAACTATCCACAACCAACCACATCGATCATTCATAAAACATATCCCTGCCATCCACAAATCAAGTTAGGAAAACACAAGCAGCACAAAAAAGTACTTCTTATCAACCAACCAACACCATTGATTATTAATCTCTTTCTATTACCATGAACCACCATTCATTAACTCTTCAAATTTTATTTATTATTCACAACCCATAGTCCGTTCATATTCCAACCCATCCCTGCAGCCCCGCTGCCAACCGCTATAACCACAACTGCACCGTACATCATTATCCCTTTAATACCACTTACCGATGCCCTAATGCCCTTCACCAATATGACATTCACACCAACCCACAACCAAGTAAAACACAGCCCCGCTGCTCACCCTATCCACAACAACCCACAAAATACCCCCATCACATGCCACATAACCAAGTCAACACCCACATTTTCATTATTCCATTTTGTTCAACCAGGGTGATCACATAAGGGTTCTATATTTTAAATCATCCAACTTTACTTGATTAACCAAATTCCACATTCAACAAAGTTACATTCAAAAAAATGGTCTATAAAGATAGGGAATCTTTTAATTGCACAATAAAAGGCCCCCAACGACCGTGATTTTCAGTAGGCATAAGCCTATTCAATTCACAACATAATCACATAATAAAAAGGATAGAATAACAACATACACAATCTTCCCCATCCCCGTTCTTTAACCAGTTGTTATCATTATTTAATGGTTTAACTTCTTCTCATAAATATAAGAGGATACCCACCCTGCATGATGCACAAATTAGAGATACAAAGGTAAGATCCCTACTTCAACAGGTTTTGATCATACCGCTCCCCCAAATCAACTTTAGAAGGCGTCCGTCGGCGTCCGTCACTTCCGTCGAGTCCCGGAAAAAACTCCTCGGGTGGAAGTCGGAAAGGAAAGGCCGAAGGATAGACAACTGATCCAAGATCAGAAGTTTTTTCTCGTCGTTACAATCATGTGGCCACTGACAGATCATAAATAGGAGCTCAGATGAAGAAGTTAAGGAAGAAAGAGCCTTCGAGTCTCTTGGGAGAACTCTTCTCAAAGGAAAGGGGAGGAGAGTAGTGAGTTGAAAGGAGGAGGGGACCCCTCCTTTTATATGTGAGAAAAGAAAAAGTACACAGTGTGTACATTATGGTACATGGTGTGTACTCAGTTATTTTACATGGTCTCCATGCGACTCCCAATACGGCTCCATGTACGTTGACTGATCAACACATGGTTTGAGGGTAACGCATACCCGGGGAAGGACTACACGACGTGTAGTTTGGACACACGGCATGTATCCATTTATTTCACACGGCAAGGACACAACTCCAACACGACACACAACCGTTGACTGGTAACGCGTACGCATGGTAGGACTACACGGCGTGTAGTGCTAGACACACGGCGTGTACCCATTTATTACACACGGCAAGGACACGAACTTCGACACGGGGTATACCCGTCAAGGGGGTACACAGTGTGTACTCAAACTACACAACGTGTAGTTTCAAAATTCTGGAAAGTTTGGGAAAAGTCCATTTTACCCTCTAGAACACTTCATGGCCTTTTTTTGACAAAGGAATGGGCCGGAGAGGTCCGGGACATTACATCAGATAACTCTTAAAACATTTTCGTCCCCGAGAATTCAAAAACCAACCGAGAGGAAACCCAACAAGATACCTCTTAGGGTTCTTGTTATAACAAGAACACAACCAACAACCCTAATCATATGTGTTATGAATTCTTTCTCATATGTCGAGATATTATGCGATTTAGGCAGAACTGACTCGCTTGCACGTGTTTAATCGTATCCTCATTAATGCTTCTCGATTAAGAATTGGGTCTTCCCACTTTCATACATTAGGATTTTCCAACTTACACTGCCCCCAACACCGTACAACCCACACACTGCCCAGACACATGGCTTGGGGAATTCCTTCTCCCATGTCGAGATATTATCTTATTTAGGCGGCACTGACTCACCCGCACGGGTTTAATCGCTTCCACATTAATGCGTCTCGATTAGGGATTAGGTCTTCCCCTTCCCACATGATAGGTTTCTTCACGTACACATAAAGAAAAGCGGGAAACAACATAGCATTAAAAACTCACAAAAACAAGGTCCAGGCCCAAGGAATGAGCAAAAGAGTTCCAACAATGGAGTGTAATGCTCCAAAAAAATAATAATGGATATCATTCACGAAAACTCAAACACATCTCTATCGATATCTGGTCCATCTAGAGATGTTGTCTCTGATGCATGCAAAAATCCGTGCCCAGTTCCTCTGCCTCTCTATTGACTTCCACCTCCCTGACCACACCCAGGTCGAGGTCCCTGAGGAGCACCTTGAGGTCGGCCTCCTCTTGCAAAGTCTGCCCTCGGAGGTGCATGGTCCTGCTGCTGCTGGAAGGGCCTCGCCGACAACTGGTGCTGCTGAGGTGGGCGCTGAACCTGGCCACCTCCACCATACAGAGCTTGGGTCGGGCACCGACTCTGAACGTGCCTGAAACCTCCACAAGAGAAACAATTCGGTCCTGGGCTCATGAAAAAGGGACGAGGACCCAAAAATCTGAACAGGAACTGTTGTGGCCTGCTCCGCACCAGCCTGATCCTGGAAGGTCCCGTCGCAGGAGACCTGCTGCTGACTGCCTTCCCCTTCGACGAGCCCTGCTGGATTCCCTCTAGAGGTGCACCTCCCAGTGAGTGCATCTTATCTACAACCTCTGCCTTCTTCTGTACCGCCATGTACGTTGGAAGGGTGAAGGGGGTGACAGCATACTGGAGCGAAGGACGAAGCGCCTCCTCCAAACGTCTCGCCCGAGACTCCGCATCCAGAAAGAGATCTGGAGCAAAGCGCATGAGATCCTTGAACTTGATCCCAAACTCTCGTACTGACATACTCCCCTGCTGAAGGGAGAGTAACTCCTACCGCTTCTCCGCCTTGATCATGGATGAAATGAATTCCTCTCGGAATTCCTTCTCAAAGTCAGCCCATGGAACCTCCGCCTCTATCCTCTCTCTAAGGTAGAGCGTCCACCACTGTCGTGCCGCGCCTCTCAGCTAACTGACTGCTAGGGGAACCAAATATTACCTCGGAGCATGGATCAAGGTAAAAGCGATCCCTACCTCCTCAAGCCACCCCTCCGTCTCTGTATCCTAAGTAATACCCTCGTACTTCTTGAGGATCTTCTGCTGAAAATAACGGAGGGTCTTCTGCCACTGGCTATCTTCCTCCTCTTGGTCAATCCTAAACTGATCGACCGCATGAATCTGCTGGGCCTTGGCCGTCTGAGCCACCTGGGGATGACGTCTAGGTGCCATTGCTGTACGGTAAACAAGGATCCCCTAATCCCAAGTAGTAAGTAAGAAATCAAGGTTTTATTTTATCATTTTATTTCAATTTCTTTCCCAAAACACCCAAATCAAGTTAAACACAATCATGATGATGCATGTACCTTCCCTAGGGTCTCTACCCTGCAATCAATGCAGTCTCACTTGGTAGTTTGGTAGGCTTAGAGTCCTTGCATCGGATCACTGGGGGCCCTAAAATCCCGTTTCCTAGCCAGTCTTCCATGGCCTATGTCACGCACCAAGATTAACTAACACTGTTTCCATACCATCCCATGCAATACTCACTTTGCCAAACTCCAGAATCCATCCTATATCTCAACCATCACAGCTGATACCATTATGTCATGACCCCCTCCCACCAAAGATGCCCCTCCTGAGCTGGAAATGGTGAAAGGGAGATAATGACCCCCGAGTCCCGCCTCTAGTAGGCCCCTGGTTGGAAACTAGCACCAAGGGTATATGTTTTCACAAATATGGGAGGCATTACCCTTTTTATTATTTAGGATCATGAAATAGGACAAGTAAACCCCCAAAAAGGAAAAAACAAGTGTATAGAAATAATCTCATACCACGCCCACATGCATGTTTAGAAAATTTCATAACAAGGTACAAGTACAAGAAAGCGCAAAGTACAATACCAAAAGAAAACAAGAGTACATCAACTACAACAACTCCAACTGTCCAACAAATAGGGTCCCGCATGTCCCTGGTAGTCCTCCTGGAAACCTGAAAGTAAATGTTGGGTGAGAATACAAATATACTCAATAGGGAAACCTAAATCTCTCGTGCACAAGTGGGGAGACATCCTAATGTCCCGTGAGAAGAACAAAAGAAACCTAGCAAGAAATTCTATCCACCCAACCTCACCAGCCACACTCACCAAAACACAATCACAACAGGTAGTAGTATATAGGAACAATAGTATTGGGTACCCCGCACCATTTCCCTTTAATTAGATGCTCTTCCTTACAGAGAACGTCCTGCTGCTGCCACACTCTCCCTTCCCGCACACACCTGGGCCTCAAAACCACGTATCCCTCCCGCACACACCTGGGCCTCACAACCACGTATCCCGCCCGCACAAACCTGTGCCCCACAACCACATATCCCGCCCGCACACACATGGGCCTCATCCCAATGATTCTTGGGAAACATAAGAACTTTCCTGAAGAGTCTTGGGCTAAAACCACCCCAATCAAAACCTACCCGAAGAGTCTTAGGTGTAAGGTCACCTCAAGCTATCACAGCATAGGGGAGAAGGAGCAGGAAGGAGCTAGTAACTAAGGAAAAAACACCCTCTCCTGTGAAATGGGAGCGTTCGACACTAAGTGATCAACATGGGTGGGGTGAGATAAAACACAAAAGATACAGATATATATATGTATGCCAAACACACACCCCAACCTATGGCTTCTAAACAGAGAAACTGAGCACGTGCCTCGACACTGCTACTACGGGACATGCATACAACAAACAACCCCAACCCCATTTAGGTTTTCATGTTTCAGCAGAATTAGTTTATTTAGTTCCTTAACTACTGGGAAACTATCCACAACCAACCACATTGATCGTTCGTAAAACATATCCCTACCATCCACAAATCAAGATAGGAAAACACAAGCAGCACAACAAAGTCCTTCTTATCAGCCAACCAACCCCATTGATTATTAATCCCATTTCATTACCATGACCCACCATTCATTAACTCTTCCACTTTTATTTATTATTCACAACCCATAGTCCATTCATATTCCAACCCATCCCTACAACCCCGCTGCCAACCACCATAACCACAACCACACCGTACATCATTATCCCATCAATACCACTTATCGCAGCCCCACTGCCCATCACCAACATAACATTCACACCAACCCACAACCAAGTCAACCACAACCCCGCTGCTCAGCCTATCCACAACTACCCACAAAACACCCCCACCACATGACACATAACCAAGTGAACACCCACATGTTCATTATACCATTTTGTTCAACCGGGGAGATCACACAAGGGTTCTAGATATTAAATCAGCCAACATTATGTGATTATCCAAATTCCACATTCGACAATGTTCTATTCACAAAAACGGTCTAGAAAGATAGGACAACATTTAATTACGCAATCAAAGGACACCAACAACCGTGATTTTCATTAGGCATAAGCCTATTCAATTCACAACAAAATCACACAATAAAAAGGATAGAATAACAACATACACAATCTTCACAATCCCCGTTCATTAGACCATTATTATATTTATTTAATGGTTAAAATTTTTCTCATAAAAACAAGAGGATACCCACCCCGCATGATGCACAAATTAGAGAGACAAAGGTAAGATCCCTACTTCAAATGGTTCTGATCACAGCGCTCCCCTAGATCAACTTTAGAAGACGTCCGTCGGTGTCCATCACTTCGGTCGAGTCCCTGAAAAACCTCCTCATGTGGAAGTTGGAAAGTAAAGGCCTAAGAAAAGACAACAGATCAAAGCTCGGAAGTTCCGCCTCGTCGTTACGATCTCGTGGCCACTGACGTATCGTTAATCGGAGCTCGGACGAAGACGTTAAGGAAGAAAGAGCCTTCGAGTCTCTTAGGAGAACTCTGTTTAAAGGAAAGGGGAGGAGAGGAGTGAGTTGAAACGAGCATAGGACCCCTCCTTTTATAGGTGAGAAAGTAAAAGTACACGGAGTGTACTTTATGTTACACGATGTGTACTCGGTTATTTCACACCGTCTCCACGCGGTTCCCAACACGGCTCCGTGGCCGTTGACTAGTCAACACTCAGTTTGAGGGTAATGCATATGCGGGGAAAGACTACATGACATGTAGTTTGGACACACAACATGTACCCATTTATTGCACAAAGCAAGGAAACGACTCCAACACGGAACACATCTGTTGACTGGTAATGCGTACGCGGGGAAGGACTACACGGTGTGTAGTACTGGAAACATGGCGTGTACCCATTTATTTCAGACGACAAGGACATGACCTTTGACATGGGGTATACCTGGCAAGGGGTACACAGCGTGTACTCAAACTACACGGTGTTTAGTTTCAAAATTCTGGAAAATGTAGGAAAAGTACATTTTACCCTCCAGAACACTTCGTGGCCTTCTTTTTGACAAAGGAATGGGTCGGAGAGGTCCGGGCCATTACATACTTGTAACTCTATGATATTATATGGAATATTTGTTTTAATAAATTAAATTTCATTGATATCTTTCATTACTGGAAACACTAATTTTTAGGGAACAATGATGTAAAATTAATATTATTATTTAAAAAAGACTTTTATGTCCTAGATGTAAGAATTTTATATATGAATGGTTAGATTTTTTTAAATAATTTAGGTATAATGGTTTAATTTAAGGAAAAAATATTGTTGAAAAAAGTACATAATTCTTTAGTAAAGACATTATATATTTTAAAATACTTTTTTCTCAAAAAATTATCATCAAATAATAAAATTAATGTCTTCCACTTTTATAACTATTATTTGAAAAAATAAACTTCATTTTTTAATTATAAATTTCAAAATTATATTTCAGGGAATTCTTGATAATTTTATCAAAAGATTATTTTTTTGATAAATAGTATAAAATAGATATTTTTATTAAAAAAATATCTTTTATTTTATAGAAGCTACAATAATTATTTAAATATTATATGGTTTTAAATAAAAACGAGTTCAAATATATATTTATTAAACCAATTTAGTTCATTTTAATCTATATCATACTAAATTTTGATATTAAAATTTCTAGACTTATGGACATTCCCTCTTTAAAAATCACCTTTCTCATTGCATCTATGGATTTTATTTATAAATTAAATTATTTCAAAATTTTTATTCATCATAATTTTTATAATATAATATTATAATTTTTTTGATATATTTATTATTTAAAAAAATAAAAATTAATTAAAATGGTTACGGTTAAAATATGGTCTTTATCATTACATACATATGTGGTAAAATTAATTTTCAATCCAAAAAATATATTTATTTAATATATTGGATTTAATATTTAGACTATATTCATCCAAATTAAATAATAAGGATCATTTTAATTTTAGTCCTTATGGATGAATTACCTAGTTAAATGAAAAGATACTATTTAACGTTGTGAAAAATAAAACGGTAAAAGTGAGTAAACATTGAGATTAAGGAGAAACATATTTAAAATATGTTCCTTTTTTGTAGTGTAGGTGTGGATAAACGCTATAATATCTACAATACATTATTTATAAAAATTTTAGTAACATTTCATGAAATTTAATTATCCTTATTTAATAGTTTTTGGTATTTAAAAAATAAAACTTCTCTTAAAGTATAAAAGGGGACCTCAACCCCTCTATTATTCACACCTCATAAGATATTTGGTTCAAATAACCTTCTGAAATATCTCCCCAAAATAATGAAACATTTCCTTTAGATTATTTTCTCACCTAAATTACATTCCTAGGTACCTTAATAAGTGATTCAAATGAGGTTTTTCTATGTGATGGAAATTTTCTTTAGTAAACTCTTTCTTTTTAATTCTTCTATTTACACATTAATTCATGTAATAATTATTATAATATAATAAAATAGGTATATAAAATATAATAGTAAATTTTTTTCTAATAACCTATATCTATCACATCTTCCATACTGAGGGAAATACAATTATTCATCCTGTATGCGGAAGACTACAACCTCACGCATTGATGTAATTCAGTTTCTGTAACCTCCTCTCACATATGGATATGATGATGTAATTAAAATAGGTATATTATATTTATGACATATATATTATAATATAATTATAATACCACATACAACTTATTACTTTCCATTATTTTGGAATACAATAACGTTAGTCATGTATACAATGAACTACCTCCTCATGAAGTGGCGTGATTCATTATTCACATAAATTTTACGTGGAATTTAATAAGGATTGGTTTTATGAAAATATGTGATATATATGGAATAAATTTTTTAAGAGTTTTAATATATTATCTACCATTCATTCATTTCATCCATTAATAAAAATGAAACCATTTTCATGTGTACATGCGCCCCATCATCTCTATTAGTGGTGTAATTCATTTCCATCTATAACTATAATGAATTACTCTAAATAAAGATATAATGAACATATATAAAATTTATTACACGGATAAAAACCTAGATATGATGGATCCATGATCAATTTAAAAGAACTAAAAATACTAAAATAGAACATACAATAAAAATGGAGCAATAATTATTACAAAAACAATTTTAACATCGATTTTTTAATAAACTGGATATAAAATGTCATATATTAACAATATATGGAATGATACATATGATAATTTTTATTAATTTATTTATAATAAAACTATATTTATTTTTAAGGATTTTCAAATGTGTATGATGGATTTCGATATATATGGTAAGGGAATTGTTTCTCAAATTTCCTTATTTGGGGCTTATAATATGATATGAACCTATATTATTCAATAAGGTGTAAATATATACCCTTTAAAATTTAATATCATGAATATTTTATTTATTAAAATATTAATTTAATTTTATTGTTTCTTTGGGGTTACAACTAAAATCATCCCAACTTGTAATGGATTTTTATCCCACTTTTATTTCCTTGGGAAACATGCCTTATACACCCCATGTTTGTTTTGTGTGGTATATATAGCACCCATTAATTTTGTTTATTATTATTATCATAACAATTATTGTATATACATATTGATATATTTTTCTTTATTTCTTGGGAATTATTATTAAAAATATTCCAATATAATCAATTTTTTTTGTTACAATATAATTCTTTATCGGGATTGTTTATGATTAAGTCTCTGACAATAAACTTTTATGGAATAACTATTAAGAAACTCATGAAATTTCATCTTATATTGATATTTATAGTAATTACATGTTTTCCATACACTTTCCTCTCTTTATGTGCTTATGATTCAGAAATAACATTTTTAAGTAAATTAAAATTTCTTTAACTCTTCGATCAAAAACCCTTTGTCTTATATGTCCATGGTTTCTAAAAATGTTTTAATGAAATATTTTCTATATGATTGTGTAAAGATATATCTTCTAAAGTTTTTAATTTTATAAAAAAAATCATATGAATCATTCTTTTCATTTTTTAAATTATTTAGTTTTAATTTTTATCTAAAAACTAGAATAATAAAAAAATTTAACATATACTGAATGAAAATATAGATCCCCAATCCTAAATAGTCAACTATTTGAAGCTTCCTTTACAAGATTTCAGATATATTTTCAAATATTTTTTTCCATAATTTGGTAAATTTTACTATTCTATCGATGTGATTTCAGATAAAAAATATATTTTCCTTAATAATGTATTAATTTCCTTTTATGGAATTTTTATTCATAAATGACAACTACCTTTGGAGTTACTTATATTTTACTATAGATATGATCCAATGGTACAATAATTATTATTTAATTAAATAGTATTTTTTGTATTCTAATTATGGAAATATTTTTGAGTGGCCCACTCATTTTTGAAATTTTATAATATGAGTAATTGATGAAATGTTTATGAAACATGTTTCTTTTAAAAGGGTTATGTTATGATAAAATATTCATGAAACAAGTTTATGACTAATAGTTACGACATGATGAATATTTTATGACCATGTGCCACCAAAATTTATGAATTATTTGAGGGATGGTACATATATCTCCGCCCAATTCATTGGGTATTGTTTTATTTATCATTAGATAGAAAAGGTAAACAAGCTGATATGCTTAATATTCTTTAGGAAACATACCAATATACTTGATCCCCTGTAGGAAAAAGGTCATGATTCCTGAACTATTATGAAATTTGAAATAGGTTTAATGCCTAATATTTTATTATTTAATGGTTTTTTATGTTACCCATAACATATGAAATAATTTCT
This sequence comes from Viscum album, assembly GCA_963277665.1. Taxonomy (NCBI): domain Eukaryota; kingdom Viridiplantae; phylum Streptophyta; class Magnoliopsida; order Santalales; family Viscaceae; genus Viscum; species Viscum album. The sequence goes on from OY728148.1 coordinate 319,296,503, forward strand.
CCACATACGATGGTTCCACACTTATATAACGTGGAATTCAATTTCATGATTTATTTATGATGAGTTATCAATATTATGATTAATGTATTTTTAAATGATAATGTTTGTTTCCGTGGATCATTATTATGATCCATTATATATTGAGTATAAACATTTTAACTTATATTTATAACATCACACTCTTAGGATTATGTTGTGATTTTATATGATCAATGATTGATATCTTACATGTTTTCCCTTACTAGGCATCTAAAATCATAATTTTTTATACTTAACTTCCATAGGTTATGAGATATGTTATATGTAGGGTATATATATGAATAATACTAATTGGTAAGAAATATGTGGGAGATGATGATGATATTTTGTGAAATAAAAATATTTTGTAAATATTAAGAAATAATAGAAATGTTTATGGTCTTCATGATTATATTTGTGAAATGTATTAAATTAACATATATTAATAATTAATACCTTTGTATGAAAATATAGGTTACAATCGTTCTAAATGCCAACCTTGTATAAGGATTATATCGAAGACATCAACAAAAAATCCAGGTAAAACGTGGATAACGATCATATACAATAGAATATAGAACTATATGGAACTATACAACTACATTAATATATATCACAGAAAGATAATAAAGAATGAAATCTTATTTGATAGAAATGAAGTGTGATGAATTTTTATAAAACTGAATATAACCCAAATATAATTATATACATTAGATGTTTTGGTGAACCTTATGGCAAATTCCATGGAAATATTTTCCCATTTCCATTCATGTATGTTAATAGTTTTAACATCCCATTAGATATCAATATCTTAGATATAACATATTAACATACCAATAACCATGATATGTACTCTACAATATCTACCTTTATGTTATCGTATAAGAAAAAATCTTTCATATCTATAAACATATTCTTACTTCCAGGATAATAAATAATGTTGAACTATGTGCTTTATCCAACAACTCATTTATCACATATGTTATAGAAGAAACACAAAATTTGTACCTAATGTTTATTATTTCATCATAATAAAATTTTAACTTAGAAAAATTTATTGCCTTATTTTGTGTTTATATATCTTTATATTATTTCACATAGGTCATTACTTGGATATATGATTAAAAACCCACATGATAAATGAAATATTTTCACATTCCTTCATGATTCCTAGTTCAAAAAATTGTAAATCCAGAAATATAGGATCTTTTTTTATCTTCATCATATTAAATAAATTATAATTATTTCAACTAAGAGTATCTACCACTATTTCTATTTACCATGGGTGGTAATGTGTTGAATAGTCATAATCATTAATCTAGATTGACAATATACTTTGGATAATATTAATCTCTTTATAAGTAAATATATAATTTAAAATTTTATGAGATATATATATATATATATATATATATCACACCATTATAAATAAAGGTAATTCAACCATATAATTAATAAAAAACTAATAGAACTGACTCAAAATCAAGGGAAATGTAATTTTCCTCATGAACCATTAGTTGGAATGAGGTATAACCTATCAAAAATATCATTTTTCTTCAGTAGGTATATCAATACCTTCTTTTATTCAAAAATATAGATAAAATATTGTTCTCTACTATAGAGTAGTGTAATCACAAGTTTGATGACTAAAATTCTCTCTAATTTTTTGATGTTTTCCTCACTGTCATCTTTCCAACAGAACATGGACCCCTTAAAAGTAAACATAGTGTGGGGATTAGAGAGCCATGATAAATTCTCCATAATTCATAGTTAGTATCTATCCAAAATAAGAAAAATATATATATTTTTCAAAGTGGTTATTCTAGGATAAGGTCCAATAACTTCTCTATTTGATGGATCCACTAATATATAGTAAAATGATATTATGTGACTGAAAAATGAAACTCTTGTATAAAAAACTCATAACAGTTAATTTTATCATAAAATTTATACTTTATCATGGTCTCTAATACAATTCTAAACTAATATTAATATTCATCATTTCTTTTGGAATATATAATAATATCATATATAAAGACTGTCAAAAAATTATAAAGGATTTATCTAAATAATATATTCATTGATTCCATTATAAAAAGGTGAAATTAATTAGAACAAATTCAATCACTATAAATTCATAGATTCCTGATCTTTTAAGGGGTTCCATCTTCAAAATTTCAGAACTTTTGACCTCAACTAGTAGTATATGTATCAAAGATAAACCATGGAAAAATATTGATCTCCTTGTAATTAATTGAATAAATTACTAATACAGGGAAGGTAATATATATATATTTTGATTGTCATCTTGTTATGTTATGGATAATAGAAATAGATTTGTATCAATTCATATTCCATTTTAAGAAGAAGGAATGTTTCACCCCAAGGTGATTCACTTGGACGAATGAATCCCCTATCAAGATTTTTGTGGATTTGATTCTTAAACTCTTATAACTCAATTTTTGTAATTTTATATAGAGTATTTGAAATATGTGTATCACTAGGTAGGAGTTATATTGAAAGACCACCTTTTTTGTTAAGTGAAATAGTTGGAAACATTTCCAGAAAACCATCAACAAACTATTGTACAATATCCATAGCATTGATGTTGTGTTTTTTCTCAAAAATATTCGATAAACATCCCTTTTTAATATAAAATAAAGAACCATATAATGGATGCATCTTCCAATATATTTTCATATTTATCATCACACAGATAAAAGATCATAGATTGGTTTAGAATATAATGCGGTACATCCCTTGATCAATAATTGAAATTTGAATTATATAATAAATTACCATCCATTCCAAAAATAAAATCAAATTTCACACTAGGGAGTATAATGAGATTTTTGTTTAAGCACATTCCCATAAACATAAAAAGAATAATAATCATATACATTAGTTATAATCATTGTACTGTTTGGAGTTTTTAATTATAATTCAGCAGTTATTCCTCCAGGATATGAATTACTATTCTTTAATATTTTTCTTGATAGATAATAATTGATATAAATAATCCTAAATAGGTTAATTCAGTATTTCATCATTTTTACTACCACCTCAACATTATAATTTCATCATCAATCCCATAATAAAACAAAAATAGTATCATTATTATCTAATATCATTAATCAGGGTGATTAATCTTCTTATCATGAAATATAATTATTAGGTTGTATAAATAATGAATACCTATTATTATTCAATGGATCCTTAGGATTAAAAAAGTTTATCCATGAAAATTATGAAAACATTAGAATGTTATCCTATACTAAGGATTATCAACAAGGTTTTCACCAAAATATTTGAAAACTATTCTCTAATGATTTACAAAACACGTCTCTGATACCATCTATACATACCCATACATTTCATAGATATAAATTATATCTTACTAGATTAATATTCAATAAATAACATTACAATACATTCTATAATCATATAGGATTAGTGTCCATGTTAACATGGAAACATAAAAAACATATTCATAACATTTATAAATTATATATTACTAAGATTAGAATAACTTACCCCATTCATAGAAATATACTACCTAAATAAATTCATCATAACCTAGGGAAAGGAAATATACTAAAGGGTGAGTTCAATAGTCAATAAGAAAAAAGGAGATATCAATGATTTTTAGATCATATGTTCATAATAAGGGTCTAAGAACAAGATAATAAAATTTAAATACCCAACCTCGTATATCATATATCATAATCATGAGTCATGACATAAACCTTGTAAATTCATAAGATATGAATATTAAAGTAAACTAATAACATGGTCTATAAGAGTAGAAAAATTTGATAATATATACATTCATGGAACACATATAATCATAGAAAATAATCTAATTAGTTGAGGATCAGTTCAAATACTATCATAGTGGATTTATGTTACACCCCATTCTGTCATATTCATAATAAAAGTTAACTCAAAAGAATATCATAATCAATAGGGTCTCAAACTGAATTGGGTTCACTCTCTATTCCAATCAATATTATCTTATAAGAAACAAATATTTTCCGAATGAATTGTAGGGATATATGTCTCTAATACCACATTTCAAATAATCATATTTCATTTAAATGTGTTCTATAAGATCATAAATCATACATTAAATATTGTAAGTAGTGGAATAGAAATGTCTTTTACTAACATTTCAATAATTCATCATAATATAAAAAATGAAAAATAAATGGGTTTCGTAAGAATATAATCATTATTATCCTAAAACACTCATAAAAATAATAAATATGATATAATTGTATAATATTAGATACATTATATAAAGGATTTCTGAAAGTCATGTATTTGTATGAAAAAATATTTTCTATTGAAGAGAAAAGAAAAAATGGAATTCCTTAAAAATATTATTTTCATATCTAGAGTTCATAAAGAGAATAAAATGAAAGGAAAAAAATGAAATATAAATAGAAAATTTAAGAGTGTATTGAGAGGTATACTACAAAATTCCATTATATTAAACTTAATAATTATCTTTCTCAAAAAATAATAATATTGTTGCAGAAATCGCTTATATCAACAAAAACTTGATATGAAAGAACTATATCCTCCTATAAAGTAAAACTACATTTATTTTAATTTTATTATGAATCATGTCAATACTTATTATATCACTAAATATCTCTATATGATAGTTTAACACCAATTTTTTATATTCCGTTAATAAAATCATCATTTACTAGTGTTAATTGTTGTATTTTTCATGAGAAGGTTAATTTTTTAGTTCTGATACTTGTACTTTGATCATGGTTCCATCATATTAATACTTTTGATAGTGATATTAATTTCTTAATAATTAATTATCTATATATCTATATATTTATTTATAGTCATCCATAAAATATAGAGATATAAAAAAAATTTACATAGTTTATGGACACAGTAGGTTGTACATACGCATGAACGTTGTTTTAACATTGTGACAAATTGAATTAACGAAAATTAAATTGTAAGTCACCTATAAAGAATCATTATTATATTATATATATTATATATATTCAATATATAAATCCTTATTACAATTCATGTAAAATGGAAATGAAAAAAAATCACATTGCCTTATGGAGGTGGTTGTCCACACGTACGCATGAGCGGTATTATTATTTTCAAACAGATTGAAGGTAAGATGGATGTTCTGATATTATAATTTTTAATAAATAGTTATATCAAAAATATCAAACTTATACTTTAACAATATCATAAAAACAATCAATGAAATATGGTGATGTCAAAATGAAATGTATCTCAATGTGGAGGTGGTAATCCACATGTAAGCATGATTGATTGTTTCACTTAAAACATCATGAAATATATAGCGTATAATGGTAGTTAAATATTTATAATTAATTTTTAGTATATTTTAGATACTATTATTTTATTATGAATCATACATATTTAGATAAGGTTTAATAAGAAATAAATTAAAAGAGGTCGGGTAGGAATGTTACATATTTTGTTGTACGCCTACATTAGATTTCTTCATTAGGGCCATTGGAATTGTATTTTAAAAATAAAATAACATAAATTTTTTGAATAATTATTTTTTTAAGATAATATTTTAGGGTATGATCAATATTGGTTTCTCATTACGGTGTAAATAAAATAGCTAAGGGGTGACATTTTATATGTTAGGAGAAATGACACACTTGGAATTACTAAAACAGTTTAAGAAAAATAATGTATTTTTAAAGTATAATGAATCCAAATATGAATAAATATAAAGAAAAATATGATATAGTATAAATATAATTATAAAAAATATTATATATCTTTTTGTGTCATTTTAATTATTATTATTTTTATTAACCTCTTTATTAATTTTTTTAACATTAACTAATGTAACACATATTTAAATCTTAAGAGATTATACTTTTACATTTAATGTATGCATGAGATCATAAATAGTTAAGGGATTAATGTTTAGACCATTAATCATCTTATTTTTCCTATTTTACCTTTGTTTATTTTTTAAGATAATTTAATAAAATATAATTTTCCAAAAATATCATTAATGTGATTTTTCAAACTATTCCAATAATTTCACGTTAAAGGTGCCGAGAATGAAAATTAATTCAAATATAAAACTTGAAAACATCTCTTTTATTTAATTTCTCTCATAAAAGTTAATTTGGGAACTATAAGTAAACCATAAAATATTACATTTAGAGTTTTTGAAATCATTTACATGATTCTTCTACTACTTACACAAGCACAATGTCAGCATTGTGTAATCATTTAAGATAACAATATCATGAATAAAAATTTAAAGGAAATTAATATGAAAAAATGAATTAATATTTTAAATTAGAATTAAGAAGTGCACTAATCAATGTTTTGTCATTACTTAATAATTTTAGATATATTATAAACATGAGACTTCCATTTTGTATTTATTGAAAATAATATAAATTTTATTATAAATGGAAAATTGAAAAAAAATACATATATTATAATTTGGGTTGGATATGGTCGAATTTATCTAATGAAATTAAATAATGTCAAGTGTTGGGTTGATTTTTATATCTTATCTCATTGTTTAAACCATGTTTTACCTATTTTACCCTTACTGAGGTGAAAAATATTTACAATATTTACTATTACTAAATGAAAAATAGAAATTCTCATATTTAAAAAATTGTACCACCTTATTCAAAATATGGTATCCATTATTCATTATTAATCTTTTATAAGTGGGAGAAAATTATTTTAAAATAAATACAGAAAATGAAGAGAAAAACAATCTTTTAATAAAAAGTGTTCTCTAATGTTAACAAAAAATTTGTACCAAAATCATACATAATATTAATTCCAATGAAATTAATTATATTATTATTAATATAAAAAAACCTTTTTTAAACAAAATATAACATCATAAATTCTTGACATGAAAAAAGAATTTTTAATAAAAATTAGTATTTTTCTATATTCTTTCAAAAACTGATTTCTCATAATATTTTAAAAAATTATATCTAAGATAATTTGATCATGATGATTTAAAAATATAATTTCATTTTATCAAATATATTTTCTAAATGTGGTATATAATGATTATATTATTTTCTCCAAAAGAAATCATACATATTTGTTATTATATTTGATTTATCTGAAACCATTATAAGTATTTTCTAAAAAATTGTTATTCTTATTCATTAAACCAATTTAACAGTTAGGTTATAAATTTACAATATGTAATTGATTATTTTTACTTGGGGTTGCGTTTTTTAAAATATATCGTTGAATCATAATTTATTTGAAGAGAATATATCATAAAATTTCGTGGTGTGATAATCCATTAGATTTATTCATACCACAAACACATTATAAAAAGCCATATTTATATCAATATATCCAATGTCTCATATATAAATTGTATCATAATATATACTATTTATAGAAGGGAGTGAAAGTAATGGGGAGTAGTCCACCAAATTTATCACATTCATCCTATATGTTATTGAAAATACTATCAACATTAATCCACATAATGGTATTGATGGGCTTACCCAACTTGAGTGTATGAACATATGAAATAATGTATAAAATATGATGAGTATATAATACACCATATAAGTTCCAACTGAGGTTTTAATTATAATGTAAAATGAATTTTTCATTACACAAAAATCCATCACTTCATTACTATTATCACACATGGAAAACTACTACCACAATAGGTCACACTATAACCAAACCACTCTTATACTACAAAAACACCAAAAAATAATCATCACGTTCCCTTTTATCACATTAAAACTACGTTTTATATTTAACATTACTTAAAAAGTATCATTACTTTATTTATATTCATTCTATAAATTATTATTTATTAAACCACATAAATTTCATCCACATAGACTTTGTAAAAATTATCCAATTTTAAATCTCATTAACCATCCATTATTTATCTTGTGTCTCACATCATTGGTTAATAATTTAGAATATCTTTACATCATTCTATATTATCATGAAACGATGATACATTCATTAATATCCTCTCACATTCCACACAATCCTAGATGACGTCAACGGTATCATCACCTTTCTAGGATAACCATTCCAACCCCTCCATCGATACAACATATCTTCATCATAGATTCCAATCCAACAAAAACATCACACCATCACCCAAATTCCAAACACACAAAAACATAATAAGAACAACCTAATTTTTTTTGGATACACCCCCAATAAGAAAAAAAAAACTAAAAATAAACACAACAAAAATACACATCAAACTTATTATTTTAATCACATTTTTATATACACATATTTTTTTGTATAAAACAAAAAAAAATATAAACATAAATATTTACATTCAACAGTGACCCAATTTTTTCATTATAAAAAATTGATATATTTTTACATATATTTTTTGGTTTCGGGCGCTGATATGTGGGGAAATTCTGAGGCCCTGTTTACCTAGAATTCATTTAATAAAATTAATTAAATATATTTTATACAATGAATGTACTATTTCATAATGAAAATGGGATAGCACTTAAATTGAATATCTTTTTAGATATATGAAACCATTATTGATTACTCAATGCAATCTTTACCCTAGTAATGACCTAAAATAGGTTAGTGCGGGGTGCTCTAACAAAAGTGGCCTTGGGAAAGTGAGTTTAGTTAAATACATATTTAAATATGTTTATTTATTTTAATTTAAACTGATATAAATTTCATTAAATAAATAGCTATGTAGATCTTACAAGGGTTCGCCATGTAACCTTGGGGTCGTCTCGAGGCTCATTTTCCCTCCTCCACTGGTGAATCGACATTTGATGATGATGAAACTCTAGATCCATGAAGATCGAGACCCAACGAGTGAGGAAAATCCTCTCAATCATTAGATATCATGTTATTCAACTTATAGTGATCCATTATCTAGTTCGGAATCATCAATGCATAGTTTATTCCAATATTGATTGAAATTATTGAAAAAAATAATTATATATCTTTCTATGTGAATGTTTTATGACATTCCATGCACATATGTACATATTTATTTAGTTTATCCCAATTTTTATCACCATGGATATCCTTCCTTGTGGTCACTGAAAATTTTCTCTTGGCCAATGAACATTCACTTTTTTTTATTATTTCTCCCTTTGATTTTGAATGTTTTTTCCTTTAGGCTATGTGTCCATGGATTGAAGTTGTCAGTTCGTAGAAATCCTAGGAAGACCCCCAAATTTATGGAAATATCTCATGTGAGAAAACACCAAAATATTGAGGGAATAAGAGAACTTAAGGGTGTCATGAAATCATTTTTTGTTATGAAATCCAAACTATGGGATATGTGGTAATTGAAGAATGCAGGTTGGTATCTGATGTGATCAAATTAATATAAATTCAATTTTATGCCACCAAATGTCTATAAATGAAGAATATAAGAATGATTCATGAGTTTTGGGTGTCATGTTGGAAGTATGTAAATCAGGGGAGCTAGATCTAGAGACCACCACTGTAGATCTTGGATTCATGAATAAATTCCTACTACACACTATGTAGTTCAGAAGGACACATATAATATTGGGTCTTGGCTATGATGGTTTGGGTTCCTAGAAAGAAAATCATCACACATCATGTGATACCTCCACAAATTGTGTGACTTTTTTGCTGGTGACCCGACAAGTAATCTTGGAGTACATGGGCATGAGAAAAAATAAGTACATTCCATTTTAAATTCACATGGACATGAACTAAGGGAAAATACTTGGAGAACATGACTCGACCCTGAGTAGCTTGGAATCATTGTGTGTTCAACCTACACATCTTATACTTCTACATGAGTAGGAAGCTTTGTGTTGGTAAATAAATGTCTATGATAAAGAGAAATACAACATACTGTGTGGGTCCCCTACACACTATGTACCCACTACCTTCCTTTTTAGGAAATTACAATATTTTTTGTCTCCTTCATTTTGACTATGATTTTTCCCCGTAAGTAGTCTATCTGAAGATCTATTCTACATAGTATTATATGGTGTTCCCCATAGTGTATTTTGAGATAAGATATGAGGTGTTATATGTCAGACTCTACTTTAGGTGATGCTCAATGGTAGAAATGGTTATGGAAGATCAATAGAGAGATTAGAGTGTCACACAACAGTTGGAATGGGAATGGATCCTCAAAATATCTATAGAGTGTAACCTTCTTATGGGTCATGTCATTATACCTCTATCTTTTCTTATTGTGGAACCCACCTATTGGTATATTTTATTGGTCCTCTAAATATCCAGCGAGTTGCCCCCTCCTATGGAGTAAGTGCATGTGTGATTGATTACTAGAGTGGGACCCTCAAACCATGCTAGGAATGGGTCCTCCACTGTGAGAGTGGAACCCTCATGCTGGGTATTTCATGGGTCATATACCTACTATCAAAGTGGAACCCTACCATGGTATTAGTGTATAGGTCCTTGACTATTAGAGTGGAACACTCTATCTGGGCTAGACATGGGTCCTTTATAGATTACTTGAGTGGACCCATCCCACAGAGTCTGGGCATGGGTCCTCTATCGACTATTTAGTGGAACCCTCATCTTGTAACATGGATTTAGTTATCTACATCGACATGGTACCCTTCGACTATGAAGTATAGTGGTGATGTGTGGCTTGACTTGGAGATTTTTTTTGGGAAGACATGTGAGATGTTGGTCATTTTTGATGGACTTTTGTAACTAATGTAACTCATTTCCATCACTGGAATGAGAGATGGATATCCCCTTCCATCTCATTTGGGTTTATTTATATTAAGAATATATATATATATATATATATATATATCCAATTTTTTGAATTTTATTTACACTCATTCTTTGGGTTGAGCCATCTAATATCTATTCCTATAATTTCTCTTACTCTCCCCCTACATCATTTAGATCATCTTACCAAGTATGTATAGAATCATCCCTTAAGGGATTTTCCTGCATGATTCATGTCTTATATAGATGAGAGATTGGTTTTTCTTAACTACAGAGGATATCAGGGATACCTATTGAATTGGAAATCATAAGGTGGTCAGAGATTTGAGAAGGACATATCCTCACTCATTTCATTATCATCCAAATTTTTTTAGTCTGGGATATCATTTTGGTTGATCATGTATGTGGCCCATTTAATATTAGTTTTCACTGTCATACTTCTATACACCCAAAAGGATTTTCATATGCACAGTTATATTCTATATATTTCATATTTATATTATTATTCCTCTGCACTTATACATTGATAATATCATGTTTTGTTTCTACATGTAAATTAGGAAAAATCCTCCCATGTCAGATATTCATTTCCGTTCTTGTCACCATCCCCAGGCCTATAGAGATAATATTGGGATAGTTGTGGCTTGAGACCTATTGGGTCGGGTTAGGATATATTGGTATCATTGGTGGTTTTATCCTTGTAATGGAGTATGGATTATTCCCCCTACGATTATTTTTTTGGATATTTGGAAAACCTATCAAAGTGTCTCGAGTGAAGCTCTCAGGCTAAGGAACTTGGTTTTGGTGAGGTAGATGACATATTCCTTCAATAGGACATAGAATAATTTCATGTCGACTCAGAATACCAATAAATTACTTATATGGATCAATGGTATATTCATAATATAGTATTCAGTCTCAAACTATACTTATTGAGTCACCAAACCATTTTATATATATGCTAATTGGACAATGGTATGTCATGATTAAATTATCAGGATGCCTCTGCTAATAAATCCATCTAGGATACGAGTTCTAGACCATTGTAATGATCTATTGAGAAATGAGACCTCAGTTCGGGGTCTATCCCACGAGATCCTTCTCTATGATGAAAATTTTGTAGCAACCACACCTATTAAGAAGCCGATCTTACCTATATGGTAGGATGAATATGCATTTATTCTTAGTGTGCTCTGTGTGTACCATCACCAGAGGCCGTAAAGGATCCACTATGAGCCAAATCCCCGGGTAGTGAATTATTAGATGGAGTTGGTGGAAATTTTTTAAGGATATTCTATACAATGATGAATCATGTGGTTGAGATGGTTTCTAGCCTCATCCATGGAGCAGCTGAGAATTGGTGGTGTCTTGTTACCTAGTTTCATGATTAGTAGACAGTGTCACAACCCGACGTTCAGCAATTGTTCTGTGAGATGTACTACCCCTCATACATGCTCTTATTTTAAATTCATGATCTTCTAGAGCTATATAAGGTATGGATAATAATGGATAAGTATGAAACTATATTAGAAAATCTTACAATGTACTCTCTTAACATGATATGGGATGGATACTTATGGGAATAAAGGCATGAGCAGGGAATCCATAGAGAGATACATTCCAATGTGGTTCCCTTATTCATTATCACAAATTCCTAGGTATTTAATCAGACACTATTGATTGAGATATTCTTGTCAAAGGGAATCTACACTAATAGAGATGGAAGTGGGAGTCATAGGGCTAAGTCATCTACAACATCCAAGAGGCACAAGTAGATATGACATCAACATAAAATACATACTGAGGATTAGGTATATGTATGTGGTAAATGGTAAAAAATATTACTAAATTATTCCAAATATGGTTTTCTCTATTCATATGAGAGGTGACATTACATTTCTAATTACTACCAGACCATACATGCTATGCAGTGTTGATAGATTGATGATGGACTACCATAATAGTGGCAACACCCTGATTGGTGATATCTCAGCTTAGGGTAGGGTGACTGATAGGGAGAAGGAGATATGAGAGGATTAAGTGTAGATCTATGAGAAGGTGATATTTCTAGTGGATGACTCAATTATATACATCCACCACCAAAACTAGGAAGCCCACATCATGATTATGGAGATGGTAATCAAGGACATAGATAGGAGAAAAATTTGGAGACCAATGACCTAGTGGCACAAATAATGATTTGAGGTATTATATGTGTTTATTATACTATTTCCTTAGTATTAGTAGACACATTTATGACACATTCCCTCATCTCAATCCTCATAGTTCACGATTCAAAGCTCCCAGTAGAGGCAATATCCCAACATCTTTGTAATGCTATTTCTAAAAGGAATGATTATTCGATATCATCTATCTAATACATTTGTGAGCTATTACTTGGTGTAGATAGGTTAATTTTGGACCTTTTTTTAATCATTATGAAACTTGATGATGTCATCTTGTCTATGGATTGGTTATTCACAATTCGGGATCAGATTTACATTCACCGAAAAAACTCAAATACATTTACACTGATGGGATGAGATTATCCATTATGGTTGAGAGAGATATCATAGAGGGAAGATTGGGTTTTATGAGTTGGTGGACAAAAAAATCACCCATTAGTTGGTTAGTTTGTACCTCTTTTAGTATTATCTTTAGTTATCTGTGTTCTTTTAGTCGTCAAAGATTTTATGGTAACCTTCCCCTAGGAGGTTTTTATACTACCTTCATGGTTGTAATTCATGTTCTGTATCGATATGAATCATGAGAGTGCTATGATATATTATGTGAAATATCATATTACCCCTAATGAGCTCCAAGAGCTATGGTTGTAGTTAGAGGATCTTTGGGATAAGTGTTTTATTAGGCCCAATGTATCCCCTAGGTATCTCTAGTGTTGTTCATGAAAACGGTGGATGAGAGCTTATGAATTTTTTTGAATAGTTTTAACTTGAACCCTGGACATGAAAAAGAATAATTTCAACTTTATGGGGATTGGAGAACAATTTATCAATTTTGGGGCATGATATGGTTCTCGATGTTCAATATCTTCTCCCGCTACAACCAACTGATAGTTTATGAGGCAGATATTCTCAAGCTGGAATTCTAATTTCACTATGGATACCATGAGTTTATAGTGTTTCCTATTGGCATGAGGAACTCCCCTTTTGTTTTTATTTATTTTATGAAATATATCCTCAAGTTTTAGTTTGGACTAGTTTTTGGTCATCTTCATCAATTACATACTCATATACTTTTCATTAGAGGAGGAGTATTAAGATAAATTTATGTTGGTCATAGAATTTTTTTGAGAACCAAATTTATGGTAATCTATAAAAGTTCTAGTTATAGATTCATTAGTTTAAAATTATAAGGAATTCAATTTATGAGATTTGTTTAACTATCAACATAGTGAATATTAATGAAGTGATGTCTTGGGATACACAAAATAGTGTGTCAAAGTTGCAAAGTTTTGTTAGCTTTCAAGGGTACTAGAAGAGGATTGAGATAGACATTCCTAGATTTTATCCCCTTTGACCACCCTCATCATTTCTAATGTCCATTCAAGGAGTTGTGTTTGAGGATGATGATTAGTATTTTTTTGAGACTACTTGCGGAGGGAGTGGAAAATGTATTGTATTTTCATTCATCGAGACATGGGGTCAATAGGTTTTTGATGCATAGTTAGTATTTAGTCCATACTAGTATATGAAGTTGAGTCCCAATGAGTAGAACAATGTGACTCATAAACTAGAGTTAGTGGTCTTAGTCTTTACTCTGACGAGATGGAGGAACTATATTCAATGAGAGAGCTTTGCAATTTCCTCAGACCATTAGAGTCTCAGGTGTCTCTTCACCCAGATAGACTTTAACCTAGGAAAACAAATTTTGATGGAGTTCTTATTGGACAATGACATAGAGATATTATAGACACTAGGGAATAGAAACAAGATATCTTATCCCCTTAATAGGAAGTCACAAACTTGTCTGGTGTAGGAGGATTATGTGTAGTTGGCACCTTACACCTGATCCAAGTTGAGAAGGCCAGTGTAGCATCTCTCCAGTATATGGTTTTGAATCCACAAATTCTAAAGTGTGTGTGTGATTCTCAGTTAGAAGACATCAAATATGATGTTTTGTGTGACCAAATATACTCAAGAGACTTAACAGAATGATTTTATGAAGTAGATAATCATGTCATTGTTTTCCATGGATAGATGGTTGTACCAATCATGATGTAGGATGGGGTGATGATAGAGTTTCACACATATCCTTTGTTTGTACATCCTGGTGTGGGTAAGATGTATAGAGAACTTCAACAATAGTTTTGGTGGGATAAAATTAGACATAACATGACATAGTTCATTTTATAGAGCATCACCTATCAGTAGGTGTTGGATAATGACATGGTTTAGATAGTTTGGTTCCAAAATATTCAATTCCTAAAATAGAAATGGGATGACATATATATAGACTTCAAGACATGATTTTGTAGACAAAGAAGGGCTACAATGCCTTCTAGGTGATATTTTACCAACTAAAAAATTACGTTCACTTCCTTTCTATAAGGTAATAGAGTTCAATGGACTGTTTTATGTAGATGTACGTGCATGAGATTGTTCTCCTTCATGAGTTTCGCTCAACTATTTTATCCTATTGTGATATGAAATTCATGACATGATTTTGAAGAGGAATGCTATAGGAATTTGAGACCTAGATGTGGATGAGAATAGCCTTCCACACCCAAATAGATGGGTATAATTAGAAAACCATATAAGTGGTGAAGTATATGTTGAGGGAATTAGTGTTATAATTTTTATGATGTTGGGAGGATCATTTGAAACTTTTAGAATATGTGTACAATAATAACTACCTATCAAATATTAGAAAGGAATATTTTGAGGCCCTATATTGGAGAGCCTAAAGTTCACCCTTTTTCTAGATAGATATCTAAAAGGCATCTCTTTTGGGTCCATAGATTATGTAGGTGATGATGGAGAAGGTTTAGGTCATCTCTGAGTGGAAGAGGATAGTCTAGAGCATGCATAAAACTTATACAAAACCACATCATAGGACATTAGAGTGTCAGATGGGAGAAAATGTTTTCTAGAGAGTCTCCAAATTATGAGTATTTAATAGATTCTATTGGAGATGAAATCTACCTCTTAGGTTCACCGGTCTATTATAGATCTTATATAGGATTGGAAAGGTTGGTTACCTTATTTCCCTACCCCTGTAGTATGAGCGGGTGCATGTTGTCCACCACATGTTTTAGTATAGGGGATATATGCAAGATCCAACACAAGTTATTGAATTAAGAAATATTAACATCTAGGAAGCATAAATTTTTTTATAGCACCCAATGTTAATTTAGGATCGGAAGGATATGACCTTACATGGATGCACAATAACTTTGGTTTGTGTGCTGTGGAAGATAGAGAGAATATATAAGAGCTATTAAGAACAATTGATCTAGATTTAGGCTTAGGGTCTTAATTTGTTTTCTTATTTTTTGATTTCAGTTATAAAAAATAATGAATTATTTAATGATGCAGAACCCATGTTTTTTTCTATTAAGACATTGAAATATTTATAAATACCTTTTCAGTGCCATCCACTAGGATGACATGTGATTCTGAGGCTCAGTGTGCCTAGTATTATTTTTATAAAAAATATAAAAATATATTTTATATAATTTACACACTATTTCATAAATAAAATTAGGGAAAACATAAATGGAATATTAGATTATAAATCTGAGACCACGTTTGAGTCTAAAAGAAAATGTTTACCCTAAGAGCAACCCCAAATAGGTTGGTGGAGGATTTTCAGAAAAAGTGTCCATGGGATGGTGAATTCAGTTAAATAAATAATGAAATATATTTCTAAAATTTAAATTAACCTAATCAAAAATATATTAAATACATACTTTTGGGGATTTTCCTAGTCTGGGATTCATTACACAGGGACAATAAAAAGTATTCTTCTCTCTCCTATATTGATGAATTTACATCCAGCGATGAAAAACCTTAGGATCCAGGAAGACCAAGATTCTATGAATGCAACGAATAATATCAATCATTGGAAATGAATTTATTCAATGTAAAATTATCTAGTCTCCAAGAATGATAGGAAAGTTTATTATTTATTCCCCTATAGATTAAATTGATTGAGAATAATCATTATATCTCTTGATTTGTGACAATTTATTTACTTTTCATGTGCCCATGTTCATATTTAATGGTTTAATAGATTTATTCTCACCCTGTATATTACTTCCTGTGTTCATTTCCCAAGAACACTTTTTAAATGAAATCTCACATTTTAGTTCATTTCACCATTTGATTCCTTTACATTGGTCTATGGGACTATGGCTTAACATTTCTTAGTGGTAAGAGCATGATCAGACCCTTGAATTTGCATCATAATCATGTGTGATGATTGGAATGTCAAACTAGGGATTAAATTAGATGAATTTTTCGTTTTAGGATATAGTTTTGTGGATTAAAAATATAAACTATATGATTCATGGCACAATATGTGTATGGGTCTGTAAGAGATCCGACCGAAGTAACAAAAATATGATTTACAGACACTGGAAGCCCAAAAATGATGAAGGATGAAAAACTTCACTAATTCTAGGTGGCATGGGTGCTAGATCTATATAGGATGAGCCAGTTCTATAATTCATTCTAATATATTTATGTATCTAGAAAAATCATGACTAAAAGCCATTTACTTTATAATAATATTGGGTGTGTAGGGTCGTGGCATCGAATAAAATATTTTCTGGTGAGAAATGTACCACACGATGTGTCATAACCACACACATTGTGTGACCTAGGTGATAGATTCCAAGAATGTAATTTGGGATTACATGGGTATGGGAATGGATAAGAACATTCCCTGTCAAATGTACACATACACGACCTAGGGGACATGACCCCAAGGCGAGAACTTGACCCTAAGTAGTTTGGGTAGGCCGGGTAGTCCCCCAACATGTAATGTAATTATACATGAGTAGTGATCTATGTGATGGAGGTGGCACATCAAAAACATGAGTGGGAACACATTCCATGTGGGTCCCCAGCAAGCCGTGTACCCCCAAACTGTAATTTATAGAAAACATAAATATCTTTTATCTCATTCATTTGGGCTCTGATTTTTTCTCATGAGAACTTTATTGTAAGTTTTTTTTTTATGTAGAACGTGAAGGTGGTATCCATAGTGGCTTTTGATTTGATGTGAGATCATGTGAGTGGTATTATTATTTAGTTGACACTTGATGATGATAGTGACCCGAAAGGATCACTATGGACTTTATAGTGTCACCCTCTAGCTGGCTTGGGCATAGGTCCTCTACCTATCTATTGAGTTGTACCCTAATGTAGGGAAGGGCATGGGGACCCTATATTTTTCTAGAGTTTAACAATTCTACAGAGATAGGTCATGGGTCTTGCACTAATCCAATAAGTTCCACCCTCCTACGAAGTTAGGGAATAATTCCTCGATTACAAGAGTGGAACCATCCAGGTTGGTTTGTTATGGGTCAGGGACTACGAGAGTGGAACCCACTTACTGGGTAGGTAACGAGTCATATTCACGCTGTTTGAGTCGAACCCTCCAATAGTAACATGTTATGGGATATTGACTATTAGATTGGAACCCTCCAGCTTTTTTGGGGAATGGGTCCTATTCCAATTACATGAGTTCCAACCTCCTTTGGAGTCATGGCATGGGTCCTATATCGACTATTGTATGGGACCCTCCTATTATACTAGGGAATGGGTCCAAAACTTTATGATGGTACCAATTGACTGTGTGTTAAAGTGGTGTGTTGTGGATTGACATGGATACGTTTTTTGGGAATACACATGAGATGTTGGGAATCATTGTAGACTTTTGGAACTTTTGAACTCTTTTTTCAAGATGAGATATGAGAGGGATATCCCCTTCTCTAAATTTTGGGTATCTTTGGTTTTAACATATGTATATATATATATATATTTATCTATTTTTCTAGATTCTATTTTCTCTCTTTATTTAGATTGATATGTCTATTATCTATTCTATTATGTCTCTTACTACTCCCCCTTGAACTTTTTGGGTGTTATATGAGGTATTTACTTGCTCAAACCAATATGGGATTTTCCAGATATTTGTGTCTTATGAATATGATAGAGAATTCAGTGGTGACTATAGAGGATCTTAGGAAAAAATAGTGCATTGGACACAATATGGTGGTCTAAGGTCGGATATTAAGAGGTAGTCACTCTTAGCACTTTTACATTCTAGTTTTTTCTATTTGGGACATGACTCAATTTGGGGTTGTTTTCCTCTTTACTTTCAGTTTTCACTATTGTACTCTAGTACACACTAGAGGTTTTCTTACATTTATGTTTATATTCTAGATATCATGAATTCCGATTATTATTTCTCTTTACATATACATTGATATGGTAGGATGTGTTCATACAATTACATTTTAAAACATCCTCCCATGTTAGATATTCCTTTGAACAATTATCTCCAGCCCCTATCCTACGGAGGTGGGATTAGTGTAGTTTGGGATTGAGCCCCATTGAGTCTGGTCATGACATATTCTTCCAATTTTCGACCATATTTATCTAGTTAACCCATTATAAATAATTTAATGTAATTAACAATGAAAAATAAATTTTTTATAATATAAATTTAACAAATCATCAATAGTGATCATATTAACCATAATATACATGAAGATTAAACATTCATGTGTGAAAGAAATAAAAGTCTTAAATCCACATCCTCAGAAAATTATCAAAACTATTACAAAAGAATTGTGAATAACTAGTGATAAAACATAATAAAATTGAATTCATCCACCAAATACCGTACAACATCAGTATATAGACCAAAACCCAACCAAAATAGTAATCAAAACTATAGGATCCCTTATAAAATAAAATTTTAGAAAAAGAAGTGGGATAATGAAAATGATAGGGGATGGATAAAATTTTGGAAGGAATGAACATTAGATCAAATAGAAAATTTTTAAACAAATTTATAGATTTATAATCCTAATAAAAAATATATGAATCATAAAATGCAAGATTAATGTTCTATAGGGTTTATGGAAGAGAAATTAATTATATTCAAGGGGGATCAATGACCCATAATTATAATAAAACACATGTGAACAATAAAATATTAAAATTGATGAGCTGAATAGAATGCTTCAGTTTCTCCATGATATATTCAAACATTCTAAATTTAAAATGTCCATATCTCCCCCCTCAAATGATAATGATTATAACTAGTTTGAAAACTGGGTTCACATATACCAAAACATTAATAATACCAAAATGGACATTTTTTATACATCTACAACCAACCATGTTGAAGGGAACATAAAACATGTTATAAAGGACAAAACGAAAATGATGTGATTGTTTCAACACAAATTATTTTTTTAAAATGACTACACCTAACCAAAAAAACTAGTAACACACCAAATGCTATGATGTATCCCAAAAAAATATTAATGAAACTAAAAAATGTTCATTTCAAACCATAAATAAAAAAAATTCATTTCTATAAAAATATGAATTTCATAACTATTTTTTTTTTCTAATAAACAAAATTGAAAAAAAATTCACATATATAGATCAATCCTAAGAAAAGTTCATTGAAAACTACTGTATTAAATTTCTACATGGAAAAAATAAATATTCATATTTGGGTCACCATTAAATTTATTCCTAACAATTATCACACAAGGAAAGACATTTTACATTTTTTATAAGATATTGGACTCTATGGTTAGATGGGTAGTTGAATAAGAAACCTAGATCACTATTATAAAAAATATCTAAAGTGTTTTTTTGGAGTTTTTGGGTTGTTTGTGTAAACATAAAATGTTTAAATAATATTATAAAGGATGGGGTTTTATGGAATCATGAATATTTTTTTTGGAAGTATATATTATTGGTTTTGTGATTCCTATTAAGGATTAGAGACAAAGAAATATTTATTAAAAAATCTATATCTATGTAATAAATCCTATAGAATAATTATTTTACAATTATAAATGAATTATGCAATGTAAAATATAGATTGAAGGTATAAATACCAAATATAATTGTGTGGGACCAAAATTATTTAACATAGTGATGTTTCTAGAGTAAAGGAATTTACTGAATTAATTAAAAAGAGGCTGAATTCTACAAAATAATTACATGGAGGAATAATTTCATGAATGAATAATATGGAGGAAGAAATTAATGAATGGATAATACAAAGGTAAAATTCATTGAAATTATTCCACTAAGGTATAATTCCATTAATGAATTATGTTCAGGAATATTTCCAAAAAAATAAATATTTTTATGATGAACTCTATAAATTAATTTTTTATTGGAAGGATTTTATAAAATAATTAAATGGTGTTCTCATCATTTATAAAAAAGTTATGAAGTTATGAATTAGTCTAAAAAAGGTAATATAATTTGTCCGTTGGAAATTTTGTTCCTGAAGAATAAATTTTTATATAATGTTTTTTATGTGAAGGGGAAAAATTTATTCTTATATGAATCTTATTTCTATAGTTATTTTCCTATTGATAGATTTCTAATAACTTCATTTTAATGTTAAGATTGAATTTGAAAAATATTGAAATGATTAAATCTCTTAATATACAAAAATAAGGGTGTCATAAAGATGTTATGTTGGAAAATGAATATCATGAAATAATTATTCACTAAATAGAATATTGAAAATGAATTATATTATACGAATGTCATCATTCAAAAATTACACAAAATATTTATTTTTGAAGAAGTTACATGGATCAATATGCTACCACAAAATTATGTGAAATGATATTTCATGAAAAAACTATGTCATCAATATTAAATAGAATAGATTTCACATAGTGATAAATCATAAATGAGAAATTAATTCATGGAAAAAGATAAATTATATATTTTATGAAAATGGAGAATCAAGTTACAATAATTTAAGGGTGGACCATTACATATTTGATTCAAATCATCTAAAAATTATTTAGTAGAAGTGGTATAGTCACGTAATTTAAGGTAGTACTGGGTTCTATGTTGTAATTTCTTATAAAATTATGGGCAAATAGTTTCGACTATGAGAATTTAAGTATAAATCTGAAATAATTAAATTTTATGTCTTTTTACATTTACATGCATACACTGCTTGGATGTAGCCCAATGTAATTGAACAAATGATTTTTTTCTCTTTCTTGTTATATTTATATATATATTTATGTTAAAGATATAATTTTTTAATGTCTTATGATTTAATAATATATAAAATAGATTTATAAAACAAAATTCATACTCCTATATGAACCCCACCACTAGAATCTTTCCCTATAATAGGACTATAAAATGGAATCAATGTCTAAGTTTCAAATATTTTTAATTATTTAATATTGAATGTTATGGTGGTGGTGAATTAAAAAGTGATTATGATAAATAATGGTAACTATTTTTAGCTATAGTTGAATAAATCATAATAATACTTATGATCATTTATAATGGGTGACTATATAGATATTATTCATGAATTTTGGATTCATATGAAAAGTCATCCTTTATCATAGGCAGTTCTGAATAAGATAAATACTAATACTAGTGGAATCAATGTGTTAGGGTGACCCTTATATAATTTTTTATTTATGAATGTGATTTCATGTAAGTCCTTACATTCCATATAAGAAATATATATCAATATCAATAATGATTAAATTGATATTTTGACATTAAATTCTGGGTTCCATGAAACATTTTTGATATTTTTAAGATGAGTATAAATGTTTTCGTTCATGGATATTTCTATATAGTAAATGATATTGTGGATACCATGTGTGTATTGGAAAAACACATTGATTATTTATACATTATAATGAAAATTATATTATTAATTTCATATCAATTAAATAGAAATGTTTTATTTCTTGATGATAATGATTCCAATGATGTCACATCAGATAGTGTTCATAGAAATATAGTTTTATATAAAATGTAGAACAATGATAATTGTATTTTTAAAATTTTTATTTCTTTAGAACTATAAAGAATTGGAGTGAAAAATATTTTAGAGAAAAATGATCCAAAAAATGTCAAATTGATGAAGAAATGTTATTCCTTTGGTTAAATTTCAATACTTGAATAAGATTGTTTTAATTGAAAGAACCACTCACATTATTTATATATATTGTGAATAAGAACCATTAAAATAACTTTAATTATAATTTTTCATATAATGATTCCAATTATATATGTTCAGATCATAATTTTTTTGAATAATATTAAATTCAAAGAGATCACTAAGGATGATTTCTTCAAACAAAAGATCTTTTTTCCTTATAAAAAAATCTAACAAAGATAAAAACAAAAGGAGATTGAGGATTATAATGGTCATAGTCAAAGTTCATATTAATATTATTTAATAATCACATACTATGGAAGAAAATAATAATAAAAAATAATATTTACAAAGGATATTTGACTTCCATGTAGTGTTAGTGGATTTAAATGATGAGATGGATGATTGGAGAGCCAGGATAATAAATGCAATGGAGTGGTCCATGATGCCAAAATATATGTGTAGTAGAATAAAAATACAATTCCATGATCAAGGTGATAATTTATAATCTCAAACATGAAAAGATATAAATTACAAGAAAAATTTGATTAAATTATGAAGATAAAATATCAAGCCTAGATTATAAGTGGGTTAACTAGCATAGTGAATGGTAGAGTCATATATAGTAAATACCACGAGGAATAAATAACTAGTTTATGGTGATAATTTAATAATCACGTGACACACTTGATTCCTAACATAAAACCATGAAATAATATTGAAACATCTATAGAAAATGTTATGGAGAAGCAGATATTTCATGTAATATAGTCAAAAAAATATCATTAGAATCAAACGACCAGTAAAAATAAGAAAAATGATACGGGGTTTAACTATAAGAAGATAATATTATTGGTTTATTCCAAGGAATAATAATCTAATCTAACGATGAATCATGGTTGGGATACCGATAGAGATCATAAATGGTTATATATAGTAGCTCATGAATTTAGTTTGATGAAAACGAAAATCCAATTTTCTAAAATACATTATGTGGAAGATCAATGGATCAAAGATTAAATGACATGAAAATGATATGGATTTGGATATTTAAAGATAGTAATATATCAAGATTAATTCAAGATCCATTATAGTAGATGTGCATCCCATATTTTTGTAAATAATGATATTGAAAAAAGTATCATGACAGAAAAGAAACGTGCCATTAGATATGGTACCAATAGTGTTATTAAGATCATTGTATCTCTGAAAGGAAAAATTAATTTTAATTACATGAGTGTTTAATCTTATTAAAGTTATTTTTCACTACTTTCTAAGAGTATATCTGCTGTTTGATTTAGTTCATGTTATAAATTTTACTAAACAGATTTATATCATCACTGAAATGGGTGGTTGAGTTTTGATGAAATGGAAGCACACTGATAAGATTATATACATTATCAATGGAGAATATAATGTTACGTTATAATGAGTAATTGAGGATGATATAGATGGTTAGTGAATAGAAAAAATTAAATAATTTAGTCAAAACAATTTATTATTTGAATTATTTAATGTATTTAATTATAATAGTTAATTATCATTAGAAAAAAATAATGAAAACGATGATTTTTATAGTAGTTTGGTTAAAAGGGTGTATACTATAGTCTTATACCACTCTACTCAGTAAGAGACATGTTGTTTACAAATCTGATTTTATTGGGAAATCATGAATTAATTAAAAAAATAATTTTCTACAATGTACATAGATAATCATGATATGTGGGATTTTTTAAGGGGAGTTAAAAAAATAAAAAATAAAACACTTAATTTAGAATACAAGAGTCATAACAAAACCCGTGTTAAATTTAAAAGCTGCTAGTCATAACCTAAAGAAGATAAGAATAATTAATTTTTTATGTAAAATCATAAATAGAAAAATAGTATATCCTCAAATGATATGGAGATGTGTTAAGGACAAAAGAAACAAAATTAAGTAGTAAATAAAATATTATTTAACTTGTATTTGTTCATGAGTTGTGGATCATGTCATCTCTTCATGGAAGTAGAAGTCGAAGAAGATGCAATTTGGAACTTGGATGATCTTTACAATGATGAAACATAGAACACATAGGTCATTTCTAATTGTATATTTCATGAAAAGATCAAAAAATTATTTTCCAGAATCAATAGTATCAAAGATGTTATATATAAAATTTGATAGGATTCTCATCCTCCCTGAAAATATTAACAAACACCTTCTACGTGTAAGAAAACGTAGAAAATAATAATAACAATATGCATCATTGAGAGAGAATTTAATATTATAATAATTATCTAAGAGAGAGAAAGATATCATCAAATATAATTTTAAAATTAATTGTTTGAATTCGAAAAAAAATGACAAATAAAAAAAATTTAATTACTTGTTAAATAATTCACATAGTCTCCATAATAAGTTGTTATGAAAAGTTTATAAATATTCTAAGTCATTTTGAATATTAAATCCATGCATTAAATATAAACTAATTTAATGAAGTGTATAATTTAAATTCTAATTATACTAAATTAAATATCTTTAAATAAGTTTCAATCAATTATATTAAATTAAATATTATTTTTGAAAATAGTAACAAAAATAAATAAACGCAAAATTTGATGACATAAATATTCCATAAATAATCAGGAAGTGTATGTATGAATAATTAATAAAATCCAATAACTTTGTAAAACTAATTGAAATATTTTTAAAACACATATAATGTATTCTATATAATATATATTAATTTTAGAAATTACCAAAATTATTAAAACAATTAAAAATAAAATACAATAAAAGATAATATCAAAAACAATGAACAAGTATAGAATGTTAAAAAAAATTACATAGAACTAAAAAAATGATGTATAGAAAATAAAATTCTAGTTTGAATGATATTAAATGGTGGTAAAAAAAGAATTAACTACTGTTAATAAGAATGAATTTTTAATGGAGGTAATAATTTTTTGTTTCTAATGGTAGTGGGAGTATACTATTACCACTGTTGGAGAAATGATTTTCCATTGTAGTAAACTATAAACTAACATATTGGAATAAAAAGATTAACTGTTGATAAAATTCATGATTTTTCCTCTAATGATGAATATGAAAACACAACAAGGAGGTTCTAGTAGAAGGATATGTTGTATCCAAGGGTAGAAAATGTTGAGTAGTGTATCACATTATATACATGTTTAACAAAAAAACATTGGTGACTTTTTAGACTGTATAAGCAATATAATTAGTGAAAGTCCCAACATACTTAAATGATGATAATTTCGAGATCATACCATCAGATAAGAAATATTTTAAATATTATATGTATATCAGGATATGTTTTTCAAAAATAGATAAAATATAAAATAAAATTTCTAGAAAAAATGATGACATGTTATAGAAATAAATTCATTTTTCAAGGGTTCTAAACAAAAATTTTAAACATCCATGATGTTGAATCAAATTTCAAAAAATATCTTAGATTTCTACCACAATAAATTTAGAGTTATTCTGAAGTGTATTATGAGAGATATTGAAGAAATATTATTTTTTATTTTTGGGAAAATACAGAATTCCAGAACGTTGAAAATATATTTGGTGATTTTTTAGACCACATAATCATAAAATTAAGACATCTATTTATTATAAGGCCCCAGCCTTAAACCTTACTTAATATTGAATTAAATGAGTAATTCACATTGAGGATCTTTTCAAGTTTAGAGTTTTAGAGAATTAGGACAGAACTATTACATCTCAAAAGATTACAAAGTAGTCTCCTCTACTAAATTTCCATAAAATAAAAACTCTTTAAAAGAAACATGTATAGTTCCATGTTTTAGGTAGCATGACTTTCCCTTGATCCCATCCTTGACCCTATCCCACGCTATGTCCTGTGAAAAACATTTCAAAAACTTGGGATGAGCATAAGAAGCTTAGTAAGGGATACACAAAGAATAAAAACTGTTAGTTTATCAAAACAAAAAGTAAACCATGTATACTTTATCAAAGTAATACTTTTCACCTTTATGAAGTAGTAAAAACTCTTCACTGAATAAAATATCATTACTTACCTTTTTGTAACCAAAGGATTACCATAAAACCCTTATAAAGAACACATAACATATATAAAGGTAACTTGGGACATAAACATACTTAAGTGGAAAAACCATACGGTCGACTTCCACACATATCACTTAATGGAATATCCATACGGCCAATTTCCATACATACTTAATGGAATAGCCATACGGCCGACTTCCATACCCAATGCATTGGAGGTTATAACGTAACCACCCGTCCTGGTATTCACGGCACCACCCGTCATATGGTTTATAACGTAACCACCCGTTAAAATTTCCAAGTACCAATATAAAATCATAAAACATAAAACCAATATAAAGTAATGATAACATTTCCACATCACAATATATCAAAATAGAATCCTTTATCAAAACCATTTTCAAAACCATTTAAAACATTTAATAAAGAGATTTTGAATCAAAGTGTCCCATACCACCTTGAAGCTTAAAATTTTAAACCATTAATATCCATATAAATATATCCTTAAAACCATTTTGAAAACATGTATATTAATAAGAACAAATAATTAAAACATTTAAAATGACATTTTGGTTAAAGGGGTTTTACCAAAATTAAAGACACTTGAATACAATAATTGAGGAGTAACATTTAGTCAGAACTTTATAATATCATGAGAATAAATGGATTCATGATATAATACTCCAAAGGACAGTATATACACCATATAAGAGTGAATTGGTTCATAACAACAATGAACCCTCAATAGAAATGTCAAATGTGATGAAATCCATTATAAAAAAGGTATCCTTAAATTAAGGACAAATCAATCTCAAAAATATGTGTTACAAATATAAATACACCCAATATAAGTGGATATTAAGTGTAAAACAATAAAATGTCATTCACACATATTCAATGGATGACATATTCAATGACCACATGTTGAACCCAAAGAAATCGAAATTGGGTTAAAAAGTTCCCTTGACAGCCTAACCACATCACATCAAAATGAGTTGATGAGAGATAAAAAGTGTATCACATCACTTGGACATAAAATTTACATCAATAAGGATATATGAGAACATATCCCAACATAAAAATATGTAAATTAAAAGACCCAACAAAAGAAGTCTTTTAAAAAAAGAGGAGGGTGAAAGGTTCCCTTACCGACTTGGGTATCTTTCAAAACATACACCCCATGAAAGAAAGACAATAGATCATTGATGTAAATACTCATAAACGAAAGTATATAACACAAAGAGTAGAATAATGGGCAGTACATACACCAGTCAATGTAATTTGTGGAAAATGTAGCATAAATCTCATGTGAATAAATGTGAGATGAAAAATCCCTCACAAAAACTCGGCAGCCTAACGGCGCCACATAAAACTTCCGAATATGGATTGATGAGATCAAATAGGGTATCTCATCACATTAAAATATAATTTAAAGCAAGAGGAATATAAAAGAACATCCCCCAACATTACAAATATTAGCTTAAAAGAAGTGACATAAAGGAGAGTACTTAAAAAGAAAGAGAGAAGTTAGATCTCTTACGAAAGTTCGGCAGCCTAACGGCGCCACTCAAAACATCCAAAATAAATTGATGAGAGAGAATAGGGTCTCTCATAACATGAACATAAAAATTACAGTAAGTGTAATATAAAATATCATCCCAATAACAAGAAATATGAGCTTTAAAAGAATGACATAAAAGTGTGTACTTAAAAAGAAAGAGAGGAGTAGGATCCCTTACCTCGGGTCCGACTTGACTCGATCGTTCTTTAATCTCCTGAATAATAAACTTGAGTTAATTTCTACTTCATTAAGAACCTTTTTCAAGTTCATCATTCATTTTATATCACTTATTACCATGTTATAAAAATTTATGTAATCATTTAAGTTAATAATATTTTTTTTTCCGATACTTGGTTCTTAAGTCGAAAGTGGACTTCTTACAATTACATGTTGTTCATGTGGCCGAATGTTTATTATATCCAGAATTTTATTCATCATTTATATATCATATATTTCGTATATATCCAGTATATTCATGCATTTATAACATTACATAATCATTTAGAGGTAAGAAATGAAATGCACCGTTCATGGAGACGGTAATCCGTACGTACGCGTGAACGCTACTTTCATTTCTCTTTCGTATTTTATAGAATGGAATCATAATGATATAAAGGTATATTATACTTCCAGTATAATATCATATATAATATCATAGTTCCATCCTTTATACGTCCCAAATATGGTATTTAACGAATCAAATCACTTTGAGGGGGCAGTAGTCCGCACTTCCTAAAATGAAGATATCGCGTATACCCATAATGGAAGCCATAAAGGTAAGACACAAATGAAAAATAAATAAGAATAAGTAAAACATAGACATATTATATATCATATATAAAAATAGTGACATCATAATGGCCACCTTTGAAGGTGTTAAATGAGTATTGAACAATCATCGTTTCGGGAGGCACAATTTCTCCATCCACGGAAACCGTATGTTCTTTAACCATTTGATGTAGTTTTGTGAGAGTGTAGCTCGAATAAATCTTATAACAAAATCCTAGAATATTTTAGATACTGGTGTTGTTACAAAAGAAATAAATAAAAAGAGTTTAGGGGGTTGGAGAAGCAAAATAAATCAAATGAACATGAGAGAATGAATTACCTTTAAAAGTGCAACTCCTTTTGATTTGAGCCTAAAGGCTTACTTTGAAAGGATTCTTCCCAAAGGGAATCATCTAGGATGTGGATAGGGATGTGGAGAGAGTAAATGGGCAGGGTTTGGCCTAGCCAAAGGCTTGAGGAGTGTGTTAAATGAGGTATAGGTGGGGGCCTTTTATAAGATGATAGGAGGGGCACTTTTGGAAAGTAAGAAATATTACTTTATTTGAAATTTTTTTTCGGTTTTAAAAGGTCCCACATTGATATAATTCGTGGATAAGGTGATAAGGCTTCGAAATACACTCATCCAATATGTTTTGGACATGTGTAGTTCATAGATTTTACATTATATTTCCATTTTATTTAAATCGTCAAATAATGATGTCATCACTGCATCATTATTATGTCATAAATAATTTAATTTATATAATGTCTAAAAATTATAAAAAAAATACTATGATGTAGGAAATATTTTTAGCTCTCCAGTGACTATTTATAATAACAAATATGACTTGTATAACCCCACTTAAAAATTGTTTTAGTAAAACATATCATGTGTGTGTCATTTTTACTTTTACATTAAATAAAAAGTTATTTATGTCATTTCCCAACCAAAGTAGATCCATGGGGTCCCCAAGTTGGCCCATGGATTTTCTTGGTCGGCCATGACTCACCCAATAGGTGTAGGACAAGTGTCATGGTGTTTTCACATTCTTATAATATCATTTTTACCTTAAATTACACTAATTACCACTAATCGCGATTAAAAACTTAATAAGTTAATATTCACCAAAAAATTATTTTCATCCCATTGAACCACATTTTACATACTAATGAAAACCATATATGTCGGATTTTCAAAATTCAATACACATTAGTGGTAAACTTTCATTTAACTGAAAAATCAGTTTGCTTGATTACCACTTAGTGGTTTCACTATTCATCAAAAATTGGAGTTTTTCAGAAAAATACCAAAACTTCACCCTAAGCTATATTTGATATTACGAATTCAAAAATGAAGTCCGTTTTAAAAAATTCAAAACATATTAGTCGCATTAATTTATTTAATAATTAATCCCCGCTGTCAGAGGAAATAGTGTGTTTTTATAAAACAATAAGTATCAAAAGATTGACACTAGTTTAAGTCTGATTTCAAAGTGAAATTAATTCCAACGACCACTATTGGATTTAATGGTAAAAATATTTTCTAATTTAACTTTAAAACCAATTCAAAATATTATCTAATCATATAAATAAATTAGATTAAAAAGAGGTTTTGAATTAAAACACAACATTCTACACTATTCATTAAAAAAATGAACTTTATCGGAAAAATACCAAAAAATTACACAAAGTAAAATTTGATGTCCCGATTCTTAATAAGAGTTTTATTTGGTCCAAATGAATGTATAAGAGTGATCAAAACTATATTTAATGACAGTTCTCCATTAAAAGGCGATAAGTGAACCTTTAGTGAAAACTAGGGCATATACACCTAAAATTTAATTCTATCTGTATTTTAAGCCTTTAGCTTTTATTGGATAAATGTAAAAACATTAAAAAACATATATAATAATATTTTAGTTATTTCTATCCATTACTGCCAATACAACGGCTACATGTTAACTACCATTTGAAATAATATTATTTTATTATTAGAGTGCAACGTAAGATTCCCAAGAAACTCATTGTTGCGTGTTGGGTACGCCATCGAGCATAACGTCCCCTTTAAAGTCATATTAATATTTTATTCACAAATATGGATAAATATGAAAATGTCATATTCTTTATTTACCTGGGGTGTTACATCCTTCCCCCCTTTTGGGAATTGCATCCTCGCAATTTTAAAATTGAGCTTGGAAACATCCTTGAAAGTCCCACATCGGAACAAGAGTCGGTAAAACAATCACTTTAAAATAAAGAAAGATAAGCATAGAGGTCACCCGAGTTAACACATACTAGGATTCCAAGTATGAAAATATGGACATGGAGGAAAAAACAAAGGGTCATGTTCTGATAGAGAGTGATAGAAAACATGTTTAGGAGAAAGTTAACCACGAGAAAATCACAAACTTGTGATGGGTTAAATGGTATTCGATTCCCCAATAGGAAAAGTTAATAGACAACATTTTTGTTTTAAGTTACTTTTTATTGAGGAATTTATTCATAAGGAAACATAATCACTTATCATATTGACTTTCAACTTTTATTAGATTCCTTACACAAACTCATATTTTCTCTAAAAGACGAGTATTTAGGAAGACTTGTTCACATTAAGAGTACTATAATAAACTTATAGAGAATCACCTAATCCACAAAATAGAACTATATACTTCCCATGTCTTTAACCAAAACCAAAAACAAAAAGGCTACTACAAGATCAGATAATCCAGAAAAGGATAACCCTTTATAAAAAGAAAATCTATTCTTAATCTCCAAAATTTGTCCAACAAAACCCAAAGTTCAACGAGGACCATTCTATAATCAATTTGTCCATAAAATTCTTCAAAGTAAACCAATATAAGATTGAAACCCAAATATTTTAAGTATTTAGTCGCATAGTCTTCCAAGATAAATCGTAACATTTATCTCCAAACAATATCAGTTGCTCCTAAAGTCTCGTTTTGAAAAGTAATTAACCTAATCACATATCCTCCATGATAGGTTAACAATTTTCATAAATAACACAAAATCAACTTACTCTTAATTCATAAAATCACATAACTAGAATGAATCAGTCAAACTAACCAGGGACTTCACGTAGTCCAGTGGTAGGCGATAAA
The DNA here is from genome assembly GCA_963277665.1 of Viscum album. Taxonomy (NCBI): domain Eukaryota; kingdom Viridiplantae; phylum Streptophyta; class Magnoliopsida; order Santalales; family Viscaceae; genus Viscum; species Viscum album. The sequence continues at coordinate 319,328,907 of OY728148.1, forward strand.
TACCAGTCGCACTTTGGTTGTGGGTTCGATTCCCGCAGCTTTGTCCGACGCGACGGGATGTCACACGGTCTACGTGTTGTCCTTTTTCCAAAACTATATAATTCTTAAAACATTCCCCAAAATGATAAAAAAAATCTTCAAGAATAATCATAACATATTTTAACCTCAAGTTTATCTCATTCCTTTCATTTTCCATCATATCATAGAGTAACCCATAATTACCTAAAAATTAAGTATCATATAAACCCTAATGGTTACCTTAATAATTATTACCTGAATTTCCACATCCAGTTGGCCATCTCGTACATGATGCATTAGAGAACTCACCAAGGTTGAAGTGGTTGATCATGACTCCTTGATATTTGGTTTAGAACAACCACGAGTTTCCTTATTGAATCCTCCATTTTATCTAGTATCTTAATCAGAGAACCACCACAGTTTCCTTCAAACCTGTTGTCTCTTTGGTGCCCGCTAGATCCATCCATTCACTAAAAATAGAAATGTCAGTGTGAGTATATCAACAAAACCATCATGTACTAATGAGGAAGGTAAACACTAAAATACACTTACTTATTCACTTTATCTAAAACTAGGACTCTTTCTGAAATCCTAACCATTATGGTAATGTCACTTGTGCTTAGGGAATACCGTAACCTCTAAACTTATCTAAACCGACCTTTGATACCAACTATAAGGCCCCAACCTTAAACCTTACTTAATATTGAATTAAATGAGTAATTCACATTGAGGATCTTTTCAAGTTTAGAGTTTTAGAGAATTAGGACATAACTATTACATCTCAAAAGATTACAAAGTAGTCGCTTCTACTAAATTTCCATAAAATAAAAACTCTTTAAAAGAAACATGTATAGTTCCATGTTTTAGGTAGCATGACTTTCCCTTGATCCCATCCTTGACCCTATCCCACGCTATGTCCTGTGAAAAACATTTCAAAAACTTGGGATGAGCATAAGAATCTCAGTAAGGGATACACAAAGAATAAAAACTGTTAGTTTATCAAAACAAAAAGTAAACCATGTATACTTTATCAAAGTAATACTTTTCACCTTTATGAAGTAGTAAAATCACTTCACTGAATAAAATATCATTACTTACCTTTTTGTAACCAAAGGATTACCTTAAAACCCTTATAAAGAACACATAACATATATAAAGGTAACTTGGGACATAAACATACTTATGTGGAATAACCATACGGTCGACTTCCACACATATCACTTAATGGAATAGCCATACGGACAATTTCCATACATACTTAATGGAATATCCATACGGCCGACTTCCATACCCAATGCATTGGAGGTTATAACATAACCACCCGTCCTGGTATTCACGGCACCACGCGTCATATGGTTTATAACGTAACCACCCGTTAAAATGTCCAAGTACCAATATAAAATCATAAAACATAAAACCAATATAAAGGAATGATAACATTTCAACATCACAATATATCATAGTAGAATCCTTTATCAAAACCATTTTCAAAACCATTTAAAACATTTAATAAAGAGATTTTGAATCAAAGTGTCCCATACCACCTTGAAGCTTAAAATTTTTAACCATTAATATCCATATAAATAAATCCTTAAAACCATTTTGAAAACATGGATATTAATAAGAAAAAATAATTAAAACATTTAAAATGACATTTTGGTTAAAGGGGTTTTTCCAAAATTAGAGACACTTGAATACAATAATTGAGGAATAACATTTAGTCATAACTTTATAATATCATGAGAATAAATGTATTTATTATATAATACTCCAAAGGACAGTATATACACCATATAAGAGTGAATTGGTGCATAACAACAATGAACCCTCAATAGAAATGTCAAATGTGATGAAATCCCTTATAAAAAAGGTATCCTTAAATTAAGGACAAATCAATCTCAAAAATATGTGTGACAAATATAAATACACCCAATATAAGTGGATATTAAGTGTAAAACAATAAAATGTCATTCACACATATTCAATGGATGACATATTCAATGACCACATGTTGAACCCAAAGAAATCGAAATTGGGGTAAAAAGTTCCCTTGACAGCCTAACCACATCACATCAAAATGAGTTGATGAGAGATAAAAAGTGTATCTCATCACTTGGAAATAAAATTTACATCAATAAGGATATATGAGAACATATCCCAACATAAAAACATGTAAATTAAAAGACCCAACAAAAGAAGTCTTTTAAAAAAAGAGGAGGGTGAAAGGTTCCCTTACCGACTTGGGTATCTTTCAAAACATACACCCCATGAAAAAATGACAATAGATCATTGATGTAAATACTCATAAACGAAAGTATATAACACAAAGAGTAGAATAATGGGCAGTACATACACCACTCAATGGAATTTGTGGAAAATGTAGCATAAATCTCACGGGAATAAATGTGAGATGAAAAATCCCTCACGAAAACTCGGCAGCCTAACGGCGCCACATAAAACTTCCGAATAAGGATTGATGAGATAAAATAGGGTATCTCATCACATTACAATATAATTTAAAGCAAGAGGAATATAAAAGAACATCCCCCAACATTACAAATAGTAGCTTAAAAGAAGTGACATAAAGGAGAGTACTTAAAAAGAAAGAGAGAAGTTAGATCTCTTACGAAAGTTCGGCAGCCTAACGGCGCCACTCAAAACTTCCAAAATGGATTGATGAGAGAGAATAGGGTCTCTCATCACATGAAAATAAAAATTACAGTAAGTGTAATATAAAATATCATCCCAATAACAAGAAAGATGTGCTTTAAAAGGAATGACATAAAAGTGTGTACTTAAAAAGAAAGAGAGGAGTAGGATCCCTTACCTCGGGTCCGACTTGACTCGATCGTTCTTTAATCTCCTGAATAATAAACTTGAGTTAATTTCTACTTCCTTAAGAACTTTTTTCAAGTTCATTATTCCTTTTATATCACTTATTACCATGTCATAAAAATTTATGTAATCATTTAAGTTAATAATATTTTTTTGCCGATACTTGGTTCTTAAGTCGAAAGTGGACTTCTTACAATTACATGTTGTTCGTGTGGCCGAATGTTTATTATATCCAGAATTTTATTAATCATTTAGATATCATATATTTCATATATATCCTGTACATTCATGCATTTATAACATTACATAATAATTTAGAGGTAAGAAATGAAATGCACCGTTCATGGAGACGGTAATCCGTACGTACGCATGAACGCTACTTTCATTTCTATTTCGTATTTTATAGAATGGAATCATAATGATATAAAGGTATATTATAATTCCAGTATAATATCATATATAATATCATAGTTCCATCCTTTATACATCCCACATATGGTATTTAACGAATCAAATCACTTTGAGGGGGCGGTAGTCCGCACTTCCTAAAATGAAGATATTGCGTATACCCATAATGGAAGCCATAAAGGTAAGACACAAATGAAAAATAAAGAAACATAAGTATAACAAAAACATATTATATATTATATATAATAATAGTGACATCATAATGTCCACCTTTGAAGGTGTTAAATGAGTATTGAACAATCATCGTTTCGGGAGGCACAATTTCGCCATCCACGGAAACCGTATGTTCTTTAACCATTTGATGTAGTTGTGTGAGAGTGTAGCTCGAATAAATCTTATAACAACATCATAGTATATTGAATATACTGGTGTTGTTACAAGAGAAATAAATAAAAAGAGTTTAGGGGGTTGGAGAAGCAAAATAAAACAAATGAACATGAGAGAATGAATTACCTTTAAAAGTGTAACTCCTTTTGATTTGTGCCTAAAGGCTTCCATTGAAAGGATTATGCCCAAAGGGAATCCTCTAGGATGAGGATAGAGATGTGGAGAGAGTAAATGGGCAGGGGTTGGCCGAGCCAAAGGTTTGAGGAGTGTGTGAAATGAGGTAGAGGTGGGGGCCTTTTATAAGAGGAGAGGAGGGGCACTTTTGGAAAGTAAGAAATATTACTTTATTTGAAAATGTGTTTCGGTTTTAAAAGGTCCCACATTGATAGAATTAGTTGATAAGGTGATAAGGATTCTAAATCCACTCATCCAATATGTTTTGGACATGTTTAGTTCATAGATTTTACATTATCTTTCCATTTTATTTAAATCGTCAAATAATGATGTCATCGCTACATCATTATTATGTCATAAATAATTTAATTTATATAATGTCTAAAAATTATAAAAAAAATACTATGATGTAGGAAATCTTTTTATCTTTCCAATGACTATTTATAATAAAAAAGATGACTTGTATAACCCCACTTGAAATTGTTTTAGTAAAACATATCATGTTTGTGTCATTTTTACTTTTACATTAAATAAAAAGTTATTTATGTCATTTCCCAACCAAAGTGGATCCATGGGGTCCCCAAGTTGGCCCATGGATTGTCTTGGTCGGACATGACTCACCCAATAGGTGTAGGACAAGTTTCATGGTGTTTTCACATTCTTATAATATCACTTTTACCTTAAATTACACTAATTACCACTAATCGCGATTAAAAACTTAATAAGTTACTATTCACCAAAAAATTATTTTCATCCCATTGAACCACATTTTACATACTAATGACAATCATGTATGTCGGATTTTCAAAATTCAATACACATTAGTGGTAAACTTTCATTTAACTGAAAAATCAGTTTGCTTGATTACCACTTAGTGGTTTCACTATTCATCAAAAATTGGAGTTTTTCAGAAAAATACCAAAACTTCACCCTAAGCTATATTTGATATTCTGAATTCAAAAATGAAGTCCGTTTTACGAAATTAAAATCATATTTGTCACATTAATTAATTTAATAATTAATTCCCGCTGTCAGAGCAAATAGTGTGTTTTTATAAAAAATAAGTATCAAAAGATTGACAGTAGTTTAAGTCTGATTTCAAAGTGAAATTAATTCCAACGACCACTATTGGATTTAATGGTAAAAATATTTTCTAATTTAACTTTAAAACCAATTCAAAATATTATCTAATCATATAAATAAATTAGATTAAAAAGAGGTTTTGAATTAAAACACAACATTCTACATTATTCATTAAAAAAATGAACTTTATCGGAAAAATACCAAAAAATTACACAAAGTAAAATTTGATGTCCCGATTCTTAATAAGAGTTTTATTTGGTCCAAATGAATGTATAAGAGTGATCAAAACTATATTTAATGACTGTTCTCCATTAAAAGGTGATAAGTGAACCTTTAGTGAAAACTAGGGCATATACACCTAAAATTTAATTCTATCCGTATTTTAAGCCTTTAGCTTTTATTGGATAAATGTAAAAACATTAAAAAACATATATAATAATATTTTAGTTATTTCTATCCATTACCGCCAATACAACGGCTACATGTTAACTACCATTTGAAATAATATTATTTTATTATTAGAGTGCAACGTAAGATTCCCAAGAAACTCATTGTTGCGTGTTGGGTACGCCATCGAGCATAGCGTCCCCTTTAAAGTCATATTAATATTTTATTCACAAATATGGATAAATATGAAAATGTCATATTCTTTATTTACCTGGGGTGTTACATTTATTGTAATAAAAATGTTTTTTTTGGGTTTTTAATGGATAATGTTTCAAATAAAACCATGCTATATCTAAAAATTTATACAATTCTTACAAAATAAAATTTTACAACACCTTAAGAATAAAAAATAATGTTAATACAAAAAACGTGTATCATTTTAGAATTAAAATGACAACATCATAGAGATTGAAATAGACATATTTTCAGTTTAATAAAAGGTGGGTGAATTTTATATATTTCTTGTGTAATTATAATTTTAAAAATATGATCCATATAACTAAATATATAATAAAAATATAGAGAGGTTTAAAAAAAATTATTTTTACATAAAATAATTTGTGGTTTTTAAATTTTTAGAAAGACAAACTAATAATAATAAATACAAAATGTCCAAAAAAATACCATTTTGAAAATTAAAAAACATAAATAAGACATTATTTAATACCTCCAACCTTTTTAAATTTTATAAATAAAGTCATCATTAATAAATATAAAAAAATAATATTTTAAAAAAGAACCCCCACCCCCTTCATAAATTCAGTGTAAGGTAAGTTTAAATAAAAAAACCTTTTAAACTAACTTTCTAACATACCATGTTCAAATATAAATTTCTAAAACATTGTTGAATCAAATGATTTGGTGAAAATATACACCATTTAATTTTATATTTAGAATATATTCAAGAATAATATCAATTTGATTAATATAATGTCAATGAAAATGAAAACCCTTTTCCATACGATTAGTTATATAATGTTTTAAGCATTTCATTAAAATATAATCTATAAAAGAATATTCCCAGTAAATAGGAATATTTCAAAAATTAAAACCATTGTTATACATGGTTTTTTATTCAATAATTATTGAGAGAAATAAGATTAGTAGAAATATAATAAATTCAAATAGTTTATAAAGAAACATATTTTTTTCTTGAACTTTATGAAACTATATTTTTATCGATAAAGTGAAACATATTTGAGATGATATTTCCATCAGGTTAACATCCTCAAAAATCAAATTCAATGTAACTAATTAATCAAAACACACTTTTCTATAATAAAATAATATATTATTAATAGTCTCTAATATATATATAATTATATTACCTAAATTTTTTATGTGAGATTATTTATGATCAGATTCAAATACACACCTATAAAATCCCTAAGCATAATATCAGTTCTCGAAGCAGTTATGTAAACTATTCTTCCAATTATATCTCTAAATAATCTAAATTAAAATTATTTTTTAGATACCTAAAAATCTAATTTTTAATAAATTCACATAGCATTTTATAATATTTATAATGTTCATAATTTTTTTTTTACTAATTCAGTATGATATTTGTATTGATTAAAAAAATGTCGCTACATTTCACTGAAAAGTATTATGTCCAATAAAGAATTTTCATTTTTCTATAATACTAATTTCAAATTAACTATCCATCAAATTTGAAAACAATTTTCAATGAAATTTTTTTGAAAATAGAAAATTATTATCATTAAAATAATTTTTTTCAATTAAATTATCATTAGATATCATTTTAATAAAAGAAGTATGATGTGCATTAACATTATTAAAATTATTTTTCAATAAAAATATTCCAATTATATCATACCAAGAATGGAGTTATTTATTAATACTATGTATATATATTTTTAACTAAAAAAATGATTATAAAATTTTTCATTTTCCAAACTAGGGGGTTGAGAAACATAAACCCCTTCAAAAATAAAACCATTTAAAAATGAACTTCTCACATCAATTTGTAAGAATTTGAATCAATAAAAAGGTAAAAAAATATGATAAAATTATAATTAATTCAATAGGCGTTAAAGATTCATCATATTATATATAAGATTATTGACAATAACTTTGAGCAAGAACTCAATCTTTATTCCTAACAACATGTCCAAATGGAACAATTTTATTTCTCTAAATCCACTTAGTTCTTATAACATTATTATCACTAAGGGGTTTAGAAAAATTCAAAAAAATATTTCTATAAATATGATTAATCTAATAATTCATAGATAAAATCAAATTAGAATCATTCAATTAATATTTAATATTATTTGGAATGAATTTGTAAATAAAACCATAATTTAACAAAAAAAATCAAAATAAAACTTATGGTTTTATTACCATAATCAATATTACTAATAATATAGTCAAAACGATGATATTTATAATTATTATGTTGTATGGGATTAGGATAAGGAGTATTCTCCCACACAATTGATTCACTCTTTTATTGATCTTTTTTTCCGACAAAATTAATATCCATAAATTCATCATGAAAAACATTAACATCCGAATTTAGTTTTATATTTTTTTATCCAAAATAAAATGAACAGTCTCTTCAATAACCATAGTTATTTCATTATAAACACTATAAGATCTATTATTACTAAAATTATTATAAAAAACACCTTCAAAATTTTATCATCAAATTTATCTAAATTATACTTCAAATACAAAATAAAAACATTATTTATAATAACTATTAGGTAACGAACTTTTAGATTTTTATTTTTTTAACAATTACAAATAATTTTTCATTGATAATAGCCATGAAATTAATCTTTTTGATATATAATAAGAAGAAAAAATGGCTTCATCCAAATAATATCTTTGAAATTTATATTGATATAACATAGTTCCATCCATTTTAATAAGTGATTTATTTTTATATTACTACAACACCATCTCATTGTGGGGGTTTAGGATTATAAATATATTCAAAATGGAAATTCAGTTAAAAAAATGCTTAAATATTAAATTCAAGTCATTTATCACTATGAATAGAAACAATCATACAACATTTTTTATTTTTAAGGAAATTACCAAAATAAATAAATAATGATAATGAATCATTTTTAGGTGCAAGATAGTAAACCCATGTAAATATACTATAAGAATCAATAATAAATACATTATATTTATTTAATACAAGGCTATAAATTTTATTAGTACTGAATAGATCATGGTGTTCTAACTTTATAGGTCTATTATTAATTATTTGATTGATAGACCGAATGAAACATTACATTGATTTCCATTTATTAAATTGTCACAAATATGAATTTTTCATTTCTTAATGGTAGGAAATTGTATCACATTATCATGTTCATAGAGATTATATAACATTATAAAATTAATATGGGCTAATAATCAATACCATATAATTATATCACTCTATACAGTATTCAAACACTTAACCTATAAAACAATTATTTCAAAAAAAATTAAGAATATAAGTATTTTCCTTTTAACTAGAATATATAAATGATGAATTATCTTTAAAAACAAAAAGAAATCTTTTTTTTGAAATTTATCTTCCATTCCACCATCATGTAATTTAGATATACTTGTTAAATTATGTTTTAATACATAATCATAAAAATTATTAGAAATTAATGTGGGATTTGAAATACCAACTTTACCAAAACATTTTATTTTCCATTGGAATTATCTCCAAATGTAATAGTTCCTCCATCACATATGTTTTGATTAGTATGTATTGATCAATGTATAGTTATATTCCTATAGAATCCACTATCTATTCACTATATATTATTCTTGATACATCTAAGGAATTTTTCTTATAATAATCAATTACTTGACAATTTTGGCACCCAAGCTAATTTGGGTATAATCTAATTAGTAATAAAATTATTAAGTACACATACATAACTTAAAATATTATTTTATGATATTCTAGATAAAAATGGATTATAAATATGAGTCTTAATAAATTTTAAAGGCTGTTTGAATGTAACAAAAAAATCATTTTCATAGTCACCATTGAAGCCACATTTAAAACATTTAACAAAAGAAGTAAACCCATTTTTAATTTTCAGAAAATATTTTTTATACTATAAGGACCCAGCCTTAAACCTTACTTAATATTGAATTAAAAGAATAATTCACGTTGAGGATCTTTCCAGGTTTAGAGTTTTAGAGAATTAGAACATAACTATTACATCTCAAAAGATTACAAAGTAGTCACTTATACTAAGTTTCCATAATAAAAAAAACTCTTGAAAGAAACATGTCTAGTTCCATGTTTTATATAGCATGACAATCCATTGATCCCATCCTTGACCTTATTCCACATTAAGTCCTGTGAAAAACATTTCAAAAAAACTTGGGGTGAGCATAAAAATCTCAGTAAGGGATACCCAAAGAATGAAAACTGTTAGTTTTTCAAAATCAAGTAAACCATGTATACTCTATCAAAGTAATACCTTCACCTTCATGAAGTAGTAAAAACTCTGCACTGAATAAAGTATCATTACTTACATTTTTGTAACCAAAGTATTACCATAAAACCCATATATATAACACATAACATATATAAAGGTAACTTGGGACATAAACATACTTAAGTGGAATAACCATACGGTCGACTTCCACACATATCACTTAATGGAATAGCCATACGGCCAATTTCCATACATACTTAATGGAATAGCCATACGGCCGACTTCCATACCCAATGCATTGGAGGTTATAATGTAACCACCCGTCCTGGTATTCACGGCACCACCCGTCATATTGTTTATAACGTAACCACCCGTTAAAATGTCCAAGTACAAATATAAAATCATAAAACATAAAACCAATATAAAGGAAAGATAACATTTCCACATTTCAATCACAATATATCATAAATATATTGACATAATAGAATAATTTATCAAAACCATTTTCAATACCAAAATACATAAAAGAGTATATGGTATTTATTTTATTTTAAAAACATTGCGGCTTGTTGAGGAAGCCAAAGACCAAATAATACTCGCAGCGGCGGAAAAAGTCGTCGTCACCGCGCACGTTAAAAAACATTCCGTTTTGTCGTTTAGTAAAAAGCTTCGTAGAAAAAGATTCCTTTTGTATAAAAGTAAAATTCAAAGGGGTTTATACACTGTATAAATGAAAGTTGTGTATAAAACGAAATATGCCTCAATGGAAGGAGATTGAGACGAAGTCCCTTACTTCGGGTCCGACTTGACTCGATCGTTCTTTAACGTCCTGAATAATAAACTTGAGTTAATTTATACTTGATTAAGAACCTTTTTAAAGTTTATTATTCCTTTTATATCACTTATTTCCATGTTATAAACATTATGTAACCATTTAAGTTAATAATGTTTGTTTTGTCAATATTTGGTTCTTAAGTCGAAAGTGGACTTCTTACAATTACATGTTGTTCATGTGGTCAAAGGTTCTTTATATCTAGAATGAAATTCCTGATTTGGATATAATATATATCATATATATACATCATATACATGTATTTATATTATTACATAATCATTTAGAGGTAAGAAATGAAATGCACCGTTCATGGAGACGGTAAGCCGTACGTACGCATGAACGCTACTTTCATTTCTATCTCACACTTTAATGGAAAGAAATAATAATGATATAGAGTTATATTATAATTCCAGTATAACATCATATATAATAACTTTAAATCCATCCTTTACACGTCCCACATATGGCATTAACGAATCAGATCACTTTGAGGGGGCGGTAGTCCGCACTTCCTTAAATGAAGATATCATGTTTACCCTTAATGGAAACCATAAAGGTATGACCAAAATGAAAAATACAGAAGCTTAAAGAAAAATTAAACATATTATATATCATATATAAAAATAGTGACATCATAATGGCCACCTTTGAAAGTGTTAAATGAGTATTGAACAATCATCGTTTCAGGAGGCAGAATTTCACCATCCACGAAAACCGTATGTTCATTAACCATTTGATGTAGTTGTGTGAGAGTGTAGCTCTAATAAATATTATAACAACATCCTAGTATATTGAAGATACTGGTGTTGTTACAAAAGAAGTAAATAAAAATATTTTAGAGGGTTGGAGAAGAAAAATAAAACAAATGAACAAGAGAGAATGAATTACCTTTAAAAGTGTAACTCCTTTTGATTTGAGCCTAAAGGCTTCCTTTGAAAGGATTCTGACCAAAGGAAATCCTCTAGGATTAGGAGAGAGATGTGGAGAGAGTAAATGGGCAGGGGTTGGCCGAGCCAAAGTCTTGAGGAGTGTGTGAAATGAGGTAGAGGTGGGGGCCTTTTATAAGAGGAGAGGAGGGGCACTTTTGGAATGTAAAGAAATATTACTTTATTTGAAAATGTGTTTCGGTTTTAAAAGGTCCCACATTGATATAATTCGTGGATAAGGTGATAAGGGTTCGAAATCCAGTGATACAATTGGTTTTGGACATGTGTAGTTCATAGATTTTACATTATCTTTCCATTTTATTTAAATCGTCAAATAATGATGTCATCGCTGCATCATTATTATGTCATAAATAATTTAATTTATTTAATGTCTAAAAATCATAAAACAAATACTATGATGTATTAAATCGTTTTAGATTTCCAATGACTATTTATAATCAAAAATCTTACTTTCATAACCCCATTTAAATTTTTTTTAGTAAAACATATCATGTTTGTGTCATTTTTACTTTTACATTAAATAAAAAGTTATTTATGTCATTTCCCAACCAAATTGTCTCCATGGGGTCCCCAAGTTGACCCATGGCTTGTCTTGGTCGTCCATGACCCAATAAATGAGGGTAGGACATGTGTATAGGTCATTTCATATTATTAAATCATTATTTATACCTTAAACTACACTAATTACCACTAATCGCGATTAAGAACTTAATAAGTTACTATTCACCAAAAAATTATTATAATCTCATTGAACCACATTTTACTTCTTAATGACAACCATGTATGTCGGATTTTTGAAATTCAAAACACAATGATGGCAAAATTTCATTTAAAAGGAAGATCAGTCTTTATAAGTACCACTTAGTGGTTTCACTATTCATCAAAAATTGAAGTTTTTCAGAAAATTACCAAAAATTCACCCTAAGCTATATTTGATATTCCGAATTCAAAAATGAAGTCCATTTTACAAAATTCAAAACATATAAGTCAAATTAATTAATTTAATAATTAATTCCCGCTGTCAGAGCAAATAGCCTGTTTTTATGAAACAATAAGTATCAAAAGATTGACACTAGTTTAAGTCTGATTTCAAAGTGAAATTAATTCCAACGACCACTATTGGATTTAATGGTAAAAATATTTTCTAATTTCACTTTAAAACCAATTCAAAAGATAATCTAATCATATAAATAAATTAGATTAAAAATAGGTTTTGAATTAAAATACAACATTTTACACTATTCATTAAAAAAATGAACTTTATCAGAAAGGTACCAAAAATTTACACAAAGTAAATTTTGAAGTCCTGATTCTAAAGAAGAGTTATATTTGGTCCAATAGAATTTATAAGTTTGATCAAAACTATATTTAATGACGGTTCTCCGTCAAAAGGTGATAAGTGGACCTTTCGTGAAAATTAGGGTAAAAATTGAACTCTTTCCGTATTTTAAGCCTTTATCTTTTATTGGGAAAATGTAAAAACATTTAAAAACATATATAATCATATTTTAGTTATTTCTATCCATTCCTTCCAGTATAACGGCTACTCGTTAACTAACATTTAAAATAATATTATTTTATTACTTGTGGTCAACGTAAGTTTTCAAAGAAACTCATCGTTGTGTACCGAGTACGCTATCGAACGTAGAAACACCTTTTAATTAAAATTAATATTTAATTCGTAAATATTAATAAATATGAAAATTCTTTATTCTTTATTTACCTGGGATGGTTCATCCTTCCCCCCTTTTGGGAATTGCGTCCTCGCAATTTTATTCACTTATCAAAATAAGTGGGGGTATTTATCCCTCATAGCATTTTCAGATTCCCATGTTGCCTCTTCAATCACATGGTTTTTCCACAACACCTTTACCGGATGAATCACCTTATTCCGTAACACCTGCTCCCTGTGGTCAAGAATCTGGACCGATTGTTCCTCATAAGATAGGTTCTCTTCTAGCTGAACTACCTCTGGACTCAAAACATGAGATGGATCTGGAATATACTTTCTCAACATTGAAACATTAAAAACAGTGTGTACTTGAGATAAACTTGGAGGTAAAGCCACCCGGTATGCAACTGATCCAACTCTCTCCAGAATTTCATATGGTCCAATAAACCTTGGACTCATCTTTCCTTTCTTACCAAATCTCATCACACTTTTCCAAGGAGAAACTTTGAGAAAAACATGATCACCTACCTCGAAAGATAGATCCTTCCTCCGGTTATCCGCATAACGCTTCTGCCTGCTCTGAGCTGTTCTCATGTTCTTCTGAATAAACTGAACTTTTTCTGCCATCTCTTCTACCAATTCTAGTCCCATCAACTTCCTTTCACCCACTTCATTCAAAAATTCTGGAGTTCGACACTACTTCCCATATAATGCCTCAAATGGTGCCATCTGTATACTGGAATGAAAACTGTTATTATAAGAAAACTCAACCAAAGAAAGATGTTGGTCCCAACTTCCCTGATAATCCATCGAACAAGCTCATAGCATATCCTCCAAGGTCTGAATTGTTCGTTCTGACTGCCCATCTGATTGAGGATGAAAAGTTGTACTAAAATTTAATTCAGTACCCAACGACTTCTGAAGGCCTTTCCAAAAGTTAGAAGTAAACCTGAGATCACGATCTGATACAATGGAGAGAGGAACTCCATGTAACCTGACTATCTTTTTAAGATACAAATGGGAAAGTTGATCAAGAGAGAAAGTATCTCGTATAGCAAGGAAATGAGCAGATTTGGTCAAGAGATCAACAATAACCCAGATTTCATTAATTACCTCGAGATGTCTTCGGTAATCCAACAACAAAGTCCATGGATATGTTTTCCCATTTCCACTCTGGCACTGGTAAATGCTGAAGCATCCCTGCCGCTCTGCTTTAACCTGTTGACATGTCAAACACTTCACAGTAAAATCAGAAATTTCTCTTTTCATTCCATCCTACCAGTAATACTCCCGCAGATCTCTGCACATCTTAGTACTGCCAGGATGAACTGAAAACGGGGAACTATGAGCCTCACATAACAACTCATTCTTCAACTGTGAATCACAAGGCACACATAACCTCTTCCTAGACCTCAAAACACAATCACAAACTTATCCAAGAACTCATGGAAAATTTTATTCATAAGTTCCATGAATACAGAAGGTGCATTGGTTAACCCAAAAGGCATAACTACAAATTCATAATGGCCATATCTAGTACGGAACGTAGTCTTCAGAACGTCTGCTTCTTTTACTTTCAACTGATGGTACCACGACCTCAAGTCAATCTTCGAAAAATATTGAGCTCCCTAGAGCTGATACCACTTCATTTGATGGCCCAACATCTGCTGAAGTTGTTGCAAAGGATTTCACCACCCCTTTCTGCTTGTAGTCTAGCTTCATTCCCCCAGTTGAGTTTTTCGTTGGACACTCGTTTGCATAATGACCCATTTCATTACACTTAAAACATCTTACCATTGGCTTTTCATTTCTTGCTTGATCATCTCCCTTACAGTTATGAGCAAATTGACCAGACTTACCACACCGAAAGCACTTACCAGACCTGGATAAACATTCTCCAGGATGCATTTTACCACACTTCTCACAGGATGGATATTTGGTTTTCTTACCTCCTTGCTTCTTTGATGAATTCTTCCCCTTTGCTTGCCAACTAGACCTCTTATTCTGTTGTTTGTCATAGAACACCTGATCATCGGAAAACTCCATTTCCACCTTCTCCGCACATCGAACAAGTTTTTCATAACTTTTGAACTCACGAGAAGCTAAAGCCCTTCGATACTTTGGCTTTAACCCTGAGTAAAAACGGTTTATTTTACTATCAAGATCTCGTATGAAGATTGGAGCATACCTTGCCAATCGAGTGAAATTTTCTTCATAAGCATCCACTGAATCATCCTCCTGCCTCAATTCTAGGAACTGTTTTTCCATCCTAAGATGAACCACCTTAGGAAAATATTTCTCAAGAAACATACCTTTGAATTCGTCCCAGTGAAGATCCTCAATCTCATCACTATCCCTGATATTTTTCACCATCGACCACCACTGATCAGCTTCACCTTCAAAATGGTAAACAGAAAGACTAACCATTTGATGTTCTGAACACCCCATGACATCGAAAATCTTCTCTAGTGCTTTAATCCACCCTTCAGCTTGCACAGGGTCAGATGATCCTCTGAATGATGGGGGATGTTTCCTCATGAAGTGTTCCACCACTGACATGTTCCTCTGTGGTTGATCTGGCTAATCTCGTGCATGGATACCACCACCATTTATTGCCTGAGTCAACTGTGCCATCACTGCAACAAACTGTTCAGTTCCGATTCCGAGCATCTCAGGTTGCTGATTTGGAAGGTTGTATTCCTCCTGATGTCGTCCCAACATAGCTGCTTTGTTTCCTCTACGGAAAACCCTTCTGAACATGGAAATATCTTAGGCGAAGCAACATGGTAATCTGTAAATGCTATATCATTTAAATCATATTATAATTTAACACTTTTCTAACTCCTAAAGTTGTCTAAAACGACCTTTGATACCAACTATAAGACCCCAGCCTTAAACCTTACTTAATATTGAATTAAAAGAATAATTCACGTTGAGGATATTTTCAGGTTTAGAGTTTTAGAGAATTAGAACATAACTATTACATCTCAAAAGACTACAAAGTAGTCACTTATACTAAGTTTCCATAATAAATAAAACTCTTGAAAGAAACATGTCTAGTTCCATGTTTTATATAGCATGACATTCCCTTGATCCCATCCTTGACCTTATTCCACATTAAGTCATGTGAAAAACATTTCAAAAAAACTTGGGGTGAGCATAAAAAGCTCAGTAAGGGATACACAAAGAATGAAAACTGTTAGTTTTTCAAAATCAAGTAAACCATGTATACTCTATCAAAGTAATACCTTCACCTTCATGAAGTAGTAAAAACTCTTCACTGAATAAAGTATCATTACTTACCTTTTTGTAACCAAAGTATTACCATAAAACCCATATAAATAACACATAACATATATAAAGGTAACTTGGGACATAAACTTACTTAAGTGGAATAAACATACGATCGACTTCCTCACATATCACTTAATGAAATAGCCATACGACCAATTTCCATACATACTTAATAGAATAGCCATACGGCCGACTTCCATACCCAATGCATTGGAGGTTATAACGTAACCACCCGTCCTGGTATTCACGGCACCACCCTTCATATGGTTTATAACGTAACCACCCGTTAAAATGTCCAAGTACCAATATAAAATCATAAAACATAAAACCAATATAAAGGAAAGATTACATTTCCACATTTCAATCACAATATATCATAAATATATTGACATAATAGAATCCTTTATCAAAACCATTTTCAATACCAAAATACATAAAAGAGTATATGGTATTTATTTTATTTTAAAAAAATTACAGCTTGTTGAGGAAGCCAAAGACCAAATAATACTTGCGGCAGCGGAAAAAGTCGTCGTCACCGCGCACGTTAAAAAAACATTCCTTTTTTTCGTTTAGTAAAATGATTCGTAGAAAAAGATTCCTTTTGTATAAAAGTAAAAGTCAAAGGGGTTTATACACCGTATAAAAGAAAGTTGTGTATAAAACGAAATATGCCTCAATGGAAGGAGATTGAGACGAAGTCCCTTACCTCGGGTCCGACTTGACTCGATCGTTCTTTAACATCCTGAATAATAAACTTGAGTTAATTTATACTTGATTAAGAACCTTTTTAAAGTTTATTATTCCTTTTATATCACTTATTTCCATGTTATAAACATTATGTAACCATTTAAGTTAATAATGTTTGTTTTGTCAATATTTGGTTCTTAAGTCGAAAGTGGACTTCTTACAATTACATGTTGTTCGTGTGGTCAAAAGTTCTTTATATCTAGAATAAAATTCCTGATTTGGATATCATATATATCATATATATCCAGCATTTACATGTATTTATAATATTACATAATCATTTAGAGGTAAGAAATGAAATGCACCTTTCCTGGAGACGGTAAGCCGTACGTACACATGAACGCTACTTTCATTTCTATCTCATACTTTAATAAAAAGAAATAATAATTATATAGAGGTATATTATAATTCCAGTATAACATCATATATAATAACTTTAAATCCATCCTTTACACGTCCCACATATGGCATTAACGAATCACATCGCTTTGAGGGGGCGGTAGTCGGCACTTCCTTAAATGAAGATATCGTGTTTATCCATAATAGAAACCATAAAGGTATGCCCAAAATGAAAAATACAGAAGCTTAAAGAAAAAATAAACATATTATATATCATATATAAAAATAGTGACATCATAATGGCCACCTTTGAAGGTGTTAAATGAGTATTGAACAATCATCGTTTCGGGAGGCAGAATTTCACCATCCATGGAAACCGTATGTTCATTAACCATTGGATGTAGTTGTGTGAGAGTGAAGCTCTAATAAATCTTATAAAAACATCCTAGTATATTTAAGATACTGGTGTTGTTACAAAAGAAGTAAATAAAAATAGTTTAGAGGGATGGAGAAGCAAAATAAAACAGATGAACAAGAGAGAATGAATTACCATTAAAAGTGTAACTCCTTTTGATTTGAGCCTAAAGGCTTCCTCTGAAAGGATTCTGCCCAAAGGGAATCCTCTACGATGAGGAGAGAGATGTGGAGAGAGTAAATGGGCAGGGGTTGGCCGAGCCAAGGGCTTGAGGAGTGTGTGAAATGAGGTAGAGGTGGGGGCCTTTTATAAGAGGAGAGGAGGGGCACTTTTGGAATGTAAAGAAATATTACTTTATTTGAAAATGTGTTTCGGTTTTAAAAGGTCCCACATTGATATAATTCGTGTATAAGGTGATAAGGGTTCTAAATACACTCATCTAATTGGTTTTGGACATGTGTAGTTCATATATTTTACATTATCTTTCCATTTTATTTAAATCGTCAAATAATGATGTCATCGCTGCATCATTATTATGTCATATATAATTTAATTTATTTTATGTCTAAAAATCATAAAAAAAATACTATGATGTAGGAAATAGTTTTATCTTTCCAATGACCATTTATAATCAAAAATATGACTTGCATAACCCCATTTAAAAATTGTTTTAGTAAAACATATCATGTTTGTGTCATTTTTACTTTTACATTAAATAAAAAGTTATTTATGTCATTTCCCAACCAAAGTGTCTCCATGGGGTCCCCAAGTTTACCCATGGCTTGTCTTGGTCGGCCATGACCCAACCAAAGAGGGTAGGACATGTGTCTAGGTCATTTCATATTATTAAAGCATTATTTATACCTTAAACTACACTAATTACCACTAATCGCGGTTAAGAACTTAATAAGTTACTATTCACCAAAAAATTATTATAATCTCATTGAACCACGTTTTACTTCATAATTACAACCATGTATGTCGGATCTTTGAAATTCAAAACACAATGATGGTAAAATTTCATTTAAACGGAAGATCAGTCTTTATAAGTACGACTTAGTGGTTTCACTATTCATCAAAAATTGACGTTTTTCAGAAAATTACCAAAAAATCACCCTAAGCTATATTTGATATTCCGAATTCAAAAATGAAGTCCATTTTACAAAATTCAAAACATATAAGTCACATTAATTAATGTACTAATTAATTCCCGCTGTCAGAGCAAATAGCGTGTTTTTATGAAACAATAAGTATCAAAAGATTGACACTAGTTTAAGTCTGATTTCAAAGTGAAATTAATTCCAATGACCACTATTGGATTTAATGGTAAAAATATTTTCTAATTTCACTTTAAAACCAATTCAAAAGATAATCTAATCATATAAATAAATTAGATTAAAAAGAGGTTTTGAATTAAAATACAACATTTTACACTATTCATTAAAAAAATGAACTTTATCCGAAAGGTACCAAAAATTTACACAAAGTAAATTTTGATGTCCCGATTCTAAAGAAGAATTATATTTGGTCCAATAGAATTTATAAGATCGATCAAAACTATATTTAATGACGGTTCTCCGTCAAAAGGTGACAAGTGGACCTTTCGTGAAAATTAGGGTAAAAATTGAACTCTTTCTGTATTTTAAGCCTTTATCTTTTATTGGGACAATGTAAAAACATTTAAAAACATATATAATCATATTTTAGTTATTTATATCCATTCTTTCCAGTACAATGGCTACTCGTTAACTAACATTTAAAATAATATTATTTTATTACTTGTGTACAACGTAAGTTTTCAAAGAAACTCATCGTTGCGTACCGAGTACGCTATCGAACGTAGAAACCCCTTTTAATTAAAATTAATATTTAATTCGTAAATATTAATAAATATGAAAATTCTTTATTCTTTATTTACCTGGGATGTTACATATACGTATGATATAATCTATTTTCATATAAAATAACACAATTATTTTTATTAATTTTATTCAATGATTCCATTTTGATATTTCTCATGAACTTGAATGAAAGAAGGGAATATTTTCTTATGACAATGAACTTATTTTTTCCAATTTTCATCCAAATCATGAGTAGGTTTCAAATTATCATAAATTATAGAATGAGAAGAAGAAGAAATATTTAGAAAATTTTCATTCTCTTGTAAAATCACTTTATTTTTATAAGTTAAATTTCATTATTTTCCATATAATTATTATATAAATCAGTATCATTTAAAAAATCTCTTCTGGATCAATCAATTTCATCATTTAACTAAAGAAATATTAGAGATTTAGAATAATTATGAGAATTAGAACATCTATAATAATATCCAAATCAATAACCATTTCAAGAGAATACATGAATCACATGTTATTATATTATTTCAAATTCCATATTGTTTAATGTAATTAGAATCTTTGGTACTACTCCAACTATTTTTCAAACCCCTTTTTTCATTATTTTTATATTTCACTTTATTTTTCAGATTGGATAGTCTGGCTTGAAATTCTATTTACTTCTAAGAGAAATGAAATTAAAATCTAAACTATTATAGTTATTACTCCCTTTATTATCTCCCATACGTTTTTATATGACAATTTCTTCAAAATTATTTCTTGAATTCATTTTTTAATTGTTTCTAATAACTAGTTAGAATCTAAAAAAAATATTTTTCTTTAGATAAAAATCAAAATATACAGTATAAAAAAATAAAATATTTAAATGCTTCATTTTTTTATTTTTTTTATTTAGATTTATTTTTTTGTTCTGGATTATACTAAAGAAGTATCCAATCAGTTCATTCAGAGTGTACTCTCTAATGTTCATTAGTTCATCAATGTGAAACTTCATACCATGAAAAATCTTTATTAATTCCCATATGACTCTTTCAATGTGTAAATAGAATTCAAAATATTACCTAATTAAATTAATTCCATGAACAATAATTTTGAATCAGTGTAAAATTTGAGTTACAATCTCATATTTTTCCTTTTTGATGTCTCGGTACTCAACAAAAAAATTTCGAGCTTAGTTTGAATTAATTTTTCCGAACCAAGTTGAGTGACTTGTAGAATATTCAAAATATATTCATATGACTTATAATTAGATAAAAAATAAAAATGATTCTTTTAATAAAAATATATTAAATATTCCAAACATTTTCATTTAGAACATAATTAATAGCATCATTCTTTGTGAGTGTATCTGGGCCAACATCTTATCTTGTGTACAATTTTTCTATAATGGACCAATATTATATGATTAATTGTTTAAGTCATTCCTCCATATGGGATCTCCGGTATCCATAATCATTGGCATCAAAGTTAAGTGGTTTTTATGGGATCCAAGATTCATTTACATTTACTCCTACAATATTCAAGATCTTATCCTTAGATTATGAGGTCTAGGAATAGGTTAGTGGAATAAAATATAATATTTTTAAGGATTTTATAAATTCAAAAATGAATAATCTTTAATAAAAATTAATTTTTATTAAGAAAAATAATAACATAGGTAATGTATCCTTAATAAGGTTAACCTTTGATATAATTTTTTGGTGTCTAGAAAAATAATGATACTACTACATTATTATTTAGAAGGGTTACCCTATGATATCAATTTCTATAATTGAAAGGTGTGAATATGATATAAAGGCTATTAGAAAATGTACTAAAGGGGGTGAAATTTCCATATTAAATAATTTAATCAAATAAAATGAATATTTTAATTAATTAATTTAGTTAATTGTTAGAGTTAATTATACGCAGGAAAAATAAATAATGCAATAATGGTTTTTATAGTAGTTTAGGCCAATGTGGTCCTAGTATACTCATATAACTCTCTACACAATTAGGGATTTTTTTGCACTGATCTTATTATTAAGATAAAATAATACTCAGATTTCAAAATAATTTTCAACAATGCAAATAGATAACCATGATACATTAAATAATATAGGAGGAAACAAAACCCAATTACGAAACTGACTTCAAAAAAATGAGTGACCACCTAAATGGTCATGAAATAGGAATTCATGATTTAAAACACAAATAATAAAATTATATTATTTATTCTATAAAAAATCATAAAAACGGATTCTATATGAAGGATATAAAGAAATGTTACAAACACAAGAAACCAAAAGTAGTAGAATAGAAAAAAAAATAACATGTACTGGATATTGAGTTTAGAATCATTGCATATCATAAATGACGTATCAGTCGAAGAATATGTATTTTTTCACTTGAGATATCTTCTTGATTGTTAAATTGAGATTGAATAGTAATTTTCAAATTATAGAATTGTTGAAAAGTCTTAACATTATTTTCAAGAAAAAACATTGTGTCCATGTTGTTATTGACTATGTTTGACATGATTATTGGACTCGATACAAATAAATAACAAAAAAGTTTAACAAAAACCTTTTATAGGTAAAATGATATATACATTATAATAACAATAAATATCAGTGATAGATTTTATAATTACAATAAATATCTTGGAGAGATAAATTTATTATCCACTAAAATTATAATAATAATTTTTTGAATTTAAAACATACTGAATAATTTAAATAAATTTGAATTACCCATTAAAATTAATCTAATATTCCCCTTAAAATATCATAAAAAATTACATTAATAACATAAGATAGTTAGACTACTAAATCCAACTAGTAAATATAAACTAATTTAATATTGAATGTATTGAATGTATTAATTATATTACATTATTTATTATAAAATAAGTTTTAATTAATTCAATTTAGTGAAATAATAATTTATAAAAAATAATTTAATAAATTTTACTCAAAATATTGGCACATAAATATACCAATGCTATTTTTTAACTGTACGTATGAATACTAAATAAAATCCATTCACATTTTAAAACTGATTAAAAAAATTATAAAACATTTTTCATGTATTTTATATAATATATATTAATTTTATAGATTAATAAAATACTTAAAATAATGAATAAATACAAGTAGTTATAGAGAACATCAAAAATTATGAAAAAGTAGAGCATGATAAAAAATTTTACTATGTAATTAAAAAACATAACTAATGTTTACAAAAAGTAAATAGTGGTGTAAAAACATGTAAATGATGGAGGTTCAAAAGAGTTTTAAATGGCAGTAAAAAATAATTTTATCTTATAATAATAAAAAATAATTTTAAAAGGGAGAATTAAATATATTCTGATATTATATGGAGTATGCTACCATAAAAATTATAAAACTAATATTCCATTGAAAAAAAATATAAACTACCACTGTAGAAAAAAATGATTTCATGTTGATATCATACAAGATGTTGTTACAAATAAAGAAGATGAAAATAAATCATAGAGGTTATGGTTGATGGAAAATAAGCAACCAGATTTGGAGGATAATAAATTAGGAATCATTTCATGTATAAGCATGGAACAAAAACATTAGTGGTTTCTATCCCATTTAAATGGTGGCACTATATAAAGAAAATTAATAATTAAATGAATGTGATTTCAAGATATTTTCAATGGATCAATAATCACTTCAATACAATATGTATATCAAGAGATATGATCTAAAAACTATAAATACATAAAATAGATGTTTTAGAAAAAACGGATGATATATTGTAGATATTTGGCCAAATTGGAGGAATATAAAATAAACACTAACACATTATTTTTGTTTAATTTAACGTATACATTATTACTATAATTCTAAACCAATGAATGGAATGTGATTCCATTATGTATCAGCAAATATGTCAAATAAAGGAAAATATATTTAATTGTTGAGAATCCATAATCCCAGAGCATTTTCATAATCATCTGTAATTTTTAAACCACTTAAACAAAATAATAATAATTCCACTTATTATAATAATATTAACAAAATTGTTGGATTTACAAATAGAAAGATTTCAAAAAAAAAATGAACTATATTTTCAATGTAATAAAATAATATCCAAATAAATCTTAACAATAGATTATGTATAAAACACATTGTTCATACCAAAAATAATGTATCATGTTAAAACCAAAATGAGAATAGATTAAAGATTGAATTATACTTTATCATAGTTTAATAAAATCCATATATATTTTGCATTTTTCAAATGAAATTGGAAATTTTAAAATATTATTATGTAAAAATTTTTTATCATTGAAGTAAAGAGGGGTTGTAAAAACAAAAAATTAACATAAAATAATAAGAGGTTTTGGAAATATTAAATTCATAAAATAATAATAATAAATAACCAAATTATAATATGTGATATGTTATTCCTATCTAGTAAAAAATAAAATAGGGTTTTCAATAAAATTAATTTACATTTGAGCTCAAAAACCATGTATTATATTGTAAAGAATGATGGATATATTGAATTCCCAAGAATTGAAGTTATTGTAATCACAAGGGTAACACTTTTTATGAGAGAAACGTTATTTTAAGAGATAAAATCCAAAATATATTAATTCAAAAAGGAAGATATAATTGGTAATCATTTATTTTTGTGCTAGTATATTAATGAGACCATAGATAAAATGAGGTATTATTATATACTCATTGATGATTTCTGGGAGATAACTTGGTTGATAGTGATCACCAACAAGCATGAGGTTTTCATTTGAATTGCTCAATATCATAGGATGGATTGATAATTTCATGGATAGAAAATGATAAAATTTCAAACAATAAGAGAAATAATGTTATCCAAAAAACACGTGAAGGATTATCTTGAGAAGAATCAGATAAGGTTCTAGGTCCAAATGGTGATAAACCCTAAAAAAAATGGTATAGATGAGAGGAGTACATGAATCCTAAAAAATATGTCCGGAATGATTCTTATTAGTATATACCTATCATTTAAGTTTTAGAGTGATATAGTCTAAACATTGATTTATATTTATAAACGAGTACTATTATGTCCTCAAGAAGAGAACACATCATATGAGATGTATTAGAGGAAAAAGAAAATGATGAAATACATTTGAATCATTAGATATACCTATTTACTTTTAAATAATATGAACCCTAATAAGATTTATACTCATTGAGTATAAGGTTTTCTCCTTGGTTAGTAATCAAATATAATTTCATACAAGTGTTTCAATAAAAATCATGAAATATTAGTAAAACAAAACACATATGTGTGGTTGAAAATGATCATAATCATTAACAAAATAGTTTGGAATTTATAGAGATACATGTTAATAAGTAGAGAAGATCTGAGGCAGCACATGGTTTTGATGTTGATTTTCATGAATACATCAATGTACTGTATAATTAAGTTATAAAAATAGCTACGTTGAAGCCAAGAATAAAATATAAATTTCATTAGTGAAATATAATTTGTGATCAGATAGATACAGTGAAAATAAGGAAAATGAATTCCTTGAAAACAATTTAATCCTATCTCAGGTAGACAAAAGTTATTTGTAAGAGGCTACTAAGGATGTGAAATTTGTTATGGTGATATATGTAAAGAAACCCAAAATCAAGAAGAATCATTCATCGGATATTTTTTGAGGTAGATTGATAAGACCATCATTAGGAAAAAAATGGGTTTTTTAAAGAACTAAATGAAAAAGGAATGTGGATTCTAAATATGGCATAAATGTTGTTCATGGGATACCAAAAATTAATGTTATAAATATTCTTGAAATATTAAATCTCACCAATTGTTCAAAAACATTGATATATCTTTGATATATTAGTTAAAAGAAGGTTCCTAGTTTAATAGATAAATAAAAAATTAAATATTCATAATGGATTAGATGAAGAGATATACATTTATAAGTATGATCTTTTCATGAAAATTAGGATAAATATATATATACCATCTATGGAATCCAGATTATGGGATGATTCAGAAAACATGATCATAGTACTCAAGACATGATCAATACATGAAAATCCTATGTTTTCAGTGTATTGGATTTGATAATTATTATTTTATCAAAAGGATAATAATCAAAGGATTATGATTATTGGAACACTCTCTATTTGGAATAATGTACGGATCCAATTTTCCATTTTTATTTTTAGATTCCAAAGTTTTTGTGTGGAATAGAATCTTATAATAAATGTTTTTTACATTTTTGTGTGAAACTTGAAAGACCCTTATCGTGGTTAAGTTTGTGGTGTTCCTGTGATACCCCTATGTGAAAAGGGCAGGGATAAAATTCTATGCTATTGAGAATGGACTTATGTGGATTTACATAGGAGTCTCCATATAGAACAAATCTATTGGGACCTCATCATATCATAATGAAGGTTGTACTGAGTGTGAAAAATCCTAAATTTTTTCACCCAGCCATAAATAGTGCCCATGTCCCATTTCCATGTCAAAATCACTATATCCAATTAGATACCACCATGCCAAATTGGTGGTGGTATTAAGAATTTGAAAATCCCAGATGGATTTATAATCATACAATGAAACTTTCCCCATCCAAAAAAAATTAATGAGGGTTTTAATGTGTCTTTTGACATTATTTCATATTTTAAATTTATTATTCATTTCATTTTTGATATAATTTCATATTTATAGGGATCTATGAAGTGGTTTTATTCATTAATATTTCTTTAAGTAGAGTATTATGGTTAATATTTCCTCATGGGTATTTCTAATTATAGATATTGGCTCATGATGAATAAATATATTCATTTTACAATAATGGTATGGTGTTCAACATTTTTTAAATCAATATTTTTGAAAGTTTATATATCCTAGGGTATATCTCAAGGTTTAATTTGAGTTCTTATATTTCCATATAGTTTTTAATTATGAAATTGATGATTTTAAAACCATGACATTTTATTTTTACCATTTATAGATAATGATATGTTTTATAAAAATGGGTACTTTTTGAAAATATTTTTTATTCCCAGGAGGTTAAAAATTAGTATTTTTAAAGAATAATGCAATACTTAAAGGGTTTTAGGTAAGGAAATAGTGTGAAATCAATATTGGGAACGTTTTATGAAAATTTGGTTCATTTTTATTCAATATTATTGATGATATATAGAAAATATAGAGATTATTTTATACATGGGAAAACTAAATATCAAAAAGCCATAGTGATGTAATCAATGCCCAGGGTAGACCCTCGTGATGCCATGGTTACTAGTGAGGAGCATCAGAAAGAGACCAAGGATCCCAATTTTGTCTTGGTTTTTTTGATTGAAATAATACAAGTCTATCAGAACATGAGAGGTAGTGTGGGAGTGTTCCTATCCAGCTTTATTTTATGACACACCTCGAGATACCATGGGATGTATAGGGTTTTCTATCATTATTATTTCTATTATTTTGGATATAGCTTTCTAAATTGGATTCATGTTAAATAAATTTAATAACAATCTAATAAGTATTATTTCCAAATTGTTTTACAGATTCTTCCTCATTCAATAAGAATATATTTGAATGATATAGAGGATTATGTAAATTATATCCACATGAGAATCCTACGGTTGAATCATTTAAAGTGGAAATATATTTTCTAAACAATACATTACTTTTCCATGTTTCTAGTGTTGAACCTAAATGGAAGAAGAAATGTTATTTTCAATTCAATATACTACATTCTTCATTATTATAGGGTGACATGGGACCCCATCCATCATAAGAATATATGGAAATTATTGCGATTATTTTCAACTACCTGAAAAATCCAGAGGACATCAAGGTTGGTTTCTCCAATTATATTCATGAATCGATGGGAATGAAGTTGTGGGAACATATTGTGTCATCCATGTTTCATAATTATATCACCTAGTCTACAATCACGAAATCCATGAAAAATAGTTCATTTTAAAGGAACTGATAGTGGAGAAGGCATGTGATATCAGCACAATGCTTTGCGGATATTATTATATCATTGAGTTTGATACCTGATTTTCATGTTATTACATATGTTTCTAAAATTTGTTTACAATTATTACCTCATGATATATCGTTTTTAAATGGTTTTGAATCTATATATTCATTTTATTATAATTCTTATGTGTCTACCAACCTTTTCGGTGGTTTTTGATAGGTAACATATAGATGAGGTGGGTATATCATAGAAGTTATGACACTTAGAAGAATCATTGATAGTTGGAGGTAGTTAGAGTTTTTCATCAAACTAGAAGAGGTTATGTATTGACTAGTGTCGAGGTGGAGGATTTAATTTAGATCAGATTTCAGGGATGGGACACCTCAAACTTGTCTTTAATGAAATACACATATTGTGTCATTCATTTGTGAAATATGGTCATCTTAAATGTTTTATGAAGAGAGAATCCCTTGGTAGTACAATTGTGTCCATCTCCATAAAGGGGTCTTATATTATTTATAATTTTAAAAAATGGGTGGAATATTAACCTCATTCAAAGAGTTCTTGTCATGTTATAACAAAAGGGAGGTATTGGTTTGGACACATATATGTAGTGGGATGTTCACTATAAGAGATAAAGTTGGAACAAAATAATATGAGAGGTAACATATTTATAAATATTCTATTATTTTTTCATATTTTATACTCGTGAAACTCACTCCTTTATATCATATAATATTAGTTATGGATTTTTATTGGGTGTTAAGATTATTCTATTCTTGATAATTTTTTCATATCAATTTTGAAAGTGGTCCAAATATGGATTTAGAAGTTTTTAGTTTTGGGTGGTGAGTTTTTACCACGAAATCATATGGTATTTTCATGTTATTGATCTTGAAATCTATCATCCAATTATTGGAATGGATTTTATGATTATCTATTATTCTCATATTGACTTTTTTCATTATTGATTAGATTTTACTTCTTTTAATAGTAAAACTCATGTATTTTATGGTGGGTGGGAACTAAGTTTTGGGAGAGTAAATCCCATTATTACATGTGATTATATGTCCAATTCTAATTGGTGAATATTATTCTTCATATTTTGTACCCATGTATTAGGGGTCCTCTTCCCATGGTTTTGAGTGATTATGACAATGTTTTTGTTTGATGATTTCTATAATTTTCCACCTTAGAGGGAAGTTGATGTTTTTATATAATTCCTTCCATGGATGTGTCCCATTACTATATGTTCATATTGTATGTAAAATAGTTAATTAAAATAATTATAGGTTCGTCACGAGGATAAAGATTATATGGTATTTATTCCTCCCAGTGTTTAACATTGGGAATCACCTATTAACTTTTAAAATAAGGGTAATGTGAGTTTATAATATTGATTTTACTAGAAAAAAATCATCCAGGGGATAATGAATGAAGACTATCACTTTACAGGATTCATGATCTTTTAAATCAACTAAATTGGGTATGTGGATTTTCATATATTTGTTTGAAACATGAGTGTATGAGATGATGATATTCCTAAGACAAAATTCAGGATAATGTATGAAAATTGTGATTATCTGGTCATATTGATTGGATTTATTAATTCTCTTATAGTTTTTATGTATTTAAGCTATCTAAAATTCCATTTGTTCTTGGTTTCTTTCATCGGTTTCTAATTTATTATGTCCTCTTTTTTCTCAAGATTAGAGTATATTAATGCTGAGAATTTGAATACCATCATTAGAATCTTGAAATAACGTTGTTTATATAGGAATTTATCCAAATGTCAGTTCAAGATTTAGGATGTGAAATTTGTTGGCCATGTGATTTATAATAAGGGAGTATTAGTATATCTTGATAGGAATTTATTGATGATGTGTTTGTTGAATCTTAGAAATGTGTTTGATATTTATAGATTCATGGGTTTAGCTAGTTATTATAGGATATTTATTTAGGATGTCTCCATGATAGAATATATATCAAAATTTAACTGATAAGATTTTATAGTTTTTTGTATCCCTTAGTGCTTTATATATCTTATGTAATTTAATGTGATATTGTCTCCAACTACAGTCTTGATTGATCCTAATAAATTTCTAGAATATAATTTATATTTATATGTTTAATGTATGGGTTTTGGTTTTTTTATGATGTATAAATGACATTTGGTAGCATATAGGTCCCTAAAATTACACCTTGAAGAAAAGAAACACCAAATTAATGATCAAGAGTTGGTGGTAGTGATTCATTATCTTAGGAACTAGTGTTACTACTACCTCATTGAGTAGTGGTTTAGAGTGTATTTTTGACTATAATAGTATGATGTATATATTCACTCTACACGATCGTAACTAGACTTAGAGACTTTGGGTGGAGTACCTTCAGACCATTGATTTTGATATTCTATACACCCCCATAAGAAGAAATATGGTCACATATTCACTGAGATTAGAACAAATGACTTTGGGGGTAAAGGAATCATTTGAAAAGTGGTTCTTGATTGGATTAATTTTTAGATGTGATGTGATGAAGGGATGTTTGATAGTTCAATATTCATTGATTTTAATTGGGACAGATCATCTACAAATGATCAGATTCATCATTTACTGGATAGGGATGAGGGGTTTATGTGCTTTAGTAGGATTCTCTATAATATGGAAAATCATGTGAGTGGTCTCAGTATCCTAATTGTATAATGCTTACTATTTATAGACTCATTATATATATGTATTTTATATATATCAGGGGGTTAATACTACCAGAAAGTCTTATGAATTTGTAAGTGAGGGATATCTTCAGACTCCATGGTGTTCCATTAGCTATCTATTCCAATAGGAACCTTTCTTCATATCCCAATTTTTAGTCGATTGTAGGAAAAAAATGGGTTCTAGGTTAAAGTTGAATCATGGCTTATTATCACCATATGGATTTCTAGACATAGTGAGCCATCCAAATTATTGAAAAAAATTATATTGGCATATGTGATCATATTTAGTGGATCATTGGAGAAACATATATCCTTAGTGAAGTTTTCATGTAATAATAATTATCATTCATCAGTCAGGATGGTTCAATTTGAATTATTTTCTGGGAGGCCTCACAATAACCTCATTATTATGAAGATGATACCCATAGGTCCTTATATGTATCTATAATCATTTAGGATTTATTTTATATAGTTCATTTTTTGAGGATAATGTCATTAACATATCATACTTTCCCGAAATCAATTATCAGTAGGTGTGATAATCCTTTTTAATTTGAGTCAGGTTATCATATATTCCTTATAGTTTTTATATGGTTAGGATATTGAAATTTTTGATTCGTTGTAAGTTAATAGGTGGTTATATTAGCCCGTTTGAGATCATGTAGTGAATAAGGGTGGTGTCTTCTAGATAAGTCTTAACTACATAACTGATTTCTATATATGATGTTTTCTATGTATCTAAAACGAAGAGGTATCTACCATATCTACCCCACATGATCAAGGGGAAGATGTTGAGATTGAACCCAACACTTCTATGATTGAATAGACTACTCATATAGTGGATTTAAAGGGGAATGTGTTATATGTATAATGTTATTTATTAAAGTGATAGGGTAGTGTGGAAGAAATTTCCATGTGACATAGGAGAACATGACCTTGATTATGATACAATAGAATTATATATATATATTTATTTTTCATCATCCTTATCCATTATTTGGATATAAATATTTTTTTTTTGAGTATAATTTTCACAACTTATATTTTTAATATTGTGTGAATCATCTTTTTTTATTTTAAATTTTTTTAAATTTTTGGGTGAATTGTTTCATAAAAATTATTTCTAGACATTGTTGGGTAAAAAATGGAGCACAAATGTGGTAGAGTTTGTTATGTGAACATATTCAAAATTTATGAAATGGGAAGGGGAAAACATCTATAGGTTAGGAAAGGATGTGGGGGAAATGTATCAGGAAACATTCTATCTACAAAAACCATAGGGACTTTGCCTCTACATGGTGGAGTTTTTAGTGATTACAAAATATCCCATGTTTCATTAATAGAAAATGATTAGTTTACATGGTATATATCTTTGGAAAAGCCATAAATACATTGAATATTCTTCCAGGCCAGGGTGGTACTATTTTAAGGAATTTAAAATGGCCAAATGACCCACCTAGTCTTATAGGGATGGTTTCTCCAACTATGTACAACCTTAATTAGGATATTTAATGTATATTTTGACTCAATTTAACTCAATTAACGAGATTGTTCTAATCCTTTTGTCCTTGTTTTAATACTTAGTGTATTTTAAAAATGGTTTTTGGGGTTTCATCTATCATCAAGCAATCAAATTAGGTGAATACATCCATCTCACTATTTCCCTTTATAGATATAGTCTCATAAGGAATATATCTACTCATCTATAATCACCCATATTGGAGGATGTGTTATTTATCAATATTGAGGTAGTTTTCCCTATATTATGGTCTATCCATTGGAATTCATTGTTTTCTTATTATTCTATTTAATTTTTACTTATGAATTTGAGGATTTCAAGTCCATGATAGTTGATTTTGATCATTGATGGAATTTTATAATTTTCTAAAATGGAGTTTTTATGAAAATCATATTTATTCTCATGATGTGGTCAATGAGTTAACTCACAAAATTTTTTTAGGCAGAAATTTATTTTCAAGCACATTTTTTTTGTGACAACATTATAGAATTAAAAAAAATTGGTTTTCATAAAATGAAATAAATATATGTAGAACATTTGGAGACGAAATGAAACATGAAGAAACTAAAAATAAAGTAACGTTATTAGAGTAATGAATTATGAGGTAATATTCCCATGATTCCATAGATACTAGTGAGTATCCTTACTGGGGGAATGTGCTTCTCAATAATTACAATTCACTTGTTCTATCTAGTGTTCCTTTATGATTTTTTGTTGTGTACACCCTCATTTAATAGATTACCCATTAATATTTTATAGATATATTGTGAATGATCATTTTATTTTCCAAGTTGATATGGATAATAATTCTTGAATTCTATTTTATTTATCGGTCTATGACTCAGGGATAAATTCTACATCAAATTACTTTGTTTATTTTAATATGGAATATTTTATTGAAATGGAAAGACAAGGATGATTTTATATGAGAAAATGATTTATTTTGGTAATATTTTTAATATATATTTTTTATAAATAAATTATTCATACTACTAAAAATTTTATAGATTCAATATTGGTATCCAATTGAGCATTAAATATCACACCATATTTTTGAGTTTGGGAATTTCTAGACAAGTTATTGTTATTAAGAAGATAAATTGAAGAGTATAATGATGAGTATTACTCTCCTAGTTATGCTTCATTCCTATTGGTTGGGATGGTGGTGAAATATGGACATGTGGAGATAGAACTAAAGGTTACTTTGGGTTCCATTTTTTTCCCTTTCTATTTTTTCATCTAATATTTATTATATCGTTTTTGGATGTTTTGTTTATGTTTTATTTCTTTGACATATGATTTAGTTTGGAAATTAGTGATCATATTATGATTGTCCCTACTTTTTAATATGTCTGTTGAGGGTAAAATCATTTTTATGATTCTTTGTATGACCACCTGGTTCTTTTCACCAGAACAAAACATTCAGGAATTCACTTCAAGACTTGTAGTAGGACAATTATTTTTAAATATTAGATTAACTATGGTTGTTTTATTATAGTTCTCATATATATTGATGAAATATTTTTTGGACAAAATAAAGAATTAAGAAGTAATTTTCAATACTCATGCAGTTAGAGTTCAAAATATTAATGATTTGAGTGTTGGAAAAGTTTCATTAAATTTCATGTGATACAAGGAAGGCATAGAACATTTATCACACAATTAAATTTTTCTTGTAAGATTCAAAAATTATTTGGAATAGATGATTCTATTAAAATAAAAACAATAGTATCTTCCAAGATACTATATTTATAGAATTAAAATACAACATAGGTCAATATCATAATATCTGATTGATCATTGGGAGCCTGTTGTATATAAGAATGACAAGAAAAGACATTGTTTCAACAAAAATCCAGATAAAAGGAATTGATTAAATGAAATTGAAATACGCATGAAATTATTAATGATGGAGTTGTGGAATATCAAATGATTATTGTAATTTACTTTATCTATATTGAAAAATATGATCAACATTTATTTGGATATATCGATATATAGTAAGAAAGTTCAAAATAATATAGAAAGTTAACATCAGTTGATGAATTATATTAAACAGGATTGTGGATTTCATGGCTTAACCTGATACCTTTTTATCTCACTAAGAACAATAGAATCTATATATATTAGAGCCTTTCAATATTTCAAAAAATAGAAATTTATGAAAAATGACTTCCAAATATTGGAGTTAAAGTCAAGAATCCTATTATAATCCATGTTTATAATTCATGTTCTATAAAACTGAGATAATAACATATCCATCACACAATGACGAAGGATAATGAAATCTATTATCACTTTATAATGGTTAAATATGATAATTGTTTAATAATAATTAATTATGTCCTATCCCAACATCAAGTAACATATATCATGTCTAATGTTCTATATAATGATATTTTTGACAAAACATCATCCTACTATTAGAGTACAGTCATCCTTGGACAATTAAATTTTATTTCTATAGAACCCCAACCCACCTAGGTCTATTTTTTATTCACCAGTGTATTTTAGCCAAAATATGTGTTTGATTTGTGTTTATTGACTATTGGAAGATATATTTCATCCATTATAATCAAAGAGGAGAGTTTTTTTTAAAATTTTGATAGTGGAGGAGAATAATTATATGATAAATTATGTTGGTAAAATATGTAAAGTGATAAGAAATGTTATTGTTGGAGTTGAAATAATACACTAATTAGGGATTGTGTAAAATATATTGAATGAAACAAATTTTTTCATAGATTCACTTGTAATATTATTCATCTTTATAATGATGGTAATGAATCATGTATGATTTGGGTATATTTTAACAAATATTTTATTAGTACCTAGAGTTTCATAGAGTTAATGGTTTTTGACTAATAAAACATAAAAGATTTTTTCTTTAAGTTAATTGAGGATTAATTTCAAAATAAATTCGATAAACCTCATGGGTGTTATAGTTTGTAAAAATACATCAGCTATATTTTTAGGATGTGTATTTTGATATATAATGTCAATAAAATTAAAAAATGGACAAATCATGATGAATTTATAATGAAATGGTTTTTATATATGCATGGAGATGGTTTTATGATGTCATTCATTTTTGTATTCAAAGGATATGTTTAGTGAAAAAGATAAGGTAAATGAATAAATATCCTAATAAATTCATACTATACTGTGCAATAATTACACTATAACAAATATAGAGTAATGAAATATGTAACATCAAAGATTTACATGGGAAAATGATTATTTTATGTTTTGTATTTTACATATAAAATAATGAAATATGTAGGGGAATAATTCAATAAATTAATTACCTTGAAATACAATTACATGAAGAAATTACATAGAGACAGAATTCTATGAAGGA
This sequence comes from Viscum album, assembly GCA_963277665.1. NCBI lineage: Eukaryota > Viridiplantae > Streptophyta > Magnoliopsida > Santalales > Viscaceae > Viscum > Viscum album. The sequence continues at coordinate 319,364,350 of OY728148.1, forward strand.
ATTACTAAATTTTTCAATTATTTGAATTAATTATCTATAGGTATAATTAATCAAATTTATTTTTTGGAGACCAAATATTATGAATGAATTTTGTGGTAGATAGTTCTTTAATAGAATTATAAGAATATATAATTTAATAATAGAATTACATATTAGAATTGTTATATAAAAAAATTATATGAAGGACTCAATGTCTATGATGAAGAGAAATGATGTTAATAGGTTGTGACAGAAAAATATAATGCATCTATAAAAAATATAGAGTATGAATAATAATTTTTATGTGAAGTAGTTTTACATGATTTAAAATAATGTAATATTATATATAGTATGTCTGTTAGGGTATTTATCTTATCAATAGTCCCCTAAACACTAATTTTTTGAGAGAATAAGTAAATGGTGGATTATTAGAGTGAGTCAATGATTTTCTTTGTCCAAAGATAGATTTCATCATTTAAATATGTCGAAATAAGAACACTATGATGGAATTACATGGTTTAAAGAGTTCCAAAAATTAATTACATGGTAAGAAGGTTTACATGAAAATATTATGTAAACAAATTTATTATATGAAACATTACTAAATTGTATGTCATAAAGAATTTAGGCAGTATAGTTTACCATGAGGAAATTATATAAAATATTCTACAAATAAAAAATTATGTGGTTAATCTTATGTAGAGAAAATTTTACGCAGTGAAAAATTATCATTGAGAAAATCTTACACGGTAATGGGGAATTCATCTCTTTAATGAATTTTTATTTTCACAGTATACTAATCTCAGTGTCAACAATTTAGAATCTTATTAAAAAAACATTATTACTTTATAGGATTAATATGTTTACTTAATTCATTGATTATTAGGTTCTCATTTTTATTTGGTTATAAACTTTTTAGTTAGTGAGTCCACTCTGAACATGTAATAAATAGTTATAAATAGTGAGTTTTGGAATTCCATCACACTATCATTCGTATAATCCTTTGAAATAGGTCAATGAGGGTGAAAAATTAATTTTTTTTTCCTATTTCATTATTTATTTTCACTATACATATATGGGGCATAAAGACATAAATGTGTTTATATCAAGATGGAACAATATCAATAATTTTTTTTAAAACTATTCTAACCTGATACACCCACCATCCCATTTTATAACTAACAAATTCTTATTATAGATAATATCATGTAATAAGAAATTATTTTATATATTATTTTTAAGACATCTATTTATTCTAAACATGAAATTTTATAAAACTAAAGTGAATTTATTTTAAAATAAAATGTAAACTTTATCAAAATATATTTAGTTTTCCTAAACCACTACTATTACAATTTCATAACAAATCCAGTATAGAAGAAGGGAATATTTCACAAGTTATGGAAAATAATGGTTATTTTATATTGATGGAATTTCATATCAAATGTAATATTTCATAAATCTATTTTCCAGGTTGAACTCTATCTCAGTTATCTCTATATAGATTTTCGTATTAAGGATTTTTATCTAGGATGATATAAATCGTGATGTTTATAATTGGAGTTTTGCGTTTTGATTAAAATGTTATTGTAGAAATTTTAAAAATTATTTAAAAAAAACATAAATGTTAGGGGTTGAATTTAACTACATAATTTTTAATATCTATTTATATGTATAATTTAATTAGAATCATTAAATAAATAATATATATGCTATACATAAAATATATATTTTTATTTTAAAGGAATATTATAATTTTCACGAATCTGCCTGAGTCAACCCTGAACCGGTCACCCGAGTCAGTCTGCAACATGTCTCGAGGGGCATTACTGACCCCCCTAGGATGAAAACTAGTGTTGGGAATTAAAACATACAAGGGGGAGCTATTTATCCCAAAAAAATAAACTAGTAACAAATAGGTAAACTAACCAAATAAGTCACAAGAACTAAGAACTGAACATAAATAAATAAACAGTTAGTCTAGATACATAATACACTGAACATGCAGAAACCATACACAATAATGGAAACAAAACCACGCTACCATGACCTCCATGTGACCTCTCAGTCACCTCCAACCACTAAACAAAAATTGATCCAACACTGAACATTCAGACCTGAAAAAATAATCATAACAGAAACTGGATGTGCACATGAAAAGATATGATATGTGTGAGCACCATGATTCTCAATAGGAAATCCAAAGATAAACAATTGAATCCATACATTCCCTTTCCCAAAATAGTCTAATGAAAATAGTTTTAAATATATTTACAAAAAGAGGGATTTATGTATTTTACAAAACAACACACGACACATTTCATTTCAAAAACTAAAAGCCATTTTATAATCAAAATCCAAAACACGGAAAGCCAAAACACTACTAAGAATAAAAAGATAAATAATACAGGCATAGAAACTAGTATAACAAAAAGTAAACACGAAAAATAAATAATTACCATTTGTGACCATAAACATACCTAGAATATCCCTGGACATCATCAGTTTAGAACCACCTATAGGCATATGGTGAATCCCCTATGTCAATAAACAACTATCTTCCCTAACATGGCCTCAGTAGTGGCACATCCATCCAGGCATATCTACAACTCCAAGGGGTACTAACCTATCTAATCAGGGCTATCAAGAAACCATCACTTCATAATTTAAACGATACTCAGGAACCCATGGTGGTAGTAATACTTTATAAGTAGAAGGCCCTCACACGCGTGACTCACATTACTAGCCATCACCGCACATGGCTACCCTAAACACAGACAACCTATACGATAACCCATGAAGGGATATCCCTCCAATATATGTGGACACTATATATATATATATGTGTATGTATGTATGTATAAACATTCATAATTCCTATCATCCAAGGTGTCAACTGATCCATCACGTCACATAAAATTTTAAACCATTTCAAAAAGCACTTATAGTTTCCAACAGGGCTCACACATTTGATGAAACTAAATCCTTTCCAAAAGTTCATAAAAACATCATTATCAAGTTAGAGGTTCCAAACAGTCCTTTAAGTTTATAGGTCTAATTCATTTAACCAAAACATCTTTCAAACACCACTTTTATATTTAGCAAGACAAATGGGCCGTAATGTTCTAGAACACACACGAACACTACACAATTACCAAATGGACCCTTAAATTTTTTAAAATGCACAAAAAATCATGATTTAAGGCCAAATGGGCCAAATCATGTGAAACACATTGAAAAACATCTATAATAACCACATCATAGACCAAACCTCATTTAGAAAGTGTGAACCATTTATAAAAATAATATTTTAAGAAAACCCAACCTATGGAATCACCATCATTTGATGACACATCCATGTGTTCAGCTAGTGCACCCATGGATTCACCAACATCTAATGACACCCCAAAAACCAATTAAACACACAAAAAAAATTCCCATGAAACACCGATTTCCTTGAAAACCACGTCAAACCATCCCCTTAAGAAACATTAAAATCTTCCCCAAACATTTTAACACATTTAACAAACCATACCAATTCAAAACCATACACAATAGAAAAACATTACAACCAAATAAACATTTCCACGACAATGTGAGTGCTATGAATTTCATAAGACCCCCTAATTTATTTTTGAAGGAACCATACAATTTAGAATGAACACCCTAGGTGAAAAAATCCTAAACATTTCACATAAAGATAATTGAAATCTATTTTTAATAAAGTCAATCAACAAGTAAACACCATTTGAATCTACCTATGGGTATAATAGAGGTGGAAATAACATTTAAAAATTAATTAAAACAGGACAGTGCCTATGGAGAGTTCCATAAAGGAGAAAATTGGAAACACCCACCTCGAATCAAGTGTGGATGGAGGGTTGTCTGATAGGGTGGAGCAGGGTGTAGCAGGGGGTCACTGTAGGATGGAAGTTGCACAGGGAAGGGGAGGCTGGCCACTGGGCAGGTATCACACACTCAAGAAGAGCCAGAGGGGATTTCTGTGTTCCTAAAAGAGAAGAGGGAGCAGTGGGGCACTATGTGAGAGGGAGATGGAGTAGGGGCAATGTTCCAGTAGAGAACTCTAGTGAGATTGGGGCGCACACCAGGAAGTTGAAGGGAATGGGGTGCACTGCACTGTGGAAACCATGGGAAATGGGGATGCGGGTGCACACGTGAAGGAAATAGTTAAGGAAGGTGGGAGGCACATGGTTTAGGGTTTCAAAAAAAACCATTTTAATAATAATAATAACAAAATTTTCATGAAAACATTCGTAATAATAATAATATCTTTTTGAATAATAGTAATAACCAAAATAATAATGATATTAATAATAAAATTAAAAATAATCAATCGTAATTATAAATTTATTATACAGATAATTTTAATAATAAAAATTTTATTCTTAATGTTAATATTAATAATTATATAATACTAAAAACATCAATAATTTTCTTAGTGATAATAATAATAATAATTACAATAATAATAATAATAATAATAATAATTTTATTTATTTTCATTTAAATAATAAAAAATTTGAAAATAATTTAATCATAAAATTATTAAGAATGTTTTTAATAACATTTTAATAATAAAATATTAGCATAATTATTAATAACAACAATATTATCATTTTTTCACAATAATATTATTACTTTTATAACTTAAATGCTTTATATTTTTTATTTTCATAAAAATTTATTTATTTTAATCCTCATGGAACCACATATGCACTTAAACCAACCGAACGATTATCGCCAACTATGTGGTGCTCATGCACCTGTCTAAAATCCACCAAAATTATTAAACGTCATAACATTTAGACCAATACTCAATCCGCACCTTGACAATTATAACTGCAGCCAAGAAACAATAAAATAAAATAATTCTAAAGGTCGGGGTGTGACAATTCTCCCCACCAAAAAACATCCTGCCCCCAGAAAGACACAAAGACAACATTTAACACAACTCGCGTCCATACCAAGACGAAACAAAAGGAAACCCAGTGCCTCAGGGTAACCATTCCCAAAACAAATCACACCCGACCAATTCAAACCAATGTTTGAGATTGATGGGGGAACCCAGGAGGGTTCTCCCCACCACAAGAATTCACTAACACGGAATCCTTGAATCTCGAACACACCACCCCCAGGGGGAGGGGGAACACGAGAACTACCAAACTGAACTCATTCAATTTCTCCACATGGACCAAAAAACACCCCAGAGACATAAATATAAAGCTTTCTACAAAAGGCCTAGCTACCTGATGATGAGAAATTAACTCAAGACCTCCCACACTGACCAAATAAAATCCTCACAACAATCAGATAATTGGGAACTACTAGCCCTAACTCAACCCACTATATAGCGACCAAAGCCTTTTACATAAAAAAATTCAAGATTTTAAACATAATTTATCATCAGAGTACATGCCAAGGATCGTTAAGTCTAATGTCTTGGAAGACTAGGTACATATAACATAAAACATGGGACTAAAAAACATCATTATTTAATCTCTATAATGATCTTTAACATCCTTTGAGATCTTACATATGCATAGGGTACCCTGGGAATGCATAAACAAAGGGATGAGCTAAAAATCCCAGTAAAAGAATGAACATAAGGATACATCTCAAGCATATGAGTTAGGAGGCATGACATAATGATATCCAAAGATTGAAACTTATAAAATAATTTAATATAAGAAAGGGATCATATAAACATGGAATCATATGAATGTGGAAGAATCATAAATCATGACTTTAGTACGGTTCAAGGCTAACAGCCAATCCCATTTCCCATTTCAGTACGGGTCAAGGCTGACCGCCAATCTCGTTTCACATCGCATCTCATTAGACTTATCCTTACCCAATTCATTGGAGCGCTATCTGGGCGCACCCATCTTAACATATTCATGAATATTGTTGACAGATAAATAATCTTTTAATGTAGACAATCATACATAATCAACCATATATAAACATTAGGTTACCCATGGAATGAATTGGGTACCACAATCATGACATAAAACATATCCAATGGGCGTATCACGAAAGTGTCCATGAATGGAAGGGATTAGAACATACATGGACATTCATAGGGTAAAATAGGCATATAACATGGTAAGTGGTGTCAAATATAAGTGAAAACATATAAAAAATGTATTTTAGAAACATTAGCATTAAAACATTTTTGTGCGGTTTTATGGAAAACACTGTAGATATTTTCAAATAGAAAAGAGGAAATTATTTTATATAAAACTAGAATTGAACCAAGAAGGTTTTCATAATTAAAATACATAATTTAAAAAGATAATGTTGACTAACTTATGGTTAAAGGTCAATTATCACTTAGTAGTTCATTATGTTGTGCTTCCATGTGATTTTATGAAATAAATATAAGAAGGGAATTTCCATTGAAAAACTTTGGGTCGTTACATTCTTCCCCCCTTATGATATTTCTCCCTCAAAATTTCGTTTTACATTATAAGACAAAAAAAGTGTGGGTACTTTTCCTTCATTTCTTCTTCCAGTTCCCATATTGCATCCTCAAACTTATGGTTCCACCACAAAACTTTGACAATATGGGTTGTCTTGTTGCGTAGAACCTTATCTCTCCGATCCAGAATCTTTACTGGCTGCTCCTCATATGAGTGATCATCTTCCAACTCCACCACCTCTGAGTTTAGTACATGTGAGGGATCAGTTATTTACTTCGTCAAGAGTGATACATGAAAAACATCATGAAATCGAGCCATATTCGCTGGAAGTTCAAGCCAATAGGCCACAACTCCTATGTGGTCAAGGATCTCATAAGGGCCAATGTACCTTGGGCTTAGCTCCCCTTTCTTCCCGAATCGCATGACTCTATTCCATGGAGATATTCGAAGGAAGACTTTATCTCCAACGTCGAACTCCAAGTCCCTTCGATGGATGTCAGCATAGCTCTTTTGATGACTTTTAACAGCTTTGATGTGTTTCTGGATGACTTGAACCTTCTCTGTCATCTCTTCAACAAGATCGGATCCAAGTAGCATTCATTCTTCAACTTCATCCCAACAAGTTGGAGTTTTACATCGCTTTTCATAAAGAGATCCATATGGATCCATCTGAATACTTTTGTGGAAGCTTTTGTTGTATGATAACTCAACCAATGGGAGATGCTGATCCCAACCACCTTTGAATTCAATAGGGAAGGCTCTTAGCATATCTTCAAGCGTCTAAATAGTCCTTTCATATTGGCCATCAATTTGGGGGTGATAGGTCGTGCTGAAATTAAATTCAGTAATCAAAACATGTTGAAGAATCCTCTAGAATTTAGATGTGAACCTTGGATTGCGGTCAAATATAATTGAGAGTGGAACACCGTGCAGTCTCACCACTTCCTTCACATATAACTTTGCAAGTTGTTCAAGTGAGGTATTTTCCCGAATAGCGATGAAATGGGATTACATGGTGAGTTGGTAAACCACAAACCATATAGCATTACTTCTCTTAGGCGTCTTTGGGAGACACGTGACAATGTCTATTGTAACATTTTTGCATTTCCACATGGGTATAGGCAATGGCTGCATCATATCTTTGAACTTTTGTTGCTCAATTTTAACTTTTTGACATACCAAGCACCTTGATATCTATTCCACAATCTCTCTCTTCATGTTATCCCACCAGAAGTGTTCTCGGAGATCACAATACATTTTGGTACTCCCAGGATGGATAGAGAAAGTCGAGCTATGTGCATCATTCAATATATCATTCTTTATCTCCGGATCAAATGGTACACATAATCGTGTCCCAAATCTTACAACTCCTTCCTCATCAATTTTTAAATTAGAGGATTTCCCATTTCAAACAGCTTCCACCCGTTTCTGAATTTCCACATCCTTTTTTTGAGTATCCTTTATTTTCTCCAAGAGGGATGGTTGAGAAATCATTTGAGAAAGGATTGATGATATTCCTCCCTTAATTATTCCCATGTCCATACATTGAAAATCTAAGAATATCAGATCCTTTTCAATTATCATCATTGATAAAGATAATGATCATTTTTACATAGTGCATCTGCCACCTTGTTTGCCTTACCAGCATAGTAGTGGATTGGGAAGTCATAATCCTTGATGATCTCTATCCATTTTCACGGGTGCATATTAAGCTCTTTTTGTGTAAATATATATTTGAGACTCTTGTGGTCAGTATATATTTCACATTTCTTCCCATAGAGATAATGCCACTAGATTTTCAACACAAAGATCACAACCTCCAACTCCAGATCATGCATGGGATAGTTTTGCTCATGTATTTTCAGCTGCCTTGAGGCATAGTCTATCACTTTATCATTTTTCATTAGTACACAACCTAATATATTCTTAGAATCATCCCTATACACCAGAAAGAGTTCTCCACTTAAAGGGAGTGTGAGTACCGGTGCAGTGATAACTCCTTAAAACAGTCTTCAAATTCCTATGTCCAGACGAACTTTACTCCCTTCCATGATAGCTTGGTCATTGGGTTTGACAATCGTGATTATTTCTTCACGAATTGTCGATAATACCTAGATACACTAAAAAAGCTGCGGATCTCCGTTACAGAAGTTGGCATCTGCCACTCTTCAATTGCCTTTGTCTTGGAAGGGTCCACAGATATCCCTTTCCTGGTGATAACATGCCACAAGAATGATACTTCCTCCATCCAGAACTCAAATTTACTGTAATTTTCATACAACTTATCCCTTCAAAAAGTCATTAACACAGTTTCCAAATTCTCATCATGTTCCTCCTTACTCTTCGAGTATATCAGAATATCATCAATAAATACCACCACAAATTTCTCGAGGTAATCTATAAAAACTCTATTCATTAAATCCATGAAAATTTCCAGAGCATTAGTGAGTCCGAAGGGCATCACTATGAACTCATAGTGTCCATACCTCATTTGAAAGGCAGTCTTGGGAATATCTTCCTTCCTCACCTTTAGTTGCTGATATCCCAACCGAAGGTCCAGCTTAGAGAAATAACTGGCCCCACGAAGATGATCTAACAAGTCATCTATCTGTGAAAGGGGATACTTGTTCTTTATAGTGATTTTATTGAGCTCACGATAATCAATGTAGAGGCGCATTGATCCATCCTTCTTATTGAGGAAGAGGACTGGAGCACCCCACAGTGAAGCACTCGGGCGTATAAAACCCTTCTCCATATTCTCTAGTAACTGCTTCTTCATCTCTTCTAGCTCTATGGTGGTCATTATGTAAGGTGTCTTTGAGATTTTCAGAGATCCAGGGATAAGTTCAATTGAGAACTCAACCTCTCGGTTAGGGGGAAGACCAGACAACTATTTGGGTAATACATCAGTGTGATTCCTCACAATGGGCATGTCTTCAAGCATGATTATATCCTTTTTCTCAATCATTTGAGCTAGGTATTCATGCTCATAAGGAAGCAATATCCAAACATGAGATGAAGATTTAAAAGGAGACTCATCTTCCTCCTTGCACTTGTAAAGAATCGGAGGATTCTCTGGGATGTGATTAGTAATTTCCCTTTCCCGACAATTGATGTTTGCCTTGTACAAAGATAGTCAATCCATTCCCAAGACAACGTCGAACTACACTAAAGGAAGTATGACAATATTTGCAGGGAGGTTTAGTCCACAAACATTAACCGGGGAGGAGATATAAACCATGGATGCAGTGATCACCCTATTTATTGTTCTCATAGATAACTTTTCCTCCACATTTTTAGGTGGTGTTTAAATAGTTATACTAAACTAGCAAGATATGAAAGAATGCATAGAACCAAAATCAAATAGTATGTTAACTATTCTTGATTGAATAACAAGCGTACCTGTCACCACATCGTTTTCCGGATCCACCTCAGTAGTAGTGGTATCATAAGCCCTTCCCTGTTTCCTTGAATGTTGTTGCTGATTTCATCCAAAAACCCTCGGCTTAGGGATATTTTTTTGCTTAATGCCCAAGCTCCTGGTGGTTAAAACACTAAACTGCACGCTAAGTGTTGATCTGAACGTTCCGTTCTTCTTCACCATTATTAGTATTTAACATATCCCTTTATCAGTTCTTGGCCAGATGACCAAACGTTCCGAATTTGAAACAATTCCTGGTTCCCTTGAGATATTCACTAAGATGCTTCTTCCATCAATTCTTGCAAAGGGGAAAGTGAGGCTTCTTTCCATCATGAGATTTTTTTTGATGAACCACCCATGTTGTTCTCCATTTTTTGCTTCTTGTCACTAGGAACATGAGACTAATTAGAGTCTCCAATATATATTTCAACCTTGAGGGCATAATGGACAATCTCCTCATAGCTGTTGATGTCTCGAATTTCCAACACTTTTCGTAGACTCAGCTTTACTCCGCTAAAGAAGAAATCCACCTTGCATTTAGTGTTCATGAAAAATCTAGAGGCGTACCATGAAAGCCTTGTAAATTTCACTTCATACTCCTTGATGGACTCATCATCCTTCTACTTTAGTCCAAGGAACTCTCTTTTCATTTTGATATGGAGGGTTCAAGGAATATATTTGTTGAAAAACTTCCTCTTGAATTCCTCACAATATATGGAATCAATTTCCTCTTGGGAATTTGTATGCTTGATCAGTGTCCCCCACTGATCAGCTTCCCCATCAAAAAGATAGACTACCAGTACAACTTTCTCTTCTTACGAGCACTGGAGGTCAGATAAAATCTTTTCAGTGGAGTTAATCCATTGTTCTGCGAGGAGGGGATCAGAAGATCCGCTAAACATGGGAGGCCTTTTCCGCATGAAGGATTCTACGACAACATTCCCTTTACTTGGAAGAGGGGGACGTTAAACTTGATTCAAGTTATTATTCATAACTCGAGCTGTATTAGAAGGTACTTCCATGAAGTTTTCAGCATCCACTTTCGTCACATCAAGCATGACATTAGGGCAATCATCACATTGCCTATGACATTGGTAGTTGGAACGTGTTCTTCTATTTCCCTCCATTAACTATGAAAAAGAATGCATAATTAGAGGTCTTGAATACTTAGATATTGACCATAGAAAGGAAACATTGAACATTAAAGGATAAACTTATAAATAAGAAGTACATCATAACTTGTGATTCCTTAGGTTTATATCTAGGTTATCCTCAATCTATTTCTTAACTTATATTCTTATGGTATTTTTTTCCCTTAATAATGGTTTGAACTAAGCTCGTGAATCTACCAAAGCATATCCCCCGGGAGTGTCGTAACCAAAAGTGCAGCAAGGCCCGTTATCGTGCACCATTTCTCGTTCGAGTCTAGCTCAAAGCGGTGTTTTTGGGTTTTACCCCAAGATACATCTATTCCAGAGCAACCTCTACCTACTCGTATCCAGACAAGAATTTATTTTCTTAATAAAAAACATAATATATACTCACCAAAATTTAGGACTGCTTTCTTATACTTAGTCTAATCCTTAAGGTTCTCACTAAGGTTGTCTATTCCTAATATCCAAAAATAACTTGACCACCCTCTGATACCAAATATAGAGACCCAAGCCTTTTATATAAAACATTTCATGATTTTAAACATAATTCATAATCAGAGTACAAGCCAAGGATCTTTAAGTCTAGTGTCTTGGAAGACTAGGTACATATATCATAAAACATGGGACTAAAAAAACTTCTTTATTTAATCTCCATAAGGATCTTCTAACCTTCTTTGAGATCCTACATCTTCATAGGGTACCCTGGGGAACACATGAACAAAGGGATGAGCTAAAAATCCCAATAAAGGAATGAACATAAGGACACATCTCAATTCCATGAGTTAGGAGGCATGACATAATGATATCCAAAGCATGAAACCTATAAAATCATTTAATATAATCATGGGATCATATAAACATTGAATCATATGAATGTGGCAGAATCATAAATCATATCTTTAGTACGGGTCAAGGCTAACCGCGAATCTCGTTTCCCATTTCAGTACGGGTCAAGGCTAACCGCCAATCCCGTTTCACATCGCATCCCATGAGACTTATACTTACCCAATGAATTGAAGCCCTCTCTAGGAACACCCATATCAATATATTCATGAATATTCTTGACACATAAATAATCTTTCCACATAGATAATCATACATAATCATCCATACATAAACATAAGGTTACCCATGGAAAGAATTTGGTACCACAATCATGGCATAAAACATATCCAATGGGCGTATCAAGAAATTTCCATGAAAGGAAGGTATTAGAACATACATGGACATTAATAGGTTAATTTAGGCATATAACATGGTTAGTGGTTTCAAATATAAGTTAATACATATAAAAATTTTATTTTTGAAACATTAGCATTAGAACATTTTTGTGCGGTTTTAAGGAAAACACTCTAGAGCTTTTCAAATAGAAAAGAGGACATTATTTTATATAAAACCAGAATTTATCCAAAATTGTTCTAATAATTAAAATACAGAATTTACAAATATAATTTTGTCTTAAAACAGAAGGTATAGTGCTCTTGAAATTGGGTAAAAGTTCGGGAAGTTCCTTTAAAACAAGTGTGCTAATTGGGAAGTATCGAAGAGAGATTCACATATAAGTATGTATAACCATGAAAGAGGGTGATAGGTGGTTCTTGAAACATTATATTGGAGCATATAAACATAATTTTGAAGTTCTACTTAAAATAAAATACAATGTCAAAAAGGTAGATAGAGCTACCCGAAGGAATAAAGGAAGATCGGGTAGAATCCATCATGGTTTATTGGTATGGTATCGTGTATGTCTAAGAGCGTTTGATGATAGAGATAAGGGGTTTCTAATCACTGATAAAAAATTATGGCAGTAAGGTAATGTTTTATAAATGTACCACATTACTTGGTATTACACAAAAAGGCATAGCATAATGATCAATCTTGATTATGAGTAACAATGGGAGGATCCCTTACCTTAAGTCTGTTGATGTTCTCCACTAGATATTAATGACCTGAATAGTAAAATTAGGTTTCTTAATAAATAGGTCCAGAACCTTATATACATGTAAAATATTTAGTATATCCTTTTTATGTTCATTCATACTAATTTTGATTGATTATAAGGTCCAATTTAATGGTTCGGGTCAGTTTGTTTCCTTGGTTTTAATGATATGTTCTCTTGTATTTAGGTTCGGATAAAATAATATATGAAATAGGTTGTCCAGAATTGATTATATATAGCATTAGTGAACATCCAAAAGGTAAAAAATTCATTTGGTTAATTGGCGTGAAAGAGAACCATAACATACGACATTAATGATAAACGCTTGAATTAAATTTAGCAATTTTACCCATAATGAACTTGTTTTGTATTATTATTTGATATTATTTGTGTATAAGGATTACATAACCATAAATAGGATATATAACATACATAATAATCTGGTTCAACCATAACATAAATGGTTTCATGACCAGAAACAAGGATGATAGAAGAAATTGAAAACACATTATCCATGATGTCGATCATAGTCGATGTTTTAATTTTAGAACGCGAGGGAGAGGAGAAGAAGCATGATGCTTGAATTTTTACATAAACATGATTAAAATCCAGAATATATGATATTCTAGAGCTTTCATGACTTGGGATAAGGGAAGGGGAAGAGGGTATAAGAAAAGAAGGAAATTGAAAACAAGAGACTTGAAAATGAAAGGGGAACCTTACCCTTTGATCTCCTCTCTTTGAGATCCCTCTTAAGGCCTTTGATTTTGTCCTTTTTGTAAGACCAGTAGGCCTTGGATGTGGGGAAGGATCATGGGTAGAGTTTTGGGCAGAATTTGGTCTAGGCACAAGGCTTGAGAGGTTTGTGGGAAATAGGTAAGCAGATGGGGTATTTATAGTGAGGGAGGGGAGGTTTTTCCCATTATTTTAAGTATTAGTTTATTTTTTAAGGCCAAGGCTATGAATAATTGAGCATTATAATCAAATATACTAACATAATCAAGGATGATTCGGTATTATAATCTTACATCATCCATACATCACCTATGATGCTGTATTTAGCATTTATTGTAATTTATCATATTTTACTATTCATCAAAAATTCATGTATTTCAGAAAAATCCCAAAAAATCAGCCTAACTATTTTTCGACATGTAGAATCCAAAAATGAAGTCCATTTTTCAAAAATAATTTTCTATATATGATTATTTTAATATTTAATAAAAATAACAATTTATTATCAAAACCAGTTTTAAAACACTCATTAACTTATTCTAAAATATTGGTATATTGCACTTCCAACTTGAATATTATTTTTATACCACCATAGTTGAGGTTACTATTCATTAGTGTATATCACTATTTATAAGGGTAAGTTACTATTCATTAGAGTAGGTTACTATTCACCAAAATTATTTTTGTTTTATTAGATTCCAAAAAACATCTTGAACACAACCGTGTATGCCAGATTTTTGAAATTCCAAACACAGAAGTGACAAACAAATGTTTAAAGGTCACTTATCACATAGTAGATAATTATGTTGTCATTCCATGTGATTTTATGAAATAATTATAAGATGGTAATTTAAATTGAAAAACATTGGGTCGTTACACACTATCTCAATGCTAATAAAACAACTCCACCACTAGGATTAAAAACATTATGGGGAAAACTGGCCCACTGGTACACTAGGACGGTGGAATCCCCTATCAAACCAAATTAAAATAGAGGAAAACTCATGGAGAAATGCCCAAAATAAAAAAGGACCTAGAAACACAGCCCATTAGATTCACAAAACCAAACACCCCCTAACACACATAGGTGAGACCAACTCAAAATCAGAATGGGTCTATTTATTCATGTGCCCAACACCCATAAAAGAATCCTAATGATTTTGAAACCACAATAAGAGAACACAAGGCCACTTGGATTGCGATAGAATGAGCTCATCAAATCCCCACAAAAAGGATGATCTTACGATGGATATAAGAATAGAATAAGGAAACATTGGATATTTTTTCCCAAAAGTTGAGAACATGATCTAGACTGAGGTTCCACACACCCTTAGAAACTCTTGACTATGCACGAGAATCACCCCAAGACCCGTGGCTAGGGTCCTAATGGATGATGTATGCCCTACCTCACAGTCATGCATTTTCATCCTTCATTTCGCAACTCCTTCTTCCTCTCGATGATTCAAATGACCACAAAAATGCTACGTTTTCATAGGGATGCAACATAACATCTTAGAATTCTTGAACTAACCATATTGGTGGCACATAAGGGAATGGTATGAAATACTGGAAGCCAACACTGATGAAGATTTCTTCTTGGAGATAGGTTCCTCCAACGTCCACTCCACTCCAGATAGGGAACCCTTACAAAAGCTGAACACCACCAATCACACCCCAGACTTCAATAATAGTGGGGAATCCATCCTCCACTAGTTCCAAAATTGGACCCTCAAAATAACCTGATACAATAGGAACCTTAACACCCTTGGGAGTTCCCCACATCCCAATGATACACTCTATCTCCACAAGCCACACAACTACCTCTAACATACTTCGATTACCTCGAAAAATAGGAAACACCTGAAAAGATCCGAAAACTAGTCATGACTCATTGACAACCTTGGGGGAATTTCTAGGCAGAACATCCTGAATAACACGAAAAACACAACCTAAAACTGACATCAATCCCATAATACAATCAAAATGAACACCTTGAGCTATAAAAAACCAGCTCGGAAGCCAAACGAACTCGAGAAAAACCAAAAACACATTTTCAAAAATCATGTTTCATATAATTTTTTCAAAATAGCCACATTCCTAGGAAACATTAAAATTTTTGAAACACACTTTTAAAACCAAATTAAATTTCCAAAATTCAATTTTCATTTAAATTTTTAAAACTTTACTATGGTATCTTATGAACCGTCACATGTGCGTTCATCCAATTCCACTTACATCATCAACAGAAAAATTCCCCCACACACTGCCCAGACATACCCATGCACATGTGGCCCTCTATAAATAATGAAAAGGTTCAAAAATATCTTTTTCTTATCAAATCCGAACACATACCAAATTTTCCATATTGATACACTTCCCATTTAAAAACCTGCTTCTCCTATTTCAGAAAAATTTGAATGAAATCCCATTTTCAATTCAAAAACAACTTTTATTTTGAAAATATATTTTTATTTAAAAATCCCACTTCACTTTGAACACACACTCACATCAACTGAAATCTTAACGAACACAACCAACAACAATCCACCAGAATATGGGACTTGTTCTTAAGCCTAACCTGGTGACATGGTGGTGATCCATGCCCCAATTAAGGCATAACATTAAGAGGACCTAGAACTAGGAACATGGAATCCACATTGTAACACCCCAAGCTTCCACGATACCTTTTCATTTGAATAATGCAATAGATTGTGCTATACGCAACTTCGAGATTCTAACACATCGCGACCAATCAAACTTGCTGTTATGAATAGTAATACCCAATTTTTGAAATGTTATTTATTTTATCGTTCAAAATGGGCTTAATTTTATTGTCCGGAATATCAAAATTATCTTCGGGTGAATTTTTGGTATTTTTATGAAAACATTTAGTTTTTAATGAATTGTGAAAAATACTAATTTTTAATTAAAAACATCTTTTTGAATAAAAATAATTCCTAGTGAAAAATTATACAATTGAAAGGTTTTTAAGTATAATTAGATTATATTTTTACCATTTAATCCAATTTTGGTCATTGGACATAATTTCACATTTAAACTGGACATAAGCAAGTGTCAATCTTTTGATAGTTATTATTTCGTAAAAACACGCTTTTTTGTTTTGACAACGGTAATTAATTTTATATTAATTTCTGCCACTTATGAGTTTTGAATTTAGAAAAATGGATTCCATATATAGAATTAGGAGGTCCAAATTGTGTAAATTGGTAACTTTTAATTTAAGACATTTTGAATAATTATTTCTGTAAATATTTTATTTACCACGGTTAAAAGGTAAATCCGGTAAATAAGGGTAAAAAATTATTATAATAATACTAAATTACCCTAAAATGTATTATAACACTATTTTATGACACATTTCAGACCATGGGCGTACTTGGGTCGATTTGGGGACCCCATGCAGCCACTTGTAAGTGATAATGACATTTTATATTAATTAAGTTAAAGTAAATACAAAAATTACATAAGCATATATCTTTTAGTAAAACAATTTTTACATAGGGTTATATATGTTATCTCTTCGACAATAAATCTTCATTTGTAAGATAAAAATATTTCATACTTAATAGTATTTTATTTATAATTTTTAGACATTGAATAATTAAATTTATTTACGATACAATGATGATGCATTATTTCCCTTATTAATGAAAGAATCAAATAAATGGTAATATAGATGTTAAAATTAATATAATTTGAATGTTATGGTGTCATATGAGAATTTTATAGGTTAATGTGACATATTAGGATAGATTAAATGAATTTTTTCGAATTAATAATGGTGTCATAAATTTAACATAAACAAAATAGAAAATAGTGTCAAAATTGACAAAAAAGAGATTGTAAAACAAATATTATATTATTAATTGATATTCTATTCCTAAAAATATGTGGTTTAGAAAAATGTCTTAAATAATATTACATATGTCATCAAGAACAACTTTAGGATCTCTTGGAAGTTTATAGTACGTTTATTAACCATATAACATAAAAATACAAAGATATATGATAAATGTAAAACTAATTAACTAAGAGTTAAATCTAGAAGATAAGGTTAATATAGTTACCCAAACCAGTATAAAACCTATTGGTTGAGTGTTTTTAGACCCATAACCACCATATACTAGAAATAAATCATTTTGGAGCCACTAAAAACCTAAAATGATTTTATTATAAAATAATATTTCAATATTTTCCCAAGGTGCCCCTCGCCCCTCTTATAAAAGGGCACTTCCCCTTCCCTCAAATACACACCTTCAAAGCCATTTTGATCGGCCAAAACCTGCCAAAATATCCTCTAAAATATCATTAATTAATTCTATAGACCTTCCTTTAGTCATAAATCCATCCTATGGAGCCCTTTTGAGAAAATCAATAGGAAGAACTAGAAGAAGAGGTAAATATTTCATCACCTCTTTCAAGTTCTTTTATTCTTCCTCATCATATTTTATTTGTTGTTTCCATTATAAAATTGTAAATCCAGTACCTTATATACAATGTGATGTTATTATAAAAAATTTACAACCATATTCATTATTTTATCCATCCTAGGAATGACATGTCACCATACGTGCGTATGTACGACTTACCGTCTCCACGTCGTGGTGTTGTTTGTAATTAAAATACTTCATCTTTTTTATGGGAATAATAATGTGAATAAATGATATAAATAATAAATATAACATGATAATGAATCTTTATTTATGATATACCATCATATTATATATGATTTTAATGTCAAAATAATGATATTGTTGCTCGTGCGTACGCACGGATTACCGTCTCCACGAACGTGATAAGATTCATTCCCCATCATATCCATTAAAGATTAATTTTTATTTTATGATTAAAAATAATTTTTAAATACTTAATATCATTGTGAAAATCAATAAGATATATCATATCCACAAAAATACATTACTTACGTAACAAATCATATAAAGGAAAACGAATCAGTTAACACCTGAAATGATGATACTACTAAAATATCATTAACAAAGAAATATTATAAGATCATAGATGATATCATATTAATGCAAATGGTTATTTTATAATTTAATAAAAATGACTTCACAATTATATATGATGTTAACCTACCCTCAACCAAGGAAAAGATCAAGGTAATGGTTAATTTCACAATCTCTTTATTATCTGATTTTGTTTTTACGTAAGTATCTAATGGGACCTCTTTATCATCCACGTCAATATTTCTTAAAAATGTATTCAATTTTTTTTTACTATTTACTAGACCATGGTTTAAGGTCATTTATACCGTTGTTTGAATTTTTATAAAATGGTTTGAATGGAATCTTTCCATCATTTTCCAAACAAGGTACCTTATAACCTTTTCGACAAAATTAAGGTAAGAATTTTTTTATTAACATATACGGTGGGTGAATCTATTTTCCACCATTATAATGTATTCAAAGATTCCCTTATAGTCTTATAAGAATATTTTCAAAATACATGAATTTTTTTATAATTATTTGACTTTTAAATGATTTCAAAATAAAAAGAGATATTTCTCTAAAAAAAGTTTCAATTTCATCTATTTCAACATCCATTGATGGATTGTAAGATTATTTGATGTTGATTGATTATGATAGAAAACTTCCATATTGTTTTGAAGGTTTTGTGATATATTTGACTTTGAATGTGTTATTTTTATACCATTCTTGGTTTATGGATAATGTATTGACATTTCACATGCATGTTTTAATATGAATGTTTATGTTTTGTTTATACTTTTTCATATGAGGAATGCATTGGACTTAGTAAGTGATGGGTGGAGCCCAATATAGCACCTCGATGCATCGGTAGGTCTCATGAGACAAACTAGTTTCTTGGAAAAAGGCCTTTACAAAATATTATTTGCAGTCTTGGCACAAGGTCTTGACTAAGTGGTTATGAAGTCTGGCATTATGCATTCCATCATTATGAAAGTGGCTATTGATATTGCATGTGATTATTCGAGTAGTAGAATATCCATGTGAATAAGTAAATGGAATTATTTTATTTTATCTTTTCCATATTATGATGAAGTTCATGTTTGAAAGGCTTTTGTTTTAGTCTTATACATTACCTTAAATGTTTATGCTTATTTATGAAAGTTTACCGTTATATTGTTATCCTTACTGAGCATCTGAGATCACCCCCTTCTATATTTTATTTTTCCCAGGATGCGAAGAAGTATTTTATGACTGACCTGTAGGGATAGTATAAGGGGATAAGAGTGTGGTATATGGAAAAAATGTTGTTGTAGTTTATCATTTTATAATGTAGTGTAATATTTATGAATGTATCTAGTATTTCAAAGGCTACTAAACTGACTGGTCATTCAGAACATGATTTCCTTGTATAATTCCAATGTTATGTAATAATATACCTACTCTGGGTAACTGGGGTCAAGGAATTACAGTTGGTATCAAAGGAAGTTTAGTAAAAACCTTGGAATCTAGATTTAGGTAAACTCTGATTAGAGCACATTACCCTATGATAGACTTTGAGGATTAGAGATTAAGAACTTCCTAGAATTTTGGTATTGTAGAGATTTTGTGAGTTTTACATACAATACATCCCTATTTGGATACAATCATGTAGACATGGCTATGGAATAGATGTACCTAGTGGTGAAACCCAAAAATACATCTTTGAGATAGACTCAAACGGGAACTGGTGCACAACAACGGGCCTTATTGCACTCTTGGTTACAATACTCTCGGGGGATATGCTTAGGACAATTCTCATTTTATTTATAAAACATTATGAAGGTTTTCTGAGTATATAATATCTCAAAGAAACCATTTCTATGCTTTTGAACTATATCCATAAACTGTTCAGTTTATGTTAAGTTTTTTTTACAAGTTTGGAATTATGTATTTTGATTCATAAACTAATCTAGTTCTTGCCATTGTTTAGAAATGACGTCTAGTGGAAGGAATGGAAACCGTATCAATGAACGTAATACATGTATGGATTTCCCTCATACTCAAGATAATTATAGTGGAGCTGGCGATGCAACCAGTGTTGATCATCTTATCACCATATTGGGAAAACTCACTCAGGTTATGAATAATAAACTTACCTGTATGGAGAAACCTGGTCCATAGCATGGAGGATCAATGTTAGATCACTTCATGAGGCAACAAACACCAACATTCAATGGGAGTAAATACTTATTAGTAGCTGAGAAATGGATAAGATCCTTAGAGAAATATTCCATGGCTTGGGAAGTAGTGAAAGGGAAAAAGTTATCATGGTAGTTTACGGCCTCATTGAAGATGATAATCAATGGTGGTCATTGATTCAATACACAAAGGAAGATTTTAAAGTATCAAATATGTTATGGAGGGTGTTTAAATGGATTTTCATAGAAAAATACTTACATCATGACCATCAATAAGATATGGAAAGGAAATTTATGAGTGTGAGGGAAAAGGATTATGAGAATGTCACAAATTATGAAACTAACTTTACAAGGTTAGCGAGGCATTCTGCAGATTATATACGTAACCCAATAAGTATTATTGATCATTTCTTTGATGGATTAAAACCATTTATCTATAAAAAATTAGTCTCATAATCATTCTCTTCCTACTAATACATTGTCTCATGTGCTCTGAAAACAGAAAAGGAACTGTCTAAGCCTTATGACTTTAAAGAAAATCATGAGAAGATGAGATCTGCCGAACACTTTGGAAATGTAAATAAGGGGAAGAAGGGAAAATTTGAAAATCCATCCTGTAGTAAATGTGGGAAGAATCACCTCGGCACTTTCCTGAAGGGAATGAGAGTCTGTTACAAGTGTGGTGAAAAAGGCCATCAAGCTCATGATTGCAAGGGGAAGAAAGAGGCTGTCAATGTTAAATGTTACAATTGTAGAGAATGGGGCATTATGAAAATGAATTTACTAAGCACCAAGGAAAATTACCTCAAAAAATGACAAGAGATCAAGGAAAAGCTTATAAAATTACTACTTCTGAGGTTGACGCTTCGAAAGATGTGGTGGCAGATAATTTAATTGCTTCTTCAAGTTTGGAAAATTCTTTATTTGATTTTGGATCATCTCATTATTTCATATCATCCTTTTTTTCTATGAAAAATAGATATTTTAAATTTTATTTAACAAGTGAGTTGTCAGTAAAAACTCCTAAGGGATGTATCATTGCAAAAAAGATTTGTGATTCAGTCCCCATTAGGGAATATAAATGTTCATTATCTGCTAATCTCATTGGAATACCCATGATTGAATTTGATATAATCCTTAGTATGGATTGGCTTTCGAACCATGATGAAAAAATTTATCATAAGAAGAAGGAGGTTACTGTTTTTGTTGAAGTTGATATAGAACAACTTATCTTTAGAGAAGAATCTTCACCTCCTAATTCTTGTCTAGATCCCCCCTAGTAGCTCAACTAAATTAAATTATTGAGGAGGAAGAGAATGAAATAATTTTGGGCGAGGAAAGGAATTTTCAAACAACAGACATACCAATTGTGAATGAATATGTTTATGTGTTTCCAGAAGATTTACCTGGACATCCTCCAGAACATGAAATTGCGTTTTCCATTGATTTAATTCCTGGTTGAAGGCCCATATCGAAGACCCCTTATAGAATGGCCATTGTGGAATTAGTGTAACTAAAGAAAAAAATAGTGGAATTGAGTAATAAAGAAGTTATTCTCCCTACTGTTTCTCCATGGGGATCCCATGTCATTTTTGTTAAGAAGAAAGATTGATCTTTGAGGTTGTGCATTAACTACATAGAGATCAATGCTATAATAATAAAGAACAAGTAACCCTACTTCACATTAAGGATTTATTTTACCAACTTCAAGGAGCTATAGATTTTTCAAAGATTGACCTTCGATCTGGATACCATCAATTGTGTGTGAATAAGTAAGACATTCCGAATACATCATTCCAAACTAGATAGGGGCATTAAACGTTTACAGTAATGCCTTTTGGATGGACTAATGCACCCTCCATCTTCATGGATATAATGAATAGGGGTTTTAGGGAATATATTGATGATTTTTTAGTGGTATTTATTGATGATATCTTGGTATACTCCAAAAGATATGAAGATCATGAAAATCACGTGCGCATTATCCTAAATACTCTTAGAAGAAATGAATTATATGAGATGTTTAGCAAGTGTGAATTCTGGAATTAAGTGATTTGTTTTCTTGGCCATATAATCGATAAGGATGGAATATATGTTGATCTGTAAAATACTAAGGCAATCCATGAATGGCCAACACTGACGATTATAACTGAGGTACATAATTTTATTCGTTTAACAGGTTATTATCATCGTTTCATCCAGAATTTTGCCTGATTGGCAAACCCATTAACCAAGATCACATGCAAAGGTGTTAAATTTGTTTAGACAAAAGAGTGTGAAGAATTTTTTGAAGAATTGAATAGAAGATTAGTCAATGCTTCTATATTGACTCTACCATCAAGAAATGACTAGTTTTTTATTTATAGTGATGCTTCAAAGAAAATAATTGGTTGTGTATTTATGCAGAATGATAAGGTTATTGCCTATGCATCACAGAAGCTAAAAATTCATGAAAAAAACTATCCTACTCATGATCTTGAGTTAGAATCTATAATATTTTCTTTGAAGATATGGATACACAATCTATATAGAGAAAATTTCAAGATTTATACTGATCACAAGAGTTTGAAGTGTATTTTCTTCCAAAAAGTACTCAACATGAAGCAAAGGTAATGAATTGAACTACTCAAGGATTATGATTTCACTGTACACTACTACCCGGGGAAGACAAATAAGGTGGAAGATGCTTTGAGTAGAAAAGATCATGGAGTTTTGAACAAGATGAGAGATGAAAAGGATCTTATATACATGGATCTAGTAAAGATGGATATGGGAATAATCATGGAACGTGAAACATCAATGCATTTTCAAATGGTTGCCAAACCATATTTATTAGAAAGGATAAAAAGTTCTCAGGCTGATGATTAGGTGTTCCAAAAGAAGATTAAATCTGTAAATAACAGGAGAATGAGTGACTTCGTATATGAGGACAAAATTTAGAAATTTGGGAAGAGACTTTGTGTTCCCGATATACCTGATCTAAAAAGAGAATTGTTGGATGATACTCATAGCTCGAATTGCTCTATACACCATGGGATCCCCAAAATGTATACTGATTTGAAAGAATATTTTTGGTGGGACAACATGAAGAAGGAGATTGATGATTTTGTGTCAAGATGTATGGGTTTTCAACAAGTGAATGTTGGAAGGCAACGACTTGGAGGAGTCACGCAACCTCTTCCCATACCTGAGTGGAAATATGATAATATTATGATGGACATTGACATGGGATTATCATAGACTCTTAGATGGAATGATGCAATATGGGTCATTGTTGATATTCATACAAAGTCAGCACATTTTCTTGTTATAAGAGAAGATTTACCACTTGAACCTTTAGCAAGACTATATATTAATGCATTTGTAAGACTTCATGGAGTACCCCTATCGATTATTTCTAATCGTGGTCCCCGTTTTACATCATGATTCTGGAAAAGTATTCAAAATCCATGGATACTGATGTTCATTTGAGCACTTCCTCCACCCTCAAACTGATGGACAGTTAGAATAGACTATTAAAACCTTAGAAGACATGTTGAGATCTTGATCACTTTACTTTCGAGGTATGTGGGATCAAAATTTAACACTAGTAGAATTTTCCTATAATAATATCTTCCATTCAAGTATTCAGATGGCACCATATGAAGCGTTATATAGAATGAGATACCGCACACCAATTTGTTGGAATAATGTTGGTGAAAGAAAACTCGTAGGCCCATAAATTGTTGAGGAAATGATGGAAAAGGTGAAGGTAATACAAAACCACATCAAAACAGCTCAAAGTAGGAAGAAGTGCTATGCTGATAACTGAAGGAAGTATTTGGAATTTCAGGTAGGAGATCATGATTTCATAAAGGTATCTCCATGGAAGGGTGTTATACATTTCAGTAAGAAGGGTAAATTGAGTCTCAGGTACATCAGACCTTTCGAAATCCTAGAACAAATTGGAGCTGTAGCTTACCATTTAGCAATGCCACCAAGTCTCTCCAAAGATCATGATGTGTTCCATGTATTACAGTTGAGAAAATACATACCTGACCCAATGCATGTACTTACCTTCAATGAATTATAATTGGAACCTGATCTATCTTATTGCCCTGATCCTGTCAAGTTTCTTGAAACAAAATAACAAGTGTTGAGAAATCGGACGACTTGTCTGGTAAAAGTTCTATGGAGAAACCATAAGATGGAAGAGGAAACGTGAGAACCTGAGGAGCTTATGATGAAGAACCACCCGAATCTTCTTATGCAGTAATATTATAGAAATTTCGAGGAAAAAATTATTTTAAGGAGGGGAGAATTTAACACCCCAAGATTCCACAGTACGTTTCCCATTGAATAATGCAATAACTTGCGTTCAACGCAACTTAGAGATTCTAACACATGGCGACCAATCAAACTAGCCGTTATGAATACTAATACTCACTTTTTGAAATTTTATAAATTTTATATTTCAAAATGGACTTCATTTTTGGGTTTGGAATATCGAAAATTGCATGGGGTGAATTTTCGGTATTTTTCTGAGAACATTCAGTTTTTGATGAATAGTGAAAAAAACTAATTTTTAATTAAAAACATCTTTTTTAATCAAATTAATTTATTGTGCTAAATTATACTATTGAGTGGTTTTTAAGTATAATTAGATTATATTTTTACCATTTAATCTAATTTTGGTCAATGTACATCATTTCACCTTTAAATTGGATATAAGCAAGCGTCAATCTTTTGATAGTTATTTTTTCTTAAAAACACGCTTTTTTGTTTTGACAACGGTAAATATATTTAAATTAATTTCTTCAACTTATATGTTTTGAATTTAGAAAAGTGGATTCCATATTTAGAATCAAGTGGTTCAAATTGTGTAAATAGGTAACTTTTATTTCTAGACATTTTGAATAATTACTTCGGTAATTATTTTATTTACTACTGTTAAACGGTAAATCCAGTAAATAAGGGTAAAAACAAATAATATTATAATAATATTAAATTACCTTAAAACGTGTTTTAACCATATTTTATGATACATGTCCAACCATTGGCATCCTTGGGTCTATTTTTGGACCCCATGGAACCACTTGTAAGCGATAATGACACTTTATATTAATTAAGTTAAAGTAAATACAAAAATCACATAAGCATATATCTTTTAGTAAAACAATTTTTACATAGGGTTATATATGTTATCTATTCAAAAATAAATATTAATTAGAAAGATAAAAAGATTTTCTACATAATGGTATTTTATTTATAATTTTTAGACATTAAATAATGAAATTTATTTATGACACAATGATGATGCAGTATTTTTCATATTTATGACAGAATCAAATAAATGGTATTATAGGTGTTAACATAAATATAATTCGGACGTTTTTATGCCCTCCAAAAATTTTATAGGTTAATTTGACATGTCAAAATTTATTAAATTAATTTTTTTCAAAGTAATAATGTAGTTATAAATTAAAAAAAACAAAATAGAAAATAGTGTCAAAATTGACGTAAAATATTTTTTAAAATAAATATTATATTATTAATTAATATTCTATTCATAAAAATATAAGTTTCATCCAAAGGTCATAAATAATATTATATATGTCATTAATTAACCACTTGCGGTTCTCTTGGAAGTTTATAATAGGTTTATTAACCATATAATATAAAAATACAAAGAGACATGGTAAATGTCAAACTGATTAACTAAGTTAAATCTAGAGGATAAGGTTAATATAGTAACCCAAACCTTTATAAAACCTAATGGTTGAGTGGTTTTAGACCCATTACCACATTAGCCTCTAAATAAATTATTTTTGAGACATTATAAACAGAAAATGAATTTTTTATAAAATAATATTTCAATATTTTTCTAAGGTGCCCCTCACCCGTCTTATAAAAGGGAACTTCCCCTTATCTCAAATCCACACCTTAAAATCCATTTGGATCAGCCAAACCCTGAAAAACTATCCTCTAAACTGTCCTCCCTTAATAATAGATTCCATTATTTAGTCATAAATCCAACATAAGGATCCCTTTTGATCAAATCAGAAGTAAGATCCCGAAGGAGAGGTAAATATTTAATCACATCTTTTAGGTTCTTTTCTTCTTACACATCCTCTTTCTTTGTTGTTTACATTCTAAAATAGTAAATCCAATATCTTCTATATACTGTGATGTTATTATAAAAATTTTACAACCATATTCATTGTTTTATCCATCCTAGGAATGACATGTCACCATATGTGCGTACGTATGGATTACCATTTCCACGTCGTGGTGTATATTGTTATTCAAACAGTTCATCATTTGGATGGGTATAATAATGAGTATTAATGATGTGAATTATAAATATAGCATGATAATTATTTTTTATATATGACACACCATCCAATTATATACAATTTTAATATCAAAAGAATGATATTGTCGCTCGTGCGTACGTACGGATTACCGTCTCCACGAACGTGATGAGATTCATTCCCCATCGTATCCATTCAATAATAATATAGTTCTGAATATGAATACAATACATCATATCCACAACAAACATTACTTATGTATCAAATTATATAAATGAAAAAAAAATCAGTTAACACACGAAACGATGATCCTACTGAAATATCATTAACCAAGCAATATTAGAAGATCATATATGATATCATATTAATGTATATGGTTCTTGTATAATTTAATAAAAATTATTTCACCATTATACAGAAGGTTAAACTACCTTTGACCAAGGAAAAGAACAAGGTAAGGTTTAATTTCATAATCTCTATATTATCCAAGGTTTTTTATGTAATTATCTACTTGTACCTCTTTATCATCCACATCCACATTTCTTAAAAATGTATCCAAAACATTTTTACTTTTTACTGGACTATGGTTTAATGTCATTTATACCCTTTTTTGACTTTTTATAATTTTTTTTGAAATGAATCTTTCTGTTGTTTTCCAAAAAAGGTACCTTATAACCTTTTCGACAAAATTAAAGTAAGAATGTTTTTTATCTTATACAGCGGGTGTGGCTATTTTTCGCCATTATAACATCGTAGAAGATTCCCTTACAAGATTATAAGAATATTTTCAAAATAAATGTATTATTTTATAATTATATGACTTTTAAATGGTTTCAAAATAGTAAGAGATATTTATCTTAAAAAAGTTTTGATTTCATCTATGTTAGCATCATTTGATGGATTGAATGATTATTTGAAGTTGATTTATCATGATACAAAACTTTCATATTGTATTGAAGTTTTGGTGATATGTTTTACTTTGGATGTGTTATTTCTATACCATTCTTGGTTTATGGATAATGTATTCACATTTCATATCTGAGTTTTAATATGAATGTTTATGTGATGTTTAAACCTTTTCATATGAGGAATGCATTGGAGTTAGTAAGTGACGGGTGGAGCCCACTATAGCTCCTCGATGCATCAGTAGGTCTCATGAGACAAAATAGTGGCTTGGCACAAGGCCTTGAGAATATATTATATGTAGTCTTGGTACAAGGACTTGACTATGTGGTTATGAAGTCTGGCATTATGCATTCCATCATTATGAAAGTGGATATTGATATTGCATGTGATTATTTGACTAGTAGAATATCAATGTGAATAAGTAAATGGAATTATTTTATTTTATCTAAGCCATATTATGTTGAAGTTCAAGTTTAAAAGTATTTTGTTTTAGTCTTGTACATTTCCTTAAAAGTTTAAGATTATTTATGAATGTTTCTGTAATATTGTTATTCTTACTGAGTATCTGAGCTCACACCCATCTCTGTTTTCTTTTTCCTAGGATGCGAAGAATTATTTTATGATTGACCTATAGGGATAGTCTAAGGGGATATGAGTGTGGTCATTGAAAACAATGTTGTTGTAGTTTTTCCTTTTATAATGTAATGTAAAACTTATGAATTTATCTAGTATTTCTAAGGATACTAAACAGATCAGTATTTCGGGACATGATATCCTTGTATCATGCCAATGTTATATAATAATGCACCGACTCTGGGTAATTGGGGTCAGGGCGTTACACACATGGGTCACCACCCTACGTGAGGCCGCAACATAAACTGATTCACCACCATTGTCATCCATTAATCCAAAACAACCCAAGACAAAAGACTGAAATCCTAGACTACCCCTAGTGACTCAAGGATCAGCGTGAGCCAGAGTTCGCGACGCTCTTCCCGCATCTACCTATTGAGTCCAAATAGTTCTAATACCCTTATACTGAACACCTCAAATAAATAGGGTCTACTCTGATAATATGTTTTAAAAAACCATCCCAGTTCGACCCAGAACCTGTCACCCAAGCCGCTCTGCAACTTGTCCTGAGGGGCGTTCCCAATACACCCAGGATAGAAACTAGTGTTGGACATCAAAAGAGACAAGAGGGAATGATTTATCCCAAAATAAACAATCTAGGAACAGATAGGTAAATTTACCAAATAAGTCACAAGAGCCAACAATTGAACATAAATAAATAAATAGTTTGCCTAGTTACATAATACACTAAACAAGCAGAAAAAAAACAAAATTAAAAACAAAACGACCCTACCATGACCTCCATGTGACCTCCCAATCACCTCCACCGACTAAACTAAACATACTCTATCATTGATTAGTCAACCCTAGAAAAAGAATCAGAATAAAAATTGGACCTGGACATGAAGATATAATATAGGCATGAGAACTGAGATGCTTAGTAGGAAATCCAAAGATAAACCACTGAATCTAAGTATCCCCTTTACCAAAAAATAGTCCAATGACCCTAGTCTTAAATAAAATTACAAAAATAGGGTTTTACATTTTTACAAAACAAAACATGACACATTCCATTTCAAAAACCAAATTCCATTTTATTATCAAAAGACAAACTAGGAATGTCAGGAAAGAGCTAAGAATAAACAGATAAATAGTACAGGCATAGAAACTGGTATAATAGAATGTAAACATGAAAAATAAGAAATTACCATGGGTGATCCTAAACATACCTTGAATCCACTTTGATGTACTTGCTTTAGAACTACCTACTGGCGTATGGTGAATCCCCTAAGTCAATAACCAACAAAATGCCCTAACGTGACCTCACTAATGGAACAACCCTCCTACACTATCTACAAATCCAAGGGGTAGTAACCCGTATAATGAGGGGTAGTAAGAAACCATCACTCGATCTTATAAAAGCCACATAGGAACCCTTGGTGGTAGTAATACTATGTAAGTAGGAGGCCCCCACACGCTTGAATCACCATACCTTCTATCACTCCACTTGCATACCCCAAACACGGACACCCTATACGATAACACATTAAGGGATATCCCTCGTATAGTGGTCCCCACTATATATATATACTTATAAACATTTATATTTCATATCATAAAAGGTTCTAACTAGGTAGTCACATCACATAAACTTTTAAACCATTTCACAAAGCACTTTAAGTTTCCAATCAAGCTCACACATTTGTCGCAACTCAATTATTTCCAGAAGATCATACAAACATCATCATTGATTTGGAGGTTACAAAGGGGCCTTTAAGTAGACATGTACAATGAATTTACCCAAAAAATCTTGAAAACACCAATTTTATATTCACCAATCCAAATGGGCCCATAAGTTATAGAACACACACCAAACACTACAAAATTACCAAAGGGGGCCTTACATTTTTGAAAACTCACACCAAAGCACGCTTCAAGCCCCAATGGATCAAACCTTGAGAAGCACATTGAAAACCATCTTTAGGAACCATATCATAGACCAAAACTGACTTAGATAGTTTGAATTAGTTTTAAAACTAATCTTTCATGAAAACCCAAACTTAAGGCATCACCTTCATCTGACGACACATCAATGTGTGCACCTAGTGCACCCATGGATTCACCAACATCTAGTGACACCCTAACAAACAACGAAACACTCAAAAACATTTCCATAAAACACACTTTTCCTTAAAAACCATTTTAATCCACCCATCTTATTTAGAAAACATAAAACCATCTCTTTAAGAACCATTAATCTCTTCCCAAAACATTTTAACAGATTTAAAAAACCATTCCATTTCAAAACCATATAGTCAGGACCAAATTTACAACCAAATAAACATTTCCACAACAACGTGAGTGAAAATAATTTCATAAGACCCCTTACATTCGTTTTAAAGGAACATTTCACTTTAAAATGAACACCATAGGTGAAAAAATCCTAGATATTTCTCATGAATATCATAAAAACCTATTTTTAATAAATTCTAATCAATATGTAAACACCATTTTAATATATCTATGGGTACAATAGTGGTGTGAATAACATTTAAAATTCAATTAAAACACGCATGTGATAATGGAGAGTTCGAGAAAGGAGAAAATTGGAAATTCTTACATTAAACCATGTGCAGATGGAAGGTTGTCAGATAGGGCGGAGAAGGGTGTAGTATGGGGCCATCACTGAGAAAGGGAGGATGGCTGCTGGGCTGGCTGCACATACACAAGAAGAACTAGGGGGATTTCTGCACACCTAGAGGAGAAGAGGGAGTAGGGGGCTGCCACATGAGATGGAGAGGGAACGGGGGGGGGGGGGGGGGGTTCCAGTAGAGAACTCCAACAAGAGTGGGACATGTACCAGTAGGCTGAGGGGATGGGGGTTCACTATTCCATTGAAACATGGGGAAAGGATGGGCCGGGTGTGCAACACACTGGGAACAAGGAATGGGGTGAGGCACTAGGTTTAGGGTTTCTAATAATAATATTAATAATAACAACAATAATAATAATTACCATTTGAATAATAACAACAACAACATCAAGATTTTAATGGAAAAATTTGTAATAATACTAATAACTATTTGAATAATAGTAATAACCATAATAATAATGATATTAGTATTAAAATTAATATTAATCAATCGTAATAATAAATTAATTATAAAGATAATTTTAAAAATAATAAATTTATTATCAATGTTAATATTAATAATTATATAATCATAACACCATAATTAATTTTATTAATGATAATAATAATAATAATGTCAATAAAAATAATAGTAATTATAATCTTAATGTTATTCATATTTTTTTAAAATAATAATTCCATTTAAAATAATTTAATCATAAAAATATTAATAATGTTATAATAACAATTTAATAATAGAATATTAGTATAAATTTTAATAACAACAATATTATTATTTGCTACAATATTATTATTACTTTTATCCCTTAAATGCTTATTTTTTTTATTTTCATAAATTTTTTTAAACATTAGGGAAACACATGGGAACCTGAGCCAACCGCACTGTTACTACCAACTGTGCGGTGCTAGTGTACCTGTATGAAACCCATCAAAATTATTAAATGTCAATAAAATTAGACCAGCTCCCAACCCGCACCTTGACATGGATGACCACCACCAAAAAATAATAAAATAAAATAATTCTAAAGGTTGAGTGTGACAATAATAATATTATTATTCATTTTATGAAATACTATGTAGTGACCCTTTTCTGAACATAGAACTACTATATTAATTATATTATTTATTTGTGGTTGTTTGATAGTATATGATAAAAATGATAAAAATTTAATTGTTATAAAATTATATTATAAATATTTGAAATAAAATTCTGAAATGTAATAAAAATTTTAAGAAAAAAATATTAAATAGAATAAGATATAATTAACAGTGTAATCAAGAACTATAATTTTTATTATAGTATGTAAAATACCCATACGATGAATATATATTTGTTTATGTTTGTGAAATTGAATTATGAAATGATATATTTGGGTGTTTTAATTATTTTATTTGGAATTTATTTCATATGTTACATTATAATTACAGCGTAATGGATATTAAATCAAAACAAATTCAAATATAATATAAGAAGTGTTATGGTATATAATATATTGAGTGATGTAATAATAATTAAAAATATTAAAGAAATGTACAAAATATTAATATATATTCTAAATAAAGTTTAAATTGAATAATAGATCATGTGAATTAAAAAACTCTTATAGTAATATTTAATATGACATATAAGGTATTAATTCGAATTAAAAATCAATAATTTTAAAATATAACTTCAGGGATACAAGAATGAAAATATATATTCTGTTAGTTTTATATATATTTACAAATTAAAATAAAAATATATGAATATAATTATATAATGATAAAATTATATAAAAAAATATATCAGTAAATAATATGATTATATATATAGGAAATGAATTTTAATTGTATAATGATAAAAAAATAATATATATATATATCATATGTATCATATGTATGATTTAAGGGATACTAAATTATAAAGAAATGAGATAGATAAAAAATAGTGGTGTGTGAGTGGTGGATGAGGTAACACATAAAACAATTAATGGGGGATGGATGTGATAATTATTTACAATGGCCCTATTTGAATGGATAAGGGAAACACTATTTAAATTGTATAAAAAATAGTAAAAGTGGTATTTATGGAACTATTTCATTGACATTAGAAACAATGTACTAGTCTCTACATGAATCATATTTCAAAAACAAATTACATAGTATTTATATGATATAATAAATATATGAGATTATAGGAATATAAATGGATCCTCAGCCCTTGGGATTGCATCCAACAAAACACTATTATGCTTCCTAAAAAAAATAGGTTTTGTCTCTTTATAAATAGGGATAAATATATTTCAGGACAATTTAATTATGAGATCTTTAATTGATGTTCAATATGTAGTAGAATTTAAGAGGAAAGAATTTCAAAATATTATACTTAATAATTTCCTAACATCTCTTCTTTTTAATAATAATCCAAATTACTATTTTTTCAGTATAATATTATCGGTTAGGGGATAGGATTTAATGTAACATTTAATTTGTAAGTTAAATTTCAACTTATTATTATATGTTAAATTGGCTTCTAAGTCAATATTTTTTACAAAATTTCTAATATTGACTTACTAAGATATTAATATTTCTAATGTTAAGTGATTTAAAAATTACGAAATAATGTTTTAAATGTTTTATTGTAAAATTATGAATTAATTATTATTTTTTTCATTTATATAAGTTTAGTCAATATGTTATCCAAGCCTTTCATTTGAAATAATTTTATTTCATGGATTTATTCCTTGTTTAAATTTTTACATGGAAAGCATTAATTTATTTTGATTATTATTCCATATCATACTCAAAAAATTTATTCAACTGCCACATAATCTATGAAATAATATTCATTAGTATATATATATAGATATAAGTTTTTATTTATATATAAAACATTGGTTACTTTTTTGGTAATAAATTCTTGATGGTAAAATATACTATAAAAACCTATCAATATAAAAAATGATTTATTAAAAATTGACACTTTAGAATTGTAATTTTTTTTGGAATTGTCAGTTAAATCAATCCTTGAGATATTTTTTCCACCATGTCATTGTCAGGCCCTACATAGCCTCTAATGTTCTAGGTCACGCAATGGTTTTCTATTCAAATATTATAATGTTTTTCTATTAAAAAATCATTGGAATCAATTATTAAGTAATATTTTGGAGGGTGTAAAAATGTCAAAATATTACATGAAATTAAATTTCATGGTTGAATAATAGTTTTTAATGAAATTGTATTTAGTATTTTAAAATGTTTTAAAATTATATTCTTGAATTTTTTTTTCTGAAAATAGTTTAATGGAATCTAAATAATGAAAAATATTTATTTATTTATCAATTTGTTTTTGAAAATTTTAGTATTTTTTAGAACATAATTAAGTGAATATTCCATGAATTTTTTAATAAATGGTCTGATTCAATTTTAAAACCCCATACTTTGTGTTTTTCTCACCCTTGGTTTGGAAATTGTTTTTCACAAGGCACTTTATTGAGTATGATCAAATTTAGAATCAGATTGAAAATATGTCTTTTAGTCAGAGTAGATTTAAGGTTTTAATGGAATTATTTATTTTCTTAAAAATTGTATATTTTAGAGATATAGTATAGGTTTTCATTTTCATAATCCTCTTAATCTCTTGAGCTAAATGGTCATATGGAATGAAACTCTGCATAATATTCCATGATGGGAAATATTTCTTTTAGAAACCAATATTTATTTAGTCCTGGATCTGGGAGGATGATTCTAGGGAACTTCATTTAGTATAAGAGGTATGGATTAGAAAAATTTGGGGATTGGGTTGTCAAGGATAGCTTAGGAGTTGAATATATTCTTTTAAGGGTTTTAGTGATTACACTTTAAGGTGATACTTAAAATTATTTTTTGGTAGTTGATAGGGAAACCTCTTGATCTATGTAATAATTCCATAGGTCTTTTATAGAATTATTGTTCAGGTTTATTAATATTTAGAGTCCTCTCAAGATTATAAAAGATTATATGATGTAATTTCTTTATATTTTTTTTTTTAAAAACAATTGTTTTCAAACTTTGTATATTATTAACAACGAATAAATATATATTTATTATATGATTTATTAATAAGAAAAGTTTTTTATATATATAATAAAAATAGTGAGGTTAAATTGTTTTTCATTGTGGGTATGTAACTACCTTGTTTTTTAATTTTTATTTATTTATATTTTTTATCCTTTTTCAATCAATTAATAATGTAAATGTTACACTTTAAAGTGAATTTTTTAATTATACATTAAAATTACGTTTTTTAGTATTTAAAATATGACATACTAAGTAGTAAATTTTCAATAAACAAATTGTTAATATATTATTAAAATTAATTCATAGTTATTTCTTGATGGTAAATGATAAAAATTGATAAAAAATTTATATTTTAAACATTAATAGTATATAAATTTGAAATAATTGTATAAAAGAATATAGTAATTATTGAAAAAATATATTAATTTGAATTATATATATTTAATGGTTTAACGTTGAAATATATTATTTATTTCTTCATGTGAAATATTAATTCTAAGTAAATAATTTTAAAATTTAATAGTGAAATGATATTGTTTGTATTGTATAAAATATTATAAGTTAACTACATTATAACAATAAAAGAACAACTACAGTGGAAAATATATTAAATTAAATTAAATAGAAATATAATATAATAAGTGCTATTAAATATTGGCGAGTGCAATGAAAATTAAATTATATGAAGTAATATACAAAATATTTATATGAATTCAGATGATAGATTGAATTTAATAGAGGATACTATGATTTCACAAATTCAACCTATAATATTCATCATTGGATAAAATATATTATTTTGAATTAAAAATATATTTTTCTAATATAATATGAGAGATAAAAGCATGAGAACGTGTAAATTATTAGTTATTTATATATATTTATAAACTAGATTAATTAGAAGTGAATATTATATATATATAATAATTAAATTATATAGATATATATCTCTATATTTGTAATTGAATAATATAAATATAAATGTATATATCGGAAATTCATTATAATTATAAGATATAAAAATATAAAAATATATATATCTTATGTGTGGTACACGGGTTAAGGGATTATCAAAAAATTAAATATAAAAATTCAGGTTTCTGTGTGGCGTAAAAGATAACACAAAAAAAACTTTTGAAAAATGATTTAACAGGGGAGGGTATAATGACCTTATGTTTTCATTAAAGAACAGTAGATCTTTTTTTAATGAATATTGAATACATTACATTATGATATACTTGATAACAATAAAGGTTTACTGTGTTTGGAAAAAATAATACATAAAAACATTTTTTCGTAAAATATATATATCATCTCCCACTTAGTTATTTGTGACTAGATCCACTATTAGACACATCATATATAAAAATTTTCTTCATAACCTTGGGAAACTAAAACACGAAAATGCGTGAGATCAGATGCTCAGTAAGGGTAATTGTGGAAAATATAAATGATCATGTAATCATAACATGAAAAAAATGGTATGAGAACAATATATTAACATTTAAAAACCATACCATGTATATAATATATGAAAATATTATGTCATGAAATAATGATTTTCATTTAATAATCCATTAATCATTAAGGAATCAATGATTATGAGCCATGGCGTCATAACATTAAAATATGAAAAACTTTTGTGGTGTACACATAAGTCTATAAAATCATTTCCATAGAAGTCAACTATCATCGTCACGACTATCATAGTGAATATTTTTAACTCCTAAACCATCTTAGTTATCAAGGATCACTCCTAAGACGATCATAGTGGAAGGTTTCCATTACTAAAATATGTTCACTCCATATTCCAATCATGTTTATCAAAAGAGATATTAATATTTATCCAATGAATTATAAGGTAGTATAATTCCCAGACCACCCATCACATAATGAAATCCAAAATATATTTAAAAAAATTTCATAAAAAAATTATCATATTAAAAAATGTAATGAAAAGGTATTAATAAACATTTTGTTATAGAAAAAATTATATAAAAGAAATGGGTTTTATAAACATTTAATCATTTAAGAAAAATATAAACGGTGGAAAAGGAATGGGGTTTGTAAAAATAATTTCATTATAACCAAAACAATAGAGATAAATAATATAGATCACAACCTTGGATAATATATCATGAAATCGGTAAATTAAATCATGGGTTTTGTATTCTATTAATATAAATACACTTAAAATTCATTAAGACACTCTTATGTAAAACACACATCCCAATTTGATAATCACCTTTCATGAACAATAATTTCACAATATATTGTGAAAATAATTTTCATTGAAAATATATATGGAATGAAATAAATTATTCTTTATAGTATTTAGTGGTCATTATCATGGGAAATTTCATTCATGCTATATAAGTTAAATGAATTCATTTTTATCACATTTTTAAAAAATGTAAAAAATACACCTCATTTGGAAAATTAATACAATATTACTTTTTAAAAAAATTTAAAATTAAATAATGTTAATAAATGACTTTAAAAAATAATAGGATAATATTAAAAATGTACTTTATGCCTTATATGAAACATGGATATGGAAGATAAAATATTTTTGACCTAAAATAGAAATAAATTCATTTTTCATTAAAACATTGCATCAGTTTCATAGGTATTTAATGTGTGGATGATGAAAGGAAAAAAATTAATTCTATAAATAAAAATTTTAAAATAAAATTAATGAGATTATTTATAGATAAAACTAATATTTCTTCAACAAAATTTAATAATAAAAACCCCTATTAAATAATAATACTATAACATAAAATCCTTTCTACATTGGTTAATATTGAATCAAAATCCCTATGATGGATTCAAATTTTATGAGATAATGGATATCATTAAAATATATAAATTCATGGTTTAAAATTTCAAAGGGCAGTTCACACCCATCATAAAGGATGATAGTGTAACACCCCACGTAAATAAGGAATATCAAATTTTCATATTTAATAATTTTTGTGAATTAAATATTATATTTAATTTAAAGGGGATTCCATGTTCTATGGCATACCCAATATGCAACAACAGGTTTCTTTGAAATCTTATGTTGCACAAAATGCTGAGTCATATTGAAAAATAATAATATAATTCTATTTTAAATGTTAGTTAACACCTAACCGTTGTATTATCAGGATAAAATATAACTAACTACAATATGAATATACATGTTTGTTAAATGTTATTACATTTATCCAATAAAATTTATATGATTAAAAAGTGAATGAATCTAATTTTCAGAATGAGTCTAATATTCTTTAAAAGGTCGATTTACTACCTTTTGATGTAGAACCATTTTTAAATATATTTTTTGTCACATTTATATGATCTATTTAAAAAAATAAAGTTCTTCTTTATAATTGGAACATCAAAATTTACTTTGGGTAATTTCTTGGTATTTTTATGTTAGAATTCATTTTTAATGAATAGTGAAAATACTGTATTTTAATTCAAAACTTCCTTTTAATATAATATTTTTTATAGATAGATTATTATTTTAATTGGTTTTAAGGTTTTATTGGATTATATTTTTACCATTTAATAATATTTTGGTCATTGGATGTAATTTTACGTTAAAATTGGACATAAAAAGGGTCAATCTTTTGATAGTGTCACGACCAGTCCCAGTGGGGCCTATGGAGTGACTACCAAATCCCACCTCCAATTTGCTAGGGGTTGTGTCTAGCACCGAGTAGGCATATTACTAACATGGGAGGCATTGCCTAAGAACTTGTACACACATAAACACTTATAATCCCACAAATGCTGAAATGTAAAAAAAACACAAGGAACAAAATGCATGAATACAACTAAACCCAACCAACAGAGTATGATGGAAGGGAAAGTAATGAAGGTAAACAGGGATAGAATACAATCCCACTAAAATAAGAGTCTGAAAACTATAAAGTCCAACCTGTAAATAAAAAATGTACTGGGACTGTTGCTCGTAGATGTAGGAATGCCTCAGCATGTAGGGAACTCAGAAAGATCGGTCATGTCCTAGTCCGCCCGGGACTCTGTCAAAAGGATTCTCATCTGCACAAGACGTGACACGTGCATGCAAAGCCCGTACATGGGTGAGTATAACAATACTTAGTAGAGGACCACAAAAAACCACAAGGCAGTAAACAAAGTAAAGGTATAATCAGCTAGGCACAATACATGTCTACAGAACATATAGCACAAACCAGATATACTCAAAACCCAGAATCGTAGTCTAGAGACAAGTCACACGACCGTATACCCCCAACTAAGGGTTTAGTTTGAATATTCAACAAAGCACTCGTTCCAGGAGAACACAATTTATGAGTCTTATAGCTTTGATGATGTCCGTGTCAGAAGTACTGTTCGTCGGGAAATGCCACGAGAGGTAGTTACACTCATTACAGGAGGCACACTTCTGAGTGGGAAGATTATGATAGATAGATGTACTCATTACGGGAGACACACTTCTGAGTGGGAAAGATCACAATACAAAGATGAGGATCAATTACAGGGCCATGTAAGATACCATGACTCATCCAGAATTCACCTGCTATGTATAGGATAGACGTCCGATGGAGTTGGTCACGTCGATTCCAGACTCCACCAAGGGTCAAGAATGGGTAGAGGATCTTTATCTGGGCCTCTCGGATGGATGCCTGAATCTAACAAAGAAAGTCATGTTGAAGGTTTCATACTCATTTAAAAACGAAATGATGCATGGCCTTCAAGGGAATGAGAAGAATGGGCACTAACCCAAACGAAAAATGTCCAAGATGCGGTGAACAAGAGGACCATGCCATTTTCCAAAAATTTCTCAGTGTGTAGAAATGTTACACATCATGTAGTCTAAACCCGTGTACAATGGCCCGTGTTGTAAGGCTGGTCATGTAGAAAAACTGAGTACATGAAATGTAGTATGATGTAGATGTCGTGTCCTATTGACAGGGGTTGGCTCCGTGTATGCTGGCCATGTGCCTGTACACGGTCATCAACCAGTGTACACCAACCCATGTAATCTGTATATGGGGTGACCCACATTACTGGCCTCACCTGGCCATGTAATGGAGTACACAGTCGTGTACTCCATCCCATGACCGTGAACCCCCTGGACACACGCCCAGTTCCACGTAGCCGCCTCTGCCATGCTTTGGACGCCGTGTCGTCTGAAGCTTTGTAGTCTAATCCATGTCTGTGTAATTCCTAATGTACACACCGAGATTCGGGGAAAGTCTAACACACTGTGTGACAAGGGTCACACACTGTGTGATTCCTGTCTGTCCCCCGAAACCCTAGCCACCACTGGTAGTACTACACGACATGTTCTTCCGAAGTACGTGCCTTGTATTCTGGACATTTCTAGAAACGACGCTCTCCACCGGTGCGCATCTCGTGCTGCCCCGATCATCGATCTTGCTGTCCGATCACCGTGAAACTCCCTGGTTTTGGTCTCCCCGATTCCATGAAGCTTCTGCCGGTATTTTCGGACCTCCGATCGGCCCCGAAAACATGCTTTGATCTTCCCGCATGAAGAACGCTCGAAGAACGACCCTTCTTGATCGAGTCCAATTCATTATCTGCTATCGTCGTCTCACCTCTGTAAGGTCGTTATGGTTAAAATTCATTAATTTTTGATCGTTGTGTCACAAAACGGATGTGAAATGATCCGTTGTTCATCGCCCTATGAAGAATGCGAAGAAAACGCGTAAGAAAAGGGATGAAATCTAATAAAACAAATTTGAGGAATGAACCTCTGCTTTTGTCATCACGGCATTGATTCGCTCCTGTTAATAGGCTTAAATGGAGCAGAAATAAACAACAAAAATCAATGTGGATTAATTCCCCATAATCATCCCAAATAAAATCTCTCCCACAAGAACGCACGAATCCACGGATCAACATGTTCGTGGTTGATCCGTGTTCGTCGTTTCAATTTAAAAATGGTGGAAACAAAATAAAATAAAAACCCTACCATTAAGAAAGGATCGATCATTGAAAAAAGGGCCGCGCTGCCGTCGTCATCAAGATCCATCATCTTCGTTGGCGTAGCGAATGTCTACTTCGATTAGTCATTGTTCTTCGCTGAGAGTTTTCTCCAACGCTCCCAAGATTCTCTAGAGGATTCTCTCAATCGTACCCCACGAGCAATATTTGACAATCCTAAAAAAAAGGGAAATGTATTTGGCATCCCTTCACAGTGTGACATTAATGAGTCAGCGTTGCTGTTTCTGAGTCATCGTCCCAGATGCAACGATGCTCTCATATTTTTAATTCGGGCATCTGTTTGGAAACTTCCTCAACCGCACATAAGTGTCCACTCACTTAACTTAAAAAAAGTTCAAACCACCATTCTGGGCTCACTGTTCCAGGGAATGATGTTCCGTCTTCGCGAACGGTCTCGAAATAATTCCATATAATATTTAAAAAATAATAAATGGAAAATATGAGACATTAAATTCTCCCCACCTTAGGGCATTAAATCCCCAAAAATTCAATACAAAGGCTACTCAAAAGGATGTGGGTACTGGGCACAGATCTAAGCCTCCCACTCCCACATGATCTCCTGAAGATTCTTGTGCTTCCACCGGATGCGAATCAAGGGAATAGATCTCCCATGAAGGATCCTCTCCTACTGACCCTTGATCTCTACCAGGTACCCTGCAAAGTTCACTCCATCCTCGATGTCCAGCTCGCCCCAGTCGATGACGTGCGATGGGTCATGAACTTACCTCCTAAACTGTGACACGTCGAAGACATCATGTACCCAATGCAACAATGGCAGTAGATCTAGGCAGTATGCCACCTCTACAACTCTGCACAGTATCTGGAAGGGTCTGATGAACCATGGAGATAGATTGCCGCCTCGACCAAATCTCCATAACCATCATCGATGTGAGACCCGAATAAAGACGTGGTCTCCCTCTTCGAACTACAGAGGTCTCTGTCATCTGTCATCATAAGACTTCTGCTAGCTCTGTGTAGTCTTCATCCCCTCCCAGATGATCTGGACCTTCTCGGTGGTATCTCGCACCAACAGTGGACCCATGAGTGTTGACTCTCTGGGGTCGGTCTAGCAAAGCAGTGACCGACAAGATCTCCCATACAATGCCTCGAACAGTTCCATACC
The DNA here is from genome assembly GCA_963277665.1 of Viscum album. Classification (NCBI taxonomy): domain Eukaryota; kingdom Viridiplantae; phylum Streptophyta; class Magnoliopsida; order Santalales; family Viscaceae; genus Viscum; species Viscum album. Next base: position 319,406,757 of record OY728148.1, read on the forward strand.
AATGGTGGAGTGGTATATATTTTTGTATGAGAACTCCAACAGTGGTAGGTGGTCCTCCCAACTACAACCAAATTCCAAGACACAGGCTCACAACATATCCTCTAGAACCTGAATAGTCCACTTCGTCTGACCATCAGTCTGGGGATGAAACGCTGTGCTCAAGCGTAGCTGAGTCCCGAAATCCTCCTGCAATCCCTTCCACATCCGGGATATGAAATGGGCATCTCGGTCTGAGACTATTGATGAGGGGACTCCATGAAGCCGAAATATCTCCGGTACGTAGAGGCGTCCCAAGCATTCTATGGAACTCTTATCCCAGATTGATAGGAAGTGGGCCAACTTGGTGAGTCGGTCAACAGTCACCCAGATAGAATTGTTCCCCTTGGACATCCGTGGTAAGCCTGTCATGAAGTCCATCGATATTCCATCCCACTTCCACTCTAAATCTTCCAGGGGGTGAGATAATCCCACTAGAACCTAGTGCTCAGCCTTCACCTGCTGGCATGTGAGGCATCAGGAAACGAACTCTACTATTGCATTCTTCATGCCCGACCACTAGAACTGTCGTTAGAGATCTAGATACATATTTTCCACTCCAGGATGTACCGCCAAAGGGGATGTATGAAACTCCCTTAGGACCTCCTCCTACAAGTCCACCAGTACAACAGTGTGTCCTCTGGAAAGAAGTATGTGCTCCCCACCTTGTGAATATCCACCAAGAGCACGTCCTCTGGATAACTAAGAATGTAAAGTCACACAATCAACATATCCATGTTGCGCCTCCCTAACTCGATGTAAGAGTAGAGGGGAGACAACCATCGAATGTAGGTAGAATGCGTCTTCCCTATCCACGAAGGAAAACTGCAACGTGGCTAACTGCTCTATCGCCTCACTCAACAGTTGTGAGCTCGATCTTCTGCTCAGAGCACCTGCCACCTTTTTCCCCTTCCCAAGGGTATAGATGATCTCAAAATAATTGTCCTAGAGGATCTCTAGCCAACACCTCTATCTTAGATTCAGATCTTTCTGCGAAAAGACGTACCTGAGGCTCTTGTTGTCAGAGTAGAAGATAAACTTCTCTCCCATAAGGTAGTGTCGCCACATATTCAATGTGAAGACTACCACATCTAACTTGAGATCATGGGTTGCATAGTTCTGCTCATGTGGACTAAGCTGGCACGAACCATAAGAAATCACTGAATGCCTCAGCATCAGGACATAGCCATGCCTGGTCTCTGATGCATCGCAAAAAACTATTTACTCGACACCCTCTTCCGGCAACCTAATGACTGGGGCGCTCTTCCAACTCTATCTCGACCACTCGAAATCCTGATGGAAAGTCGTCGTCCACAAGAAGGGTTTCCCTTTCATAGTGAAGGTCGTCATCAATGCTGATTTCCAGGAGAAATCAAGAATGAATCTCCGGTAATATCCTACCAACCCAAAGAAGCTTCGCACCTCCGTTACGCTCCGAGGTGGCTCCCATGCAAACACCGCCTCCACCTTTGCTGGGTCCAAAACTACTCCATTTGATGAGATGACATGTCCCAGAAATTGGACCTCCTGAATCCAGAACTGGCACTTTGAGAGTTTCCCATAAAGCTGGTGCTCCCGATGTATGTCTAGGACCATCCTCAGGTGTCTCGTGTGCTCCTCATTTAACACAAAGTACACAAGGATGTCGTCGATGAAGACCACTACGAACCGGTCCAAGTATGGCTAAAAGATCTGGTCCATCAGTTCCATGAACACTACATGAGAATTATTCATGCCGAAAGGCATCACCATGTACTCATAGTGACCGTAGCCACATATGAAATCCATCTTCGGTATATCCTCATCCCGTACTCGTAACTAGTGATAGCCCGATCGAAGGTCCCCATTCGAGAACCATTGTGACCCTATTAGCTGATCGAAGTGGTCATAGATCCTTGGAAGTGGATACTGGTTTATCACCGTCACTTGGTTCAGGAACTGGTAATCCATGCACAACCTCAGACTCCCGTCTGCCTTCTTGGAAAAAAAGACTAGGGCCGCCCAAGGTGAAACGCTGGGTCTCATGAACCCCTTGGTCTATAAATCCTCCAACTTCCCCCTTATCTTGCAAAGCTCTGCGGGAGCCATCCGATATGCTGATGAGGAAATCGGTGCCGTCTCAAGGTGTAATTCGATGCAGATGTCGATATCCTAGCGGGGAGGTAATCCTGTAACATCTTCGGAAAATATTTCTTCATACTCTGCCACGACTACTAAGAACTGGGAGCTCACAACATCCACTCCTCTGAGGGAAAGGCTAGCCAACTCATGAGAGATTGGATGCACACTCCTATGCATAATGCCATTCTACGCTGCCTGGGTTTCCCTTTCTCCGACAAAGGAAAACCGTGTTACATCACGATGGACACAACACAATCTTCGCCTAAAATAGTCAATGTGGATATGAACCAAAGATAACCAATCCATGCCGAGAATGACGTCGTAAGGCCTCGACGCTACCACCAAGCGGTTCCAACCGAAAATCTCGCCTCCAAGGGTAAGATCACACTATCTGCAAAGGTGCGTGATCATAAAGTCTCCTCCCGTAGGTGTCCCCAAGTGTAAGGATCAAGTCAACGGTTCTAACAGAATCTCGTGGTTTCATACAAGACATGTGGATATGAAGGAATGACTGGAACCTATGTCTATAAGTACAGAAGCTAAGGTTGAAAAGGCGCATATTGTACCTCGAATCATCCACGGAGCCCCTGGGTCGTACGCCTCAACTGCATGCATCTCTCCCCACCCATTTTACCCAGCTCCCTGAGTCTGGTGCGGACCTCCTAGGGGTGGTGGTGGATGTAATTCAAAGGGTCTTCCACCACCTGAAGCTCTCTCTTCTCCTCTACCATGTCCGCCACCTGGTGAGTCTGTCTTCCCCACTCTCTGCCTCTACCTCGGTGGTCCATCCACTGATTCCCTATCAGCAGCTCGACGGGTCGCAAAATCTCTAGAGAGATGTCCCCTACCGTCACACGCGTAGCATCGGTTCTCCCCAGGCTGACTGGATCCAGCCTGAGAGCCCTAGACTATCGATCCTATGTCATGGTTCCTCCTACGACGCCTCTCGCATCTAGATCCCAGTGCCTGCCATTGGCTCCTTGCTGCCAGGTTCTCCGCACCTATCTACCAGCTACTTACTATCATCAGCTATCTGTACTCTTCCAAGAATCTCTCGATCACTAAGGCCCGCTCGAGCACTCCCGCATAAGTCGAAATTCGTAGAGGCATGACTCTAGCTTGGATATCTTGTCATGGATCTTGTTCGATGGTCAGATCTCTAAAGTACTGATCCTTGACCATATCCATCGAGTACCGGGCGAGGATGGTGAACCTAGATGAATAGTCATCAACTGTCATACTGCCCTACTGGAGCTAAAGAAGCTCCTGGATGTGAACATCACTTAGTGTAACCGGAGAGAAATCCTCCCTGAAGATTCGCTCAAACTCCATCCATGAAAGAGTCTCCTAGTCGTGAGTCTATGTGGTCAGACTCCACCATCGTCTCTCCGAACACTGAAGTAGGATCGCTCCTAGGTTCACTGTCTGTTATACGGGTGTCCTCACTAGATGGAAAACTCTGGTCACCAACTCAAGCCAGTTCTCAGCTGCCTGCAGATCGGGATCACCTCGGAACATGAGGGGCCTCTGTCTCTAGAACTCATAGAGCATGCTCATCCTACTCTCCCCAACGGTCGGTACCGCAGGTACCATGGGCTGCTCCACTGGTGGCGGCATAACTGGTGCACCACCTGGTGGCAATTCCTGGGGAACTGGTCCCTGTATCGAAGCCTCGTCACTGAGGGGGTCATTCTAATGATCGAACTGCTGAATCCTAGAGGGTATGCATCATAGAGGCATCCTATAAGGAAACAATATTTACCATGGTCAATGAGTATATCTCTATAGCTGACACAAAGGACATGGAAAATACAACCCATTCCTATATGATGCAAGTACCATTCTTTTATTTTCCTGCAACCAGTACTTTCAGGTACTAAGTCGAAAAGCAGGTTATCAGAGTCCTGGTGTATGGATATTTCGGCCTCCACACCAACATTGGAGTCTCTGGCCTGAAAACTGAGCTCGAAACACTTAACATCATTCCCCCAAACTCACAGACTCTTGGTCCTCCGGTAGAACCGACTAGCTCTGATACCACTCTAACACGACTCATCCCAATGGGGCCCGTTCCGTGACTCCCCAAGCCCGCCTCCAATAGGCCAAGGGCTGGTGACTAGCACTGAGTAGGCATATTACTAATATGGGAGGCATTGTCTAAGAAACTGTACATACACACAAATCTCCAAGGCTAAAAATGATGAAATGTAAAAAAACACTAAGGAAAAAAATGCATGCATACAACTCAACCCAACCAACAGAGTACGACAGAAGGTAAAGTACTGAATTTAAACTGGTCTAGAATAAAGGCCCACCAAAACAAGAGTCTTAAAATTTCCAAGTCCAACATGTAAACAAAAAAGGTACTGGGAATGTTGCTTGTAGCCGTAGGAACGTCTCAGCCCGTAGGGAACTCAGAAATCTCGGTCATATCCTAGTCCACCCAGGACTCTGTAAAAATGATTCTCATCTGCACAAGACACGACACTTGTGGGAAAAGTCGATGAAGGGGTGAGTATCACAATACTCAGCGGAGGACCCTGAAAAACCACAAGGTAGTACACAAAGTAAAGGTACAGTCAGCTATGCATAGTACATGTCTACAGAACATATAGCACAAACCAGATATACTCAAAACCCAGACCTGTAGACCAAAGATAAGTCACACGACTGCATACCCCCATCTTGGGGTTCAGTTCGAAGATTCCATGAAGCACTCATTCTAGGGTAACACACTCTATGAGTCTTATAGCTCTAATGAAATCCTTCTGAGATGTATTGTTTGTCAAGAAATGCCACGAGAGGTAGTTACCCTCATTACGGGAGGCACACTCATCATTGGGAAGATTACGATAGATAGATGCACTCATTACGGGAGACACACTCTAGAGTGGGAATGACCAAGATACACAGATGAGGATCACTGCCGGGGCCAGGGAAGATACCACGACTCATCTGGAATTCACCTGTTAGGTAGAGGATCAATGCCCAGTGGAGTTGGTCATGTCGATGTCGAACTCTACCTAGTGTCAGGAATGGATAGAAGATATCGATCCGGGCATCTCATATGGATACCTGAATCTATCACAGAAATTCCTGTTGAAGGGATCATACTCCTGTAAAAAGGAAACGATGTCTGATCCTCAAGGGAAAGAGAATAGTGTACACTAACCAAAATGAAAGATATCCAAGATGCGGTGAACAAGAGGACCATGCCATTTTACAAAAAATTACAAGCCGTGTAGAAAAGTTACACGCTATGCAGTTTGACCCTAGGTACTGTCCGTGTATAAGGACCCGTGTCATAAGTCTTGTCGTGTAGAAAAACTGAGTACACGGCATGTAGTACGATGTACACACAATGTCTTAGTGACTGGGTTTGGCTCTGTGTACATTGTCCATGTGCTCGTACACAGTCATCAACCCGTGTAATCTATACACGCGGTGACCCGCGTTACTAGCCTCACCTGGCCGTGTGATGGATTACATGGTCATGTAATCCATCCCGTATCTGTGTACCCCCTAAACACATGTCGAGTTCCGCGTAGCCGCCTCTACCATGCTGTGCACGCCATGTCGTTTGATGCTGTGTAGTCCAACCCATGTTTGTGAACATCCCAAAATACATGCCGATCTTCAGGGAAAGTCTAGCACGCCGTGTGAAAAGGGTCAAACACCGTGTGATTCCTCTCTAACCCCCGAAACCCTATCCTCCACCACCAATACTACTCGACGTGTTCTTAGGAAGTACACGTCGTGTATTTTGGAAATTTCAAGAAACAATGCTCTCCACCGGCGCACCTCCCATGCTACCCTGCTCGTCGATCCGAATTTCTGATCACCATGAAACTCTCGGGTTTTGGTCACCCTAACGCCACAATGATTCATAAGGTGTTTCCGAACCTCCGATCGGCCCTGAAAACATGCTTTGATCTTCCCACGTGAAGAATTGTCGAAGAATGACCCTTCCCGATCCAGTCTGATTCGTCGTCTTCCATCATCGTCGCATCTCCGCAGAGTCTCTATGGTGCCGGTTCTTCAATATTGGATCGGTGCGTCGCAAAACAGATGCGCAACGATCCATTGTTCATCGCCTCGCGAAGAACGCGAAGAATGCGTGGAAGAAAAGGGAACAAATCCAAGAAAACAAATTTGATTAACGAACCATCGCCATTGTTCGTCACGACATTGATCGGCTCCCATTAATAGGTTTAAACAGAGAAGAAATCAACAACAAAAATCAATGTGGATTAATTCCCCATAATCATCCCAAATAAAATCTCTCCTGAAAGAACGCAAAAATCCACGGATCAACATGTTCATGGTTGATTCGCGTTCGTCGTTTGAATTTAAAAATGGGGGAAATAGAATAAAATAACAAAAACTACATTTAATAAAGGATCCATCATTGAAAAAAGGGTCGCGCTGTCGTCATTATTGTGATCCTTCAACTTCGTTGGTGCATCGAATCTCAACATTGATCTGTCATTGTTCATCCTTGAGATTTATCTCCAATGCTCCATAGATTCTCCCGAGGCTTCTCTCAATCATCGCCCACGAGCAATATTCGATTATCCTAATAAAAAGGGAAACATATTTGACATCCCGTCATGTTATGGAATTAATTATTCAGCATTGCTGTATCTGAGTCATTATGACGAGCCATTTATTAAGGAAACAGGTGCCCGTTGTCAACTACTGCAGATGTTTCCATAAAAGAATTAAAATAAACTTTCGAATTTATTTTGTTTTATTTTACTTAAAACGTATGAAAATTTAATTTTTTTCCCCAACCCACTCCAGTCGAGGTTAGACCCGTTCTTAGGTAAAGTCACTATCCCGGATGCAACGATGCCTTAGAGTTTTAATCCGGGCATCCATTTGGAAACTGCCACAACCGCACACAAGTGTCGACTCACTTAACTTAAAAAATTTCAAACCACCATTCCGGGTTCACTGGGCCTCATAATGACGTTCTTTCATTGCACCCAGTCTCGAAATAATTTCAAATAATATTTAAAAAATAATACATGGAAAATCTGACACATTACAGATAGTTATTATTTACTAAAAATATTCCTTTTGTTTTGACAACAAAAATTAATTTTAAATTAATTAATTCAGCTACTATGTTCTTAATTTGGATAAATATACATCATTTTGGAATTTGGAATATCAAATATATCTTAGGCTGAATGTTTGGTATTTTTCTAAAAATCATCAATTTTTGATGAATAGTGAAAACACTGAGTAGTTGTTAAAAACCCAATTTTTTTATTTAAATGAAAACATACCTCTTATTTGAATTGAATTTAAAAAATCCTACATACATGGTTTTCAGAAATAAGTAAAATGTGGTTCAATAAGATGAAAATAATTTTTGGTGAATAATATTTTTTGAATTTTATTTACCACAACTAAAGGTAAAAATTATTTTATTATAATATAAAATTACCTTAACACTTGTCCTAACCTTATTGGATGAGTCATGTCCAACCAATACAATCCGTGGGTGATATTTTTGGCCTTTTAAATTCTTTTAGATAAGATACTTACATTAATATCTTTTTATTTAATGTTAAAAAAATATATAACAAACTTGTATAGTTTTAAAAAAACAATTTTAATGTGGGGTTATGTAATTGATATATTTGATTATAAGTATTCATATGAAAGCTAAAAATATTTCCTCCATCATGTTATTTTATTTATATTTTTTTGATATAAAATATATAAAATTATTTATGACACAACAATGATGCAGTGTTTACCTCATTAATGAATGATTTAAATAAATAAGATTATAGAAATTAAAAAAATATCCAAACCCTATAAAATTATTATTGGATGATTATATTTCGAACAAGAGTCATCTTATCTTATACTTTAATAAGTTTTCGACCTTTATAAATATAAAATCATTATATAATAAAATAATATTTTCAAAATTTCCTAAGGAGAGCCTCCTCCCGCTTATAAAAATCTCTCACCTATAACCCATTACTCACAGCTCTCAAGCCCCTTGGATCATAAAACATTTTCCCAAATAAACACTCAAGATCCATATATTCCATCAAGAATCCTTACCTTATATAGAAGGCACTTAAAGAAACACTTTTGGTTCAAACCAACAGGAGTTACTCGATTTAAAGGTAACATCTTCTGTTAAGTTGTTTTCTTTTATTTTACTTCTCCAACCGCCTAAAATCCTTTTATTACTTTCTATTATAAAACAAATGTATTCTAAATATACTAGTTTGTTGTTATGAGATGTATTTTAACTACACTTAAACACACCTCCGTCTAATGGGTAAAGAACATACTGTTTCTGTGGACGATGAACTACTGCCTCATGAAACGATGATTGTTCAAATATCTCCAACCGCCTCTCATAGTTTCCATTAAGATGGAAATATATTTATATGTGATATATTTTTTATTTATATTGTTTTTATACTTCGGAATTTTTCAATTATATAATATATTTATGGTTTCTATTGTGGGTAAATACGATAATTTCATTTGAGGAAGTGCTGACCACCGCCCCCTCAAAGTGATTTGACTCGTTCATTCTATACACGGAACATATAAAGGATGTTATTAGTGAAATTATCTATGAAAAAATGCTATAATTATAATATATCTATGTATCATGATATTTGCTTTCCAGTAAATATGAAATGTAAATGAATGTACTGTTCATTCGTACATACGGCTTACCATCTCCATGAATGTTGGATTTCATTTCATCCCGCCCAGGCGCCGTTCTTCCATCTTGGTCCTCTATTCACGATGGTGGCCTACTCGGCTCAGGCCTTTCAGAGGCACACTTGATTTTTCCACCTTTTGCTCAATTCATCTATCTGGATAGGGTTTCACGGCGGCACGCAGTCCAGGGGATGAGTCCTAGTTTCTGCGGGTTGAGGGAGCCACTTCGTCATGTGAATGCCTGCAAAAGGTGGTTGAGTGTGTTCTCTATAGTATTTACGGTTGGTGGAAATCGATTATGGATCTGGTTTTTTCCTGGGTTCTCGGTCGACACTTTTGGTGCTTTATTATTTTTTTCTCCTTGCCTTAATGTTTTGAGAAAGGATTCTTATTGATTGATGATCTACGGTTAAGGTGTTTCATTGGTTTCTTTGCATTAGGGAATGTTCTTTTGTGGTTTTCTTTAATCTGGTGGTGGTTTCTGGGTATTTGTCTTTGGCCTGGTTGTTCTTGGCCATGGCTTGTTGGTTGTTTTGGATCTGGACCGTCGAAGGTGGTGACGATGGATGTTGGTGATGCTCAACCGCGTTCCGACTGATGCAGATATTCTATTTTCTTGTTTCAGTTTCAAGACAGGCTGTGAATGTTTTTCCAGTGGACGTGATAATGGTGGTGATGAAAGTACCTTGCCGACAATGACGGCTTGGTTCTGCCGGCGTACGGCTGGGTTGTGTGGACGGGTCTTTGATTCTGCGACGGTGACGAGGGGGTTCTCACCAGTGAAGTTCGACGATGTCTTGAAGGTGTAGACAAAGGATTTGATGGAAGGGGTGTTTCCAAAGATTTGGTATGATTATGTTTAGATTTGAATTTGAAATTTGAAAATTGGATGTGTTTGGAATGGGAACTAGTTACCCAAAAACCGGCTATTAGAAATTGAAAAAAATGGTTTGCAGTAGCGTATATATATGATATATATGATATCTTATTCATGAATATCATTATAGAGATAATAGAATTTTTACCACATGAACAACTTGTAATTCTAATAAGTTCATTTTTGACTCAAGTACCAAATATCGACAAAACAACCACTATTAACATAAATGATTAGAAAATGTTTATAACATGGAAATAAGTGATATAAAAGGAATGATAAACTTGAAAATAGTTCTTAATAAAGTATAAATTAACTTTATTTTATTATTCAAGAGAATAAATAACGAATGAGTCAAGTTGGACATGAGATAAAGGACTTCATCTCAATCTCCTTTCATTGAGGCAAACATTTTTTTATACACAACATTCTTTTATACAGTTTATAAATACCTTTGAATTTTCATTTCATTCAAAGGAAACATTTTTCTATGAGGCCTTTTACTAAACAAAAAAAAAGAATATTTCTTTTCAACGTAAGTGGTGATAATGAACTTTTCCGCAGCTGTGAGTATTATTTGATCTTTGGATTCCTTAACAAGACAAAATGTTTTTAAATGGAAAATAAATACCATATACTATTTTAAGTATTTTGGTATTGAAAATGGTTTTGACAATGGATTTTTTATGTTAATATATTTAACTAATTTATTGTGATTGAAATGTGGAAATGTTGTCTTTCATTTATATTTGTTTTATGTGTTATGAATTTGTTATGGTTCGTGGGAATTGTTACGTATAAAGGTTCATCCCTGATAAACCTAGGGAGGGTGAGCCATAGATTGGTCTCTAATGCATTAGGTAACGTGATGGAGGTAAACCTTAATTTTTCTCCACAGAGATTTAGGGAATATACTATGTTGGGTATTCCAAATGTAACTCCCTATGAAGTTGTGCAAGATACAATTTAAGTATGTTATGTATGCCACAAGTTACCATTACGATTTTCGTTTTCTAAGTGTTATTCATATATCTTATGTTTTCATGAGGTATGTTAAAAATCTTATGTTTTGATGGAATAATGTTTTCATTCATTATTTTATAACCCTTACTAGGATTTTTATGCTCATCCCATGTTTTGAAATGTTTTTCACAGGACTCAAAGATGAATAAGGTCAAGGATGAGATCACAGAAAAGTCATGTTATCTAAAAAATGGAACTAGACATGACTCTTTTTTTCAAATGATTTTATTTTATGAAAAAAATGGAAACTGAGGAGAAGATTCTACTTTGTAATTTTTGATAAGTAATGTAATAATTGTGTCCTAATTCTATAAAACTCTAAACCTAAAAAGATCCTTAATGTGAATTATCCAATTAATTCAATATTATGTATTGTTTTATGGATGTGTCCTTATTATTGGAATCAATGGTCGATTCAGATAGCTTTAGAAGTTAGGATATTGTTAAATTAATATCCATTTATTATTTTTAATTTATAGTATGATTGAAATGATATAGAATACATAGATTACCATGTTGCATTTCTAAAGATATTTCTGTGTTCAGAATGGTTTCCCATAGAGGAAACATGTCAAATATGACGGGACAACATCAGAAGCAAGAAAAAATTCCAAATAAGCAACTTGAGATGGTCAGAATTGGAACTGAATAGTTTGTTGCCATGATGGGACAATTGACACCGGCTATAAATGGTGGTGGTATCCATACACGAGATCATCCAGATCAACCACAGAGGAACATGTCAGTAGTTGAGAATTTCATGAGACAAAACCCCCCATCATTCAAAGGATCATATGAACCTGTGCTTGAATAAGGGTGGATTAATGCACGGGAAATGATTTTTGATGTCATGGGGTGTTCAGAACATCAAAAGTTTATTCTCACTATTTATAGTTTTGAAGGTGAATCTGATCAGTGCTGGTCGATGGTGAAAAATATCTAGGATAGTGATTATATTAATTCTATTTATAGGGATGAATTCAAAAGTATGTTTGTTGAGAAATATTTTCCTAAGGTGGTTCGTCTTAGGATGGAAAAATAATTCCTGGAATTGAGGATGGAAGATGAATTAGTGGCTTCTTATGAAGAAAAATGCACTCAACTGGAAAGTTATACTCCAAATTTCATACCATATTTTGATAGTAAAATCAATCCTTTTTTTACTTAGGATTAAAGCCAAAGTTTCAAAGGGCTTTAGCTTCTCGTGAGTTCAAAAGTAATAATTTTTTTTTTCATGTGCAGAGATGGTGGAAAGGGAGTTTTCCAATGATTAGGTGTTTTGTGAAAAACAACAGAATAAGAGTTATATGTGCCAAATGAATGTGAATAACTCTTCAAAAAACTTTTATGGTAAGAAAATTAAGTTTACAGTTTGTGAAAATTGTTGTAAAAATCATGCTGTGGAATGTCTTCTAATTTTTTATAAATGATACTGATGTGGAAAAATGTGACATAAGCCTCGTAATTGCACTGAAAATGATCAGGATAATGGTGAGCCAAAATCTGATTTACAGTTATTAAAATCTTTTATGTGAAATTAAATGGGTCATAATGAAAATGAGTTTCCAATGAAGAACTCAACTAAGGGAAAGTAGGCATACTACAAATAGAAAGGGGTGGTGAAATCCATTGCAACTACTTCAGCAGATGTTGGGACATCAAATGAAGTAATATACGGGACACTGTTTGTTTGTTTAGATTATGCCAATGTGTTGTTTGATTCAAGGTCTACACATTCGTTCATTTTGGGAAACTTTTCTAGAAAATTGGGAATTCCATCTCAAGATATGAATCTTGAACTTATGGTAAAATCACTTGGGGAAATTTTGAGACAATAATAAATTATAGGAACCTTTCTATCATGGTGTGCAGAAAGAATCGACCTGAAAAACTTATTTTTTTCCTCTAGTAGAGTTTGATTTTATTTTGGGTATGGATTCGATTTCTGTTTATCATACTAAGATTTACTATAGAGATAAAGAGGTTTATTTTTAGAAATATTTTCAGTTTGTTTATAAGAATGAACCCATAATTTTGATAACATATCAGGAAGTTGAGAAACTATTAAAAGATAGAAATGAATGTTACCTTTCACATGTTATTGAAAAAAATTTACAATTCAAATTAATTATGTTTCAGTGGTAAATGAGTGTCTTGATGTTTTTACAAATGATTTTTCTAGTGTAATATCTGATCGATAAGTTTAATTTACTGTTTACTTAGTTCCTAATGCTAATATAATTTCAAATCCCCCTTATCGAATGGTCAAATTGAACTTTTTGAGTTAAATAATCAATTGCGGTAGTTATTATATAATGGTTTCATTCGACCTATAACATCACCATGGTGTGATCCTATCTTGTTTGTTAAAAAAAGATGGTTCAATGAGACTTTTCATTGATTATAGAGCCTTAAATACCATCACTATTATAAACAAGTATCTGTTGCCTCATATTGATGATTTTTTTGATCATCTCCGTGAAGCTCAGTATTTTTTGAATATTGACTTGAGATCGGGGTACCATCAGTTGAAAGTAAAGGAAGTATACATTTTAAATACTATGTTTTGTACTAGATATAACCATTATGAATTTATAGTTATGACTTTTGGGTTAACCAATTCACCTACTGTATTCATGGATCTTATGAATAGAATTTTCTATGAGTTCTTTGATAAGTTTTTGGTTGTGTTGATTGATGATATTTTGGTTTTTTAAAAAGTAAAGAGGACCATGAAATCCATTTAAGGTTTTTCTTGAATACATTAAAAGAAAATAAACTATTTGTGAAATTCAGAAAGTGTGAGTTTTGGTTACATAAAATTTCATTTCTTGGTCACACTATAAAAAAAATTGAATAACTGTTGATCCTACTAAAACAAAAGTTGTCGAAGAAGGGAAAATACACACAAATATAACTGAGATCTATATTTTTCTTGGTTTGAAAGGTTATTACCTAAGTTTGGTTGAAAATTTTGCATGGTTATCTAGACCACTGACTAAGTTAACTCAAAAAAGAAGTTATGTTCATTTATATAAAAGAATCTGTCACAAACCGAATCTGGTGGATACCAAAACTAGTCCCAAACCCAGCCCACGACAAAGCCCGAAGGGCGTTCCCGATCCACACGGGCTGTCACAAGTGCCTGGGTATCATAAAATTGGAATTGGGAACGGTTTACCAGAGTTTATAAACATAAAACAACAAAAGAATCCAATAAACCAAAACTGTATTTTTCAAACCAAAACAACTTTTACCAGAATTCAGAAATGGATTAAACAATTTTAAACAATTTATGAATACCATTAAAAAAGATACAAACCCAAGCAAAGACATCCCTAGAACATCCACATGGAAAGAGTCACCTCCCTCGAGCCATCTCCACAACACTACATCACGATGGACAACTAAAAACCCGAACCAATGACATTAAACCTGTACCCAAACGTGTGACACAAAATAAGAAAGTCTACTTACACCCAATGGTGTATATAGGGTGTTAGACAAAGCCCAATAGGATACCACCACTATGATATTCAATGCGATAAACATTTAAAGATAAAAATCATTAAAGTTTACAAAAACATGAAAAGCTAGTTACAATTTCTAAAAGATGCAATTTTGAATAAAAACAGTTTTCAAGTGGACTATTTTAAAGAATAAACACTTTTAGAATAAATACCAAAGCTATTGAATTTTCCAGCCACTCATACCGTATTCCGACGGTAAGAACAAATTAACTAGTGAGCACAAGAAATGGGAAATAACCCCTAGGCACTAGCTAGATGTGGGTCCCAGGTACCTCGTATCTCGATGAGAGTAACCGTCACAAATATCTGTTCTCGTGCACAAGACACTAGTAGGAAGATACCCATAGCCTAGTTGTCCCAAATAATCATCATCATAGTTTAGTTAGAGTTTTAAGCATCAATCTTTCTATGTGAAACTGAGGCCAAACCCCACAGATTCACTAGCATAATAGTACACATCCACCCACCAAGATACCCTGGTTTTCCCTTTGTGCTCAAACAAGTTCAACAATTCAATGAATATACTTTTCATAATAAAATATCATTTCCATATCATAAATTCACTAAATATCCCACATGCATACAACACAATTCAAACAAATCCACTTTTCATTCAAATTAATTTTGAAATCTGACTCACACCAAAATAGCCCACAAAACTTTTTTCATTTCTTTAACACTTCCACAAATCCATTAAACAATTTTATAAAACCATTCCAATATATCAAAACTCCCACAATAGCCCAATCACTTGTTACATAATACCTTATTTACCTTCAATGTCATTTTATCATCAAACATACACGAAACAGCCCACAAAAAAGTTTCGCTCCAACATCACAATTCAACAAAACATTTCAGAAATTTAACAAACACTTTAAAATGTTTTACATCATAAAACATCACTTCACCTTTCAAAACCCCATAATAGGTGAACACACATACCAAAAAGTACATATTAACCCTTTTTCCCACTTTGTTTAACCAACTAAAACATTAACAATTTTCATAAAAAGAACCAAAGAGGTGTAAATATGTCTTGCACACAAAACCCATTTCAAAACCCTCTTTTTAAGATAAAATCACAACAAGACCCTACCAAATTAGAATTGTAATCCCAATAAACATGTAATAATCCACTTTCAAATGTTATATAATCACCTTGAACAATATCACAAAATATAGCCATGAGAACACACAAATCCTTAAAACACTTTCGAGGAGTATAACAAGGTTACACACATAATACCCATTCAAAGAACCCCCTTTTTAGGCCCACATGACACTATTTCATTACCCAAGAAAAATTGGCAGCCCCTTTTAACAACTAATAAATCACATCCACATTTTACAAAACTACCACGAGAGATAACACATGAAATACATTTGAAAAATAGACACTTTAAACAGAAATGTAACTTTAATACCAAATGCTTTACTATTGCAACCAAAAATGGTTTTCATATAATGAAAAGCATATACGGAACATGAAAAATTATTTAATCAAGAAAACTAACTCTTTATTAAATGTTTATCCACAGAATCACCTACCGAATTAGTTAAAACCTTGAATCCTTTGTGCGAAAATCAAATCACACCACTGCCACACCAAGAGGGACATAGATCAAACCTACAACCACAATAAAATAACAAGAAAACCCGAGGATAAACCCTAGGTTCAAAACCCTAACCCTGGTCATTTTTCACTTCAAGGAAAAGGGTAAAACCTTTAAACAAGTAGAATGAAACCCTATGCAATTTTAAAGGGGATAGAAATGCACCAACTTAATTGATAAATCGTGAATGAATCTCCCCAAAAAATATTATCTAAAATTTAAAATGGCCCCAATTCCGGGGTTTTCCGAACAAGAATTAGGAGGTCATTTAGGAACTAGAATGGAGGTAAAAGAGTAATAATTGAGAGAGTCATGAAGGAATGAACAGACCTCCTCAAATCTGGCCGATTTTAGAAACCCTACGCATTTCGTCCATAAATCGTGATGCCTAAGATCTCCAAAAGGGGGTAAAAGAGCTAGGGGCGTGTATGGGTGTAAGGCGGGCATGGAAGACTTAGAATCCCCGAAAAATACATAGTATTGAATACGTTATTAAATAAATAATATTCATTTTTCAAACTGGATATCGGCTTCCGGGCAGGCCCAATCCTCTAAATAAAAACCTAAATAATCCTTGGTTATGGATTTCCAAACGCTCCAAATTTTTATTGTGGTTTTAATAAATCATGCGATGACATTTAGGAGTTGGAATGAGTGAAGAATATTAAAAATTGAAAATGTTATAAAAGAAACAAAATTTATTTTTAAATCTGGAATTGGGCTCACAGTTTGGCCCAATTCATGAATACTCACATATTCTCCATAAAACATTTGGAAACCCCCAAAACAAAGAATTAATGGAAATACAAATAAAAATAAATTTAAAATAATCTATATATATTGCAATTCTCCCCACCATGAAAACTATCCACCCCATAAAGTAACAGTACGACCAAAGCAACAACCAAAAGCAACTGAGAAACCATGAGGTACTCCCTTGTCAGGTTTCTCCCCCAAAGGCCAAAACACCTCCAGTGATCACTAAAGGAAGGAATAATCTCAAAAACCAAACATACACCACTTTTATGAAATAATCAATCATATTCATACTTTATCCCAAAATAAAACTCCTCAAACACTATCCGAACAAGACTCAAGCAATTCACCCAAACGAACAACAACTTCGAACAAGGTTACATTTACCTTAAATTAACTAAACCATTGGGAGATCTCTAATCCCAATGTTTTCTCAAGAAAAATGTTGGTATCTAGAAATATCTGAACGAGACTACTGACCACAAATCTAGGACCATGGATAAATCTATGCTATTGGTATGGGGGGACACAAAAACGGCACCCAACCATAAGAGGCAACCTATATTATTTTCCAAGACAGAAACATGACACTAACAGATGGAGGCTTGAATGAACTATCTATCACAAAGGGTAGAATTACATTCACAGTTAATGAAGTAATGTAAATGAGAATCATAGTCAGTCTCCCCACCAAAGAAACCATCTAAACTGACCAGCATGGATCGATACAGAAAGACCCAATTTTTTTTTAAATATTTGGGAAGGGTGCAGGGTCAATCCACACGGTTTGGTAAATTCTGCACTAACTATGGATATCATTCTTTTCGCATGGCTTCTTGGAACATGGTCACTACTAATTATACACAAACTGTGTCCTCAGCATGTCTATCTAAATTTCAAACTATTCTCTAATGACTCGATGGAAACCAAAGGGGGGGGGGAATGACATTAGGTGATGACATGGGTAAAAGGCCCTGAACTTATTTCCACAAAATGGGAAAAACAGAAAAAAGATGATTAAACTAGAGGTTTAAAGACTAAGAATATTTCATACTGAGGATAAGAGATTCTACATGGGTATAAATGACCCTGTGATTTCCCCTGACTATAAGTCAGCTTCTCTCCGAGACCTATGGCTGGAGCTCAAATGATTGAAGCATCTTTGGCCTCATAGTTAGGATTTGGAAACCCCTTAAATAATAATTCTTCTTTCGGTGCAACCAGAAACTACACCAAAATACCCGATAAGCTTTACAAGACATAACACATTCCAAAATCACTTTACCCTAACTCGACATTTCACTGAAACAAGGGAATAGAAGATACACAACCATCACACCTTGTTTGTTCGGGTGAGAAACAATAGAAGTAAAGAAAACCTATACTCAACTTCCTCTAAAATGGAATATTTTTTTGTTTATCCAAGGGAGAAATTATCCTAACAGAAATAGACCCTCAGAGGATTGCACGACTTTCACCTTTTATGTCAATCGAGTGCACGAAATCACAAGGTTTCACCAAACATGACCATTGCAAGTGATATAAACAATGCATGGAGTGGGACC
The DNA here is from genome assembly GCA_963277665.1 of Viscum album. Lineage (NCBI taxonomy): Eukaryota > Viridiplantae > Streptophyta > Magnoliopsida > Santalales > Viscaceae > Viscum > Viscum album. The sequence continues at coordinate 319,424,989 of OY728148.1, forward strand.
TTATACAACATCCCCAAACAACACATAACTCTAGAATGTGGGCACAATATCCTCTCATGACCAGATTTCCCACACTGGTAGTTTATTGTGAACTCCTTCTTCGAAGAGACTGTGAAGGACTGAGAGGACCTCTTATACACCATCTAGATACTCATCCATGCTAACAACCCCAGACCACTTCCACCTTTTGAAAATCAGGAAACATAAAAATATAAGGTATCTTTCAACATCCCATGATCAATCTCCCACTATAAGAAGATAAAAAAACCAAGAAAGGAAAGGGTGTAGACTCAATCTAAAAATCTCAAGAAAAATATTCCTTATATTGATCAACTGGAGGGTCATCGAATGGAGAAATAATCTGGGTTGCATATCAGTTGTGCACTAACCCTTAATGGGGGTGTACATTATCCAACAATTAATCCTAATGACCCAACCAAGAAGGAACATTGGTCAAGATATACCACAAACCAGATACAATCACCTGAACGGAAACACCGTAAAAGCTTTCCAAAACATTTCTCAGAAGAGACCACTAACCGTCCATACAACACAGCTTACCGACCAAACACAAATCCAAAACACAGTTCAAACAAGAGGGGTTCTTGTACTAAAAATATCCCACAACATCAACATTTTTAGAAACCCGTAATACAAACCATATCAAACTATTCATCAAGAAATAATTTTAAGCCATTTATTTGGAAAAAAACAGTTTAGCGGTAAGCGTATCCACCAATGGTACCCCATGGGCCTCACACATGCATGTTTTTGTGCCACACTAGGCACCCTCATCATATCCATCCCGAAACTCATCTAGTCATTCCATCAACCATACATCATTCCATATAACCCCATGCATGTGGTCGCTCAAGAAAATACCAAAGGTTAAAACAAAAATTCTTTCCACTTTTCAAAACCAAAACAATCAACCAACACATCCTAGTTCTCAAAATCGCCAACCAAGAGATCAAACCCAAGTTACTGCATAAAACTTCTTTTCATAGAGGCACAATCATTCCAATGAAAACTCACTTTCAAGTTATTTACATCAATTTCAAAACATCTCATCCCATTAAAACACCTTTCAATAGTTTAGAAAACTCTATTGGAAACACTTTTTCAAAACCAACTTCATTATAGTTTCTGCTTTCAAAATATGTGTAAGCACACACTTTTCCATTTCAAAATAGTTCTAAATATTCAGTAACACCATTTCATAAATCAAACCATTCTAACTTTATTTTAAAATCATTTCACAAAAACATTACACTTCTTAAAACTATGTCTCTTTAAAACCAAAGTTCCAATATTTAAAACTATAGAACACAAGACAATGCGAGAGGAAACTAGTTTCAGTGGGAGATTTGGAAATATGGATGGTGGACATATTCAAATCACTTAACTGTCACAGAGAGTGTTCTAGGTAATATCCCTAGCTCCACATAGCTTGCCAGGCCCTGCGAGCTCACTGAGTCAATTAACCCAACTCTCTTTTCATTTCCCCTAAACATCATTAAACCATGAAAACCGAAGGACTCCAAAAGGTCCCAACCTCCCATGGAGACCTGAATTCTGTAATGATGTGTGGTGATCAATAACACTACTCATAAAATAAATTCCATGTCCCAACAATCCTATCTCCAGACTATCCCAATTGTTCCCCATATAACATGACCCAAAGAGAGCGAACCTCCTCTAATACCATTTTGTCACGAACCAAATCTGATTAATACCAAACCCTGCCCCAATCCCGGCCCGTGACAATGCCCGAAGGGCTTTCTTGATCCCCACGGTCTGGCACATGTTCTTGGGTATCATAAAATGATAATTGGGAACGATTTACCCGAGTTTATAAACATAAAACAATAAATGAATCCAATAAACAAAAATTGGATTTTTCAAACCAAAACATATTTACTAGAATTAAGAACTGGATTGCACAATTTTAAACAATTTATGAAGACCATTAAAAAGGTACAAAATCATGAAAAGACATACCAATAACATCCACATGGAAAGAGGCACCGCCCTCGATCCATCTCCAAATCACTACATCACGACGGACCGCTAAAAACTCGAACTAATGACATTAAACCTGTACCCAAATCTATGACAAAAAATAAGAAAGTCTAATTACACCAAATGGTGTAAGTTGGGTGCGAAACCAAGCCCAATAGGATACCACCACTAATAGATTCCATGTGATAAACATTTAAAGATGAAAATCATCCATGTTTTAAAAAACATGAAAAGCTAGTTACAATTTCTTAAAGATGCAACTTTGAATAAAAACAGTTTTCAAGTGGACTAATTTAAAGAATAAACACTTTTAGAATTAATACCAATGATACTAAATTTTCCAGCCACTCATACCGTATGCCGATGGTAAGCACACAATATCTAGTGAGCACAAGCAATGAGAAATAACCCCTAGGAACTAGCTAATTATGGGTCCCAGGTACCTTGTATCTCGGTGAGAGTAACCATAAAAAATATCTGTTCTCATGCACGAGACACTATTGGGGAATATACTCATAACCTGTTGGTCCCCAATCATCATCATCATATTTTAGTTAGAGTTGTAAGCGTCAATCTTTCTAAGTGAAACTGAGGCCAAACCCCACAGATTCACTATCATACTAGTACACGTCCACCCACCTAGATACACAAGTTTTCCCTTTTGTCTCAACCAAGTTCAATAATTCAATGAATATAATTTTCATAAGAAAATATCATTTCCATTTTATAAATTCACCAAACAGCCCACATTCATACAACAGAAGTCACAAAAATCCACTTTTCATTCTAATTGATTTTGAAATCTGACTCACACCAAAATATCCCCCAACAATTTTCACATTTTTTTAACACTTCAATAAATCTATTAAAAAATTTTATAAAACCATTCCAATATATGAAAACTCTCAGAAAATCCCACTCACTTGTTACATAATACCGTTTCTACCTTCAATTTCATTTTATCATCAAACTTACATGAAACAACCCACAAACAAGTTTCTCTCCAACATTACAATTCAATAAAACATTTCAGAAATTTACCAAACATTATAGATATGTTTTACACCATAAAAAATCACTTCACCTTTGAAAACCCCATAATAGGTGAACACACAAACCAAACAGTACATATTCACCCTTTTCCACTTTTTTTAACCAACTAAAACATTTACAATTTTCATAAAAAGAACCCACGTGGTGCAAATATGTCTTGCACATAAAACCCATTTCAAAACCCTCTTTTTAAGCCAAAATCACAAAAAGATCCTACCAAAACAAAATTGGAATCCCAAAAAATATGTAATAATCCACATTCAAATTTTATATAATCACCTTTAACAATATCACAAAAGATACCCTTGAGAACACACAAATCCATAAAACACTTTCAAGCAGTATAACAAGGTTACACACATATAACCCATTCAAACACCCCCCTTTTTAGGCCCACATGACACTATATCATCACCCAACCAAAATTGGAAGCCCCTTTCAACAATTAATAAATCACTTCCACATTTTACAAAACTACCACAAGAGATAAAACATGAAATATATTTAGAAAATAGACACTTAAAATAAAAATGTAACTTTAATACCAAATGATTTACTATTTCAACCAAAAATGGTTTTCTCATAATGACCAACATATAAGGAACATGAAAAATTATTTAATCAAGAAAAATAACTCTTCATTAAATGGTTACCCACAGAATCACCTACCTAATTAGTTAAAACCTTGAATCCTTTTTGCGGAAATCAAATAGCACCACCGCCGCACCAAGGGGGAAATAGATAAAACCTAAAACCACAATAAAAGACCACGAAAACCCAAGGTTAAACCCTAGGTTCAAAACCCTACCCCCTTGTCATTTCTCAATTCAAGGAAAAGGGAACAAAACCCTAAACATGTAGAATTAAACCCTATGTAATTTTAAAGGGGAATGAAATGCACTAACATACTTGAGAAATCATGAATGAATCTCCCCAAAACACTAGTATCTAAAATTTAAAACGACCACAATTCAGGGGTTGATTGATCAAAAATTAAGAGGTCATTTAGGAACTGTAATGGAGGGAAAAGAGTAATAATTAAGAGAGTTATGAAGGAATGAACTTACCTCTTCAAATATGGTCTATTTTAGAAACCCTAAGAATTTCGGCCATAAATAGTGATTCCTAAGAGCTTCAAAGAGGGGGGAATAGAAGCTTGGGCCGTGTCTGGGTTTAAGGGGCTCATGGGAGACTTTGAATCATCGAACAATACATAATATTGAATACATTATTAAATAAATAAAATTCAATTTTAAAACTGGATATGGGCTTCCCGGCAAGCTCAATACTCTAAATAAAAACCAGAATAAACCATGGCTACATATTTCCCAAGGACCCAAATTTTTATAGTGGTTTTAATAAATCAAGGGGGACATTTAAGATTTGGAATGAGTAAAAAATATTAAAAAATGAAAAATTTATAAAAGAAATAAAATTTATTTTTAAATCTTGAATTGGGCTCACAGTTTGAACCAATTCATGAAAACTCACATATTCCCCATAAAACATTTGGAAACCCCCAAAACAAATAATTAATGGAAATTAAAATAAAAATAAACTTAAAATAAGCTATGTATGTGACAAAATCAAATGGTTATTTTCAGGAATTGAAAAGAAGATTGGTGAATTATATAGTTTTGGTACTGTCTTCCAGAAATGGTGATTTTGTTATCTATAGTGATGCTTCATTGAAAGGACTTGGCTATTTACTTATAGAGAATGAGCATTTAATTGCTTACACTTGATTTATAATTAACTTTTTTTATTTTTTCTTTAAAAATTTGGAGGCATCATTTGTATGTAGTGAAGTGAGGAATATATACTGATAATAAAAGTTTGAATTATATATTCACTCAGAAAAGATTGAACATGAGACAGAGCAGATGGCTGGAATTTATCAAATATTATGATTTCACAATTTATTACCATCCAGGAAAGGCAAATAATGTATATGGTGATTTGAGTCGAAAAAGTAATGCTATATTAACCTTGTTACGTTTGGAATAAGATCCTTTGATTAAAGACTTGATGAACATTGGCATGGAAGTTTTTGGTGCATGAAATTCCCCTTTTTTCAGGTTTCAGTGAAATCATCTATATTAGACAGAATTAATCAAGCACAGAAGGAAGAAGGTGAGTCGTAGAAAAAATAGAGTTGGTTATGAAGGGTAAGTTTCCTGATTTTAACTTTGATAATGATTGTATTTTGATATTTGGAAAGAGATTACACATTTCTTGTGATTCATATTTGAAGAATGAGTTGATATGTGAAGATCATAGTTCTTTGTATTCAGTTCATCCTTGTAGTAATAATATGTACAGAGATCTTAGGGAGTATTACTGGTGGGATGGAATGAAAAGAGATATTGCTGACTTTACTATGAAGTGCTTGACTTTTGAGCAGGTTAAATTAGAGCAACATGTACCAAAAGGGATACTTTATACTTTTCTACTTCCAGAGTGGAAATGGGAAAATATATCTATTGATTTCATTGTGGGATTACCAAAAACATCTCTAGGTAATAATGTTATTTGTGATATTGTTGATCGATTGACTAAATCTGCTAATTTCCTTCCTACTCGAGATACTTTGTCTCTAGATGAACTATTTAGGTTGTATGTTAAAGAGATTGTCAGGTTGCATGGAGTTCCCATCTCCATTATATCTGATAGTGATCCCAGGTTTACTTCTAACATTTTGAAAGGCCTTTATAAGTGGTTGGGTACTAAATTAAATTTTAGTAAAAGTTTTCATCCTCAATAATATGGGTAGTCAGAATGAAAAATTCATACCTTGGAGAATATGTTACGTGCATACTCAATGGATTACCAGGGAAGTTGGGACCAACATATTTCTTTGGTTGAATTTTCTTATAATAACAGTTTTCATTCCAGTATACAGATGGATCTATTTGAGGCATTATATGGGAAGCAATGCCGAACTCCAGGTTTTTGGGATAAAGTTGGTGAAAAGAAGCTGATGGGACCAAAATTGGTAGAAGAGATGGTAGAAAAATTTCAGTTGATTCAAAAGCACATGAGAATAGCTTAGTGTAGGAAGAAACGTTAGGCAGATAACCAGAGAAAGGATCTTTCTTTTGAGGTAGGTGATCATGTCTTTCTCAAAGTTTCTCCCTGTAAAATAGTGCTTCATTTTGGTAAAAAGAGAAAGATGAGTCCAAGGTTCATTGGACCTTATGAAATCATGGAGAAGATTGATCAGTTTTGTATATAGTGGATTTACCTCCTTTATTATCCTAGGTACATAATTTTTTTCATGTTTCAATGTAGAGAAAGTATATTCTGGATCCATATCATGTTTTGAGCCCAGAGGTTGTTCAGTTGGAAGAGAATCTCTCGTAGGAGGAACAACTAGTCCAGATTATTGACTGAAGAGAGAAAGTGCCGCATAATATGGTAATTAATCTAGTAATGGGTTTGTGGAAAAACCATATGGTTGAAGAGATAGCGTGGGAATCATAAAATTCTATGAGGGACAAATTCCCCCACTTATTTGATAAGTGAATAAAATTGTGAGGACAAAATTTCAAAAATGAGGGAAGGATGAACCTCCTGGGTAAATAAAGAGTTTGAAATTTTAATATTTATTAATATTTTTGAATTAAATATTAATTTTACATTAAAGGGGATTCCTTGTTCTATGGAATACCCGATATGTAACAACAGTTTTCTTTGAAATCTTATGTTGCACACAATGTTATGTCATACTGAAAATAATAATATAAAATTATTTTAAATGGTAGTTAACACAAAGACGTTTTATTGGAAGGAATGTATATAACTAACTAAAATATGATTATACACGTTTGTTAAATCGTTTTACATTTATCCAATAAAAGTTAGAGGCTTAAAATGTGAACAAATCTAATTTAAAGCACACACAGTCTAATATTCTTTAAAAGAAGTATTTACCACCTTTTGATTGAAATCCATTTTTAAATCTAGTTTTTGTCACATTTATATGTTCTATTTAACAAAATAACATTCTTCTATATAATAGTAATATCAAAATTTGCTTCGGGTAAATTTTTGATAATTTTCTAATAAAATTCATTTTTAATGAATAATGAAAAATTATGTCTTTTATTTCAAAACTACCTTTTAATATAATATGTTTTCATAGTTATAATATTATTTTAATTAGTTTTAAAGTGTAATTATATTATATTTTTAACATTTAATTCAATTTTGATCATTATAAGTAATTTCACTTTGAAATTGGACAAAAACAAGTGTCAATCTTTTGATAGTTATTATTTCGTAAAAACAGGTTTTTTGATTTGAGAATGAGAATTAATTTTAAATTAATTAATTAAACTAATATGTTTTGAATTTGGTAAAATATGAATCATTTTTTAATGTGAAACATAAAATATAACTTAGGATGGAGTTTTTTCATTTTGCTGAAAACCTTCAATTTTTGATGAATATTGAAAACACCGAGTAGTAATTAAAAAATTGAATTTTTCATTTAAATGAATGTTTACCACTTCTGTGAATTGAATTTCAAAAATATGACATACATAGTTTTTATCAGTAAGTAAAATTTGTTTCAATAAGATGAAAATAATTTTTTGTGAATAGTAAATTTTGACTTTTATTACCACGATTAAATGTAAATAGGAAAATTCAAGGTAAAAATAATATTTTAACAATATAAAATTACTTTAACACTTTTCCTAATCTTATTGGAAGAGTCATGACTGACTAAGAGAATATGTGGGTGAGATTTTTGGATTTCGAAATCCATTTGGGTAAGATAATGACATTAATAAATTTTTATATAAAGTAAAAATAAAAATATCATAAACATGTAGTGTTTTTCTAATAAAATTTTAATGTGGGGTTATATAATTGATATATTTGACTATAAATATTAATTAGAAATCTAGAAATATTTTCTACATCATGGTGTATTATTTATAATTTTTAGACAAAAAAAAATAAAATTAGTTATGACACAATAATGATGCAGTGTTTACCACATAAATGAATGATTTAAATAAATAAGATTATAAAAATTAAAAAATATCCAAAACCTGTCGAATAATTATTGGATGATTTTATTTCAAACAATATTCATATTATATTTTACTTTAATAAGACTTGGAGCTTTAAAAACTGAATATAATTATATAATAAAATAATATTTTCAAACTTTCTAAGAGGCCCTCCCCCCCTTATAAAAAGCCCTAACCTCTAACCCACTACTAACACATCTCAAGACCCTTTAATAATCCATAATCTGACCAAATAAACTATAAATATCCCCATCTTTTACCTAGAAGCCTCAACTTAGGCAGAAGGCACTTAAAAAAAATTTGGTTCAAAACAAATAGAGTCACTCTATTTAAAGGTAATGTCTTCTCTTAAGTTCTTTTTTTATTTCACTTCTACAACCCCATAAACTCTTTTTATTCCTTTATTTTATAGAAAACCCATTATCCTAAATATACTAGGTTGTTTTTATGATAAATATTCTAACTACACTTGTAAACACCTTCGTCTAATGGGTAACGAACATAGTGTTTCTATGGACGGTGAACTACTGCATCACGAAACAATGATTGTTCAAATATTTTAAACCACCTCTC